>CM064914.1:8081354-9363414 GCA_032727855.1 Quercus ilex subsp. ballota | reverse complement strand
CATAGCATACATCAAGCTGCCAATAGCTGAGGCATAGGGCACCTTGCTCATATGGTCCCTTTTTTCTTCTGTCTTCGGTGACTGTTCTTTGCTCAGTTTGAAATGACTACCCAAGGGTGTGCTCACTGGTTTAGATTCATTCATGTTGAACCTGCTGAGAACTTTCTTCACATACTCTGACTGTGAAAGCTTCAATGTACCATTAGCCTTGTCTCTAATGATTCTCATACTAAGGATTTGCTTTGCAGCTCCTAAATCCTTTATTGCAAACTGTTTTGACAATTGCTTCTTCAGATTATTAATCTCTTCAATGTTAGACCCTGCAATGAGCATATCATCCACATACAACAGTAAAATGATATAAGAATTGTCAAAGAATTTAACATAACAACAATGATCAGTTTCACATCTCTTGAACCCAATTTTATGCATAAAATTGTCAAATTTCTTGTACCACTGTCTAGGAGCTTGTTTTAGGCCATACAAGCCCTTTCTCAGTTTGCAGACTAGATTCTCTTGTCCCTGAACAATAAACCCTTCTGGCTGAATCATGTAAAGGTCTTCCTCCAAATCATCATGAAGGAATGCTGTCTTCACATCTAACTGCTCAAGATGTAAGTTTTCTACAGCCACCATTCCCAGCACCAGTCTAATTGTTGACATCTTCACAACTGGAGAAAATATCTCTATGTAGTCAATGCCATCCTTCTGCTGGAACCCTTTAACAACTAATCTGGCCTTGTAACGTTTGCTACCATCATGCTCATTCTTTATTCTGTATACCCACTTGTTGTGCAAAACCTTCTTTCCTACTGGCAATTCAATCAATTCCCATGTCTGATTCCCCAACAAGGAATCCATCTCATCCTTCATGGCTAACTCCCACTTGCTTGAATTTTCATCTTGCAAGACTTCATCATAACACTCTGGCTCAACACCATCAGTCAATAGTAGATAATTTAAAGTGGGTGAATAACGCTGTGGAGGTCTAATGTTCCTAGAAGATCTGCGGACTTCAGCTATAGGTGTACTCTGATCTACCTGTGAATCTGCATTCTCCTTATTTTCTTCACCCCTTTTCTGGACAGTACTTTCAGTCAACCCATCTAAGTTGACAAACTCAGATTTCTTTTGATCTATCTCTGTAATATTTGATACTACAGTTGATCTGTCCTTGTACATAACATGTTCATTAAATATCACATTTCTACTTCTGATGATTTTCCTGTTTTGTTCATCCCAAAACCTATAGCCAAATTTCTCATCACCATAGCCAATGAAAAAACATATTTTAGACTTAGCATCAAATTTACTACGAGCATCAAAATCAATATGAACATAAGAAACACAACCAAAAACTTTTAAATGGAAAAATTTTACCTCTTTACCGCTCCAAACCTCCTCAGGAAGTTTGAACTCCATGGGAACTGATGGCCCTCGGTTTATCAGGTAAGCTGCAGTGCTAACAGCATCAGCCCAGAAAGTTTTTCGTAGTCCAGCATGCAACCTCATACTCCTAGCACGCTCATTAAGAGTTCTGTTCATGCGCTCAGCCACACCATTCTGCTGTGGTGTCCCAGGAATGGTATTTTCCATCCTAATTTCCTGTGCAGCACAATACTCACTGAACCCTCCATCTATGTACTCTCCTCCATTATCAGACCTCAAACATTTTAGTTTTAAACCTGTTTCTATCTCAACCATAGCCTTCCACTTCTTAAAAGTTTCAAATACATCAGATTTATTTTTCAGAAAATAAACTCATACCTTTCTGCTTGAATCATCAATGAAAGTGATGTAGTACCTTGAACCTCCAAGGGATGCAACCGGAGAAGGCCCCCACAAATCAGTGTGTACTAACTCCAATTTTTCTGCCTTCAGTGTCCTGCCAGTTTTCAAGAAGCTCACATTTTTCTGCTTTCCTAAGATGCAGCTTTCACACATGTCAAAATCAATGCACTTCAATTCTGGTAGTTTTCTTTTTGACAGCAGCATCTTCATCCCTTTCTCACTCATGTGACCAAGCCTGCGGTGCCATAGGCTTGTATTAGTACTTGCATCAGCAACTGCAATTGTGTCTCTTGGACTTGAGGTCATATATAAAGTACCAGTCTTCTTTCCACGAGCCAATACTCTAACTCCCTTTGTAACCTTCCTAGTACCACCAACAAATAGTATTGCATGCCCTTCATCATCAAGTTGTCCAACAGAAATCAGATTCCTCCTCAGGTTAGGAATATGTCGAACCTTCTCCAGTAACCAAACAGACCCATTGGGTAACAATATCCGGACATCTCCCATACCCACAACATCCAGGGCTGAACCATCAGCCAAATACACTTTGCCAAAATCACCTGTAGCATAGTTCTGTATGATTTCTCGGTGTGGAGTGGTATGAAACGAGACTCCTGAATCCAAAACCCAATCATCAAGTAGACTGTCTACTGCAAGAAGTAATGCATCCTGTACCTCTTCTGTTACAGTATTAGCAGAATCATCTTCATTCTTCTTCTTAGGACTTTTGCATTGGTTCCTAAAGTGACCTATTTTCCCACAATTCCAGCATTGTACTTGTTGGCCTGATCTAGACTTACTTCTGTTCCGATTAGAATTTTTGGATTTTGATCTGCCCCGATTTGAATTTTTGTTATTACCTCTGCCTCTTGTCTCAAGGTTTAGGGCAGAACCAGATCCTGAGATTTCACCTGCATCTCTTCTGCGAATCTCCTCAGCCAGAATTAAATCTCGTATATCATTATACTTGAGTTTTTCCTTTCCTGTAAAATTGCTTACTGCCATCCTCATTGCCTCCCAACTGTTTGGCAAAGAAGCCAAGACGATCAGAGCACGAATCTCATCATCAAAATCAATTTCTACAGATGACAATTGATTTGTGATAGTGTTAAATTTATTCAGATGTTGTGCTGCTGATGCATTCTCTGCCATCTTCAGATTGAACAGTTTCTTCATCAGATGCACCTTGTTGTTTGCTGACGGCTTTTCATACATACCAAACAAAGCCTTCATCAAATCTGCTGTGGTTTTCTCTTTTACAACATTGTGTGCAACAAACCTAGACAGAGTTAACCTGATAACTCCCAGTACCTGTCTGTCAAGAAGAGCCCATTCCTCAGCCTTCATCGCCTCATGTTTTGTCCCCAAAAGAGGCAGGTGCAATTTCCTCCCATAGAGATAATCTTCAATCTGCATCCTCCAATACGCAAAGTCTGTGTCATCAAACTTTTCTATTCCAGACGCCTTTCCTGCTTCCTCTGCCATTGCTCCCACTCAAACCTAACCCTAGGCTCTGATACCAGTTGTTGGGAATTCAACCAAAATTCTAACGTGTGAGAAACAAAAAAAATAGAGAAAACACACGTCAAAGAAAAAACAATCACATGCACAAGACAGTATTTACGTGGTTCAGCAATTTGCCTACGTCCACGGAGTTGCAGGGATTTCACTATTATCAGGGAAAAATACAAAGTGCAGCTACAGTGTTTTTTCTCTCTCTCTAAAAAACACAACAACAGTAGTAGTCACAAACCCTAATCACAAAAGCGGCTTTTATATCCTGCTTACAGGGTTACAATGGGCTACAAAACGGGCCAAAAATAAACTAGGCTCCACAAAGCCCAACAGCGGAGTGGTTAAATACGCATTTTAGTAGCCCTTGGACCATTCTCGCATTCATTGCAGCAAGTTTTTCCATTTTCCTTAGTGTTATGCAGACTTACTACGTAGCAAACCCACCCAAAAGTTGAGAGAGGCAATCATGGTATATTACTTCCATGTACCACTGGGGGAATGTCTCGAGAGACATGGTGAATATGTGTGTGACGTGATATTAAAATGAATTGAAAAGAATGAAATTGAAAGACATGGTGAATTTGTGTGTGACGTGATATTAAACCTTAATCTAAGAGCATATGAACATGTTATTGAATTGTAATCCTAAAACATGCAAAAAAATAAGAACAACCTAAATCTAACATGCTAACAATCAAGAACATGTGAAAAACTTGAAAATGAAACATGCTTGAATAAATAAAAAAACTATGGCATAATTAAAAAGAAAAAAAATAAATTTTTAGAAACCTTATTTGCATGCACTAGCACTCTAAGCAAGAAATAAATCTTCTTTAGAGGGAGGATTTATTAATAGGAAGTTGATAGCTTGAGACCAAGAGAACTGAGCTACCCCTTCCGACTACTAACTTTAGAGAATAGGTTCAAAGATAAGAGAGTTTGCATATTTGAAATCTAGTGTGCTTTGATTTGATGCTAGAGAGGGTATTTATACTAAATGCTAGGAGTCAAAGATGAGTCTCTAGTCAATATGGGACTCAAGGCAAATCGAATTTTCTAATGAAAAAATGTAGGGTGCAAGGTCCAAGTGTCGATTAGCAATTGGTCTAGATTCTCCCATATCCTCTTCTTTTTCGGGTTGTCAGCTTTTTATTTCAATAGTTATTTGATTCTCTCCGAATTTTGGCTATTTTTCTGACTTTTTGTTATTGATCTCAACAATTTAATTCCCACCGTATCAAATCAATCAATTCATTGTTTAATTAATCAATTTTCACCAATTTTTCTTGGAATTAATAAATGTTATCGTGTGCATGCAATTAGTAGTGAAAAACGTTTTTTTTTTTTTTTTTTTTTTGGGAACATCACATATTCATCAAATCGTTATTAAATTAACTACACACCACAAAAATCTCTCCCAATTTGAAGTTATGTTCGTTGTTTCGCCCCACTTAAAGAGGTATCTTGGCATTACATAGGTTACGGACAAATAAACACATAATTTCAAACTCATGATGCCCAAGCCATGTTCTGTTTATTCGTGTTCTATTTAAAACGCGGCTATAGGTTAAGTCTACATTCACATTCATAAATGTGGTTATAGGTCTAGCCAAATAATATATATATATATATATATATATATTTTAAAGAGCCGCGTTTAAAAAACACAGCTATAGGCTAAGTTTATAAAATATAAAATATTACTATTTATAAAATATTTATGTATAAAATCATATTATATATAATAAAAGTTGGGTTTAGGCGCCGTAGTTACACCAAATGGCGGTACCAAATTGCAGAAATTTTCTCAGATTTTTAGATTTTAAGAAACTATAATTTCTAAGTGAATAAAAATCTTAATTTGATTAAAGTTGAATTACACTTGTTGTATTTCTAAGTGGATAAAAATACAACAACGTAGTGTTTAATTTGTTCTTTTCTTTAGTTTATTTTGTCTAAGGTTGCAATGTAGTGTTTAGAATCTTTGTTTAAAAAATTCTATTCAATTAATATTAGCTTTAGACTTTTTGTTCATACGAGGAGGAATTGCTAATAAATTTGTTATCTTCTTTTTTTTTTTTTTTCAAATATATTTTGTTTTAATTTATTTTTTTGGATAAATATCAAATTTTTGGATTAAAAAAAGAAGCTAATAATAACATGATTTTCACGGTATAACAGAAAAAGAAAAAAAAATTGTAATTAATGTTAACAACTTGATTTTTATGGTATTTGATTTTAAATAAATTCCTTCCTTTTTTGCTTAAATCAACTTCTGCACAACTTTCATTGGGAGGATATACAGATGGGGAGGAATTGATAATAAATTTTTTATTTACTTTTTTCCAAATATATATTTTTTTAATTTAATTGTTTTGAATAAATATCAAATTTTTGGATAAAAAAAAGAAAAAGAAAAGCTACTAACCTTAATTAACAACATGGTTTTTATGGTATAACAAAAAATAAAAATTTGTAATTAAAGTTAACAATTTGATTTTTAAGGTATTGGATTTTAATTTTTTTTGCTTATATCATCTTTTTCACAACTTAAAATTATTGTTTTAAATAGAAACAACTTCTTTTCAAATTTTTTTTTGTTGAAGTTTATAGTGGTTGAAATTTTGTTTAAAGTAAAATGTTACTTTGTTTAAAAAAAATAGAGTAAAAGATTACTTTATTTTTATTATAAATTTTATTTTATTTTCAATAATTTACACATGATTCTTAATTAATCAAGAAAATATTAAATATTACTATTTATAAAACATTTATTTATATAATATTTTATAAACCTAAGTTACCTTAGTGGTTAACACGCGTGCCATGTAGTTTTTCAGGGTCCCGACCAAGGTTCTAACCTCCACAACAGCCTTTTTTTCTTTTCTTTTCTTTTCAATTTTTAAGTTACTATTATCACCACTACGTCGTTTTGATTCAATTTAAAACACAACATAAAAGCCTATCCTACGCGTTTCTCATTCAGCAGCCCCTCCCTATTTGACTATTTCCCATTTCCCCTAATCCTTTTCATTTTCTTTCTCTCATCATCTCTTCTCAGCCGCCCCATCCCCTCTCTCCCTCTCAATTTCGCATTTGCCTCCACGGATTCCTCTTTCCACAATGTAAGTTTCTGCAATCCGTGCTTTGTTTTTGTTTTTATTTTCTGTTTGGATGCTGAGAAAACCGAGTTGCAATGGCAGAAAAGAAATTTTAAATATTTTACCAAAAAAATAAAAACTTTAGAAAAGAAATTTTGTTTTTGTTTTTGTTTTTTTTTAAGTTCACAATTTTGTTTGATAACTCCTGTTGCTTACAAATCAGACTATTTAGAAATAGAATTGCTAAACACAGACTTGCCTTTGAGAGAGATGGCGTATATTTCGATACATTTAGATTCCTTGTTATGAGATATCTATTTAGTATCAATGAGTTAATAGACTATAGATGTTTAATTACGTCTAATATTGTGGCTAGTTATTAAATGGTGACACTTTTGAGGTTCCTTTAAAAGTATGAACTTGTGATGATACTCTTAATTTATTCTTTAATATTTATTATATTGATTCTGTCAATGTATATATAGTGTGAAATCCATATTAATTCCATATAAGTGAAAAGTTGATATAATATTATTGGGCAAAGAATAGTGTACTATTGTATGCGGCTTAATTTGTTTCTTAGCTATAGGAAGATTGTATATAAAGGTAAATAGATGCCTCTTATTGAACACGTTCTCAAATTAAAACTCTCTTTATAAATAATATTGTACACAAAGTAGTTGAGAGATTCTTATTGTTGGTTTGTTTTATTGGATTACTTGGAACTTTGTTGCCTGTGTTTGACTGCTCTTTTAACTAGTGAAACCAAACATTTTTAGCGGATTGCATTATAGATATCCAACTGATATACATAATAATGAATTATCAATAGCAATCCTTTGATTTAATGTTTATTTAAATGTTCATTACTCAAGGAAATCTAAACTTTTATTATTCATTTAAACCAACCAGCAATCCTTTCATGCTGTTTAATTTTTATTTTTGATAAAAGGATGCTTAAGTTTCTCATTCCAAGCAAGCTGATTTGAGTCTAGTAATTCACGTGTGAATAAGAATAACTAGATGATTGAATGATTGAGTCTCATAATTTATAAGTGGTTTAGTAACAAAATTATTAAATTAATATTGATGGACACAACAAACTCAATAACTTCATAACATTAATTAATATAAAATTATATATATATATATATAATACCTTTGTTCTTCATCCATGTAATTGTAACCTTCGCTGTTCTCTTCAGTGTCTCTGTAATTGGGTAAGGGAACATGGCCAGTCTCAATCTGCCTGAGATCTTCCACAAGTTCCTCATAGTGCTTAATCACTTCCTCCACGGTTTTCCCACCCACTGCTCTGGCCAAATTGTGCCAGCGATCTGGGGTGTCCTTGGGATACATAACCAAAGCATTCTCAAACTTTTTGTTTTGTTTGGCTGTCCAGTTAGAGCTACCACCTGAAGCCATTTCTTACTTCTATATAAGAAACTTTTACTACACAGAAAAACCTGGAAAGAACTATGGAAAGGTATGAACTATATTAAGCTTGTATGAGTAAAGAGAATGTCATTGGTACACCCTTTTATAATCTCCTTTGCTTATCTTTCAAAAGACTTACCTATATATTCCAAGTTTCTAGAGCCTTGTCAAGCAAAAAAGAAATAATAAAAAATGTTCTTTGGTCTTGGTTGTTACACCTAAGTAGGATTTTGTATTTTTTAATGTTCTTTAGGAGTGATCTTAAAATGATTAATATATTTTAACCAAACAAAAAATGATTATTATATCCAAGAGAGTACAGTTTGGCAAAACTACATCAGGGTCTGGCCCCTCAAAATTGTAAAAATCTTATGTAAATTCATTAAAAATATATATTACTTATGTTTAGCAATTCTAATGTTTTGCTCTGTCATTTTGATGTCTTACTATTTTCCTTAACTATATTTTATGCAGAAACTCTGAGTCCCCAAGATCATGGCCACAGCTTAATATCAATGGAAGCAACGATACTCCAAAGCGTAAAAAACATTGCACTTGCAAGCATTCGAAGTGCTTAAAGTTGTGAGTGCCTGACATACTTGTATGCAATAAAATACTTCCTTTTTAATTATGTAATTATTTTGCTAATTGTTTTAGTCATAAATTGCTAATTGTTTTTTGACGAAATTATATAATTTTTTTGTTTTAATTTTTTTTATTTATCTGGATATTTGGTTGGAATTCACAAAATTGGATTTTTTTTTATCTTCCTTTTTTTAAGGTTTATTTTGACCTGGGATTAGTGGTTTTTTTTTTTTTTTTTTTTTTTATTAACTAAAAATGGGTTTGTTTTAACCTAACTAATGTAGCAAGTTTCGTACGCCGCTTTTGTGTTTCTATGGTTCAACTTTTTTACAAGAAGAGCCAAGAATCAATATACCTGGAAAGGGTTTGGTGCAATCCCAATAGCCTTAAAGGAACTCAAGGTTTTTTTTTTAAATTATTATTTTTTTCATTTTATTTTTATTTTTATGTAAGTTATAGTTTGAAGCTTAAATATTTGGAATAGAATTGTGATTTTTGTGTTTGGTACTGTTTCAGGAAGAGGGTATGAGAGAAAATACCAATGGCTTTGATGGCAATGACTATGCCAAAGAGGGTATGTGAATTTATAACCCAATGGCTTTGGTTTTTTCAGACTTGTGTTTCCTATATTGCACGGATGCTTCTAGGAAAATGAGTCATATTTGTATTAGATACAATACTTCTCAGATGCTTTCCAATGCAATTTAATAAATCATCTAAAGTTTGTAAACTTATGCATCAAATACACCCTAAGCTCTTAGATATGTTCCTCTTTAGTGTAGAATGGGCATATAACTGTAAATAATAAATAGGAAGGCATAATAAATTGTATAACTATGAAATATCTGCCATTTTATGCTACTTTTTAATAATTTTGCTGTATCAACCTATCCACATTTCATTGTACCCATATCCTTTTCTTCTATTCGTGCTTCCTTTGATGCTACTCATTTCTAAAAACTACTTGGTTTGAATTGTGTGTGAGCACGCAAGTGAATGTAGACGTGGGTGGGTATCGTGTCCATGCATGTTGGGTTGGCTGTTATTGTTTTGATGATCTAAGTATAGGAAGGAAGAGCATGGTGCAAGCTTAGTTACCTGATTGTTCTGTGGATTATTTATGTTCCTATGACAATAAAGCACGAATATAATTGATTGATTTAGATCATTTTGCATTGCTACTTCCAGGCATTTGGCATTTGGCCAGGAAGGGAAAAAAAAAAATATATATATATATATATATATATATATATATAGCTGCTTTTTTAAAACGCGGCTTTAGCCAAATTCAAAAAAAAAAAACAAAAGGGCTATAGCTGTGTTTTTAAAACGCAGCTATATCTGTCCCCTATAGCCACTTTTTGTAAACGCGACTAGAGTATATCCTATAGCCGCTTTTTGTAAAATTGCGGCCATAGGTCATGGTCTATAGCCGCATTTGTAAAAACATGGCCATAGGTCTTGGCCTATAGTTACGGGTTTTAGGCCACAGTTGAAAACGTGGCTAAAAAAAACGAGGCTATAGGTCCAATTGTCCTATAGCCACGTTTTCAAGAGCTATAGCCACGTTTTAAAAACGCAACTATAGGACATTTTTGATGTGCTATGATTATTACCCACCAAAGTCTAGAAGACGAATTTCACCATGCAAGATGGGTGCCTAAGACCTTCCAGTCTTGTAATCAAACATCCGAACTTAGATTATGGGTTAGTAGATTATGTTTTTCCTTGTAATTTTCAATTTCTAAATTGTAACTAGGAATCAAAGTCATGTACTTTTCTTAGATTGTATCTAGGACCAAAACCTCATTTCTTGTTATTTTCAAGAGATCTACAATTTTAATTTTAAGTCATCAATAAGAGATGTAATTTTCAATTTTGGTTTTTTTTTTTTTTTTTTTTTTTTAATTTTCAATTAAATAAGTGACAATTCTATTGTAAAATTCTTGACCTATGAGGGATGATAATATCACTAGAATCTCCACTGTCTCTTGAGAGGTATCAAAATAACTTTACCCATTCACGTGAGTTTGGCCTAAACATTTGAAAGGGTTGAGCCGGGGTGTGGTCTCTCATAGAAAGGGAGGAAGATATGAGGTTGAAGTATTTTGTTGTGGCTTTTGGCTAGTGTTTGCTGGGAAATACATATGTTTATAACAAAAGGAAGAATAACAACCCAGAAAAATGAAATCCAAGAAAAAAGAAGATAAAAATGAAACCACAAAAGCATAAAATTGATGTACATAAATATTAAGACCCTTAGAGCACTAGCATCAGGCATGCTAAATGCTAAATTTTTAGCATTTAGCACACAAAACACCAAAATTACTCCCACATCAAATGTTCTAAATTCTAAAAAAATTAGCATTGATAAACAGTAAAATTCTACTAATAGAACTGTACAGACAAAAATGGTAAACTTTTAAAACTTTTTTATTTTAATTTTCTCTCACCTCTTTCACTCGCCCGCTTCTCTCTTTTAGCCTTTCCTCTCTTCCTCTCTCTAGAGTATGCCGACCGCCAATCTCACCAAGCTGTACTGCCAATCTTGTCACTGCAAATGCTACCGATCTCACTCTTAGATTCTATCGCTGACCTTGCTAGCCACTAATCTCGCCTAGCCATTGTTGATCTCACCCAGCCCCTTCTCCCTAAGCCACCGTCAATCTCTCTCTCTCTCTCTCTCTCTCTCTCTCTCTCTCTCTCTCTCTCTCTCTCTCGTGGTGGTTGTGGTGTTTTTTGGGTTGTTGCAATGGGCTGATTTTGGTGGGTTGCGGTGGTTGTAGGTTGATTTTGGTGGTTGTGTTTATGGCAGCCAGTGGTGATTGGGTTGAATATGGATTATGGTTACAGTGGTCGGTGGTTGATTTTGGGTAGGGTTGGTGGCAATGGGTTGTGGTGGGGGATTTTGTATTTATTTATTTATTTTTATATATATTGTTGGATTTTTTTAAAGTTATTTTAGTGTGTTGTATATATTATTTTAATGTGTTAAAGGGTAAAATAGAAAATCTGATATAAGATGTATAATAAAGTGATGTATTAAAATAGAAAAAAAAAAAAAGTAGGTTTTTGTGTGTTATATTGGAATTTAGCATAGCGCAGGCAATGCTAACAACTAACCCTAAGCATATTGCCTTGAGTTCAAGAAAGGGTGACAGCTTATATTATATTTAATTCAAAAATTCCATATTTATTATATTTATAGCTAGCTCGAAATTAGGCTTAAAAAAAGAAAAGGCATTTCGATTTACCCTTACTCAATACCTAATTAAGGGCCTCCTAGTGGTGAATGGTTATTGCTAATTGAAATTATGATGTTAGTGGTGGATCCAAATGAGAACTAGTAATAATTAGTCATAGCAACAATTTGTAAAAATATTATAAAATAGTTTGTGATCGTAGCATTACTCACGTAATAATGCTCATGGCCAAGCCAGGGTCGGACCTTCCTCAAGGCCCTTAGAGCATTAGCATCTTGGTTCTAAAAAATATCAAATTTTACCATCTTAAAAACTACTTTATTTATTATACCATACTATTTTACAATATACCCAACATTCCAACTTTTATTTTCCTATATAACATAATAAAATAATATATCTACACATTAAAAGAGAGATTCAAAAGAGAGAGAGAGAGAGTGAACAAAATAATTTTTTTTGTGTTTACAATCTATCTACGGTAGTTTCTAAATTTAAGAGGGTACTATAACAAGATTGTAAAAAATTTTAAGAACTCAAGCCCAGATAAAGCTTGCATTTTGGTGTTCTGATTGTAAAATACATTTTTTTGGGGGTTTACACACCCAGGTACTGATGCTCTTAGTATTTAGCACTTCTAGTTTTACAACAACCTAAGCCACCCATGATTGATCAAGAAATAAAATGAAAATTGGCAGTCAAAGTAACAACTAGTTTTAGTCAAATAGTAAATTTCCTGTACGGCCGAAATATTATAACGTGTACTGGTCACCAAGCCAGCATACTAAGCCCCGGGAAACATATTCCGGCTTAAATGCCTGCATGTTTCGGAATGTTTAGGCTTTTTCAGCATATATATACTAGATTAGAATATATAAATCTTTTCAGAACAGTAAAGAAAACTTTACCATGTTCACTAAAACAAAGAATCTTACTAAAAACCCGCTGGAAGTTATGCAGAATGCAGCGGCTCAAGAGAAGAAAGGGAAATGGAATGACAAAGAAGTTCAAGGGGAAAAAGAATTCATATAGGGAGGAAGAAATAAGATGAAGAAGGGGGACTAGAGAATCTTGAGAGAGATCAAAGAAGAAGCAGCAAAATAGCTGAAGACTGCAGAAAGCAAGACAGTAAAGGGGGCGTGCTATTGCCTATTTGTGGATAGGATTACATGTTAACATGTTATCGAAAAAATTAAAGTCTAGAATACAAAAATTATTACAAGTTCTTGTCACCACTGTAATTGGTGAAGAAAAAATTGTGAGTTTATTTGTTAGTGATAGATAATCACTTACAACCTGTCATGTCAGAGTTGTGACAAAAAATTTATAGAATAATTTGTAGTCTTAGAATTATTCTATTTTATCTCTAGTATGTAAGAGTGGAGAAAATTTTAAAAAAATAAATAAAAAATTGAGAATTGCGTCACTAACATTAATTAATAAATTATTTGTTTATGAATTGTCCACGTGCAAAACCATTGGACTAAAATTTGTTTAAATTATTTGATATTATTTGGCCTATTTCCATTTTCGTTTGAAATTTCTTATTTTCATAGATTATTTGAATGGTATTTATCAAATTATATAGTTTTTTTTTTCTTTTTTGTAATTTTTATGTCAATATGTTATAAAAAACTAAAAGCTTTTTTTTTTTATATTAAAAAACTAAAAGTTAGATTATTCGAAAAAAAAAAAAAAAAAAACTGGGACAAAAAACACAATGTAAAACTTTAAAAAAAAAAAAAAAAAAATTGGTGCTGGGTTTGTGCCCACTTTTCTTTTAGTAACATCTGATTGGGCCCCTTTGGTCTTATCTAGGCCCAACCCTCTTTAATCTTCCCCTTGGTTTGCTTACTTGGGTCCATTACTTAGGCCCTTGTAGACGTTCAGCATGGGACATGCTTTGACTAGCCTAGACCTGCAAGCCCGTTTTGCATTAATAGCTCTCGTTTACTTGCCTTCGTTAATCTTAATCTTGGCTTGGGTTATGGCTTGAGCTTGGGCCCACCTTTGGTCTTAGGCTTGTGACAGCCCCCAAAAAAGTAACCCAGAACACTCTTTTATTGTTTGAAGCATGAATGAAAACATGAGAGCATCACATAAGTGGATGTAAAATTTTTGTAAATTTTACAAAATATATATATATATATATATATACTTTTTCTATCTTACACATCCTATTTTTACGAAACACACATACCAATTTGTCTATTCTACACATTTATTCAATTAAATATTCATCTTTACACTTCTCTCTGGAACCCTCTCACAGACCCAACACAACCCAAGCCACCATCAGCGATCAATCCACACCCACCATCAACCCACCCAGCCACCATCATCAACCCACTATCATCAAGCACCATCATTAGCCACTATCATCAAGCACCATCATCAACCTACCATCATCAATCACCATCATCAGCCACCATCATCAAGCACAATCACCCACTAATCAAACAAAGAATAAAAAAAGGATCAAAACTCCAAAACCCACTAATCAAACAGAGAATCCCAAAACTGATCAAACAAAGAATAAAAAAAAAAACCCATTGATCAAACAGAGCTTCGGCGGTGGCACGGCAAGAGCTTTGACGAGTAAGCTTCGGAGAAAAAATAGTAAAATATTAAATGCAAAGTTACAATAATCGTATATATATGCACGGTTACTATAACAATTTTGTATATATGCACAATTTTACCAGCATTAATGTGGGTGTTTTTTTGGTTAAAATGTGTAAAATTAACACTGCACACAGTCGTGTTATAGGCGACGCAAAAGAATAATTGAATAAACAGTTTTATTGCGACAGTATATACCAAACTTGCTGGGTAAATAAAGTCCCTTCTATGTGTCTCACATGTGTACGTAGTTCTTAATTTTGTTTGAAGCACGATTCATCATCATGTAAAATGCCTTCTTCTTTCTTTAGGAAATGTTGGTGCGAACTATTAAAGGTTTAATCATAGCAAAACTTTCACAAAATGGCGGTACGTTATATACCAATCTTGCTGCATAAAGATGGAAATGTAAGCCACAATTTATAGGAAAAGTGTGTACAGTTTGAAACTTGTACAACACATACCACTCTTGCTTTAGTAAAAGTAAAAATATAGTTTTGTTCGTGCTAGCTTCACATCAAACCTATATCATATAGCAAGTTACGACTTCACATTTCACAAAAGTGTGTACATTTTTTTCTTTAATATATGAATAAAGTTCAAATTAATTACTCGTGTGGGCTCTTTTTTTTTTTTTAATGAATAGTGTGGCTCTTCTATATGGGCACTTCTAATGCCCTCAAATTGGAGAGAGGACCCCATAATTTTTATCAAATAGTATAATATTATATGTATTTAATAATCTTAAACAAATTGTTTCTGGTACACATTTTTTTCGTGAAAATAATCCATATCTAGCTAAAAAGGAAGAAATATAAAATATGTAATATGTATATGCACACTTTTTTTTCCCCTTTTCCTATTGATAAATTTCTTTCTTTAGCTTGAAAAATTATTTTCGTCACTTACTAATGAAAGATAGATTGTGTTTAAACCTCTGAAGTTATCAATAAGCATAAAGTTCATACGTATACGTAAGTAGTTTTTGCAAACCCATTTGATTTAGCAGAGAAATGTGGTAGGTACGCATTTCGTTCAAAGATTGGTCTCATATATAGTATAGTGATCATGATCACCAATAATAATTAATTACTTACACAAATGTCAAATAAAGTTAAAAAGATGTGACAACAATCAAACTTTAGTCATAAATTTTGGGGCATTTTCAATAAATTAGTCTCAAGTACAGTTAAAAGCAAGACTAGTAAATAATTAAAACCTTTTCTACCAATAATAATAATAATAATAATCGAATCAATTAATTGTATATTAAAGCTTGAGATCACAAACAATTTTTATTTATTATTTATTTATTTATTCAAAACGATTCATCATGTAAGTTCAATCTATGATCATGTATCAATATTTTAATTCCTCACATGCTTGTCATAATTTTATAGATTATTCTTCAAAATTGACAGGGTCATATTATATCATTAGATTTTGTATGTGATAATAATGATTATTTTTGGAAAGATTATCAGTAAAATCATACAAAATATATATGTTTCCCCTTTTTCTTCAAAAAATAAAAATTAAAAAACGTTTTCCATTTAGGAAATTTCTGGTATATTTTATCAAAGTCATATATATAGTTGCTTTAAAAATATCAATATTTTCTTCTGAAAAAAGGTATCAATATATAGTCACTATTTATTACTATAAATAGTATACGACTACACTAAACTACTACTCATTTATGATAAAAGTATCTGTATTTAGCTAGTCATTTTATGATAACAGTGTTGTTTGTTATCGATCCCTCCAAAACTCTGCTATATATACTCTAAGCAGAGCCTAGACTGTAATTAAGAGAGAAACAATACAACTCAGTTTTCTCATTATCTCTACAAACTCTCTCTCTCTCTCTCTCTCTCTCTCATAGTTCTTCACAACAAACATACAGAATTGAATCGCCTTATTGGGTGCAAACTTGCTATGGCCCAAATGGAGCATGTTATTTTCATGGACTTCGATTCGAGGAAGGGTATCAGAAGAGAAGCTGGTGACACAAGCAGCGGCGCCACTGAGGAGGTCCAAACACAGAACATTGCAATGGAAACTACCCAGCTGGAAGAAAGGTTCAAAACAGTGATGGAGGCTAGAGAAAATGCAGTCAGTCAATCTCGAACACCAAAGATACAAAAGGTTATATGCTTGCTGCGAGATCACAAGGATAACATGAAGAACTTTGAGCCTCGAATGGTATCACTCGGCCCTATCCACCATAATGGTAAGGCAAACTACCAGCTAGCAGAGAAGCACAAGCTTTTATTGACATTGGAGTTCATAAAAGGTAGTGGCAAAACTATACAAGAAGTATACAAGAAGGTTGAGGAGAATATCAAGGAATTGAGGGAATGCTTTGAGGAAGAGGTGACAGAGAAATATGATGATGAGGCACTCGCTTGGCTGTTGTTCGTGGATGGCTGTGCAATACTACAGTACATATACTGTGCTACTGATCCTGATAACAAGAAGTTCAAGGAGTTGAGTATAAAACATGACAGTGTAGCCTTTGGAAATCAGGATTTGTTTTTGCTTGAGAATCAGCTTCCCTATCGTCTTCTCGAATGGTTGATGAGCTTGAGTAAGAAGAAAGAGGAGTTGGAGAAATCGATTGAGAAATTCATTAATGAGTTCGTTGGGGTACAAAACCATCAGTATTCAAATTGGTTATCAGAGAAACTCTGGCAGGGAGTATTGAAGCAGCAACAAGGAGACAGCCTTTCCTCACAGAAGTCACAAGATCAAGCAATACCAGTGGATATAGAGCCCAAGACCATCCATCTTCTCGACAAACTAAGGACAAGTCTCTTGGCTAAGCATGGTGGACAACGGGTTCCCAAAATCGACCCAAAGAGTAAACGAAAGTCAAATCAAAACGACGATTGGCAATCCTATCGCAATGTTCAGGAGCTTCAAGCAGCAGGTATCTATTTGAAACGCAGTAAAAATGATAGCTTGAGTCTGAGTGACATATATTTTAGTACATTATTCCCTTGTTTCGGATTTCTTTGGCTTCCTCCAATTAAAGTAGATGACTCAACCGGGCCCAAGTTTTTCAATTTGATAGCCTACGAGATGTGCCCGGATTTCGACAATGATTATGGGGTCACCTCTTACATATCCTTCCTCGATTCACTCATTGATGATGCCTACGACGTTAAGGAGCTAAGGAAAGCAGGGGTACTCCAAAACTTTCTTGGCAGCGACCTAGAAGTGGCTCAACTCTTCAACGAGATAGGCACCGACTTGGTGCCCAACACCAAAATATATTTGGAGGTCAGATCCAGTATACAGAAGTACTACAAGAACAAGTTCTTGACCTGGACATCTCAAGTCATTCACGACCATTTCAGTAGCCCCTGGACGATCATAGCTTTCATTGCCGCATTTTTTGCACTTATTCTCAGTACTTTACAAACTTGGTACACGGTCCCCTGGCTTAATGAACTGATATAAAAAAGGTAGCATTTATTACACATTTTGTTACACGTAAATATATACGAACAAGTGAAAATGCAACTGAACTCATTTTAGAGTTTCAATTACTTTTTCACGTGCTTGTAAATTTGCGTATAACAGTACATGCGTAATAAATTTTATCCATAATAAATAAATAAATAAATAATTGAAATTCTAGCCGTTTCCAAATAAAAGTACCTTATGGCTCTGCACACTTCATGAACATAGCCGCAAGGGACCATCTCATTCTGTTCGTATACTTTCTTTTTGTCATTTGTATGGAAGTATAAATTAAATAAGTTGGGTGAATGTACCCAATCACTACGAAAATGTTAAAGTCACAAATATGTTACAGCTGCCTGATTTTTATTTTCGTGTGAGGAGTGTTTGAGAGAAACTGTAATGAAAATTAATAAATATTTTGTCCACAAGAAGTTTATTTTATGATTTAGTTTTGCAATTAAATAAAATCGCGATAGTTCAACTAATAAAGTTTCTGATAGTTGAATAAGAGATCTGAGATTCAATCCCCGCCTACACCAAAAACCGATTGGTGTCTTGGTCTAATAATAAAGAGCTATCATTAGGAGCAGACGCCATAAGTTAGAACTCTCTATAAAAAAAATAAAAACCACGATAGACACACTCCCCTCTGCGTGCAATGTATTATATTGCAAATGTTTGAATTTTCATTTTTGGTTCCAGGAAGTATACAATCCATAGATTGGCAAGCTTAGATTTTGCTTTACTTTTATATTTGTCTTAAAAATTTTGAGTAAGTAAGATATATTATAAATTTTACTATATATTTTTTACAAATTGATGTATTACCAATTAAGGACAAAAAGTAATTTAAGCATTTATCTATTTATTACAAAATGTTAAAATTACAAAATTTTAGTATAAAAAAGTTCCAAAATATTTTTTTTTTTTTTTTTTTTTTTGAGAAACAACTTACAAAATAATATGATAATGAATATAATTAGTACTTTATCAATATAATAAACAAATTGTTGAATTGCCTTTTTATGACATCTCATAATGATTTCTCATGGCGTTGAATATAGTATTCCTCGCATTAAACACATTTATTGCTATATCTATTTATAAGCTTTTCGTACTAACATTTGTAGCAACTTTCGGATTTTTCTAAAACTTTTTATTTCTTTTTGAGAAAATTTATATTAAAAATTGAAGTCTTTCATGGATAACTACGGACATAATTTGTATAATTACAATAGTAGACCTCAAGTGTTTTGATTTTTAGGTGACCAATTACACCTTGTATAATTGATAGCAACTATGTTTTTAATCAACTTGTACTCCACAGTCCACACACACCACATGCGTGGCCACCTGAGTGTCTTGCTAATGAGTTATATAAAAATTGGCTATCCATGGTTGAGATTTATTATTTATGAAAGATAGTTGGGATTTAAGATAACTTCCGAGCATTACAAATTTCCATTGGTAATCTCATATAGTCGGCATCTAAATACTTACCCGCTGAATTTTATTTTATTTTATTTTTCAAATTAGTTTACAAACTTCATTGTTGTACGGAAAACAAACTTTTCTTCCCTGGGTAGCAATTAATCTTTCGCGTATCACCATTGTAAGTTTCTTTAAAAAACCTTATCCGCTCTCTCAGTGTGTGTGTTAAAAAAATACTTAATATTCTAAAAAAAAAAAAAAAAGAAATCTTTCGCGTATCACATGTAACTCTTAGGGTCTATTTGGTTGGGAGGATGGAAAAGTGAAATGATAGAAAATGAAGAGAGAATGAAAAAGTAAGAAGATATAAAAAATTTTAATTTTCCTCATTTGTATTTGGTTGGGAGGGTGAAAAAGTGTAGAGATGAAAAATTTATTTGTTTGGTTGAAAATAAAGTTTATATAAATTTACTACCATGTCCCTATTAAAATAAAACAAAAAGTAACACATTATACTTCAAAAAAAATGTATAGATAGACACTTCATTGCCAACGGGGGCTTGGCTCAGCTAGGTATGGTTCGTTCGCTTTGCCTAACATGCTCAGGTTCGATTCCCGCTACCAGCAGGAGTCCGTTGGTGGGCATCACATCGCTAAGTCTGTGTGCTCTGCTCGGGGGCGTAATATAACCATAAAATCCCCCATTTTCTTTTCTCAAAAAAAAAAAAAAGATAGACACTTCATTAAAGTAAAAAAAAAAAAAAAAAAAGCATAAGAAATTGACCCAAAACTGTTTTCTAAAAAAAAAACAAAAAAACAAAAATCAACCAAAATTAATGAGAAACTAAATATAGAAGAAGAAGAAGAAGAAGAAAGCTAACACATCCAAAAAAAATCAAAGAAAAAAAAAAGCCCACACGTTAATAAGAGAAAGAAAAAATCAAAGAAAAAAAAGAAAAGAAAAAAGCCAACACATTGGAGATGAAGTCCAATGTGAGGGGCATTTTTGGAAGCTCATTCCATGAGCTTCTCCCTCCCAGTTTACTCCCCATTTTGGGAAGAAAATTTTTTGGTGGGTTCCGAGAGAAAACACCATTTATTTTCCTTCCTTTCCACCTAACTAAACATACTCCAAAAAAGTTTTCACTCCCATTTTCTCTCCAAAATTTTCCGTCCACCCTATTTCACCTCCAAACAAAAACACCCTTACTGTTTAAACAGAGTTACATGACTAAGTACTTTAGTACAATGAAAGCATAGCACATAATTATGCTTGATATCAGGCTTGATTCTTTTTAAACCTCTCCGGAAAAGGTAACCATGACTAAGTACTTTAGTATAATGAAATCATAGCACATAATTATGCTTGATACCAGGCTTGATGCAAAAATTTAAGAAAGTGTCATGTTTCTAATATTTCACAACAAATCTTGGATGGTAAATTGCTATTGGTTCTAATTTGAACTAACTACTGAAATTTCTTTTTTGTCTATTAGTAACAACCAGTAACAACCTACTATTTAGTATTAGTTGTAAAATGTTGTAAACATAGCACAATAAAAAAAGTTACTTTTGCGATTATAACACATCATTTAACAATACATTATATATCACATCTCTTATTTTAAGATACCAACCCGTTAAAATAACCTTAAAAAACTCACTACTAATGTGCCATGGTAATGCCGAAAATCGTCAGTAAGTCGCACGGTCCTCACGTACTCAAAACAAGACCTGTACAACACAAAAAAAGAAGAAGACCTTACAGAGAGTACCAGTGTGGTACTGGCCAAATATCATTTGAAGGTTATGTTAGAGAACTTTCACAACTCTAGAGTGCCAGAGCTATGGTAAATTATGCATACCTTGGTTTGTGAGGGTTTGGGGGGTTTTATAGTAGCATAGAGCTGACATTCGTTTCTTGGCGGAAAGGATCTATCCTTATAGGGAAGATCCTCATTAATGATAATTCGAGATCCTTTCCATGTGGGGATCCTCTTGATTAGGGTTAACCGTAGAGCTCAATATGTTTCCTTATATACACATTCGTGGAGGCCAAGCAAGGCCATGCTGGACCCGTCGTAGGCTTTTTCCCGTCAGCTTCCTTTCGTCGGCCTCTTATCTCGTTTAGGCGATTGGCCTTGGCTGCTGCATGCCTATGGGGGCTGCGTTGGCCTTGGCTGCGTGCCCATAGGGCTGCCCTGGCCTTGGGCTGCATGCCCTA
Source organism: Quercus ilex subsp. ballota (assembly GCA_032727855.1). NCBI lineage: Eukaryota > Viridiplantae > Streptophyta > Magnoliopsida > Fagales > Fagaceae > Quercus > Quercus ilex. The sequence continues at coordinate 9,342,031 of CM064914.1, read as the reverse complement.
GCCTTGGCTACGTGCCCATGGAGGCTGCCTTGGCCTTGGCTGCATGCCTTGTCGTCTCACATAGATGTCATCTAGTGTGGAGTCGTCGACTCATGATGTCATCGTTTTCATCTCACGAATGGACAAATGGAGCTGACGGGTTTATTGGGACCATCGGCTTTACTCTTATGTGGATGAGTTTATCCTCTTCCAGAATTACCCTTATCAGCTGCCCCCTACTCCATGGCTTCGTTGGCTTTAGCTGATGGGTTATGGAGTTTGATTTGTAGCTTTTCTGTTACTTTTATTTGCTCCAAAAAGGGGTGTTCTTTAATGGTTCCTCGAGCAGCCATCATTAAATGCTAGGACACGTGGCACAAGCTAGTTGGCCTCGTTTCTGAACAAAAGCGTCGCTTCATTTCCTGTGTATTTTCGTCCTATAAATATGTCATCTCCTCCTCTTATTTTTCCTTATTTCATCTTTGCAAACACTGAGAGAGAGAGTCGTCGTTCCGTGATCTTCGTTGCCATCAGCTTACGGACTCTATCACCTTTATTGAGTCGTTAATTAATTTTGTGAGTCCTCTTTTCCCTTCATATATATATATATATATATATATATATATATTTTACTTCTGTTTTCAAGTTAGTCATCACTTCTATAGGGAGACTCGTTAAATAGGTTCTTAGAATACCTTCGTCGCTTATAGGTGAATAGATGTCGGGTGATAGAAAAGCAACGAGTGAGCAGTCGTTGTTAGTATGTGAGGGAGCGGGCTGCGACGAAGTCTACCCGTCAGGTCATGGGCCTGAATAGGGCTTATCCTGGTAGTCAAAAAGGGAACCGTCTGCTCATTCTCCTGATGATGAAGGGCAAAATTATGACGGAGAGGAAGTAGAGGGATATGTGGAGGACGAATACGACGAGGGAGAAGGGGACAGAGTGGAAAAGGAGGGCGAAGAGAAGGGTGATGAGGACAAGAGTGAGGATGATGGGGAAACATCCTTTGAGGGAGGTTCAGGAAGTCAAGAGGACGACGGAACTCGTCCCTTCATTCTTCTTGCAATGTGGACGGTCAATGACTTTTACTCGAAGATAACGACCAGAATATTCAAGGAACTTCAGGACCGTTATCAAATCCCTAACAATATCCCAATCCGTCTGCTTGGGAAGTTTAAAAAGTGTTACTCGGGGAAGACCGCAGAGATCGGCATGTATGACGCCATGTTTGCGGCAGGATTAAGATTGCCACTGACAGCATTACACCGTCAGTTGGCCAATTTTCTAGGATTATTCGTCAGCCAAATTGCTCATAATGCTTGGAGGATATTCATAGGGGTTAAAATCCTTTGGGGTCGTCTTAGTGGTGGGAACCGTCAGTTTACTCTTGACAAGTACTTTTGGTGCTACAAACCCTAACATATTGTCTCGTCTCGAGGGATATATCACTTTATGGCGAGGAAGAAAGCACTTAGGCTGGTGTCGGACATGCCTGACTCCAATAGAAATTGGAAGGGTAGATATTTTTTTGTTCAAGGGACGGATTGGGTATGCCGTCGGGAGAAGTGGGCTTCAATGCCCCATAGCTTCGACAATACCTGGGGTATTGTCAAAGACTCAGGTTTAGTACCGTTAATTTTTTCACTTTTTTCTTCGCTTATTTGTTAAGTATTTAACGTCGTCTGCTTTTTCATTTTTTTTTTCCAGCTAGTGTTCGCCCGTGTATAATTGACGAGCAAAAGGCTTTCATCTATCGGGTACTTGACATCCCGTTTGACGAGCGGAAGTGTAGGGACTTGATTACCCTTGATACACTGCACGCTTATTGTGGTGGTCCTGCATCGACACTTGAAGCCTGTAGACTGAACAGATATTCTCGTCAATGTAGGTCCTTTAGTTTTTTGCTTCCTCCTTCCGTCTACTTCATACTTACGTCCGCTTACCCAACGCTCGTCCTTTGTCCTTTGCAGAAATGGAGGCAACTAGACAAAGAGCTTTGGTGATGGCGTTAATCGCGGTGCGTAAGCAAACGAAGAAGGAGAAGGGGAAGGAGGGGGCGTCCTCGTCGACTCCCAAGGTCGTTGGCAAGAGGGCATCCAAACGGAAGAGTGAAGGGAAGGACGACTGTCCACTCAAAAAAGGATCGGTGACTCCTGCAGGTGACAAACAGTCAAGGAAGCCGTCGCCTCCCAAACCAAGTCATGGAGCTGGTAAAGGCTTGATGATGGTGACGGGCCCCGACACCCAGGGAACCTCTCGTTGTCTTCTCACGCGTAAGGGATATGCCGTTGAGATGGTTGAGTCAATCATCAAGGAGACGAACTTGGACCCTTGTGCCGAGCAGGAGACAGAAGATTTGGGGGCGTCAGGCCTTTTTGACCTTTCTAGGGTACGTCTCCTTTTTTAAACTTTTCCACTCTATTGTTAATTCGTTAGTTGACGGTTGTATCGATTTCAGGCGCTGGTGCGTATGAAGGCGCTTCAAGATAGGTGTGTAGTTGAGGAAAGGGTGATCAGTTGGCTTAGGTCATATCTGAATAACTACTCTTATTGCGATAAATGCGTGCATAAGTAAAAAATTGTTCTTTAAAGAATAAAAAGCTGCCCTTTAGTCTTAAAAAGTACCGTAGATAGTAAAAATTAACTAAAAGGAAGTAAACTGGAAATGAGGAGTGTTATTCTTCGTGTCGTTGTCTACTGGTAGTATCTTTTCAAGTGCTCCGTGTTCCATGAGTGGTGCAACTTTTGCCTGTCTATTGTCTCCAGATGGTAGGTACCTTTTCTTTGCCATAAAGTGATTCTGTAGGGTGCCTCTCAATTAGGACTGAGCTTTCCCTAGGAGGGATCTCTAGTGGCGCCCGTCACCTTCCTCAAGACAAGGTCTCCAACTTGGAAGTCTCCTTGTCTAACTCTGGAGTTATAGTGCTTGGCCATGAGATCCTGGTATCGTGCTAGCCTTTGTTCAGCTGTTGCTTAGACTTCGTCCACTAGGTCAAGCTGTAGACGCATGGCCTCGTCGTTTCTACTCTTGTCATTGTTGTCCACTCTATAGCTTGTGAGTTCGATCTTAGCTGGGATAATTGCCTCGCTTCCGTATGCCAACCAAAATGGCATCTCTCCTGTAGGCGTTCTAGCTGTTGTCTTGTATGCCCATAGTACGCTTGGCAAATCTTCTGGCCATATACCTTTACCCCCTTGAACCGAGTCTTGATGATTTTGAGTAAGGATCGATTTGTGACCTCAACTTGCCCGTTGGCCTGAGGGTGGGAGGGGGAGGAGTAGTGGTTCTTGATCCCTAACTGTGAGCAAAAGTCCCTAAAGGAGTCATTATCGAATTGCTTTCCATTATTGGAGACCAAGACTCTAGGGATCCTGTACCTACAAATGATGTTTTTCCAGACGAAGTTTTGTACGTTCTTTTCTGTGATGGTGGCCAAAGCTTTAGCTTCTACCCACTTAGTGAAGTAGTCTATGTCGACCACTAGGAACCTCAGCTGTTTTATTGCTATTAGGAATGGGCTCATGATGTCCAATCCCCATTAAGCGAAAGGCCATGGGGCCGTCATTGGGGTGAGCTCATTTGTTGGCTGCCTAATGACGTTGATGAACTTTTGACATTTGTCGCAGGCTTTGACATAAGCCTGGGCATCTTTTTACATAGTAAGTTAGTAGTATCCAACCCGAATTAGTTTGTGCACTAAAGACTGTGACCCTGAATGGTTCCCGCAAATCTCTTCATAGACTTCTCTCATGACATAGTCTGCTTCTTCAGGCCTTAAGCATCTTAGGTATGGACGGGAGAAGACGTCTTGGTTTTCTTTTAGGAACGTTGTGAGCACCTGTCGGATCGGCGAACTAACGATGGTGCCGATTCTGGTCATTCGCTCAGGCTTGGAGCTGTCGAGGGGTATCTCTTCCAATCTCTCGACAGGTTCTGCAACCGTTCGCTGCTCTTCTATGCTCATGGTCTATAGATGGTCATCCATCTCCAACATTGCTATGTAACATTCGAGTGCCGCTACTTGATCCCCACGTATTTCTCCAACTCCATACTCGGTGGGGAACTTAACCATCAGGTGATAAGTTGAAGTCACGGCCTTCCATGAGTTGAGTGTAGGTCGTCCTAGGATGGCAATGTAGGCAAACGAGCAGTCGACCACAAGGAATGTTATATCCTTAGTGATCTGCTGAGGGTAATCACCAACCATCACGGGTAATGTGACTGCACCGAAGGGATATACTCTTGTTCCTTCAAACCCAACAAGCAGGGCATTGGTCGGAACCAACCGTTCTCTTTCAATTCTCATCTGCTGGAATGCCAGGTAATAGAGGATGTCAGCAGAGCTTCCGTTGTCAACCAGGACTCGGTGTGTGTTGTAATCCTTTACCCGTATACTAACAACAAGTGCATCGTCATACAAGTGATGGAGACGTTAAGCATCTTCTTTCAAGAACCCAATTATGGGATTGTCAACCTGCGCCATTTTTGGGATGAACCCCGTTAGCTAGACGTTCTGAACCATCCTTAGGTAAGTCTTACGGGCCTTTTTAGATGAGCCAGAAGCTGTAGTTTCCCCCACAATCATTCTTATGTCTTGTAGGGGCAGCCTAGGATGCTTGTTCTCCCTTCGGGTAGCCTTGCAACGCATCCGTCCTTTCCTTGCTGACGAACCTCTGTAACTTGCCTTGGCTAGTAAAAGTTTCTATTTGCTACTTTAAGTCGTAGCATTCGGAAGTATCATGATCGTGATCACGATGAAAACGATAGTACTTGTCTCTAGACCTCTTACTGAGGTCTCCCTTCAGCTTGCCAGGAAACGTCAAGGCTTCTTCGTCCTTGATTTGCATTAAGACTTGATCAATCGGGGCGTTGAGCGGGGTGAAGCTTTCGAACCTCCCAATGGGTGGTTTGGAGCGCCTATCCTTTTGTCGGTCTCCAGTCCTGGTTGTCTTCCGTCCCCTGTCCTACCTTGCCTCTTTTTGTCTTTCCCTCTTTTTGGGCTTCTCTTCTCGGGCAAGCAGCGCGGCTTCCGCATTCATGTACTTAATGGCCTTGTAAAGCACGTCCGACATAGTCTTCGGGTCGTTTTTGTATAAGGAAAACAAAAACTTCCCCTTCCGTAACCCATTCGTGAATGTAGCCATGAGTATCTTGTCATCAGCTTCATCAATTGAAAGGACCTCTTTGTTAAAGCTGGTAATGTAAGATCTCAGCATTTCGCCCTCCCGTTCCTTGATGTTCATCAGGCATGCTGTGGACTTCTTATACCTATGCCCCCCGATAAAGTGCGAGGCAAATTGGGCACTCAATTCCTTGAAGGTACTAATGGAGTTCGACGTTAACCTGTTGAACCAAACCCTTAAGGGGCCCTTCAGCATAGTGGGAAAGGCTCGGCACATGATCCCGTCCGCCATGCCTTGCAGGTGCATCAAGGTTTTGAAAGACTCCAAGTGATCTAAAGGATCCTTAGATCCATCGTAGGCCTCTACCTGCGACATGCAAAACTTCAATGGAAGGGGACACGAAGTGACGGATGCAGTGAATGGTGAATCAATTCGATGAATCAACTCGTCGAGGTCACTAGACACCCGTCCTCTAAAGGCATTCATCATGAAATCCATTCGTTCCTTCATCATCTGCATCTTTGCAACCATGTATGGTGGAGCCGTATCTGCGGCAGATGGATGGCTTGTATCCTGTCGCTTTTGTCTACTTGGGGCGTTGCTGCCCTCCAGCTCTTCTTGGTTCATTCTCTCAGTGTTGGTGCCTTCTTGGTCCTCCTCCTAAGTGTTAAGCCCTGCGTTCTTTTGTCGCAGCTACTCCTCTAGATCATGGTTTTGCTTGGTAAGGTGTTCTACGGCCGCGGCGAGCGTCTGAACCTGTCACTTGAGGGCGGTGGTACATGGTTCGTCTCCTTGATTATTATTGGTGGTCGTCATCGAGCGAGTAAGTACCATGCAATTCTTTGTATAGGAAGTGGTAATATGGCTTACAAGATTTCCCACAGATGGCGCCAACTGATGATGCCGAAAATTGTCAGTAAGTCGCACGGTCCTCACGTACTCAAAACAAGATCTGCGTAACATAGAAAAAGAAGAAAACCTTATAGAGAGTACCGGTGTGGTATCGGCCAAATACCCTCCGAATGTTAAGTTAGAGAACTTTCACAACTTTAGAGTGTCAGAACAGGGGTAAATTATGTGTACCTTGGTTTGTGAGGGTTTGGGGGGTTTTTATAGTAACGTAGAGTTGACATTCTTTTCTTGGCGAAGAGGGTCTTTCCTTGTAGGGAAAATCCTCATTAATACGCATATATTGCAGGATCCTTTCCATGTAGGGATCCCTTTGATTAAGGTTAATTGTGAGGCTCAAGATATTTCCTTATATACACATTCGTGGAGGCCAAGCAAGGTCATGTTAGACCCGTTGTAGGCTTACTTCTCCCCGTCAGCTTCCTTCCATCGGCCTCTTATCTCGTCTAGGCGTTCTCGTCGTCTCACATAGATGTCGTCCAGCGTGGAGTCGTCGGCTCATGATGTCGTCGTTTTCATCTCACGAATGGACAAGTGGAACTAATGGGTTTATTGGGACCGTTGGCTTTACTCTTATGTGGACGAGTTTATCCTCTTCCAGAATTACCCTTATCACGCCAAAAAAAAAAAAAAACCAAAACCAAAAAAACCAAACTCCAGAATCCCAGATCAACTGAAAACCCAGATTAAACTCTATTGTAACCCATAGCAAACCTCCAACCTTGCCCAGAACAAGGAACAATGACGCTTGAACATGGGCTAGCCCAGTAGATTTGGGTGTCTAAGGTAATAACTTCAAATGGACTTTTTTGTAATTGCTTGAAAAAATATAATATGATTGAATTGTTTTGGAAGAATGCTAAAAATATAACAGATTTTACTATAAAAAATTTACAAACTAATATTGCAACAAATGTGATCAATGATTACTTCAAGAAGATAGTAAATGAGTATTAGAATGAATGATGCTAATACAAGGGATATTATAAATTTTACAACATGAGACTTACAAAGATGTATCACAAATCACAAATATATATATATATATATATTTCAAAAAATGCATATCATAGGTGGGTAATTGAGGTACACTAATCATATTTATTTCCATATCAATTTCTAAAGGATATGAGTAAATTTTATAGTATTTCTAGCATTTTTCTATTTAAGTTATTTCTTATGATGTTTATTAAAAAAAAAAAAAAACTTACTTCTTATGATTAGTGACATTTATTTTATGAGACTTATGTATTTAAATTTTTATTATCTTTAGTATTATCCAATTCTTTTGTCCTTCTTAATTTTTTTTTTTTTTTTTTAAATCAAAATTTGCCCCCGCATTTGTAGGCCTTTCTCTAGTTGAAGGCTCTAGGCAATGACCTGGCAGTGGCTCAAACCAAATTTTGTTGTTTGAGAGAGAGAGAGAGAGAGAGAGAAACCCCTCAAACTCTTCATATATTTTTTTTTATTGCTATTTGACTCAAAAGGACAAAAATCAAGGTGTATGAGTTTAATTGTGTTATATTAACCCATCACTTTTCTTATTAATATTCAATGTGGGGCTTCACTCTTTAACCAATCACACTATTTTTTTTTTTAATTATTATAGAGTTTCAACATACAGCATCCGCTTATAATGATTGCATTCTTTATTATCAGACCAAAACACCAATAAGTTTTTTGTATAGGAGAAATTAAATCTCAAATATCTTATTCAACCATCAAAGACTTTAACAGTTAAACTAATTGGAATCCAAAACCACATGCAAATATTCCGACAACTAGTCATTTTGAAATTAATTCTAAAGAAAGAGAGAGAGAGATGAAGTGAAGTGTGTAGTCATGGGTTATAGACTCCACATTTGCATAAAGATGAAGATGTAATTGTGGGTTATGATTAAGGCAACCAATATAAAATAAATAAATATATATATATATATATATATATATACACAGAGAGATTTTTAACCTATGGTGTTTGCTCTTGATAATAGTTGCTCTTTATCATCAAATCAAGACACCAATTGATTTTTAGTGTAGTCTATATGCCTTACCGAACATCAATCTTATTGCATAAAGATGAAGATGTAATTGTGGGTTATAATTAAGGCAACCAATATAATATATATATATATATATATATATATAAAGAGAGAGAGAGAGAGAGAGAGAGATTTAACCTATAGCATTTGCTCCTGATAATAGTAGATCTTTATCATCAGACCAAGACACCAATCGATTTTTGATGTAGGCAGGAATTAAATCTCAAATCTCTTATTTAACCATTAGAGACTTTATCGGTTGAGTTAATTGGAACCCGCATAAAATATACTTCTTAGAGAGCTATTATTATTTATAGACCAATTAGTACGTGGGCAAATAGTTTGGTTCTAGCCAATGCATAACTTTCTTTCATAAAACAATTTCCACTGAACAAATGTGTGTAATTTTTTTTTTTTTTTTTTTGACAAACGATTATCCAAACCTCTTCAAGTATTTGACTATTCTTTCAAAATTTTAATCCCATGGGGTGGCGCCAAGATGGGGGCAAGCAGGGACAAAGTCAAGAATTGTAATTAGAGGGGCAATTTGGCTGCTGTTTCTGTGCGATGGCTTAGCCACCGAGGTTTTTTTTTTTTTTTTTTTTGGGTGACTTTGATGCGTGTTGTTAGGTAATGACAATTATTTTGTTGAAAATTTTTTAAAAGGTCATGTTGTTTGTTTTTGGTAAGATTGATTGATTAGACTTAATTTTTTTTAGCTTCACTATTTTGTTTTAAATTTTAAATCTATAGATTTTTTATGGTCTTTAAAAAAATAAAATGATAGAGCTATAATTTTTTTTTTTTTTACAAATTACTGATGTGGTGAGTGTTTATTAGTAAGTAAAAAAGTGGTGTAAGTGGTGGGCTTAGATGCGAACCAATAAGAATTTGCTATGTAAAATATTGTATAAAAATTTGTGGCTATAACATCACTCTTAAAAGAATTAATGATATTTGTAGGGACTGGGTTTGAGCACTTCTACGGTTGAGTGAGTGGACTCAAGCCCAACTAGCCCAATACAATGAATTTGTAGATAATGGGTTCAAGAACTAGGCCCTAGCAAGGGATACAACAGCTAGGCATGGTTGCATGTGGGTCGAATAGCATGGATGTGGATTGAAATGTGCAACAATGTTCCTCAGCCCTCCTCTTGGGAGCTTAAGGTTCTTATTATTTCTTTAGTGATGGAATACAAGTGTCTCTCCTTTCTTACAAGTTGTTGCAGTGTTCTATATTTCTTGTTTATCCTCTTTTTCCATCTCCCCCCCCCCCTTTTAAGAGGGATTCCTTACATTATATACTCCCTTTTAGTTAATCTTAGTCCTACATTTGTCGATAAAGCAAGTCATTATTTGAGTGCTTGTCCCATCAACCGCCTTCCCATTCCTTCTGTGGGCTGCAGCAACCAAGGCTGCACTGTTCAGGGGTCATTTCTTCATTAATGTGGCCAGAATGTTAGTTGTGGGCATTTAATGTGCAGGTGACAGTTCATCTTAAACTTGCTCCTCCACCACGCCTCTACGGCTGACACATTGTACTTGTTCATTCTCTTTAGATGCTCGGGAAGGATGCTTTTGGTGGGCCATTACTTCCTACTCCAATGGTCTTGGTTGGCCGAGGACAGGGTCGTCCTCGGCAAGGTTCCTGGGCAATTTTCACACTTCGTCCTCGGGCGTTTCTTCATCCTCGACATGGGCCTTAGGCTTGGTATAAAGTGGGCCGGGGTCACCAGATTCTCCGCCCCCATAATAGCCCCTCAAAATCCTGCTGTCCGGGTCCTCGGGCGGGGAGGAGGATTTTGACATCCTCGGGCCATCGTGATGGCTTGTCACGACTTATCCTTCGTCAGTGCTAGAGTCCTCTCGCCTGTCCAAGGCACGTTCCTAGTGCTTTGGTATACGGAGCGCGTCCTCATTTAATTTTGGCGGCTCTATGTTCCCCACGTTCAACGGTGTGATGCCAATCCAACGGCTGGGCTTTTCCCAGCTTTGTGAGCGGGGAAACTTGCACAGTTATCTTTAATTAGGGGTATAAATACTTGTTTGATCCGATTGGCCTCTTTACTTTTGCACTCAAGAGTTCTTGCGCACGTACATTGAATTCGGTCAAATCTCCAAAAAGCCTGTCCAAGGAGTTTTTCCTCATTTCTGTAAGTCTTCTTCTCTCTTTCTAGTTCAAATTTCCTCTCTGAGTCATTTCTTTCCTTCGCCCTTTCTTGAGTCTCTTGGCCGTTGTTAGGGATGGGTAGATTTAAGAAGTTAGTTAAATCTAAAGAGGCGATGGAGAAATTCGTCGCCGATTATAGGATACCCAATAATGTGGGCTTGAGGTATTTTGGGAAAGGGGAATGACACATTCGGAGGAAGGAGGATGAGGTCGTGATTCCCATAATCACCTTCCTTGAAGGCGGTATGAGAATCTCCATGGGGCCGGTAACGAAGGGTTACCTTAGGTACTTTAGGTTGGCCCCCACACGGTGCGCCACCAACGTGTTCAGAATCCTGGGTTGTGTGGACGCCTTGAATGAGCAGATGGGGTTGAGGTTAACTCATCATGATGTAAATTGGTGCTACAACATCTAAAAACTAAAGGGTAAGTCTTATTACAAGAAAATGAGGGACGATAAGGTCCGGCTTATCCAGTGCCTTCCTGAGTCCAGCAAGGGGTTGAACAAAGACTTTCTCATCGTGTCTGGGTAGTGGCACGATGGCTTTCATTGTCCGACAGAGGAGGGGACACCAGGTAAGGTACTTTGAGTAGGAGAGGGTCTAGTCTTTCGGGTTGTAGGTCTGCTTTGTTTGGTTGCTAACAGGAACATGTTTTCTTTTCTGCAGATCCGCATGCCTTTGAGTGTCATTTTAACTTGGTCAACAAGGAGGACTTGGAAAAGGTCCTCAGGGCGGAGATCTTTGTGAACAAGGTTGACAACCAAGTTAGAGCCGCCCACAAGATCCTTGGGTACCAGCCGCTCCAGAAGTCTTTCCCAGCTCCGAAGCACGTGATCAAAGCCAAAGATCCTAGGCTTCGTAGCATAACTGTAGTGGAGCAAGGGTTTTTGTTTCCTGAAGGGTCTCTTGCTCCGGAAGGTATTCCGTTGGCAGGTCCTTCTACCTCTGCCCAAGCTGCAGAGGCCGAGGAAGAAGAGCTATGAGAAGAGGAAGAAGTTGCTGATTTGGGTCCCTCCGAGGACGAATTTAGTGCTTTTAACCAAGTCCACCTAGTCGAGGATCCTTCTGGTGACTTGGGCGATCCTAATCTAACCTAGGCGGACCTTCTCTCTGCAAGGACTTCTCCCCAAGCCGAGATGGGCTTTAAGAGGCAACCCCGATCCAACCTACTTGACCTGCTTGAGGGTCAGCTGGGGAGGGACGAGCCGGGAAAGTCCCAATCCAAGCTTTCTCCTCTGCTACCCAAGTCTCAACCCGTTCAGACCAGGTCGTCCTCTTCCCAGTCCAAGCTTCCACCTCCTCCACCTCAGTCGAGTTTGCCACCAAGGCCCGAGCCTACTGATCCCCAGTAGAAGAAGGGCCCTAAGGGCAAAAGGCCTATGGGAGCTGACAGGACTCGTTCTTCCCAGGAGGAAGATGAGGCTCGACGGCCCCCTAAGCAGCAAAAAACTAGGCACTAGGGCCAGGGAAGAGAGGTGGCTGTGCAGTCCGAGGCCCAAGCTTGGCTCCCTGCACCAATGCTCCATGGGGAGCCTTTGATGGATAGCACGTCCCTCAGGGACTTCAGAGGGGGTAAGGGCGCATACGTTGCCGATGCGCTGGGGAGGTCCCTATTACTCCCTGCCGATATGGCCCAATTGGAGGACCTAAGGAGGCAGGAGGTCATCCTCAGCCTGAAGAGGTATTTAAGCATGGTAAGCCATCCGACGCTTGAGACTTCATTGATTTTTACTCCTCGGTTCCCAACTTATTGTTTATTTGTTTCGATTTGCAGGCTGTCCAGGCCACTTACAGGCTAGAAGAGGAAGCCAATAACCAGAGCAAGGTCGTGGACCAGGAACACGACAAGCGCCTGGAAGTCACGCGGACCCTTAAGAACTCCGAGTCTGACCTCAAGAAGGTAATGGAGGATCTAAAGGAGGTGATGAAGGCCAGAGATAGCGCAGTGTTAGGCCTAGCTGGTGCTCAAAAACAGGCCGCCGACCAGACGAGGCGCCTTCTAGATGCTGAGGGCCAATTGAAGATTGCCATGGAGCACATTACTGACTTAAAGCAGCAGTTGGCAAAGGCAATGAGGGCTAAAGGTATTGCCGAGTACACCAGGGATGAGGCTTTGAGGGCCAAAGCAGAGGCCGAGAGCTCCAAAGAGAGAGCGGAGGAAGAGGCCTTTGTTGAGGGAGTGGTCGAGACTGAGGTTGCCCTCAAGACTCAAGTTCCTGAGGTGTGCAGGCGCTACTGCTCCCAGACTTGGAATGAGGCCCCCAACCAAGCTGGGGTCGAGGCCTCGTCTGAGCTTAAGAGGGCCGAGAGAGTGTACTACCCTCTTACTCTTCGAGAGGCTGCCCCTGCCATCTCTAAAGCCGACACCGCCCCCAAAGCGGCAAACGGGGACCAGGCCGATGTTGCCAAGGATCCCACTTCTACTAGTAGGCCTGCCGAGGGGGTTGAGCATCAAGGGGTGCCAGAAGAAGGAGAAACCAGTAGCCTGGAAGCACCCCGGGATGTGGTGAAGCCCTCTGTTGGTCCTTAAGTCCCTCCTGCTAACTCCCAGGCTCTTTTTGCTGAGGGGGACCTTCCCAAAGTTGCCTTTCCAGCCAAGGAGACAACTCTCATGGTGGTGCCTCTGCAGGCTGTTCCCCTAGGTCAGAGCCCCGAGGATACCCCTGGACAGCCTCTCAAGGGGGAAGTGAAGTTTAAATTGAAGAAATAGGCTATCTTAGCTAGCTTCTATCTTATGTTTAGTTTTTAGTTTTTTTTTTTTTTTTGTCGTTTTTGTTCCTTTTTTTTTTTTTTTTCTTTTGAGCACTGTAATGCTACGCTTCGAGTTGAATGCATGAATCCTCTTTTTTACTTAGTGTTTGTTGTTATTGTGATGAGTTTTGCTACTTATATAACCTTGGTTTTAATTGTTGGCTTCACAATCTCAGAAGCTCAGCATGCCTTTCATTCTAAATTGACAATCGAAAAATGTAAAGCCCATAATGACAGTTCCCACTTGGACCTTGGACGATAATTGAGCCACCTTGACACCACGTCCTATTTTTGCCAAATTGAGTACTGAGGGAATAACTCCACAATATTGGTTCTACATCACATGAATTGGTTACTGTAGGCAGTAAAAAATGTTTAAGAAAGCCGTTAGTTGCTGAATATGCTAAGGGGTTAGGTTCAATGTGCCTCAGAATGCATTAAGTGATGCTCATGGGCTTGTGTTTGTTTACTCCTTTGCTGAATGCTCATGGGTTTGTGCCTCAGACCTGGGTCTGAGGGCCGTACAAGACCCTAGTGCCGCCGAACCCTTAGGTTCTTCTCCGAGTAGCTAGTTTCCCCATAGGCTTAAGTCCGAAGACCGTACAAGGCCTTAATTCTGTCTAACACTTAGATTCTCCTATAAGTGACTAGTTTCCCCATAGGTTTGAGTTCGAGGACCATGCAAGACCTTAGTTCAGTCTAGTACTTAGGTTCAATGTGCCTCAGAATGCATTAAGTGATGCTCATGGGCTTGTGTTTGTTTACTCCTTTGCTGAATGCTCATGGGTTTGTGCCTCAGACCTGGGTCTGAGGGCCGTACAAGACCCTAGCGCCGCCGAACCCTTAGGTTCTTCTCCGAGTAGCTAGTTTCCCCATAGGCTTGAGTCCGAAGACCGTACAAGGCCTTAATTCTGTCTAACACTTAGATTCTCCTGTAAGTGACTAGTTTCCCCATAGGTTTGAGTCCGAGAACCATGCAAGACCTTGGTTCAGTCTAGTACTTAGGTTTTTCTTGAAGTGGTTAGTTTCCCTATAGGTTTGAGTTCGAGGACTATGCAAGACCTTGGTTCAGTCTAGTACTTAGGTGGCCGCCAAAATACAGGATATATAATCATAATAGACATAAAACTTGAATCAAAGAAGGGGATGCTTTCGTTAATAATAATACCTTCTCAGGTTATTTACATTCCACGAACGAGGTATTGGTATTTCATCTAGGTCTTCTAAGTAGTATGCACATATCCCCGCCACCGAGGTAATTCGATATGGCCCCTCCCAGTTGGGCCCCAGCTTCCCCCAGGAAGGATTCTTGGCAGCCCCCACAACTTTCCTCAACACTAGGTCCCCCACTGCTAGTGGTCTTAGCTTCACACTGGCGTCATATTCCTGCTTAAGCTTTTGGTGGTAATAGGCTAGCTGGATCATTGCCCCTTCCCTTTATTCATCAACCAGATCTAGGCTCCTTCCTAGCAGTTCATCATTATTGTCTGGAGTGAAAGAGCTCGTCCTCAGCGTTGGGAAGTTTACTTCCAAAGGGACGACAACCTCAGCCCCGTAAGTTATGGCAAAAGGCGTCTCCCCCGTTGACCGCCGTGGTGTAGTTCGGTATGTCCAAAGAACGTGTGGCAGCTCTTCTACCCATCTTCCCTTGGCGTCATCTAGTCTCTTCTTAAGCCCATTGACAATGACCTTGTTGACAACCTTGGCCTATCCATTTCCCTGAGGATAAGCTGGAGTTGAATACCTGTTTGTGATCCCAAGCTCACAACAGTACCTTCTGAAGGCCTTGCTGTCAAATTAGAGTTCGTTATCCGAAATGAGGTTGTAAGGGACCCCAAATCTCATGACAATGTTTCTCCAAAGGAATTTCTTAGCGTCCACATCCCTAATGTTGGCCAATGGCTGAGCTTCGACCCATTTGGTAAAGTAATCCGTGTCAACCAACAGATATCTCTTATTCCCTGGTGCCTTGGGAAAAGGACCTACAATATCCAAGCCCCATTGGGCGAACGGCCATGGGCTGGACAAAGGGTTGAGGACCCCTCCAGGCTGATGAACATTTGGGGCGAACCTTGGCATTGGTCACACCTCTTAACATACTCTAGGGACTCCTTCTGCATCCTCGGCCACCAATATCCTTGTGTGACGGCCCGATGAGATAGGGACCTTCCTCCTGTGTGGCTCCCACAGATCCCTTCGTGCAGCTCTTCAAGCAATAACTCTGATGCCTCGGGGTGAATACACGGTAGGTATGGTCCAGAGTAGGAGCGCCTATACAATTTGTGGTCCTCGACCAACCAGAACCGAGAAGCTTTCCTTCATATTTTTTCAGCCTCTGACTTCTCCTCGAGCAGAACATCGTCTTTGAGGAACTTTACTATGGGGTCCATCTAGTTGGGACCCATCCCAACTTAATGGATGTGGACCGTGCTCTTTGCCACCTCATTTGCTTTCTCCAGATGCTCTACAAGAATGATCCAAGGCAAATCCCCTGCCGCAGAGGTGGCAAGTGTGGCCAATGAATCAGCATGAGTGTTTCCACTCCTGGAGACATGTGACAAGCTGAAGAGATTGAAACCTGACTGCAAGCACTTGACCTGGCATAGGTACTCTTGCATCCTCTCGTCTCTGGCTTCCAGTTCTCCCTTTACCTGGCCTACCATTAATCTCAAATCCGAGAACATCTCCACTGCTTTTCCTTCCATTTTCTACACCATGACCATCCCTTGTAACAATGCTTCATACTCGGCTTCATTGTTTCTGGCCGAGAACCCGAGCCTCAGGGATTTTTCTATGACAGACTCCTCAGGGGATACTAAGACTAGCCCCACTCCAGACTCCCTCTAATTTGTCGCGCCATCAACGTATACCCTCCAACATGGTGGCCCCGAGATGGAGATTGCCCCAATTGATTTTTCGTCCATGCTTATCTTCTCGGGTGGCATCTCTACTGGTGGTTCAGCGAATTCGGCCACCAAATCAGCTAGGACCTAGCCTTTTATAGAGGTTCGAGGCATGTATTTGATGTCAAAAGCCCCTAGAATTGTGTTCCACTTCGCAATCCTTCCTGTGTAATCAGTCGTCCGAAGTACAGACTTCAAGAGTAATTGGGTTAGGACAACCACTGTGTGAGCTTGGAAATAGTGGGGGAGCTTTCGTGTAGCATGGACCACATCTAGTATGGCTTTCTCTAAGGGTAGGTATTTGACCTCAGTTTCATGTAGTGACTTGCTAACATAATAGACTGGTTTTTAAACGCCATTGTCATCCCGAATCAGTACCAGGCTCACAGCGTGAAGTGCCACAGCAATGTATGCATATAGGACCTCGTCGGCCTCAGGATTAGACATGATGGGTGGCCGGGATAGGTACTCCTTGAGTTGCTAGAAGGCCGTGACACAATTCTCGGACCACTCAAATCCTTTCCATTTGTTGATCAGGAGATAGAAGGGCCTACACCTGTCAGCCGACCTGGAAATGAATCGATTCAAGGCCGCGATCATTCCAGTAAGCTTTTGGACCTCCTTGGGGTTTTGCGGAGGCTTCAAATTATGAATAGCCTTGATTTGGTCAGGATCAACCTCGATTCCCCTGTAGGTAATAATATATCCTAAAAACTTGCCAGATCTCACACCAAACGAGCATTTGGAAACATTCAAGCGCAACTTGTGCTTCCTCAAGATGTCAAAGGTGCAGCCGAGGTCCCCTAAGTGTTTGGATACCGCTTTACTTTTTACTACCATATCATCAACGTAGACTTCGATGCTCTTCCCCAACATCGACTCAAACATTCTTGTCATCTTCCTTTGATAGGTGGACCTCACGTTCTTCAGGCCGAACGACATTACTTTATAATGGTAGTTCCCAATGGGCGTCACAAAGGCTGTCTTCTCCTGATCCTCTAAGGCTAGTGGTATTTGATAATAGCCTTGAAAGGCGTCTAGGAAGCTCATCCGAGGATGGCCCGTAGTTGCATCCACTAGCTGATCTATTTGAGGCATGGGGAACGGGTCTTTTGGACATGCCCTGTTCAGGTCAGTAAAGTCCACACAGACCCTCCACTTTCCACTTTTCTTCTTGGCCACCATAGTGTTGGCCAACCATTCGGGGTAAAAGACTTCTTTGATGGCCCCTGCACGCTTAAGCTTATTCACCTCTTCCCTAATCGCCTCAGCGTGCTTTCTTGATGGGCGCCGGGGTGGCTGCTTCTTGGGAATTATGGATGGATTAACGTTGAGATGGTGACAGATGAAGGACGGATCAATCCCTGGGACATCACAAGCATCCCATGCAAATATGTCGATATTATTTTTGAGGAACTCAATTAGCTCCTCCCGCTCCCTAGGAGGCAGCCGAGCCCCGACCCAAAAGAACTTTTTCGGGTCGTCACTAATCACCACTTTCTCTAGATCCTCACAATTTGCTTCCTCGACAGCTGCATTAGGAGGCACTGCCGGGGTCTTTGATTGCTATAAGCCCCCTTCAGCAGTGGCCGAGGGCTGTGCATCGAGCCGACGTGATATGACAGCCACCATGCACTACCTTGCTGTGGATTGACTACCACGGATTTCGAGAACTTGATCCCCTAACAAGAATTTCACCTTCTAGTGCAAGGAGGAGGCGACAGCCCCCAAGGTATGGAGCCATGGCCTTCCTACGATGGCTGTGTAGGGGAGTAGGTGTCCACTACTATAAAGTCCACATCCACCACCTTTGGGCTGGTCTGGATGGGCAGCCTGATCATGCCCTTTGGGATAACAAGCTTCCCGTCAAAGCTCATCAAGGGAGAGTTGTAGGGCATTAAGTCCTCCGGTTTCAACCCTAGCCCTTTGTAGAGGTCGGGGTACATGACCTCGACCGCATTGCCATCATCGACCATCACCCTCCTCACATCATAGTCCCCGATTCTGAGAGTGATCACCAGAGCATCATCATGAGGCTGGGTGGTCCCAATCTTGTCTTCCTCTGAAAAGCTCAAGGTTGGGTGAGAATTTCTTCTGGCCCTCTTTAGCTCTGGTTGGGACTCTTCGGCAGGGATCTAGGCCACAGATAACACTTGCGAAGGGCACATGCCTGTTCTTCCTAGTGCGGCCAAGATTATGTTGATCATCCCTGCGGACGCCCTTAAGGCGTTATCTCTCCTCGGCTCCTAATTAGTCTGGCCAGGATGGTCACCGTGGTGATGCAGAAGGTGCTTCAGCTTTCCTTCTCGGACTAGCTAGTCCAGGTAGCTCCGGAGATTCCTGCAATTCTCTGTAGTATGTCCGTGGTTCATGTGGTACTGGCAGTAGAAGTTCTGATTGCGCTTCGTGGATTCTCCCACCATCTTATTCGGCCACCTAAAGTATGGCTCGCTCTCGATTTTCGCCAACACCCTGTGCACTGGCTCTCGGAATACGGCATGGACCGCCTGCGTGTCGGCTGCTTCAAATTGCCCCGCGAAGTCCCTCCTCGGGCGGGAGTTGTTGTAATGGTCCGGACTGAAATCCCTCCTCTCTTGAGGGATAGCCTTCTCCTTTCCTCTACCCTGCGGCTGGTCTTCCTCCACTCGTTTATACTTGTCAATCCGATCCATCAGTTGGGGCATACTAGTGGCAGGCTCGCCAGTCAGAAACTTCCTTAGGCCGTGTCCAATTGGGAGAACATTTTTGAAGGTACTAATGGCCACATCATCAAAATTGCCCTCCAGTTCGTTGTACATCTCTCAATATCGGCCCGAGTAGGCCTTTAAAGTCTCTTCATCATGCATGGATAGAAACAGTAGCGTGCTCAAGGGCCGAAAGGTTATGCTGTTTGTAACGAAGCGGGAGCCAAAGGCTTGGGTCAGCTGTCTATACGAATCTATGGAGTTCATCTTCAAACCATTGAACCACCTCATTGCCACTGAACCCAAGCTAGAGGGGAAAACCTTGCACATCAACGCCTCGTTCTTAGAGTGGACAGCCATCCTTTGGTTAAACTGGCTCACATGCTCCACGGGGTCCGTTTTGCCGTTATAAATGGAGAAGGTTAGCTGCTAGAACTGCCGAGGAATGATAGCCCCCTCTATGTGGCGCGTGAAAGGCGACTTGGACAGTTGATTCAATGCCCTACTCATGGCATCGTATCCTAAGCCCTTAGAAGATGGGCTTTTACGTTTACGCTCCCGATAATGCTCTTCTTCATGAGAAAAGGTCTCGCTTGAAGGAGTTCTCGACCTTTGCCTGTAGTCATCATTGTTTTCATCGTCAGAGGGCAGGTCGGGGCTAGGTCGAGGTCGCCTTCTTTGTGCATGGCGCAGCCTCCTCTTCAAGTCATCTATCTCTCGCTGCATGGCCTGCTCATCATTCTACCCCTGGGTCACGCGGCTCCTAACCTACTTTGGCTGGGTGGCCCGGTTGTTGTTTTGTCTTTGGGGCGCATGACTGTCCCCACGTGAGTAGCTTCTACTGGTTTGAGTGGTGTGCACACTTCCCTCTCGAAATCTTCCATTCTCTTCATTTCGATCGCGCTCAGGGTTGGCGAAGTTACCCTGATGCTGGGATTTGACCTGTTCAGGCTGATGGGAGCCTGCTTGATGAGGGCCTGATCCCGCCATGCTTGGTCGTTGCCCTTACTAACACACGAGTTCTTCCCACAGACGGCGCCAATTGTAGGGACTAGGTTTGAGCACTTCTACTGTTGAGTGAGCGAACTCAAGTCCAGCTAGCCCAATACAATGAATTTGTAGAGAATAGGTTCAAAAACTAAGCCCTAGCAAGGGATACAACAGCTAGGCATGGTTGCATGTGGGTCGAATAGCATGAATGTGGATTCAAATGTGCAACGATATTCCTCGGCCCTACTCTTGGGAGCTTAAGGTTCTTATTATTTCTTTAGTGATGGAATACAAGTGTCTCTCCTTTCTTACAGGTTATTGCAGTGTTCTATATTTCTTATTTCTCCTCTTTTTCCACCCCCTCCCCCCTTTTTAAGAGGGATTCTTTACATTATATACCCCCTTTTAGTTGATCTTAGCCCTACATTTGTCGATAAAGCAGGTCATTACTTGAGTGCTTGTCCCATCAGCCGCCTTCCCATTCCTTCTGTGAGCTGCAGCAACCAAGGCTGCACTATTCAAGGGTCATTTCCTCATTAATGCGGCCAAAATGTTAGTTGTGGGTATTTAATGTGGGGGTGATAGTTCATCTTAAACTTGCTCCTCCACCACACCTCCACGGCTGACACGTTGTACTTGTTCCTTCTCTTTAGATACTCGGGAATGATGCTTTTGGTGGGCCATTACTTCCTACTCCAATGGTCTCGGTTGTCCGAGGACAAGGTTGTCCTCGGAAAAGTTCCTGGACAATTTGGACTTTCACACTTTGTCCTTGGGTGTTTCTTCATTCTCGGCATGGGCCTTGGGCTTGGTATGAAGTGGGTCGGGGTCACCAGATTCTCCGTTCCCACAATATTATTATGGAGGCAAAGTATAATTTTTATACAACTAAATTGCTAAAATTAATACCTAGCATATATTCTAATATATTTTTTTAAAAAAAAATTAGGAAGGGGGCGGGGGGGAGTCAAAGGCTATCTCCGTCACTAGGGGCAAGAGGTTCTGAACCCAGAATATCATGATGCCTTAGGAATTACTAAACTAACTCCTTGGGATTAAAAGTGTGTACATTTGATTCCAATCTTGATTTATGAATAAGTTGAACACAGATTCTAAATTTTTCAAGCTCAAATTTCTATATTTATTGTCATGCCTCGAACCCAAATGAGTTCAAAGCATGGGAAATACAACCCAAACATATATGTAAATTTTTCATTTTTGACAATTCAATCCAAATAATTCATACCAAGTACCAACATTAAGAATTTTCATAATAATTTCATTAAAAATGTTCTCAAAGTAAGGCAGAGCGAGCTTTATGCTATAATTACAATGACTATTGGCCAAAAAGTCATGATTGCATTCCTAGATTAGGGTGAAACACGACATATCAATTAGTGAAACATGTTTTCTCCTTTCTTTAGAAAATGATTGATTCGTGTGTAACATGTTTTCTCCTTTCATAAAAGTACGCTATGTTAAATCTTAGAATAATTTTCAGTGCTAACTCATGATTATTTTTGCCTCCACGGCAATTATACGAGCTAAATCATTGTTATTAACCATTAATACATTTGAACTTAACATCCTGCAAAGAAGGCCATGGCCTTAGTAATTGTTAATAAATTATTTTAGAAAAATTTTGACATTATTTTTATGAAAAATATAAAAGTTTCTAAAAATATATCTTAAATCAATGCCCTTAAGGCATCCGTTAATAAATATCTTTAAAACATTAGTTTATAAAGTATTTTAAAAAATATTTTATGAGAAAAGAAAAAAAAAAAAAAAAACAGGTAATTGATTTTTTATATTCCCATAAAGGTGATATTACATAAAATTTTCTTAAATTTGTCCATTAATAAAGGAAAATACTAATGTCACAAACTATTTTACAAACTGTTGATATGGAGAGTGATTATTGGTAAATGAAAAAATGATGTTAGTGGTAGGCCCATATGGGAATAAGTAAAAATTTGCTACATTTCAAAAAAAAAAAAAATTGCTACATTAATAATTTGTAAAAATATTGTAAAATAATTTGTGGCTCTATCACATTACACATTAACAAATGTCTCAAGGGCACTCGTTAATATGACCTTTAAAAAAATTAAAACATCTATGACACAACATTTTATACAATTCCTTTTTCACAACTACTTACTAATATAATATGTTTTTACTGACACATAATAAAAGTAGTGTTAATATTTTTTCACAACTATTTACTAAGAGCACTAGCATCAGATGTGTCAAATGCTAAATTTTAGCATTTGACACACTAAACACAAGAAAAAAAAAAGGTTCAAAACATTCTCATCAAAAATGCTATAAAATATAACACTTAGCATCTCAAAAAGTTACTTTATTCATTTTAACAACTAACTTTATAATACACCCAACATCAAAGGTTCTATTATTTTATCACTTCATTTAAATATTCCTTTTTTATTCTTTCTTTATGTTTTCTTTGTTCTTTCTTTATGTTTTCAATTAAGGCTATGTTTGTTTCGTGTAAAACGTTTTCCGAAAAATACATATTTTCCGGAAAAGGAAAATATTTTTAAGTGTTTGATTGAATTATGAAAATTGTTGTGGAAAATATTTTCATGTGTTTGGTTCTATTAGGAAAATGCTATTTTCCGGCAGCAAATTCCGGCAACAACACAACAACAACAACAACAACAGCAAATTCCGGCAACAACAACCACAACAACAATCAGTTCATAAAAAAAAAAACAACAATCAAATTAAAAAAAAAAAAAACAACAACAATCAAATTTAAAAAAAAAAACAACTGAGAGATCGAGGAAGAGAGAGCTCGAGGTGCGATGGCGCGATCGAGGGTCTGGGTCTGGGTCGAGCAGCGTTGGAGCGATGGCGCGATCGAGGGTCTGGGTCTGGGTCGAGCGGCGTTGGAGCGATGGCGCGATCGAGGAGGCGATGGGTCTGGGTCGACGACGAGGTGCGATGGCGCGATCGAGGAGGCGATGGGTCTGGGTCGAGCGGTGTTGGAGCGATCGGCGCGGTGCTGCGATTTCCCTTTGATTGATCGGCGCGGTGCGACGGCGAGGTGCGAGACCGGTGCGATGTGGAGGAACGCCGTGGATTGGGTTTGGTCTCTTCTCTCGGCGTCGAGCTCCAGTGTCGATTTCTTGGATGGTCTCGCCGTGGAGGATGGGTTCTTCAAGTTTCTTGGCTCTCTCTTTTGTGCGTTCTCTCTCAACTTCTCTGGCTCTCTCTTTCGTTTCTTTGTTTTGTGCGTTTTGTGCGAGATTTCCGGAAATCATTTGAAGGTAAAATAAGGGCGTAAAATGATTTCCGGGTCAAAGGAGTAAATCCGGTCAAACTGAAACTAATTTTCCGGAAAATAAAATTTTCCTTTCCTGCCAAACACTGGGGTCAGGTGGTAAATGATTTCCGGAAATCATTTACCACCAAAACAAACGGACCCTAACTTCCATGTACCTGTTAGTTATAAAGTTTTTTTCCTTCAACTACCATGAATGTACCTGTTAGTTATAATCCTGGGAACATTGTGGAGCTACTGTCAATTAAGTAGACCTTCTTTTGTTGGCTAAATCCTGATAAGGCCCTTGCAAGCTCGTCCCAATGTTCAGTTGTGCCTCTTTCAATATCAAAGTCAATGCCATCTAGAACTGCATTGCCTAATGGACGTGAGTCTGATTGGCCCCCAAGAAAATTGTTCCACAAGTACCTTGGAACATTACTGCAAAGTAGTATTGGAGAGAATTATTCTTAGCTTTTTTTTTTTTTTTTTTGGAATTCATTCTCTTAGCATTCAATAATTGATAAGAATCCATAAAACACTAGCATCATTTATCAGAGAAACAATAATAGGATGATCACTTATTAATTTAAATGGAACATATCCATTTTCATTTATATTGTTGAAATTTTGTGTCAATTTAAGATATTTACTAGCTTTTAATATGTGTGTTTCCTTGTTTTTCTTTAAAAAGGGAGTAAAAGTTTTATATTGTTTCTCCCTTTTAATAGTCTTCACACACTACAAACAAAATAGATAACACCAACTATTATTGGAAACAAATGTGAAACATAACTACATAAGTAGAGTTTTAGAAAAAGATTTTTTTTTTCCCTTACAGAAAAAGCAAGTTGGAAATCCAAATTTCTCATTACTCAAAAGGTGAGTAGGTAAAAAAAAACAAAGGTGAGAAACAAATAAGGACTTTGTAACACAACCCCTGTTGCTTTAAGAGTTTAAGATGTCAGCAACCATAATTTTTTCCTGCCAACTAGGTGTGCAACTAAAATTACAGACTTGAGCTACTCTTTTACTACTACACATAAACAAAATTCTGCAGCAACCAAGCCATTTAGCTTTGACAGTAGTTTCCACTAAGGCTTCTTGAGTTGCTGCATTACCTGTTGATGCTCCACTGCTGGCAGTAGCTATCCAGTGCAGAAATCTAGCAGCTACCCAGTGCAGAGGAAAAAACAGCAGTTAAATTAAAACCAGTGCAGAATAAGAAAACAGCAGCCCACACTCTGCAGGCAGCAGCTATCCAGTGCAGAAATCCAGCAGCTACCCAGTGCAGAGAAAAAATAGCAGTTAAATTAAAACCAGTGCAGAGGAAAAAACAACAGTTAAATTAAAACCAGCAGAAACAATATCCAATATAGATGGAATGAGGTAGTATCACATTATCTTAAAGTCCAACAAAAATCACATCAATTGAACTATTAATCAAGCCAAAAAATTTTGTAAATCACTTGGGGCATCTAATGAAGACCAGCATTGGTATGAACCCTAAAAACAGACGACCAACAATGTCTCTAGACTCAAACAGAAATAATAGAAAAGAAGATGCTATTACACAACTAATTTCTAAATTCTTTTGCTAACTAAGAAAATGCAGGTAAAGAGAAAAGAAAGAAATAAAACTGACAAATCTTTTTGATTGATAAACTACACATCAATAGTAATAATCCTTGAAACAATTCCTTGATTTAACCTAGTCTCATCATCATCTATTATCCATGAAAGCAAAATCCTCCCAATCCAACAATTTATTGACATGAGTCCTTTGTAAAATGAAAAACCAGTACATAAACAATGAAAACCAAACATTTTCCTTAGTTATCTCAGCAAACAAATAAAAGGAAATAAAATTCCAGTGCATGTGGCATTAAGTAATTCATTAGAATTCTCAAAACCACCCAACCATCAATCACTAGTTCACACTCCAGTTCTATTTTAATTTTTATTTTTATTTTCATTCTTTGTTTAGAACTTTTGCTCAAGCTTACAAGTGCAGCCCATGATAACAAAATCCAAACACAAATTCTCAAAAAGCAACCAAATTTGCATTGATCACACCATAAAAGGATCAAGATATAACATCAATAAAATCCCTTTCTTGTGCACAGCTCTCAGCCTTTTGTTTTTGAATCAATACTTGTGCAGTTTCACCCATCAACTTCCATTTCACAATCTGCAAGAGATACCAAAGAAAGCAGAACATCAAATAGCATTGTAAACTTCTTTTGAGAAACAAATAAACCCAAAACCATAAAACCAAAAAATGCTTCTTGGAGGAAATAATCATACAATGTGCTAGCTTTTGTAATCCTTTTGTAGGAACGCAATGGCTAATACAATTTCTAACTGTAAAGGCCATTTGTGACATCACTGCAAAACTCAAAGCTTTCAATAAACACCCTAAAAACATCTTAATGCTTTATTTGTTCAATAAAGCTTTCAATAAGTACCATATCATATGACTAGCACATGTGGTTGGCTACCCATGACCCCAAATTCTAAATTCTAAATTCTAAAGTCTGCAAAATAACAAATCATAACCAAAATTTCTTTTAAGTCAAACCTGTACATACACATTTTTCCACAACACTAAACTAGCAATGTAGTTCACAAAAAGTTCACACCCAACAAAGGCAAGTCAACATCAATTTTCCCTTGTATGGTACCAGTGTAAAACAGTTAGTATTCTTCTGAGTCCATAAGTAGATGATGTACAAAATGACACAGCCTACTTATTAAAGACACTCCTAAAAGGCACCTAAATCACCAAGAATAGGAGATGATAAAAACAAGACAATCAATGGAAGTTCAATATAAAATACAATAAGTACTATAAAATTAGAACCAATAAAAAGAGTAAATAAATAGAACTAGAGTAAATCAAGTATGTGATAAAAGTCAATGACCTACAACAAGAACAACAACAACAACAAAAACATAATATAATGCACAGATTACAATTAGATTGAAATGCTGAATTACAATACCATTTCAAAGCACCATAAAAGATTCAGATCAAAATCATAGAAAGATTGACAAATATAACTTTCCTGTTTTGGAGTTGAATCGGCTAGAAGCTTTGCCCCAATCGATGATGGACTTGAGATAGCAATACAAGACCCACAACCAAACGTCCAATCCCTAACCCAAACCAAAACCTAATAACCCATTATTTATACCCATGGAGCTTCAGTCTGACCCAAATGGAAGCCTAATCCCCTCCCTTGAATCTTCGGTTTTGAGAAGAGCAGATGGTTTTCAAGACTGGGTTTTTGGGTTCGGTCAGGGAGAGAAGAGTGAGTTCGTTCAGAGGAAGAAGACAAACAGTTGGGTTTGTGATTGTGGGTTCGATCAGGGAGAGAAGAGCTTGGGTTTGTGATTGTGGGTTCAGTCAGAGGAAGAAGAGAAGAGGTTGTGTTTGTGATTGTGGGTTCGGTCAGAGGGAGTAGGGAAGAGCAGATGGGTTTGGCGGCGTGGTTGAGGGAAGGGAAGCAGCGGCTTGGGTTGAGGGAGAACGAAGAAATAAAAAAAATAAAAAGCAGAGAGGTGGCAGAGGCGTGGGAAAAGGGAGAACAAAAAAAAAAAAAGAGGGAAAATCAGAAAAAAAAGAAGCGCGAAGAGGTAGAAAAAAAAAAAGGGAACTGGCGGAGCGTGTGATGGAAAGAGGAGAAGGGCAACGTGTTTGATTAAACAAATAATTTGTTTTTTAACATCTTGCTGCAGTGGGCTGCTAGAGATAGCAGCTCACTGTAGCTGGATGTCAAAATTTATAACATGTAGCACTTTTAATGTACTATACCTTTTTAGAATGAGAGGTTAAAGATAGCATATTTAGGATTTTACACCTTTGATGAGATTATGAGAATACTCTCATGAGGTATTTCAAATGCTAAAAATTTTAGCATTTTTAGCATAATTCTATAGTACAATTGTATTATTGTATGGTAGCATGTTGTATAATTAAACAACAATTTTTTATTCTCTATTAGATAACACTTGTACTATAGCATGAGGTGTTTCAAAACAAATAACAATTTGTACTAGCAGGATTGTACCGTAAAATTGCTGCAATACAATTTTTTTATTGCTATAGTACAATAGTTGGGTTTCTTATTATTATTTTAATGTGGTGTAAAGTTAAAATAGAAGATCAGATGTATAGTGTATTAGAAAATAATGTATTAAAATTGATAAAAGTAAGTTTTAGTGTGGTAAAATGGCATTTGGCATAGCACGTTTGATGCTGGTGCTCTAATATTATATGTTTTGATAAATTTTAGAGCATCCGTATCAGCTGTGTCATATGTGTAAAATGCTAAATATTTGGCACATTTGGCACACCAAACACCATTTGATCTTATTTATCAGATATGTCATATCTCATATTTTTTGCAACATGCTACAGTAGAGTCACAAATTTGCCACGGTACGGAACGGGTGTGGCATATGGATTTATTCTTTTTTGTTCCTCTTTCTCTCTCATATCTCTTTCATCTTCTCCTTCAGCTATTCATTGCCTCCATCTCCACTCTCTCACATATCTCTTTCTTCTTCTCCTTCAGATATTCACCGCCTCCATCTCCACTCTCCCATACTCTTTCTTTTTCCCTTTCCCTTTTTGTTTGCTCTATCCTCTCTGCTCTATCTTTGACGCTGCCGATTTGCGGTTCTCTTTTTCTCCGAGTCGCCGATTTCCTCTTTGTTCTATCTCAGAGTCGCCGATTCGCTATTCGTTGTTCTTAGAGTCGCCAATTCGTTGTTCTCAGAGTCACCGGAATCCTCTCTACCATCTCCGATTCGCTATTCAATCTCGGTATCACCGATTCGCCATTCGGCATGCTTCTATTTTTGCTCTAGATTTGCTGGGCTTTTGTTTGAATGAAGCTAAAAAAATTGTGGGTTTTGAATGATTTTCTGATTTGTTTGGTTATCCGTCTGCCAATTAGGTTTTGAGGTTATTTTGACTTAATTTCCCTCTTTTTTTTGTTTGTTTGTTTGTTTGCTTTATTTATAAATTGTTAGCTTTTTTTTTTGGGTTTCTGGATTTATGAAACGATGAACTCAATGTCTTATTCTTAGCTGAGTGGGGTTTTTGCTATCTAGGTCTTGAGTTGAGTTGTGGTAATAATGGAAGAACTTAGAACTATAATTCATCAATATTTTATTTATAATATTTCATACACCTTCTCGTATAAAATGAGTGTAGCTGATTGATAATGCTAAGACAGATAATTTGAAACACGAGGAAAGATAGGATTCAAAATGAGGAAAGTCGCTTAAATTTACAGTTGACCACCTCTTTGATGAAAAGTTGGATTGGTCATGTTCAAAGGAGAGAGATTGATGTACCCGTCAACTATGTTTAATTCAATGGGTTTTGTGTGAGTTAATGTTATTGGATATAAGTTATTTGTGTAAGTTTTCTATGGACTGCATTGGTAGTTTACTTCAGTTGAAACAACTTCAACTTGACAGGTTGGCTTTTAGATTGCATATGTTTTTGGCTTTTGATATGAGCCTTGACAGGGTGTCTCAGTATAAGGATTATGAAGGTGATGGCTTTTGAATATTTGGTCAGATAGAGTTTTGGTGGCTCTAAAAAAGGAAGGTAAAGGTTACAGGTTGCCAAGAGGAGGTTTGTTTGAGCTTGTGAGTTGTCCAAACTATTTTGGGGAGGATTATCCCAAGGGAAGAAAAGCTGTAATTCCCTTCTTGTATTGACACAAAAACTTTTCTTGTTTTGTTTTGGTTTTTGGGGATTCGGATGTGTAATTGCAATTAGTACTTTATAAACAAAGATTTGGATTTAGCTATTGATATTGATACGGCAATGATGAATTGCTTATCTTTTGGTGTTTTACAATGATATTGATATTGATATTTGGATGTGCCTTCTTCTCTCTCTCTCTCTCTTTTTTTTTTTTAATTTTTTAGAAAATATCATTTTTAAAAAATATGACAGTTGAATTAAGAGGATTGTTTGAAAATGTTACTGTTAGAATAAGAATATTTGAAAATATGATTGTTTAGGAACAAATATTACCGTTAGGAACAAATAATAAAGAAAGAATAAAATAAGAATTAAAAAGAATTAAAAAATAATATTTAAATGAAGTGGTAAAAATATAGAACATCTGATAAATGAGATATTGTAAAATGATGTGGTAAAATAATAAAATAGGCTTTTGATGTGACAAAATGACATAATTTTTACAACAGCTGATACGGATGCTCTTACAAACATATCCTGAGCTTTGGCATAATACCAATCTGATGGATATAAAGATAAATGCAGCGGAAAATAAGTTTTAAACGGATCTACTTCATTCGATATTGATAACACGTACAAAGTAAATTTCAGAATTAGAGAACAAGAGATCGTACCTTGAAGCGATGAATTTCAAAACAAAGATTGAAGCACTTGGGACTACTTTTAATCTTCACTCCAATTCCACTAACGCCCAAGATGTGTGGTCTCTCGATTGGTAACAAAGGGATGACTTGTGAGTGACAAAAACTCACATGCACACCATTTCCATGATGTTTTTCTCATACATGTATTTCTGTACGTTTTTCCCTTTGTATCTAACCAATTTATCTAATTGGGCTAGCCTTTTGGGCCTTACCAATTGGGCTTAAGTGTGTGGCTTGGAGTGGGACCAAAAGGGACCAATAAGACACTAGCTCCAATGGGCCTTGGGCTTTTCTGTCAACTCTTGACAAGTCCAAAGTTACCATTAACTATTTTTAATACCACTATATAAAAATAGTTGCACTCTAGGTCTTATCTATAAATTATATCCCAAGACTTTATTATACATGCAACCCCTTCATAAAATATTCGTAGTAATACAAAGTCATAAATGTAGACTGCCACTTTGTAAATTACTACATCTTAATCCTTGAGTACCCGGTTTAATCCTTTAATTTTATTCATTATATATTTATGAAATCCAATTCCATAAATATATACTTTAGTC
The DNA here is from genome assembly GCA_032727855.1 of Quercus ilex subsp. ballota. Taxonomy (NCBI): domain Eukaryota; kingdom Viridiplantae; phylum Streptophyta; class Magnoliopsida; order Fagales; family Fagaceae; genus Quercus; species Quercus ilex. Next base: position 9,312,189 of record CM064914.1, on the reverse strand, counting down.
TTACTAAAGTGGTTAGGCCTAACTCTCTGAATAACAAACCCATTAAACTTATCTCAAGGGAATATTTTATATCTCCGTTAAGAGACTATGAATTCCATCTTGAGAATACATGTTCCATCAACACTAAATGTGGCTGCCCAACATATTGAGGTTTTGACCATAACTGTAGATCTCACTCCTGATATATTAAAGCAACCTACACCTCATGATCAGGTTCATTATTCTCTCAGGATTAAGAGTTCAGTCTTTAGGAGAATAATAAATCTCACAGCGGTCCAGTTCAATATGTCTTAACTCTTAAAACATATTAACACATCAACTAGAAGTCTCCACTTCCATGATCAAGACAAATCATCGTAGTTGATATGTTATAGTCTTCGCAGATGAAATGCCCAATTTCATCACCGACTACGAACTATAATTCTGAGTTTACAAAGAACTTGTGATTTATATCTTTTGTGACTCTTCACATAAATCACATACTATGCATCTCATGGACTATATGATAATGTCTGAATATTCATGTTACCATTATTTCAGATAATAATAAAACAAATTTATTAAACATAATATTAAGTCATACATAATGTCAAACACAATGTCACACTTAATATTATATATAGCATCTTACAATAGGATTTAAGGGCACCAATCCTAACACAATCAAGTCCAAAGGATTTAAAGACTGACCACTTCAGTGCTTAAACCCAAACAACTTGTAATGTCATTGCCTATTTTTAATTCTATTCCAAAACTCTCTTCTCTCTCATCTGTCTCCTTTAGTCTCTCTACTCTTTTTCTCCGACTCGTATTAGAAGAAGAAGAAATTGAAGAACACGTTCTAGTAATAGGGAGGAAGGGTTTTTATGATTAATGTAAAAGGGAGGAAGGGCTTGTTTTACTCTATGTCAGACCTCTTTAAATCTCTCTTTTGTCCCAGAGCTCTTCTTTCTCTTCTCTCCCTATGGCTTCCTCGTCCCTCTCTCTAACCTCTCTTTGTCTTTGTGGTGCGCCATGGTGGTGGGTTCACAGTGGTTTGTGAGTTTTGGTTAGATCTGTGTTGGAAGATTTGAGTTTATTTGTGGATTAGCTTTGGAATTTTGTGGGTTTTAGTTTGGATTGGGGTTGGAGGAGTTGGGTTTTTTTCTTTGGATCAGTGGAGGCGTGTGGCTGTCGCCTCTAGAATTTCCCATGTTGATTCATACTCCACAATCATTGTCACAAAACACGCGCTGCCACGGTCTCAACCAAGCCGTGATCCAGTCATTTCCAACCTTCACACGACGAGTCACTCACTAAAAGCAGAGGCCAGTGAGTTGCAATTGCATGCAAGTGGATGAGATCATGAATCAAAAGAGTGGGAAGCTCCCGAGGTGACCTTCACACATGGGTCACTCACTAATTCAACTTGGTTACAGCACAGGGATGTGATGGAGATTTTTCATAGAGAGCTAGAGTTTTGGTAATAGAGTGAGTTGTGCTGGGGTTTGACATTTTTGTGAATTTGAGAAGATTTTTTTGGGGGTTTTGATTTGTTGGGTTTGATTTTGGATTTGAAGCTGAGATTGGATTTTGATTTTGAGTTGATGCTGATTTTTGGTATGGTTCTTGACGTCAGGTTCTTTGATTTGGATTTAAATATTCAAATGAACTGATTTGTTGTGTTTTACTCTCATTAAATGAAAATTTGTTTCGATTGTTGGTTCCATTCAAGGTTTTTTTTTTTTTTTTTTTTTTTTTTTTTTTGGGAACGTGTTCTACAATTTCTTCTTCTTCTTCTAAGTTCTGGAAAATTCATAGGTAGTCCCGGAGTATAGTGAAATTGTGCTCCCTTCTCTTATATTTATAGTGGATCCCATTATGAATTTAATGAGTAGACCTCATCATGAATGTGAGAGAAAGAAGCACTATTCTTCATGCTCTGAGAGTAACTAAGAATTACTCCTAAATTCTAATACATGTCAGAGAAAAAGAGGAGAGAGATTGAAGGAGACAAATGAGAGAAAGAAGAGAGTTTTGGAATAGAATTAAAAATAGGTAACAGCGTTACAAGCCGTTCGGGTTTAAGGACTGAAGTTTTTAGTTTTTAGATCCTTTGGACTTGATTGGTATTATGCCAAACCTCAGGTATGTTTGTGAAATTTATCCTATACGTTTTTACTGATACATAGTAAAAGCACTGTTAGTAGAAGCCAAGTGAAAGTGATCATATATCTTTGATCATAATAAAGCACGTTCACTGTTGTGAAAAAAAAAGTTTGGTTTATGCCCATGCACAACTTTATCGAACTTACGACATGGAGGGTTGTTTCAGGAACAAAGCCCCCAGATTTGAAAGTTTAGCCCTACCCTATAGTATAGTATAGTATATTTTCCCTATCTAAGCTATATCAACATAGCCAACTGGAAAACTCATCCGTTTGTCAATGAATTCTTGGTGTAATACTCACTCGTAAATTATTGGTGTTAGAATTTTTCACTGATCAGGTGTGATCAGTCTCATCCGTGTAAGAATTAGGAATTCCTCTTCCAACTTGTCCCAAAATGGGCGTTATGGCAAAAAACAAGAAGAAAACAAAAGGAGAAATTTGTCCAACAGTAACAAATGGTGCCTCCACAGGTTGACATCCGATCCAACCTAGTAGTAAGCAATCTGCCAAAAGCAACCAAAAAATTCCTTGGTGAATAGGGCGAAAACTTGAACTACGTAAGTTTGAAAGTTTTATTCCAGCCTTGATATATTAAAAAAGTTGACTGGTTAGATTCTAAACTCTTGAAGCTCAAGCTTCACTATTCGCTTAGTATAAATATTAGTAGTTGAATAATAATTTGATCATAACGATATTTACTGTGTTTTGGGTGAACACTGCTATGGCTAGTAAAGTCACAGAGCTATTTCCATAGAAAGCACAGAAGTTGGTCAAACAAGCACGTACAGGCCATTATCGAGGAATTGATGCAGCTCTGACTGTGAGTACCAATTCATGACATAACTTAAGGGGGATTTTTTTTTTTTTTTTTTCTTGATTTTGACCATCTACCAGATTGTATGCCTGTATAATGTATAATGTATGGATTAAATAAAATTTTTTTGAAATAGTGTACATTAATATAATTAGAATTTAATTATAATCACAGAATTGAGTTATACCATCTAAAATATAGTTGTTACCGTACTTGGCATGAGAGTCACTCTATAATAATTAATTTACTTATTTATAACCCATTTCTAAAGAAGAAATTGTAATTACCCATTTAATAATTGTAAACTAAAATACATAACTTACAAACACATGAATCTTTCCAATAACAGCCATTCTTGAGTTCCCAACACTGGGGTTTGTTATGGATTTTCAATAGGAAAAAGTTTGTCTTGAAACCTGTGTGGAGCTATCTTACTTCAATCTATTATATGTCTATTAAATGATCATTCATGTGTAGTTTTAGTTATATGACTTTTTTAATGAGTCATATGACTTGTTTAAATTATACACGAGTGGTATTATAATAGCCACATAATAAGTTGGAAAAAATAACTCAAAATATGTTTGGAACCAAGCATTATCATTTTCAATATACTAAACAAGGCTGGCCACATATATTATTTTATGTCATTCTATCTTTCGAAAATAATACTCTTTATTACCTCTTGAATTGACATGTCCTTTACCATTTTTACTAATATTATTTTAGGTCTTTATTTATCTTTTGTTTGTTCTATCAACTACAATCAATTCACCCCTCCTCACTACTGCACTAACATTTCTCCTTTGCACTTTGCAAACCATTTCAAGCATCTCTCTCTCTCTCTCTCTCTCTCTCAAAAGAATAGGAAAATTAAATATTTTTGTAGTAGAGAGAATCATGAATAAGTATTTAGTAATCCTAATAAGGAACCTCTTAAGGAAGGCTTAATTAACTAAAGATATCCATCCCCCCTAGATCATGCAATTTACATTGTGTCGTCACTTGGTTTACTTATGGACAAAATCAAGAAAATATATTAAAAGAAGTAAAATTTCATGTTTATATTATACTTGTAATGTAAATTTACATTGTAAACACACAAAAAGTGGCAACAAACAATATTTACCATTTTTTGCAAATCAATGTATACAACATTTGCCACTTTTTATGTGTCAACAAAATAAATTTACATTATAAGTACAGTATAAACATATAAAGGTCTTTAAAACAAATACATTACAATATACATCGTTCCAACCTGTAAAATAAATATTCGAGGACATATTTCCAAGTTTCAATTTAGGGAATCCAAATACATCACTTTGTCTCCTAAGTATTTTTCAGAGAATAAAATTACATGAACAATCTCTAATCAACATCACTTAATCGATCTAAGCTTAGACATTAAGTGATGGGATGTGAAAGTGTTAGATGCCCACCCTACTTAATATGAAGATTGGTCTCATATTACAAAATGGCTACTAATAATTTATCATACACAAATATCAAATAAAGTTACAAGCAAAACCAATACAAATACCAAGTAATATGTCAAGGAAAGGAATTCCCATATGAAGAGTTCAGATGTTCTGGAGTTAGTGAGGTGTTGCATTTGTACTTTAATTCAAATTATTACCGAGTAATGTTTAAAGTCAAGGGTTTGAACTAGATTGTAAAACAAAAGTGAATTTACTTATTGGAGAAGAAGTACCCTCGAAAAGTGTTTTTTTTTTTTTTTTTCCTTTGGTGTTGATCCTCCCTTAGTTTTCCACCTTGTTAAGAAATTTACATATTCTTGTGTTGATTGCTTTGTTTTTCAGATTTGGTTTTATTGTGGCTATATTGAAAACTATAATCACCTAATTGACTTAAGTTTTTTAATTGTTAATTAGATCTGCATAATTAACAAAGGGGTTTAAGAGAACTTTTCAAATTTTATTGCAAGAGTATATGCCAAACTTGATGTGAAAATGAAGACCCTTTCACGTTATATCATATATGTCGTTCTTATTGTATGCAGCACGATTCATTGTGTAACATGTTTTCTCCTTTGTTTAGGAAAGGACGATTTGCGAACTAAGTAAATTTGTCATTTGGAATCATAGCATTAACTTCTATATTGAAATCCAATCTTGCTGCATAAAGATGAAGATATAACATAATTAATTGCAAAAGTGTTTAGAGTTTGAAACTTGCTATCAATTACTAAGCGTGCTTTAGTGTTGAGAATGTAGTCAAGAAAAAGGCATGAAGGAAAATCACACAGGAAAGAAGAAACAAGAAGAACACAGTTGCAGTGATGTAAAGCCAGAGCAAAACGATAGAGTTTATAAGGAAAGAAAGAAAGGAAAGTTAAAATCAAACGGTGGCGTTTTACTTAAGTGACTGGTATGTGAGTTAGTTGACAGGTGAGAAAGTTTAAGTGTTGTACAACTGTCAAATGCAGATTGCTTAGTTTGTTAAAAGTTAGTTAGAGTAGTTTTTTTTTCCTCTTTCCTCTGTAGCGTGTATATAAGGCACAGCCTTAGTGTAATTTAATAAGTTTTCCATTCTAATCAATTCAAGCAAAACAGTTTTTTTTTTTTTTTTTCTCTCTCAAGCAGTTTCTAGAAGTTTTTTTTGATATGGTATCAGGGCTTGAATATCTCATCAATGGCTTCCGTCTCTAATACTGCTTCAAATTCTGAAACCCTTCCCACAAACACTTCTAATACTGCAAACCATAGATCATCCAATCAAGCTCCTTCAATGGATGATGTGAATACCAATCCTTCAAGCCCTTATTTCATTCCACCATCAGAAGTTGTTCTGGTTTCTCAACCATTGATTGGTCCAGAAAATTACCTCAATTGGTCAAGGGCTGTGTTTCTATCTCTGAGTGGTAGAAACAAATTTGGCTTTCTTGATGGTTCAATTCCTACACCTGATCTCTCTCATCCTTTGTACAATGCATGGCACAGAGCAAACACCACCATTCTTTCATGGATGGTGAATTCTTTGAGCAAGGATCTTGCTACCAATGTCATGTACATTCACACTACAAGGGATTTGTGGATTGATATTCGTGATAGGTTTTCACAACCAAATGTTCCAAGATTCTTTGAGATTCAGAAAGAATTTCGAAGCTTTCACAAGGTTCCTTATCAGTGAGTTCTTATTTCACCAAATTTAAGATTTTATGGGATGAACTTGTGCATTATCAATCTTTCTCTGCCTGTACTTGTGTTTGTAACTATGGTTCTCAACGAAATCAACTAAATGCTCAGCAAACAAATCAAGTTTTTCGTTTTCTTATGGGACTCAATGACAATTATTCCATTGTTACTAGTCAAATCTTGATCACTGAGCCACTACCTGCTTTGAACAAAGCCTATTCTTTAATCCTACAAGAAGAAAAACGTAGGTAAGTTGGTCAAGCTGATTTGGTCATTGAACCAACAACTTTGTATGCTAATAATTCTAATCCTAAGGGGTTTCAAGGTCATCAAGGGTGGAATCAAGGTGTGTCTCATGGCAATCAAGGTGGAAAGAGTGGAAATTCAAAGAAGGAGAGGCCTGTGTGCACTTACTGTGGTCTTGTTGGTCATGTAGCTGACAAGTGCTACAAATTGCATGGATATCCTCCAGGCTATAAGCACAAAGGGAAGGCATCTACTAATCAGGTTTCTAGCATTGGCAATCTTGGAAGTTTCTTTTGCAACAATGGTGGATTTGGGAATGTTACTTCTCAGCCTATGCAAGGCTTTCCCAATCAACTTGATCTGACGCATTGCTCTCCACAGCCTCATTTGTCCATGCCACAGTCTCAATTCAGTGCACCTCAGTGTCCCATTACTCAGAGTCAATGTGAACAACTGCTTTCCTTCCTTGCTTCTCAGTCTTTTAAGGAAGCTAATACCTCTCAGCCTTCTCACCAAGCTGCCTCAGTCTTGTCTCCATTGACTAATGTTACTGCTATTGCAGGCCCCAGCTCTTCCATGCCTTATTTTGCTAATTTTCTAGGTAATCCCTTTTGGTTGCCTCCCAATCCTTCTCATTCCATTTTTTCTGCTTGTATAGTTGATAGGCATGCTTATAAATCCAATGACTGGATTATTGACACTGATGCTTCAGACCATATGGTCCATTCAGTATCTTGCTTATCCTCTATTACATCCACAATTAACACTTTTGTCTATTTGCCTAATGGAGAAAAGACTTTAGTTACTCACATAGGCACAGTTCATATCTCAAATCAACTTACTCTTTATGGAGTTCTCTGTGTTCCTTCTTTTACTTTTAATCTCATATTAGTCAGTTAACTCACTAAAACATTGTTTTGTTGTCTTGTATTTCTTGGTTCTTTTTGCTTTATCTAGGACCTGGCCAATTGGAACATGATTGGACTGGGTAAAGCATCAAAAGGCCTTTATTTACTATAACATAGTCTTCCATCATCATCTGTTCTTGCTACTTCTTCCAAGATACCAGTTTCAATTACTTCTGTCAATAATGTTGATTTGTGGCATTTTCATTTAGGGCATCCTTCTTCTGCTAAAATGTCATTGCTTAATAAATTTGTATATGGTTTGAATTCTGTTGAGGACTATTTTTTCGGCCCACGTGGCATTACTTCATTGGCAACCCATGCCACATCAACATATTATTGATTTTATGAGTAAATCTATTTAAAGCCCAAAATAAGCTCATATCTCATTCAACTACATGTATTGGGCTCACATGGCCCACGAGATCCTTAATTCAAGAGGCGGGTCCATGGTCCAAATTTCCTCTTTATCAATTGAGATCATAACCCCTTGACATTATCAACGTCAACGTATGGATCGGGATTAAGCAATGAATCAAAGCTCATGGCCCGTATTACCTCTCTTACACTCATGGCAAGCGGCTTTTTCAACAAGAGCCCATATTTACACAAAATGACAACAAAACCCGAGGTACGTCATCTCATCTTCGGCTTATGATCCAAGCTCATAAGTCACTTTGGGGAAACTTTGGGAGTCGTGGTTTGGAGGGCCAAGAGGTATGTTCAATAAAATTCCAGCAGTTTAAAGTTGATAAAAGAAAAATGTTACTTGGCGTGTCTTCTTGAACTCCCTAAACTCTGACGAGTCCGTGTGTAGCAGGTAACATATGGTAAGCATCTCTTATCACGTAGCACTTAAAATGATAAAATTTCTTATTGCTCTTTTTCTATGCTTAATATTCATCATATGACAAATGCTTAATATCCCCGGCCATCTAACTGCTGGGAAGATTACTGTTCATTCAATCCCCAGCTATCGCTATACATATTTAGAAACTTCATTATATTATTCTACATAAATCTCATTACTTCTTTCAGCTAAAATCGAGCTCAAACACGTGGCCTAATTTGATTGGCTATCTTTAATCTCTCTCTATACAAAATATTCATAATATCTCTGAATACCCAGCTGCTGTCTGTCACAATCTGACCATATATTTCTCTGCCAGCTGCCAAAGCAAAACATTAAATACTCTTCTTCCTCACCAAGATTATGTCACAACACAATGAGACCTTAACTAAATCTCTAAGGCTTCATTACCTTTCAACCAATCCTTCTATTATGTGTTGTAATGGAACCTTGCACCAAAAACACAAACACACAAAGAAGGAAGCATTTCCAGCTGAATCCCAGCAGTGTATTTAGAACTTGATACCTAGTTGGAAGTGACATCATCAGCCATTTAATGCTGAAATCCCAGCAGCCAGCTATTATACCCAAAATAGCAAGATATCCTCCAAAGAGATCTTACCATTTTTCAGCCAAATCCTTGAAATGACCTCTCCAGCAGTCTGAAATGACCTATCTGACCTCATTGGTTCTGCCCAAAACAAATAGCTTTTTACAGCTTTTCCTGACAGCTGGGACAGCCTTTTCAGAGCAGCTGTGACAGTTGAACCAACAGCCTGAGCATTACTGATTTTTCCACTTTTGGCTAAAAGCAAAACCAACTACTAAAATTACCTTTCTCTTGCTAAAATACCTTCCTTTTCTATTGCTTTTTTCCCCAGCAACTCTTACCTGAAATAGCAAGAATACCTTAAAGCTAAACATACCATTTTTGGCCAAATCTTAAAATGGATTTTCTGAAGATTCATTGCTGGAGGGGACATATTTTGTTTGATATTCTTTGCTAAAATACCCCCTTAAACTCAGCTAAAAAGGACCTTTGAAAAACACCTTGTTATGTTCTAAAGATTTAGGATTTTATGTATTTAGAACTCTAATTTGTAATGTTGGCAAACCATGATCAAAACATTGTATTTAGTCTTATTTAGACTTGCTCAAAGTTGGTTTAATATTGTAAAGTTGGAATCGAGTGGCTGCAGAAGTACTTGGGACTTTCGGCCTGGCTCGATCGATCGAAGAATAGACTCGATCGATCGAAAATCGCACAGGTTGATTTTTCTGAAGAATTTCCAACTCAGCCTTACTTCATTAAACGTTTAGGGTTTTATGTTTTTACCCTAGGTATATAAACTAAACCCTAGCCACGTTTTTGAAGGTTGTCCATATTGTTTTGTTGCTCATACATTGCTGTTTTGTGTGAATCTCTTGTGAGATCTTTGAGGAGCTTTCCTTTACACAAAACTTAGGGTTTTCAAGGTAGAGATGATTTCAACATCTTGAAGATCATTACCGTTGCAACCATTGGAACTTAAAAGAAAAGCAAGCGGGGAGCTTGTAGCTGATTGAGGAATTCAAGAAAGAAGTAGTCCGTGGATTCGGAGCCTGCGCGTGGTCGTGTCAGGAAGTTCTACTGGTGGGTAGCATTAGGAAGTCGAGCGGGGAGCTTGTAGTCCTTTTGTAAGAACTTCAATTCTTTCATAGTGAATTCTGTTATGCCTTGAGGATCGGTGGGTCAAATCCTCCCCAGGTTTTTACCGTGTGGTTTCCTGGGTGATCATATCTTGTGTTATTTATTTTCCGCTGCTTTATATTCTTGATATGATTGTTTGGATTGTTTTAACCTAGAATTGCTTAATTTGACTAAGTAACAACTTGGCTAATTAATCTAGGCTACGCAATCTGGTTGTTTAAGGGGTCTAAATTCCTGTCAAGTGGTATCAGAGCGGGTAGCTCTTCTTGTTGTAGATCTTTTGATCTAGGAGCTGATCCTTGACCCCTGTTGTCATGGATAATTTGAAGTGTCTTTCTGCTCATGCTTCTGCTGATTTTATTGATGCCTGTGATGTTTTGAATAAAAAGGACACTGTTGTTTCTGTTGATTTTTTTGATGCTTTTGAAACTCTTCGTAAGGAATTATCTAAATCTTTGAAAATTTCTAAGAAATTCAAAGAAGAGTTAAAATTGACTAATCTTGAAAAAGAGGAATTGCTTGTTAGATTAGATGAGTCTAATAAAAAGAACGATTTTTTGAGAAATCAAATTTCCTCTCAAGATGAGAAGATGAAAAGTTTGGAACAAAAGTTAGCTGAGGCTGAAGCTAAATTGGAAAATTTGTCTAATACCAAACTTGCTGATGATAATAGAATTGGTTCTGTTTCTCTTAAGCCTAAAACTGAGAAAGTTTATATCTCTCCTTTCAAGAGGAATAATAATGAAAAGGCTTATTTTGCTAGGTTAGACAAAGGTAAAAGTTCTGATGTTAACGCTGAAGTTTCTAAACCTAAGTCTGACCCTATTGTTAGAGAGCATAATAAATCTGTTTTTGTGCCTACTTGTCACCTTTGTGGTGTTGTTGGTCATATTAGACCAAATTGTTCTTTGTTGAGGCAAAAACCAAAATCCGAGAATAGATTTGTTGTTAGGAATACTGATGTTCCTATATTTGTTCCTGTTTGTCACTTTTGTGGTATCTCCGGTCACATTCGTCCTAATTGTCATAAATTGAAATTTAAGCATTCTATGTTTCAATCTAGGATTTGTGATGATATTTCTCCTACCATAAGTTCACATAAATTGTTTCATATTCTTTTAAAAAATTTGCAGGATTTCAGTCTCTCTCAGAAAATTGGTGTTATCTCTCAAATACACTCCACTTCTCATGGATTTTCACCTACAAAGCCGAAGAATCGTGCTATATGGGTGAGAAAAGATCCTTTAAGGTGAGTGTTGCTAACTTGTCCTTGATTTAATTCTTTCAATTAATTGTGGACATGTTTTGTTTTTGTTTTTGGTTGTTTTGTTTTTTAGGTTGTTTTGTTTTCTTTAAAAAAAAAAATCCAAAAACATTGAAAAATTTTCAAAAAGACAAAAATATTTTATTTTGTGTCTTGTTTTATTTTTCTTGAGGATTACATGAGTTTTAATATCTCTCTTGATTTAGAACATGCTTGACATTGTGGAGAAACTTGAATAGTTTGTGCTAAGCTATTTTTGATTTTGTATGAGTATGTACTAGTTTGTACATGTACTCATGGGTTAATTAAGAAATTGATATTTCTTGTCTGTGTACCCTCTATAGCTTAGTTAAGCACTGTCATGCATTACTTTTGCATTGTTTATTTTGTAATATGTGCTTTTTGTTTTTGGTCATAAAGTTTGTTAAAACCAAAAAGATTTTTGTGTTTTGTATTATAGATCTTGGATTTATAATCAAGGTTGGCCACCTTATCTTTACATAACTAGTTTATGTACCTTGTTTAGCTTGGATGAGCTTACTTTATTGCACTTTACTAGTTTAAGCTTTGTAATGCATGTTGTGTGGGAAAGATGTTTATGGTGTTTATCACTTTGTCTTGATCTTGAAGTCACATGTTATTTGACTGTCGGACTTGATCCTTTTGAGAAAGGCATAAATAACCATTTCACCACTGTTCACTAACCAATCATGAATACCTTAGTGCATATCATAAGATTTTGTGCTCGAGAAAGTGTAGCACATGCACAAAAAGAACATAAGGTGTAGCCTCTGTTAAATGCTTAATGCTTAAAATTGGTGTGTACTATTAGGCTTGATGCCAATTCACATAATTTAAACTGGTGTGTACCATTAGGCTTGATGTCAAATTTCACCTAATAATGGGGCAAAATTCAAGAAACTTACATGATTGCAAGCTTATGTTCTAGGAGATGTGGGAGTTATATGATGTAACTCTTTAGGTGATAGTCTCTTTTGAATTCTATGTGATGGATTTTGTAGACTTTGTGATTGATTGCTATTCACATATCACCTCACATGTATCTCAAGCTTTTGCTAGTTGCACACACTACACAAGTTACTCGTTGCTAAACTTGGTACATTATATTGTGTGTGATTTTGTTGTGGCCATCCAAGATTAAAAGTTCCTTGATTTTAATGTAAAATGTGTTTAATGTTTGCGCTTTAAGGACAAATTGATTGAAAATCTTGATTTTGGAAGATCTAGGTTGAATTCAAGTGTTTTTGAAAAATCATTCTATCTCATACTCATGCATTTTGTTTTCATAATTTAATGCTTTGAGGAGATAGTTTTCAAAATGGGATTTGTGTTTCAAAACTGTGATTTTTCTCAAAAATTTTGTGAGCCTCTACCCATTTCGATCGATCCAGTCTGATTTTCGATCAATCGAAAAAGTGCTCTATTTTGTCTCAAAATGACTGTCTGTTTCGATCGATCGAACCTGTTTTTCGATCAATCGAAATTGCGATTAAAATTCTTGGTTTGAGTCTGCCTGACTCGATTGATGTTCGATCGATTCTCGATTGATCGAAAATGGAAAATTTTCAGTTTCTATGTTTTTGACCAAAATTTGTTTTGTGCATCATTTGTGTTTAGGATTCACATGCATTACATTGATTTTTTTGTATCCATCTTGCAGTTTTGCAGTCATATCTCTCATTGTTTTCACACATAACATGCATACACTTTGCTACATTGGGTACTCAACTTGATTTAAAAATTGATTGATTAATTTTTGAGTTTTGTACATTCTAGTATATGCTATTTCTTATGTGTGAACTGTAGAAAATATTTTTCTTAAGAGATATGATGGATAATCAATGTGCAAATATTTTCTCTACTCATGCAACTGTTTATGGGTCACATAATGCCATGTTTGCATTTTATTGAAAGAGAGAATATTTTTTCTTCATGTGTATCCTCACCTTAGTTTTTAACTTTGGTTTGTGTGTTTTTAACTTTGGTCCTGCTGGTAAGGATGTTCCTGATCCTGTTGGTGATGATGCTGCTGCTGCTGATTTACCCCCCCCCTCCTTTATTTTTCCCCAAAACTGTTTTTCTCAAAACTTGTTTTGTTTTTCCTATTTTTATAGGGGGAGAAAAGTTTTTTTCACCTGTGTTGTTCGTAGGGGGAGATGTCTCTATTTTTATAGAGTTGAATTGTTTTGTATCCCCTTAATTCTCTATTTTCTCTTATCCTTTATTGCGTATGTTGACTGTTTACTCTTTGTATGAGTTGTCTTTGTCAATACGTGACAAAAAGGGAGAGAAATTATTGATTTATGGGAATCATGTTAATATGTGTGGAAAATACAAAGATATTCATGTTAGGGGGAGTAACATTGATTGATATACATGTTATTTTTTATTGATTCTTGTTGCTTTGTGATTCACTGCGTATTGATTTATATTTATGAGTTGATCATTCATATATGTCTTTATTTTGAATTGTGTGAATCTTACAAGAATGTTATACCTGTTGTTTTACTCTTTTCTGTCACACATGCATTTATGCATTTTGTTTAGTGTTTCAGGAAATATATAGGTTGATTCAATTGAGCTGCTGTCTACACTTGCAACTGATGGATAGTAGTTAAGATTGGATTTGTTGTTATGAGCATTATTTTTGTATAGGGCTGTTTACTTGTAAACTTTGAGCTTTTAATTTGTGTTTTGTCACGGATTGCCAAAGGGGGAGTTTGTTAGGTTCTAAAGATTTAGGATTTTATGTATTTAGAACTCTAATTTGTAATGTTGGCAAACCATGATCAAAACATTGTATTTAGTCTTATTTAGACTTGCTCAAAGTTGGTTTAATATTGTAAAGTTGGAATCGAGTGGCTGCAGAAGTACTTGGGACTTTCGGCCTGGCTCGATCGATCGGAGAATAGACTCGATCGATCGAAAATCGCACAGGTTGATTTTTCTGCAGAATTTCCAACTCAGCCCTACTTCATTAAACGTTTAGGGTTTTATGTTTTTACCCTAGGTATATAAACTAAACCCTAGCCACGTTTTTGAAGGTTGTCCATATTGCTTTGTTGCTCATACATTGCTGTTTTGTGTGAATCTCTTGTGAGATCTTTGAGGAGCTTTCCTTTACACAAAACTTAGGGTTTTCAAGGTAGAGATGATTTCAACATCTTGAAGATCATTACCGTTACAACCATTGGAACTTAAAAGAAAAGCAAGCGGGGAGCTTGTAGCTGATTGAGGAATTCAAGAAAGAAGTAGTCCGTGGATTCGGAGCCTGCGCGTGGTCGTGTCAGGAAGTTCTACTGGTGGGTAGCATTAGGAAGTCGAGCGGGGAGCTTGTAGTCCTTTTGTAAGAACTTCAATTCTTTCATAGTGAATTCTGTTATGCCTTGAGGATCGGTGGGTCAAATCCTCCCCAGGTTTTTACCGTGTGGTTTCCTGGGTGATCATATCTTGTGTTATTTATTTTCCGCTGCTTTATATTCTTGATATGATTGTTTGGATTGTTTTAACCTAGAATTGCTTAATTTGACTAAGTAACAACTTGGCTAATTAATCTAGGCTACGCAATCTGGTTGTTTAAGGGGTCTAAATTCCTGTCACACCTGAAGGGGGGGACTTCAAGGGGGGACACCAAAAAGAGGAAACTCACTCATAAACTTCTCTCTCCCTCTAATGACTGGAGGAAGCTCTGAATGAAAGGGGGGGACTTCTGAGTTTTTAGTTTCCAAAATTAGGAACTAAACTCTTCAGCCCTTAGCTCATAAATGCCTTTCGTAAGCCTTCATACAATCTCAGCAGAAAATCCCAGCAGCTTTGCTAAACACATTGCTACACTATTACTCCTCATATACTCATTCTCTCATTCTCGATACTCAGAAAATACACCTATCTCACTGCTCTTATCTCCAAATACCTAAATACATCTCCATGCTCTTCTTTTCCAAAAGTCTTTCATCTTGGAAAGCCATCTCAACAACTTCTCCAGCAGTTATGATCTCATATTTTTACTATCTTTAACCACCATATCTCTCATATCTCACAACAGATCTATATATTTTACCATCTCAATACTTCTCAAGAGATGCCAAACACTCATACTAAAAGCTCTTCTCATGGAATGCATGAACTTCTATTACTAAAGCCCTTCTCCTAGAAGGCACCAAGATCTCATATCAAAACCCTTCTCTTAGACGACACCACTACTTCTTACATAAAGCCCTGCTCTTAGAAGGCATATATACTCCATATAAAAGCCCTTCTCATGGAAGGCAATACTACTCATAACTTCACAAAAACTAAAAGAGCATTGTTAAGGGGAAAACTCATTTAAGTGCATGATAAGAGGAGCAAGCTTAACCAGCCCCTACACATAGCTAGGTATACTCTCTCTCCCTCCAGTTGCACCCATTTTTTTCCTTTAATCTTGAAATCATCATGGCAAACTACCGCTGGTATTCTGCTGAAATCTTATCAGCTTACTGATGCTACACAGCTGGGCTGCAAACTATCAAAGATAAGTGACTCTGTTTCCTTACCTTTAAATTTATATCATTACATGATTACTTCACATTTAAATACATATTACTTTATTCCAATTACTATTACAACTATTAACCAAGGCTTAAACTCATTTAAATGCATGACAAGAGGGGCAAGCTTAACTAGCCTCTACCGCTGGCATCTTGTTGGAATCCTGTCAGCTTATTGATGCTACACAGCTGGAGCTATAAATCATACAAAGGGCTTAAACTCATTCAACCGTTGGCAAACTGCCTCTCTACTGCTGGCACTTTGCTGGGATATTATCAACTCACAAAAGTTGTACAACTTAGGTTACAAACCATACAAAAATAAGTGACTTTGCTTCCTTATCTTTAAATTTACATCGTTGAGTACACGATTACTTTACCTCTAAATAAATACTACTTTATTTCAATTGTTATTACAGCTAATCAAAGTTACCATATCAAACACATATTACATATTTACTCAACAATTACTATGATTATTAGATTTTGGCCTTAATGATTGTTAGGCTTAATAATACACCGGTAGTCGTTGGACCACGTGGCCCAATGTTGAGTTCTAGGCGCAACTCCCTAAAAAAGAACCAGGGCCTAGTAAGTTCATCCCTCCAACAAATTGCACGTGGCTGGGCAACTGAAAAATGGCCCCGAACATTTGGCAACTCCACTGGGGAGTTGCATGTATTGTCGTATCATGCCCCTAAAGTCTGGAATCACATGTCATAAAGGAGAACTTGATTCCCAATACTCAATCACTTGATCCAGCGGCTCACGACGCTGAGTCACAATAATATTATCTCATTACTATTAACGGAAATACTATTCCACTTGGTTCTCTATCATTCGAAAAGCTCCATGGCTGCAACATGCCTATTATGAGCTTATTGACTCCATAAAAAAAGCTCTTTCATCATTCCAACAACAGAGGGCCTCAACGGCAGAAAACCCTCTTATTGCTGGAGATATTCACTATTATCCATCATCCCAGCCGTAGAGGGCCTCAGCAACAGAAAACCCTCTCATCGCTGGGGATATGCACTTTTATCTATCTTTCCAGTGACAGAAGGTCTTAACGGCAGAAACGCCTCTTACCGCTGGAGATCTCCTCTATTATCTGTCATTTCAGTCATAGAAGGCCTCAGTAGAAGAAATCTCTCCTACAGCTGGGGGTCTTCGTTATTATCTATCATTCCAATGACAGAGGGCCTCAACGGCAGAAACGCCTCTTACCGCTAGAGATCTCCTCTATTATCTGTCATTTCAGCCATAGAAGGCCTCAGCAGCAGAAATATCTCTTACAACTGGGGGTCTTCGTTATTATCTATCATTCCAGCGACAGGGGGCCTTAATTGCAGAAACCCCTCTTACCGCCGGAGATCTCCTTTACTATCTGTCATTTCAGCCATAGAAGGCCTTAGCAGCAGAAATCTCTCTTACAGCTGGGGGTCTTCGTTATTATCTATCATTCCAGTGACAGGGGGCCTCAACTATAGAAACCCCTCTTACCGCTAGAGATCTCCTCTACTATCTGTCATTTCAGCCATAGAAGGCCTCAACTGCAGAAATCTCTCTTACAGCTGAGGGTCTCCGTTATTATCTATCATTCCAGCGATAGATGGACTCAGCAGTAAGAACTCCTCTTACCGCGAGACATATTCATCTCTTCAACAAACCCTCATATAGCTGGATAGATCTATTATTATCCAGCAGCCCAATAAGAAAGGTTTTAATCGATAGCAACCTTTTTTACCGCTGGACATGTTCATCTCTCCAGCAACAAAAGGCATCAGCAACAGATTACCTTTCTTTGGCTACACTGTTACCCAGCAATTCAATATCAAAGGGCCTTATTAGCAAACCCTCATACTAGCAGCCCAGCAACAAAGGGTTCGATCAACAATAAGGTCTCGCACATTATTATCCATCACTTCTGCAGCAACAAGGCTCATCAAATAGAAAGCCC
This sequence comes from Quercus ilex subsp. ballota, assembly GCA_032727855.1. Classification (NCBI taxonomy): domain Eukaryota; kingdom Viridiplantae; phylum Streptophyta; class Magnoliopsida; order Fagales; family Fagaceae; genus Quercus; species Quercus ilex. The sequence continues at coordinate 9,294,602 of CM064914.1, read as the reverse complement.
TCATTTTGTTGAACAATCTATTTCTTCCCCAACAGTTCAATCAGAAAAACCTCCAACAGAAAACACTTCTTCAGCTGGATGAATTATTACATCTCAAATCCCTATTTACCCGCTCACCAACTACAAAATACGCTCTATACAAGCCCATAAATTGCCTTGGGCCCTCTCACAAATATTACCCATTATAGCCCACATGTTATCCAACTTGGGTTTTCACAAAAATACTCACCATACCACTACCATGATTGGGCTACAAAATTACATTATCTTCACAAAAAGCCCAACAATTCCATTTATTAAGCCCGCAACGATGCGGCATCTCTAAAGCCCACTACGATGTGGCAACTTCAAAGCCCGCTACGATGCGGCACCATTTACAAAGCCCGTTACAATATGGCACTTCTACTAAGTCTGTTGCTACACGGCAATATTTTACAAAATCCTAAATCAGCTTACAAAATCCCAAATGTTATTTTGGCACCTATTTTACAATTCCCAAATATTATTTTGGCACTTATTTTACAAACCCCAAATACTAGTTTGGCAAAATTCTACATATACTCAAAAGCCCAAGTGCTACCCTTGGCAATATTTTCTCAAAAGCCCAAGTACTATACTTGGCAATATTTTATCTCAAATACTTGGCAATACTTTACAAAAGTCCAATACTATTTTGGCAACATATCAACAACCCAAAACTACTACTTTTTGGAAAATAATTATTTCACGAAAGCCCAAATGTTATTTGGCAAATAATATCATATTGTGCTCAAAAGCCCAAAGTTAATACTTTGGCAACAACATATTTCAAAAGCCCATGATTCAAGTCCATGGCAAAACTATGTTATCAATGGAATTCAATCCCATATTAAAAGCCCATGGCTCAATCCCATGGCAATTACTTATCAAAGCCCATGGCAAATCTCATGGCAATTATCTCTATTTCACTAACATACAGGTTATCATTCGATGCCTACATTCAAAGAAGTGAAGAACTTTGCAAGAGAACTTTATTAATCCATCTCGGATCATGCTAACATTTTGCTACATTACTATTCAACCTACTTCCATTGCTACATGGGGAATCTTAGCTGAAAAATATTCTCATGAAGGATTAAGGATCACTCTTGCTGCCCTCCACAAGCAAAAATCAGATCTAAGTCTTACTCGAATACATCCAGCAATTCCATGGCACTATTCCAAGCTACCCATTGCTGTATCTTCACATCACATAATCTACCCAGCTATTGCAAAGGTCTGAAAAGTTACTGCATGAGCAAAAGCCTTGCACCGATGGGGAGCAAGATGAGTACTCCACAGTCTTTTTTACTTCTGATCATAACCTAGCGAATGGTGAAAAATGCAAGAAGCCAATGGCCAACAACTTGACAAGAATACACCTACCGCTGGAAGAAAATGAAGTAGTCTCCAAACTATCTAAGTCCAACAAAGAATCATCTACCAACATTGTCAAGTGGCACCCTTGATTTTTACTTAAGGGCAACAAGAGATTCAACTGAACTTACTTCCTAAACACAAGGCGAAAGCTGCCACCATACTATTATATTACTGGATCTAGACCATCGCCATCAATCTGGTATTTCCTATCTTACCGCTGGAACTCATGCCAGCCATACTTTTCTAGAAGCTGCCAATACTATTTCCTTCATAGAAAGATCAAATATTTTCAATCATTATCATCTACTCGATAGTCATTACATTCAACAAATCACAAAGTCATCCGGAATGATGAATCACCTATTCAAATCAAGAAAAGATTATTCCAGCAATAAACTGACACGCACACCCAGCAGCTTGCCTGGGTAGACAGAACAAACTCCAGCTACTCATATTCAGAATTCTAGCAGATCCATTAGTCTATATAACTGCCTCCAACAGACAAACTTACTAATCTAGCATACTCAATCAAGCGATCATCATACAAGATCATAACCACAAGTGCCTACGCTATTCCAAGCAGCAAAGTGCTAAATTTGTCAAGGTACTCCTCACTTGCTAACATATGCATATCCAAGGCCTCTCTACACTTGGGGGCTTAGTCTTATCAATCCAGAGGTTCCATCTCTAGGGGCTGCAATTGGATATTTATCATCAATGGAGGCATTTCCACTATACAAGTCTATTGGCCCAGCAGTGGCCAATTTCTTTCAAGAAGACATTACTTATCAATTTGGCACTCTCACAAGATTACAAGCAACAAATGAAGCTCTATCCATTAGAGTACTATTATTTCAAGCCATGGCAATCCCACGCACTCTCTTCAAAGCCGTGGAAGTCACATGCACCCTCTTCAAAGCCGTGGTAGTCCCACGCACTACACTATTGGAATCATAGCGATCTTATGCATCATATCGTTAGGATCTTTGCAAACATCATCTTACACTTGGGGGCTTGGTCTTTCACTATCTATTTGAAAAGACTACATGTAGATCTACATGAAGACCAACCACTCCACCAATTAAGTCAAAGCTACTGCTCCAACTATGGAACTTTCTACTGCATTGAATCTACACATGCCCAGCAGCACCTATTCTATCACTCCAGCCGTGCTATCAGATTTAGCAATATGATCATCACTTTCGACTCTATCAATACAATCATAATCATGTAGCCAATCCTATGAGTGGACATGCAATCTCTATGCCTCCTAAAGCAACTCTTCCAACAAGGACGAAATCTTAATGGAAAACCCATATTATCTTGAACATCTCTATCAAATTTCTTCAAGAACTGACTACAATCAGCAGTATCAGTAAGATATTCATCTGCTATGATGTCAAAATACATTCTGGACTGCCCCAGCCGTGAGCTCAGTATTTAGACTTTCAGCAGCACCACACCTTGGTGCATCACCTAATCTTATTCCAACCAACACACTTACGTAACTCAAAAGTTCCCTTGGTAAACTCTCATACATCCGACGGTTTATTCCGGGTCCCGCTGCCCTCACAGCTGCCTTTACACAATTGCTGAAGAAAGGAAAACCCTTCCGCTAGGATTCTAGATGCCAGCAGGCGTTCCTCCAGCTGTAGCAACTCATGACCAAACTGCCAATCGTATGTGCACCCATACCAGGAAAACCACTCAAGCTGTACTTGGCTACTAATAACGAAGCAATAGGGGCATTCATAGCCCAAGATGATCAAGAAGGGATCAAGAGACTGGTTCATTATGTTAGCAGAAAATTAATGGACGCTGAAACTCGCTATCCAAGGGCTGAAAAGGGCCTGTCTTACCCTAATATACACTGCCCAGCGACTACGTCATTATCTACTAGCTTACACGGTATAGCTCTTAACAAAATCTCATCTAATCCACTCACTCTTGAGGCAATCAGTTCTTTCTGGAAGGCTAGCGCAATGGTTCTTGCAATTATCTGAGTTTGAGATCATAGCAATCACCCTAACAGCCGTAAGGGGTCAAGCCATCGCTGATTTGTTGTCAAATTTTCCTAGTGAGGACAGCTGGGACATTACTGATGATGTACCTGGAGAGTTGCCAGCAATTGCACTAATAGAAACAGCTGAGGGTTGTCTGGATTTTACATTTTGATGGATCCTCTACCACTTCTGAAGGAGGGGCTAGAATAGTCCTATCCAAAACTACTGGAGAGACAGTGGGTGTGTCATTCAAGCTTGATTTTCCATGCACTAACAATATGGCTGAATATGAAGCATATCTCACGGGCCTAGCGGTAACTCGTGAAATGGGTATCAAACATCTTCGAGTAGTTGGAGATTCAAATCTGGTTGCTTGCCAAGCTATAGGAGATTTTGCACTCAAGGAGCCATCTCTAGCTCCATATAAAGCTATCGCTCAAAGGTTGGAGGACTCTTTTGAAGAGTTCAATATCGAACACTCCCTAAGGTTCGACAATCGCTTCGCCGATGCCCTAGCCACATTGGGATCAAAAATCAGATTTAAAGGTGTAACTGTAGATTTTACTATTATGGAGAGGCCAATCCTAGTGGTATGAATGCTGAAGGAAGAGTTCTCTGATCAACCGCTGGGAAAGACAGATTGGCGGTCTTCCATTAAAGAAGCACTATTATCACCGGGTGAGAAGGATCATTTGAAGGTACTCAATGATTATGCTCTAATCGCAGGAGAATTGTACAAAAAACTGCTTAGAGGAGTTCTAGCTAGATGCTTGAGCCCTGGTGAGTCCACTAAGCGATTAAAAGAAGTTCATGAAAAATCTTGTGGCCCCAGTGATTTTGTCAGTCTCTACAGACGCCTCCGATGGTTAGGCTATTACTGGTCAGAAATGGGCAAGCCAGCTGCAACATTACCTTGCTGCCATCACTCCAGCAGCACCACTTCCAGCTGCAATCCTGACCAGCTGCAACATTACCTTGCTGCCATCACTCCAACAACACCACACCAGTTGCAATCCTGACTAGTTGCAACATTACCTTGCTGCCCTCACTCCAGTAGCACTGCACCCAGCTACAATCCTGACCGATTACAACATTGCCTTACTGCCTTCAACCTAGCAGCATCATCTCTAGCAGTCAACAATCTCGGACTGCCTCATCTAAAAAGGTCTACAAGTAAACCCATTACTCGTGCATGCCCTTGCAGTACAAGCCTATACACTCGAGGGGCTAAATGTTGAGGACCATTTTTTCGGCCCACGTGACATTACTTCATTAGCAACCCATGCCACATCAACATATTATTGATTTTATGGGTAAATCTATTTAAAGCCCAAAATAAGCTCATATCTCATTCAACTACATGGATTTGGCTCACATGACCCACAAGATCCTTAATTCACGAGGCGGGTCGATGGTCCAAATTTCCTCTTCATCAATTGAGATCATAACCCCATGACATTATCAATGTCAACGTATGGATTGGGCTTAAGCAATGAATCAAAGCTCATGGCCCGTATTACCTCTCTTACACTCATGGCAAGTGGCTTCTTCAACAAGAGCCCATATTTACACAAAATGACAACAAAACTCGAGGTACGTCATCTCATCTTCGGCTTATGATCCAAGCTCATAAGTCACTTTAGGGAAACTTTGGGAGTCGTGGTTTGGAGGGCTAAGAGGTATGTTCAGTAATGCTCCAGCGGTTTAAAGTTGATAAAAGAAACATGTTGCTTGACGTGTCTTCTTCAACTCCCTAAACTCTGACGAATCCGTGTGTAGCGGGTAATGTATGGTAAGCATCTCTTATCACGTAGCACTTAAAATGATAGAATTCCTCATTGCTCTTTTTCTATGCTTAATATTCATCATATGACAAATGCTTAATATCCCCAGCCATCTAACTGCTGGGAAGATTACTGTTCATTCAATCCCCAGCTGTTGCTATACATTTTCAGAAACTTCATTATATTATTCTTCATAAATCTCATTACTTCTTTCAGCTAAAATTCAGCTCAAACACGTGGCCTAATTTGATTGGCTATCTTTAATCTCTCTCTATACAAAATATTCATAATATCTCTGAATACCCAGCTGCTGTCTGCCACAATCTGACCATATATTTCTCTGCCAGCTGCCAGAGCAGAGCATTAAATAATGTTCTTCCTCACCAAGATTATGTCACGACACAATGAGACCTTGACTAAATCTCTAAGGCTTCATTACCTTTCAACCAATCCTTCTATTATGTGTTGTAATGGAACCTTGCACCAAAAACACAAACACCCAAAGAAGGAAGCATTTCCAGCTGAATCCTAGCAGTGTATTCAGAACTTGACACCTGGCTGGGAGTGACATCATCAGTTATTTAATGCTGAAATCCCAGCAACCAGCTATTATACCCAAAATAGCAAGATATTCTCCAAAGAGATCTTACCATTTTTCAGCTAAATCCTTGAAATGACCTCTCCAGCAGTCTGAAATGACCTATCTGACCTCATTGGTTTTGCCCAAAGCAAACAGCTTTTTACAGCTTTTCCTGACAGCTGGGATAGCTTTTTCATGATAGCTGTCACAGCTTTTCTTGACAGCTAGGACAGCCTTTTCAGAGCAGCTGTGACAGTTGAACGAGCAGCCTGAGCATTACTGATTTTTTCACTTTTGGCTAAAACCAAAACCAACTACTAAAATTACCTTTCTCTTGCCAAAATACCTTCCTTTTCTGTTGCTTTTTCCCCCAGCAACTCTTACCTGAAATAGCAAGAATACCTTAAAGCTAAACATACCATTTTTGGCCAAATCTTAAAATGGATTCTCTGAAGATTCATTGCTGGAGGGGAAAATATTTTTTTTGATATTCTTTGCTAAAATACCCCCTTAAACTCAGCTAAAGGGGACCTTTGAAAAACACCTGAAGGGGGGGACCTCAAGGGGGGACACCAAAAAGAGGAAACTCACTCATAAACATCTCTCTCCCTCTAATGACTGGAGGAAGCTCTGAGTGAAAGGGGGGAACTTCTGAGTTTTTAGTTTCCAAAATTAGGAACTAAACTCTTCAGCCCTTAGCTCATAAATGCCTTTCGTAAGCCTTCATACAATCTCAGCAGAAAATCCCAGCAGCTTTGCTAAACACATTGCTACACTATTACTCCTCATATACTCATTCTCTCATTCTCGATACTCAGAAAATACACCTATCTCACTGCTCTTATCTCCAAATACCTAAATACATCTCCATGCTCTTCTTTTACAAAAGTCTTTCATCTTAGAAAGCCATCTCAACAACTTCTTCAGCAGTTATGATCTCATATTTTTACTATCTTTAACCACCATATCTCTCATATCTCACAACAGATTTATATATTTTACCATCTCAATACTTCTCAAGAGGTGCCAAACACTCATACTAAAAGCTCTTCTCATAGAATGCATGAACTTCTATTACTAAAGCCCTTCTCCTAGAATGCACCAAGATCTCATATCAAAACCCTTCTCTTAGAAGGCACCACTACTTCTTACATAAAGTCCTACTCTTAGAAGGCATATATACTCCATATAAAAGCCCTTCTCATGGAAGGCAATACTAGTCATAACTTCACAAAAACTAAAAGAGCATTGTTAAGGAGAAAAGTCATTTAAGTGCATGATAAGAGGAGTAAGCTTAACCAGCCCCTACACACAGCTGGGCATACTCTCTCTCCCTCCAGTTGCACCCATTTTTTTCCTTCAATCTTGAAATCATCATGGCAAACTACCGCTGGCATTCTACTAGAATCTTATCAACTTACTGATGCTACACAGCTGGGCTACAAATTATCAAAGATAAGTGACTCTGTTTCCTTACCTTTAAATTTATATCATTACATGATTACTTCACATTTAAATACATATTACTTTATTCCAATTACTATTATAACTATTAACCAAGGCTTAAACTCATTTAAATGCATGATAAGAGGGACAAGCTTAACTAGCCTCTACCACTGGCATCTTGCTGGAATCCTGTCAGCTCACTGATGCTACACAGCTGGAGCTATAAACCATACAAAGGGCTTAAACTCATTCAACCGCTGGCAAACTGCCTCTCTACTGCTGGCACTTTGCTGGGATATTATCAACTCACAGAAGTTGTATAACTAGGGTTACAAACCATACAAAGATAAGTGACTTTGCTTCCTTATCTTTAAATTTACATCGTTGAGTACACGATTACCTTACCTCTAAATAAATACTACTTTATTTCAACTGTTATTACAGCTAATCAAAGCTATCATATCAAACACATATTACATATTTACTCAACAATTATCGTGATTATTAGATTTTGGCCTTAATGATTGTTAGGCTTAATAATACACCAGTAGCCGTTGGACCACGTGGCCCAATGTTGAGTTCCGGGCGCAACTCTCCAAAAAAGAACCCGAGCCTAGTAAGGTCATCCCTCCAACAAATCACATGTGGCTGGGCAACCGAAAAATGGCCCCAAACAAATTCTAATAAAGCAATCTGTTGTGACATTTGTCATTTTGCCAAACAAAAGAGATTGTCTTTTCCTATTAGCACTCACGTATCTTATTGTTTTTTTGGTCTTGTGCATTGTGATCTTTGGGAACCCTTTTCAGTTTCTACCATTGGAGGTTACAAATACTTTCTTACCATTGTGGATGATTACTCTAGGTGTACTTGGGTTTATTTACTTAAATCTAAGTCAGAAACACAAGCTCTTATTGAACATTTTTCTAACATGATTGAAACTCAATTTGGTGCAAAAATCAAGTGTCTTAGACGTGACAATGGCACATAATTTTTTATGAAGGATTTTTTCAAATCGAAGGGCATCTTGCATCAATTAACTTGTGTTGAAACTCCTCAACAAAATGCAATTGTTGAGAGAAAGCATCAACACATTTTAAATGTTGCAAGAGCTTTGAGGTTTCACTCTTTCTTGCCTTTGAAGATGTGGGGTGACTGCATTCTTACTGTAGTCTATCTCATCAATAGTCTGCCTTCAAAACATTTGCACAATAAAACTCCTTTTGAAATGCTTTTTCAAACACCTCCTTCATATGGCCATATTAGGACTTTTGGTTGTCTATGCTTCACTTCTAGTCTTTGTCAAAACAGACACAAGTTTGCACCATGAGCTAAGAAATGTGTTTTCCTAGGATATCTGAGTGGAATAAAAGGGTACTAGTTCATGGATTTGGAAACTAACTCCATATTTGTTTCTAGAGATGTGATCTTTTATGAAAATATTTTTCCTTTTGCATTTGGTTCTCCCTCCTCAATCCTTTCTGATTCTACCTCTTTTGATTCTACTTCAACTTCATTTGTTTTCCCTTATTCTGTTCCTGATTCTTCTATTTCAGATTCACCCTTTTTAAATGAAACTAGTGTTCCATTCCCTGATTTTGCAGACAATGTTTCTGCAGATCAGATTCCTAATTCACCATCTCATTCTTAATCGCCACATGTTACTCTTGTTGTTGTTGATTCTGAGCATGATCTTGTTCCTATGTCTGTCTCTAGGCCTAATTCTCCTTTCCCCCTCAGAAAATCCACCAGACCACATAACCCTCCTTCCAACCTAAAAGACTATTCCTGCAAGTCTGCCACTTCCACACCGTTTCTTCTAAACCTTCATCTGGCCTACCTTATGACATATTTGCTTGTCTTACTTATTCTAATCTCACTAAGCACTACAAGAAATTTGTCATGGCAGTTGATTCCACCTCACCAAACCCTACTTCCTTCCATGAGGCTGCCCAATCTCCTGATTGGAGAGCTGCTATGGATAAAGAGATTGCAACTCTAGAACTCACTAATACATGGACTTTAACCACCCTTCCTCCTGGTAAGGTTCCTATTGGTTGTAAGTGGGTCTATATGACTAAGTATAAGTCTGATGGCTCCATTGAGAGGTATAAAGCTCGTTTAGTTGCTAAAGGGTATACACAAAGGGAAGGCCTTAATTACACTAACACTTTTTCTCCTGTAGCTAAGTTAATTTCTATCAGAATGGTTTTATTTTTGGCTGCTGTGAAAGGGTGGGCTCTTCACCAAATGGATGTGAATAATGCCTTCCTTCATGGTGATTTGGATGAGGAAGTTTATATGAGTCTTCCACCTAGTTTTCACAGCAAGGGGGAGTGTATTTCTACTTCTAGTTGTGGTCCTTTGGTTTGCAAACTCAACAAGAGTCTCTATGGTTTGGAACAGGCTTCAAGGCAATGGTTTGCCAAATTTTCCTATACATTGTTGAATTTTGGTTTTGTCCAATCTAAGGCAGACTACTTCCTTTTTACCTATACTAAAGGTTTTTCTTTCATTGTTTTACTAGTATATGTGGATGATATTTTGCTTACTCGCTTTGACCCTGACTGCATCACTGACTTGAAGCATTTACTTAACACCAAGTTTGGCCTAAAAGTCTTGGGTTCTTTGAAGTATTTTTTAGGTCTTGAAGTTGCTAGAAGTGACAAGGGTATAAGTCTAAACCAAAGGAAGTATTGCTTGGAGATTTTGCAAGATACAGGCTTCTTGGGGTCTAAACCACTTAAAACTCCAATGGAACACAATTTGCATCTTTCAAAGGATGTAGGAAAACTGCTTCTAGATGTAGGAAAGCTGCTTCTAGATGCAAGTCAGTATAGAAAGTTGATTGGGAGATTACTCTATCTTACTTTGACCAGACCTGACATGACCTATGTAGTGCATAGGTTGAGTCGATTTCTGGTTGAACCAAGAGAGCCTCATATGTTAGCAGTCAATAGGGTACTACAGTATTTGAAGGGTACACCAGGTAGAGGCTTGTTCTTCTCTAGCAACTCAAAAATGCAAGTGAAAGCCTTTTATGATGTGGATTAGGCAGGCTGCCCTAATACCAGAAGGTCCATCAAAGGCTACAGTGTGTTTTTAGGGGATTCTTTAATCTCTTAGAGGTCCAAAAAGCAAAGTACAGTCTCTAGGTCTTTAGCAGAGGCAGAGTACAGGACAATGGCTACTACAACTTGTGAAATTGTGTGGGTTCTTCAATTATTGAGAGACTTAAGGGTTGATCATCCAAGTAGTGCTCAACTATTTCGTAACAACCAAGCTGCATTGCATATTGCAGATAATCCCATTTTTCATGAAAGAACGAAACATATAGAAGTTGACTATCATTTGGTAAGAGACAAGATAATAGAGGGTGTGATTAAGACCTTTTATGTTTCAAGCCAATTTCAAACAGCAAACATCTTACCAAAGCTTTAGGACTTCTAGCCTTTAGTAGATTGGTCATTTGCTTGGGTTTAATTGATATCTACTCACCAAATCTGAAGACTTCAACTAGTCAAGTCAATGATCGTGTGGATCATGACTTGAGGGAGAGTGTTGAGAATGTAGTCAAGAAAGAAGGCATGAAGGAAAATCACACAAGAAAGAAGAAACAAGAAGAACACAGTTGCAGTGATGTAAAGCCAAAGCAAAATGACAGAGTTTATAAGGTAAGAAAGAAAGGAAAGTTAAAATCAAACAGTGGCGTTTTACTTAAGTGACTGGCACATGAGTTAGTTGACATGTGAGAAAGTTTAAGTACTGTACAACTGTCAAATGTAGATTGCTTAGTTTGTTAAAAGTTAGTTAGAGTAGTTTTTTTTCCTCTTTTCTCTGTAACGTGTATATAAGGCAGAGCCTTAGTGTAATTTAATAAGTTTTCCATTCTAATCAATTCAAGCAAAACAGCTATTTCTCTCATGCAGTTTCTAGATGTTTTCTTTGATATTTAGTAAGGTGACAATAGAATTTGGTTTCGTGTGAATCGTGCCCATGTACAGCTTCATCAAACTTGGGTCATAATACTGGTTATGGCTTAACAAAAGTGTATACATTTTATTCAGTCTTGATATATGAATAAAGTTACAAAAATAAGATTCTAAATTCTTAAAGCTAGAGTTTCCACGTATGCTTGGTGTTGATGCCCATTTTTTGCAAATCTGTACCCAAAGGCCCATGAGGAAGAAAGCCCAATGAGAAGCAAGGCCTAAAGACCCACCAAGAAGACCGAAGAGCAATAAATTTCCAAAGAAAGAAGTGCAAGTGAAAGCAATCTATAACAAAATGCAAATCTGCAGCAAAACGCAGCAAAATACAAATCTGCCACATAATACAAGTCTGCCACAGAATACAAATCTGCCGCAGAATACAGTTCTCTGGCAGGATGGCTTCGACAGATGAAGATAAATTGGGCCCAAGACCCTTTTGATCCAGTCAACATCATTTGGCCCATAAAGGCCCAAATCCTTTTGTATAAAAAATATAGGCGTAAAACTAAGAAGAAAAACACACGGCAAGCACAAAAGGGCCAGGCAGGATTGAGATAAGCAGCAAGAATAATAATCTGGTATGACAGGAGATGCCAAGCCACGAAGCAAACACCCAAACTAAAGGGAGGCCCAATGATCCAATAAGGCCCAACCCTCCAAAGAAAGGGACAAGTCATAAACGTTGGAGATGCAACCCACACCAGAAAAAAGCCAAAAGCGCACGGCAGGATATGCACACCCATTCTCAGACCTCGGCAAACGTATGAAACATCAAGAAGGTAAAGCATGCGTATGACCCAGGCATCACCAGCCTATACCCAGCCACTATGGGAAAGGGTGAGGTCATGGGTGAGGGCACGGTCTGGCGGTGGGGAGAGGAGTGGAAATCCATTCTTGTTTTTCTTGCTCAGGCTCTTTCGGTGGGCATAGTCTTGCTGGGATGACATGCCACCCGAAAGAGGCAAGGCTGGGTAAAAACCATAGGGTGCATGCCATGAGAGACCGAGAAGGAGAGGGTACACACTAGACGAGTAGAAAATGAACCTTCATTGTCTGAAAGCCACAGGTCAATGGTGGTAGTCAGAACCATTGACTCGGTAAGTGGTCGGCAAAAGGCTCCCATATCAGACAAAGGCCATTAAGGGGCTAGAATAGTAAAACCGGTCATGGTAAGCTCTATATAAGAGACTTGTAGCTGTGTACAGGAAAGGGGGAGGGGGAATTCGAAGAAAAAACAAAGAGGAGAAAACAAAGAAAAGAAAGAAAGAAAGAAAGAAAAAAAAAAAAAAAAAAGAAAGGCAAGAATTCTAAGAGAGAAAACAGAGAGAAAAGATAAGATAGGAAAAACAGAGAACAAAAGAAAGAAAGAAAACAGAGCGTTTTATGGCAGGCATGCACCCAAATGGGTTAACCCCCTCTCTCCCTCAATAGCCTTGTCCTCCATTGGAGAGAAATATGACTTATACTCGAGCACATACCATTTGGGGCTGATCTCTCAAAGCAATTAATTTCTCCTTTGAAATTACATGCGTTGAGGGAGCAGTTTTCCCTTCCCTGGTTAGAGTCCCGCGGTAATATTTGACTTTAGCAAACGTGGTGTGGCTCGCGCACAAGCCAGGCCAAGGAAGTGGAAAAATATTTCTGCAGTAAAAATGAAGAGTAGTCATTCACACGGTAGAAAGCTTTAAAGCATAGTAGAAAGCTTTAATGTATAGCAGACAGCTCTATTGCACAGCAGAAGGCTTTACGGCAGGAAGCTTTACTGCACAGCAGGAAGCTTTACTGCACAGCAGAAAGCTTTATCGCACAGCAGATAGCTTCATTGCATAGCAGAAAGTTTTGTCGCACAGCAAAAAAGTCAAACCTGCAGCAGAAACTGGAGAAAAGTCTCCTGCGGTAGAAACAGAGGATAAGCCCACTTTGCTGCGTCTTCTCTCAGACTTGGACTCAACGTTTGCGCACAAGCTGGACCAAATTGAGTTGCAGTTGGACCGGTCTCAACTCTCTTACTCAGAATACTCGGGCCTACTACCGTGGGAGGCAGCCCAGCCCAACGCACACAAAAAAGGCCCCTACACTTGGTTTATTTAGTATGTACTTGAAAAAAAAAGTCATCATAGCCCTAGATACCTTGTTTGAGTGAACACTCTGCCATGGCCAGAGTGGAGCATGTTATTTACATAAAGCTATTGCTTTCCGAAAAGGTTCGAAGAACAAAAGCTGGTGATACATGTAGAGGCCCCAATTATCCTGTCATTGCCATTGAGGCCACCTAGAAGCTGACCATTACAGCCCATGAGAAAGCGTGTACCATTCCATAAGACCAGAGGTTTAAGAAATTAAGGGATGCAAGAGCAAATCAAGCTGAAACAAGGCCAAAGATAGAGAAGGTTGTATTCTTGCAACGTGATCAGGAAAATTTTCAGAAATACTATGAGCCAAGGGTGGTATCATTGGGTCCTATTCATCATGGTAAATCGAAGTACCGGCCGGCAAAAAAATACAAGCTTAGATTCGCAAAAGCCTTTGTTAGTGATAGTGGCAAAGCAGAGGAATATATATATATATATATATATGATCACATTGAAAAGAACATTGCACAATTGAGGGAGTACTTCGATAAGGAGGTGATAAAGGAGGATGACAATGAGAGCCTCGCCTGGATGTTGTTAGTGGATGGGTGTGCAATATTGCAATTCATATGCTTCGCTATTGAAAATAGGTTCAGTGAGTTGAAAATAAAAAATGTTCAATCCATGTTTGCACAACAGGATTTGTTCTTATTGGAGAACCAACTTCCTTATCAACTCCTCAAGGATTTGATGAAATTAAGTGCAAAGAAAAAGAATTGAAGGGCCATATTAGAAGTTTCATCAGTAAGCATAGTATGATACCAGAAAGGGCGGTATTTAAGAAAAAAGCGCCTATCCATCTTCTTGATCTTCTACAAGCAAGTCTCTTAGGCAGTGCTGATCCTAGTCCCAAATATAGAGCTCCAAAAGCCTCCACAAAAGATTGGCAATCATTTCACAATGTTTTGGAGCTTAAAGCAGCGGGAATTCAATTGTAGCCCAGCAAAAGTAGTGGCTTAAGAGACATATCTTTTAAGAGAAAATGGGGTTTCTATCCTGGAATCCTTTCACTACCTCTGATAATGGTGGATGACTCAACTGGGCCCAAGTTCTTGAACTTGATAGCCTATAAGATGTGTCCAGATTTCGAAAATGGCTACGGGGTCACCTCTTACATATCCTTCCTTGACTCACTCATTGATGAAGCCAATGACGTTATTGAGCTAAGGAAAGTGCGCATACTCGGCAACCTTCTTGGTAGTGACCAAGAAGTGGATCTGCTCTTCAATGAGATAGGCACAGACTTGGTGCCCAATTCGACAACATACAACACTATCAGAACCCAAATTCAGGAATACTACGACAACAAGTTGATGACTTGGTTATCGCTATTCTGTCACACCCATTTCAGCACCCTCTAGACTTTCATGGCTTTCCTTGGCGCTTTATTAGCACTAGCACTAAGTGCCGTACAGACATGGTACACAGTCGACTCTCCACCTGGCCCTTGCGATAACTTTTGTAAGCACCATCCATGATGAGACAAAAGGTACAAATAATTTGTTTGCTTCTCTCTTTCCATCTGCATCTATCTTATAATAAGATTAATGTCTGTCGGTACAATAACAAAATTTTCTCTCTAGGTTTTCTAAAACATTAGAGGTGAAAACGCGTTGCTTGCCGTGGGCTAGCAGCTCTTTTCTTCCTTGAGGGTGAAAACATTAGTGACAGTGAGGTTGTAATATGGACAATGTTTGCTATGGAATAGCCTCTCTCTCATAAAAAGGGAGGTGGTAGAGCATGATTTCGCTAATACAGAAGTTGTGGAAGGGGCAGCCTTGGTGGCAAAATTCTTCAGAAACGGAGGGTAAATCTCGAAGCAATGGAAAATAGACCAGAGTTTCGAGGTTCGCGACTTGGGAGAGAACAAAGCCATCATTTTATTCAAAGACGAGGATGATATGGAGCGTGTGTTGAGAATGGGACCGTGGTCATTTGACAAATATCTCCTAGCACTGCATAAACTGGGAGATGATGAGTAGATAGAAAACATAAGATTTGACATAGCTAGCTTTTGGATATAGATACATGACCTCCCAACCAGAAGGATTACTAAGGACATTGGTGTTTGGATTGGTAATACGCTGGGAGAAATAGAAGAGGTGAACATACCGACGGAAGGTAATCTATTAGGCAAGTGCATTCGAGTTCGTGTGAAAATAGATATTACACAATCTCTGTGCTAAGGGAGGTTGGTCAAGTTTGGAAGTCCGTCATCGACATGGGTCTCCTTTTGGTATGAACAACTACCGATCTTTTGTTACTGGTGTGGTAAACTAAACCATGATGAAAGGGACTGTGGAATATGGACACACATTAAAGGCTCTTTACAACAACAAGACTAGCAGTACGGTGCGTGGTTAAGGGCAACCTATGGTAGACTACAATGACCTCAAAGGGTTCAGGTAAACCCAAGGGTAAGCAGAAAGGAGGATGAAAATAATGGTGACCCCGTTGGAAACAATACAAGAGTTAGGGGCAAGATAGAGACTATGGTGAGCACTACGATGGAGATGATGGACATTGTCCACATACGAGCTGAAGGGACCAATGCCTGTAGTCAAATCACAGCTGGGGTGGAAGCAAAAAATCCAAGAAGATCAGGATGGGTGGGTAGTGAAAAGATTCTTGCAGGGAAACTACAGGAAATTGATGATGTGATAGGCAATGATGTAAGCTTGGCAGCTTTTTTTCCATAGAAGGAGAATACAAAAGCCATTAGGAAAACAGCTGAAATAAAAATTCAAAATCTAGGAGGGAAAGGTAAATTAGTATGTGGGCCTAGTAACAGAGTAAATGGGCTGTTGGACCTAAATCTGGATGACAGTATTTCAAGGGGCCAAATAGAGGACTACAACTCGGATGCAAACCAAGCCATAGAAGAGAGGGAGGCTTTTAAGGTAGGCCCAACTGATGGTAGGCCACAAAAGAAGGTAACTTATACTAAAAAACCCAAATAAAATCAGTATAACTCCAAACCCAAAATAGAGTGCATACCAGAGAGGGCAAGAGAACACAACAGAGGAGGGAGAGCTTGATGGGAAAAAAGATGGGGCTGCTCACAGGGGCGTGGGGAAAGGAAGGTGGACGAGAGTTCAGCGTGATTAGAGCAACAATATGGGAGGGGAAGAACATGTAAAGAAGGAAGGAACGAAAAGGAAAACCTTGGGAGTGCTGGATCAAGATATTCCCTAGGAGAAAAGGTTGAAGATGGAGATAGATGAGGTATGTCTGGGTAAACTTTTCAAACAATACTTGGGATCAGCGGAGGTTGCATAGCAACCTCGCCAGGCCCAATGAATATTCTGAACTGGAACTGCTGGGGGCTTGGGAACCCTTGGGCAGTTCAGGCCCTGAAAAGGGTGATAAAAAAGGAAGATCCCAGTTTAGTGTTTCTTATGGAAACCAAACTAGTAGTGGAAGAGATGAAGAAGGTTCAGCGAGAAATTGGTTGGGTAGAAGGGATTGTGGTGGCAAGTGTGGGTAGAAGTGGGGGATTGGCATTACTATGGAAACCTGATGTGAAAGTGACAATAAGATTTATTAATAGATGGTATATTGATGTGATGATTGATTTGGGTGGAGACATCAGAGAATGGAGGTTAACCGGGTTTTATGGCAATCCTGATATGCATAAAAGAACAGAATCATGGGAGATGCTAAAACGGCTTGGGCAACAAAGTGACAATTCATGGGCTTGTATAGGAGATTTTAATGAAATCCTTAGTGTTATTGAAAAGGAAGGGGGAGAGGATAGATCCAGTAGACAATTGAAAATTTTAGAGAATGTTTGGAAGCTATGGGCTTGATAGACTTGGGTTATATAGGTTCATGGTTCACTTGGGCGGTAGACAAGAGGGATTATGGATGCATTAGAGAAAGAATTGATAGAGCTGTAGCGACAATGGAGTGGTGAAGGAAATTCCCAAGAGCTAGATTGTATCATGTAGCAAATTCAGCCTCAGACCATTGTGTCCTACTGCTCAGATTGGACAATCCTCGCGACAAACAAAAGGAAAAGCCAAACCGTTTCATTTTGAGGCTATGTGACTTAGACATGAGCAATGCAAAGAGGTTGTCAAGGCAGCATGGGAATTGGGAGAGCTGATAGGGGGGAGAAATCCAATTGGAAGTTGTTTGGAAAATTGCAGGACAACTTTAACAAGGTGGAACTCATAGGTTTTTGGACATGTAGGGCAAAATATAGATCAACTGCAAAGAGAGCTACAACTGTTGGAGTCGCAGGCTGCCAGTCTCTCGAACCAAACACAGATAAGTGAAACAAGGAAAAACTTAAACAAACTATATGCCATTGAGGAAGATATGTGGCACAAAAGGTCAAGAAGCTGCTAGGCAAAATCCAGAGATAAAAATACTCGATATTTCCATGAGAAGGCATCGAGTAGGAAACAAAAAAAATACTATCTTTGGACTAATGGATGAAGCCAACCAATGGCAAGAGGATCCGACAACAATGAAGAATATAGCCATCAAGTATTATCAACACTTGTTTAGTATCTCCCATGCAGCTGGGCAGGCTTAACTTCTTAATGCTATTGAAGCCAGAGTGTCAGAGCCAATGAATGCACTACTTACAAGAGAATTCCAAGCTACAAAGGTGAGGAAAGCTCTTAAGCAAATGCACCCACTAAAGGCCCTAGGACCTGACGGTATGAATCCTTTCTTTTATTAGCATTTTTGGCCAATGGTAGGAGAATGTGTAATGAAGTGTGTGTTAGACTTCTTGAATCCAGGTGTCACACCACCTAAATTTAATGAAACTCATATCATACTCATCCCCAAAGTAAAAAGTCCTAAGAAAATCACTGAATATAGGCTTATTAGCTTGAGTAATGTTGTCTCTAGAATAGCATCCAAAGTATTGTCCAACAGACTCAAAGTAGTCTTACCATCCATCATTAGTGAAAACCAAAGTGCTTTTATGGCACATAGACTTATCACTGATAATATTCTTGTGGCTTCTGAGGTCATGAACCACATTAGCCAGAAGCGAGGTGGAAAGGAGGGCGAGATGGCACTAAAATTAGACATGAGTAAAGCATATGACCGGGTGGAATTGGGGGGGAGGGGTTGGAGCAGATTATTTTAAGAATGGTTTTTCATTCCAAATGGATTAATACTATTATGCATTGCCTCGCATTGGTAACATATTCTATTCGGATTAATGGGGTCCCTCAAGGGCATATAACCCCAACGAGAGGCCTACAACAAGGCGACCCCTTCTCTTCCTATCTATTTTTGTTGTGTGCAAAGGGACTATCATCTCTAATTTGGAAGGCAGCCTTGGATGGAAAAATTAATGGCATTTCAATCTGTCGAAGGGGACCACAAATATTACACATGTTCTTTGCAGATGATAGTCTGATGTTTTGTCAGGCAACACCTGAAGATTGTGGTGAACTTATGTGACTCCTACAAGTGTATGAATCTTCTACAGGCTAACAACTCAACAAGGAAAAGACTTCATTGTTCTTTAGCTGAAATACTCCTATGGATACACAAGAGGGCATAAAACAAATGTTTGGAGCTGAAGTTATTAAGCAACATGAAAAATACCTTGGTTGCCATCACTAGTGGGGAGATCAAAGTGGAACACAATCCAACAGCTGAAAGAAAGATTGGCAAACAAACTTTTGGGTTGGAAGGAGAAGCTCTTATCCTGGGCAGGCAAGGAGATACTTATAAAAGCGGTGGCACAGGCTGTTCCAGCACACACTATGAGTTGTTTTTTGCTGCCAAAGAGCCTTTGTGATGATATGACAAGCATGGTCCATAATTTCTGGTGGGGGAAAAAGGGTAATGAGCAGAAAATGGCATGGATAAAGTGGGACAGACTGTGTGAACCAAGAAGTAAAGGTGGTATGGGCTTTAGAGACCTAAGCGCTTTTAATATTGCTCTCTTGGCTAAACAGGGATGGAGACTGCAACAAGGTAGCAACTCTCTCTTTTACAGAGTTTTTAAAAATAAGTACTTCCCTGAAGAAGATTTTATACACGCCAGGAAAGGCCACCACCCATCTTTTGCTTGAAGGAGCATTTGGACAGCCTAAGACGTAATTAGAGATGGAGTTAAATGGTAGGTGGGCAATGGGCAACGTATCAACATTTGGAAGGATAAGTGGACTAACAATCCAACCACATTTTGTAGATTCTCACCTCAGAGACTCCTACCCATGGACGCAAAGGTTAGTGCACTCATAGATGCAGAAAGTGGAGCATGGAAAACTTAGTGCACTCATAGATGCAGAAAGTGGAGCATGGAAAACTAACACGATTCGGGAAGTCTTCCTTGAACATGAAGCTGACCCCATATTAAGCATCCCTTTAAGCACAACACTACCAGATGACAAGCTGGTGTGGACAGCAAATGCTAATGGAAAATTCAGTGTAAAGAGTGCTTATCACCTAGCTAGGAATGGGGACAGAGGTGATGATGGTGAAAGCTTGGACCCTTCATGCATGCACAGATTCTGGCAAGGCTATGGAAAGCAAAAATCCCAAACAAGGTGAGAAACTTTGGCTGGAGAGCTTGTCAAAACATTCTATCAACAAAAATGAACATTTTCCATAGGAAGGTCATTGACAACCCGACTTGTGAAGAATGCGGTGAGTGCCCAAAAACTGTTGTACATGTCCTTTGTCACTATACAAAGGCAAAGGCAGTTTGGACCCATTGTAATCTGAGTAATATGGTTGCGGGCAGAGGGGACTTTATGGACATCCTATGGTAGTGTGTGATGAACCAAGGTAATGCCTCAAGCTTAATGAATATGATACTGATGATTGCTTGGAGTATATGGCAAAATAGAAATGAGGTGAGGCATGAAGGAAGGAGTATGTTAGCTACAGAAATTTATGGGATGGCAAACAGACTACTGCAAGAATAAATAGTAGCCCAAGAGACCCCACACAAACTCCAGAGTACACAACCAGCTCAACATCGATGGGTTCCTCCCCCAAATGGCTGGTACAAGGTGAATGCAGATGAGGCTATTTTTTCAAAACACAAATGGACCAGAATTGGTGTGATAGCAAGAGACAACTAAGGCCAGGTGGTTGCTGCCATGGGCAAGAAGTTGGAGCTTCCATTGGGACCAATGGAAATTGAAGCAAAAGCAATGGAGACGGCTGCCATTTTCGCTAAAGACATCGGCATCCAGTAGGTAGTTTTTGAAAGTGACAGCTTAATGATATGCTCAGCTATAAAGGGGGAATCTGAAGCCTCCCCAGCTATTGCCAACATTATTGCTAGTACCATACACCATATGCAGATGCTACGCTAGTTGAAATTCACCATACTCGAAGGGAAGGAAACAAGGCAGCACATGGATTAGCTAAGTATGCACAGTTTATTGATGATTTTTTAACATGGGTGGAGGAATCTCCACCTATTATAAATTTTGAGATTTCCTCGGATGTAAACCAGATTTTACATAGTTGGAATGAATGAAATGCACTGGTTTCCATATCAAAAAAGAAGAAGAAGAAGAAGAAGAAGAAGAAGAAGAAGAAGAAGAAGAAGATTAATGTCTATCTACATACAAAATGGGTTCTTCATTTGTGATCAGGATTTCACATATATAGGATCTTTGGTACATCCCAGGGCCATGCAGGTCCATTTATTTACTCTCCATTTGCTGTTTTTATGCAAGTCCAGATAATTCGGGATGGTTCCCGCCTCATGAGATCCGTGAAGCCTTAAGCTCTAAATCCCTAGTCTGCATCTTAGGGTCACCCCTAACTCCAAGGATTACTCTTTGTGATTATGTGGTGTGTGAGAACTCTAAACACTAAGGTCAGGGTGAGTGTACATGTTTTCTTAATTTAATATAATTTATTTGAGAAAAACATGAGAGTATATATGTACAATAGTTTTAAGTGTGATAAGATTGTTGATTGTATCTGTAATAAAATTTGATCTTGAATACTATCAAATATACTGCCTATTTTATTATTTTGTTTTGGAATTACAGCTGGTTACAATAAGCACCTCCGCAACATTATTTCATTTCAAATGGTTGAATTTTTATTGTCAGCTAGTTTTAAAATCATAACACAATAATCCAAATATGCTTAAAACTCTTCCAGTTAGAATTTTTACATGTATCTTTGAAAATTTATTACTAAGCAATTTATGTTAAAGAATCAAGTCCCATGCTAGGTGTTTGGGCTTGATTATAAATTATATACTGGTGGTAAACCTGTGCGAAGCGCTGAAAAATTTGACTATTTGTTTTTTTGTTAAACGAAAAATAAAAATAGTAGATGAGACGTATAAGTATTAGTCTCAAACCCTTTTTGAAATGATATTATTATTTACTAACAAAATTTAGAAGAAACTAATTGTGAAAGAAGAGAACCCGTCTAGGTGGTGACAAATAAAATGATAATTAATCTTAATATAGACATCACATTTTGTTCTCCTTACAATTTGAGCCTTCAATCTTCAATGACAACATTGAAAAAAATAATCATCAATCGGAGGTGAAATCTTCAAAATTTCTGATAAAACCCTAGTTATGTGTACACCAGACTCATGCATACACAGCCTTTAGGCTACGTAAACAACGTTAGGCCTTGCGTATGTATTTAGTGTCTAAAAAGCCCTATGTGGTATGTTTTTAACGAAAAAGTGCAAAAATTGGTACAAAACCCTAGTAGCACACTGCGTGGGTTTTGCGTCCTTTTTTTGCAATTATATTTTAAGCAAAATATAACTAGTCAAAAAAATTGTTACTTGCCTTAATTAATCCCTACTCAAAAACTTTTGTAATTCCTCAAATATACTCCAAAATAAACTAAAATCTATCATAATTGTTAGGACATATATGTTTTAACTTGTTTAAGAACATATGTCACTTAGTTATGTAAATTGGCTAATCCTTTGACAAAATGCACTCTGCTTGTAATTGGGTAGTTCTAGGTGTTTTTAATACTTCAAGAAACAATGTTTCAAGGTCAAGTGTTGAAGTCATCAAGTTTGTCCAAGAAAAAGCAAGCTGAAGTGCAAAGTTTTTAAAGCTCGACACCTCTCGATAGCTACCTCGACACCTGCTATCTGTCAAGATTTAAAAAGTCAGAATTCCAATCTGATTTTCTTGGGATCCGTGAATATGTTTTTGGGCCTTCTTTTCTTCTAACCCTAAACATATAAAAGGATTATTTTAAGAGCCGTTTTGGGTGACACAAGTTGCATTATCATTGAGCAATCTCTATTTAAGCAAATTGTGATCAACAGACGAAGTTCTTGACCTAGTTCATCTTCCATCAAGAAGTTGCTGTGTATTTGCACCATAGGGTTTTGTAACCAAGCATCTTCCTGCTATTCATCAAGTGGATGAACTGAAGAACTTTGTAGCCAACCATTCTTCCTCAGTTGGTGTTCTAAAGTCGCGTACTTGGATCCGCGCATTGGTTAGTCACGTACTTGGGAGCCGTGCATCAAAGGTGGAGACTGTCACTACAGATCAAGTCCAATTGGGTTTTGGGGTAAGGGTTCAACTGTAGGTTGGTAAGGTACTTGGGATTCCTTTACTTGTAACCGCTTGATTTGATAATAGTGGAGTTTCGGGAGTGGTGACCTGAAAATTACCAGGTGGGGTTTTTGCCGTTAGGGTTTTCCCCATTCGTAAACAAATAACCGTATTATTTATTTTCCGCTGCGTATTTAGTTAATTAGTGATTTGTTTGTGCTTCCACAAAATTGCATGATTAATTGATTAATTAATTACTTGGCTAAATTAATTAATTAGGGTTAATCACAAGGGGTCATTCAGATTGTGACCTAACAAGTGGTATCAGAGCAGGTACACTCTGATTAGGATTTAATCTTTGCTGTGTTGATCCATTGACCCCTGTTTGTCATGGATAGAGGACAATCTTTAATTATACCTCCTTTATTTGATGGCACTAACTATGCATACTGGAAAGTACGCATGAGAGCTTTCTTGCAGTCTTTAGATGAAAAAGTGTGGCAAGCTGTAGAGATTGGCTGGACTAAGCCAACAGAAGATCCGGCCAATTGGGATGATGCTAAGATCAAGGCGGCTAACTTCAACAGCAGAGCGCTGAATGCCCTTTTTAGCGCAGTCACCAATGAGGAGTTCAAGAAGATATCCTCAACTTAAACTGCTAAGGAGGCTTGGACCATCCTCCAGACAACCTATGAAGGAATAAAGGCTGTCAAAGATTCAAAACTTTAGAGGCTCACTACAAGCTTTGAAGAAATTAAGATGGAGGAGGATGAGTCGTTTGATGAGTTCTATGCCAAGCTCAAGGACATAGTGAACTCAGCCTTCAATCTTGGGGAAACCATCCCTGAACCCAAGATTGTAAGGAAGGTGCTCAAATCTCTACCTGAGAGATTTCATGCCAAGATTACGGCAATTGAGGAATCAAATGATATAGACAAGATTCCTTTGACTGAGCTGGTTGGAAACTTGCAGACCTATGAAATAGGGTTATCTAGGATTGGCAAGTCCAATAAAGGCAAAAACATGACCTTGAAGGCGAAGAGCAGTGATACAGATGAGTCTTCTGATGATGAAGATTCCAAGATGAAGTCCTACATCACTCGACAGTTCAGAAAGTTTATGAAGAATGCCAATGGAAGGAACTTCGACAAGGACCATAGGTAGTTCAGTTCTTCTTAGTTTAAAAGCCAAGACAAAGGGAAGAAGGATGCTAAGGAGGGCGGTCAGTATACTGTTCCCGCAGGACCAAAGTGCTTTGGGTGTCATGGGTTCGGACACATGAAACATGAGTATCCTACATATCTGAAGAGCATTGGGAAAAGCAAGGCCCTTGCTGTAACCCTAAGTGACACCGAGCCTGAAGATGATTCCGACAATGAGGATGACGGAATCCTAAATGCCTTCACTGCCACAGTCAATCCTACTGAAGGGATTGTTGAAGAAGTGGATGAAGAAGAAGAATTGGTGGAGTCCAAATTTGAGAAGATGGATGATCAAGATGATATCCATTCAGCCTATGAGAAGCTTTACAAGCTCTCTGAAAAGCATGAGAAATTATATAGGCTGGCCACCAAGAAGCTCAGTGAAGTGGAACTCGATCGTGAAGAGCTGTCCACGAAGTTTGATGAGGCGAATCAAACTATTGGAGCACTGAGATTTGAGAACAATTTTTTGGCTGAGAAGACCAAGAAACTTGAAGCGGAGCTGTTTCAAGTTAGAACTCAACTGGAGAGGACCTCAAGTGCAAAGCTTGATGAGATGCTTAGCAATCAGAAACCTGCTTCGGATCGAACTGGTTTGGGGTATGGTATTTCTTTCTCTAATACTGCTTCTACTAGCAATACTGTTTTTGTTCCTCCTGCTAATAACATTGAAATTGAGAACATTGATGTTAAAAATAAATTAGCTAGTGAGAACTTAGACAAGGGAAAATCTATCTTAGGAGCACCTCCTAAGCTAGACAAGAAAGATGCTAAAAACCCTAGGGCTAAGAAGGCTAACTCTCAAAAGCCTAAACAAAAGAAGCAGCATCTCTGTCATTATTGTGGAGCTGCCGGTCACACTCGACCAAATTGCTATAAGTGGTTAGCCACTCAACAGAGCAATGGCATGATAGCATCTGGAATCCAAAATCAGCTTCAATCCTCTCTTGCTCCTCTTGGAGATCTTCTGAAAGCCGTCATGTTCCTTTCGAACTTGAACGGTTTAAATTCTTCCCCCTCACCACCTGTTCAAGGATTCTATCAAAGGAAAGGTTCTTCCAAGGAGTGGAAGAAAAAGGACTCTAAGTGATTTCATCACTTTCTTCTCCCTTCTTGTTTTTCTTGTTTGTTGCATTGCTTGTGTGCTTTTCTTTTCTGCTGAGTCAGTCTAGTTTTTGCTTTTCTTTGATAACATGTTTTTGTTTGTTTATTTTCAGTTTTGCTTATTTTGTTTTTAATATAAAAATAAATAAAAAATTGAAAAATTGAAAAATACAAAAACAGTGTGTGTTGTGTACTTTGGTATTTGTGTACCTTGGATGGCCAATGAAACAAAGTTTTCTAAACTTTGTATCTCTTGTAGCTTAGATGAGCATCTCTATGCACAACTAAGCAAGTGAGCTTTGTGGCTCTTGTTTGTGATGAGTAAGATTAAGTTATCTCTTAAACTTAACACTCATATCACTCTTTTTGACGGGTAGGACTAGAAAATCCTAAGAGAAAGGCATAAATGACCATCTCACCACTGTTGCCTGCCAATCATTGTATGACACCTGTATGCTTCGGCATAGCAAAAGTGCAGTGTCATAGACACCTGTATGCTTCGGCATAGCAAAAGTGCAGTGTCAAAGACATCCGTATGCTTCGGCATAGCAAAAGTGCAATGTCTATGCTTAACATGTTGGGTATTTCTTTTCTCTCTTTTTATGCCTATGCATGATATGCTTAAAAGAAAATATGCAAAGAAAATATAAAGCTAAAAGATTAAAAATGCTTTAAACATGATTGCAAGTGTGTTTTCTAGGAGATGTGGGAGTCATAGGATGTACCTTAAAGGTGATAGTCCCCATCAAACAGTTATGATTGTGTGTGAGTTAAAAGTTATTTACTCATATCTCAAATCATCATAACATGTATACACATATGCAATCTTGCGATGTTTTTCACACACAACACGCTTTATTCTTTGCTACTTTTGATACATGTGCAGGTACAATGTGATTTGGCCATCACAAGTGTTTACATATGCTAATGTATGCTCACTAAACTGTCTTAACTTGTTTTTGAAATATAAAATTGGTTAGACTTGTTTAGTGTGTGTGTGTGTGTTTCTGAGGATTTTTGTGCTTAAAATTTCTTGTTGAGAGATGTTTTTGAGAGGTTTGAATGTTGAGTGGATCTTTGGTAGAGATGTGTGTTGGATTGCATTCATGTCTGTGTTTTTCCTTTCTCGAAAAACTGCCTTTTTCTGCTGGCTCGACACCTTCCTCGACACCTCCTCGATACCTGGTCATCTGTCGAGCTTCTCAAGTGGTTTCTTATCGCAATCTCGACACCTCTTCGACACCTGATGGATCGATCGAGATTCACTTGTGCTGTTTGTGTCTTCTTTCTCGACACCTGTCTCAATACCTTGTGGATCGATCGAGATTTCTTCTGTCTCCTCGATACCTTCTCGACACCTTCGTGATCAATCGAGCTTCTCGTATCTGAATCTCTCCTTGCATCTCGATACCTCTCGATACCTTCATCCGTCGAAGGCATTTTCCTCGATACCTTCCTCAACAGCTTCTTCGATACCTCTCGACACCTCAGCTATCGAGAATTACTGAGGTGTCTATTTAAGTGCAGATTGCGATTCTGAACTCATTTCTCTCGATTTCTCTGGATCTGTCTGTGGCTGTTCATCTCCCTTTCACTCAAATCCTCCAACCCTCTTGGATCTTGCTCATTTCTTGCTCAAATCACTTGGTAAGATCTCTTTTCTCTTCCTTTTTCATGCATTTCATGTTTTGAAAACCTAGTTTTTGGGATTTATCATAAAATTTGGGGTTTTTCAAAATTGTTGAGTTTTTATTGAAATTTTGGGTTGGGTTTGTACTTAGATGATTTCAAAATGTCATACATTGCATTTCATTTGCATTATAATGATATTTACATGCATTTAGATGTGTGCTTTATGTTTGTGTGCTGCTAGGATTGGATTGGGCTGAGCCCATGAAGTTTTTTTCTTTGCATATCACATGCTCATGCATTCCCATGCATACGTACTTCTTGTTCAACATATTTGATATATTTGAACTGTGTTGGTACTTTTCTGATTGTCTCCCTCTCTATCTCTTTCTCATTCTTTTACGTTAGTAGTGTCTATGGCACCCAAACGTAAATTCACTCCCGCTCGAAACCCTCTGCGTTCTGGAGCTTCATCTTCTTCTGATTCTGCTCCTCTTAACCTTCGGTTCCGTAATGGAGATGCCCACAAGGCATTTTTGGAGAACTTTTCTCGACGAGGTGTTCATTCGGAATGCCAAGTCATTTTGGCGGACTTCGCCGACACTGACTTTCCCTCTGTCATTCACAGTAGGGGATGGGGGTCACTGTGTGACATCCCGGTCACTTGCCCTCTCGTGCTGATACAGGAGTTCTACTCCAACATGCACAGGATTGATCTTTCAGTATCTCATTTTGTCACTCGCGTTCGAGGTATGCGCATTCCTGTCACACCGCAACTTGTCGCGGATGTGCTTAGGGTACCTAGGATAGAGTTTCCAGATTACCCTTCTTGTGAGCGTCTGAGGACTGTGTCCAAAGATGAGCTCATTTCTGCTTTTTGTGAGCGCCCTGCTGATTGGGGTGAGCATCAGTTCACATCATGTAGGCCTTTTGCTAAAGGTCCTAGATTCATTAACATGGTGATGACTTTTGTTCTCCATCCTCTTTCTCACTATAACTCTATCACAGAGCCTCGTGCTCGATTTTTGCTCTCTCTGCTTGAGCATCTTACCATAGACTTTCCTTTTCACTTCATCCGATCTATCATAGAGGTTTATCTTGATTCAGCGTCCCGTGATAAGCTCATCTTTCCTTCTGCTATCACGCGGATTCTACGCCATTTTTCCGTTCCCTTTCCTGTGTCTGACCACTTCACACACATATCTGCCATAGATGCCGCTACCGTAAAACGTAGTGAGGCGCAGTTCAGGTCGAGACAGTCAGGCGCCACTCCTCCCTCTCGTTCAACGCCTTCCAGATCAGCTCCATCTACATCTGCTCCTTCTTCCTCTTCGAGCGATGTATCCCTTGGTGATATCATGGCGCAGCTGCAGCGCATGGACACTCGTCTTGATACACTCTCTGCTGAGTTGTATCAGGTGAATGTTCGTGTGGGTCGTATTGCACGACGGCAGGCGATCATGGGTGGATTTGCTCCAGAGGCTACTCCTTCACCATCTACTCCAGCAGCGTCAGATTCTGAGGATGATGAGGATGATGATGATGATGATGATGATGATGGGGATGCTAGCTCTGCCGATAAGATGTCTACATGACACTCTACCCTTTGTCACTCGTGACAAAAAGGGGGAGTAGTTTTGGGCTATGAGAGTAGTCATCTTAGGGGGAGAGTTAGTATAGGACATTTTTGATAGGGGGAGTGTTGTCATTTTTTTTTTTTATATTAAAAACAAAATAAGCAAAACTGAAAATAAACAAACAAAAACATATTATCAAAGCAAAGCAAAAACTAGACTGACTCAGCAGAAAAGAAAAACACACAAGCAATGCAACAAACAAGAAAAACAAGAAGGGAGAAGAAAGTGATGAAATCACTTAGAGTCCTTTTTCTTCCACTCCTTGGAAGAACCTTTCCTTTGATAGAATCCTTGAACAGGTGGTGAGGGGGAAGAATTTAAACCGTTCAAGTTCGAAAGGAACATGAGGGCTTTCAGAAGATCTCCAAGAGGAGCAAGAGAGGATTGAAGCTGATTTTGGCTTCCAGATGCTATCATGCCATTGTTCTGTTGAGTGGCTAACCACTTATAGCAATTTGGTCGAGTGTGACCAGCAGCTCCACAATAATGACAGAGATGCTGCTTCTTTTGTTTAGGCTTTTGAGAGTTAGCCTTCTTAGCCCTAGGGTTTTTAGCATCTTTCTTGTCTAGCTTAGGGGGTGCTCCTAAGATAGATTTTCCCTTGTCTAAGTTCTCACTAGCTAATTTATTTTTAACATCAATGTTCTCAATTTCAATGTTATTAGCAGGAGGAACAAAAACAGAATTGCTAGTAGAAGCAGTATTAGAGAAAGAAATACCATACCCCAAACCAGTTCGATCCGAAGCAAGTTTTTGATTGCTAAGCATCTCATCAAGCTTTGCACTTGAGGTCCTCTCCAGTTGAGCTCTGACTTGAAACAGCTCCGCTTCAAGCTTCTTGGTCTTCTCAGCCAAAAAGTTGTTATCAAATCTCAGTACTCCAATAGTTTGATTCGCCTCATCAAACTTCGTGGATAGCTCTTCACGATCGAGTTCCACTTCACTGAGCTTCTTGGTGGCCAGCCTATATAATTTCTCATACTTTTCAGAGAGCTTGTAAAGCTTCTCCTAGGCTGAATGGATATCATCTTGATCATCCATCTTCTCAAATTTGGACTCCACCAATTCTTCTTCTTCATCCACTTCTTCAACAATCCCTTCAGTAGGATTGACTGTGGCAGTGAAGGCATTTAGGATTCCGTCATCCTCATTGTCGGAATCATCTTCAGGCTCGGTGTCACTTAGGGTTACAGCAAGGGCCTTGCTTTTCCCAATGCTCTTCAGATATGTAGGACACTCATGTTTCATGTGTCCGAACCCATGACACCCAAAGCACTTTGGTCCTGCGGGAACAGTATACTGACCGCCCTCCTTAGCATCCTTCTTCCCTTTGTCTTGGCTTTTAAACTGAGAAGAACTGAACTGCCTGCGGTCCTTGTCGAAGTTCCTTCCATTGGCATTCTTCATAAACTTTTTGAACTGCCGAGTGATGTAGGACTTCATCTTAGAATCTTCATCATCAGAAGACTCATCTGTATTACTGCTCTTCGCCTTCAAGGCCATGCTTTTGCCTTTATTGGACTTGCTAATCCTAGATAACCCTATTTCATAGGTCTGCAAGTTTCCAACCAGCTCAGTCAAAGGAATCTTGTCTATATCCTTTGATTCCTCAATTGCCGTAATCTTGGCATGAAATCTTTCAGGTAGAGATCTGAGCACCTTCCTTACAATCTTGGGTTCAGGTATGGTTTCCCCAAGATTGAAGGCTGAGTTCACTATGTCCTTGAGCTTGGCATAGAACTCATCAAACGACTCATCCTCCTCCATCTTAATTTCTTCAAAGCTTGTAGTGAGCCTCTGAAGTTTTGAATCTTTGACAGCCTTTGTTCCTTCATAGGTTGTCTGGAGGATGGTCCAAGCCTCCTTAGCAGTTTCAGTTGAGGATATCTTCTTGAACTCCTCATTGGTGACTGCGCTAAAAAGGGCATTCAGCCCTCTGCTGTTGAAGTTAGCCGCCTTGATCTTAGCATCATCCCAATCGGCTGGATATTCTGTTGGCTTAGTCTAGCCAATCTCTACAGCTTGCCACACTTTTTCATCTAAAGACTGCAAGAAAGCTCTCATGCGTACTTTCCAGTATGCATAGTTAGTGCCATCAAATAAAGGAGGTATAATTAAAGATTGTCCTCTATCCATGACAAACAGGGGTCAATGGATCAACACAGCAAAGATTAAATCCTAATTAGAGTGTGCCTGCTCTGATACCACTTGTTAGGTCACAATCTGAATGACCCCTTGTGATTAACCCTAATTAATTAATTTAGCCAAGTAATTAATTAATCAATTAATCATGCAATTTTGTGGAAGCACAAACAAATCACCAATTAACTAAATACGCAGCGAAAAATAAATAATACGGTGATTTGTTTACGAATGGGGAAAACCCTAACGGCAAAAACCCCACCGGGTGATTTTTAGGTCACCACTCCCGAAATTCCACTATTATCAAATCAAGCGGTTACAAGTAAAGGAATCCCAAGTACCTTACCAACCTACAGTTGAACCCTTACCCCAATACCCAATTGGACTTGATCTGTAGTGACAGTCTCCACCTTTGATGCACGGCTCCCAAGTACGTGACTAACCAATGCGCGGATCCAAGTACGCGACTTCAGAACACCAACTGAGGAAGAATGGTTGGCTGCAAAGTTCTTCAGTTCATCCACTTGATGAAAAGCAGGAAGATGCTTGGTTACAAAACCCTATGGTGCAAATACACAGCAACTTCTTGATGGAAGATGAACTAGGTCAAGAACTTCGTCTGTTGATCACAATTTGCTTAAACAGAGATTGCTCAATGATAATGCAACTTGTGTCACCCAAAACGGCTCTTAAAATAATCCTTTTATATGTTTAGGGTTAGAAGAAAAGAAGGTCCAAAAACATATTCACGGATCCCAAGAAAATCAGATTGGAATTCTGACTTTTTAAATCTCGACAGATAGTAGGTGTCGAGGTAGCTATCGAGAGGTGTCGAGCTTTAAAAACTTTGCACTTCAACTTGCTTTTTCTTGGACAGACTTGATGACTTCAACACTTGACCTTGAAACATTGTTTCTTGAAGTATTAAAAACACCTAGAACTACCCAATTACAAGCAGAGTGCGTTTTGTCAAAGGATTAGCCAATTTACATAACTAAGTGACATATGTTCTTAAACAAGTTAAAACATATATGTCCTAACAATCTCCCCCTTTGGCAATCCGTGACAAAACCACAACAAACAAATGAGCATATGAGAGAAGTCATAAATCACTCAACTCATATTCACTTGTTGAATACAATAAAATCTATCCTAACACAAACTCTTGAAAAACTTTGCAAGAAGAGAGCTTATGATAAGTAGACTTTGACAACCTGTATTTCTGAAACACTTTAAACAAAACTCATCAAGGCATCTTGAATCAATAACTAAGAAGGTGTTAGATTCTCAAAAAAAAAAAAAAAGTTGTCAAAAAACAAAAAATCAACTATCCGAAGGTTTAATTATTGCCTCTGCGGCAAAAGATTGGCTTGCGGAATTCGTTTCAGTTCAGCCAGCCCCTCGGTCTCACCCTCCTAGGACATGAGACCAATGGCGACCTCCACCTTTGGATATGATAAAGATAAATTTTGACGGAGCCATCTTCAACAAGGAGCACAAGTCCAGGATTGGAGTGGTGCTGTGTGATGCCCATGGTTCATTACTAGCCTCTTTATCTCGGTAACTGTCACAGGTTTACAGTCCACTGGAGATTGAAGTGAAGGTGGCATCATCAGCTCTTCAATTTGCTGCGGATTTGAGTTTCAATCAAGTGGTCTTAGAGAGTGACTCTCAGGTTCTTATGACAGCACTGGTCAACGATTGTACGTTTTTTTCCTCTGATAGTTTGCTTATTGATGATGTACGTCTTGGAGCTAGATTTTTTACTCAATTACGTTAATCTCATGTAAAGAAAGAAGGTAATAAAGTTGCTCATAATTTAACTCAACATGTTTTATATATTTCAAATTTTGTTGTGTGGATGGAGGATATCCCACCACCTTTTCTTTATGTTGTCCAAGCTGACATTTCTAGTTTTTCTTAATAAAATGAATTATATTCCCCCTAAAAAAAATAATTATTTTAAATCACTATAGCAGTAGTAAAATAGATTTCTAGGATGCTTAACTCAATAATTTCAAGAATCTTCACCCCTACTCCCTTTGGAATTTTTAGGTAGTCTTTTGTCTGGGCTCTATTCGGGTCTGAAGGGCTCTATTCGGGTCTGAAAAAATTAATGAGTCTAAGTGGGGCTAGAATTTCTAGCCTTGATCAGTTTATATATTATTAACCCTCAATATCAAATTTACCAAGTTGCCTTTTAAAACAATTTCCTCTATTTCAAAATGAAATTAAAAACGAACTATTTATTAAATAATTTTATTATAATATTTATTTATTTACATTTAATATACATTAGTGTAGGGACTCGATTTTTGGAAGGACCCTCCGAACTTAGAAGGGATATAATCCTGTAGGCCCCAAACAATGAATTTGTAGAGAGTGAGTTTGAAGAAATTGGCCTTTACAGGTGAACGGAGCTTCGTCGTGGATAAACTGCCATTGAAGGCTAAATGCCTTAGTACTTTGCTAAGATTACTCCTCGGCATTTGTCCGAGGAGCCTGGGCCTCCTCCTTCAAGAGGGGTCCTATACATTATATACCCTTCACCTAACTAATCTTAGCCCTATATTTGTTGAGCAATCAGGACATTGCTCAGGTGCCCGTCCTATCAGCCGCCTCCCACTCTCTTTGTGGGTCGCGGCAACCAAGGCGACGCTGGTGCGGGGTCCTTTCTTCATTAATGTGGCCAGGGCGGCGGTCAGGTATATTTAATGTGGAGGTGACTATTTGCCATGAGCTTGTCCCTCTACTAGATTTATACTGCAGGCGCGTGGTATTCCCCCTCGGCCCTTTGAGCAGTCATGAAGGCTTCCTTGGAAGTGTTGCTGGTTGCCTTAAGTTCTCGGACGTCCGATGATGGGGTCGTCCTCGGCACCGCCTGTTGAGCGCCTACACCTCTTGCTTTTATCCTCGGACCATGGATGCATCCTTGGCTTGGGCCTTCGGCCCTAAAACGGAGTGGACTGGGCCGTAGGATTCCTTGGCCCCATAATAGCCCCTCAAAATCTTGCTATCCGCATCCTCGGGTGGAGCGGAGGATTTTGATGTCCTCGGGCCTGCGACGTGTCCCATTGAGTCTGGTCCTCTGTCAGCACTGGAGCCTTTTCATCTACCCTAAATGCGTTACTGACGCCTCGAAGGGCGCGACGTGCCTTTCATTAAATCCAGACGGCTCTGTGCTCCCCACGTTCAGCGGGAGGATGACAATCCAACGGTAGGGATTTGCCTAGCATTTAGGGGCGGGAAAACCCGCACGGCTCCTTGATTTGGGGTATAAGTACCCATTCGAAAAGCCGGTTCCTCTATTTACTCGCATCCAAGAGTCTACATCTCCAGCATAAAAAGCCTGTCCGAGGAGATTCTACTCATTTCTGTAAGTCGCTCTATCTTTCTTCGTATTTTCTTCCTCTTTATTCTTCTTTCTCTTTCATTTGCTCTTTCTTAGCTCACTTAGGCATCATTTGGGATGGGTAGATTTAAGAAATACGTTTACACTGAGGAGGTGATGGAGAAATTCATCGCCGATTATAAGATACCCAGCAACATGGGCTTGAGGTATTGTGAGGAGGGGGAGTGGCACCTTTGGAGGCAGGAGGGTGAGGTGGTGATTCCCATCGTTGCCTTCGTTGAAGGTGGCATGAGGATTCCCATGAGGTCGGTGATGAGGGACTACCTGAAGGTGGCATTAGGATTTTGGGCTGTGTGGACACCTTGAACGAGAAGATGGGACTGAGGTTGACCCACCATGACGTTAATTGGTGTTACAACCTCTAGTGTCTGAAGGGTAAATCATACTACCTGAAGACCAGGGATGACAGGGTCCGACTTATCTAGTGCCTCCCTGAGTCCAGCAAGGGGCTGAACAAGGACTTCCTCATCGTGTCTGAAGAGTAGCATGATGGCCTTCACTGCCCAACGACGGAGGGGACCCCAGGTGGGCAGTGGGAAAAATGGAGGGGGGGCTCTAGGACCCTGACCAGTTCCATTCTTTACTTCGTCCGTTTCTTTTTGCATCGTTCGGTTTCTAATGTGAATGTGTTTCCTCTTACAGATCCGCACGCCTTCATGCGCCACTTCAGCCTAATCAACCGGGAGGACTTGCAAAAGGCGCTGAGGGCAGAGGTTTTCGTGAACGAGGCCGACAATCAAGTTAAGGCCGCTCACCAGATCTTGGAATACGACCCGACTCAAAAGTCATTTGCGGCGCCGAAGTACGTGATCAGGCCGTTCAGGCCACTTATAGGTTGGAGGACGCGGCCCGTGACCAGGGGAAAGCCATGGACGTGGAGCGTGAGAAACGCTTGGAGGCCATTCGGACCCTTAAAAACTCTGAGGATGATCTTGCCAAGGCCCGGGAAGAGCTGAGGGCGATGACGAGTGCTCGGGACAACACCTTGTCAGGCCTTGCCGGCTTCCAAAAGCAGGCCGAAGATCAGTCGAAGCGCCTGGGCGAGGTAGAGGAGTAGCTGAAGATCGCAAAGGACTTGCTTGCTGATCTGCCAAAGAAGGTGGCTGCTGTAGTGGAAGCCAAGAGGGTGGCAGAGGAGGCCAGGGACGAGGCCGTTAGGGCCAAGTTTGAGGTTGACCAAGCAGGGAGGAGGCCCTGGCCACCAGGCAGGAAACCGAGGAGGAGGCCTATGCTGCCGGGATGGCTGAGACAGAAGTAGCCTTTAAGGCTCAAGTCCCCGGGTTGTGCAGGCGCTACTCTGCTGAGGTTTGGAGGGAGGCTCTTAGGCAGGCTGGGGCTGA
The DNA here is from genome assembly GCA_032727855.1 of Quercus ilex subsp. ballota. Taxonomy (NCBI): domain Eukaryota; kingdom Viridiplantae; phylum Streptophyta; class Magnoliopsida; order Fagales; family Fagaceae; genus Quercus; species Quercus ilex. Next base: position 9,259,307 of record CM064914.1, on the reverse strand, counting down.
GTCCTTATCCGAGTTATGGAAGGGGGAGAGTGTGTATTACCCCCCTGCTATCCGCGAGGCTATTCCAAGTGGCGCTGAGGCCGAAGAGGCTGGAGAAGAAGCCGGTGCTACCACGGTTGAGGGCGCCTTAGCCGCTCAACCTACAGGTGAGCTCGTCCTGGGAAATGACCCTCCCGAGGTAGCCGAACCAGGTGAGGGCCCCATTGAGGAAGTGCCCCGAGGAGATGCGAAGTCGTCCTCTGAAGCTGGGGTCCCTGCTGTCGAGGAGGCAGCCGTTCCTGCTGCGCCTTTGCAGGCCGTCCCTTCTGGCCAAAGCTCAGAAGGCCCTGAAGTTGTTACGGACCAGCCCCCTACTGAGGGAGGAGAATAGGTGGGAGGGGCAGGCCCCTCGGCGTTCCTGTCTCTCTTGTCCTCTGCATCTTTCTTTTTCCCCTCTTTTTTTTAGATTGTAATGTGGTGTTCATCACGTAATCTTTTATGGATTTAATGCAGTGTGATTTTTATTTCTCTTTCCAATTGTTCTGGCTGCTTGTACATCTGCGTGTTGTTCGTGTTCTCTTCCTTTTTTTTACTTGTATGATTTTATCATCAATTGTACTTCGGCCAATCTTGGCAGCGATTGTAATAACATGAAGGCACGTAGGCATAGTCAGGTCTTTTACGTCTCCAGGACCAGGTGGGACTCTTGCTTTCCCAACATTCTAACACTTAGAATCTTCTAAAGTAGTTAGTTTCTCCGTAGGCGTGAGTCCGAGGACCATGCAGTGCTTTTGGTTCTGTCTAACACTTAGAATCCTCTGAAGTAGTTAGTTTCCCCATAGGCCTGAGTCCTGAGACCATGCAGTGCCTTGGTTCTGTCTAACACTTAGGATCATCTGAAGTGGTTAGTTTCCCCGTGAGCCTGAGTCCGTGGACCATGCAGCGCCTCGGTTTTGTCTAACACTTATGATCATCTGAAGTGGTTAGTTCCCCCACAGGCCTGAGTCCGAGGACCATGCAGAGCCTTGGTTCTGTCTAACGCTTGGTCTTTGAAGTAGTTAGTTTCTCCGCAGGCCTGAGTCCGAGGACCATGCAGAGCCTTGGTTCTGTCTAACGCTTGGTCTTTGAAGTAGTTAGTTTTCCCACAGGCCTGAGTCCGAGGACCATGCAGAGCCTTGGTTCTGTCTAACGCTTGGTCTTTGAAGTAGTTAGTTTCCCCATAGGCCTGAGTCCGAGAACCATGCAGAGCCTTGGTTCTGTCTAACGCTTGGTCTTTGAAGTAGTTAGTTTCCCCACAGGCCTGAGTCCGAGGACCATGCAGAGCCTTGGTTCTGTCTAACGCTTGGTCTTTGAAGTAGTTAGTTCCCCCACAGGCCTGAGTCCGAGGACCATGCAGAGCCTTGGTTCTGTCTAACATTTGGCCTTGGAAGTAGTTAGTTTTCCCACAGGCCTGAGTCCGAGGACCATGTAGAGCCTTGGTTCTGTCTAACACTTGGCCTTGGAAGTAGTTAGTTTCCCCACAGGCCTGAGTCCGAGAACCATGCAGAGCCTTGGTTCTGTCTAACACTTGGCCTTGGAAGTAGTTAGTTTCCCTACAGGCCTGAGTCCGAGGACCATGCAGAGCCTTGGTTCTGTCTAACACTTGGCCTTGGAAGTAGTTAGTTTCCCCACAGGCCTGAGTCCAAGGACCATGCAGAGCCTTGGTTCTGTCTAACACTTAGTCTTGTGAAGTAGTCAGTTTCCCCACAGGCCTGAGTCCGAGGACTATGTAGTGCCTTGGTTCTGTTTAACATTTGGCCTTGGAAGTAGTTAGTTTCCCCACAGGCCTGAGTCCGAGGACCATGCAGAGCCTTGGTTCTGTCTAACACTTAGTCTTGTGAAGTAGTTAGTTTCCCCACAGGCTTGAGTCCGAGGACCATGCAGAGCCTTGGTTCTGTCTAACACTTAGTCTTGTGAAGTAGTTAGTTTCCCCATAGGCCTGAGTCCGAGAACCATGCAGAGCCTTGGTTCTGTCTAACACTTAGTCTTGGAAGTAATTAGTTTCCCCACAGGCCTGAGTCCGAGGACCATGCAGAGCCTTGGTTCTGTCTAACACTTAGTCTTGTGAAGTAGTTAGTTTCCCCATAGGCCTGAGTCCGAGGACCATGTAGAGCCTTGGTTCTGTCTAACACTTAGTCTTGGAAGTAGTTAGTTTCCCCACAGGCCTGTGTCCGAGGACCATGCAGAGCCTTGGTTCTGTCTAACACTTAGTCTTGGAAGTAGTTAGTTTCCCCACAGGCCTGAGTCCGAGGACCATGCAGAGCCTTGGTTCTGTCTAACACTTAGTCTTGTGAAGTAGTTAGTTTCCCCATAGGCCTGAGTCCGAGGACCATGCAGAGCCTTGGTTCTGTCTAATACTTAGTCTTGAAAGTAGTTAGTTTCCCCACAGGCCTGAGTCCGAGGACCATGCAGAGCCTTGGTTCTGTCTAACACTTAGTTTTGTGAAGTAATTAGTTTCCCCATAGGCCTGAGTCCGAGGACCATGCAGAGCCTTGGTTCTGTCTAACACTTAGGTACGTGGTGTAGGGGGTTGCCCTCGGTGCTGGCCTCGCCGGTTTTGGCGTGTTGATGGCCTCGGTCTTGCCTCGTCTTCAGTAGGGCGTTGTGCGCACCGGACTAGGATGGTCTGTGATTCCTAACCTTACATGTGGCAATGACACTGCTTTTAGATCAGGTTTCCGTAGTCATCAGTTATGAGGCGTCCCTTGACGGTTCGCATTTCGCGCCTGATGTTTCAACGCACGAGGCGCGCCCTCATTAAAATTCTCTTGGACTGATGAGGATCGAACGGCTGGTAGGCGCTTTGGAATTTGTTCAGGATTAATGTCTCCGGTAATCCACCTTTCGAATTCTGCGTAGCCCCGTTCCTATCAACCTTCACCGCCTATTTAAGTCTACGTAGGAGAAATGACCTTCTACTCTTCATGAAACCTCCAATATGCCAGGAAATATGCCCTCCCAACTCTCAGAGCCCCTTCAATGACCCCGCCAAAAGTTGTGACAAGAGTTTGGAGAAATGGGACGGCGTTGGATGGGAGTGAATGTGCATGGGCCCAAAGTCCTCCTCCCACGATGGAGAGCCGCCAACGTAATGGCTCGTGCCGGATCTCCGGTGCAGCCAAATCCGCGCGCCATCCTGATGGTGCCTCACACAGCGGCCAAGAGGGAGTTCTCCATAGCACATAACGCTCTTCTCTGGGGCGCTGCCACGCCGGTGGAGGCGTGCAAGGATACGTCATATCTGGTGCCCGAGTGTTGCCGTCTCCAACGGCCAACCACCGTGGGGCTGGAAGAGAATCAAGGGAACAACATGAGGGAGGGTCGTCCAGTGCCTTTGCATCTGCTCCTCTCTTTGCGCCAGCGCCACTGCACCGGCTTGGGCGTTGTTGGTGGCCTTGAAGCAAGCCGGCCTCAGCCCCCTTCCCTTTAGTTAGCTTTAAAACAGGCCCGTCTGAGCCTTTGTTTGTAAAGTTGGCTTTAAAACAAGCCTGTCTGAGCCTTTGTTTGTACGTTGTAACTGTTGTTCATCTAATAAAATAACGATCTTTGTCTTCTTTTCTTCGAATCTTTTACTTTTCTGCGATGGTGTTTTTTTTTTTTTTTTTTTAAACGCATTCTCATGAACCTTCCGTCGACTGACTGTCCGTTGCGCCTGTTAGTACACAAATTCTTTTCCCACAGACGGCGCCAATTGTAGAGACTCGATTTTTGGAAGGACCCTCCGAACTTAGAAGGGATATAATCCTGTAGGCCCCAAACAATGAATTTGTAGAGAGTGGGTTTGAAGAAATTAGCCCTTACAGGCGAACGGAGCTTCGTTGTGGATAAACTGCCATTGAAGGCTAAATGCCTTAGTACTTTGCTAAGATTACTCCTTGGCATTTGTCCGAGGAGCCTGGGCCTCCTCCTTCAGGAGGGGTCCTATACATTATATACCCTTCACCCAACTAATCCTAGCCCTACATTTGTTGAGCGATCAGGACATTGCTCAGGTGCCCATTCTATCAGCCGCCTCCCACTCTCTTTGTGGGTCGCGGCAACCAAGGCGACGCTAGTGCGGGGTCCTTTCTTCATTAATGCGGCCAAGGCGGCGGTCAGGTGTATTTAATGTGGAGGTGACTGTTTGCCATGAGCTTGTCCCTCCACTAGATTTATACTACAGGCGCGTGGTATTCCCCCTCGGCCCTTTGAGCAGTCATGAAGGCTTCCTTGGAAGTGTTGCTGGTTGCCTTAAGTTCTCGGACGTCCGATGATGGGGTCGTCCTCGGCACCGCCTGTTGAGCGCCAGGGATGCATCCTCGGCTTGGGCCTTCAGCCCTGAAACGGAGTGGACTGGGCCGTAGGATTCCTTGGCCCCACACCAGTGTTTCGAGTTTTAGGTGACCAATTACACCTTAAAATATGTATAATTGATGGCAACTTGCTACAAAAAAATGGATCTATAGTGGTGTTTTTTTAGTGGCGTTTGTTAAAAACACCACTATAGGTATATACCCTATAGTGGCATTTTCTATAAACGCTGCTATAGGCATATCTATAAGCGTTTAAAAAAAAAAAAAATTATGATTGTTTTGGTCTATTTATTTTTTGATAATAGTTTTGGTCTATTCCTTGTTTGCTGTCAACTTTGCTTCGTGGGTCTATGAGATTTCTGATCAATTTGATGATTTCTTTTTGCAGGTTGGTCTGTGGCGGCTGAATGTGTTGGGGTGGAGTTGCTTCTTTTTTTGTTTTCCTTTTTTTTTTTTTTTTTATTTATAATTTTTGGATGTGAGCATTTTGTGTTTGATTTTGAATATTTTTATGTGGGTTTGTGTTTTCATTTTGAATTTGTTGGGATAGCTATAGTGTTTGTATTTGGAGTTGCTATTTATTTATTTATTTTTTGATGTGAGCATGTTGTGTTTGATTTTGAATTTTTTTAAGTGGGTATGTGTTTCATTTTGAATTTTTTGGGATAGCTATAGTGTTTGTATTTTGTTTTATTTATGTATTTTGTTTTGTTTTGTATCTTTTGGCTATAGTGATGTTTCACAAACGCCACTATTGTATCGTCACTATAGACCTATAGTGGCATTTGTAAACGCCACTATATCCTTTTTCAAAAACAAAAAAAATTGGTGTATAAAAACGCCACTATAGCCAAAATGGGCCTATAGTGGCGTTTTTACCTATAGTGGCATTTGTGGTCCAGTTTTTTGTAGTGACTCTATTTCTCATTACCATGTACTCCACACACCATTCAACTTTCACAATGCACACACATGCATAGCTATTTGAGGGTTGTGCTAACCGCTAAGTGAGTTAACAACTGGCTATTGCCGATTGAGATTTATTTATTTTATAAACTACAGTTGAGATGTTACAAATTTCCATTGGCAATATCATATGGTTGCCATTTTAGTTACCCGTTGAAAGATATTTTTCCATATTAGTTCACATATCTTACTTTTGCGGGGAAAAAATTTCATTTGCCAAGGGCAACGATTAATCTCTCATGTATCATATGTAATTCTTAGAGGGTATTTGGTTTGCCTTAATGTTCATCACATTAAGGTCATATTATAGTATTCGGTTTGTTACTTTGCACATATATTACCTATTTATGGAAATGTGATTATTTTTTCAATTGACAAAATTATCCTTAAGCATAAATTTTCAGCAATCAATAGAGTCATTGTAGGAGACCAATCAAATTCCTATTTCCTCTCAAACAAAAGGCCATACTCTAGAACCCACCTCTTTCTCTCTCTTTGCGATAAACGTTCATGGCCAAAATTCCTAGTGTTATTCATTGGAATTCCATGAATCTAAGATCCCAAGAATGTAACATTACACGAACTAAACACCTTGTAATGTGATTGACATATCATTCTCCTAAACCTTTTTGGTAAAAGATAACCGTGACTAATTAAGTACATTAGTACAATGAAACCATAGCACAGAGTAATGTTTGATGCTAGGCTTGATGTAAAAATAGAAACAACAATTTTATGTCAACAGTTTATACCAAACTTGCTGAGTAGATAACGACTCTTTCACGTGTATCACATATGTTCTTATTTTGTTTGAAGCACAATTTATCATAGAAAATGTTGATGCGAACTACGTTCTAGGTTCTTATCATAGCAAAACTTCACTAAAGTGAGCTACATTAGATACCAATCTTGCTGCATAAACATGAAGGTATAACCTACATTAATATATAGGGAAAGTGCGTTCAATTTGAAATTTGTGCATCCCATGCCATATTTGCTTTAGTAAAAGGTGAAAAAATGGTTTGGTTTGTGCCCATGCATTGATATAAATGTTATATTTATACGACCATATTGATATAATATATAAATTAATTCTCATACCCATTTTTCTTGGAAAAGTAGTCCATTTATAGCTAAAAGATGAAGAAATCTATATACCTTTTTTTATTAGTGTTCTCACTCTAACTTTTAAAAAAACGTATTTCAATAATTAAAGAAAGTTTGTGTATAAATATCCAAAGTGCATAAAGATAAGAGTTTGTGTGCAAGCTCAAGCTGTTTTTGCAAACCCATGTGTGTTGACCTTGATGCAGCGAAAGAACGTAGATGAGAGTCAACATGCCCTCTTTTCACATCTTACATGTTGGATTCAAAAAGCCCAGCCCACATCCACTAATGTATATTGGATGCAAGAACCACATATATTGGGCTCCCAATGAGTTTCAAATACCAAATGCTAGGGTGCGTGGTTGATGGAAACCTTGGATTAAATAAAGAGCAAACAAGGAAGAGAGAGAAAGAGAGCACTAGTTAGCAAGAGTGGTCTCTCTCTCTCTCTCTCTCTCTCTCTGACAAAATAAAAAAAACATAATTAAAAAATACGTTGCAAGAAACATTATTCCAATTTATAAAATAAATATTAAAAGACCTTATTTCCTAGTTTCAATCTAGGGAATCCAAATAGATCGCTTTGCCCCTTAAGTACTTTTCAAAAAATCATTAATCTACATTACTCGATCAATGTAAGTTTTAAGGTTAGGTGATGAGATGTGAAGGTGTTAGGTACTCTTCTTGTTCAATATGAAGACTAATCTCATGGTAAGTAATGGCTTCTAATAATTTCTATATATACACAAATATCAGTAAAATTACAAGCAAAACTAATAAAAATTCAAAACTTCCTTTGCTAGTACATCTAAAAAAAATAATAATAATAATAACTAACTAAAGAGCATCATAAATAATTGAAAATTCAACCGTAATCAAATGTCATGTTGGATTAAATCTTGAGATCACAAGCAAATAAAAAGTCAGATTCAAAGAAGTGAAAAATTAATTAAATATACACATTAAAAAATAAAAATAAGTTAAAAAAAAAAAAAAACTATTTAATATTATACTCCAAAGCGTATCCAATCTAGAAATTAAGTCACACTAAAAAAAAAAACCTTTTTCCTGTTGGACATATCTTGTATATTCCAAGCTTGTTATGTTTGTCAAAGTCATATAGTTGCTTTCGAAAAGTATCTATATTTTGTCCCCCAACTTACATACCATTCGAATAAGAGTAACAATCCTAATTAAGTTTGTCAGTTAAAGATTCGTAGTACTATCCAGTATAAATTACTGCAAATACTAGGACAACAAACTTACAAATTTCAATTGTCTTCTTGGGTGCAAACTTGCTGGCTTTAATGGAGCATGTCATTTCCACTGAGTTCCATTCAAGGAAGGCTGTCAGAAGAGAAGCCGGTGAATCAAGCAGCCGCATCACCCAAATACAGTTAATTTCAACCCAGACTACCTTGTCGGAAAGGTTTGAAATGGGAAGGGAGGCAGGGAAAAATGTGAATAATAAATCTCCAACGCCAAAAATACAGAAGGTTATATTCTTGCGCGAAATGACAAGGATTTTGAGATGTACTATGAGCCACGAGTGATATCACTCGGTCCAATCCATCATGGTAAGCCAAAGTACCAACTAGGAGAGAAGTACAAGCTTGTATTGACATCTGAGTTCATCGAAAGCAGTGGGAAGAGTATGGAAGTACACAAGAAGATTCAGGATAACATCGAGGAACTGAGAGACTGCTTCGAGAAGGAGGTGACGATGGACTATAATGATGAGGCGCTGGCTTGGTTGCTGTTCCTGGACGGCTGTGCAATACTACAATTCATATACCGCGCTAATACTATGGACAAGTTCAAAGATTTGAGTATAAAAGATGACAGTGTAGCCTTTGGACCTCAGGATTTGATTTTGCTGGAGATTCAGCTTCCATATTCTCTCCTCGAATGGTTGATGAGCTTGAGCAAGATGAAAAAGTAGCTGGAGGATTCGATTGATACATTTATTGAAAGGTTCGTCATGGTACCAAAGGATCAGCATTCAACTTGCTGGCTAAATTTGTTATCAACGAAACTCTGGCAGCAGAGAGCATCGGAGCAGCAACAACGAGACAGCCGTAAGGCCCGTAACTCAGAGAAGAAGTCACAAGATCAATCAATATCACTGGATATTAGAGAGCCCGAGCGCATGCACATCCATCTTCTCGACAGACTAAGGACACGTCTCTTGGCTAATCATGGTGTCATCTCATACATATAATTCCTCGATTCTCTCATTGATGAAGCCAAAGATGTTAAGGAGCTAAGGAAAGCTTGGATACTCTACAAACTCCTCGGCAGTGACCAAGAAGTGACTCAACTATTCAATGAGATAGGCACCGATTTAGTACCTAACAACAAAATATATAGCGATGTTAGATCCAGAATTCAAAGTATTACAAGAACAAGGTGAAGACCTGGATATCTCAAGCCATTCACGACCATTTCAGCAGCCCCCGGACAATCCTGGCTTTTCTTTGCGCTTTATTGGCACTTGCTCTTAGTTTTGTACAGACTTTGTACACTGTCCATTATATCTTAAATACATGAAATTCTATCATGCTTCCTCTGTTCCCTAATAAAAGACACATAGAAGTACATCAAAAGTTCTGCACCAAAGTTCTAAACAGGATCCTCGTTTTACTTGAAATGAAGAAAATCAGTTTAGACATTAAGATTTTATTTCATGCATAATAATGTTAGTTATCTCACTTATGATCTGTTTAGATTGAGAGAGAGGGAAGGAGAGTAAAATAGAATAAAGTAGAAATGACTTAAATTTAGTTTATTTTTAGCACATTTTACTCCCTTCCACTCTCTCTCATTCTCCCCTCAATTCAAACAGACTATTAGTTTGTTTATTTTTATTTTTCATTTGCATGGAAGTATAAAATAAGTACGGGTAAATATACCCAATCTCTTGTTTTGGTATAAAAATGATTAATTAATTTGTAGTAAAATTTAATATATAATTTTATCCCAATTATTCCCATATTCTATGATTTAGCTTTGAAATTAAAGTGAATCACAATAGATACTCTTCTCTCTAGGCGCAAAAAATTATATTGCAGATGTTTGAATTTTCATTTGAGATACCATCGAGTTTAAAATCCATAAATGGACAAGCTAAGATTTTATTTTTCTTTTATTTTTGTTTTAAAAAGTTTGAGTAATACTATAGCTACTATAGATTTTATTACATGAATTTCATAAATTAGTAGGCTTCAATTAGCTTAACTTTTAAAATCTCTTGTCATCAAATAAGAAAACTGTGTTCAAATGGTTCAAATCTTGCCCATATCAAAAATCATTTGATATTATAGGTTGTACGGACGTTATAAGTTCAAACTTTATCATATTTTGTTAAAAAATAGATGATATGTCACTAATTATAAAAGCTAATTTAAGTACCTATTTCTGCCTAAAAAAAAAATTTACTTATTTATTTTGTTGTTGAAATGAGTTTCTATTATGAACAAAGTTTCTCTCCAAACTAGTTTGGAGAGAAACTCTACAAACTCATCATATATATTTATATTGAGTGTGAATTTTGAAAATCTAACCGTTAGATTGCATGTTCTTATTACATCCTTAATACTTACAAAATTTTAAGAAAATCAAATATTAATTGCTATGTCATCAAATAAATGTTATAATTTCAAGTTTTTGTAATCTTAAGTTGTATATAAAAAATAAGTTAATTGATCAAATAGTAAATAATATCGATTTGAACGAAATTTGATATGCATGTTAAAAACATAAGGAACATAAAATTAAACGGTTAAATTTTCAAAATTCACACCCAAAAAAGAAATATATGAAAAGTTTGAAGAGTTTCTCTCCAAACTAGTTTGGAGAGAAACTTTGTTCTTTTATTATCATGTTAGTTGGTTAGTCTTTCATACTGAAATTGGTGGTAGCATTACTTCCCTAAAAGATTTTAGCTTTATAAGAAATTTAGATTTAAAATAATAAGTCACATAACAGGCATAGGCTTGTGTTAGAGAAATAAACATAGATTTTAAATAAAATTTATTTATGATTTGAGTTAATACTTTTTTGATAATTCAATTGTTATAATGAGAAGAGGGGATTAATTTGAATATTGAATGTTATGGATACACCAAGAGATGCCAATTAGTTGAATGTCATGACCCTTAAGTGATCACTTTTAATAAAGCAGTCACAGTTAGTAATAGAATCTCAATTAAAAGAGTAATTTAAACTTTACAGACTCTTGGTAATAAAATTTCACCAAAAATAAAATTATTTCCATGAGTCTCCCTCCAATATATGTATATATTCTTTAGTTTAATAATGTACTTATGTTGGTGGTTATTTTATTATTATTATTTTGGTCAAAATGCAAAACTCACTTTTTAAGTTTCACAAACTTTTGTTTTAGTTTTAGAAGTTTGCATTTTGTCATTTCAATCCTTTAAATTTCAATTCTCCTCAATTTAGTATTCCTTTAATATTCCATCCACTTCTACTGTCAACCATATTTAATTTTTATTTAATTATTTATTTCTTAAATTAAAGAAAAAACGTTAATTTAATTTTTTTTTTTTTTTTAACTCAGAAATTAACCCCCACCCACGTCGTCCATCACTCCATCCCCACACCTGAAGAAGCCCACTTTTTTCATTTGTCAGAACATACTTGAACGACAAAGAGCCAGTAGTGACGGTGGTGTTGTTGGGTTGGCTCGGTTCCAAGACCAAGCACCTCAAGGAATACATGGATTGGTACAATTCTAGGGGCTTTCATGCCTTCACTTTCGTCATTGATGTTGGCAAGCTGTTGTGGTTTGATTTAGGCCAAAGAATTGAGCAGCAAATTACGGCAATGGCAAACGAGCTTGTATCCTGGCCCAAGATTCCTAGGTTTCGGATAAGGAAGAGGATGGTAGAGAACACCGCTTAGTTTTCCACACATTCAGCAATACCGGTTGGTTTGTGTAGGTTGATTGCTCTCTTAAAACTTAAAATTAAGCTTTCATTGGTTTTAAAGGATCTGGTGTTGGCGTTTATTAATTGTTGTTTGCCTTGGTTTTTTTGCAGCTATGGTTCCATTCTGGAGATTTTGAAGGGTAGCGAATACCTGATGGATAAGGTTAAAGGATGCATTGTTGATTCAGGAGCAGTGGAGCCCTTTAATCCTAAACTAAATAGTGCAACAACAACAACAACAACAACAACAACAACAAAAAAAAAAAAAAAAAAACTAGTAGTCTAATTTGTTTTATTTCATAAATTATTAAATAAAAATTAAATATGGTTAATGGTAGACATGGATGGAATTTTAATGGAAGACTGAATTGAGGAGGATTGAAACTTAAAAAACCGAAATGACAAAATGTAAACTTATTGGACTTAAATGAAAAGTAGTGAAACTTAGAGAATGAATTTTACTTTTTGGCATATTATTTTTTAATGTGCCAATATGATTCTTTTGTTAGGTATACGTATTGCACGGGAGATAAAGATAGGGCATTTATTTAATATTAATGCAATCAACGTAGAGAAAGTAATTTTTATTATATATAATATAAATATGAAATACTCTAATCACCTAATAAACCTATACTTTTGCATTAGATTTATAGGGTCTCAATTTGACTTAAAATGTGACTAATTAATATTGTATGATTGAAAATTTTCCCAACATATGTGAGAAAGTAGGCCAAAATCATTCATAAGATGGTGCATCAGTGCACTGGACAAGATACAATACGAACACCTATCTAAAATAGACACGAGTCTACATTGTATCGTGTCTAATGCACTGATGCACTGAACAAAAACCATGTACGTTTATTAACGTTGTTAATCCCTTTAGTCCAATGATTAAGCTAGATGATATAGGTAACCCTCTATCCTCTTCTCACTTGCTAAATGCTAATTAATCCTACAAGTATAATAGGCAAAACTATACTATTAGTCCATAAAGTTTACCTTGTGAGCGCAATTAGTCCCTCAAGTTTCAAATGGGTACTATTAGTTCCTCAAGTTTCAAAATTGAGTATTATTAGTTTTTTTAAACTACCATTAGTGTTATTGTTTATGTGGCTAACAAAATAGTGATGTGGCATTTACATATTGATGTGGCAACTTAAGTGTCAAATGTCAAGTCAACTATTTAATTATAAGGTTGCCGCATAATCTTTTAATTGATTATTATTTATTATAATGGAAAAAAAAAATGATTTGCTTCAGGCCCCCTTTCTCCTTGGCCACTCTCAATTATCCAGTCGAATCACCAGAGCACCTCAAAGCCAACAAAAATCATGAGTATTGAGTTGAAGAGATCCACTTTTGAGCAGACAAAGTCTTATAAAACTAACTCTCTCTCTCTCTCTCTCTCAAATTCATTAACCATAAATCCTTTCTTGTTAATGGGAATAGTCTATGATTGGGTGCAGCCGTGCAGGAAACCCAACATAGATCTATGCAATAAAAGGCAATCTTGCACCCAAACTTAGATCTGTGCAATAAAAGGCAGTCGGTAATCCCCACAAATGTTGGTTGGAGGAGGGGTAAATAAAAAAGAATTAAAGATTTTTAATGAAATGGATTTAAACCTTTTCATATTAATTATAGTTATAGATCCATTGGAAACAAAGCTTAAAAGCAAAGAAACATAGAGATCTTTGGAGATTAGCCATTGGTGGAGATCCATGGAGATTGGCAAACGACAAAGAGGTGTTTGTGCTGGTTGATGCGGCGGCGATGACAGCCATTTGGATTAGAGGGAAGTATAGCTAAGCAGCAGCAACAGTAGTGACAGAGGTAGCGACACCCATTGGAAGAAGAGGAAGAGGAAGCTTGGGAGAAATTATAGAGTCTTCTGGTGGACCACATCACTTGTTCACCATTCCACTAAAAAACTTCCACTTGTTTAAAATTGCTGAGTCAGTAATTAATTTCTGTTTAAAAAAATTTTCTAACTAACAATTTTAAACAAGTGGCAGTTTTTTAATGGAATGGTAAACCATATCACTTGTCCACCACGTGGATCTTATAATTTCTCGAAGCGTGGAATGGTCACAAGAAATAAACAAAGAGTATGGAAATGTTTTTAACAAAAAAAAAAGAGATAATGACTCACATGCTAAAGTTGCTAACCTGGCAAATTTTCCAACGTGGCTATTGCAATATATATAGACTTACACTTAGAGCATTCTTATCAAGGATTCAAAAAATTTAGCATTTAGCATTTCAAAAACATACTTTATCTATTTTAACAATTTACTTTACAATACACATAACATCAAAAGTTCTATTTTTAACATGTAACACATTAAAATAATATAAATAATACAATAAAATAATATATCCCACAACAATATACAATACCCACATCCGGCCACAACTAGTACTGTCTTAGCCACAGCAACCACATCTCAACCACTGTCACAGCCACGATTAGCCACTATCACACCCCCAACCACCACAATCACAACAAATTGCAATACACCTCATCCAAAAAAAATTAACCACCCAAAACCACCATCATTGTCACCCACATGCAAATTGGAACCCACCACCGAACCAATCAACCCACACCCATTTCTCAACCACCCTGATCAACCCACACCCAACACCCAAAGAAAAGGAAGAAGAGGCAACGTGGGTGAAGAAGGCAAGGGAGCTGGGCGGCATGTTAAGTCTGAACTAGAAAAGAAAAGGAAGAAGAGGCAGCGTGTGTGAGTGAGATAGGGTAGAGGGACTTGGCACGTGTGGGTGGTTATTAAAATATTAATATTTAGTTTTGACATTCAGCTATAATGAGCTGTTATAGATGACAGCTCACTGTAGCTGAGTGTTAAAAACTTTAACATTTGGCATGTTTGATGTAGAAGGTATTTTGGTGTTTTGGATGTCAAATATAGCATTTTATCATTATAGCATCCTTGATAAGAATGCTCTTAGTTTGTAAAACACTTTGAAGTAAAAAGATGCTAAGTTGATTGTGCTATTAGCCACATAGGCAATAACACTAATGGTAGTTAAAAAATGACTAATAATACTCAATTTTAAAACTTAAGGGACTAATTGTGCTTCCTTGAAACTTAAGGAAACAATTGCGCTCACAGGATAAACTTTAGGGGCCAATAATATAGTTTCGCCATTATAATGTGATGAATATTCCTGGTCTATTTTCTTAGCTTCCATGTTCAATAAAACATGAACCATGTGTTAGCCACTAGATTTTAAAAAGTAAAAACATATTACGGAGTACAGACAAACCTGCAGCTACAATTCCAACATACCAAACTGAGACTTTTGAAAAAAAAAAAAAATTCTCTTTTATTTATTTATTTATTTTGAGAGAGAGAACTTTGAGATTTTAGTTTGTGGTACATTTAAAAAATATATATATATATTGTGGGGGTAAAAGCCCACCCTTAAGTATTGGGCCTAGGGCCCTATGTGAAGGTTATTGTGTGTCCGAAGAGAAGAAAATGGTTGGAAAGGAGCCCATGTGGAGGAGATACCTGGAAATGAACGAGGAGTATGGTCCGAAGAGAGCACCAACAGTTCGAAGAGATTATTCTCCTCGGATATAAAGAGTCTCGATCAAACAAACACCTAGGAGGTTCAAATGATCTTCCTAGCAACTCCAATGATAAAGATAAGCTCTGCGTATGTCTGGAGATGATAAGAACGAAGAAATATCTAAAGGAAAAACTGCTACCACCGTGTTTAATGCACTGCAGCAACTTTTCTGGCCGCATTTATGTGGAGAAGACCCCTGAACAGTGTAATCTCAGCTACCACCACTCATAGAGGGCTAAAGAAGGTACTTGACGGGACACATACTTAAATGGGCACATAGATGAAGGACAAGTGGATGATGGAAATGATGAAGAAGGATGCTATATAAAGGGAAGAAGTTTCTGATAAGAGGGGATCGGAAAAAAGATAATAGAGAAGAGAGAAAGGTTTTACTGTAGCTCAAAGAACTGTAATCACTGTTCAATTAATCATAAACCTCTTCGGATTTCAATTCATTTGGCCTTTACGTGTATTTTTCTGTTATTTCATTCCTAGAAGTGATAATTAACCGTTGCTGAATTCATAATCAATCTAGCTGTTTCACCCACTCTCTACAAATTCATTGTTTTGGGCTTGGGCTACAAATCCTAACCCTACATATATATATATATATATATATATAGAAACAGTTTGTGGAACGTGCGTATGACTAAAAAGAAATATTTTCCATATCTTTGGTTCGATGTAATTTAATTTCCTATGAAAAAAAAAAAAACTCTGATTACAAACTATACCAAACTGTCAAAATATAAATCTTCTATTAATTTTCTAAATTTTTACCATAAAATATTTTGACATAAATTGGGTCTTTTGCGAATAAATAATGTCCAAATAAATTATTTATTTAATATAAAAACGTACATATTATTTTGTCAAATTAATGAGGAAGCGAGAATTAGCTATAGAAGTCAAGTTTTTATTAAAAAAAATATAAAAAGAAGCTATAGAAGTCAAGCTGAAAAAGGGAAAAGAGTTGGAGGAAATCATAAAACAAGTGGATAATTGCAAAAAAGAAAAAAAGAAAAAAAGAATGCGTTAAGTAAGGAGAAGACAGGATATATAGGAGCCACTAGTTGTGATCATAGTTTTTAGACCCGGACCATTCAATGAACTGTAAAAGTAAGAGGTTCAAGATTTTTAAGGTCGGACCGGAATCAAACCAAAGTCAAACTATGGTAATGTCATAATTAATTAATAATTATTTAAATTATAAATTAATATATTAAATTAATATAAATAAAAAAATTAACAAAAATAATCCAATTAAAATAAAGATACATATTTCAAATATATTTTTCATATCATAGCTTTTACAAACAAATAAGAAATATCAAATCCCAAGAAAATATAGATATAGTTTTTCTTTATTTCTTTATATGTTGATTAGTAAAACTTGTGATAATACTCATGGTTTTAAAAACTGGATCAGACTGGCCGGTTCAACCGGGAACTGGCCTTCAATCCGATTCGGTTATGGGCAAAAATCGAAAATAGCTTAAAAATTGGGAAAAATTGAAAACCGACCGGTTCAACCAGAAAACCAGGAACCAGTATGGTCGAACTGGTTACTGACCGGTTGGGATATTTTGTCCTTCCCCAACCTAAAACTACGTCGTTTTGGCTAAAACATAAAAACTAACCCTAAAGCCTAACTAACTAAACACTCTCACGCTCTCATCATCTCACACCTCATGCCTTTAACCTCATCTCACGCACACGTAGTCACGCCTCACTCTCTGCCTCACTTAAGCTCACTGTCATCAACAATCAACCACTCCACTCTCATCTCTAAATCTGAAGACCCCAATAACCCTCTTTTCTTCCTCGTCAAAGCCACAGACAAAATCGACCAAAATCTCTAAATCCAAAGTTTTTTTTTTCTTTTTCTTTTTTCTTTTTTCCTTCTCGGTCTCACCCTCTCCCTTTAAGCTCTCATCTCTGCTCTTTGCTTCTCGGCTTCATCACGGCTTCATCAAGTAATATTTTTTTCTTTTGATTTTGATTTTGATTTTGATTCTACTTCCACTTCTCGACTTCATCAGCTCTGCTCTTTTTTTTTTTGGCCTTTAGCTCAAATTCTCCATTCACGTTCTCAACTTTAGCTCAGGTTCTCTGTTCCATGACTTCACTAGTAAGTGGTAACTTCTATCATTAATTCTCCTTTCAATTATTAGTTTACAGAGTATGTTGTGGATTTGATTTACAGAGCATTATTGTTTGTGAAATATAGTTTACAGAGTATTATACTATTGTTTGTGTATGTTGTGTTGATGAATTTATTTGTTGATAAAATGGTTGCTGCCAGTCTGAAATTGTTGAGTGAAATGGAGTCAGCCTCTGTACCATCTAATGAACATGCTTCTACAACCGGGTCCAATGCTAATTCTTCATCTGTGAGAGCGAAATGTGATCCCACATGGGATCATGTATCTGAAGAGTTGAAAGACGGAAAAATTAGTTATAGATGTATACATTGTGAGAAAACTAATAAAGGAGGGGTCTTAAAACTTAGTAGTTGTTTGTTTGAAACTTTAAAACTTATTTGCTATTTGGATGTAATGAACTTATTTGCTATTTGCCATTTGGATGTAAGTGTAATTACTAATGAACTTATTTATTTGGTTTTGTTGAAAGTTTATTAGGTTAAGGATGACTGTTTTGTAATGTTATTATGTTAAATTCTTTAAAAAGATGTTATATACTTATATATTTTTATTTTTTTTAAAGGAAACATATTTATTACTATTGGTTTGTTAGTTTTAGTATATTATAAAATTATTAATTATTTATATAATTTAAGTAAATAATAATTAAATTATTTATGACATCACCGGTTCGACCATAAAACCGGTAATTAGCTCCTTTTTTGGTTCTTTCACCATACTTGGTTTTGTGTGTGTGTGTGTGTGTGTGTGTGTGTGACAACACAACAAAACTTTCATTCATTGAAACTGAAGAGAGTCAACATACAATGCCTGCTGGTGGTGGAGAGTCCTCCAACCAAAATACATCTTCAACTATAATTTTTGCGTAACGCGCTAAGGAGTGAGCTACACAATTTGCATCCCTTTTCACCAATTTTACTTCTACCCAATGTAAACCAACAATCAAGCATTGTATATCAGCAGAAATATGACCAAGCCGAGACAAATTTGTATCAGTGGACCTTAATGAATTTAGCAATTGTGCACTATCTCCTTCAATCACCAATTCTGAAAATCCAATATCAATGGCAAATTCTAGAGCTCTGCAGCATGCAAGGACTTTAGCTTCCATGCTGTCTTGTACTTGCGAACCTTTGGCAAACATTGCTCCCATTACTTCACCCTTTTCATTACGAATGATATCTCCTATACCAGAGCACTTAAGGTCAGAGAAAATGGCTGAATCAAAGTTAAGTTTGAACCTTGAAATTGGTGATGGGCACCATCTACTCTTTGTGCTGGTTCTGCTGACTATAGTTAGCTGTTCTTGAGCTTGCTGAAATTCTGCCAGAAGATCAAGTGCTCTTTTGTTCAATTGGGTTGGTGACTGAAGCTTACCTCCATGTATAATCCTGTTTCGTTGGCTCCATATGAACCAGGCTTGGACTAAAAACAGCTCAAGTTTTTCCCTCGACAGCCGGTCTTGCATCTCCTCAAATAATTGCATTGAATCCTGTTGACCCCCAACATGTTTTTGTAACTTCACTAAGTTGCTTGCCCATACATCCCTCGCCACTCCACACTCTCATAAAATGTGAACCCCTATTTCTGAGGCACTTTTGCAAAGTTCACATGTATCATCTACCATAATTCGTTTATGGACTAAATTTTCTCGAGTAGGAAGTATGTTTTGGCACACCCTCTAGCCAAAGACTTTGATTTTATTAGGCACCTTGAGCTTCTGTAACATTGCCTAGACTTTAGTGCCACTGAGCCCTCTTGAAATTTATGTCCAATCCACCCCCCTAAGTAATTTTGTTGCCACATAGTAACCTGATTTCACAGAATACATTACCCTTGCCGTGTGAAGCCACATCACTGAGTCCATTACTTGTCTTCTACTCAGTGGTATCCTCAAAATTGCCTTTGCATATTCCTTGTGAAACTTTGACATGATAAGCTCTCTATTCCAGCACCTTAATTCGGGGTCCATAAGTTCAGACACGCTCTATTCCCATTCTCCCTCAACATGGTGGACAAGAATTTTATTTATGGGGTGATTAGGGATCCAACTATCTGGCATGACCCATATGGATGTTCCATCTCCCATCCTCCAACAACATCCCTTTTTTAAAACATGTTGGGCAGCCATAATGCTCTTCCAAATAAAAGAGCTATTCAGTGAATCAACTGCTTATAAGAAAGTGCATCATGGGAAATATCGAGCTTTGAGGCACTTGAACATTCATGATTCTTGGTGTTAGGACATATGTGATTCATTGTTAGGAACATATGTCACTATTTTATGTAATTGGCTAATCCTTTGACAAAACATACTTTACTTGTAATTGGGTAGATTTAGGATGTGATTAATACTTCAAGAAACCTTGTTTCAAGTTCAAGTGTTAAAGCCATGCAAGTCTGTCCAAGAATCAAGTCAGAAAGTGTTGTTCATTAAATCTCAACAGCTAGCATCTATTGAGATTTAAAGAGAGCAGTTTCAGCCCGAGGCTCGACAGCTGCTCGACAGATAGGGTATTTGTCGAGGTTTATGAAGTTCAGATTTTTTGTTCTGATTTTCATCTAATCTACGAATGTATGTTTGGGCTTTCTTGTCTCATAACCCTAAAAATATGTAAGGGTTATTTTAAGGGCCATAAAAGGTGACACAAGTTGCACAAGAGAAAATTTCACAAGTGTGAAGAAGAGTGTGATCGGAGACCTAGTTTGCCCTAGTTCTTGAAGAAGCAGCTGTATTTGTACACCGTAGGGGTTTGTGACCAAGCAACTTCATTATCTTCATCGTCTAGATGAACTGAAAAACTTTACAGCTAATATCCTTCTCAAGTTGGTGATCAAGTCGCGTACTAGGATCCGCACAATTGATTAGTCACGTACTGGGAGCCGTGCATTGAAAATGAGAGATTGTCACTACAGAACAAGTCCAATTGAGTATTGGGGTAAATGTTCAACTGTATATTAGTATAAGGTATTGTGATTCCTTTACTTATAACCGCTTGTTTTGATAATAGTGGATTCTTAGGAGTGGTGACCTTAAAATCACCTAGTGGGATTTTTGCTGTGTAGGTTTTCCCTATTCATAAACAAATCACCGTGTCAATTTTATTTCCGCTGCATACTTAGTTTAATTGGTGATTTGTTTGTACTATCACGCTTTGTATGTTAATTTGATTAATTAATAAACTTGGCTAATTGATCAATTAATTCATCACAAGGGGTCAATACGTTTTTGGCCTATCAAGTGGTATCAGAGCAGGCATACTTTGATTAAGGTTAGTCTTTGCTGTGTGATCCATTAATCCCTGTTTGTCATGGATAGAGGACAGTCTCTTATTATACTCCTTTTATTTTATGGCACTAACTATGCATACTGGAAAGTACACATGAGAGCTTTCTTGCAGTCTTTAGATGAGAAAGTGTGGCAAGCTGTGGAGATAGGCTGGACCAAGCCTACAAAAGCGCTGGCCGACTAGGATGATGCTAAGATCAAGGCGGAAAACTTCAACAGCAGGGCATTAAATGCTCTATTTAGTGCAGTCACTAATGAGGAGTTCAAGAAGATATCCTCCACTGAAATTGCAAAGGAAGCAGGGACCATCCTCCAGACAACCTATGAAGGAACCAAGGCTGTCAAGGACTCAAAGTTTCAAAAGCTCACTACAAGCTTTGAAGAGATCAAGATGGAAGAGGATGAGTCGTTTAATGAGTTTTATGTCAAGCTCAAGGACATAGTGAACTCAGCTTTTAATCTTGGGGAAACCATTCTTGAACCCAAGATTGTGAGAAAGATGCTCAGATCTCTACCTGAAAGATTCCATGCCAAGATCACCACGATTGAGGAATCAAAGGATATTGACAAAATTCCTTTGACAGATTTAGTTGGCAATTTGCAAACCTATGAGTTGGGTTTGACAAGGATCAGGAAATCGAGCAAGAGCAAGAGCATGGCATTAAAGGCCAAGAGCAGTGATACTGATGAGTCTTCTGATGATAAAGATTCTAAGATGAAGTCCTACATCATCAGGCAATTCAAGAAGTTCATGAAGAATGCCAATGCAAAGGGCTTCGACAAGGATTGTAGGCAGTCTAGTTCCTCTCAGTTCAAGAGTCAAGACAAAGGGAAGAAAGATGCTAGGGATGGAGGTCAGTACACTGTTGCCTCAGGACCAAAGTGCTTTGGGTGTCAAGGCTTCGGTCACATGAAACAAGAGTGCCCCACATATCTCAAGACCATTGTAGAAGTTCATTTATCACTTGGACTTCCTTTTGAGAGGCTTTGCAGAACAACAATGAGTCGTTAGCGAAAAGCAAATGGGATATCATTGGTGCCCTTCTACAAATAGCAACACCATGAATCCTCCCCTCCAACTCAGCTTTTGCTAATAAGGATGTGAACCATTCTGTACACAAGAGAAACAAATAAGGTGATAGAGGGTCTCCTTGGTGGAGCCCTCTAGAGGGGGTAATATTTCCAAAGCATTTGCCATTAATAAGAATAGAAAAGGATGGTGAAGAGACACAAGCCATCACCAACCTGATCCAATGTCTAGGAAAGCCTAATTTATTCATAATGCCATGAAGGAAATCCCATTCTACCCGATCATAGGCCTTGCTGACATCCAATTTCAAAGCAAGAGAGCCTGTCTTTCCCTTTTTTCTACTATGCATAGTATGAAGAGTCTCATACACTAATAAAACATTATTTGTGATGAGTCTTCCAAGTACGAAAGCACTTTGTGTAGGTGATATGGTTTGTGGCAAAATCAGTTTTAGTCTACTTGCTAAGACTTTAGAGATGATTTTATATATCACATTACAAAGGCTAATTGGGTGAAAATCAAACATTTTTCAGTGCTTTTAACTTTCGAAATGAGAACAATATTAGTAGCATTAATTCCAGGAACCATGTGACCAGACTCAAGAAAATCCAACATAGCATCTATTACATTATTACCAACAATATGACAATACTTTTGAAAAAAGAGAGCATTCATACCATCAGGATCAGAGGCCTTTGTTGGTGCCATTTGAAATAGCGCCGCTTTGATTTCATCTGCACTAAATTCACTAGTCAAGGTTTGATGAATCTTTGCAGAAATTTTGTGGGGCACTGCACTAAGGCAGTCATCCATTCGGTCACACTCCCCTGCCATGAAAATTTTCTCAAAGTAGTCCAAAGCTACTCCTGCAATATCCTCCACTGTTTCAGCCCAATTATTGTTTGAATCCCTTATTCTTTGTATGTAATTCCTCCTTCTTCTTTGTGAGGCCTTTTGGTGGAAAAACTTCGT
The DNA here is from genome assembly GCA_032727855.1 of Quercus ilex subsp. ballota. Lineage (NCBI taxonomy): Eukaryota > Viridiplantae > Streptophyta > Magnoliopsida > Fagales > Fagaceae > Quercus > Quercus ilex. The sequence continues at coordinate 9,236,907 of CM064914.1, read as the reverse complement.
GTTTCTATCGCCATGCTTCAGCCAAGGGATCCGAGATCTCTATGCCCAAAAAATTTCTTGTTTACGCAATAAGTCATCCAACTTCCTACTCATAACCAAAAGCTCTGCCCTACACTCCTCATTATAGTCACTACAATTCAATGCTTCAATTCTCTTCTGGAGTTGTTTGATTTCCTCATTTGCCGGATGGGTTTTAGTTGAACCCCAAGCCAACAAATCCACCCCACAGGCTTTGATTTTTTGTTTAGCTGTCTCTAGCACATTTGGTAGAATACCCCCTTTACACCAAGCTTCCTCTACCATAGCCTCACAATCATCCCATAGAAGCCACACCTCCTCAAACTTAAAGCCACGGCTTCCCCGTCCTTGCCATTTTCTGTCACACTTCACATGGGGCACAATTGGAAGATGATCAGAGGCATAAGAGGATAATTGAGTTACCTTAGAGAGATGGAATTTTGCCCTCCAAGCCTCATTCCCCACTACCCTGTCCAGCCTCTGTTTAGTGTTCGTGTGTCCTGGTCTTCAATTGTTCCAAGTGAAAGGGTAACCTTCGAAGCCTAAGTCAATCAATTTAGCCAAGTCCAGTGCCTCTCGAAAATCATCCATAAGCCTCTGTTGTGGCAGTGTATTGCTTAATTTCTTCAAGGAGTTCAAGATGGCATTAAAGTCTCCTATACAAACCCATGGTCCATCCACAAATGATCTCAGATGATTGAGCAAAGCCCATAACTTACCTCATTGGCTAGCTTCAGGCCACCCATAAAACCCGGTGACAAACTAGTTGAAACCATCCTCTGCCATGACTTTGACAAGAATATGGTTCATGTTGAAATTGATAAGCTCCATCTGCACTCCCCTCCAAATCAGTGCTAGTCCTCCTCTAGAATTCGGCTGCTTAACTAAAATTTTGTTTGGGAATGGTAAATCCCTTAGTTGTCTGTCAAACCCCTCCTTGTCCAATCTAGTCTCCATCAAAAAGCATACCGTAGGCGCTTGAATGTGCACAATGTCGCGCAGGCTTCGAACTGTCCAAGGGTTCCCAAGCCCTTGGTAATTCCAACTTAAAATTTTCATTACATCCGGCAAGGGTGGTTTTCCACCCTCGCTGTTTCTTCATCGTGGACTACATCTTTGTTTGCAACTCTCCTCTGTTTTGCTGTTCTCTTCGTAACCCCATGTTCTCCTTTAGGTTCCACAACATGTCTAATCCCTCTCTTACCCAACAATGATTCTAGGCACTCTTTATTTGTTTGCACCGGCCCACTGTCCATACGGGCAACACGAGTCCACTTGGGCTTGGATTTTGAGTCCGTAGGCCCAATGGTTTTAACATCCTGCACATGGTTAGTATGAGGGAGCACGTGATTTACATTAAAATTTAAATTTTGTACCTCAGTACCGTTACCCTCATAGATATGGTTACCCCTTTCCAAACTGGTCTCAACGTCTCCGAGTATCATGGGTGAGCATTGATGGCCTTCTAAATGAATCCCAGATTTCTCGTTGCTTCCAAATCAACCTTCCTCCTTAGGGTTTTCGTTAAGCTTCTCAGACGCCGCCGAAGGCAGCTCCGCCCGCTTCGAATTACCACCTCCACCACCTTGTGCCTCATCCCCTTCCCGGTTGAACTCGATGGGCCCTTAGTGGTTCGCTTCGGTGGCATACGTGAACGGCCTCCAGAATCTCTCATCCAATCCCCGTATTGGCATTTCACATCTCCATTTTGTTTTGCTGCAGCAAAATGTTCAGTGCAATGCCTAAGATCGTGTCCAAGCATACCACAATAGTGACAGAAAAGTGGCAGCCTTTCATACTTGAACTTGCACCATGTTTGTTCGCCATCTGCACTAGCTAGATAAGCCCCTCGCCTAAGGGGTTTAGAGATACGCAATGCCACCTTAACCCTCATAAAAATGTTTTGATCGTCAAGATTCCTCCTCTTCTCCACTTCTTCCACTTTACCTAGTCTGCCACCCACCTCCGTAGCCACTGTGGGAGACACCATATCAAATGGTGCATCCCAGATTTGAATCTAGAGAGAAGCCGAGTCCAAACTAACATTCCTTGCATTCATGCCTCTGTGCCATTTCTGTACCAAGAGAAGTTGGTTATCAAACGTCCATAGGCCGTCATAAATTATTCTCTCCATGTCAAACTCGGTTTTGAATTTAAATTGGAGAAGATTCTCCCCCACTTCTACAATCTGTAATCCTTCATTCAAGCTCCAGGCCCTTCTTAGAGTGGCTTTCCCTGCTCTTTTGTGGAAAGGTTTACAAGTGAGAAACCTTCTGATCAGGCTTAAGTTGCAACTTTCAATCTCCCTTAATCTTCCTTCATTCGAGATCCCTTAATCTTCCTTCATTCGAGATCGCAATAGTTTCTTCTTCCTCCAATGTTAACGTCATGTTCTCCAAACTGTCAATAACCTCCTCTGCCATCGAGATAGCAGAAAGGAGTGATAGGACCCACAACCACAATAATAGTTTAGAGAATAGGCTAAACCTTAAGGGTGATCCTTAGAGAGGGAAGGCTCATCCGCAGACGAGAGAGACAGCTCCTACTCGAGGAGAGGCAAACGTTCACCGTATTGGTTTTTAAAACCATGATAATACTAGTAACTAATTACTAACCCGTGCGATGCATGAGAATAGCTACTGAATCTGTTTCAGGAAGAAAAAAAAAAGTCATTATTTTTAAGTTGCTGTAGTAAGAAAAAATGCATGAAAAAAAAATATTGATATTGAAGGAAATAACACAAACTTTTATTAGTTAGGTAGAATAAAGCAATGTTGTTTTATTTATTAGTTTTTTGTGGGAAGAAATAAGAGACATAATATTGTGTCTCTAGTTTAGTTTGTGTTGTGTCTTTGTGTCTTGTCCGTGCTTGTCCGAACCTTTGGTGCTCCGTTGTTGTGTCCCCTTCTTACCGTCGTTGGCGCCATCCTAGGTGTAAAGTGAATTCCCAGAACCTGACTGTAAGGCCCGTTTGAGCCAAGAGAGGGCATGTAAGGCATGTGTGTGGTATAGGGTTGCTTAGGGTATGTGTTATGAAATGCAACGGTTGTGAGAAAAACATGATAACTGAGTGTTAAAACTAGGATAGTATGGATAAGTTGTGGAGATCCAACTCCTCTATCAGCTCTAGGACTGGTTGTCCTCCTGATATTGTAAATGAAGAAGATCACATTGTTGAAGATAATGAGCTTCCTGATTTTCGAAAATGGAACATTCCCAAAGTTGATACTAAAACTATTTACAAAACGAGTTGGGCTGAAACCACTTTTCATCCCGTTTACAAAGTAAGAACTGTTGAACAAATATATTCTATTTCAAAAATTCATGAAAAATGTTGCTTGTTTTCCAAAAGAAATATTAATGATTTCATTGCTAAAAAACAAAGTTATTTGCATATTGGTATGGTTCAAGTTGCTATTAAACCACTCACCCGAAAGGGTATCAATGCTTCTGTTCTCATGTGTCTGCGTGATGCTAGATTTAAACACTTTAAAGACAGCATTCTTGGTATGATTACTGCTTCTTTGTATGATGATCCTGTTTATTTTAACTGTTATCCTGATCTTGCTCTTGCTTTAGATGATCCTAATATTGTTAAAGCCTTGACTTTGAATGTTGCCTCTTCTGGTTATATCATGGATGAAGGTAGTAAACCTTTTGCTCTGATCTACCGCATTTATTACAGATTGTTGGGTACTCAGTTAAATCCTAGTTGTTTAAATCATAGAGAACCTTCTGGTAAAACTATGTTAATTCAATGTTCAACTCCTGATGCTAAAGTTCAAGTTCCAAAAATGATTCAATGGCAAGATGTCATGCTTCCCACTGAATGGTTGTTGGAACAAGAATCCCCTATTGCTAAACCTGTTTTTGATGAGCTAGATCTCACAAATATTCAACAATATCTTGATGGTACTGTTAAAATAAGTTTTCAAAATATTCAACCACCTTTGAAGATCAACGAAGGAAGACATTCCTTTGCTGGATCTGAAAGTGTTTCGAAAAGAGATCAAGATCTCAATGATTTTTTGCAAAAGAATTTTGAAAAACCTTCTGATTTAAAATTAAAAGGTGTTTCAAGTGATAAATCCCAAATCAGCTCTGTTTACTATTCTACTAAACCTGAATCTTCATCTCCGTATGGCAAACCTGCCAATGAAGATGATTCAGATACTGGATCTATTTCTCCATCTGATTCTGATTTTCCTCCTATTGACAATAATGCTAACCGATTGAGAGTTTTGACTGTTTTAAATAATGATTTTGAAATTGATATGGTTTCTTTGTTCAATGAGTTCATGCTTCCAAAAAATAGACCTAAAAGGAAATATTTCCAAAATAATTTTGCTCAGTCTGAAAAAGACCGTGTTAAAAGAAAATGGAAAGAAAAAATGCATCAATTGAAAAGACATATTTTGTTCTTTGATTTCCTTGAAAATTATTATGTTTCAAAAGATGAAGTTTCAAAAAATCATTTGAACGTGATAAAGAAATCAAATTTTGTTAAAGATGACAAAACCATTGTCAGGTCCAGTCATCCACCTCTTGACACTATTTTGGTAACTGTTGACAAAACTGATGTTAAAGCTACTCCTTTCAAAATTGTTGATGATAAAACTCCTATTGTTAGTCTTATTGAACAAAACAATTTTACTAATGAGTCTTTACATATTATTGGTCAACAGCTTGACCGTATTGAAGAAAAAATTGTTGAAAAAACTGTTTCTATTGAAAAGTCTGCTTCTATTGAAAAATTCATTTTTGTTAAGACTGAGAAGCCTTTGATTAATTTGCCCAGTTTTGATAACAAATTCAAGTTTAAAACTTCTCAATCCAAAACTCTGGACACTGTTGAAAAAATGCTTGCTGATTTAAAAGTTAAAACTGAGGGTACTTCCACAAGTACTCATACTGCTTGCACTATTTCAAGAAATGAAAAAGAAATTGTTTCTGATGAAGATACAGATTCTAATACTGTTTCTTCTGTTTCTGCTAAAAAGGTTTTTGTTAATGATTTCCCAGAAATCAAAAGATTTGTTGGAAGTTCTTCCAAACCCATGTTTCTTACAAAAAATTGGTATTCAAAACCCACTCCTCCTGATATTCAGTTTGAAGAAAGACCTTTTCAAACTCAGTTCTCTGTTTCTGCTGATAAAATTTATGAATGGAATATTGATGGTTTTTCTGAACAAGAAATTATTAACAAAATGGGACATATGTCCATGGTTGGTATTGCTTATCAAAATAATCATGATTTTGATCAACCTGAAATTGTTGACTTGCTTGCTACTGGTTTTTCTGGTACTCTTCGTGGTTGGTGGGATTCATATCTCACTGAAGATTCCAGAGACTCTATTAAACATGCTATTAAAAAGAATGATGAAAGTTTCCCTATTTTTGATTATCGTACTGGTCGAGGTATTCCTGATGGTGTTAATACCTTGATTTATACTATTATCAAACATTTTGTTGGTACTCCATATAATATTTCATCTCGAATTTCTGATTTGCTAAATAATTTGAGATGCCCTACCATGTCTGATTACAGATGGTATCAAGATGTTTTCCTTTCCAGAGTAATGCAACGGAAAGATTGTTATAAACCTTATTGGAAAGAAAAGTTTATTGACGGTCTGCCTCCTATCTTTGCTTATAAGGTAAAACAAGAATTAATTGGTAAAAATGATTCCATTGATTATGATAATTTAACTTATGGTGATATTTTAAGCACTATTAAAAAACTTGGTATTAATATGTGCAATGATGAAAAATTGTTAAAACACCAATTAAAAAATAAAAGAAAAGCTAAATATGAAATGGGTAATTTTTGTGAACAATATGGTTTGCCCCCAATTGCTCCTTGGCAAAAGGGTAAAAAACATGATAAAAGTCACAAAAATTATAAAAAACACAAAACTAATTTTAATGATTTTTATGCTAAAAAGAAAAATGTTTCTAAAAAATATGTTAACCAAAGATCTGGAAAAAGTAAATGTTTCAACTGTGGAAAACCTGGTCATTTCAGTAAAGATTGTAAACAAAAACCTGGTAAACTAAAAAATAAGTTTAACATGTTAAAAATTGGCAATAATGATCAAGAAGAATTATTCAGAATTCTTGAATCAAACAATTCGTCTGATTCTTTGGAAGATGATTTTTCTTCTACTGATTCTTGCTATCAATCTGCTAATGATTCTTCTGATTCTCCTAATATTAAACTTGGTTGCAGAGATTCTTGTTGCAATGTTGTTAAATCTGTTAACACTCTCACTAAAAGTGAAGAAAATGAAAATTTGTTGATCAAATTGATAAGTCAAATTGAAAACCTTGATTTACAAAAAGATTATTTGGATAAGTTTAAGAAAAACTTGTTGAAAGAAGAAACTGATAAAAAACTTAAATCAACTATAAGTTTTGAAGAAACTTTGGAAAGATTTGTTAAAAAGAAATCTAAAGATTTAACTGTTAACAATCTCCAACATGAAATTAATAATATTAAACAGGAGATAAGTGAATTAAAAATTGACTTTCAAAATATGAAAAGTGATATCCATAACCTCAAACAAGAATTGTTAATGTTAAAAATTGATCAAAATATTGATCAAAATAAATCTGATAATGAACAAGATGAGCACATAGATGGAGATGAATCCTGTCAACAGGCTCTTCTTTCTAATAAAGGTAATGATTCTCAACTTGCTTTTGTTAACAACATATTTCCCCCTAAATGGTTCACAAAAGTGAAAATTGTTGTTTCAAATGATTATTGTTTCACTGTTATTGCTATGATTGATTCTGGTGCTGATAAGAATTGTATTCAGGAAGGATTGATTCCTTCTAAATATTTTGAAAAATCAACTGAAAGAATGGTTTCTGCTAATGGTTCTCAAATGAAGATTAAATATGAATTGAATGATGTTCATATTTGTCATAATAATGTTTGTTTCAATATCCCTTCTATTCTAGTCAAAAATATGACTAACAAAGTGATTCTTGGGTTGCCATTTATAAATGCTTTGTATCCCTTTCTTGTTGAACATGATGGAATTACTGCTGATCCTTTTGGACAGAAAGTAAAATTTGAATTTGCTTCAAAACTTGAAATTGACATCAATAATGCTTTAGATTTGTCTTGTGATTTTCCTATTAATCCTATTCATGAACCACATATGAGTTTGTATTTTCAAGGTAATGATAGTAGTACTAAATTGTTCACTATCATCAATATTCCTGATATTCTTAATGATTCTTTGCAGGAATCTGACAATGATGCGAGGATAAATACCACTAATAAGTGGGATAATAATAATATTTATATTTATACCACTAGTAAGTGGATTATTATGGCTCCCTCTTCCTCTGAAAAGAAAAACAAGGGAAAAGCTCCTGTACAGGACTATTCCCAAAATGAAAGGCTCCCAGTGGGAAGACCTTTTAAAATGCATGAAGGCGCATCTTCTGGGATAAAACCCAGTGGATCAACATCCCTTCAGGAATTTGTCCCGGCAACGGTGACTTATTCCAGTGGTGATATGATGATTGCTTTACAGGAAGTCTTATCCAGATCCCTATAGTTTCATAATGGTGTCTATAGTGAATTACCAGATTCCATTAAATTTATCCTTGATAATCTCTATGCTGCCTTTACCAAAGACCACTATTTCCTGTTTGAAAAAACCCTCCAGGCTCTCGAAATCCACCTTGTTAACCTTACTGCTCAAAATGATGCTTATCTGAACCTCTATGCCAACCTTGTTTCCGAAACCAACCCTATTTCAGAAAATGATCTTGTTCCAGAAAATGCGACTCTTAGGGTTCGCCTTGATAACTACATTAGTCAACTCTTTGGCAAAGAGGATATCCATTCAAAGGATAAAATGACTTTAATGGGCACTGATTATGCTAGATTGAGTCTTAAGACCCAATCTCTATTAAGAAGTGCTTTTGCCAACTTGCCTACAGACATACAAATCTGTATTCTGAAAAGCAAGGCTATGTTTAGGTCTTTTGACCTATGGTTCAAATGTTTCAAGAAAATTGGTACAGCTACTATTCCTGATCCTGATGAACTAGATGAAGGTGATAATGTGTTTATCCAGTTGGACTGGGAAGAACACTTTGGGAGTACTCTCAGAGTGTATGAAAAGAAACACCCATTTCCTGGTCTCTTAATTAATTATGATGATGGCTCATTTGCTCCTGAAGATTCAGATGATGATGATGATAGGGATCCTAACTGGCTTTCCCATATGTTTGAATATGGCTTTATTAGGTTTCTAAAATTAACAAGCCATCGCCAAGCCAGCTAGCTGCCACAAATTATTCAAGATGCTATTAAAAGATTTGCGAGCCCTTTTGTTTCTATCAGATGTTGGAGTACTTTGCCAAAATGGGAAAGAGATAATTGGATGAATGTTCAGCCTTCAAAGCATCTCATTCTCATCAATGGTCACACTCATCAAGGACAATGGTTTGAAGGAAAGTCTCACTTGTCCTTCAAAAATGCTTATGCTGTTGCTGAATGTTGGAGAAATTATTTTAATAGTCAAATTATTGAGGTTGCTCGGAACCTATGACAGGATTATCATTTTATAGGGAGCACTGATAGAATTTCAATTTTTGGTCCTAGGCCCTATGCTGATGCCATTGCTCACTTGCAAATAACCGATCATGTTAATCCAAGAAACCTTCTCATCCCTGGGAGAAGACCAGAGTTTGAGCCTATTTTATACTGTGGAATCTGTAATCAATATGCTATTTACCATGACCATCCATGTGATTCTCCACAAGGTCCTTTTGGTCCATTTGATGGATACCCATCCGATGCTCCTTCTACTGATTAAATTTATGGCACTATTGATCTCATTGATAAAGTTATTTTCTTGATATTCCCACTATCAGGAACTGTTTTAGTTAAGGTTCTACTGACCCCTTGCAGTTCATGATTGGTTCTCTATTTGTGATATCACTGTGTATTCCCATGCGCCTGCGGTATGTGTACCATATTCCCCTTTTTATTTTGGCTTGCCATGCTCCTTCTGACAATGTCCACTCTCTACAATCTTCACAATATTCTTGGAGGATTCTTTATGTACCTTTTTGGACTAAAGTTTCAAGTATTCCAAGACTATTTTGGACTAGAGTTTAAAGTATTTCAAAGCTATTTTCTGCATGATTTGGACAAGCAAAGGACAAGCTCCATGCTACGGATGTTTGGAAGACAATGTTGAAAATTTCACTATTCACCTGTCACTATTCACCTGTTACTGTTCATGACACTGTTCACTCCGAATTTTGCCTATTTAAGGGGGGTTGTCCCTTAAGTTAAAATCAGAAGTTTTTTGTTAGAATTATTTCCAGAGAGAGTTTCCTTTCCTAGAAACCTTCTTTGAGAGAGTTCTCTGTTATCTACTACTACCTTGTTCACCTTATTCCTACTTCTACTTTCCCTACAAACCTTGTAACTAGGACTTGTTCAAGCTTTGTAACTGTTGATCTGTTCTGAGATCTTGTATTCACTATTACTGTAAGTGTTTAACTCTACTTTCAATAAGAAGTATTTTCAGTATTATGTTCATTATGTTCGTTATATTATTTGTTGTTACCGCCACCATGGAGGATTACCGCCATACCGGACGGTTTTAAATTGCTTTGATTTACTTTGAATTATTTTGTTATATACTTGTTGGCTGGTTCTACCGCCTTATTATTGTTCTAACTTGTGCTTACATTACTTTCAACATATATTACACTGTGCTTCCGTCTCTTCCCATCAGCTGTGCGTCCCCTTCCCCCTTTATGGTATCAGAGCCATTCTTTTCTAGCCGGTGATAGTGTTGTTGTGTCTTTGTACCTTGTCCGTGCTTGTCCGAACCTTTGGTGCTCCGTTGTTGTGTCCCGTTCTTACCGTCGTTGGCGCCACCCTAGGTGTAAAGTGAATTCGCAGAACCTGACTGTAAGGCCCGTTTGAGCCAAGAGAGGGCGTGTAGGGCATGCGTGTGGTATAGGGTTGCTTAGGGTATGTGTTACGAAATGCAACGGTTGTGAGAAAAAAATGATAACTGAGTGTTAAAACTAGGATAGTATGGATAAGTTGTGGAGATCCAACTCCTCTATCAGCTCCAGGACTGGTTGTCCTCCTGATATTGTAAATGAAGAAGATCACACTGTTGAAGATAATGAGCTTCCTGATTTCCGAAAATGGAACATTCCCAAAGTTGATACTAAAACTATTTACAAAACTAGTTGGGCTGAAACCACTTTTCATCCCATTTACAAAGTGAGAACTGTTGAACAAATATTTTCTATTTCGAAAATTCATGAAAAATGTTGCTTGTTTTCCAAAAGAAATATTAATGATTTCATTGCTAAAAAACAAAGTTATTTGCATATTGGTATGGTTCAAGTTGCTATTAAACCACTCACCCGAAAGGGTATCAATGCTTCTGTTCTCATGTGTTTACGTGATGCTAGATTTAAGCACTTTAAAGACAGCATCCTTGGTATGATTACTGCTTCTTTGTATGATGGTCCTATTTATTTTAACTGTTATCCTGATCTTACTCTTGCTTTAGATGATCCTAATATTGTTAAAGCTTTGACTCTGAATATTGCTTCTTCTGATTATATCATGGATGAAGGTAGTAAACCTTTTGCTTTGATCTACCACATTTATTACAGATTGTTGGGTATTCAGTTGAATCCTGGTTGTTTAAATCATAGAGAACCTTCTAGTAAAACTATGTTAATTCAATGTTCAACTCCTGATGCTAAAGTTCAAGTTCCAAAAATGATTCAATGGCAAGATATCAAGCCTCCCACTGAATGGTTGTTGGAACAAGAATCCCCTATTCCTAAACCTGTTTTTGATGAGCTAGATCTCACAAATATTCAACAATATCTTGATGGTACTGTTAAAATAAGTTTTCAAAATATTCAACCACCTTTGAGGATCAACGAAGGAAGACATTCCTTTGCTGGATCTGAAAGTATTTCGAAAAGAGATCAAGATCTCAATGATTTTTTGCAAAAGAATTTTGAAAATCCTTCTGATTTAAAATTAAAAGGTGTTTCAAGTGATAAATCCCAAATCAGCTCTGTTTACTATTCTACTAAACCTGAATCTTCCTCTCCATATGGCAAACCTGCCAATGAAGATGATTCAGATACTGGATCTATTTGTCCATCTGATTCTGATTTTCCTCCTATTGACAATAATGTTAACCGATTGAGAGTTTTGACTATTTTAAATAAATATTTTGAAATTGATATGGTTTCTTTGTTCAATGAATTCATGCTTGTTAAAAATAGACCAAAAAGGAAATATTTCCAAAATAATTTTGCTCAGTTTGAAAAAGACCGTGTTAAAAGAAAATGGAAAGAAAAAATGCTTCAATTGAAAAAGCATATTTTGTTCTTTGATTTCCTTGAAAATTATTATGTTTCAAAAGATGAAGCTTCAAAAAATCATTTGAATATGATAAAGAAATCAAATTTTGTTAAAGATGACAAAACCATTGTCAGGTCTAGTCATCCACCTCTTGATACTATTTTGGTAACTGTTGACAAAACTGATGTTAAGGCTACTCCTTTCAAAATTGCTGATGATAAAACTCCTATTGTTAGTCTTATTGAATAAAACAATTTTACTAATGAGTCTTTGCATATTATTGGTCAACAGCTTGACCGTATTGAAGAAAAAATTGTTGAAAAAATGCTTGCTGATTTAAAACTTAAAACTGAGGGTACTTCCACAAGTACTCATGCTGCTTGCACTATTTCAAGAAATGAAAAAGAAATTGTTTCTGATGAAGATACAGATTCTGATACTGTTTCTTCTGTTTCTGCTAAAAAGGGTTTTGATAATGATTTCCCAGAAATTAAAAGATTTGTTGGAAGTTCTTCCAAACCCATGTTTCTTACAAAAAATTGGTATTCAAAACCTACTCCTCCTGATATTCAGTTTGAAGAAAGACCTTTTCAAACTCAGTTCTCCGTTTCTACTGATAAAATTTATGAATGGAATATTGATGGTTTTTCTGAACAAGAAATTATTAACAAAATGGGACATATGTCCATGGTCGGTATTGCTTATCAAAATAATCATGATTTTGATCAGCCTGAAATTGTTGACTTGCTTGCTACTGGTTTTTCTGGTACTCTTCGAGGATGGTGGGATTCATATCTCACAGAAGATTCCAGAGAATCTATTAAACATGCTGTTAAAAAGAATGATGAAGGTTTGCCTATTTTTGATGATCGTATTGGTCGAGGTATTCCTGATGGTGTTAATACCTTGATTTATACTATTATCAAACATTTTGTTGGTGCTCCATCTAATGTGTCATCTCGAATTTTTGATTTACTGAATAATTTGAGATGTCCTACTATGTCTGATTATAGATGGTATCAAGATGTTTTCCTTTCTAGAGTAATGCAGCGGAAGGACTGTTACAAACCTTATTGGAAAGAAAAGTTTATTGACGGTCTGCCTCCTATCTTTGCTCATAAGGTAAAACAAGAATTAATTGGTAAAAATGATTCCATTGATTATGATAATTTAACTTATGGTGATATTTTAAGCACTATTAAAAAACTTGGTATTAATATGTGCAATGATGAAAAATTGTTAAAACACCAATTAAAAAATAAAAGAAAAGCTAAATATGAAATGGGTAATTTTTGTGAACAATATGGTTTGCCCCCAATTGCTCCTTCTCGGCAAAAGGGTAAAAAACATGATAAAAGTCACAAAAATTATAAAAAACACAGAACTAATTTTAATGATTTTTATGCTAAAAAGAAAAATGTTTCTAAAAAATATGTTAACCAAAGATCTGGAAAAGGTAAATGTTTCAACTGTGGAAAACCTGGTCATTTCAGTAAAGATTGTAAACAAAAACCTGGTAAACTAAAAAATAAGTTTAACATGTTAAACATTGGCAATAATGATCAAGAAAAATTATTCAGAATCCTTGAATCAAACAATTCGTCTGATTCTTTGGAAGATGATTTTTCTTCAACTGATTCTTGCTATCAGTCTGCTGATGATTCTTCTGATTCTCCTAATATTAAACTTGGTTGTAAAGATTCTTGTTGCAATGTTGTTAAATCTGTTAATACTCTCACTAAAAGTGAAGAAAATGAAAACTTGTTGATCAAATTGATAAGTCAAATTGAAAACCCTGTTTTACAAAAAGATTATTTGGATAAGTTTAAGAAAAACTTGTTAAAAGAAGAAACTGGTAAAAAATTTAAATCAACCATAAGTTTTGAAGAAACTTTGGAAAGATTTAATAAACAGAAATCCAAAGACTTAACCATTAATGATCTCCAACATGAAATTAATATTGTTAAACAAGAGATCAGTGAATTAAGACATGAATTCAAAAACATGAAAAGTGATAACAATAATATTAAACAAGATTTGTTAATGTTAAAAATTGATAAAAATATGGATCAAAATAAGTCTGATAATGAACAAGGTGAGCACATAGATGGAGATGAATCCAGTCAACAGGCTCTTCTTTCTGATAAAGGTAATACTGTTGATGATCCTCAACTTGCTCTTGTTAATAACATACTTCCTCCAAAATGGTTCACAAAAGTTAAAATTGTTGTTTCTGATGATTATTGTTTCACTGTTATTGCTATGATTGATTCTGGTGCTGATAAGAATTGTATCCAGGAAGGATTGATTCCTCCAAAGTATTTTGAAAAATCAACTGAGAAAATGGTTTCTGCTAATGGTTCTCAAATGAAGATTAAATATGAATTGAATAATGCTCATATTTGTCATGATAATGTCTGTTTCAAAATACCTTCTGTTCTTGTCAAAGATTTGACTAATAAAGTAATTCTTGGTTTGCCTTTTATAAATACTCTGTATCCTTTTCTTGTTGAACATGATGGAATTACTACTGATCCTTTTGGATAGAAAGTAAAATTTGAATTTGCTTCAAAACTTGAAATTAATATTAATAATGCTTTAGATCTGTCTTATGATTTTCCTGCTAATGAACCTGTTCATGAACCACGGATGAGTTTGTACTTCACAAACAATTTTCAAAGTGATGCTAGTAGTGCCAAACTATCAACTGTTGCCACTCGCCCTAATATTCTTAATGATTCTTTGCAGGAATCAAGCAATGATGCGGGGATAAATACCACTAATAAGTGGGATAATAATAGTATTTGTATTTATACCACTAGTAAGTGGATTATTATGGCTCCCTCGACAGAGAGGAAAAACAAGGGAAAAGCTCCTGCACAGGATTATTCCTAAAATAAAATGCATGAAGGCGCATCTTCTGGAGTAAAATCCAGTGGATCAACATCCCTTCAAGAGTATGTCCCAGCAACGGTGACGTATTCTAGTGGTGATATGGCAATTGCTCTACAGGAAGTTTTATCTAAAGAATTACAATTCCATAATGAAACCTATTCAGAAATTCCAGATTCTATTAAATTTATTCTTGATAACCTTCAATCTTTCTTTGTTGGAAACCACCATAATCTTTTTAAAAGAACTTTCAGAGCCCTTGAAATCCACCTTGTTAATCTTATTGCTCAAAATGAGGCTTACATGAGCCACTATGCCACCCTTGTTTCAGAAGAAAACCTTATTTCAGAAAATGACCTTGTTTCAGACCTTGCTTCCTTAAATAACCTTGTTCCAGATAATAACCCTGATCCAGAAAATGAGGCTTTTAGAAGCCATCTCAAAGCCTACATTAGTCAACTCTTTGGCAAAGAGGATATCCATTCAAAAGATAGAATGACTATAATGAGCACTGATTATGCTAGATTGAGTCTTAAGACCCAATCTCTGTTAAGAAGTGCTGTTGCCAACTTGCCAACAGATATACGATTGCGTATTCTGGGAAGCAAGGCTATGTTTAGGTCCTTTGACCTATGGTTCGAATATTTCAAAACACTTGTTACAACTGCTGTTCTTGATCCTGCTAATTCAGATGATATTACTGATATCCTTGATCAAACTGATTGGAAAAAACACTTTGGAACCAGTCTCAGAGTGTATGAAAAGAAACACCCATTTCCTGGTCTCTTAATTAATTATGATAGTTCATTTGTTCCTGATGATTCAGAAGGTAATGATGACAGGGATCCTAATTGGCTTTCCCAAATGTTTGAGTATGGCTTTATCAGACTCATAAAATTAACAAGTCTTGACCAAGCCAGCCAGCTTCCATAAATCATTCAGACTGCTATTAAAAATTTTGAAAGTCCTTCTGTTTCCATCAGATGCTGGAGCACCTTGCCAATATGGGAAAGAGATAACTGGATGAATGTCCAGCCATCAAAAATCTCATTCTCATTAATGGATACACCCACCAGGGACAATGGTATGAAGGAGATTCTCACTTATTCTTCCAAAGCCCCTATGCTCTTGCTGAGTGCTGGCGAAACTATTTCAATAATCAAATTCTTGAAGTCATTCAAAACCTGTGGAAACATTATCGTTTCATAGGAAGTACAGAAAGAATTTTTGTTTTTGGACCCAGGCCTTATGCTCCTGCCATCACTCATATGCACATAGCAGATTATTGTAATCCAAGAAGTTTTATCACTTCAGGGAAAACTCCAGAGTTCGAGCCACTGCTATACTGCGGATCTTGCAATCAGTATGTTGTTTACAATAAGCATGGATGCAATGATGATCCTCCATGGGATCCATTTGATGACTACTCATCCGATGCTCCTTCTACTGATTAAATTTGTGGTACTATTGTTCTCACTGATAAAGTTATTTTCTTGATATTCCCACTATCAAGAACTGTTTTGGTCAAGATTCTATTGACTCCTTGCAGTTTATGATTGGTTCTCTATTTGTGATATCACTGTGTATTCCCATGCGCCTGCGGTATGTGTACTATGTTCCCCTTTTTATTTTGGCTTGCCATGCTCCTTCTGACAATGTCCACTCTCTACAATCTTCACAATATTCTTGGAGGATTCTTTATGTACCTTTTTGGACTAAAGTTTCAAGTATTCCAAGACTATTTTGGACTAGAGTTTAAAGTGTTTCAAAGCTATTTTCTGCATGATTTGGACAAGCAAAGGACAAGCTCCATGCTACGGATGTTTGGAAGACAATGATGAAAATTTCACTATTCACCTGTCACTATTCACTGTCACTATTCACCCGTTACTGTTCATGACACTGTTCACTCCGAATTTTGCCTATTTAAGGGGGGTTGTCCCTTAAGTTAAAAGCAAAAGTTTTTTGTTAGAATTCTTTCTAGAGAGAGTTTCCTTTCCTAGAAGCCTTCTTTGAGAGAGTTCTCTGTTATCTTCTATTACCTTGTTCACCTTATTCCTATTTTCCCTACAAACCTTGTAACTAGGACTAGTTCAAGCTTTGTAACTGTTGATCTGTTTTGAGATCTTGTATTCACTATTACTGTAAGTGTTTAACTCTACTTTCAATAAGAAGTATTTTCAGTATTATGTTCATTATGTTCATTATATTATTTGTTGTTATCGCCACCATGGAGGATTACCGCCATACCGGACAGTTTTAAATTGCTTTCATTTACTTTGATTATTTACTTTGAATTATTTTGCTATATACTTGTTGGCAGGTTCTACCGCCTTATTATTGTTCTAACTTGTGCTTTCATTACTTTCAACATATATTATACTGTGCTTCCGTCTCTTCCCTTCAGCTGTGCGTCCCCTTCCCCCTTTATGGTATCAGAGCCATTCTTTTCTGGCCGGTGATAGTGTTGTTGTGTCTTTGTATCTTTTCCGTGCTTGTCCGAACCTTTGGTGCTCCGTTGTTGTGTCCCCTTCTTACCGTCATTGGCGCCACCCTAGGTGTAAAGTGAATTCCCAGAACCTGACTGTAAGGCCCGTTTGAGCCAAGAGAGGGCGTGTAGGGCATGTGTGTGGTCTAGGGTTGCTTAGGGTATGTGTTACGAAATGCAACGGTTGTGAGAAAAACATGATAACTGAGTGTTAAAATTAGGATAGTATGGATAAGTTGTGGAGATCCAACTCCTCTATCAGCTCCAGGACTGGTTGTCCTCTTGATATTATAAATAAAAAAGATCACACTGTTGAAGATAATGAGTTTCATGCTAGATCTAATCAATGTATGGATACTACTTCTGTGAATCATTTTAACTGTTCTCCTGATATTACTCTTGCTTTGGATGATTCTAATGTTGCTAAGACTTTGGCCTTGTATACTACTTCATTTGGTTATCATATGAAAGAAGATGATACTAAAATTGTTTCTGATTTTCATCCTGTTGACAATAATGTTAACCGATTAAGAGTTTTGACTGTTTTGAATAGAGATTTTGAAATTGATATGGTTTCCCTGTTCAATGAGTTCATGCTTTCAAAAAATAGACCGAAAAGGAAATATTTCCAAAATAATTTTGCTCAGTCTGAAAAAGACCGTGTTAAAAGAAAATGGAAAGAAAAAATGCTTCAACTGAAAAAGCATATTTTGTTTTTTGATTTTCTTGAAAATTATTATGTTTCAAAAGATGAAGCTTCAAAAAATCATTTGAATGTGATAAAGAAATCAAATTTTGTTAAAGATGACAAAACCATTGTCAGGTCTAGTCATCCACCTCTTGACACTATTTTGGTAACTGTTGACAAAACTGATGTTAAAGCTACTCCTTTCAAAATTGCTGATGATAAAACTCCTATTGTTAGCCTTATTGAACAAAACAATTTTACTAATGAGTCTTTGCATATTATTGGTCAACAGCTTGACCGTATTGAAGAAAAAATTGTTGAAAAAACTGTTTCTATTGAAAAGTCTGCTTTTGTTGAAAAATTCATTTCTGTTAAGACTGAGAAGCCTTTGATTAATTTACCCAGTTTTGATAACAAATTCAAGTTTAAATCTTCTCAATCCAAAACTCTGGACACTGTTGAAAAAATGCTTGCTGATTTAAAAGTTAAAACTGAGGGTACTTCCACAAATACTCATGCTGCTTGCACTATTTCAAGAAATGAAAAAGAAATTGTTTCTGATGAAAATACAGATTCTGATACTGTTTCTTCTGTTTCTGCTAAAAAGGTTTTTGATAATGATTTCCCTGAAATCAAAAGATTTGTTGGAAGTTCTTCCAAACCCATGTTTCTTACAAAAAACTGGTATTCAAAACCTACTCCTCCTGATATTCAGTTTGAAGAAAGACCTTTTCAAACTCAGTTTTCTGTTTCTGCTGATAAAATTTATGAATGGAATATTGATGGTTTTTCTGAACAAGAAATTATTAACAAAATGGGACATATGTCCATGGTTGGGATTGCTTATCAAAATAATCATGATTTTGATCAACCCGAAATCGTTGACTTGCTTGCTACTGGTTTTTCTGGTTCTTCGTGGATGGTGGGATTCATATCTCACAGAAGATTCCAGAGACTCTATTAAACATGCTGTTAAAAAGAATGATGAAGGTTTGCCTATTTTTGATGATCGTATTGGTCGAGGTATTCCTGATGGTGTTAATACCTTGATTTATACTATTATCAAACATTTTGTTGGTAGTCCATATAATGTTTCATCTCGAATTTCTGATTTGCTAAATAATTTGAGATGCCCTACCATGTCTGATTACAGATGGTATCAAGATGTTTTCCTTTCCAGAGTAATGCAACGGAAAGATTGTTTCAAGCCTTATTGGAAAGAAAAGTTTATTGACGGTCTGCCTCCTATCTTTGCTCATAAGGTAAAACAAGAATTAATTGGTAAAAATGATTCCATTGATTATGATAATTTAACTTATGGTGATATTTTAAGCACTATTAAAAAACTTGGTATTAATATGTGCAATGATGAAAAATTGTTAAAACACCAATTAAAAAATAAAAGAAAAGCTAAATATGAAATGGGTAATTTTTGTGAACAATATGGTTTGCCCCCAATTGCTCCTTCTCGGCAAAAGGGTAAAAAACATGATAAAAGTCACAAAAATTATAAAAAACACAGAACTAATTTTAATGATTTTTATGCTAAAAAGAAAAATGTTTCTAAAAAATATGTTAACCAAAAATCTGGAAAAGGTAAATGTTTCAACTGTGGAAAACCTGGTCATTTCAGTAAATATTGTAAACAAAAACCTGGTAAACTAAAAAATAAGTTTAACATGTTAAACATTGGTGATAATGATCAAGAAGAATTATTCAGAATCCTTGAATCAAACAATTCGTCTGATTCCTTGGAAGATGATTTTTCTTCTTCAAATGATTCTTGTTATCATTCTGCTGATGATTCTTCTGATTTTCCTAATATTAAACTTGGTTGTAGAGATTCATGTTGTAATGTTATTAACTCTGTTAACACTCTCACTAAAAGTGAAGAAAATGAAAATTTGTTGATTAAATTGATATGTCAAATTGAAAACCCTGATTTACAAAAAGATTATTTGGATAAGTTTAAGAAAAACTTGTTGAAAGAAGAAACTGGTAAAAAACTTAAATCAACAATAAGTTTTGAAGAAACTTTAGAAAGATTTAATAAAAAGAAATCCCAAGATTTAACTGTTAATGATCTCCAACATGAAATTAATATTGTTAAACAAGAGATAAGTGAATTAAAACATGAATTTAAAAACATGAAATGTGATAACCGTACTCTTAAACAAGAATTGTTAATGTTAAAAATTGATAAAAATATTGATCAAAACAAATCTGATAATGAACAAGATGAGCACATAGATGGAGACGAATCCAGTCAACAGGCTCTTCTTTTTGATAAAGGTATCACTGATTCTCAACTTGCTCTTGTTAATAAGATACTTCCTCCGAAATGGTTTACAAAAGTTAAAATTGTTGTTTCCCATGATTACCACTTCATTCTTATTGCCATGATTGATTCTGGTGCTGATATGAACTGTATCCAAGAAGGATTGATTCCTTCAAAATATTTTGAAAAATCAACTGAAAAATTGATTTCTGCTAATGGTTCCCAAATGAAGATTAAATATGAATTGAATAATGCTCATGTTTGCCATAATAATATCTGTTTCAAGATTCCTTCTGTTTTAGTCAAAAATATGACTGACAAAGTGATTCTTGGCTTGCCTTTTATAAATGCTTTGTATCCTTTTCTTGTTGAACATGATGGTATTACTACTGACCCTTTTGGTCAAAAAGTAAAATTCAAATTTGCTTCCAAATTTGAGATTGATACTGATAATGCTTCCAATTTGCTTCATGCTAAAATCAAACATCTTAATTTCCTTCAACAAGAGGTTAGATACAAGAAAATTGCTGAACAACTTTCCAATAAATTGTTGCAATCAAAAATTGATAATTTCCAAAAAATGTTAAGTGATGATGTTTGCTCTGATGTTCCAAATGCTTTTTGGCATAGGAAGAAACATATTGTTGACTTGCCTTATGTTAAAGACTTTGATGAGAAAAACATTCCCACTAAGGCTCGTCCAATTCAAATGAATGCTGAAACTGTTGAATTTTGTAAAAAAGAAATCCATGATTTGTTAGAGAAAAAACTGATTAGGAATAGCAAGTCCCCTTGGTCTTGCTCTGCTTTCTATGTTCAAAAGAATGCGGAGATAGAGAGAGGAACTCCTCGCCTAGTTATTAACTATAAACCTTTGAACAAGGTTTTGGAATGGATTCGGTATCCTATTCCCAACAAGAATGACCTGGTCCATAGATTGAGTGAGGCTGTCATATTCTCAAAATTTGATATGAAATCAGGATTCTGGCAAATCCAGATTAATGAGAAGGATAGGTACAAAACTGCTTTTACCACTCCTTTTGGACATTATGAGTGGAATGTTAGGCCTTTCGGACTTAAGAATACCCCTAGTGAATTCCAAAACATCATGAATGGTATTTTCAACCTCTTTAGCCACTTCACCATTGTTTATATTGATGATGTTCTTGTTTACTCCAATTCCATTGATGAACACTGGAAACATTTGTACTCGTTTCTAGATACTATTAAGAGAAATGGTCTTGTTGTCTCGGCTAAGAAAATCAAACTATTTCAAACAAAAGTACGTTTTCTTGGCTATGACATCTCTGAAGGACAAATTCGTCCTATTGATAGAGCCATACAATTTGCTGATAAATTTCCTGATGTTATCACTGATAAAACTCAGCTCCAAAGGTTTCTTGGGTCATTGAATTATGTTGCTGATTTCTACAAGGATATGAGGAAACAATGTAAACCTCTTTTTGATCGGCTAAAAAGCAACCCTCCATCTTGGTCTGATGTCCATACTTCTCTTGTTAAACAGATCAAATCTCATGTTAAGACATTGCCGTGTCTTGGTATTCCCACTGTTGGTGCTTTCAAAATTGTTGAAACCGATGCCTTTGACATTGGTTATGGTGGTATTCTGAAACAGAGAGTTTCCCCTGAGTCTCCTGAACAAATTGTCCGTTTCTATTCTGGAATCTGGAATAATGCACAGTTAAATTATAGTACTATTAAAAAAGAAATTTTATCTATAGTACTATGTATTTCAAAGTTTCAAAGTGATTTGTTAAACCAAAAGTTTTTGTTACGTATTGATTGCAAAAGCGCTAAGTATGTTATTGAAAAAGATGTTGAAAATATTGCTTCAAAACACATTTTTGCCAGATGGCAAGCCATTTTAAGTGTTTTTGATTTTGATATTGAATATATTAAAGGATCTCAAAATTCCATCCCTGATTTCCTTACCCGTGAATTTCTGCAGTGTTCCAATGGCATGTAGAAGGTCGAAAGACAAGACACCTGCCACTGTTAATCCAATTGTTAAAACTGAACCTGTTTCCTCTTTGGACATTGTTAATCGTTTCACACCACTAGGTACTATCCCTAAGCCCAATTACTCCTCTGTTCTTGCCTCATGTTATGATCCTTATGCTATAACCCCTGTTAACCGACCTATTAAGACTGTTTTCCCCAAAAGCACCAACATCCCTCAATACATCAAGAAACAATATTTTCAAAACATGTTTTATATTGAACCCAACAGAGCCACAATTTCTGATCCTCTCAAACTTGCTAAAAGCTATTTCCCTCCAAGATTTCACTGGATCCCCGAGCATAAAGATAGGAATTTAAATTATTATTCTGATCTCTTGCGTAATGAGAAATCTATCATTATTAATACCATTTCTGACAAAATTGATACCTCCAAAATTATTTACCACAGTGTTTACATTGTCAATGTTATTAATGAAGAAAATTGGG
The DNA here is from genome assembly GCA_032727855.1 of Quercus ilex subsp. ballota. Classification (NCBI taxonomy): domain Eukaryota; kingdom Viridiplantae; phylum Streptophyta; class Magnoliopsida; order Fagales; family Fagaceae; genus Quercus; species Quercus ilex. The sequence goes on along the minus strand of CM064914.1, from coordinate 9,214,685 downwards.
GACCTTCCCCCAATTTTACCAGAACAATGTCCTCTTCTCCCATCCCCTATTCCTACTATGATTACATCACTGCTTGGTCAAGATTTATGCTTCACCAGAATGAAAATATGTCTCATTCCTGGTTTGTTAACTTTGATAAAAATTTCACTGGTTCTCTGCCTCTTTGGTTCATCCGTTGGTGGTCTCAATATGGCCCTCTTATTGACATATTTCCTGAACCATTACTTAATGCTTTTGAATGTTTCAAGAAGTCTTATAAGGTTGATGCTCATGGGGCTAAGTTCCCTCCTTTGCTTCACTTTGTTAAACGCTTCAAGATACCTTGGATATTAAAATGGCAGTATGAAAAAGATGGTGATATTCTCTCTCGACGTTGGTATGTGAAATGGTGGGGTAAATTCCCTCATACTCAGAAAATTATTGCTACAATTTTCAGAGATTCTTCATCTCCTGTTGCTCTCCCTATTGCTAAGGACTGTTCACATGATCAATCCCCTGTCCTTGATGCACCTGCTTCCTCTTCTAAATCTGTTAAATCATCTGCTAAACCTAGAAAAGTGAGTTCTCCTTTGGATGAAATCCGCAAAGACCCTGAAGCATTAAATGCTCTCATTAAAATGTTAAAAGGAGAAAAAGCTGGTTCAGATGATGAACGGTCCTCTGAAGCCTCTGTTACAAAAGATCCTTACTACCCTTACAATGAAGAGTGGTTTGGACATGATGAAGATGATGCTGATGATTTAGCTCAAGATTAATTGATTCACCCTATTTGCCCGGCCTGCACAATGGTCAAAAAGTTACTATTCACTCCCATGCTAAAAATTGCTACTGTTGACTACCATGCTAGAATAATATCCTGAAAAGGAGATTCTTCATGTTTCCAAGGTCCTGAAAAGAAGATTATTCATGCTTTCAAGACTGCTTTCAAATATTCCGAATCTTCCTTCGGCATGCTTCTACTGTTCATGTTACTTTTACTGTTCATGTTACTTTTACTATTCAGAATATTGCCTATTTAAAGGGGGGCTGTCCCTTATGGAAAAACCAGAAGTTTTTTGTTAGAATTCTTTCTAGAGAGAGTTTCCTTTCCTAGAAGCCTTCTTTGAGAGAGTTCTCTGTTATCTTCTACTACCTTGTTCACCTTATTCCTATTTCTACTTTCCCTACAAACCTTGTAACTAGGACTAGTTCAAGCTTTGTAACTGTTGATCTGTTCTGAGATCTTGTATTCACTATTACTGTAAGTGTTTAACTCTACTTTCAATAAGAGGCATTTTCAGTATTATGTTCATTATGTTCATTATATTATTTGTTGCTACCGCCACCATGGAGGATTACCGCCATACTGGACGGTTCTAAATTGCTTTCATTTACTTTGATTATTTACTTTGAATTATTTTGTTATACTGCTTGGCTGGTTCTACCGCCTTATTATTGTTCTAACTTGTGCTTTCATTACTTTCAACATATATATATATATATATATATATATATATATATAAAAGATAGGTTGTAATATATATGCCAAAAGGTGCCTATTGAAAGGGTATAACCCTTCAATTTTGATATATGAAAAAGTGTCTATTGAAATGTCATAATCTTTTATATTGGATATACCAAAAGGTGCATATCGAATGATTATATATAGATAGATATAAATATTAATAGATTAACCTCTTTTTTTTTTCTTTTTCTTTATTTATTTATTTATTATTATTACCTTTGATCAAAACCTTAAAAAAACTGCAACGCAGTAGCATAGATAAAAAAAAGAGAGACGGTGACAAAATGAAGGTGAGTTTATTTATTTATATTTTTATATTTTCAAATATATCTTTTAAAAGAAAATTGTTTTTTAAGTTTGTAATCAATTTATTGATTTAGGGCTATTATTAATTATTTTCAAGTGTTTGCAAAGTTAGGGTTTGATATGTGACTTTGAGGGGGTGATATGAATATGATAGTTTGATTTTGAATAAACCCACGTTTGAAACTTTGTGAATACTTGGTTTATTTTTCTTTAATATAGGGTTGTGATGTTAGGGCCGGGAAGACTCTTAAACAGTTATATCATTATCATACATTTACGTATGGATGGCCTGTGTTTATATTCTTGTTTTTTAACTTTGTATTTCTGTGATTCTGTTTGGTTCAGTAACATACTTGATTTTCAGATAATGTTAGCAGTTATAACATAAAATCGTTTACGTTTTGAGTCCGACAGTATTTGTTTTACTAATTTGGTTTGGCTTCTGTGATGTTGTTGGGATGAATTCAATACTTTACTCGTTGATTGGTCTGACTTTCATTTAAAAAAATCTATGATTGCTTGTTGATTTTGTGTTTGTTTGTTTTTATTTTTATTTTTATGTGACATAAATAGTCAACAATTGTGACAGCCACAGAACCTAAGAAAGATGAAAGATAAGAAGTTGAGAAGAAGTTGAGAAGAAGTTACCAAATGAATATAAACCATTATTTATACCCAAATGATTATAACTCTTCAACAGGCACATTTTCATTAATTTAATATGCACATTTTCAGTTAATAGGCACATTTTTAGTTAATAGACACATTTTCATTTAATAAACATTTTTTAATTCAATAGGTGCATTTTCAGTCAAGAGACACATTTTTATTCAACAGGCACATTTTCAGTTAACATGCACCTTTTCATTCAAAATGCATAACTGTTCAGTGTTTCTAAATATATACATGGCATTAATTTATGTAGCCACGTGGTGTAGTGATGAGTGGTCAACAAAAAGTCAAACGTTTCGGCTATTAGTTATTATATAGATAATGATAATATAAGGAAAAAAAAAAAAAAACAAAAACAAAAACTTTACCTATTGTAATAAGTTCATATTTCCACTAGTATGTCAATTTATTTAATCCCACGTATCAGTTCAATAATACTAATATAAATGAAAAATTAATAATAGTTTTTAAATTTTATTAAGAGTGATCATAAAACAAATGCAAAAAAAAGGAGAAAAAAAAAAAAAAGAAAGAAAGAAAGAGAAAACCTAGATATTAATGTAAAGTAGGGGAAGTCTTAGTCAACTCGAATGATTGAATGACCAAAAGGCTGAAATAGTCATGTGAAGGCTCGCAAATCTAAGAAATTACACATAAAACAAAGCACAAGGCATTGAAGCGGCAGACATTACAACACGCAAAAAAGAAAAAACTGAAAAAGAAGAAGAGACCCATCAAAAAAAAAAAAAAGAAGAAGAAGAAGAAGAAGAAGAAGAAGAAGAAGAAGAGAAGAAGCAGAGCAGAGGAGGTGAAATGCAGCAGGAGAAGAAAGGAGCGAACAACTGTGGGTTGCTTCAAGCGAACAACTGTGGGTTGCTTCAGGCGACCAACGGCATGCTACGACATGATGAGTTCATTTAGGCGAAAATCGTTTATTATGTAAAATGTGGCTCTCTGTTTTTCTTTTTTATTTCTCTCATGATTTTTTAATTCAAATTCTTCACCGAGCAATATCTGTTTGGCCACGGTTCTTAGAACCGTACTGTGCAACCGCGGTTGGAGCGCTTTTATGTTTTTTTTGGCATTTAGAACTAAAAGAACCACAATAATAAGAGGTTCACGGTTAATCCGGTCAGACCATTTGGTCTGGTCCGGATTTGAGAACCATGGTTGTGATAAAAGTTAAGCTAAAAAAATTATGCCAACTTTCTCATTTAATGTATACTATAAGTAAATGGATTTCCTATTTGAGACTCATCATTTTATGTAGTAAAATATCTGCACACAAATCCTTAAACTCTCTAAAATATCCTTATATTTTAGTTGAATAATTTTAAATTTAAAAATACAAACTGGTATCTATCTCTTACCTTAAAAAAAAAAAAAAAAAACAAAAAAAAAAAAAAACAAACAAACAAAAACAAACAAACAAACAAACGGGTTAAAAGAGTAATTTATTATTTTTAAAAAAGTTCCTATCTTTTAGGTAAATAAAAATTAAGACATTATCTCTATTTCACTTTTAAATATTATTTCACTAAACCCAAAATAAAAAATAAAGAAAAGTTTTATTGTACACACAAAACCCGACGAGTCTAGTTTAAAATATTATGTTCATCCTATTCTATTCTATTCTATTTTACCATTTCAAAAAGTAATTTTATCAATTATACCATACCATTTTACAACACAACTAACATCCCAACTTTTATTTTCCTATTCTATTAATTAAAATAATATATATTACCCACTGAAATCATATCATATTATATTATATATATATATATATATATATATAAAATAAAAGTTGAGCTTAGACACTGTAGTTGTGCCACGTGACTTCACCAAATTGCAAAAATTTTAATAAATTTCTAGATTTTAAGAATAGATATATACATATTTTTTGGATAAATATGACAAATTAATAACAGTTGTGTCTATCTAAAATGTTATCAATAAACCCTAAAATCAATAGAATAAAATTACCTAAGGATAGAATTTAAATAAAAAAGAGAGATTAAAAAAATGTAAAAAACTTTTCTTTAAAAAACGTAAAAGGAAAAAAATTAGATCTAGCTAGGGATTTGTTAAACTAAAAATAATATAATAACATGAGAATAGAAGGAAAAGCAAATAGAAAAGTTGTGCACCGTTAAGAAATTAAAAATCGAAATTAGAAAGAGACAAAACTATGAACAAAACGAAACAAAAAATAAAAGAAAATCAATTAACCTATTTTGTGGAGTGAAGCTATTGACGGCAGAACGAATATATGGTATAGTAAGAGGGGGAGAAGAGCTACGCGAGGGAAAAAGAGCAGGTTAGGGTTTTTTTTATATAAAAAAAAAAAAAAAAAAAAAATCGGTTAGGTTAAAGGTTTTTATTTTTTTTATTTTTTATTTTTAATCTATATATCTATATCATATCATATTATAAAATAAAATAAAAGTATTTGAGTTTCACTTAAACTATTTCTTTTTGTTCATATCAGGAGTCCAAATCTTCTGTCCCACTTTTTCTGCTCCACTCTATACTCCACCAATAAATACTTGTCACATGTTCACTTAATTAATTAAATACTACTATTAATTAATAATAGTAGTATTAATAAGTCAATAATGATAGTATTTAATTAATTAGGTGAACACATGACAAATATTTATTAGTGGAGTATAGAGTAGAGCAGAAAAAGTGGGACAGAAGATTTAAACTCATCAGACACTGTTTTTTGGTGTTTCATTATTTCTACTACGTACTTTACACTTATTTGCTATATTCTTCCTTTCTCCTCTCTGCCCTACCTATAACCTTGCAGGTAATTTTTTTTTTTCATCAAATTGAATAGATTTTGTGTATTTGTTGCCTTTTTATTATATATAATATGATTTTTATCAACAAGTTTTATAGATAAGTTGAAATTCTATGTTTGATCATACATTTTAGACTTCTTTTTAGAAGTCAATATAGCAAGCAATATATTTGTATTTTTTAATTTCATACTACATGATTATTTGTTGTTGACATCAATATTTTATTATGGATTTAATTTGTTATGGCTTTTATTTGGTGCTTTGTTCCATGTAATTGATATTCTTTAATTAAAAGCAAAATTTGCTGTCAAACATGAAATTGGATACGAGAAAATCCATCCGTCCAAATTTCTATGTAAGTCCATCTTTACTTAACTTCATTTTTTTTTTTTAAGTTCAAAATTTTGGATATTTTTTCATCAATGAATTGAGGTTTTGGCTTAATTTTGTTTCAACCGTTTCAATTATTGAATTCATTATTTTTTCATGTATAATATTTGTAGGGTCTGTTTTTGTAGCTCAAGCCCAAAAATGATGGGTTAGAGGCCCAACGAACCCAGCACAATGAATTTGTAGAGAGTGGGTGAAAAAGCTGGACTGAATCTGAATTAAACAATGGATGGCTAGGTTACGTGAGGCAAAAATAATATAAAACAATGACAAAGAGGCTTTTTAGGTGAAAGTCCGAAGAGGCGTTTTATTGAATGAACAGTAATTACAACATTCAGGACTACAGTAAAGCTTTTTTTTTCCTCTTTTTCTCCCCCTCTTTCTCAGGGATCGACCTTCTTTATATAGCACCTTTCTCTCTCACCTCCATCGTCCACCTGTTCCTCATCTGGGTATCCACTTGAGTGCATGTCACATTATGCGCCCACTTAAGTTCTTTGTGAGTGGCGATAGCTGAGGTTTCACTGTTCAGGAGTCTTCTCCACATAAATGCGGCCAGAAAAGCTGTTGCAGTGCATTAAATACGGTGGTAGCAGCTTTTCCTTTAGATATTTCTTCATTCTTATCACCCTCAGGAGTGCCCAGAGCTTATTTTTGTCACCCAGATTGCCAAGAAGGGCACTCGGCCTTCCTGTACATGTATTTAATCAGAACTACTCGTATTCGAGGAGTAAAACCTCTTCAGACGATGAATGACCTCTTCGGATTATACTTTTTGGCCATCTTTGGGCCTGATGTCCGCAGAATAGTGTCCCAGCCCGCTTTTGCTCTTCGGACGTAGGATGCCATAAAGAACAGGGCCCAGGTTCAATTGATAGATCTGGGCTTTTGCCCCCCATAATATTAATATCTGTGTTTTTTTTTTTTTATGAATAAAAAATAATATATGTGTTCTTAAAGGCTAAAACACAATACAATTACAAACATTACTTTAAGTTAGGATGTTATATTTATTTATTATTAAGTTAGAGTATTATATTTTTATTTATTATTAATTTAGAATGTTACATATGTATACATATGCTGGTTTAGGGTTGATACAACTTATAACCATTTGAATGAAGAAATCAACACTAAAACAAATGATTTAAATATCAAAATAAGAAATAAAAATTAAATTTCTTTTAAGTGTACAAGTACAATTTATTTTTTAATCTTAAATTTTGAATTAATTCTTTTTTTATTTTATTTGTTATTAAATTTAATTATATTATCAAAATATTTTTTATTAAGCCGTGCATCGCACGGGCATAATACTAGTAATATAATATATTTCAATACAACTCTCTCTCTTTCTTCTGCCCCATCTCTCTTCCACTTTATCAATTAAAATGTATGATGACATTGTAGCACAATTGCAAAAAATTTTGCAATTGTAAGATTTTACAAGTCTGGCTACTGGGCTCTCTTTGTGCCTTTATACTAAATTTTTCCTACATATATCATTTACAATTGCCAATGGGAATGCTCTTATAACTGGATGGTTTTACATTCATCAATGGATACACAGGGAATAGCATCTATCCGAAATTATATGCTATACATATACACCCCGTACTCAATTATTCTATATCTAAATATTCCAAGCTTGATGTTGGGATAAAGTCAAAATATAGTTCTTTCACAAAAGTATGGTTGTTTAATAGACTAACTCGGGACTGGAGTAGCATAACGTAAAGACATGCTCAAGAGTCAAGATCCTAATGCTAAAAATTCCCAAATAGCATAAAGACCAAATTCTTAACACTAAAATGCTAATCAATGATATTATTAATCATAAACCTTAATGCTATACAATACATATGATAAACTTTCTTTGAAATCATTTTTTTTTTTTTTTTTTTTTTTTTTTTTTTTTTTTTATAACCTAGCGTTTATGTTTCATCTTTACATCAAGCAAGGTATCTAAATCGCATATATGTGTGTGTTTATATATGAATACAAATTCTTTGTACTATTTTTGTGTTCCACCAATCACAACTTACCATTTATTTGTTTAATTTTTCTTATAAAATAGGCAAGTTTTAAAATGGAAAAATAAAATAAAATTATAATAAGTTGTGATTAATGGAACATGAAGTGGAACACAAAATGTGGTACAGAAGATTTGTATTTTTTATACACACACAAAGAAAATCGTATCAAACTTGTTATGTAAATAAAGTCTGAAGGAAATGCTAGGTTAATCACGAAGGGGATCATACCAAACTTGTTATGTAATAAAGTCTGAAGGAACCCACTTTTTCTTGTGTGACAATTAACATTTTTTTTTTTAAATTCCGGGCAAAGATGATCCGACAATTAGCAGATAGCATAAAGCTAGTATAAAAACAAAGAATTCTCTAAAACTAATTCCTGTTCGATGGATAAGAACAAAAAGCTAGTCATAATTTATAGTTTATTCAAAAAGTGTGCCATGTAATAAAATCCATCAGCTACTTTCACTTTCTTCTATATTTTTTCCACATATCTTGTAGATGAATATATTCCATACTTGCGATGCCTATCAAGTCATAAAGTGAGAGTTTGGATTCAACTTATTCCAGCTTATTCCTACGTTTGCGTTTGCCCCTTTTTTTTTTTTTGCCGTTGTTTTTGACTTTTCAACTGTTCACTGTTCACTTTTCATCCACCCATGCACTGTTCACAGCTAAAGAAGCGGTGGAGTGCACACCAGTGGGTCCTATTTACTGTTCACGGGACTCACAAATATCACTTTTTAGCAACTTTTTATTAAAAATGGGTTCCACAACACTATTCACACATTTAAAAATTATTTTGTTACAGTGTTTTCAGTTTTCAGTTTTCAGTTTCAGCAATAATAAGTTCAATTCAAATGGACCCAAAATGTTGCTGCTTCATAACACTCTGTGCATTTAGTCCCCAAGTAATTAAATAATCGACTAAGAGCATAAGTCCTAAATTTCTCAAGCTTAAGTTTCCCCGTACTATAAATGACTGTAAATATATGTTAGAGATATATTAGACATATTAGCCCAATGTAATAGGCCCAAGCCCACCCTTGTTTGTACTAGTAGTCTAGGGTTTAGTCGTCTATATATACTCATGTTAGGGTTCATTATAACACAGGTTTTGTACTACACTCTTATACAATAAAGATGTAGCCCTTAAGGGATTCCTCCGTGGATGTAGGCCATCAAGGCTGAACCACGTAACCCTTGTGTTCTCGGTGTCCTATTCTATACTTTCTCTTCCGCATCCAATCTAACATACACAAAATGGTATAACACATTGCGTTACTAATAATGTAATTTAACAATATACAAGGACAGCTAAGTTCCAAAATTCAATTGCCTTCTTTGCTGCAAACTTGTTATGCATTCTGTTTCCATGGAGTCCTGTTTGAGTAACGCTGTCACAAGAGAAGCTTGCGAAACAATTAGAGGTGCCACTGAGGCGGCCCAAATGCGCAGCATTTCAATAGAAACCAGTACCCTGGAGGCAAGGTTTGAAACTGTAAAGAAGGCAAGAGAAGATGCAAAGAATCACTCTCCATCTCCAAAGATACAAAAGGTTATATTCTTGCTGCGAGATCAAGAGGATTTTAAGAAGTACTATGAGCCAAGGGTGGTATCACTTGGTCCCATCCATCATGGTAAAGAAAAGTACAAGCTAGGAGAAAAGTACAAGCTTGTGCTAACATATGAATTCGTCAAAGGTAGCGGCAAGGAGATAAAAGATTTATACAACAAGATTGAGGAGAACATCAAGGAACTGAGGGAATGCTTCGAGGAGGAGGTGACCAAAAAATATGATGATGAGACCCTCGCTTGGCTGTTGTTCGTGGATGGCTCTGCAATACTACAATACATATACTGCGCTGCTAATGACCAGTTTAAACAGCTGGGCATAAAAACCGACAGTGTTACATTTGGACAACAGGATTTGTTCTTGCTGGAGAACCAACTTCCTTATCGTCTCCTCAAATGGTTGATGGGCTTGAGTAAGATGGAAAAGGAGTTGAGGGAATCAATTGAAACTTACGTTGCAAAGCACGATATGGTACCAGACAATCAGCAATCGAAGCAGCAACAAGAAAATGGCAATCAAGGTAACCTTCATGCACAGGAATATCAACAACCAGAGAAGCGAATATCAATGGATAAAGAGCCCGTCCATCTTCTTGACCTCCTGAGGACAAGCCTCTTGGGTTGTCATGGTCAGCCACAAGATGCTATAAAAGAACAAAAGAAAAAGGACCAAGGTTGGCAATCCTATCGCAATGTGCAAGAGCTTGAAGCAGCAGGTATCCATTTGAAACGTGGTAGCAATATTTGCTTGCATAACATATCATTTAGAAGACAATTCCTTTTTTTCGGGCAACTTTACCTTCCACCAATTATTGTGGATGACTCAACAAGACCTAAGTTCGTGAACCTGATAGCCTACGAAATGTGTCTGGATTTCAAAAATGATTTTGGGAGCACCTCTTACATATCTTTTCTTGATTCACTGATTGATGAAGCCAACGATGTTAAGATGCTAAGGAAAGCACGGATACTCCACAACTTCCTTGGCAGCGATGAAGAAGTGGCTAAGCTCTTCAATGAGATAGGCACCGACTTGGTGCCTGACCCCGATATATATCAGGATGTCAAGAACAAGATTCAGGAATTCTATGACTGCAAATGTACAACATGGATGGCTCAATTCGTTCACGACCATTTCAGCAGTCCTTGGACGATTCTTGCTTTCTGTGGTGTATTACTAGGACTTGGTTTAACTGCCGCTCAGACTTGGTATGCTGCTTCCCAGTCAGGACCCTGTGATGACTTATGCAAGAATTTAACACAAACCATGCAAAAGGTAAAGTTTTATTGATTTGCTTTCTCTTTCCAAGTGTCTAGCTAGCTAAAGTACATGGTTTCCATGCCTTTCAGTCGGTGGTTGCCAAATAAAAACACTTTAATAAGAATTCAACACTAGTTATGTTTTCAAAGAATTCAACATTAGTTATGTTTTACAGGGTTCATCATCCCAAGGCCACATATTGTATAAATTTGTTTAATTTGGTCTTGATGTTTTCGTGAATGTATGAAATAAGTCAGTGTGCGCATTCCAAATTGATGTAATGTGTGTGAAATGGAAATAATTATGCCTAAGATTTTGTGTGCTACTTGTGTTAAACGTATATGTAATTAAGTTTGAGATGAATACTTGATCCAATATGTTGCCTATATTATGATTTAATCTTGTAAAGAAAAAGGTGGAAATAGACTCAAATCTCTCTGTCCTCTCTTTTCTACATGCAAGGGGCAGTTGCAGTAGCATTTGTAAACTGTGTATCAACTTGTTGCTACATTCTCTTGTCATTGTGCAAGAGGCCTGGGATCACATCCCATCTATCAAGGAGGGCAGTTTGAGTATTGAGGGAGTGTTAACTATTATGAATGAAATAGAAAATTGCTGAGATTGTAGAGAAGAAGCAATAGGAAAGAAAAGGAGAGGACACAAGGGTTATGTGTTTCGAAGTGACACCCTATGTCCATGGAAGAAGTCCTTGATGGCTACATCTTCAGTTTCACTAGCATTAGAATGATCACAAAATAGATGAGAATCAAAAGGTAGAGATCCTCTAGGTGCCATAATGAATAATCTAAAAGAAAATGACAATGGCAAAACAAAGGAATGAGTACATGTCATATAAGGCTATGCAATATGCTCATTAATAACCTTGTATGATCATAGTGCTTGCCCTAAGCTAGAGTACATGAAGCGCACACAATGACTTATGCAATATGAACTTGTGTGTGGCATTCTAACAAACAGTTTGTGCGCAATAGTGAAAAAGGCAATTTCAAGAGCTTTAGGTAATGTCTAGTTTCCCCAAATTTCAAGGGCAGAACACACTGCTAATATGAACCAGAACGAAAGCACCAAAGCCGCCATTCAAGATTTTTTTCATAATACATGCGTGAATATGAGATGTCATAAAGCTGAAAGTCCAAAAAGCTCCTATGAAAAAGTTCGATCGTTCGAGAGTTCGAGACACAATCGTAGAAAATTTCGAATTGATTAAAAAATCGATCGGAAAATTAGAAATTTTGGCAAACAAGTTCGATCAATCGAAAAGCAATTGAAGAGCGACTGAAAATTACAGAAATTATGCTACTGAAGTTCAAAACCCTCTAAATGATCTAGATGCAACAAACTATAATATGATCAACATATACTCTTGCAACTAGACATGTACATCTCTTCTCTAAACAAAAATTACACAATTTTTTTTTATTGGAAAAAAAAAATTTAATCACTTAATTCAAGTTCACAAGAATTAGTAAATTCAAGCTCATTAGAATCTGAACACATATGCACCCAATTAGTGACCAATAACAGGACATTTTTGCAATGTACAATATGTAGTAAATCTTGTGTCGGTGGAGCAAGTCAGTGAGCAAGTTACATAAAATATTTGAGGTGGCTAAGAGCATTTATCAAGTTTTTGTACTGTTTAAAGAATGAACAGTGACTTTTACCTTTATCTACTAACTTTTTCAAATACACTTTCCAACAGATTCTCTATCTCATTCTTTATCTCATTTAAATATTATTTTTTCATTCATTATTTATATTTTTTTTAATAACTACACATTTTTCAACATTTTTTTATTTAACACATAATTATTATAATAGAAAAAATGTATTTGAAGAATGAACAGTAGCCCATCAGACTTGATGGGCTACTGTTTATTAGCCAAAAAAAAAAAAAATCCAGCTATGCCAAAGCTATATAGTACTCAAAATCTCCAAATTTTAGCTAATAAAAGCCGGATACCGATGCTCTTGGAGATGCTCTAAGGGCGATAAAACAAACCTTAAAACACTACTTCTCTTAAGCTACTTCTTATACAAATGATCTCAAATGCAGGATGCGAAAGTGTCATGAAGTAGAACACAAAAAACAAAACACGTTTGCTTCTGAAAATAATATTGAACCCATGAAGGGTTTCTTGATAGACAATAATATATATTCTAAAATAACCCCTAAATAATACTTAAACATAAGAGGACCCAAATTTGACCTAAAAAACATTAAAATCACCTAAAAATAAGGACATAAAGGCTCTAAACCTAAAATAACAAAAATTACAAATTAAATACCAAAATTAATAAATTACAATAATTAAATAGTAAATTGTGTCATACATCAGACCTCTCAACTTGAAACAAACTCATCTTCAAATTCATCTTTGAAATCTAAAATCTTCTGCTCCAAATAAACAAATACTTCGAATGGTTGAACCTCTTAATCTTCTTTCCGTACTTGCAACTCATCAATGAAATAAACAAATCAACTTGAATTTCTTTTTCCTTAGTCTTCATACAATTGTTGAGATTTACCAAATAAAAACTGACAATTGCATCAAATCTATCAACCCCAATAAAATCAATAAACTTTATTTCAGTGTCTCCCACCAAAATAATAGGTGCTTGAACATTGCAACCATCTAACTTGATTTCATCGAAATCGTTGACAACTTCCCTTATAATTTTCTCTTTAATGGTCTCTATTACTACCTCAACCTCAAGATCTTTCTCTATAATAGGGTCTTCATTAATCTCCTCTACAATCTTGATTTTAGGTTTTTCTTCTATAAAGGCCTTCATTAATTTCCTCAAAAATCTCTATATTTTCTTCTTTGACTTCTACATATTCTTCAAGAAAAGTATTTCTTCAACATGTAATTCTTCTCTTAATGGTGGAATATATGGCTCTTTAAAATAATTCAATTGTAAACGTCTTGGCCAATAATAATGTTGTTTCTTATACGACAAAAGGTCATCACAATCCAAAGAATAAATCTGATAGCAAGCATCTTTTTCATCCTTGGCCATGAACGAATTTTTTTTTTTACCTCATATGAGTCTACCAAACTGCATTCGTTCCTACCAACGTAAGGTATACTCTCTTAAGTTGCAGAGCAAGTTCAACTTTTCTCTCATCACAAATATTCGCATAGTCAAATAAATCATTTAGATCAAGTAACCAATCAAGAAAATCTTCTTTATAAAAATAATCATTAAAACTTGCAATTCTTTTATAAGTCCTATATGAAATTTATTTACCAATAGGTTGCTTGTGAGTTGTCTTCACGACAATTATCCCTATTGTTTCCATGCTCCAACGATGACATCCTTGCAAAGATATTTGTGAGTGCTAGCTATAAGTCATATAATACATGCTAAGTTTTCTGTCACCAGAATTGCTATCGTCTCATACGTTAGTTACCAAACGAAGATAAGTCAGCTCTGATACCAACTAATGAGAGAGGTGAAAGCGTCAAGAAGCAGAACATGTCTACTTCTAGAAAACAAGAAACAAAACACGTTCGCTTCTAAAAATAACCTCAAATCCACGAGGGGTTCCTTGAATCCACAAGGAGAAAGGATTCTAAGCTCCACTAGAGAAACAATAAACAAAAGTCTGAATTTTTATTAATATCAATAATCTGAAAAACATTTATAGACTTCGAGGCCTATCTAAGGGTTCCGTAAAACTTGATAGACAAGAAAATATATTCTAAATAACTCCTAAAAACATTAAAATCACCTAAAAACAAGGAAATAAATGCCCAAAACCTAAAATAATGAAAATTACAAATTAAATACCAAAATTAATAAATTACAATAATTAAATAATAAATTGTGTTCTACATTAGAATGCATTATAGACTCATTTGAAAGTTGCATTGTCATAGAATTTACCAACTAAAATTGAACATTATACATACAAGGGCAAATCTAAGAATTTTTGTTTGGGACCCAGTTATAGAATTTATACTTCAGTCAAAACAAAACTCATATATATATATATATATATATATTAAAGTAAGTCATATATATAATCACAATTTCTTAAGATTAATTAAAAAAAAAAATCTTTCTTTTAAGTATGAGTACAAACATTATATAGTTTCATAGACATGTACAAAACTATGTTGAAATTATCTTCGTTATTCTAAATAATAATCTTTCTTAGAATAAAATTTATCTGTCATCACCCATCTCCAAAGTAAAATTCTTAAAATTTTCATTGTTATTATTATAAATGATCAAATTGTCTCCTAGAGTGCAAAAAACCATTACGGTGGATCCAATAAAATCTTTAAAACCACAAATGGTTAAAAAATTTAGCAAATGTAAAAACAAAATTTACAATAAGAAACAAAATCAAGAAAAAAAAAATGTCTATATAATCTCGATCTAAGGCAATCACTTTCTTATTTGATTTAAAGGTTTATTAAACTATCTTTCTTTTTTTTTTGGGATGGAGGGGGGTGTTAGGACATATGCGTTTCACTTGTTAAGAACATATGTCATTACTTTTATGTAATTGGTTAATTCTTTGACAAAACGCACTTTACTTGTAATTGGGTAGATCTAGGATGTATTGAAATACTTCAAGAAACTATGTTTCAAGATCAAGTATGGAAGCCTTCAAATCTGTCCAAGAAAACAAGCTAAAACTGCAAGGTTACTAAAGCTCAACAACTAGTATGTGTCGAGGTTTAGAAAGCTGTTCCAGCCCGTAAGCTCGACATCTGCTCGACACCTGCTCGACAGCTTCTCGACAGCTTCTATCTATCGAGGTTTATAAAAATCAGAATTCTAGTATGATTTCTTGGGATCTGTGAATGTGTCTTTGGGCCTTCTTTTCTCCTAATCCTAGACATATAAAAGGATTGTTTTAAGGGCCGTCAAAAGGACACAAGTTGCACAAGCATTGAGAAAACTTTGTTGAAGCAAATTGTGACCAAAGACAAAGTTCTGCCCTAATTCATCTCTTCTGAAGAAGTTGTTGTGTATGTGCACCTTTGGGTTTTATGACCAAGCATCTTCTTGATCTTCATCGTGTAGGATGAACTGAAGAACTTTGCAGACAACCTCTCCTTCAGTTGGTGTTGAGGTCGCGTACTAGGATCAGTGCATTGGTTAGTCACGTATTTGGGAGCCGTGCATCAAAAGGAGAAAATGTCACTACAGAACAATTCCAATTGGGTATTGGGGTAAGGGTTCAACTGTAGGTTGGTAAGGTACTTGGGATTCCTTTACTTGTAACCAGTTGTTGTGATAATAGTGGAGTGTCGGGAGTGGTAACCTGAAAATCACCCGGTAGGGTTTTTGCCGTCAGGTTTTCCCCATTCGTAAACAAATCACCATGTTATTTATTTTCCGCTGCATATTTATTTTATTGGTGATTTGTTTGTACTACCACACGTTTGCATGTTAAATTGATTAATCAATAACTGGGCTAATTAATTAATTAATTTAATCACAAGGGGTCAATATGTTTTTGGCCTATCAAGTGGTATCAGAGCAGACACACTCTGACTAGATTTAATCTTTGTTGTGTTGATCTATTGACCCCTGTTTGTCATGAATAGAGGACAATCATTAATCATACCTCCTTTATTTGATGGCACTAATTATGCATACTGGAAAGTACGCATGAGAGCTTTCTTGCAGTTTTTAGATGAGAAGGTGTGGCAAGCTGTAGAGATTGGTTGGACCAAGCCAAAAGAAGCGCCGACCGATTGGGATGAAGCCAAGATCAAGGCGGCAAACTTCAACAGTAGAGCATTGAATGCCTTATTTAGCGCAGTCACCAATGAGGAGTTCAAGAAGATATCCTCTACTGAAACTGCAAAGGAAGCATGGACCATCCTCCAGACAACCTATGAGGGTACAAAGGCTGTCAAGGATTCAAAGCTTCAAAGGCTCACTACAAGCTTTGAAGAAATAAAGATGGAGGAGGATGAGTCGTTCGATGAGTTCTATGCCAAGCTTAAGGACATAATGAACTCAGCCTTCAATTTTGGTGAAACCATTCCTGAACCCAAGATTGTGAGGAAGGTGCTCAGATCTCTACCCGAGAGATTCCATGCCAAGATTACAGCGATAGAAGAATCAAAGGATATTTATAAGATTCCTTTGACTGAGCTGGTTGGAAACTTGCAGACCTACGAACTAGGACTATCTAGGATTGGCAAGTCGGGTAAAGGCAGGAGCATGGCCTTGAAGGCAAAGAGCAATGATACAGATGATTCTTCCGATGATGAAGATTCCAAGATGAAGTCTTACATTACAAGGCAGTTTAAGAAGTTTATGAAGAATGCCAATGGAAGGAACTTCAACAAGGACCGCAGACAATCCAGTTCTTCTCAATCTAAGGGCCAAGACAAAGGGAAGAAGGATACAAGGGATGGCGGTCAGTACACTATTCCCACAGGACCTAAGTGTTTTGGGTGTCATGGCTTTGGTCACCTGAAGTAAGAATGCCCCACATATCTCAAGAGCACTGGGAAGAGTAAGGCACTTACTGCAACCTTGAGTGACACTGAGCCTGAAGATGATTCCGACAATGAAGATGATGGAATCTTGAATGCCTTCACTGCCACAGTCAATCCTACTGAAGGGATTGTTGAAGACGTGGAAGAAGAAGAAGAAGAATTGGTGGATTCTAAGTGCGAGAAGATGGATGATCAAGATGATATCCATTCAGCCTATGAGAAAATATACAAGCTGTCTGAGAAGTATGAGAAACTGTATAGGCTGGCCACCAAGAAGCTCAGTGATGTGGAACTTGATCGTGAAGAGTTGTCCACAAAGTTTGATGAGGCAAATCAGACTATTGGAGTGTTGAAGTTTGAGAACAATTTCTTGGCTGAGAAGACTAAGAAGCTTGAAGCAGAGCTGTTTCAAGTTAGAGCTCAATTGGAGAGGACCTCGAGTGCAAAGCTTGATGAGATGCTCAGCATTCAGAAATCTGCTTCAGATCGAACAGGTTTAGGGTATGGTCTTTCTTCCTCTAATATTGCTTCTACTAGTGCTACTATGTTCGTTCCTCCTGCTAATAAAATTGATATTGAGAAGACTGATGTTAAAACTGAATTAGCTAGTGAGAACTTAAACAAAGGCAAATCTATCTTAGGAGCACCCCCTAAGCAAGATAAGAAAGATGTTAAGAACCCTAGGGCTAAGAAGGCTAACTCTCAAAAGCCTAAACAGAAGAAGCAGCATCTCTGTCATCATTGTGGAACTATCGGTCATACTCAACCAAATTGTTATAAGTGGTTAGCCACTCAACAGAGCAATGGCATGATCGCAACTGGAAGCCAGAATCAGTTTCAATCCTCTCTTGCCCCTCTTGGAGATCTTCTGAAAGCCCACATATTCCTTTCGAACTTGAACGGGTTCAATTCTTCCCCTTCATCGCCGGTTCAAGGATTCAATCAAAGGAAAGGTTCTTCCAAGGTGTGGAAGAAAAAGGACTCTAAGTGATTCTATCACTTTCTTCTATCTTCTCGTTTTTGTTTGTTGCATTACTTGTGTGTCTTGCATTTATTTTGAGTTAGTTTAGTTTTATGCTTTGCTTTGATAACATGTTTGTGTTTGTTTATTTTCAGTTTTGTTTATTTTGTTTTTGATATAAAAATAAAATAAAATTTTTTGAAAAATAAAAAAATACAAAAACAGTGTGTGTTTTGTGTACCTTGGATGGTCGTTGAAACAAAGTTTTCCAAACTTTGTATCTTTTGTAGCTTAGATGAGCATCTCTATGCACAACTAAGTAAGTGAGCTTTGTGGCTCTTGTTTGTGATGAGTAAGATTAAGTCATCTCTTGAACTTAACACTCGTATCACTCTTTTTGATGGGTAGGACTGGAAAATCCTAAGAGAAATGCATAAATAACCATCTCACCACTGTTACCCGCCAATCATAATATGACACCTGTATGCTTCGGCATAGCAAAAGTGCAGTGTCAAAGACATCCGTATGCTTCGGCATAGCAAAAGTGCAGTGTCAAAGACATCCGTATGCTTCAGCATAGCAAAAGTGCAATGTCTATGCTTAACATGTTGGGTATTTCTTTTCTCTCTTTTATATGCCCATGCATGATATGCTAAATAAAAGAAAATATGCAAAAAAAATAAAAAGCAAAAAGATCAAAAATGCTTTAAATATGATTACAAGCGTGTTTTTTAGGAAATGTAGGAGTTATAGGATGTACCTCAAAGGTGATAGTCCCCATCAAACAGTTATGATTGTGTGTGAATTAAAGTGATTTTCTCATATCTCAAATCGTCATAACATGTATACACTTATGCAATCTTACGATATTTTTTATACACAACACGCAATATTCTTTGCTACTTTTTATACATGTGCAGGTACAATGTGATTTGGCCATCACAAGGTTTTACTTGTGCTAATGTATGCTCACTAAACTGTCTTGACTTGTTTTTGATATATAAAATTGGTTAGACTTGTTTAGTGTGTGTGTGTGTGTGTGTGTTTTTGGAGGATCCACGTGCTTGAAATTTTCGTTGAGAGATGATTTTGAGAGCTTAATATGTTGATTGGATCACTTGTTGAGTTGCATGTTGGATTGCATTCATGTCTGTGTTTTTCACTTCTCGAAAAACTGTTTTTAAAAGCTGGCTCGACACCTCCTCGACACCTCTTTGATACCTAGCCATCTGTCGAGCTTCTTCAGCTTTTTCTTATCACAATCTTGACACTACCTCGACACCTGGTGGATCGATCAAGAAAGTTTCTGTCTCTTCGATACCTTGTCGATCGATCGAGATTCTGTTCTTGATTCTGGTGTTTATTCCTCGATACCTCCTTGACACTTGTATTTATCGATGACCTTTTTCCTCGACACCTATCTCGACAGATGTCTCGACACCTGTATCTATCGAGCTTTACTGAGGATCTATTTAAGCCCTTTGCGCGATCCGATTCTCATTTTCTCGATCTCTCTCGATTTCTCCGCGCCTGTTCACCTCCCAAACTCTCTTTTCTCACTCAAAACCTTCAGCCCACGTGATTTTCAGCCTTTCTTTGCTTCAAATCACTTGGTATGATCTCTTTTCCCTTCATTCTTCATGCATTTCATGTTTTTTGAATCTTAGGTTTTGGGGTTTTTGAAAATTAATGAGTGTTTCTTTAAATTTTGGGATGGGTTTTCATTTAAAAGTGTTCAAAATCTCATGCATTGCATCACATTTGCATTATAATGGTATCTTCATGCATTTAGATGTGTGTAATATGTTTGTGTGCTGGTAGGTTTGGATTGGGCTGAGCCCATGATGAAATTTCTTTTGCATGTCATATGTCTACTCCGGCTCGGAACCCTCTTCATTCTAGAGCTTTCTCCTCTTCTGATTCTACTCCTCTTAATCTTCAGTTTCGTGATGTTGATGCCCACAAGGCATTCTCGGAGAACTTCTCTAGACGAAGTGTTCATTCAGAATGCCAAGTCATTTTGGCGGACTTCGTCGACACTGTCCTTCCCTCTGTCATTCACAGTAGGGGATGGGAGTCACTATGTGACGTTCCGGTCACATGTCCTCTCGTGCTTATTTAGGAGTTTCACTCCAACATACACAGGATTGATCGTTCAGTACCTCTTTTCTTCACTCGCGTTCGAGGTACGCGCAACCTTGTCACACTGCAGCTTGTTGCGGATGTGCTTCGGGTCCTTAAGATAGAGTTTCCTGACTATCCTTCTTATGAGCGTCTGCGGACTGTGTCCAAGGATGAGCTCATATTTGCTTTCTGTGAGTGCCCTTCGAAGTGGGGTAAGCGTCAGTTTACATCATGTCGACCTTTTGCTAAAGGTCCTAGATTCTTAAACATGGTGATGACTTTTGTACTTCATTCGCTTTCTCACTACAACTCCATCACAGAGCCTCGAGCTTGATTTTTGTTATCTCTCCTTGAGCATCTTACCATAGATTTTCATTCTCATTTCATTCTGTCTATTATAGATGTTCATTTGGATGCGGCGACCTGTGATAAGCTCATCTTTCCTTCTGCTATCACGAGGATTCTACGCCATTTTTCCGTCCCTTTTCCTGTGTCTGACCATTTCACTTTCATGTGTGCCATAGATGCCGCTACCGAAAAACGTAGTGAGGCGTAGTTTAGGTCGAGACAACCGGATTCCACTCCTCCCTCCTGTTCAGCTCCATCTCGATCTGCTCCATCTACATCCGCTCCTTCTTCCTCCATGAGCGATGTGTCCCTTGGAGACATCATGGCACAGCTGCAGCGCATGGATGCTCGCCTTGATACACTCTCCACTAAGTTGTATCAAGTGAATGTTCGTGTTGGTCGTATTGCACGACGACAGGCGACCATGGGTGATTTTGCTCCTGAGGCTACTCCTTCACCACCTCCTCCAGCGGCTTCTGACTCTAAGGATGATGATGACGAGGATGATGATGCTTCGGATGATAATGATGGAGATGTTAGCTTTACTGATGAGATGTCTACTTGACACTCTACCCTTTGTCACTTGTGACAAAAAGGGGGAGCAATTTTGGAATATGAGAGTAGTCATCTTAGGGGGAGAGTTAGTATAGGACATTTTGTTAGGGGGAGTGTTGATACTTGAGGGATGTAGTGAGGATATGATGTATCTTTTTCTTTTCTACTTTTTAGATACATTGTTCTTGTATATTAGGTCTTGTGACCAGTTTTTACATACATTTTACTTATGTTCTCTATATGTGGATGTATGTTTCTTTCACCTACCTCTACATGTGTTGTTTCTTCTCTATCTTTATACACATGTTTCTTATACTTGTATGCAATCTATTATTTCTGTTTCACACAAGATGCCTTGATAAGTTTTGTTTAAAGTGTTTCAGAAATACAGGTTGTCAAAGTCTACTTGTCATAAACTCTCTTCTTGCAAAGTTTTTCAAGAGTTTATGTTAGGATAGATTTTATTGTATTCAACAAGTGAATATGAGCTGAGTGACTTATGACTTCTCTCATATGTTCATTTGTTTGTTGTGGTTTTGTCACGGATTGCCAAATGGGGAGATTGTTAGGACATATGTGTTTCACTTGTTAAGAACATATGTCATTACTTTTATGTAATTGGCTAATCCTTTGACAAAACGCACTTTACTTGTAATTGGGTAGATCTAGGATGTGTTGAAATACTTCAAGAAACTATGTTTCAAGATCAAGTGTGGAAGCCTTCAAATCTGTCCAAGAAAACAAGCTGAAAGTGCAAGGTTACTAAAGCTCGACAGCTAGTATATGTCGAGGTTTAGAAAGCTGTTCCAGCCCGTAAGCTCGACAGCTTCTATCTATCGAGGTTTATAAAAATCAAAATTCTAATATGATTTCTTGGGATCCGTGAATGTGTCTTTGGGCCTTCTTTTCTCCTAACCCTAGACATATAAAATGATTGTTTTAAGGGCCATCAAAAGGACAAAAGTTGCACAAGCATTGAGAAAACTCTGTTGAAGCAAATTGTGACCAGAGACAAAGTTCTGCCCTAGTTCATCTCTTCCGAAGAAGTTGTTGTGTATGTGCACATTTGGGTTTTATGACCAAGCATCTTCTTGATCTTCATCGTGTAAGATGAACTGAAGAACTTTGCAGCCAACCTCTCCTTTAGTTGGTGTTGAAGTCACGTACTGGGATCCGCGCATTAGTTAGTCACGTACTTGGGAGCCATGCATCAAAAGGGGGAACTGTCACTACAGAACAAGTTTAATTGGATATTAGGGTAAGGGTTCAACTGTAGGTTGGTAAGGTACTTGGGATTCCTTTACCTGTAACTGCTTGTTGTGATAATAGTAGAGTTTCGGGAGTGGTGACCTGAAAATCACCCGGTGGGGTTTTTGCCGTCAGGTTTTTCCCATTCGTAAACAAATCACCGTGTTATTTATTTTTTGCTGCATATTTAGTTTATTGGTAATTTGTTTGTGCTACCACGCGTTTGCATTTTAAATTGATTGATCAATAACTTGGCTAATTAATTAATTAATTAAATTAATTTTCCACTGCATATTTAGTTTGTTGGTGATTTGTTTGTACTACCACGCGTTTGCATGTTAAATTGATTAATTAATAACTTGGCTAATTAATTAATTAATTTAATCACAAGGGGTCAATACGTTTTTGGCCTATCAGGGGGCTTCTTTTTTTGTAAACCAAACCATTCAAATGCCCCCACCTCTCTCTTTCCCCAAAGTATGTCTATTGCCTTTTCATGGAAAAGATGATCCACGACTTGGTATATTAATAATAGCAATCGTTGTATAACCTAGAATTACAAAAGAAAAGTATATGATTATAATATAAAAGAATAAAAAAGAATTGCAAAAGTAAAGACTTCCTTGAAATTACGCATGTTCGGAACTATCTTACTTCAATTTATTATGTGTTTATTAAACGATCATTCATGTGTAGTTTTAGTTATATGACTTTTTTAATAAGTCATGTGACTTGTTTAAATTATACATATGAGTAGTCTTATAATAGCCATATAAGAGGTTGGAAAAAATAGCTCCAAATATGTTTGGAACCAAGCTTTATCATTTTCAATATACTAAGCAAGGCTGGCCACATATATTATTTTATGTCATTCTATGTTTCAAAAATAATACTCTTTATTACCTCTTGAATTGACATGTCCTTTATCATTTTTACTAATATTATTTTAGGTCTTCATTTATCTTTTGCTTGTTCTATCAACTACAATCAAGTCGTACTCCTCCTCACTATTGCACTGATATTTCTTCTTTGCATATGGTCAAACCATTTCAAGCATCTCTCTCTCTCTCTCTCTCTCTCTCTCTCTCACAAGATTTATATGGAGTCCTCTCCTAATTTACTTATTATGGAAAAAATCAAGAAAACATAAAAAAAAATATATATGTGTTACAAAAAACATTATTCCAATCTATAAAATAAATATTAAAAGACCTTATTTCCTAGTTTCAATCTAGGGAATCCAAATAGATTGCTTTGCCTCTTAAGTATTTTTCAAACAACCATTAATCTACATTACTCGATCAATTTAAGTTTTGAGCCTAGATAATGAGATGTGAAAGTGTTAGGTACCCTCTTTGTTCGATATGAAGACTAATCTCATAGTTCGTAATAGCCACTAATAATTACCATACACAAATCTATATATATATATATATATATATATATATAAGCAGAGATCTTATGTAGGAGTGTATGAGGTTCTACCAAGTAGAGCTCTACTTTTGCATTTAGCCTTTTTTTTACCTCTTTCATTAATTTTTTTTACTGTTACCTAAAAGTTCACATTAACTTATTTTACTATTATCTCATTAATATCTTATTAATTGCCAAAGCTTACATCACCCAATTTCTCTATTCTTCATGTCTTTTAGCAAACCCACTATTTTAGTTTATTTATTTATTTATTTATATTTTATTTGATTTTTTATTTAAGTAAGGGCTAATAGTAATAAGGTTTTACCAAGTGGCACATTCTATGCAAAAAGAATTGAAATATTCTCAAGATAAAAATAAATTAATTATTGACTTTTTGGTTCAATGTTTCAAGACTTTTCTAATTAAAAAATAAATATTTTTTGTATCATTTGGTTCAATGTTTCAAGAATTTTTATCCCTCACACATACACACAAATCTCTTTGCATTTTAATTCACAATTTTCACCTCTTGCACTTCTACCTATTTATATATACCTAGCCATAGGCCCATAGCCCTTTAAGCCATCCCATGTCAAATTCACACAGACCAAATACGATGTCATTTACCTTCAATCTTTCGACAACATCTACTTAGCTCTAACATTGTTGTTTCATCTAATCCTAGCCTGTATGAGTTGCCTACAACCAAGGAAAAGAGAGGAGGGGGGGGGGGGGGGGGGGGCTTGTGTTTTATATTGAGTGACAACATATGACAATTACTATTTTGATGTTAAGGTTAGAAGTTGTGGATTTGTAATTTTTGTAAATGATGTGATTGACTATGGGTGTTTAGTATGTGTATTTGTTTTTAGAATTAAAAAGAAAGAGAAAGACACATTCTATATCAACTTTTATTCTATAATATTCCTCCAAAGTTTTTTTCTTATATTTTATTTCTCATCATTGCAATTGAATATTTATAATGGATATGTGTGTCAGATTTATAATTGTTGGTTTTTATAATGAACTCATTACAAATAAAGTTCTATAACAATTATGTTATAGTATTTATACAATATTCTCCAAAACCATCTTATATAAAATATTACAACATTATCCGTGTATCGCACAAGTAACTTACTAGTATCAATAAAGTTACAAGCAAAACTAATAAAAATTCAAAACTTCCTTTGCTAGTACATCTAAAAAAAAATAACTAACTAACTAACTAAAGAGCATCATAAATAATTGAAAATTCAACCATAATCAAATGTCATGTTGGATTAAATCTTGAGATCACGAGCAAATAAAAAGTCAGATTCAAGGAAGCAAAAAATTAATTTAATATATACATTAAAAAATAAAAATAAAATAAAATAAACCTAATTAATATTCTACTCCAAATCCTATCCAATCTAAAAATAAAGTCACACAAAAAATATACATTTTTCCTGTTGGACGTATCTTGTATGTTCCAAGCTTGTTATGTTTGTCAAAGTCATATAGTTTTCTTTCTTTTTTTATTCTTTTTTTTTTTTTTTTTTTTTTTTGAGAAGGAAGACTTTAAACTTTACTAAAAAGGAGGGGCAAAATCAGCCTTTAAGTCATATAGTTGATTTCGAAAAGTATCTATATTTTGTCCCCCAACTTACATACCATTCGAATAAGAGTAACAATCCTAATTAGGTTTGTCAGTTAAAGTTTCCTAGTACTATCCCGTATAAATTACTACAAATACTAGGACAACAAACTTACAAATTTCCACTATTTTAAAAATTGGACCGGACCGGCCGGTCCGACCGGTTCAACCGGGAATCAGGAGCCAGTCCAGTCCGGTTAAAACCCCCAAAACCGGTCAACAATCGGTCAAAAACCGAAAAACCGATCAAAAACCGGGGTTGAACCGAAAATTTTCAAAAAAATGGTTTGATGCCCGGTTCGGTTTTTAAAACCATGCAAATTTCTTTTCAAAAAAAAAATTTAAAAAAAAAATTTCTATTGTCTTCTTGGGTGCAAACTCGCTCTGGCTTTAATGGAGCATGTCATTTCCACGGAGTTCCATTCAAGGAAGGCTGTCGGAAGAGAAGCCGGTGAATCAAGCAAATGCTGACGCATCACCATGGAAATGGTAAGGTAGTCTGCGTCAGCATCTGCTTGATTCACCGGCTTCTTAGTTTTGTACAAACCTGAAATGATCTGTATTTGGACCTCCTCAGTTTTGTACTTGCTCTCAGTTTTGTACAGACTTGGTACACTGTCCCTTAGCTTAAATACATGAAATTCTATTATGCTTCCTCTGTTTCCTAATAAAAGACACATACATATCATTCCTCGATTCTCTCATTAATGAAGCCAACGATGTTAAGGAGCTAAGGAAAGCTGGGATACTCTAAAAGCTCCTTGGCAGTGACCAATGTAAGGTTGAATTTAATCAATCATTTTATTGTCTTTATTCCTTGTCAATTTGCTTGTAATTCAGCATTTAGAAACCCTGTATTTAGGTGGGAATCATGTAAGGGTAGTGTGTGAGAGAGTGTGAAGAAAAGCTCAAGAGTGTGCACTCAAGCAGGGCCTTGTGACTGGATCTCGCGACTAGCTCACGGCTGGCAAGTTGCCAAAGGAATTACATGTGTGAAGCATGCAAAGGAGCTAAAGAGTCATGCTAGCTAGAGCACTACAGGACAAAACTTCCAGTCTGGCCATTCTGTTAGCTCGCGACTCAGTCTCGCGACTCAGTTAAGTCCCGAGGTCAAGTCGCCAGATCACTTTGTTTGGGAAAAACTAACATTTTGCATTCCAAACACACACCAGTATAAATACCCTTATACCCATGTATTGTAGAGAGCTTCCGAAGAGAATTTTGAGAGAGAAACCCTAGAGAAAAACAAGATTGACTCATCCACAATCTTCATCATTTGATTCTCCAAATTCCTCTACTCTCACCCTCTTTATTGTTACATCCTTGAGAGGTATATTAAGCCATATCCTTTTCTCACCATACCCATATCTGTGAGAAGGTTATTTGGTGCTTGGGAAACATTTAGGAAGAGACCAATTGATATCGGTTGATGCTATGGGTTATAGTAGAATCCAGTAAGCTAGAGAACAAAAAAGTTTGGCGTAACCTCATTGGAGCAAGAAGTTTGGAGGGTTTAGGTACACTGGGTAGATTAGGCTTGGAGGGTCTTCTACTCACTACAACAAAATGTATTTTTTGTGACAAAAATTAGTGAGGAAATATTTTTCGTCACTAAAAATACAGCTTTAGTAACGAAATATGAATTTCGTCACAAATAATGAAAAAAAATTATAACATTTAGTGACAAAAAATAAATTTCGTAGCTATTGTGATCTGAAAAATGGGCGCTAGTGGAGGGAAACTTTGGCGCGAGTTTAATTAATCTATAGTGACGAAATATTTCGTCGCTAAAAGTTGAAATTTTTAGTGACGAAATATTTCGTCACTGTAGGTATTGTTGTGGATAGTATTAGTGACGAAAATTCTTTCATCGCTATAAGGAAGAATTAGCGACGAAAAAAATTCGTCACTAAAAATAATAATAGTTTTGCACTTATATGTTTTTAGTAATGAAATCACAATTCGTCACTAAAAGTATGATTTAGAGACAAAATATGAATTTCCTCTGCAAAAATCTTAAGAAAGCCTGTGTCTTTAGTGACAAAACTGAAATTCGTCGCTAAAAACTTAAAAGCCTAATTTCAATACAATACCCAGCTAACCACAAAACATTTCAACCCAAGCATTTCGGTCAAAAAAAAAAAAAAAAAAAAAAAAAAAAACTAAGCTAGACCAAAAAAACCTAAAGGAAAAAAACCCATCGTCGCCGATAAGCTCCGTTGAGCCAACCGTCGCCGATGAAGCTCAACGGTCACGCTTCAGCTCGCCGATGAAGCTCAACGGCGACACGATCGGCGAGCTAAGATGAAGCTCAATGGCGACGCTTCAGCTCACCAATCGCGACACTCAGCTCGCCGATCACAACGCTTCAGCTCGCCGATCGCGACGCTTCAGCTCGCCGTTGGCAACGATTCAAGTCGCCGATCGTTGGCAACACTTCAACTCGTCGACGATGTTCAATTAGCGATGCTTTATCCTTCAGTTCGTGACGCTTCCGGCGACCCTTTGCCTTCCACCTAATCAGCGACCCTTTGCCTCCCCCAAACGTGTAAATTTTTCTTTAACCAAGGCATTGAATATTTTTGTATATTTTCTTTCATTTTTTCTTAGCAACCAAATATACCCTTTTTCTTTTAATGTTATTACATACAAGCTTTTATGGAGATTCAAGGTTGCATGATTGAGACCACTGGAAAACTGAAGCAGGTCAGTCACTTTGTTTCACATTTTGGATTATTTATTTATTTGTTTGTTTTTAGTTTTTAGTTTCAATTTCAACTTAAAGTTGGGTTCTTTTTGTGTTAAATCATATGGTATAGCATGAATTTGGTAACAAACTGTGAACTGGGTCTTTCATGATTTAGTAAATACAAGGTGTGAACTGGGTTTTTCATTATTTAGTTGTATAAGGTGTGAGCTATGTCTTTTTTTATTTTTGTTCATTTTTTTTGCTTAATCTTTCATTTTTTAAGTTAGAGGTTGCTGCTTAATGCCATGTTATATACGGATCCTGTGTTTTGTTTTGTGTTACTTGGGAATGCAAACCTTATGCAAACTTAATTATCAAAAAAATTATTATACTTACTTAGTATTCAACACCTTGCAATGAGTGGTTGTTGAAAACTTTCTAAATTTTTCTTTAACCAAGTCATACTATAAATTGGAAATTGGTTGTTAGGTTTCCTATTCTAACATTCATTTTCCATTGCAGGTAGGTGATTACAATCAGTCAATAGTATTGCGTACACAAAAATTAAAAGGTTTCTGGCAGCAATGGGAAACTTGGGGATTCCCAACTTCAAGGAGTCAGACTTAGAGAAGGTATTTAACTAGTAAATGCATACAGACACATGTTTGCTCTGTGATATAGTGATGTACACATATCACGGTATTAGGTTGTGAAGAAAGTTTCTTATATATGTACTTGTCAATTGTTGTAATTCTTTTTGATTTCTAGGTTCTTATTGTTTGGATGATTCTAGTTTTGGATCCTCACTTTCTTGGTTTGGTTTCCACATTGATACTAGTGTTAGATATATGTAGTGTGCAAGTTCATATACATTAGGTGTAATGTATGAACTCAAAATGAGATTACCCATCTTCTAAATTTTCTTGTGTTGATTATTGCTTAGGTAATGGTACTCTGATTTCACAATGGGATTGTGTCCTCTGATTGTTATTTTACTTGATTTAATGGGGGATTGATCTCTAGATTATGTTTTAGATACATTGTGCTACTCTATTCATATTTCTTGCTAATTGCTAATTTTTTCTATCATCCATTTTGATGACAAAAATGAGTGTTCAATCTGAGAAAGGAATATTAGGATGGCATTGTCTCTAAAACCAGGTTGATGAAGGTTTTTTTTTTTTTGGGGGTTGGGTCCTTTGTTATATATATATTATCTTTTGGGATTAGCATAGAATGAGGATATAGACTATAGAGATATATGAATGACATTACAGGTGAAGTGAATGGTTTTGTGGAATTAGAATTTAACACTAGTATTGATGAGGATCATGATGGCACTGATTAGTTTAAACAGAAGTACTTTAATGTTACTTAAAATACTGCCAATGCACTTTATGGTAGAAGTTTGAGGGTTTGGGTATATATGTACTTAACATAAAAGTTTAAAATTGATGCATAATAGGTGTAATTTGAGCTTTCCATCTTGATTGAAAGGTATTGTGAGATTTGGTTACGGTCTAATATTTAATGAGCTTTTACAAGATTTTCTTAAACTTTTGTACTTATAAATTTAATTTTTCTTTTGCAGACTAAATACACATTGTTTGCAGTAATTTTGGATTTTTTCTAAAAGTTGTAAACTTAGCTTGAGCAAAGTAAGTAAATTCTAGTAAAAAACTTACAAAATTGTATACTTGTGATGTTGGAAATTGGATTTGTGGTGGTATGTTGTGTTGGAGCAAGTGGATGGCTTGCATGGTGTTATAAGGTGGTTTAAACTAATATTGGGAGTGTTTTTCATTTCTTGCAAATGTGAATGAGTATTGCTGATTAGATGTGAAAAATAGTTATTTATTTATTTATTTAAATACTTGTAAAACCATATGTGTAACACTTCATGTAGCTTCCTGTTTGAGCTATTTATTTGATGAGCACTGTTGGTTACACACTTGTGTGTATACATGTGTTTTATAACTAAAACCCATGATTTCATGTTTGAAATCATGGGTTAAACCCATGTTTTTAGTTACAAAACACATGTGTATACACACCTGTGTAATAAGATTTAGTTTTATTTAATATGGGTGAAATTTTTGATTGATCTCTAACTCAATTATGTTAATTAAGGTTTGGAAGTTGGTTTAACTTGCATTCATTGGTTTGCTACTTGCATACAATTTTCTTTTTCATTGACAATCTCAATGAAACACCATAAATGTGGTGGATAGATATTGTATTTAGTTAGGGCATCAATCAATCGAATTAAGTTCTTATATTCTTTTTCCATTTTGGTGCCTTTGGTTAACTTTTAATGCTATTTGGTTTGTGATGTCTGAGGTTGTAAGGCTGAATTTTCTTTTAGATTTGATAGTATACCTCTATTTTATAAATTATTTATTATTAGTTTCCTTCTCTTGTTTACTCATACAGTTGTTCCATAAACATATAAATTCTTATAGTCTGGTTCAAGAAAGAATTTTAAAGCCTGACACAAACTTATGATCTAGAACATGGCTTGCTAACTACTTAAAAGCTGGTAATTTATTGCCAGTAAACCAGCAAGGCAGACTCCACCAAGTTTATTTTCCCTGGTTTACTTTTTTTAGTTGTCTTGTAATAGCAGCTTAAGCAAATATAGTTAATGTTATCTACACTTTTGTCTTTAGACATCTAATGCATTGTTAGAAATGTGACTACTCTTAGTGCATTGTTAGAAATGTTTCTTATAACATAGTTAATGTTTTTACTTTACGATTTTAATGTAGTATTGTTTTTATATTTGTGCAGATTTCTTATTGGTGGCTTTTAGGAGATTTACGTTTGGCATTACTTGAAGACATATGAGGACATCTTCCGTTAGTTCTAAAATAGGGTTTAGGTAGAGTTATTGTATGTATTGCAAACAATTATTGTATGGAAGGAGTTTGAATTGGATACTTGTTTTATTTTTTACTTGTGGAATGTATGAATCTTTTTTTATAAATGTGTTGTTGAAATAAATGTGTTATTCAAATGTGAGGTTTTAATAATGTAATGACAGGTTACAGGTTAATATCAAAGCCATAAAAAAATAAAAACAGAAAATAAGTTTTAGTGACGAATTTTTTCGTCACAAATATAGCAACAAAAAATTGTTTTAGTGACGAAAATTTTTCACTAAATATAGCAAAATTTTGTAAGAAATGGTTTTAGTGATGAAAATTTTTGTCACTAAATGTGCCTAGATTTTCTTAAAAATAGTTTTAGTGACGAATTTTTTCGTCACTATATGTACCCGAACATAGTTTTAGTGACGAAATTATTCGTCACTAAATATGATTTAGTAAACTAAAGTAGTGACAAAATATTTACGTCACTAAATAGTGTTTTTAGTGAGGAAAACATTTAGTGACGAAACGTTTTCGTCACTAAAAGGTTTTAAAAAAAAAAATCAAATCGGACTTTTAGTGACGAAATTTTTCGTCACTAGGACTTTACGAGGCTACAATGACAAAATGAGTTTCGTCACTGAAAGTCCAATTTCGTCACTGAAGGTCCTTAGTGACAAAAAACTGGACTTTTAGTGACGAATTTTTTCGTTACTGAAAATACATTTTGTTGTAGTGACTGTTCATGTATCCCAACTTCATTCTCTAGTGGATTATTGACCGCTTGGAGGGCGGCAAAGAGGTTTTACACCGAGGACTTCAGTTTCCTCTTCGATAACACATTGCTGTGTTGTCTTTGTGTTTGCATCTCTCTTTCCTTAATCTTTGCCATTTAATTTCTGCAGTGATTGTGATTTTATTTGGTTTAGATTGTTTTATCAATTCTGTTTTAGCCTATTTTCATATTCCGCACATACATTGTTTGATAATAAGCTTGAATTTGTAATTTGTAATTTGGGAGTCTAAACGTTCAAGGTGTTTTACACACTATTTGAACATTCAACCAAGAAGTGACCCAACTCTTCAGTGAGATAGGCACCGATTTGGTACCTAACAACAAAATATATAGCGATGTTAGATCCAGAATTTAGAAGTATTACAAGAACAAGGTGAAGACCTAGATATCTTAAGCCATTCACGACCATTTCGGCAGCCCCTAGACAATCCTGGCTTTTCTTGGCGCTTTATTGGCACTTGCTCTTAGTTTTGTACAGATTTGGTACACTGTCCCTTAGCTTAAATACATGAAATTCTATTATGCTTCCTCTGTTTCCTAATAAAAGACATATAGAAGTACATCACGAGTTCTGCACCAAAGTTCTAAACAAGATCCTCGTTTTACTTGAAATGAAAAAAAATCAATGTTGGTCATCTTATTTAAAGGAGGATTAGCGTAGAGTAGAAATGGCTCTAAATTTGTTTATTTTTAGCCAACTCTATTTTACTTCCCTCCACTCTCCCTTCTTCTCCTTTCAATCCAAACAGGCCCTCGTTTGTTTATTTTTATTTTTCGTTTGCATGGAAGTATAAAATAACTATGACTACGTAAATATACCCAATCTCTTGTTTTAGAGAAATTATAAGGTCCACATGATGGACAAGTGACGTGGTCTACCATTCCACTAAAAGACTCACACCTGTTTAAAATTACTGAGTTATAAATTTTTTTAAAACAGAAACTGTTTACTGGCTCTGCAATTTTAAATAAGTAGGAGTCTTTTAATGGAATGGTTGACAAGTGACGTGATCCATCAGAAGACTGTATAATTTCTCCTTGTTTCAGTATAATAATGTTTAAATAAAGTGTACGAGATAAAATATATAACTGCTTGTTTTATTTCTTTTTGGTGTGAGGAGTGTTGTTGAGTGTATGTGTAATAAAGTAAATCACAATATTCTATGATTTAGTTTTGAAATTAAAGTAAATCACAATAGATACTCTTCTCTCTTGGCGCAAAAAATTATATTGCAAATGTTTGTGAAAGTACACTTAGTGTGTAAAACACTAATGAATATTTAAACCCCCAATTTCAAATATAACCAACACAAGCTTATACTCAAACAATAAATGTGTAGAATAATAAGTACAGGAAAAAACCCAAACAAATAAACAACTCTACACCATAATTAATCACAACACAGCAGCAATTAAAAGGCAAGCGTAATGGTTAGAGAGATGCAAACACAAAGATAATATTGGCACGTATTATTGAAGAGGAAATCGAAGAACTCGGCAAAAAACCTCTCTATCACCCTCTAAGCAGTGAAATGATCCACTAAATAATAAAGTTGAGATATACGAATAACAATAGACCCTCCAAGCCTAATTTACCAAATGCACCTAAACCCTCCAAGCCTCTTGCTCCAACAAGGTTAAGCCTAACCGTGTCTTCTTTAGTTTTCCAGATCCCGCAATAAGCCCATTGCATCAACCAAGTGAATTGGTCACCTCTGAATTGCTTCCCAAGCACCAAAATACCTCCTTACTGATTTGGGTATGGTGAGATAAAGATTTGACTAATGAACCTTTTAAGGGTATGTTAATGGAGAGGGTTAGAGTAGAGGAATTTGGAAAATCAAAAGTTTAAGATTGTGGATGAGTCAATCTTGGTTTTCTTTAGGGTTTTTCTCTCAAAATTCTCTCTGGAAGCTCTCTACATTTCGTGGATATAAGGGTATTTATAATAGGATACGCGAGGAATGTGAAAAGTCATTTTTTCTGCAAAATAAGGTATTCTGGCGACTTAATCTCGCGAGTGAGATGAGTCGCGAGTTTGAGTCGCGAGATAATTGCCAGGCCAGACTATACTTTTTGTCCTGTAATGCTCCAGCTGCCATGACCCCTCAGCTTCCTGCATGCTTCACACATGTGACATTTTGGCGAGTTGCCAGTCGCAAGTCACTCGCGTGATCCAATCATGAGAAACCTCTTGAATGCTCACACACTTGAATTTTTTCACACTCTCTCACACACAACCCTTACATAATTCCCACCTAAATACAAGGTATCTAATTGTTGAATTACAAGCAAATTTGGCACAGAATAAAACCAACACATGATTGAATAAATTCAACCTTACAGATTGAATTTTCATTTCAGATACCATCAAGTTTAAAATCCATAAACGGACAAGCTAAGATTTTCTATTTCTTTTATATTTGTTTTAAAAGGTTTAGGTAATACTATAACTACTATAAATTTTATTACATGAATTTCATATATTAGTGGGCTTCAATTAGCTTAACTTTTAAATATCTTGTCATCAAATATGAAACTGCGTTCAAATGGTTCAAATCTAGCCTATACCAAAAATCATTTGGTATTTTAGCTTGTACGGACGCCATAAGTTTAAACTTTATCATATCTATTAAAAAATAGATGATATGTCACTAATTATAAAAACTAATTTAAGTACTTATTTATTTTGTTGTTAAAATGCGTGTTTATTATCATGTTAGTTTGTTAGTCTTTCATACTAAAAGTGGTAGTAGCATTACTTCCCTAAAAGATTTTAACTTTAGAAGAAATTTAAATTTGAAATAATAAGTCACATAACAGGCATAGGCTTGTGTTAGAGAAATAAACATAAATTTAAATAAAATTTATTTATGATATAACCAGAGTATTACTACAAAATGGTCTAACTTTTGTAGTAGTAACCTGAGGTTATAAGGGCTAAAACTCTAACACACACAACTGATGTTGGATAAACATCCATATATTTATTTATGATTTGAGTTAATACTTTTTTATAATTCAATAGTTATAGAGAGGATTTGAATATTGAATGTCATAGATACATCAAGAGATTCCAACCAGTTGAATGTCATGACCCTTAGGTGATCACTTTTAATAAAGCAATCATGGTTGGTAATAGAATCTCAACTGAAAGAGTAATTTAAACTTATATATATATATATATATATATATTTCTTTAGTTTAATAATGTAATTATGGTTGTGGTGGTGATTTTATTATTATTATTATTATTATTATTATTTAATGTGCCAATAT
Source organism: Quercus ilex subsp. ballota (assembly GCA_032727855.1). Classification (NCBI taxonomy): domain Eukaryota; kingdom Viridiplantae; phylum Streptophyta; class Magnoliopsida; order Fagales; family Fagaceae; genus Quercus; species Quercus ilex. Next base: position 9,179,706 of record CM064914.1, on the reverse strand, counting down.
GATTCTTTTGTTAGGAGTATTGCACGGGAGATAAAGATAGGGCATTTATTTAATATTAATGCAATCAACGTAGAGAAAGTAATTTTTATTATATATAATATAAGATATGAAATACTCTAATCACCTAATAAACCTATACTTTTGCATTAGATTTATAGGGTCTCAATTTGACTTAAAATGTGACTAATTTATATTGTATGACTGAATATTTTCCCAACATATGTGAGAAAGTAGGCCAAAATCATCCACAAGATGTTGCATTAGTGCACTAGACAAGATATAATGCGAATACCTATCTAAAATAGACACGAGTTTGCATTATATCATGTCTAATGCACTGATGTACTGAACAGAATTCATGTCCATTTATTAATGTTGTTAATCCCTTTAGTCCAATGATTAAGCTAGACGACAAAGGTAACACTCTATCCTCTTCTCACTTGCTAAATGCTAATTAATCCTACAAGTACAATTATAATATGATGAATATTCCTGGTCTATTTTCCTAGCTTCCATGTTCAGTAAAACATGAACTATTTTTTTTTTTTTTTTTGATAAGTAAAACATGAACTATTTGTTACCCACTAGATTAAAAAAAGTAAAAACATATTACAGACAAACCTGCAGCTACATTTCCAACATACCAAACTGAGGACTTTTGAAAATATTTTCGTTTATTATTATTATTATTATTATTATGTTGAGAGAGAGAGAACTTTGAGATTTCAGTTTGTGGAAGATTTCATGTATAATAGATCTAAGATGAGTTATGAAGTCCCTTTTATGAATCTACAACTCTTTCTCAAATCTCATGTTTTTCTCCTAAATAAAAAACAGATATGAATTTTCTTCTTAAAATTACTGTATTTCTTCTAAATAAAAAATAGATATGAATTTTCTTCTTAAAACTACTCTTATTTCTTCTAAATAAAAAATAGATTTGAATTTTCTTCTTAAAACTATTATTTTCTGTTCATAATAAAAACATATCTGGATTTTCTCTACAGTACACTCTTATTTCTTCTAAATAAAAAATATATCTAAATTTTCTTCTTAAAACTACTGTTTTTCTTTCTAAATGAAAACATATCTGAATTTTCTTCTTAAAACTATTGTTTTCTATTCATAATAGAAGCAGATCTAGAGTTTTTCTTTTTAATCAAATCTAATGCTTTCTTCAAAATAAAATAGTTTTGAATTTTTCTCCACAACTTTCTTATGTTCTAATAAATAAAAACAGATCTTGAATTCTTTTTTCAAAATTTCCTCTTGTTTTAAAGAGGGTAGATTCATAAAGCTCACTTCTTGACTTAATCTTAGATTTATCATTTAAACACATGTTGCATTTCATCACTATATGTTAATGGGTACTTGAATGATCATTAGAGTCTAGAGGACCAAATTTTATCCAGGCAGGATAGGTGCCTAACACCTTCTCATCTTGTAACCTAGCCCCCAAACCATAGATCCCAAGTTCGCAGAGTAGTTTTATTGTTGGTAGATTGTAACTAGGACAAAGAGCTTTGTAATTTTTTTACTTGGATTGTAATTAGGACCAAAGCCTTGTATAGTTTATTTTTATCAATTGTAATTGTTCAAATGAATGAGAACTCGAAGTTATTCATGTCTTTTTTTAGTTTTATTTTTTTATTTTTGGCATTATAAAAAAACAAGTGGCAACTCCACGATAATCAAAACCCCAAAAGAGAGGTGCTAATGCTTTCTTTTTTGTTGAGGGCGCAGTCTCTCACAACCATATAGTACCTCTTTTGCATGTGATCTATCAACCCTGCCTAACCTCATCCACACACTCAAGGATTTACCTCTTCCTCCCCTGGGCAGCAAGGAAGGATATGTTACACAATACCCCTTTTGCATGTGGTCTTTTGGCCTTATGAGCAGCAACCTCACCCATAAACTCAATGATTTACTTGCGTCATGCAAAGTGAGAAGCTCTAATCTGACTCATCGTCACAAAGACGGGGTAACCACATGTCACATAGACGTCATCACAAGGACGATGTAATCACCAATATCATGGTACAATCATCCATAAAATTCTCAAGGTCCTTAAAATCATTCATTGCAATAAGATTTTGCATCAATTTCCCAAATGTTATTAGCCAAGGTAAAAGCATCTTTAGAAATTGCAACAATACAATAATTTCATGAAATCCATTATCAAAGATGCTCATATTTCCAAGTCAACAATTCATGCATTTCACCATATGCAATACCAAATATGATGAACTTTTCATAAATAGTCATATACATTAAGGTTACAACATGATAGTTCTTAGGAAAATACAGTTTCCATAAATAGTTTCCCCAAAATGTGTCTAACCCAAAAACAACGTTTTATGCAATATGGTTATTTTGCAAAAATCCCATTAAAGAGCCACTTACCTTGCAACCCGCAAGAAGCATAACTCCCAAAGCTCCAAAGGAGATTAGCTAGAACTTAAACAATATCAAGCAAACCTAGCATGATAAACACAAGGCTTGACATTGCATCTAGCTATGAATTAGAGATCGCTAAATAAGCAATTAATTAGGCAAGCCTAAGTATTTAACCCCACAATTAATGTATCTCACTTCCAAAGTTTCCCATTAATTTGATTCACAAGGCATAGACTCCAATTTATAAAATTAAACCATTCAAGATCATCTCCCTAATACTAAAATCTTAACAATTTATTAGTAACTTCTATAAGATTTACACATCATCATCAAGAAAGACCTATGAAACAAATTCACAATATCTACCAAGACAGAAATTTTTAAATCTTCAACTAGCTCCAAATAAACTCAATAGTAAGGTTAGACTACTCCATGTTTACTAGAGTTCAAGATGAGACGATCATTGTTATTTGGTATATGTGGATGACATCTTGGTTGCTATCAACAATCTTCAAGTTGTCATAGATTTTAAAGGATTCTTGCATGACCAATTCAAATTGAAGGACCTTGGTTCCTTAAAGTATTTTCTGTGCTTGGAAGTAGCAAGAAGTTCTAGAGGAATTAGCTTGTGCCCAAGAAAATATGTGCTAGACCTTCTTGCAGAAGCTGGGCAACTAGCAGGCCCTTCACAGTACAAGAGGTTGATCAAAAAGCTGCTATATTTGACATTGACCAAGCCAGACATAGCCTTTAGTGTTCATCATCTAAGTCAATTTCTTTCACAACCAAGGCAGCCACACCTTCAAGCAACTACCAAAATACTCAAATACTTGAAGGGCACACCTGGTCAGGGCCTTTTCTTCTTTCCTGCATCAAAACTACACCTCAAAGGCCATTGTGACTCAGACTGGGCCAGCTGTCTAGACACAAGGAGATCAATCACTTGTTTATGTGTGTTCTTAGGTGAGTCTCTCATATCTTGGAAGTCCAAGAAACAACATACAGTCTCAAGATCTTCTGCAAAGTCAGAATACAGATCTATGGCAGCACTAGAGAGTGAATTTGTGTGGATGATTGGCTTGCTTAAAGACCTAGGACTAGAACATAGCCAACTAGCTTTGCTCTACTACTGTGACAGTCAGGCTGCAATTCACATGGTAGCAAATCTAGTTTACCATGAAAGGACAAAGCACATAGAACTGGATTGTCACTTTGTGGGAGAAAAGATCCAAGACAAAGTTGTGAAGACCTTTCTTGTTTCTACCAAGTATTAACTAGCAGAATTATAAACAAAACCCCTTGGACATCAACAATTCAACAACCTTCTCTACAAGATGGGCGTAAACAACATTTATGCCCCATTTTGAGGGGGAGTTGTAAACACAAAATTTCTCAATTGCAAAAAATCAAACAATTGACAAGAAATATGATTTGAAAATATAAATTTGTATTGATGAATAATGAGTACAATCTCTATTTCAATTCTTTTACAAAAGAATACCCTCCGATTCTATCTTCTTTGAACTTGACTCGAACAAGAAATCTTCTTGACTTTAATTGGAAGATGGATTGAACGGTCTTCACAACGAATCTCTAGCTTTGAGCTTATTAGAGATTTATTGTTCTACAAGTCCTCGAATGTGAAGGCTCTTAGGTTGAAGTTCTTCGGGGCTTTAGAGGCTTGATCCGTTGAGCTTCAAAGATTTGGGTTTGTTGAAGTTTATGGAGGCATTTTAGCTTAATTCCAATAGAACTTCAAAGAACTCAAACAAGAGATCTTCTTGACTTTGGTTGGAAGATGGATTGAAAGGTCTTCACAACGAATCTCTAGCCTTGAGCTTGTTAGAGATTTGTTGTCCTTCAAGTTCTTCAAACCATTTGAATGTTCTTCAAGTTCTTTAAAGATTCTTGGGACAAAATTTCTCCAGAGCTTGGGCCTCTTGAAAACTTGGTGTCAAAAATGAGAGGGGATGTCCTCTATTTATAGTGATTTTAGAGGATAAGCTCCACTTTGAATTGATATACTTGAAAGTATGTAGTAGACTTTTGATTGGTCCAAATTACTTTTAGAGATAATTATCTCTATTTATCTATTTTGATAAATATCATATTTTGATAAAGATAATAATCAATAAAAATAAATAATTATCTCTATTTAATTTATTTTAATAAAGATAATTATCTATCAATTTTGAATAGAAAATTTTATCTTTATTTTATTTATTTATTTTAATAAAGATAATTATCCCTAAATTTTGAATAGGAAATTTATCTTTATCTTGTGGGCCCAATGACACGTGGCAAATTTCAATATGTCAATGTAATATCAATTTGAACAATACGTGTTATCATTTGATTTAATTAATTTAATGACATTAATTCAAAATTTGCCACTAAACTTTGATGTGACATTTTATAATTGGCTTAAAATTTTGCCTCTTATAGGGGTATTGTGAAAACTGCAACTAAACTGCAAGTAGCTTATGCTATCAAGCAGTATATCTATCTAAATTACATGTAGCCTTCTATTCTATAATAAGTGGCTTTGTTCCTCACGTGCTGGTCATGTGACTGATTAATTAGTAAATCAAAGTTTGTTATTCTGTTATTAGTGGAGTTAGTTTAGTTTGCTAACTTGGTTATTTTCCATTTCTGTATTCGTGTATATAAGACCATCATTTGGTTAATCAATAAACATTATGAGGCATTATTCAATCTTTCTCTTCTCTAAATCTAATAAATTTAATTAAAAATATAATTAAAGTTATTGACAATTCCTACCGATCCAAATAAGAACTTTGATAAAATTTTATTATCATAGTCTCAATCCCAATGTCACAACGACCACACACCTATATTTCTTCATCATACAAGTATGTAAGGCTCACTAAAATTCAAAAAACAAAACTTTTTTTTTTTTTTTTTGATAAACAAAAAACAAAACTTGATAGTTTATCATTATCTAATAGCCAATAAACCAATAGTTAAAGACATATCCTAGAAAACTGCAACTGACAGAAAAGTTTACAGGTTTCAAATCTTCCAATAATCACTACACATTGTTGTCAAATCTTAACGCTCTTGTCACGTGCACCACCTCAATGATAGCCTAAATTGGCTACACCTCAAAAAGTTTTAAATAAGAAGGAATGGGTGATATTGACAGCTCCACAAAGTAACCAAAATCATATTTATTCTTATTCTCCTTTCTTTTTCAGTTTTTGGTCCCTTGCCTTATCAGTTATTTGGCCCCCATGTGAACGGCTTATTCCAAATTGAAAGGGCTGTCCCAGTTTCAGTTGTATTTCCTTTTTCTTTCTTTGATGCACATTTTTTCTCTATGTTTGCATCTCATAGATCTCAGAGTTCGCGTACAATCCTCACACCAATTACCTTATTAAATCCTGAAAACACAATTAAACTCACAAGTAATACTACGTTTAAGAATATCAAAAGTTTGTATATTGATACCAAACTTGCCAGTTTTGGGGAAAAGAGAGACGACAAACCAAATTTGCCAGAAGCTAAAGTCGTAAAACGTACAGGTCCCAATTCAGAAGCGTCTATCCTTTTCCCAAACTTGCTACCTTGATGAAGTTCATCAAGATAAAGTCTCATTCTTCCTATACACGATTTATTTTCCCTTATATATATATATATATATATATATATATATATCTATTAAACAACAAAAAGGATAATGCCAGACACAACAATCCCATTATACTCATATAATTATATCAATAAGCTGCGACTGTGGTACCCATGGCGAATTGTTGTGAGCAACATGCCATTGCCACTGAGAAGCTTGAGATAGTAATCGACGACGACAATAAGGCAAGATCAAAGGAAAAAGCACCACTGCTATATCATTCAGATTTCAGAAGGAGCAAAGGTGCGCCGCTAATAATGGGTTTAATGCAATTGAATGGCTTCTCTTCATTTATGGTCAAATAATCTCTCTCTATATATATATATATATATATATTTTTCTTAATAGATACTATAGGTGGGAAAGTGAACAGGGTTATTAAAGACAGTCAAAAGTTTGACAGCATTTTATAATCAAATTATCCATTTCACCATGGGTAGCGTCTAATATAGTTGCCCTATTACACCCAAAATACACAACTTAGTTTTTAACTGAAAATGTGTGTCTTGAAGACACCATTTAAGTTCAATAACAAAATTGTGTGTATGGTGTGTTTCAAAAAGTTGTGTGCACCAACAATTACCCTTGACTGTTATCTTGAAGTTGATAATTTCGTTGAAGAAAAAGGATATGCTTTTAGAATTTTCTTGAATAAAAGTTAATGATTGAAGGGAAATAGCGCTCTTAATAATTAATTTCTAGTATACAAGTATATATAGACTTGACAAAATTAGACTTAAAATTTAGATTTGCTTGTACCTAAAAGAAAAGAAAAGTCTGGGTAAAAATATTTATGACTCGTGGAAAAATAGGTCAACCCAAAACCCAAACCATGAGTAATGTTGATACATGTTTGACTTATCAATCAGATTGGCTATAAAATATATTTTTACCAGAAATTAAAAAAAAAAAAAAAAAAATCGGCTACCAAAAGCTGGTTTTTTTTTTTTTTTTTTTTTTTTTTTTTTTCATTTTAAGAATGTTTAGGACTGTCTTCCCATTTTGGTTATAATTTTAAAATTATATAATAATTTGTATTAATCTTATGATATATATATATATATATATATATATTAAGACTCTAACTTAGACGTTTGTTATGCATGGTTGCTACATTGTATGATATGCGACATGTACAGCAACTATACAACCGAATCATGATTTTTAGTATCACCATTTTTATTGTTGATATTATAAATTAATTTATAATTGACACGTGTAGTTAGATTTGTTAAATATATCTTATGTTGGTAACAAATATATCTTATATACAGGGGCGTAGCTATGTGCAAGGGTAGGGGCCATGGCCTCCCAAAATTTTAAGTTTTTGTTTTTGTTTTTTTGTTTTTTTTATAAATATATATATAATTATTTTAAGGTTTTCAAAATTTAGTCTAAAAAATAAGAGTTGACTCTCCCAAATATTAGATTTAGTCCAATGATGCTCTTAAAAAAATAATTGGCCTAATAGTTATAGAGACATAACTTTATTTTTCACAATTCTATTTTTTATTGTAAAATGTTTTCTTATATCTGTTAAATTTTTGATAAAGTTTGGCACCAAACATGTTTGAATCTATATCTTTCTCAACCCGTTATGTAACAATTAATAAGTTATTGACTCATTAAAAAAAAATTATCACTAAAACTACACATAAAATGTCTCTTTAGTTGCCACATAATGGGTTAGAACAAAATAGTTTCAAATATGTTTGGATTCTAACTTATTCCTCCAAGTTTTGGATCATTCATGTTTTTTAAAATTTCATTAGTTCAGTTGAAATTTTTTTACTTACTTTAGTATAAAATTTGATAATTTGTATTGAAAATAAAACTTTTTAAGAATTATTCACTATAAAAATGGTAAAAATGAATTTTATTTTATGAAAGATCGCCATCAAACATAGTTTTGATTGAAAATACTAAACTTTTTTTTCTTTTGGGTGTGTGTATATAGCGAGTGTATATATGTGTGTATGTGTGGGGGGAGGGGTTGTTTTGATAAATATATTAGTGCTGCAACTTAGCCTCCCCAAACTAAAATTTCTGACTCGACCTCTACTTATATATATACTTCTTCCACAAATTATTTATTTAAAATATGACACACAATATGATATACAAAAAAAAAAAAAAAAAAAGCAAAAAAAAACGCTTTGATTCACTTTCTAAAAACTATATTTTTCATGATATTTCGGATATATTTTTCTCATTTTGATTGTTATTTGTGTGAAGTTATTTGACTTTAATGGGTCAATTCTATTAATCTTATAATATTCCACTTTTTATTAATCTTCACATATTACTAATGTTCGAGTAAAAAAAAAATAGGAAAGGAACAAACGCCTGATTCAAACTCGTGATAACCAAATTTTAAAATAATGACCAATTTAATTAAATTTGGATAATTTCAATTGTTGCTATTGAAATTAGAAAGCGCCAGCTTTAAACTGCCGTAATAGGTCAACCTATACGAGCGGTTTCTAAAAGCGCTATTATAGGTCTTCTACAACGGTGATTTTGAAAAACACAAGGAAAAAATTGTCCTTGTCGGACGAGTTTTTTGTAGTGCAACCACTTGAACCCAAACACTATCCAATCCAATTTGTTTATATTTTTAATTTTTTTAATTTTTATATAAGATAGAAATTTTACTCTAACTTAATCTAATTGTATATGTGTATGAAGTTCTCTCTTAGACCCTGACCTTGACCCTTGCCCCTTACACTTCACAAGCATTTATATTTGTAAAATGATCATCGCACCAAGGGTGTGCAGTGGTTTCAACCTAATTTGTTGCTATGCTACTCCACATGTTTGCCGTAGATGAAACATTAAAGGGTTCTTTTTTTTTTAACTGGAAAAAAGATTTAATTTATTGGCAATCAGGTTTGATTAACTAATAAATAGTACATCTTGCTATTTGAACGGTTTTAGACCCTTAAACCAACCAGATTAACATAGTTAATTAGCCAAGTGATTAACTTAGTCAATTTATGCAAATCTAGGTTATCACAAACATACAATCATATCAAAAATATAGAGCAGCGGAAATATAAATAACACAATGATATGATCACCCAGGAAATCACACGGTAAAAACCTAGGGAGGATTTGACTTAGCTATCCTCAAGGTAAACTTAAATCCACTTTGCGAAAGAATCGAAGTTCATACAAAAGGACTTACAAGCTCCCCGCTTGACATTCTAATGCTACCCACCAGTAGAACTTACTGACATGACCACGTGCAAGTTCCGAATCCACGGACTCCTTCTTTCTTGGATTCTCCAATTAGCTATAAGCACCCATGCTTGTTATTCTTTAAGCTCCAATGGCAGCAACTGAGTTGATCATCAAGATTTTGATACTATCTCTACCTTGAAAACCCTAAGCTTTGTGTAAAGGAAAGCTCATCTAGATCTCACAAGAGATTTACACAAAACAGAAAAGTATGAGTAACAATACAACAGGAGCAACTCTATAAACGTGGTTAGAGTTTTTCTTTATATACCTAGGGTAAAAACAGAAAACCCAAAACGTTTAATGAGTTAGGGCTGAGTTGGAAAATTTTGTAGAAAAGCATTTTGCCCAAGATTCGATCGATCGAGTCTTTCTTTCGATCGATCGAGCCAAGCCGAAATGCATCAATGCATCTGTAGCCTCTCGATTCCAATTTTACATGAAAGACACAACTTTGAGCAAGCCTAAACAAGACTAAACATATTATTTTGATCATGGTTTGCCAACATTACACATTAGAGTTCTAAATAAATAAATACCTAAATCTTTAGAACCTAACAAACTCCCCCTTTGGCAATCCGTGACAAAACATAAACACAAAACTCAAAGTTTACAAGTAAAAGCCCTTTACAAAAACAGTGCTCACAAAAACTAAAATTCAATCCTAACTACTATCCATCAGTTTTAAGTGTAGACAGCAGCTCAATTGAATCAACCTATATATTCCTGAAACACTCAACAAACGCATAAACGCATGTGTGACAGAATACAGTAAATAAACAGGTATACCAATCTTGTATGATTCACACAACACATAATAAAGACATATATCAATGAATAAATCAATAATATAAATCAATAAAAGTGAATCCAAAGAAACAAGAATCATGTATATATCATGTATATCAAAAACAATGTTACTCCCCCTAACATGAATAGTCCAAAAAAAAATGATATACAAAGTGAAGCGCCTAGATACAATCTAACATCTCCACTAGCTCCGCAAAACAAAAAAGACTCTCCACCTAACTACAAAACTCCTCTACAAACTCTACTCCCCTTTTTTGTGACGGAATGCCAAAGAGCAATCACAAGCCATTATCAAAAGAAGGTGGTGAGGGTGAACGCAAATGCACCAGATCAGCTCGCAACGCATGGTTCTCGTCAAATAAGTCCACCAAAAGCTGACCATGAGCCACTTGAACGGTCATGACAGTCTCCAAGGTACGACGTATATCAAAGTCATCCGATGGAGGTGGAGGAACAGCAGCAGCATCAGGATCAAGAACAGCCTCACCAGCAGGACCTGTAGAAGAAGAGGGAGGAGGTGCGGAACCAGAAGGCTCAGACCTAGGGTGTTTAGAGCCAACTCGAAGGTGAGCAGTCCTCTGTCTAAGAAACGACGCGCCTATAGGAGCAATAACATGAACAGGCTCCGAGGAAGGGAAATCATCTAGATCTAGATAAAGCAAAATCCTATGGATAAAGATAGGATGAACAAGGGCATGAGATGAAGATGAACTCTTATAAAATTCATTCAAAGAACAAAGAAACAAATGTGGAAAACTGATAGGAGCATCAGTAACTAGAGCATACAAAAATACACACCGATCGAGAGGAATGGTGTGAAGATGAGAAATGGGCCAAATAGAGTGTCACGCTATCTTAAAGAAGATATAATGTAACTCAGAAAGCTCAGTAGAGGTGATCCTAGGATCAGAAGCCCACTGGATAGAAGACCTAGTGATGTAAGACATGACATCACTCAACAGAGAAGACTCATCATATGGGTAGACAGGATGCTAGACCAAGGGTACCCCCCCTAGAGCATCAGCCACTACCATAGGAGTAATGGTGTATTCTACGCCTCTTATCCAACTCTTTACTAAAGTGTTGGAATCATAGACGCGGATAGAGATGTTCGAGAAGAACTTTCTAATCAGGGTAGCAAGTAGAGGAGGATCAGAAATATCCACCAAGGGTAACCAGCCCCTACGCTCAAAGTTTGCCCTAATGGCAAGATCTAGCTCATCTAAGATGACAGAACGCTCAGACCATATCTTCCTCCTAAGGTTCAGCTTATCATAAATCTCTTGGGTTTTCTCACTAGGAAACTTTTCTAGGTCAAAGGGAGGAGGGGAAGGAATAGGTATGGGGACAGACCTACAAGCCCTAGTCTTCCTAGGCATAGTGCTAAGGAAAGGACAAAGACACAAAGAGAAAACCAAAAGGAAAAAAAAAAAAAAAAAAAAACAAAACCAAGGGCAGACTGCAAGTCAGCACAAAAAATGTAGAACAAAAATCTATATGATGCATATACAATTACAATGTCATGATGCATGTACTAATGCAGTAAACAAAGTTCAAATTAAGTTCAATTTCACAAAATTGGCTTAAGCATAAAGTTTCTAACAAAAACCCTAAAAATTTGAAAAACTACTTGAAAATTTTGAAACAAATTGATGAATTGAGCATTACATAACACAACACACAGATTACAATGCCTAATTACATCAAAACAACAAGCCAATTTCATCAATTTCAACCTAATTGAACAAAATCCCCAATTCGGATTCAATAAAACCCTAGAAAATTCAATTTTTCACAAAACCCAAAATTGATCAAATTAAACCATCAACAACAAGTTTATATCATGTCCCAACAATTTCACAAAATAGGGCTTGAATCAACAAAAATCCCAAAAATGAATAGTCCAAAAATTTGAATGAAGAATGCATGAAAACTTGAAAATAAACTCAAAAGGAGGGACAAAATAGTCTTACCGGCTTGAGGAAAGAAAAACCTTGCAAAAAGTTCAGAGGAAAACGACAAAAAAATTGAACCTTTAGCCTTGCCGAGTCGGAGAGAGAAAGAAAGTTTGAAAAACTTTTTGAAAAAGTGTTTTGAATCAGTCAAAGAACAATGTTTTAAAAACCTGATTCGCAACATTCGATTGATCGAAAATCACATTCGATCGATCGAATCAATCCGAGACTTTTAAATGAATTGAAGCACATTTTCGATCGATCGAAAAACAGAATTGATCGATCAAAACAGGCAGAGGCTCACAAAATTTTTGAGAAAAACCACAGTTTTGAAAATCCCAAACCAATTTTTGAAAATAACTCCTCAAAACATTAAAATTGATGAAACAAAATGCATGAGTATGAGATGATATGGAATGCTTTTTCAAAAACCCAAATTTTAATCCCAGTTTCTCCAAAGAAAGTTTCAGCCATTCTCCCTTTAAATTCTCAAGCAAAAAAAAATGTTTTGCATAATACTCAAGGTATTTTCAAACTTGGTTGGTCAGACCAAAAACACACACAATAACATATACAGTGTTTAGCAAAGAGTAACTTGTGTAGTGTGTGCAACTAGCAAAAGCTTGAGATACATATGAGGTGATATGAGATTAGAAATCAATCACAAACTTTACAAAATTCATCACGCAGAATTTAAAAGAGACGATCACCTAAAGAGTTACATCATATAACTTCCACATCTCCTAGAACATAAGCTTACAATCATGTAAGTTTCTTGAATTTTGCCTCATAATTATGTGAATTGGCATCAAGCCTAATAGTACACACTAATTTTAATTATTAAGCAATTAACCGAGACTACACCTTATGTTCTTTTTGTGCATGTGCTATATTTTCTCGAACACAAAATCTTACAATATGCACTAAGGTGTTCATGATTGGCTAATGAACAGTGGTGAGATAGTTATTTATGTCTTTCTCAAAAGGATCAAGTCCGACAGTCAAATAATATGTGACTTCAAGATTAAGACAAAGTGATAAACACCATAAACATTTTTCCCATACAACATGCACTACAAAGTTTCAACTAGTAAAGTGCAATAAATAAGCTCATCAAAGCTAAACAAGGTACACAAGACATGTTAAGTGTAAATAAATTGACCAACCTTGTTTTCAAAACCAAGAAAAATAATGTCAAACATATTTTTGCTTTCTCCTTTTTAAAAAAAAAAAAAAATTATTTATTATTATTAATAAAGAGAAAACAAATAAATCTTAGAATGAAATGCATGAATGTAATGCAATGCAAGTCCTAGAAAAAAAAAACAAAAACACAACCACCAAAGAACAATGGTCATAGAGAAATGAGCAATGAAGCACAAGGACCATGTCAGAAAGACTCAATTAGATCGAGTCTTTTGCATCCAAAATCTTTTAGATGCACCACGAGCATTGGAGTTCTTATTTACATAGTGATTTCTAATTCCAAGATTGAAATAAAGGTTCAACGCCTTTACCAATTCACCAATGAGTGCCATAGGATCTTGTACTTGAGGCACAAACAACTTTGGTTTGTTTGCTCTCTTAGCAGCTTGAAGCTTGTAACAGTTAGGACGAATGTGTCCAAACTTTCCACAAAAATGACAAACCCAAGCAGGTTTACCATGCATCTTGTTCTTAGAAAGGGTAGAATCCTTAGGTTTAGACTCTTCTAGATCAACCCTAATCTTCCAAGGGGGTGAAACTTCTACAGGTTTGACAACCTCACTCATACGGGGTTTGACAATTTCACTCACAACCTCACTCACGGAAGGTTCAGAAGAAGATGAAAGAACAAAGTTCGTGGAATGTGGTGCAGATACAGAGATGCTTTCAACATATCCTAAACCAGATTTGTCAGAAGGATACTTTTGAACATTCAACATTTGATCAAGTTTAGAACTAGCAGATCTAGCAACAGATAAATCATGTTCCAAAGTTTTAACTTTATCAAGCAAGAGCATATTCTCAGATTTCACATTGTTCAAAAGATCATTAGCATCAAACAATTTAACAAGCAAATTCTTCTTTTCAAGCTCAAGAGATTCAATTTTCTTCAGGTCAAGTTCAACATTCATAGCATCCTATGCAGCAATTTTGCAAAATTTATTATAGGCCTCTTGAAGATCTGCATCCTCAGAGAGTTCCCCATCAGAAGGGTTCTCTTCAATAAATATACTTTCATTGACTACAGCAGTAGCAGTGAAAGTAATGAAGTTTCCATCCTTGTCATATCCAGACTCATCACCAGAAACCTCATTATCACTAAGGGTTACAGTCATAGCTTTACCCTTAGACCTCAAGAATGTAGGACATTCAGATTTAACATGACCATACCCTTGACATCCAAAACACTGAGCACCTAAGGGATTGTTTGAAGATTGACCAACTTTTTCTCTAGGTTTTTCAAAGTTATTAACCTTAGTGGGATCATTCTTTCTAAAGTTTCTAGGTTCAACAGTATTTGTACCTCTTGCCTTTCTGTTGTTATTCCTAAGAAAGTTTCTAAAGTTCTTGGCAAAGTACACAATCTCTGTAGCAGAGAGCTCATCATCAAATCCATCAACATCAACATCATCAACAGACTTAAGAGCCACTAATTTAGATTTGTTTGCTTTGGGTAGGTCAGACTCATAGGACTAAAGAGATCCTACAAGCTCATCAATAGGGATGGAGTCCACATCCTTGCTCTCAGTAATGATAGTCACTTTGGGTCTAAAGTCTTCAGTTAAAGATCTAAGAATCTTCCTAACAATTTTAGGTTGATCATAGATTTCACCTAAATTAAATGCAAAATTAACAATATCATTCAATTTAGCATAGAATTCATCAAAAGATTCATCATCAGACATTCTAATACTTTCAAATCTAGAAGTTAATTGTTGCAATTTATTGATCTTAATTGCTTTTGTGCCTTCATGCACATTCTGGAGGATCTTCCAAGCAGTATGAGCAACCTCAACATTTGAGATTCTCTTAAATTTCTCCATTGAAACAGCATTAAAGATGGCATTCATAGTTTTGCTATTGAACCCGGCTGCTTCTTTTTGAGAAGTTTGCCACTCACTCACAGGAGTAGTGGGCTTCTCCCATCCGTACTCAACGGAATTCCAAACCCTCTCATCAATAGATTTCAAGAATGCTTTCATTCTTACTTTCCAATAAGCATAGTTATTCCCATCAAAGTGAGGAGGAACAACAAGAGAGTGTCCATGTTCCATGACAACAGGGGATAAGGATCAGCTCAGAGATCAAAAAATCTCAAACAAGAGAGCTACCCGCTCTGATACCACTTGAACGGTTTTAGACCCTTTAAACCAACCAGATTAACCTAGTTAATTAGCCAAGTGATTACCTTAGTCAATTTATGCAAATCTAGGTTATCACAAACATACAATCATATTAAAAACATAAAGCAGCGGAAATATGAATAACACAATGATATGATCACCTAGGAAACCACACAGTAAAAACCTGGGGAGGATTTGACTTAGCTATCCTCAAGGTAAACCTGAATCTACTATGCGAAAGAATCAAAGTTTATACAAAAGGACTTACAAGCTCCCCGCTTGACTTCCTAATGCTACCCACTAGTAGAACTTACTGACACGACCACGTGCAAGCTCCGAATCCACGAACTCCTTCTTTCTTGGATTCTCCAATCAGCTACAAGCACTGACGCTTGTTATTCTTTAAGCTCTAATGGCAGCAACTGAGTTGATCATTAAGATGTTGATACTATCTCTACCTTGAAAACCCTAAGTTTTGTGTAAAGGAAAGCTCCTCTAGATCTCACAAGAGATTTACACAAAACAAAAAAGTATGAGCAACAATACAACAGGAGCAACTCTAAAAACGTGGCTAGGGTTTTTCTTTATATACCTAGGGTAAAAACAAAAAACCCAAAACGTTTAATGAGTTAAGGCTGAGTTGAAAAATTCTGCAGAAAAGCATTCTGCTCGAGATTCGATTGATCAAGTCTTTCTTTCGATCGATCGATCTAGGCTGAAATGCACCAATGCATTTGCAGCCTCTCGATTCCAACTTTACATGAAAGACACAACTTTGAGCAAGCCTAAACAAGACTAAACATATTGTTTTGATCATGGTTTGCCAACATTACACATTAGAGTTCTAAATACATAAATACATAAATCTTTAGAACCTAACACTATTATCTAGAGACTTGTAGTTCAACTGGTTGTCACCTTCTAATGTTTCAAGAGTTCAGATGAAGGAGACTCATGTTCTAAGTTAACCCACCCCCCCCCCCCCTCTCCTCCCCCAGCCCTTATTATATATATAAAAATACCATTATGATCATATTTTATTTAGTGATACACCTTAATTAAAAATCAAAATCAAAATCAAAACACTTATACAAAATATCAATGCCTTTTTTTTTCTTATAAGATTCATCTTTTTGTCATATTTCACTCATTAACTTTAGGAGCATATAAAACATATATTCATAAAAATAAAGAAGTGAATTTCTATAATAAATACTGTTTTTCTTTTTTAAAATAAAACTCTTTTTCATTTTACATTTAGAGAGTTAGTAATAATATAAGAATGGATAATGCATGATTTTTTTTTAATTAGAATAAAGGCTGCAAGGATTTTTATGATTAACTTTTTTGAACATATACTTTGTCATCCATTAAAAAAAAAAAAAAAACTGTTTTCATCTAGCTTCTTTCATTATTATATTTCTCTTATTTTACATTTATATCTTGATACATATAAGAGTGGCATTCATTATTCTAAAAAAGTGACATTTATTATTTGATTTATATTTTTTTATACAATTGTTTGATTTACATGTAATGAATTGATTTGTATACATTTTATGTTTTCTAAAAACTATTGTTATATTCTAGAAAGTAATGTTTGATTTATTTACAAAAATGATGTATATTGATATATTTAGCTTGGGCTCCCTTAAATAAATTTCTTGTTTCTTTATATATATATATATATATATAGGAGACAATGGAAGTAAGAAGAATTACGTGACAACCTGTGTCCATAATAGAAAGTTCTTAAAGGTTATATCTTTAATATTTAAGATTTTTTTTTTATGTTAAAAAAAAAAATAAAAAAAAAAAAACATTATTGTTTTACAATGACTCCTAAGTAAGGTATATATAGGAACCAAATTTGACTTTGGTTAATCTCTTGGTAGGACTAAAATCAAGAACACTTAAGTGATTCTTATTGTAAATATTAAATGATTAAACCAATGTTCCCTTAGCTGCATGGGCAGTAACACACCTATGGAGCTAAGATCCATTCGGGATGAGGAGGGCATGCCAATAATCAAAAACAGGTACCAGAGGCAGAAAGTACTTATTGCGAAAGTCCCACAAGTGATGAGACTGAAGAAAAGAAGCATGCATTATTATAATCCCATGACTATTTCTTTCGGTCCTTACCACCATGGCAAACCTGAACTCCAGGCAGCAGAGAAGCTCAAAAATTGTGGCATGAGGACTTATATTTCAGGAGCAGGCAAATCTATTGAGGACTTTTTAAGTAAGGTACTTGAAGCGAATGCCTACGCTAGAAGCTGTTATGTTATTGGTTCAACGGACCAATATGATGATGAGAAATTTGCAATGATGATGCTTCAGGACGGTTGTTTCTGTCTATATATGATTGAAACCTGGGTACATATGAGGGAGGAGAACTTGAGAATGATATGTGGTCATCTAGGCTTCTTGACATCAGGATTTATATTTCCGGACATGTTTTTGCTGGAGAACCAACTTCCTTTCACTCTTTTGCAAGTTTTGCTGAGCCTTAAATACCAAGAAAATGAAGGGTTAAGAATAATAAAGAAATTCCTTAAAAGGGGGTTTTCCGGAAAATTGTGGATTGGGTATGACAAAGAGGAAGCTGGAGATGAGAATGAGCAGCCACCGGTTCATCTCCTTGATCTTCTACAAAGAGAATTATCCAGATGTGGTTTTCAAAATGATCAATGTTCTCTTTTTTCTAATATATGGAAAAGCAACTGGAGAAGGTACCATCAAGATTTAACTGATTATCTTGAATCATTCCGTTTAGCTAATAAACTCAAGGAATCATTTCGTTCAGTTACTGAACTAAAACCTAGGGGGATCCACTTCAAACCAAGCAAATCCGTTTCTCTTCGAGATGTTGATTTCAAATCACACTACGTATATGGAATGCTTACGCTTCCTCCTACTTACCTTTATTATCAATCACAAATATTCTACACAAACTTGATAGCCTTTGAACTGTTTTCTGCTCCTTATAATGATTTAGCAGTTACAACTTACATCAGCTTCCTGAATTCACTCATTGACAATGCTGAAGATGTGAAAGAGCTGAGGTCAAAGCGTATTCTCATTGACGATCTAGGCAGCGATGAGGAGGTGCTTAAAATGTCTAAGGAGATTGCCACATACTCGACAGAGAATACAGAGATTTACCAAGTGGTTAGAGATGGCATTGAAAATCACTACGAAAGCAAGATGAAGACCTGGATGGCTGAAATCATTCACAAATATTTTACCAATCCATGGGCTGCTATCGGTTTAATCATTGCAACCTCTGTCATTGTGTTAAGTTTTGTGCAGACTTACTTCACTGTCTACCCTCCCAAGTAGCCAATCCAAAATGAATACCAGACACTGCTGGCTCAAAATTGGAATATGAATTCTACACCTAATATATGATTGCTGTCATTAATAAAAACATGAAAAAATATTATACTTACAAAAAAATTTTCAACATTTTCTTACAACCTGCTGATGTATGCCGGTGAGTGATTATTGAAAAGTGAAAAAGTGATATTATTAATTGGCCCAAATGAAAACTAGTAAGAATTAATCACACTAACAGTTTGTAAAAATATTATAAAATAATTTGTGATTGTAATATTACCAAAAAAAAAAAAAAAAAAAAAAACATAACTGTTTTTTCAATTATTTGTTTGCTATTAAAGTTATTCTGTATTTCCCTTAATTGTGTTTAATGGTCGCTGGATTTACTGTTTCTAAATTTATTGGGCACGTTTACATTGTCGTAATACCCTTGCACTGTCCTTTTGTTCTTAACTAGTGGATGCCCCGTGTTTTGCTTGTATAATGAACGCCTTTCATTTCATTTAGCTAAGGAGCAACACACCAACACCCACTTTACACACACGTACAGACTCACTTGTTTTTAACTGAAACAATGAAAAAAGAGTTGGCAGTATAAAAATTAGTTCAAATCATTCACTATTGTAGGGAGAAAAAAACTTTCCTTCAATGGGTAGCAATTAATCTCTTGGGTATGACATTTAACTTGAACTGTTTGAGGCATGAAGGAAGCAACATTGCTCTAACTTTTTCGGGAAAATATAGCACATTGATACTTAAGCACATTGATTGAGGGGAATTCAAATATTTTTTAATATTTTATGTTGTTTATCCTTTCTTAGTTGAATTAAGATTTTATTTCTCGTTTTTAGTGGAGTTAGAATCCTTTTCCTAGTTCAATTAGGATCTTATTTAATTTGTTTGTCTTTTCCTAGCTAGTTATGTTCTTTTCATTTCTCTAGTAGGTAAGATTTTGTTGCTGTTATTATTATTATTATAATAATTATTATTATTATATATATAGAGAGATAGAGAGAGAGCAGGAGAAATCTCTCTTCCTATAAACACTAAATACTCTGAGGTGATGATTGATGAAGTTGTTATTAATAACCTACTGTTCATGTAGAACATAGGTTTTCTAGAAGAATTGTAGTTATTGTACTTATGTTTGATACCAGGCTTGATGAAAGAAAAAAAATAAACAACATTTTTTTTTCCCAAAATAAGCTTATTTTGATCTAATTTTGCAATTAAAGAAAATCATTATAGACACACACTTCCCTCTGCGTGCAACGTATTATATATTGCAAATGTTTGAAATTTCTTTTTTGGTGTCAGCCAGTTCATAAATTGACAAGTTTAATTAGACTCTGTTTGACTTTTATATTTTTCTTAAAAAAGAGTATAAATGAGGAATTATGCTAGTACCACATAATGAGGCACAACTTTGTGCCACAACTCGTCACATGACAAGTTGTGATTGGTAAAGTGCGTTAGTGGGCTATGTGGGGACACACCTTTGCCAATCACAACTAGCTATATGGCGAGTTATGGTACAAAGTTGTTACTACTACACCAATATAATAAATAAATTGTTGAATTACACTTTTATGACATTCATTTGGAGACAATGATTTTCTCAAAGGAGTTGAACGTAGTATTCCTTGTATCAAACATATCTATTGTCATATCTATTTAAAAGCCTTTTGTACTAACATTTGTAGTATCATCAGAATTTTCTTAAAAAATTTATTACCTTTAGAAAATTTTTAAATTAAACACTGAAGTCCTTAATTCATTGACACTAGGTGTCCAAGACTGTGTCTTGACTAATCCTAGGGGTGCATAGGCCCTCAGCAAGGAGTTTTTCGCTAGTGCACCTCCGGTAATTCAAGAGGCAATTAAATTCCCCCAGTCCGATGGCCCTAAGGGAGTGAATGCACGTATGCCATTTTGAACCCAAGACATTAGAGTTTTATTGCTCGTTCTAGAGTTCACCAATACGCCACAACCCTTGGTTTCCATTTTAGTTACCTGTTGAAAGATATTTTTTCATGTTTGTTTACATACCTTACTTTTGTAGGGAAAAAATCTCATTTGCCATGGGTAGCGATTAATCTTTCATGTATCACACGTAACTTTTAGAGGGTGTTTAGTTTACCGTAATGTTCATCATATTAATATCAGACTATCATAATTTCATATTACAGTATTCAGTTTGTTACTTTGTGCATAGTATTTCAATAATTTAAGATTACTAAATATTTCACATTACAGTAATGTCATCACCTTATTAAGTTGTGGTAATCTTATATTACCTATTTATGAAAATGTGATTATTTATTTCAATTGAGAAAATTATCTCTGCTCATAAAATTTTAATTACAAACCTTAGTCTCTCTCTCTCTCTCAAGCCATGGCTCCAAATCTAAATCCTTAGTAGCAATCAACAGTGGCAGCTCTAAGAATTTCTTTTCAGGGTAGTCATTAAGAAACTTAAATTAAACAAAATTTAATAAAAATAAAACTTGAATATATTAACATAAAAAAAATCTCAAATACATAAATTTTTAAAATTTCCTTCTACAATTTCCTTCTACGAGTTTTTCATATTTAAAATTGTTGTATGATAGATTCATTATTAATGTTATCTGTTATATCTTTTTCAATACACACAACCAAGTAATCATTAAACCACTGATCTCTCATTCAATTATCAAAATCATGCCTAAATAAGTAACAATATAAACAAAATGCATCATCATTTTTTATGATACGTTCCAACCAATATTTTGCATCCTTTAAACTAATCAAGATTAAATCAATGCAATGCTCCACTAATTTCTTTTTTAGGGAAATCATGGTTAAGAAGTTGACAAGAACATCTTTATAA
Source organism: Quercus ilex subsp. ballota (assembly GCA_032727855.1). Classification (NCBI taxonomy): domain Eukaryota; kingdom Viridiplantae; phylum Streptophyta; class Magnoliopsida; order Fagales; family Fagaceae; genus Quercus; species Quercus ilex. The sequence continues at coordinate 9,158,106 of CM064914.1, read as the reverse complement.
ATATGCTCCATTTGCTTTCTCCTTATCATTAGGATGAAAATATGAGACATTTTCTTATAGCCTAAGATCTGAAAGAAGATTATTCAAGTGAAAGAAGATACATTAGGCATTAAGCAGTTACAAAATTGGTAAACTATAAGTTCATTCAAAATATTCAACTTAGGCATTAAACCGTTACATTAATCATGTTCAGTAAAGTTTTGGAACATTATTTTAGTGCATATGCATATATACAAGATGTATCACACAAATCCAATAAATTCAGCAAAAGACTAAAGCAAGCACTAACCAACAAGCTATTGAAAAATATCTATTTTTATATATATAAAAATAGCAATTCAAAAATACATCTTTTGAAAAAATAATTTAAAATATCGCAATTAAACATTTGATTTGATCTTTATGGCTAATTTATTTGTTTGGACAATATTTGAGATATTTTATTTCCACAAAATTTTCACAACAAATCCTAGCTCGTAATTGTCATTGGTTCTAATTTACATATCACTAGATTTTTTTTTTTTGTTTACCGGTAACAACCTACTACTTAGGATTAATTTGTTGTAAAAATATTGTGAATATGACATTTTTCACAATTTTTTGGTTCAATCTTTAATAGGCCAAAATTTTGGAGAAGTCAAATTTTATTTTTAATGGGCTCAAATGTTTGTTTAAGATGTTCAATTTTTTTTTTTTTTTTTCTATGGTGGACAATTTTTTTTTTTTTTCTAGGGTGGTCAACAATCCATATTAATTTAGAATTCATTTTTCTAAGGTATTAAAAAAAAAAAAAAAAAAAATCCCAAGTTCACCCTGAACCATACATAGCACCGCCCCTGGCAATCAATAGAGTCATTGTAGAAGACTGATCAAATTCCTATTTCCTCTCAAACAACCAGCCTTACCCTAGAACCCTCCTCTTTCTCTCTCTTTGCGATAAATGTTCATGGCCAAAATTCCTAGTGTTATCCGTTGGAAATTCCATTAATCTAAGATCCCAAGAATATAACATTATACGAACTGAACACCTTGTAACATGATTAACGTACCATTCTTCTAAATCTTTTTGGGAAAAGATACTAGGCTTGATGCAAAAATATAAACAATTTTATCTCAACAGTTTATACCAAACTTGCTGAGCAGATAAAGACTCTTTCACGTGTATCACATATGTTCATATTTTGTTTGAAGGACAATTTATCATAGAAAATGTTGATGCGAACTACGTTCTAGGTTCTTATCATAGCAAAACTTCATTAAAGTGAGCTACACTAGATACCAATCATGCTGCATAAACATGAAGGTATAAGTATAACCCACATTAATAATAGGGAAAGTGCGTTCAATTTGAAATTTGTGCATCCCATGCCATGCTTGCTTTAGTAAAAGGTGAAAAAAATGGTTTGGTTTGTGCTTATGCATTGCTTCATCAAACCGGAATAATAAAACAAGTTTCAACTACACAAAAGTATGTAAAATTGATTCCTTGATATATGAACAGGCTCTTCCTTGATACTAGAGCAGGCTCTTCCATTTGAGTACTAAGGCAATCGTATAATGCCCCCAAGTGGAAGAGATGGTCCCATGAATGTTATATTTATACGACCATATTGATATATATATATATATATATATATATATATATAAAATCAAAGTCCCTAAAACTTTCACAATTTTCCACGTCAACACAATATTTAAATAAAATTATTATTTTATTTAAATAAAATTATTTTTGTTTAGTCCAAACTTAACAATGAGTGAAATTTTATCTCTCTAACAAGTCCAACTTAAACTCAAACTCATTATTATCTTCTTCTTTTTTTAAACATAATTATTTTTGTGTATGTTTCAAACTTAACAATGAGTGAAACTTTATCTCTCTAACAAGTCCAATTTAAACTCAAATTTAAACATTGATAGTTTATCTCCAAATTTGCGAGGTTAATTATGAACACTAAAAGCAAAGCAAACCCCAATATATATATATTTTTTAAAGCCGAGTAGAGGTACGAGCTTTTCTTATGTTATTTTCTTCTCCTCTATTTTATTAAAAAAAATTATTTTATGGTTTTTCATGTATTTTTTAAAAGGTAACCAAACTCCCTTTAGCCTTTTTTTACAAGATAAAAAAGCTTGCAATAATTGAAATTATTTTTTTAAATGTAACCCATCTTTCTCTTATATTTTTCTATTGTTTAGTCATATATATTTTGTTTTGTTTCAATAATTTCTAAGTCATTGCACGTTCAAGCAATAACTTCTTCATCAAATTCTAACACAAATTGAAGTCATATAAAATCAAATCATGTAATGGTGTATTTTCTTAAATTTTTTATAAAATTATTTTAGTCTACCTCACAAATAGGTAGGTTCCCGTGTATAGCTCGGGTTAGCGACTAAAATATAAACTAATTCTCATACCCTTTTTTCTTGGAAAAGTTTTCCATTTATAGCTAAAAGAAGAACTCTATATACCTCTGCTTTTTATTTTTTATTATCGTTCTCACTCTAAATTGAAAAAAAAAAATGTAGTTCAATATATAATTAAAGAATTTTGTGTATAACATCCACAATCGATAAAGATAGAGCTTGTGTGTAAGCGCAAGCGGTTTTTGCAAACCCATGTGTGTTGACCTTATGAAAATTTGGATGAAAAAATATTTCATTGAATTGATTATGTAGCTGTACAAATGTATATATATATACTAACTTAACAACACGTGTGAACACAACAAAACAAATATAACTAACTCTCTCACGTGTATGACTTAAAACTAACAAACTAACTAATCAAGAATCAAGGAAAACTACATGCCGTTTATGTGTACTTATCAAGCAGTCCAAGCAAACCACACTGTCGTTTAAAGTAGTAATTGCAAGTCTTCACTTTCTTCAACTCTGAGAAGTAGTCTGGACTTCTATTTGAATTTCTCATCTTAGTTGTTCCAGTGCTGCTGCATCAAGTACCAATCTGTGCTGCACTAATTGTGGCAGCTGGGTCTGCATCACCTAATGCATTGGCTGCTGCACTGAGTGGCATGCTATGCTGCACTGGTGTGGCAGCTTTACCTAATGCACTAGCTGCTGCACTGAGTGGCATGCTATGCTGCACTGGTGTGGCAGCTGGTGATGCATCCTGCTGCACCAGCTCATCCTCTTGTTTTTCATACTCCCCCTCAAGATGGACTGAGGAAGAATAGAGGTTAAGCAGTCCCATCTTGGACGTTAACACAGAGAATTGTTTATGGCCTAATGCTTTAGTCAATAAATCTGCCAATTGACAATGTGTTCTCACATGATTCAATTTAATCACTTTAGCCAACACCTTATCTCTTACAATGTGACAATCAATCTCTATATGCTTGGTCCTTTCATGAAAAACTGGATTGGAACCTATGTGCAAAGCTGATTGGCTGTCACAAAACAGCATTGCCTCCTTATCATGTCTAATCTGCAGATCCCTTAGCAAATAAAGTATTCATACAATTTCACAAGTTGCCACAGCCATGGCCCGGTATTCTGCCTCAGCTGAAGACCTTGACACAGTAGCTTGTTTCTTTGATTTCCAAGAAATCAATGAGTCTCCAAGGAAAATGCAGTAACCTGTAACAGATCTTCGTGTATTTGGACATGATACCCAATCTGCATCACTGAAACCTTTGACATGGAGTTCTGATTGTGCAGAAAAGAATACTCCTCTCCCTGGTTCATTCTTGAGGTAGTGAAGTACCTTAAGTGCAGCAGCATAATGAGGCTTTCTAGGTGTTGCCATGAACTGACTGAGCTTGTGAACAGCAAAAGTAATGTCAGGCCGAGTAATGGTTAAGTATAGCAGCCTCCCTATCAACCTCCTGTATTGACTAGGATCATGTAACACATCACCTTCATGTTTACTAAGTTTCAAAGTAGGATCCATAGGAACCTTGGCTGGTTTGCATCCTAACAGTCCAACATCTTCCAAAATCTTTAGAGCATATTTCCTTTTACATAAGGAAATGCCTTTGGCTGTCCTTGCTACTTCTAAACCAAGAAAATACTTCAAGTCCCCTAAATCCTTCAACTTAAACTTCTGGTCTAACAAAACTTTAAACTCCTCAACTCCCTTTTTATCATTACTTGCAATTAGAACATCGTCAACATAAACCAGCAATGCAATAAATGAATCTCCTTACTGCCTAGTGAACAATGAGTAGTCAGCCTTGGATTGAACAAAACCAAGATCAATTAAGGCAGTTGAAAACTTAGAAAACCACATTCTAGAAGCTTGTTTGAGATCGTATAGTGATTTATTTAGTTTACAAACCAACTGAGGCTGTTGCTCCCCCTTGTTGTGAGAAAGCTTAGACTGCTGAAATAGATGCTGCCCCTTGCTGTGAAAGCCTGGTGGAAGTGACATAAAAACTTCCTCATGCAAATCTCCATGGAGAAATGCATTGTTAACATCAAGTTGACTGAGAAACCATCCTTTCACAGCAGCCACAGCAAGTATAGCTTTGACAGACACCATTTTGGCAACTGGTGAGAAAGTGTCAATGTAATCCAACCCCTCCTTTTGGGTGAAACCTTTGGCAACCAATCTGGCCTTATACCTCTCAACTGAACCATCTGATTTGTACTTCACTCGATAGACCCATTTACAACCAATGGGTTTCTTACCAGGTGGCAAGGAAGTACTAGTCCATGTATGATTAGCTTCTAAAGCTAAAATCTCAGCATCCATGGCTGCCTGCCACTTGGGGTTACCAACAGCTTGGTGGTAAAAAGTAGGTTCAATGATGGAAGAAATGGCACAGCAAAAAGATTTATAAGGCTGGGACAGATTAGTGTAAGATAGATAGGAGTGAAGGGGATGAGAAGTACCTGAAACATGATTGGAGGAGCTTGGAATGGCTGCTGATTTGACTTGATTACAGTGATAAGCCTTAAGGTAAGAGGGTGGTTTAGAAAGCCTGGTAGACCTTCTAAGATCAGCAGGTAAAGCAGATGCATCAGGAACATCAAGAAACTCAGATGCAGCAAGGACATCAGATGCATCAGGAAACTCATGAACTTCTTCATCAAAATCTTGATGGATTTGGACAATAGTGTCATCAGAAATGGTAGAGGAAGAAGAAGGAATAGAGAGTGGAACAACAATAGATGAAGAAGAAGAAGGTGAATGGAAGATAGGTAGAGGAATAAGAGTGACAGATGGAGAAGAGGCATCTGAAGCAAAGGGAAAGCTGGACTCATGAAACACAACATCTCTAGACAGAAAAGTAGTGTGAGAATCAACATCAAACATTTTATAGCCTTTGACATTGAAAGGATATCCTAGAAAAACACACTTTCTAGCTCTAGGTGTGAATTTGTGTTTATAAGGAGTGAGATTGGCAGCATAACACAAGCAGCCAAAAACTCTAAGATGTGAGTAGGAAGGAGGTTTGTGAAACAAAAGTTCAAAAGGGGTTTTATGATTTAGGAAAGGGGATGGAAGCCTATTTATAAGGTAGACTGCAGTGAGGACACAGTCACCCCTGAAAGAGAGAGGAAAATTGGATTGAAGTTGCAAAGCCCTGGCAGTGGCAAGGATGTGTTGATGCTTTCTCTACACAACCGAATTTTGTTGTGGAGTGTAAGCACAACTCAATTGATGAACAATCCCTCTGGAGTTGTAAAAATCACTAAGATTAAACTCTAAAGCATTATCAGATCTAATGGATTTAATCTTGGTTCCAAATTGAGTGAGAACCATGTTATAGAAAGAGACAATGAGAGGTCTAACTTCAGATTTTGCTTTGAGCAAGAAAACCCAAGTTGCTCTAGAAGCATCATCAACAATGGTTAGGAAATACTTATGACCATTAGAAGTTAAAACAAAAAAGGGACCCCATACATCCATATGAACAAGATCAAAAGAACAAGCACACTTATTATTATTGAAGGGAAAAGGAATTCTTTTCTGTTTTGCCAAAGGACAAACAGTACAAAGCTTATTACAACAATTCTTAAGGAAAGGTAAAGTGCTACTTAAAGAATGAACCTTGACATCAGAGGGGTGCCCAAGTCTGGAATGCCAAAGAGAAGACACATTTGTAGAGAGAGAAGAAGAGCAAACAGCAAAGAAGGACTTGAAATTCTGCTTGGAAAGGAAATTAGAGAGGGATGTGGTAGCTTGGGAGAGGCTTGAATCTTGCAACAAGTACAAACCATCATGCATTTTACCCATTCCAATCATGCTCCAACATGTAAGGTCCTACAGAAAACAAAATTGAGACAAGAAAACCAAGCATATAGGTTGGGATTTTGTTAAGGCACTAACTGACAGAAGGTCAAAGGTAAATGATGGCACACAAAGAACATTACTAAGGGTTATATGGGAGGAAAGTTGAATGGTACCAATGTGTGTAACAAGAGCTGCTTCCCCATTAGGCAGTTCAACCATAGTATGCGAAATTTTAGTATAAGAAGTCATCAAATGAATGGAACATACTATGTGATCACTTGCACCAGTATCAATGACCCATGTATGAAGATTATAAGCTCTTCTATTAACAATTTTGGCAGAGAAAATAGAATGCTTGAAGTTGATAGAAGTACCTGCAACAACATTTGACGGAAAGGTCACAGAATTGGCAACATGAGGTTCTTGACCTTTAGGAAACTGTTGAGTAGAACAGGAACCAATTAAGGTCAAAAGTTGCTTGTATTGGTCACGAGTGAAGGCTGGAGCTTGAGATACTGACATGGATGGAACAAAATCAGTGACTCCAGTAGAGGTGTTGCCTTGAAGTAGTTCAAGATTCGTTGAAACTTGATGTGCAATGGCATTTTTATTGTTCTTGAACTTGAATCCTGGTGGGAAGCCATGCAACTTATAGCATTTGTCTACAGTATGGCCTAGCTTTCCACAGTGAGTGCATAAGGGCCTGTCTTTGCCTTTGAAGTTAGTTCCTGAGTTCTTGGTTGCTAAGGCAGTGGATTCAACTCTAACAACATTATGCACAGACCTCTGCATTTCTTCTTGAATGAACAAAGAATGAGCCTTATTGACAGAAGGCAAGGGATCCATTAATAAGATCTGAGTTCTTACTTGAGAGAAAGCATCATTCACTCCCATAAGAAATTTCATGGTGGATTCCTTGGTTTGAAGATTCTTCAACCGTTGATTAATTCCACACATGCACTGACCACAAGTACACTGGGGAAACGGACTCAAATTCTGCAATTGATCCCACAAAATTTTGAGCTGAGTAAAGTAATCAGTGAGTGATTGCTCTCCCTGATGAATCTCAGCAATTTGTTTCTGGATATTGAAGATCTTTATTCCATTTCCTTGACTGAAAGTGTCTCGAAGGTCAGTCCAAATCTCCAAAGCAGTGTCTTTGTAGATAATGCTTCCTTGGGGCTTTGGTGATACAGAGTTGATAAGCCAGGTGCCAAAGACGTTATCATCCTCGAATCCATGCTTGAGCAGCCTCTGGAGAATTCACCAATGGTGAAGAGATGGTTAAAGATCCATCAATAAATCCTAGCTTGTTCTTGCCAATCAGAGATTTTCTCACTGATCTCGCCCAAGCAGGATAATTCTCACCTCCAATCAATGGTGAGAAGTGAGAAGTGCTCCTGGATTTTCCCCAGGATGCAAGAACAGAGGATTGCTAAGATTATACAAATCTTGTGAAGAAGACGAAGCTGCTTCTGTAGTATTGACTGTTGCTGTTTCTGCCATTAAAGAAAAGCTTGAAAAGCTTGTAGAACACAATAATGGTGGAGAAAAAAAATTGAAGAGGATAACAATGCTCTCTGATATGAAAACAAGAACAGAGAACAAAAGAAAATATCTCTGATATGAAAAACAAGAACAGAGAGTAAAAGAAAATCTCGAAGGAAACAGAGAGAAACAGATAGAGTTCCCAAAATTGATCTGAGAAACCCTAAGAAAATTAGAAACGCTTAAGAAATCGCTCTGATACCATATGAAAAATTGGATGAAAAACTATTTCATTGAATTGATTCTGTAGCTGTACAAATGTATAGATATATACTAACTTAACAACACGTGTGAACACAACAAAACAAATATAACTAACTCTCTCACGTGTATGACTTAAAACTAACAAACTAACTAATCAAGAATCAAGGAAAACTACATGCCGTTTATGTGTACTCATCAAGCAGTCTAAGCAAACCACACTGTCGTTTAGAGGAGTAATTGCAAGTCTTCACTTTCTTCAACTCTGAGAAGTAGTCTGGACTTCTATTTGAATTTCTCATCTTAGTTGTTCCAGTGCTGCTGCATCGAGTACCAATCTGTGCTGCACTAATTGTGGCAGCTGGGTCTACATCACCTGATGCATTGGCTGCTGCACTGAGTGGCATGCTATGCTGCACTGGTGTGGCAGCTTTACCTGATGCACTAGCTGCTGCACTGAGTGGCATGCTATGCTGCACTGGTGTGGCAGCTGGTGATGCATCCTGCTGCACCAGCTCATCCTCTTGTTTTTCATAGACCTTGATGCTGTGAAAGAACGTAGATCAAAGTCAACATGCCCTCTTTTCACATCTTACAAGTTGGATTCAAAAAGCCCAGCCCACATCAACTAATGTTCATTGGATGCTAGAACCACATATATGGGGCTCCCAATGAGTTTCACATATATACTAGGCTGCATGGTTGATGGAAATCCTAGACAGAATAGAGAGCAAACAAGAAAGAGAGAGAAAGAGAGCACTAGTTAGCAAGAGTGGTCTCTCTCTCTCTCTCTCTCAAGATCATTAGATTTATATGGAGTCCTCACCTGATTTACTTATTATGGACACAAAAAAATAAAAAAATATGTTACAAGATACTATGGAGAGGGAAATTTCCCGACCTATCACAATCTAATACATCATACTATAAAGTTTATAAAGTACAGCCAATTACAAAGTGTCATGTACTGCTACTAGGTTTTGCTATCACTATTCAGAAACCAACAGAAATTTGCCAAGTGTTGTTAAAATAGGGACATAAAATGCATGCAAAAACCAATTACACATTGGCACGTGTAAGCAATAACATAAACAGCTCGACATGTGTAAGCAATGACATAGGCATTCCAATCGGGTGCTGACATGTATCACCTTGAAAATCAAAACATTTCTGCCAATCAAAAGATGCCATGTGTCCTGGATAAAAAGTCTTAAAGCCCCTCCAATTAGACTGTGACATATGTCACCAATCAAACTTTGCCTTGTGTCGCCCACTTATCTCCAAACTCCTATAAATAGAAGCCTTCTTAAGGCATTTCTATACACCAAAGACATCCAAAGCACAAGCAGCATCAAAGAAAATTTAGAAGCACTCAGAAGTATAGAAGTTTTGTTGGAATCAAGCCCTGAAGCTCTCTAGGAACTTCAAGAACTTTGACCTCAAATGCAAGGAACATTCAAAATAGAATGAAACCCGTGTGATGAGTCTAAATTAAAATATCATGTTCATTTATTATAACTGGGTTGTTTTACATTCATCAATGGATATAAAAGGAATAGCATCTATCCAAAATTATATGCTATACATATACACCCCGTACTCAGTGATTCTATGTCTAAATATTCCAAGCTTGATGTTGGGATAAAGTCAAAATATAGTTCTTTCACAAAAGTATGGTTGTTTAATAGACTAACTCGGGACTGGAGTAGCATAACGTAAAGACATGCTCAAGAGTCAAGATCCTAATGCTAAAAATTCCTAAATAGCGTAAAGACCAAATTCTTAACTCTAAAATGCTAATCAATGATATTATTAATCATAAACCTTAACGCTATACTTTCTTTGAAATCTTTTTTTTTTTTTTTTGGGATAACCTAGCGTTTACGTTTCGTCTTTGCATCAAGCAAGGTATCTAAATCGCATGCATGCGTGTGTTTATATATGAATACAAATCTTCTGTACCATTTTTATATTCCACTAATCACAACTTGTCAAGCATTTATTTAATTTTCTTTATAAAATAGGCAAAGTTTAAAATGGATCCAAAAAAAAAAAAAAAAATTATAACAAGTTGTGATTGATGGAATATAAAGTAAGACACAAAATATGGTACAGAAGATTTATATTCATTATATATATACACACACGAAGGAAATTGTATCAAACTTGTTATGTAAATAAAGTCTGAAGGAAATGCTAGGTTAATCACGAAGGGGATAATATCAAACTTATTATGTAATAAAGTCCGAAGGAACCCACTTTTTCTTGTGTGACAATTAACATTTTTATTTTTTTTTTAAATTCTGGCAAAGATGATCCGATAATTAGCAGATAGCATAAAGCTAGTATAAAAAACAAAGAATTTCCTGAAACGAATTCCTGTTCGATGGATAAGAACAAAAAGCTAGTCATAATTCATAGTTTATTCAAAAAGTGTGCCATGTAATAAAATCCATCAGCTACTTTCACTTTTCTATATTTTTTCCACATATCTTGTAGATGAATATATCCCATACTTGCGATGCCTATCAAGTCATAAAATGTAGCTGCTTCATAACACTCTGTACATTTAGTCCCCAAGTAATTAAATAATCGACTAAGAGCATTAGTCCTAAATTTCTCAAGCTTAAGTTTCCCCGTACTATAAATGACTGTAAATATACAAGCACAGCTAAGTTCCAAAATTCAATTGCCTTCTTTGCAGCAAACTAGTTATGCATTCTGTTTCCATGGAGTCCTGTTTGAGTAACGCTGTCACAAGAGAAGCTTGCGAAACAAGTAGAGGTGCCACTGAGGAGGCCCAAGTGCACACACTACAAAAAAAATGTCTATTAGCAACCAAGAATTTATGACGGACCCAAAAGGCCCTCTCAAAAAATCTTATTTGTGATGGCAAAATAAAGCCCTCGCAAATACTTGATAAAATGTGAAATATTTGTGACCAATAAAAAAAGCTGTCGCAATTATGTATTATAGCCGTCACAAATGCTAATATTTTGGAGGGAAATTTTCCCTCCATATTATTTGCAAGGGACAATTAAAAATTTCTCGCAAAAAGTGTATTATTTGTGACGGTTAAAAAAATGCCGTCACTAATGCTAAATAATTTGCGAGGGCTAGGATCGACCTTCACAAATAATCATTAAAATGTAAAAAATTTTGGAGGGAAATGTTCCCACCAAATTATTTCCGAGGGACAATAAAAATTCCTTGCAAAAACTTTATTTTTTGTGTGAGTTAAAAATATACCCTCACTAATACTAAATTATTTGCAAGGGCCACAATTGGCCTTCGCAAATAATCATGAAAATATTAATTTTCTTTGGAGATAAAAGTTATGCTAAAATTCCAAGAATATAATGATTGGTGAAACATAAAGTGATAGGAAATTTGTATTCAAAATTATGCCTTCTAAAATTCATAATGTCTTGTTTTTCATCTCTGGTTTTCAATTAGGCCACCAACTTATAGATGGTTTGCTCAAATTTTTTGAAACCTTCAGACTCAACTTGACTTTAAACTTCATAATTCTAATTTATCCATCATTTTCTATCTGTGTAATTAACCACTACAAGAACTACATAATCACTTCTTTGGAAAGTTGCATGAACTAGACTATAGTAAAAATGTTATTTACATATCCACAACACATATAGCAATCAGTGATTGCCAATCACTCATAGTACTGGGAAATAAGATGAACAAAAAAAAAAGCTCAGTTTTAAAATCAGTGCAAGGCAATTAAGTGGTGAGAATTGGAGGCAGTAATTTAGACTTGGATCCAAGAACTTTAGCCTTTGTGTCTAGGAAGAATTCTATCCCAAGTAGCACTTTGACCTCTCCTTTTTTAGTGATATGAATGGGATAGCTGAGCAAATGGCCTAGCAAGTCATGGTCCAATGTCTCACTAGAGTAGAGGTCCCAATACTATGGTCCAATGTCTCACTAGAGTAGAGGTCCCAATACTTTCTGGCAATTTGGTTCACTCTTTGGACACATTCCACACTTTCTGGATGGAGAAAGGAGTTATCTAGCATACCTAAGTGCTTGTACTAGTGATCCACTAATATAGTTGAAACTGAGATCACTGTTAAATGAAAGAAATATCATTTGGTCTTTCTCAATTTCGAGGTCATAAGACAAAAATGCCAATCTTTGATGAAGTCAAAATTTATATAAAATGGACTACATATTGATTGGAAAAGGCTTACCAAGTTCCTTAGTGATTGTATTAATGTGAATATCTACTCAGAAAACATAGAAGTATTTTTCATGGTTAATTCAATATGGTTGGCATGGTGCATCAGTGTGTGCTTGGACTTGGCAACTAAATCTAGAAGATATATATGAACCTGTCTGGTAGAATAATATGTGCTTATCTGGTTTTTGAGTATCCGATAGAAATTAAATGTTTCTGTTGTTTTAATGGTAGTTAGCCATATCATCATCAATTTAATAACAAGTAATGCTCTTAATTTTTACAAGTTCTAAGAAAGCCAACTGAAATCCTATGAGAAATATGGTAGTGTACAGAATAAATGAAGAATGTGCAGACACCTCAATAACTACTCTTCATAATAAAAAAATCTCTATGGAAAATTCAGCAAAAATGATAATATGATGAGGTTAATTAACTTCTTAAATGCAGATAAAACACAAATGTTTCTCTTAAGTTCTTGCAGATTAGTAAGATTGCCAAAATCAGCTGGTAGAACTCCGCTTAGATTAAGACGCTTCAGCTGACTGTCATAGCAAATAAAGAAAAAAGCAGAAAAAATTGAGACAAAGAGAATAAGAAACTGAATGCAATAAGAATCAGCATATACAGAGACTACCAGTTTAATTAACTTTTCAAATTTGATTTAAATCTATTGAAGCTTTATGATGGTGGGTGAGATTAGGAACTTCAAACTAATTACCTTATTTGTTTCTCCAACAGTAGACTGAGGATTCTTATGAACTAGGATTGTCCCACCAGGCTTCAATACTCTTAAGATTTCCTCAACCAACCAGTCAGTGGGAAATTCAACTGATCTACAGATACAAATAACAGTCTCGAAAGAGGAAGACACCATAGGCAGCCGATCTATTGTAAGTCAAGACCATAATCAGAAGAGAAATGAGAACAGAATATTTGAATTAGAACTACTATGGAAGCATTCTTAAAAAAAAAAAAAAAAAAGAGACTTGAATTTAAAAGACCCTGTAAGAAGGTCAGGTAAAAAAAAAGGCTAATAGAGTTATAAAATTATGCATCTTGTTAGTAGGGGCTTATAAATCTTCATAAAACAGTTACAAGATTGAAGATACACAATGTAAATGCCTAAGACACATTTGAAATTTAGATTTATGAGATAGATTATTGAAGGGCATATTAATCACTCAATAGAAGCACCTATACTGTCTACAGTGAGAAGCAGAAGAGACTGGTCAGTTTCACTTCACTATTGCAAGTTGTTTTTTCTTGTTGGACTTGATCATGGTATTAATTGTGCCAGGCATATATTCCAGCCCTCAATGTGCGCCATGGCCAATGCTTCTATTTCTAAGGAAACAAATTCTTGCGACAATCATACTCTCTCTAAGCATATATAAAATTAGAGACACAATAAAATAGCATGGAAGCTTTTTATTTTTTATTTTTAGAAACAACCACACATAAGGGAGAGGAAAAGAGGTTGAAACAATGAAAGTTGATTGAAGAAGACTTTGAATAAAAGGAAAATACATAGATTGTATTTAAGATTCCAAAGCTGCTACTATCGCAATATGCTTTCTACCTTCACTGAGTCAAATGTATTTTAAAAGTCATCCATTTCATCTCCATGATATAGTCCAAACTACAAGATTAACATTAACATAAATGATAAAATACCATGCTCTCTAGATATATAATAAAAGGCTGATGTACACATTTATTTCTCTCTCCTTTCTTTTATCTAAGTGGGGTCGTCTGCTTATACTAATCCCTTGAGTGTACCATGTGCTACCTTTTTATTCCACATGTCTAGCAGCCTTGTTCATTCTTTCTTTTTATGCAGCTCATATCCCTTATTGAAAACCCTAAAAAAAAAGGTAAAGCTAAAGCTATCTTTGTCTCTACCTTCATGTTCCTTGCTTTGTCTTCGGTCTTTCACTTTCAGCATTCATGAATCACAAAGCTAACCATGATCTATACTACTCTCTTTCATGGATTCCATATCACCATAATCTATTAAAACACAATTGAGAACAACCAGGAATTCCCAACACTGCAAAAGGGTACACTACTAATGACAAAGACATGAACTTTAAACAACCAATAGCAAGTAATCAAGAAACTAAGAATTGAGTAAGCAAAGATACACAAATTAAACCAAGTAATCCAGAATTTTCTCAACTGGGTAACCAAAGAAACACAATTTAAAGCAAGTAATCAAGAAACTAAGAATTGGGTAACCAAAGAAACACAATTTAAAGCAAGTAACCAAGAAACTAAGAATTGGGCAACCAAAGAAACAAAAGTTAAAGCAAGAAATTAAGAATTCCCTCAACTGGGTAAGCAAAAAACCAAAAACCAAGAAACAAAAATGAAAATTAAGAAAATAGAGACCTGGTAGTGCTGAAGGGTTTATATAGGGGTTTAGACTTTAGAGGTGAGTGCTGAAGGGTTTGATTGAGTTAATTTTCGGGGTTTATATAGGGGTTTAGACTTTAGAGGGAGTGCTGAAGGGTTTTTGGTGTGATCCGCTGGGTAGGTTGTGGGCAAACAAGGCATTGAAGGTCTATTTGGTCTTGCCGCGCAGTTGCGTGTTGTCAGTTGGCGTGAGTTGGGAGCGTTAGAGGGAAAAGTGAAAACATTTAGAGGGAAAGGGGAGTTGTGTTCCGAGGGAGTTGGGAATAGGGAGTGTTAGAGGGAAAAGTGAAAAAATTTAGAGGGAAGGGAATTGTGTTCCGAGGGAGTTGGGAGTAGCCGAATAGGGAGTGTTGGAGGGAAAAGTGAAAAAAAATTTGAGGGAAGGGGGAATTGATGGACATGTGGCGCTAAGTTTTAAAGTTTTATAAGAAATTATATAGTGGTGTTGGGCATGGAGTTGTCTTTCTTTTGGTCTTAATGGCTCTCTGTAGTGTTTTATTTGGGACTACACTGCACGTAGTGAATGTCCCACCTACGCTAGTGTATGCACTAGTTTACTTTGTATGACTATATTTGGCATTTAATAAAAGATTTTTACTGTTTTGAGCTCAAAAAAAGTTTTATAAGAAATTGTGTGTTATAAGAATTTTTTTTTTTTGTTAATTTAAATTTTAGAATATATGTAGCGGCATGTGGTTTGAAGCTTATAAGGTTTAAAGTTTAAACAGTTGGTATAATTTTTTATAATAAACAAGAATAAATAGGGAGTATGTATATGAAATACATAGGTTAATTAATGAAATAAATTAGATATAATTCATAAATTGAATAGCTCCCCAAAATTAGATAATAAAAAAGATTATATGTCATATGTTAAAAGAACAATATGAAAATTTTCCGTAGTGAGCTATATCAAATACTATAAAAGGCATTGTCCCCTATTATAAAAGGTTCAAAATTTTATAAAATTATATATGTGTATGTGTATATGTATGTATGTATATATGTGTAGGTGTGTGCGTGTATATATAATGCTTGTTTACCTTTTTTATTATTATTAGTGATACTAAGGATAACACAAATTTACTATAGGATTACAAATTGACATGTTACCTATCACAAAAAAGGAATTTAAACATTCATTATTAGGTTGTTGAAATTTATCGATCATAATCATTTTCATATTATATTGTGAACATTTTTTAGTACCATTAATGCATGTTTCCTTTTCATTTCTATCAAGACTTCCAAAATACAAGACCAATAGCAACCTAACCCAATTGAAACCCAAAAATGTTTCAAAAAAATGTTACAAATGTGTTAAATCACCAATTATAGATTAATCTCTCTCTCTCTCTCTCAAAAACAAGTAATAAAATTAAAAATTAGATTACAATTTTACTTAACTATACATTGTCACATATCCAAAATAAAGTATCTTTTTTTAATTGACATATATTTTTATTTCTTTTTATTAAAATTTATGGTTCAACTATGATATTAAATTCTCTATATAAAATTAACGTTAGTTAAGTTCGTATTATTCTTCAAATTAAGTATTTAATATCGTATCAAATTAACCTTGATTTGATCAGTATTAAATAATTTTATTTAATTAATATTTACATATAAAATGCTTCAAATGAATTTTTTTCTTAAGCCTCAAATTATGTTGAGCCGCCTCTGCGCCCCTATACCTATCCCCTAAGGGAAAACTTTGACTACCTTGACCAAAAAATCCAATATACATCCTTTAAAATTTTGTTTAAAATCCATTTTTTTCCCTTGATTTTTGAAAAATCTCTTTTAACGACAAGATACTAGTAGGCATCCCATGGATCACACATAAGAGTGACCGAGGTAGCCCTCACACATTCAGATTTTTATTATATCTCAACATTAACCCTCGCTAGTCATGGGTTTTTTAAAAAGAATTTAAAGTAAGGACATTTCCCCCCTCTAAAATCAAAACCATTTATATCTAAGCACGTGTATTATTCTAAATGCATGTGTAGGGGGTTTGGGCCCAGAAGGCCCATGCGGGCCCACTTAATTAGAACCCAAAATAAGACCCAAGGCCCATTGGAACAATTCGCTATGGCAGACGTAAGGGGAGTTAACCCCAAACCTTATCATAGTAAGCCTAACCCTAAGGTCGGGGGAAAGCAGGGGGACACCACCCCGAGGGAGTTTTAGGTGGTCAGCCTAAATATTGACGAGCAATGAGGGAAGTGAGCATAGGGCACGAACATGGCGAGGTTGGTGACCAAGGGCTTGTAGTGTCATTGGGGAAGTTCACCGTTGAGGACTCTTTGATGTCTGGAACAAGTACCAAGGGAATCCTCTAAAGACATGAGGATCCCTTAGGATTCTGATGAACGTGGGAGTATGTGTGAAGTGGGGAAAATAATGATGATTACCTCACTAACAATAGACTATAAGAGGAAGAGGTGGGTAAAGGATCAAGGTTGGGAAAACATTCTGAGAAAGGAGATATAGAGGGAGTATACTAGGAAACACAGGGGGAAGGGAAAACACGGTGAGGGAGGTGCATTAAGGCCAAGAGAAGGCAAACCAGGCAGAGCTCGGAGCCCAATTGGTAGGATTGCAACAAAGCCCACATACAAATTAATTGGAAGCCCAAATACCATCATTTAAGTAGGATCTAGTGCTCACAGCATGTATGAGATCATGGGGCATATGTCCTCAAGATTGGGCATGTGTCTTGTTTAATCCATGTTGCACACATTTTAAAGGGACAATCAAAATTAGGTCTTGAATATGGTCAGGCCCCTAGTGATGAGCAATCGAGCTTATTCATGGAAGAGTTGGATATACTATTCAACCTAAACGTCATTGAAAACTCTCTTATCTATATATTTTTCTTGTCGACATAATTTTTTAATTTTGTAGCAACCACAATTGTATATAGCAATTTTGAATTTATTTTCCCTAAAAAAAACGATATTGGATTTTATTTCTCATTAAAAATGGGTATTTAATAAATTCTTTTGGGCTTTTAAAAATGAATTCTCCTTTAAGTGGGCCAGGCCTAAATGAAAGCCCAATCCTGCAAAACTCAAACGTCCATTGTCCCAAGCGTTTCGCTAGAGAAAACATAGAATGCAAAAACAGTGCGTTTTCCTTCTTCTTCTTCTCTGAACCGAAGAGAAACCCTAAAATCGCAGCTCTGAAATCCAATGGAATATAGATTCAGCTGAATAAGGTACAGAATTTTCTTCAGAATCTAAATTCCAAAAATTTATCCTTTATAGTTTATTTGCTTAATTCTCAGTTGGGTTTTGTTATAGGCATTTGCGTGGTTTGAATTGTGAAGAAAGAAATAAGTCATCGTAAAATGGGAGACACTGAGAACGGTGAAAAGGCAAGGAAAACGGTTTTTGTAACCGTGGGAACGACTTTATTTGACGCTTTTGTAAGAGCAGTGGATAGTTGGGAAGTTAAGCAAGAGTTGTTGAAAAGAGGGTATACCAATCTTGTCATTCAGGTGGGTCGTGGATCCTACACACCCACGAAGGTATTGTATGTGTCGTTGAAACATTGCTTCTTTAGTTTGAAATTGAGTGAGATAAATGCATGTTAATCTTGAAGATTTTTTTTTTCAGATTGTTTCCATCTGTTATGCTCTGTCACAAAATTTTTTTATTGAAAATTTGAGATTTATATATAAATTTCAGGATACCTGTTGAGACTTTAGACCCAAAAAGGGTGACTAACACCCTATGATGTATGGGTACGAATACGAGTATGGGTACGGGTATAGGGATACAAATTTTTTTTTAAAAACTTAGGGTACGATACGATACATTAGGGATACGTGTATTAATAATTTTTAAAATATAATTTTTTAAAATATTTTTAAGCATTTATTTTATATATTGTTAGACATATATCAATATAAAAGCAATAATGGGTAATAAAGTGAATCCATGGCCATTAAATGATGTTTAGAATACAAACCAAGATCAAAAGAGTAAATAATAGATAACTAGATAAGTGTTTGACATTGAAACCAATACATAAAACATATAAATACAAATTCTTACAAGTTTCGGCTATCTCTCACTATCGGGGGTTTGTTTAGAACAATATCCAAGTCATATCACGGGTGTATCCTAGATGTATTGTTAATTTTTTTTAAATGATTGGGTATGTATCTTAGAGGTATCTGGTATGATACCAGTACAATACATATCGAATACAAGTACGTGAGCAAAAATGGAGTATCCGTGCATCCTAGCTAACACCTGTAATCACCAGAGATGGGAAGGGGCTACAAATAATTATAAAAACGAGTATACTATAAGGTGATTTAGCGTTAAAGAATTAAATTTTGAATTCAACTTGGAAAAAATAAATTCAAGAAGAAGAAGAAGAAACATATTAACAATAATTTAAGTTCTTGCTGAAGTTGGCTTATTCTCTTCTTGTAAGAACAAGGTGGTGGTTGCTTTAAGTACTTGTTTTCTTTAAGTACAAAAAGAAAGAAGATCGTTACAAGAATGGTCCTTCCTTCATTCCTACACCTTTTTGGAAAGAGATGGTGGATAAATGGATGGTGGGAGATTGGGGGGTGAGTATAAATGAATACATGTCATAAATTCTCTCACTCTCTCTCTAACCATTATTTGTTAATATTTTCATAGAAACTAATGTTCTAGCGTATGAATTATGTGTGTAGGATATAAGTTCGACAAATAAGGATAACAGAAATAAGTTTAAAATTTTCTCCACTACAGGTTTTGTACCACTGGCCAAGTACAGATATGAAATGGTATATTATATTATCATCAAATAGTTTTACATTTTATTGTTTATTTACATAGTTTAATAACTTTACCAATGTTTTTTTTTTTCCCTTTTAAATATTGCAGTATCTTGAGACGGGCTCTGAGCCTAGCCCCATTGATTGCTTTAAAAAATTTCACACAAAGAAGGATGGCAAAGAATGGGCAACTGATCATGCTAAGACATTATATGTATGCAACTTATACCAAAATTTTAATTTTGTTATCAACTTTAGTTTTTTTTTTGTTTTGATTATCCATGTGGTCTTTATTTATGTGTAGGAAAAAATGGATGCCATAAAGGCCAAAGCTGTTTTTGAAGGTACTAAGACAAATGATTATTAGATCTTTTGTGAAGTGGTTGGTGAACCAAGTCATGGTCGTATTCTTGGCATGGGAATAGGTATTAAGGCAAAGGATGTGTACGGCTTGACTTCATCTGGTAAAGGATGTAGCAAACGTTGCAGAGAAGATTTTACAAAAGAAAAAGAAGATTTGGAGGCACATCTTAGAGAGGAAATGGATTTCAAACTTGCAAAAGTTGTGGAGAAGTTTAAGGAGAAGTTTGCACAAAAGTTGCAGTCGTTGGGATACCACAACAATTTAACATAGATCCAGCTACCACGGTACAATCTCAAACTTATGCTTTTGCCTCTTGGATCTTCTACAACTTTCTATTGATTTGTTGTGGTTTACAGCTTGCAGCTATTATAATATCATATTATTTTATATTTAGTTTTGATAAATGATAATAGGACTATGATACTATCTACTGTTTTGAGAGCTGTGTAAAGGTTTTGTATTTAATTTTGTATGTCATATGCGTTTTGTGGTTTACGTTTTTCACAATAAACATGTTTATTGGCTTTATTGCTTTAAGTACTTGTTTTTTTTTTTTTTTGGGTGCAAAACAATAGTCACATTTCTGGGAACATGCAAACCATATTGTCCTTTTTATTTGGGGTTTGAGTCTTATTGTAAGTATGTGGGTTACAGTTTAGGAAATATCACGCATGCAGTACTAATAATTGTTTTTTTTTTTTTTGGGTACAAAACAGTAACATTTATAAGAAACAAAACTTTGTGATTTCTTCCATGTATGGTTTCATTGAAGCTCATGTTTTGCCTGGACCATATATGTTTACATTGATTGCTTCTTGTTTTGTTTCTACCAGTAAAACCACAACTCTGAACCCTTGTCTTCACAACTCTGAACCCTTGTCTTCATGCACTGTTAAGGGTCTCTCCCTGATGTTCATGAAGTGCCTTGGTGTTTTTTTTTCTCTTGCAAGACCATCATAGAAGCATCCTTGTTTGATAATTTGGCCTATCCTATCTTTTAGTTTTAGGACAAAATTACTACTAACAATAATTAATAGCATTGGCCAAGGTTTGCATTGGGTGAACCTATTGTAACCAGTGGCTAGGTTTGGACTTGAAGTTTCACTTTTGTTGACTTCAAGGGCCAAGATATATCCATTCTGACTTTAAGCTTTGGATTGTGTGGAGGCCCTTGTTGGCTATTGCACATAAATCTAGAATTGTTATATTATCTTAGTTTATATTTAATTTTGATAGTGGTTTAAGTAATCAAATTAAGTTATTGTTATTGTTAAATTAAAAAAGAAGAAGTTATTACTGTTGTTTATGATATATTATTATATGATTAGATTTGATATGATATATGTGTACTTCTTTATTGAAGCATTGATACAATTACAAATTCACTTTAATTGTTTCATTTTAACTCATGTTTAATTTTTTTTAAGGATGGTACTAGCAAAGATGAAGACGACAACTCAAACAATAATATAGAGGTCGAAAACAGCTTGGAGGGTGACTCAATGGAAGACTAATATAGATCTTGTCATAATTCTAGTTGTTTAAGTTTAAAACAAGGTTTAATTTCAGTATTTCTTTGTATATTTTATATTTTAAAGTTTGAACTTATATGAATTTTTATGTTTCGATGGATCAATTTTTAGTAATTATTGGATTATTGTATCAATTTTTAGTAATTATTGTACTATTGTAACATGATAGTTAAACAAAAATGATATAAAATAAATTATAAATAAATAAATAATAAAATATTTCAAAAATTATATAAAATATTATCACCGATGACATAAAAATTTGGTCATAAATAATTTTATAGTGATGACAAAGTCCCTCACAATTTAAAGTCACTATTATTACTAACTAATTGCGAGGGGGTTAAAATCCTTTGCAAACAAATTTTAGCAACGTCATTATTTGTCTCGTCGTTAATTTGAAATTTACAAATAACTAATTGCAAGGGTATAAATATCCTCACAAATAGTTACTAACGACGATTGCTTCCCTTCGCTAAAAATAAGTTGCGAGGGGTTAAAAAGCCCTCACAAATAAATTTTAGCAGTGCCATTATTGCGAGGGTATAAATGCCCTCACAAATAGTTATTAATGACGATTGCATCCCCTCACTATAAATAAGTTGCGAGGGGTTAAAAGCCCTCACAAATAAATTTTAGTAGTGCCATTATTGTGAGGGTATAAAGGTCCTCATAAATAGTTGTTAACGATGACTGCTTCCCCTCGCTAAAAATAAGTTGCGAGGGGTTAAAAGTCCTCACAAATAAATTTTAGCGACCCCATTATTTGTCACTAAAAAGTATGTTGTCAATTTGGAATTCGCAAATAACTAATTGCGAGGGTATAAAGGTCCTCACAAATAGTTGTTAACGACGACTGTTTTCCCTTGCTAAAAATAAGTTGTCGACTTTTCTCGTCGTTTGGTAATATATTTGTGAGGGTGAATTTGTTCAGTAGCGACGGTGGATTGCCCTTGTAAATTATTTATTTGCGAAGGTATGGTCGCAAAATCTCTTTTAGTGACAAGTGCAAATACGACGGCCTTCGAGGGTCATATGCCCTCGCTAATAACCTTTTGCGACGATATTTGAATTTTTGCGAGAGACTATGGCGCTCGCTAGTAGACTATTTTCTTGTAGTGACAGCATTTCAATAGAAACCAGTACCCTGGAGGCAAGGTTTGAAACTGTAAAGAAGGCAGGAGAAAATGCAAAGAATCACTCTCCATCTCCAAAGATACAAAAGGTTATATTCTTGCTGCGAGATCAAGAGGATTTTAAGAAGTACTATGAGCCAAGGGTGGTATCACTTGGTCCCATCCATCATGGTAAAGAAAAGTACAAGCTAGGAGAAACGTACAAGCTTGTGCTAACATACGAATTCGTCAATGGTAGCGGCAAGGAGATAAAAGATTTATACAACAAGATTGAGGAGAACATCAAGGAACTGAGGGAATGCTTCGAGGAGGAGGTGACCAAAAAATATGATGATGAGTCCCTCGCTTGGCTGTTGTTCGTGGATGGTTGTGCAGTACTACAATACATATACTGCGCTACTAAAGACCAGTTCAAACAGTTGAACATAAAAACTGACAGTGTTACATTCGGACAACAGGATTTGTTCTTGCTGGAGAACCAACTTCCTTATCGTCTTCTCAAATGGTTGATGGGCTTGAGTAAAATGCAAAAGGAGTTGAGGGTATCAATTGAAACTTTTGTTGCACACCACTGTATGGTACCAGATGACCAGCAATTGAAGCAGCAACCAACAGCAGGCAAGAGAGGCAATACATCTTGTTCAGAGGAGAAGCTAAAAGAACAAATAATATCAATGGATGAAGAGCCCGTCCATCTTCTCGATCATCTGAGGACAAAACTCTTGGGTAAAGCACAACTGGAATCTTATATGATTCAGAAGGGAAAAGCAGTCCAAGATTGGCAATCCTATCGCAACATTCAGGAGCTTAAAGCAGCAGGTATCCGTTTGAAACGTAGTGACAATAGTTGCTTGCGTAACATATGTTTCAGTAAACAAATCCTTCACTTTGGGCACCTTTATCTTCCACCAATTATTGTGGATGACTCAACGAGGCCGAAGTTCTTGAACTTGATAGCCTATGAAATGTGTCTGGATTTTGAAAATGATTTCGGGATCACATCTTACATATCTTTTCTTGATTCACTGATCGATGAAGCCAGCGATGTTAGGATGCTAAGGAAAGCACGAATACTTCACAACCTCCTTGGCAGTGATGATGAAGTGGCTCAGCTCTTCAATGAGATAGGCACCGACTTGGTGCCTAACCCCTATATATATCTGAATGTCAAGTTGCAGATTCAGGGATTCTATGACTGCAAATGTACAACATGGATGGCTCAATTCATCCACGACCATTTCAGCAGTCCTTGGACATTTCTTGCTTTCTGTGGTGTATTACTAGGACTTGGTCTAACTGCCGCTCAGACTTGGTATACTGTCAAGTCTTCCTGGTCAAAACCATGAGATGACTTACGCAAGAATTTAACACAAACCTTGCAAAAGGTAAAGTTTTATTGATTTGCTTTCTCTTTCCAAGTGTCTAGCTAGCTAAAGTACATGGTTTCTATGCCTTTCAGTCCGTGGTTGCCAAATAAAAACGGTCTAATAAGAATTCAACGCTAGTTATGTTTTCAAAGAATTCAACATTGGTTATGTTTTGTTTTCACATGGGTCATCATCCGAAGGCCACATACTGTATAATTTTTATTTTTTTTTTTAATTTGGTCTTGATGTATTCGTGAATGTATGAAATAAGTCAGAGTGTGCGTTCCAAATTGATGTAATGTGTGTGAAATGGAAATAATTATGCCTATGATTTTGTGTGCAAATTGTGTTAAATGTATATGTAATTAATCTTGTAAAGCAAAAGGTGGAAATAGACTCAAATATCTCTGTCCTCTCTTTTCTACATGCATGGGGCAGTTGCAGTAGCTTTTGTGAACTCTGTATCAACTTGTTGCCACATTCTCTTGTCATTGCGCAAGAGGCCTGGGATCTCATCCCATCTATCAAGGAGGGCAGTTTGAGTATTGGGGGAGAGTTAACTATTATGAATGAAATAGAAAATTGCAGAGATTGTAGAGAAGAAGCAATAGGAAAGAGAAGGAGAGGACACGAGGGTTATGTGTTTTGAAGTGACACCCTATGTCCATGGAAGAAGTCCTTGATGGCTACATCTTCACTTTCACTAGCATTAGAATGATCACAAAATAGATGAGAATCAAAAGGTAGAGATCCTCTAGGTGCCATAATGAATAATCTAAAAGAAAATGACGAAGGCAAAACAAAGGAATGAGTACATGTCATATAAGGCTATTCAATATGCTCATTAATAACCTTTTATGATCATAGTGCATGCCCTAAGCTAGAGTACACGAAGCGCAGACAGTGATTTATGCAATATGAACTTGTGTGTGGCATTCTAACAAACAATTTGTGTGCAATAGTGAAAAAGGTAATTTCAAAAGATTTGGGTAATGTCTAATTTCCCAAATTTCACACACACAATATAAACTACTCGAAGGGCAGAACACACTGCCAATATGAACCAGTATGAAAGCAACAAAGCCGTCATTCAAGATTTTGTTCATAATACATGCGTGAATATGAGAGGTCAATAAAATAAGGAGGCTTGATGAATTGAGTGATTTTGGAATTTTAGTATGAGAGAATCGAGAGCGAGTCTAGAAACTGTTTGAGAAAAAGAACACAAATGATCGGGAAAACTAATAAAAATATTTAAAATCCCAACTTTTGATCGATTGAAGGTCAGTTGGACATCAATCGAAATTGATTTCGCTCTGTTGAAGTTCAATTAAGGGTCGGTCGGGAAAGCTGAAAGTCCAAAAAAAACTCCTATGAAAAAGTTCGATCGATCGAGAGTTCGAGACACAATCGAAGAAAAGTTCGATTGATTAAAAAATCGATCGGAAAATTAGAAATTTTGGCAAACGAGTTCGATCAATCGAAAAGCGATTGAAGAGCGACTGAAAATTATAGAAATTATGCTACTGGAGTTCAAAACCCTCTAAGTGATCCAGATGCAACAAACTATAATATGATCGACATATGCTCTTGCAACTAGACATGTACACCTTCTCTAAACAAGTTCACAAGAGTTAGTAAATTCAAGCTCATTAGAATCTGAACACATATGCACAAAATTAGTGACCAATGATCTCTTAAGCTACTTCTTATACAAATGATCTCAAATGCGGGATGTGAAAATAACATCGAATCCACGAGGGGTTTCTTGACAGACAAAAAAATATATTCTAAAATAACCCCTAAATAATACTTAACCATAACCAGACTCAAATTTGACCTAAAAACATTAAAATCACCTAAAAACAAGGAAATAAATATCCTAAACCGAAAATAACAAAAATTACAAATTAAATACCAAAATTAATAAATTACAGTAATTAAATAGTAAATTGTGTCCTACATCAAACCCCTCCACTTGAAACAAACTTGTCTTCAAGTTTGTCTTTGAAATCTAAAATCTTCCGCTCCAAATAAACAAATACTTCGAATGCTTGAGTTCCTTGATATTCTTTCCATACTTGCAACTCATCAATGGAATAAAACTTGAATTTCTTTTCCTTAGTCTTCATATAATTGTTGAAATTTACCAAATTAAAACTGACAATTGAATAAAATTTAACAACCCCAATAAAATCAATAAACTTTGTTTCGGTGTCTCCCACCAAAATAATAGGTGCTTAAACATTGCAATCATCTAACTTGATTTCATCGAGATCGTTGATAACTTCCTTTATAATTTCTTCTTTAAGTGTCTCTACTATCTTGACCTCAAGATCTTTTTCTATAATAGGGTTTTCATTAATCTCCTCCACAATCTTGATTTCAGGTTTTTCTTCTATAACAAGGCCTTCATTAATTTCCTCAAAAATCTCTATATTTTATTCTTTGAATTCTACATATTCTTCAAGAAAAGTATTTTCTCCAACATGTAATTCTTCTCTTAATGGTGGAATACATGGCTCTTTAAAATAATTCAAGTGTGAACTTCTTGGCCAATAATAATCTTGTTTCTTATACGACAAAAGTTCATCACAATCCAAAGGATAAAATCTGATAGCAGGCATCTTTTTCATCCTTGGCCATGAAAAAATTTTGTTTTTACCTCGTATAAGTTTATCAAACTACATTCATTCCCACCAATGTAAGGTATACTCTCTAAGTTTATACAGAGCAAGTTCAACTTTTCTCTCATCACAAATATTCTCATAGTCAAATAAATCATCTAGATCAAGTAACCAATCAAGAAAATCTTCTTTAAAAAAATAATCATTAAAACTTGCAATTCTTTTATAAGGCCTATATGAAATTTGTTTACCAATAGGTTGCTTGTGAGTTAATTCTCCATGATAGTTATCCTTATTGTTTCCACTCTCCAACAACGGCATCCTAGCAAAGATATTGTGAGTGCTAGCTGTACGTCATGTAATACTTGCTAAGTTTTCTGTCACTGGAATTGCTACCGTCTCATACGTTAGCCACCAAACCAAGATAAGTCAAGGCTCTAATACCAACTGATGTGAGATGCGAACGTGTCAAGAAGCAGAACACGTCTACTTTTAAAAAACAAGAAACAAAACATGTTTACTTCTGAAAATAATCTCGAATCCATGAGGGGTTCCTTGAATCCAAAAGGATCCTTGAATCCACAAGGAGAAAGGGTTTTGAAATCCACCAAAGAAAAAATAGACAAAAGTTTGAATTTTTATTAATATCAATAATCTGAAAAAACGTTCGCAGACTTGGAGGCCTATTTAAAGGCTCTGTAAAACTTGACAAACAAGAAAATATATTCTAAAATAACTCCTAATTAATAACTAATCATAACACGACCCAAATTTAACCTAAAAAACATTAAAATCACCTAAAAACAAGGAAATAAATGCCCTAAACCTAAAATAACGAAAATTACAAATTAAATACTTAAACTAATAAATTACAATAATTAAATAATAAATTATGTTCTACATCAGAATGCATTACAGACTCATTTGAGAGTTGCATTGTCATAGAATTTACCAACTAAAATCGAACATTTACATACAAGGGCAAATCCAAGAATTTTTGTTTGGGAACCAGTTATAGCATTTATACATTACTCAAAACAAAACTCATTTATATATATATATATATATATATATATTATAAAGTAAGTCATATATATAATTACAATTTCTTAAGATTAAAAAATAAAAAAATAAAAATCTTTCTTTTAGGTATATACTTAAAAGAAAGATTTTTATTTTTTTATTTTTTATGAGTACAAACATTGTATAGTTTCATAGACATGGTACAAAATTATAGTGAGATTATATATCTTCGTTATTCTAAATAATAATCTTTCTTAGAATAAAATTTATCTATCATCACCCATCTCCAAAGTGTAATTCTTAAAATTTTCATTGTTATTACTTATTATAAATTATCAAAATGTCTCCCATAGTGCAAAAAAACATTACGGTGGATCCAATGAAATCTTAAAAACCACAAATGGTAAAAAACTTTAGCAAATGTAAAAAACAAAATTTACAATAAGAAACAAAATTAAGAAAAAAAAATGTCTATATAATCTCTAAGGCAATCACTCTCTTATTTGATTTAAAGATTTATTCAACTATCTTTTTTTTCTTTTTTTTTGGATGGACGGGGGCTTCTTTTTTTTGTAAACCAAACCATTCAAATGCCCCCATCCCTCTCTTTCCCCAAAGTCTATATATATTGTCTTTTCATGGAAAGGATGATCCACGACTTGGTATATTAGTAATCGCAATCGTTGTATAACCTAGAATTACAAAAGAAAAGTATAGGATTATAATATAAAAGAATAAAAAAGAATTACAAAAGTAAAGGCTTCCTGTTTTCTCAAAAATAAAATAAAATAAAGGCTTCCTTGAAATTAGGCATGTTTAGAGCTATCTTACTTTAATCTATTATGTGTCTATTAAACGATCATTTATGTGTACTTTTAGTTATATGACTTTTTTAATGAGTCATGTGACTTATTTAAATTATACATATGACTAGTCTTATAATAGCCATATAATAGGTTGGAAAAACTAGCTCCAAGTATGTTTGCAACCAAGCTTTATCATTTTCAATATACTAAACAAGGCTGGCCAAATATATTATTTTATGTCATTCTTTCTTTCAAAAATAATATTCTTTATTAGCTCTTGAATTGACATGTCCTTTACCATTTTTACTAATATTATTTTAGGTATTCTTTTATCTTTTGTCTGTTCTATCAACTACAATCAAGTCGTACACCTCCTCACTACTGCACTAATATTTCTCCTTTGCATATGGCCAAACCATTTCAAACATCTCTCTCTCTCTCTCTCTCTAGATTTATATGGAGTCCTCACTTGATTTACTTAATATGGACAAAATCAAGAAAGCATAAATAAAAAATATGTTACAAGAAACATTATTCCAATCTATAAAATAAATATTAAAAGACCGAATTTCCTAGTTTCAATTTAGGGAATCCAAATAAATCGCTTTGCCTCTTAAGTATTTTTCAAACAATCATTAATCTACATTACTCAATCAATTTAAGTTTTGAGGTTAAATAATGAGATGTGAAAGTGCTAGATATCCTCTTTATTCAATATGAAGACTAGTCTCATAGTACGTAATGGTCTCTAATAATTACCATACACAAATATCAATAAAGTTACAAGCAAAACTAATAAAAATTCAAAACTTCCTTTGCTAGTACATCTAAAAAAAATAACTAACTAACTAAAGAGCATCATAAATAATTGAAAATTCAACCATAATCAAATGTCATGTTGGATTAAATCTTGAGATCACGAGCAAATAAAAGTTAGATTCAAAGAAGTGAAAAATTAATTAAGTATACACATTAAAAAAAAAACTAATTAATATTCTACTCAAATCCTATCCAATCTAAAAATAAAGTCACACAAAAAATATACATTTTTCCTGTTGGACGTATCTTGTATATTCCAAGCTCGTTATGTTTGTCAAAGTCATATAGTTGCTTTCGAAAAGTTTCTATATTTTGTCCCCCAACTTACATACCATTCGAATAAGAGTAACAATCCTAAGTTTGTCAGTTAAAGTTTCCTAGTACTATCAAGTATAAATTACTACTGCAAATACTAGGACAACAAACTTACAAATTTCAATTGTCTTCTTGGGTGCAAACTTGCTCCGGCTTTAATGGAGCATATCATTTCCATGGAGTTCCATTCAAGGATGGCTGTCAGAAGAGAAGCCGGTGAATTAAACAGACGCTTCACTATGGAGGTACAAATACAGATCATTTCAACCCAGACTACCTTGTCAGAAAGGTTTGAAATGGTAAGGGAGGTAGGGAAAAATGTGAAGAATAAATCTCCAACGCCAAAGATACAGAAGGTTATATTCTTGCTGCGAAATGACAAGGATTTTGAGAAGTACCATGAGCCACGAGTGTTATCACTCGGTCCAATCCATCATCATGGTAAGCCAAAATACCAACTAGGAGAGAAGTACAAGCTTGTATTGACATCTGAGTTCATCCAAAGCAGTGGGAAGAGTATGGAAAAAGTACATAAGAAGATTCAGGATAACATCAAGGAACTGAGGAATTACTTCGAGGAGGAGGTGACGATGGACAATAATGATGAGGCGCTGGCTTGGTTGCTATTCGTGGACGGCTGTGCAATACTGCAATTAATATACTGCGCTAGTACTAAGGACAAGTCCAAAGATTTGAGTATAAAAGATGACAGTGTAGCCTTTGGACATCAGGATTTGATTTTGCTGGAGAATCAGCTTCTATATTCTCTCCTCGAATGGTTGATGAGCTTAAGCAAGATGAAATGGCAGCTGGAGGATTCGATTGATAAATTCATTGAAAGGTTCGTCATGGTACCTGACGGGACTGACGAACTCATTTACCGAAGACGACGACCATGATACCGACGAAGATATCCCTGGGCGAGCAAATTAATACCCACGTCATTGACAAAGGCAGGAAGGCCATTCAATGCAGCATAATTACACCTAGAACGGTTACAAGGCCAGCTGTATGAACCTTTGGAGCATATTAAAGCCACATTACACAGCACCAGGCGTTACCAAGAGGAGCATTAAGACCTCTATAACTACCTTAATAGCTAGAAGCTGTGAAAGCCTATATAAAGCCCACACATTGCCAAGTACAAGGTACATACACACATAGACACTAAGAGATCTCTTTCATTCTATTCAATTACATTATTTATTCCCAAGAGAGCTTTTTATATTGACTTTGGCATTAAAGGCATTGTGGCAGGCACCACACTGGTGACCACCTTTGAGAGTACGTTCATACAGGCTGAGGATTGCTTCCATCTGACCAACTCGACTGACAAGATTACGCTTCATCAGTATAACTCTACTGACGAACTTACTCTACTGACGAATTTATACTTCATCAGTTTGGCGCCGTCTGTGGAAACGTGACATTTTCATTTTCATATTTGAAAACGCTGCTTCCATCAACTTCAGTATTCAGATGGAGTCCAATCAAGATTCCGCAACCTTGGCTTAGCAAGTCCAAGCTCTTGCGGCCGCCGTTGAAGAACTTACTAGGCAAAATCAGGAAATGAAGCTACGGCTTCAATAGGAGGAGAATCGATCCAAAAACAACGTAGAGGACGAGGGAAATAGCCATAGAAGGAGTGACCATCGAAGACCCATTACTCCGGCATAATAGAATTCAGATCTTCTTCAAAAGATAAGGAAGGAGATGGACGAGTTGAGAAATGTCATCAGAGAGAAGACAGTCCAGAGCGTGGGCAGAATGGTAAGGACAACAGACTCGCCTTTCACAGCGACAGTCCTGGGATGCCCAGTACCTTCGAAGTTTCAGCTGCCACAACTTGAGCTGTTTGACGAGCTCAAGGATCCCCAGGACCACCTTAACACCTTCAAGATGACAATGGGCCTTCAACAGCTCCCTGATGATGACAAGAATCCGCATCGACGGATGTAAGTCACAAAAGCCAAAAATTGCTAAGTAATAAGATTCCGCCTTGATGAATGTAAGTTACTAACGATGACAAGATTTCGTCTCGACGAATGTAAGCCACAAAAGCCAAAAATGGCCAAGTAACAAGATTCCGTCTCTACAGATGTAAGTTACTGACGATGACAAGATTTCGCCTCGACAGATGTAAGTCACAAAAGCCAAAAATGGCCAAGTAACAAGATTCCGCATCGACGGATGTAAGTTACTGACGATGACAAGATTTCGCCTCAACGGATGTAAGTCACAAAAGCCAAAAACGGCCAAGTAACAAGATTCCGCATCGACGGATGTAAGTTACTAACAATGACAAGATTCCGCCTCGATGGATGTAAGTCACAAAAGCCAAAAACGGCCAAGTAATAAGATTCCGCCTCGACGGATGTAAGTTATTGACGATGACAAGATTCCGCCTCGACGGATGTAAGTCACAAAAGCCAAAAATGGCCAAGTAACAGATTCCGCCTCGACGGATGTAAGTTACTGACGATGACAAGATTCTGCCTCGACGGATGTAAGTCACAAAAGCCAAAAATGGCCAAGTAACAGATTCCGCCTCGACGGATGTAAGTTATTGACGATGACAAGATTCCACCTCGACGGATGTAAGTTACTGATGATGACAAGATCCTTAGAAGGGTGTAAGCCACAAAAGCAAAAAATGGCTAAGTAACAAGATTCCACTCGACGGATGTAAGTTACTGACGATGACAAATTCCTTAAAAGGGTGTACCACAAAAGCCAAAAATGGCTAAGCCAAAAATGACTTAAAAGGGTGTAAGTCACAAAAGGTACTGATGAAGTTATAGACAAAAGGTACTGACGAAGAGAAAGGGAGAAGTTTAGAAACAAAGGTTCAGAAAACTGAAAACTAGCGGGAAACCCAATGGTCACACGAATTGGGGTTATTTACAGCCCAA
This sequence comes from Quercus ilex subsp. ballota, assembly GCA_032727855.1. Taxonomy (NCBI): domain Eukaryota; kingdom Viridiplantae; phylum Streptophyta; class Magnoliopsida; order Fagales; family Fagaceae; genus Quercus; species Quercus ilex. Next base: position 9,125,849 of record CM064914.1, on the reverse strand, counting down.
AACCTTTCACATTCTACAGTCGTCACGACGACCACAAAATCGGTGGGCAGCTGACGGGACTGACGAACTTATTTACCGAAGACGTCGACCATGATACCGACGAAGATATCCCTGGACGAGCAAATTAATACCCATGTCATTGACGAAGGCAGGAAGGCCATTCAATGCAGCACAATTACACCCAGAACGGTTACAAGGTCAACTGTATGAACCGTTGGAGCACATTAAAGTCACATTACACAGCACCAGGCATTACCAAGAGGAGCATTAAGACCTCCATAACTACCTCAATAGCTAGAAGTTGTGAAAGCCTATATAAAGCCCACATATTGCCAAGTACAAGGTATATACACACATAGACACTAAGAGATCTCTTTCATTCTGTTCAATTACATTGTTTATTCCCAAGAGAGCTTCTTATACTTACTTTGGCATCGGAGGCATTGTGGCAGGCACCACACCGGTGACCACCTTTGAGAGTACGTTCATACAAGCTGAGGATTGCTTCCATCTGACCAACTCGACTGACGAGCTTATGATTCATCAGTATAACTCTACTGACGAACTTACGCTTCATCAGTACCAAAGGATCAGCATTCAACTTACTGGCTAAATTGGTTATCAACGAAACTCTGGCAGCAGAGAGCATCGAAGCAGCAACAACGAGACAGCTGTATGGCCCATAAGTCAGAGAAGAAGTCACAAGATCAATCAATATCATTGGATATTAGAGAGCCCGAGCGCATGCACATCCATCTTCTCGCCAAACTAAGGACACGTCTCTTGGCTAATCATGGTGGACAAATGGTTTATTTAATCAAGCAAGAGACTCAAAATGACCTTAATTGGCAATCATATCGCAACATTCAGGAGCTTTGTTAAGAATATAAAGTGAGAGAAAAAGACTGAATAGTCTATATATTCTGTGTGAGTAATAATGTACAATAGAGAGCTTTATATACGCTAGGTATGTGTGCAGTACAAGTAATATGAGTAAACTACAAGTACAATATACTGGGCCAAGCCCAATGGGCTAATCTAGTCTAAGCTATACACTAACATCCCCCCTCAAACTCAAGGTGGCAAGGAGGAAGCCAAATGGAGTTTGGATATAAGATCTCGAAGACGACCAGGCAGGTGAGTCTTGGTAAAGATATTAGCAGGCTGGTTAGCAGAGGAGATGGAGAACAACTTGAGATTTCATTTCTTGAGATACTAGCAAGTGATATGGCAGTCAATCTCAATGTGCTTGGTGCATTCATGGAAAACATCATTATGAGCAATGTAGATAGCACTGCGATTGTCACAATAAAGAGGAGTGGCAGTGGACAGTGGAGCATCCATGTCAACCAAGAGCCAGCGAAGCCAGACAAGCTCGCATGTGGTGTTGGTAAGGGCACAATACTCAACCTCAGTACTAGGACAGGAAACCACATCCTGCTTCTTGCTACGCCACGAGACAAGAGAAGTACCCAACAGGAAACAGAAACCTATGATAGAGCATCGATCAATTGGATCACCTGTCCAGTCCGCATCTGAATAAGCATGAAGCTCCAGAGAAGATTAAGAGAAGTAGTGGAGACCATGATAAAGTGTGCCATTGACATATCAGAGAATCCGAAGAACGGCAGCATAGTGGACAAAACAAGGGGCATCCATAAACTTACTAACCATACCCATGACATGTGAAATATCCGAGCGAGTAATAGTGAGATAGATTAGACTACCAACCAATTGATGATAGCGAGTAGCATCGGATATAGGTTCACCATCCAAGGGTGTGAGTTTTGCATTGTATTCCAAGGGAGTCGAAACAGTCTTGTTGTCAATGATACCAGCTTTGGAGAGAAGATCAAAAGCATATTTAGGTTGGGAAAGATAGTATCCATCAAAGAATGAGGTAACCTCAAGCCCAAGAAAATAGCTGAGAGTGCCCAGATCTTTCATCTCAAAATGCTGACTAAGGAAGTGCTGAAGAGAGCAGATACTTGCAGAATCATCTCTAGTAATAATCATATTATCAACATAAAGAAGAATAAGAGTGATACCAGCAGAAGATCTTCGGACAAAGAAAGCAGTGTCATGAGGACTCAAAGTGAAACCTTGTTGAGTAACAACTGAGCAAAACTTTTCAAACCAAGCTCGAGGAGCCTGCTTGAGGCCATAAAGAGCACGGCGAAGGCGACAAACTTGACTACCTGAGTGTGGATAGCCTAGGGGTGGCTGCATGTACACTTCTTCTTAGAGGTCTCCATTGAGGAAAGCATTCTTCACATCCATTTGATAAAGAGGCCAACGGTGAACAACAGCCACAGCAATGAGACATCCGATAGATGTAAGGCGAGCAACAGGAGCAAATGTTTCCTCATAGTCAATGCCATACTCCTAAGTAAAGCCCTTGGCAATTAGGCGAGCCTTGTACTGTTCAACAGATCCATCAGCCTTGGTCTTGATCTTGTAAACCCACCTACAACCTACTACAGATTGACCAGGAGGCAAATCAACTATATCCCAAGTGTGATTCTTATGAAGGACATCTAGTTCTTCGTTCATAGCTTGCTGCCAAAGAGGGTTAGTATGGGCCTCATGATAGGTGTAAGGTTCATAGAGGGTGGCAAGAGAAAAAGAGCAGTGATAAGTAGTGAGATAAGGGGGAGGAATGCTTACTCGAATGGAACGACGAAGTTTAGGACCAACAGGAGACTCAAGACAGAGTGGTGCCACAAGATCCAAGACAAGTGGGTCATATGTCAGGGATAGAACCAAAGATAAGTCGTCTAGAGAGGCAGTCGATGTTGAAGAATCCTCCACAAGTTCAGGATAGAGAGGGAGGAAAAGATCAGTAAATATGGGAGACTCTAAGGAAGAGGACACAGGAAACGGTTAAAGACTCGTGAAAGGACAATGTTCCCAAAACTCAACATGACGAGATCATAGCAGTGAAACCCCTTTTGAGATACACCATAACCAAGGAAACAACAGAGACGAGCACGAGGCTGGAGCTTTGTTCGTTCATGAATAGGAAGAGAGACAAAACAAGCACAACCACAAACCCAAAGAGAGGAGTAGTCAGGATTATGACCATAGAAAAGCTTGAATGGTGACTTTTCGTGTGTAGTTGGTGAAGGAATACGATTAATGGTGTACACAGCAGTGACTGCAGCCTCACCCCAAAAGTGCTCAAGAAGAAAGGTAGAAATGAGAAGGTGCAGACAACATCAAAAATGTGACGATATTTTCGTTCTGCACGACCATTTTGTTGAAAGGTGTAAGGACAAGACCACTGAGGAAGGGTAATATGACTATCTAAAAAGGATAGGAAAGATTTATCATTATATTTTTGAGCATTATCTGATCAAAAGACTTTGATGGTGTGATTGAATTGTGTTTCAATCATTTTATGAAATGTTTGGTAAATAGACACAAGTTCAGACCTATGGTGAAGCAGATAAATCCAAGTATATCGAGAAAAATCATCCACAAATATGACAAAATATTTAGATCCCCCCTCAGTGGGAACAGGTGCAAGACCCCAAATATCAGAATTTATAAGATCAAAAGGTGCAAAAGAAAATAAGTCACTATTCTTAAAGGGCAATTTTGTTTGTTTGCCAAAATGACAGGAAGTACAATCAAAATTTTGAAACTGAACTGAGCCTAAATGACTTTGAAAAGCTAACTATTAAAGACGAGATAAGGATGGATGACCAAGACGAGATAAGGGTGGTAGTAGTAGCAGTTGCAGAAACAACTTGTGAATGAATCTTCAAGTCATGAACCTCAAACATGACCAACCTTACGGCCTGTCCCAAGTATTTGACCCGTCCAGGGATCCTGCACATCCACAGCATGATTAGTAAATCGAGCCTAATTCACAAAGTTGACCAACAGAAAGCAAATTGAGGGATAACTTTAGGATATGAAAAGTATCACTAAGGGATAAACAAGGAGAAGAGATTGTTCCTTTATGACTAACAGTCATAAGAGTTCCATCAGCAGTGTAAATGGTGATTGGATGTTCTAAGGGTGTCTTATCAGAAAATTGGGATTCATTAGGAGCCACATGGTTACAACGTGCAGTATCAAAAAACCAAGGTTGTTTACCTAAAGTGACAGAAAGGGCAGTGGAAGTGCGGGATAAAATCTGTTGAACTACTGTCTCAATATCAGCCGTAGTAAGTGAGGAAGCCAAAGATGGACCTGCAGGAACCAATGGATCTGAAGGACATACAGCAGCTGCCCGAGGAAGAGAAGCTTTATTCTACTCTTGTATAAATTTCTGCAATTTGCGACAAACTGAGATGTCATGGCCTTTGGCACGGCAAAACTCGTAGTGAGTACCTTTGGAAGACTGAGAGGTGGGACGCCCAAAGTTTATTCATGGAGGAGTAGTGAATGTAGCAATGGGAGGCAGTGGAGATGGTGTAGCCAATACATGATCAGATGATGACATGTGATGAATAGGCCGACGATTCTCCTCAGAAATGTGCTCCTTGACTGCAATATCAAGAGAAGGAGTAGGAGACTGGCTAAGCAGAAAGGCCCTAGTAGGCTCAAAATCCTTACGTAAACCCATGATGAAGTGCATAAATTTAGGGGGATCCCGATATTTGACAAAGAGCTCAATGTCCTTAGAACACACTAGTGGAGGATCTGCAGCAAAGAGTTGTTCCCACATAGTAGAAATTTGAGAATAAAAATCAGAAATATACTGACCTGTCTCTTGGCGCATTTGATAAAGTTTTGATTCAATGTGGAACTCCATGCTTGAATCATTAGTACAATTATAGTGATCGGTCAGAAATTTCCAAGCAGCCTCAGTAGTCTCAAGACAAGGAAGAAGATTATGAATGGAGGGAATAGAGGTATTGATAAACCAAGAAAAGATCTTACTCTGAATACTCTCCCATTCCTTTAGGCGTTCTTCATAATCATCTGTTGTAATAGCAGTCTTGGAGGCATCTTCAACAGTTGTGGCTTTGGACTTAGGGTTTGGTACTGGCTTAGAAATTGAACCAGTCACATATCTCCACAGTTTATGACCCTTGAGAAAGACAGTCATATTCTGAGACTATGCATGATAGCTAGTAGGACCATCCAACATAATTGTGATAGGACGTATGATATCTCGTTCATTTTGTTGAGCCATAATGAAGAAAATGACCAAAATGTGGGATATAGAGACCTCAAATGCAGAAAATGAGCCCAAAATCAGAATCTACGCAAAAAACTGAGCAAGAAAAGCCCTGTTGAAAAATTTTGACTTTGGTCAAAAAGTCAACGGTCAGCACTGGCGGTTGTTGTGAAATTTTAAAATACTCGCAAGTGTTCGAACCGTTCCAAAGTATAGTTTGACAAGAACGAGGTCGAACCCACAGGGACTTGAATGAACGTAGGAAAATTAATTAAACCTTAACCAAATTAATCCTAATCTAGTTTAATAAAAATTGGTTGTTTTGAAATTAAATAAACTAAGCAAATAATAAAATTAAGCAAATAGTTAAACTAAGCAAAAGATATAAAGCACTAAAAAGATGTAAACAATCAAGGGAAAGGAATTAAGGTTTTGGAATCCGCCTTGTAAGTCATATCAGCATATATTTATGATCATTAATTTTTCCCAACCACTACATGATAATCTAGAAATCAATCTTGCTACCATGGAAAATATTATCATTAAAACTTCTATTTAAAAAATCAAAAGCATGTTCTTCTTCGCTTCTTAAGTATAAAACCAAATCATCAATTGTATCCGTAACCAAACAAATCACAAGATATATCCAATTCTAAAAATCAAATCATAACTTGTATCCATTGACAGACAAATCACAAACGATATCTAATTTTATAATCAAGAATTAACAAACCAAGCATTCAATTAATTAAGACAAATCCTAAATCATGAGAAAAACATGATTGAACTCATATCTAGAATCTCATCTTAGTCAATTGATATGAAGCAAGAATAATTTAAATCATTAAAGAACAACTATTGTGAGAAAAATCAAATCACATAAATATTACTGATAATCCTTAACAAGGTTTCATCCTCAACCCTAATTATAAATTTAGCTACTCATGGTAATTGAAAGAAAATACAAAAATAAAATACTAAACATTAAACTAGACAAATAAAATAGAAAAAGAAATAGTCACAATGCTATCATGGAGAAAAGCTACAGAGAAGCCACATGCGGCACGGCCTGTTGCTCCAATTTTCTGTTTTACATCTCAGCCCTAGCACTAGCCTCAGCCTCCTCTAAATTTTGCCTTAAAGAACCTTTAAATAGGTTAAGGAATCCTATTACAAGTCGAATTCCCGTTTGGAGAAAATCCCAAATTTTTAGGCTTCACTTAACCGACTATTTTGGCCCATTTAACGTCAGAATTCGGGCTCCTGGTAAACTACAAAGTTGTAGCCCTTTAAGTTAAATTTCCAGTCCAACTTGAATCATCTCGATTAGACATCTGAGCCGAAAGTTATGCCGAAAATACTAACTGATGTGTAGGCTAGAATCCTAATCCGAATTGGACTTGGATTTGGTGCAAATTTCCTTTGATTCCTTGCTCCAGTTGGACTTAAATTTAATTGAGTTGGTCTTCTCTTGAATTCATGCTGGGCTAGATGTAAGTTGGCTTGATTCAATTGGCCTAGCCCCACTTTGCATGTAAAGCCCTTGTTACCTGCAACACAAAAATATTACATAATCAGTCACAAAATAACATAAGAGTAAAGCTAAATATGTAGATATGTGAGTATTTTAATGTATATATTTCATGCACATCAGCGGTCAACGGTAAAAGTCAACTGCTGGCATGTATTGACGTAGGCAGATGACACAAGGTGCTAACGTAGGCAAATGCTGTAGATGTTGATGTGTGTAAGATGACGTCGGCCTAGGGCTGATGTGGACAGATGCTGAGGTTGGTCTTAGGCGCGTGGAGCATGTGGAGGCGTGTGGCGTCTCGGAGTCTGGCTCGTGGAGCGCGTGTACACTTCTGGTGGCGCGTGGCAGCGTGTGGAGCGCATGTTCGATAGTCAGAAGCTTCAGGTGGCACGTGTGGGCACGTGTCAGGTCCTTCTGGCTATTCTTGGTTGGGTTTTGCTCGGGATTGGTTGTTCTGTCACTCTATGCCTTTGCTTTGGCAGTTGGATGAACATAATGGTGAGATCCGAGAGTTGCAGGGACTGTGGGTGTGACGGCGATGACTCGCTTCTGATAGTGACTACTGGATGAAGGTGAGGGCAGTGGAAGAACGCCAGAGATGTCCACAGGAACCAAAAAGTCAGAAGAATGGCTCTAATACCATGTTAAGAATATAAAGTGAGAGAGAAAGACTAAATAGTATGTATATTCTGTATGAGTAATAATGTACAATAGAGAGCCTTATATAGGCTAGATATGTGTACAGTAAAAGTAATATGAGTAAACTACAAATACAGTATACTAGGCCAAGCCCAATGGGCTAATCTAGTTTAAGCTATACACTAACAAGCTTCAAGCAGCAGGTATCTATTTGAAACGTAGTAAAAATAAAAGCTTGAGTCTGAGTGACATATTTTTTAGTAAATTCCTTTGTTTCGGATTTCTTTGGCTTCCTCCAATTATAATAGATGACTATACTGGGCCTAAGTTTTTCAATTTTATAGCCTACGAGACGTGTCCGGATTTTAACAATGATTATGGTGTCACCTCATACATATCATTCCTCGATTCTCTCATTGATGAAGCCAACGATGTTAAAGAGCTAAGGAAAGATGGGTTACTCTACAACCTCCTTGGCAGTGACGAAGAAGTGACTCAACTCTTCAATGAGATAGGCATCGATTTGGTACCTAACAACAAAATATATAGCGATGTTAGATCCAGAATTTAGAAGTATTACAAGAACAAGGTGAAGACTTGGATATCTCAAGCCATTCACGACCATTTCAACAGCCCCTGGACAATCCTGACTTTTCTGGGCGCTTTATTGGCACTTGCTCTCAGTTTTGTACAGACTTGGTACACTGTCCCTTAGCTTAAATACATGAAATTCTATCATGCTTCCTCTGTTTCCTAATAAAAGACACATAGAAGTACATCACGAGTTCTACACCAAAGTTCTAAACAGGATCCTCGTTTTACTTGAGGTGAAGAAAATCTGTTTAGCCATTAAGATTTTATTTCATGCATAGTAATGTTGGTTATCTCATTTGTGGTCCATTTAGATTGAGAGGGAGGGAGGAGTAGAATAGAATAAAAATGACTCAAAATTAGTTTATTTTTAGTCAACTCTACTTTACTCCCCTCAACTCCCTCTTCTTCTCCCCTCAATCCAAACCGGCTCTTAGTTTGTTTATTTTTATTTTTCGTTTGCATGGAAGTATAAAATAAGTACGGGTAAATATACCTGATCTATTGTTTTGGTATAATAATGATGAATTAATGTGTAATAAAATTTAATATATAATTTTATCCCAGTTATTCCCATATTCTATGATTTAGGTTTGAAATTAAAAGTAAATCACAATAGATACTCTTCTCTCTAGGCGCAAAAAATTATATTGCAAATGTTTGAATTTTCATTTCAGATACCATCAAGTTTAAAATCCATAAATGGACAAGCTAAGGTTTTCTTTTTCTTTTATATTTGTTTTAAAAAGTTTGAGTAATACTATAGCTACCATAAATTTTATTACATGAATTTCATAAATTAGTGGGCTTCAATTAGCTTAACTTTTAAAATCTCTTGTCATCAAATAAGAAAACTGTGTTGAAATTGTTCAAATCTCTCTTATATAAAAAATCATTTGGTATTTTAGCTTGTACAGACACAATAAGTTCAAACTTTATCACATCTATTAAAAAAATGGATGATATGTCACTAATTATAAAAGTTAATTTAAGTACTTATTTCTTCCTTTAAAAAAAAGTACTTATTTATTTTGTTGTTGAAATGCGTTTTTATTATCATGTTAGTTTGTTAGTCTTTCATATTGAAATCGGTGGTAGCATTACTTCCCTAAAAGATTTTAGCTTTAGAAGAAATTTAGATTTAAAATAATAAGTCACATAATAGGCATAGGCTTGTTTTAGAGAAATAAGCATATATTTTAAATAAAATTTATTTATGATTTGAGTTAATACTTTTTTGATAATTCAATAGTTATAATGAAAAGATGGGATTAATTTGGATATTGAATGTTACAGATACACCAAGAGATGCCAACCATTTAAATGTCATGACCCTTAAGCGATCACTTTTAATAAAGCAGTCATGGTTAGTAATAGAATCTCAATTAAAAGAGTAATTTAAACTTTATAGACTCTTGGTAATAAAATTTCACCTAAAATAAAATCATTTCCATGAGTTTCCCTCCAATATATATATATATATATATATATTCTTTAGTTTAATAATATACTTATGGTTGTGGTGGTGATTTTATTATTATTATTTTGGCCAAAATGCAAAACTCACATTCTAAGTTTCATCACTTTTTATTTCAGTCCTATAAGTTTGCATTTTGTCATTTCAATTGTTTAAGTTTCAATTCTCCTCAATCCAGTCTTTCGTTAACATTCCATCCATGTCTACTGTTAACCATATTTAATTTTTATTTAATTATTTATTTCTTAAATTAAAGAAAAAAATGTTAATTTAAAATTTTTTTTTAACCCAGAAATTAACCCCTACCCACGTGGTCGATCACTCCATCCCCACTTGGAAGAGAATATTGGAGAATCTAGACCAATTATTGATCGACACTTGGACCTCGTACCCAACATTTTTTCTTTAGAAAATTCGATTTTTCTTGAGTCCCACATTGCCTAGAGACTCATCTTTGACTCCTAGCATTCAGTGTCATTACCCTCTCTAGCATCAAATCAAAGCACATTGGATTTCAAATGCAAACTCTCTTATCTTTGTCCCTATTCTCTAGAGTTAGTAGTCGGAAGGTTTTTTTGGTATTTTGGTCCTCTTAATCTCAACTCACTAGAAGGGTGGCTCAGTCCTCTTAGTCTCAAACTATCAACTTCCTATTAATGAATCCCCCCCCCCCCCCTCTCTCTCTCTCTCTCTCTAAAGAAGATTTATTTCTTGCTTGGAATGCTAGTGCATGCAGATAAGGTTTCTAAAAATTTCTTTTTAATTATGCCATAGTTCTTTTTATTCAAGCATGTTTCATTTTCAAGTTTTTCACATGTTCTTGATTGTTAGCATGTTAGATTTAGGTTGTTCTTATTATTATTATTATTATTATTATTATTTTTGCATGTTTTAGGATTTCAATTCAATAACATGTTCATATGCTCTTAGATTAGGGTTCAATATCACGTCACACACATATTCACCATGTCTTTAAATTTCATTCTTTTCAATTCATGATTGCATTCCTATATTAGGGTTTTCACCATGCCTATCAATGTTTGTTTCAATACGCAATATTTAATCACATGTTCTTGGATGCTATAATTGTTTGAATGATGTGCTATGATTATTGTCGAGCAAAGTCTAGAAGACCAGTTTCACTGGGCAAGATGGGTGCCTAAGACCTTCTAATCTTGTAACCAGTTATCCGAACTTAGATTAAGGATTAGTAGATTATGTTTTTCCCTGTAATTTTCAATTTCTAATTTGTAACTAGGAAACAAAGTTATGTAATTTTATTAGATTGTATCTAGGACCACAGCCATTTAATTTCTTGTTATTTTCAAGAGATTTGAAATTTTAATTTCAAGTTATCAATAAGAGATGTGTTTTTTTTTTTTTTTTCAATTAGATAAGCGACAACTCCATTGTAAAATCCTTGACCTATGAGGGATGATAACATCACGTGGGTTTTGCCTAAACATTTAAAAGGGTTGAGCCAAGGCATGGTCTCTCATAGAAGGGGAGGAAGATATGAGGTTGTAGTATTTTGTTGTGGCTTTTGGCTAGTGTTTGATGGGAAATACATATGTTTAGAACAAAAGGAAGAATAACAACCCAGAAAAACGAAATCCAAGAAAAAAGAAGATACAAATGATACCACAAAAGCATAAAATTGATGTACATAAATATTAAGACCCTTAGCACTAGCATCAGGCATGCTAAATGCTAAATTTTTAGCATTTAGCACACAAAACACCAAAAAAACTCCCACGTCAAATGTTCTAAATTCTAAAATATTTAGCATTGATAAACAGTAAAATTCTAATAATAGAACTATACAAACAAAAATGGTAAACTTTTAAAACTTTTTTATTTTAATTTTCTCTCTCATTTTTCACCCGCCCACTTCTCTCTTTCAACCTCTCCTCTCTTCCTGTCTCTAGAGTATGTCGGCTGCCAATCTCACCAAGCCGTACATGTTGCCGATCTCACTCCTAGATTCCGTCGCTAATCTCTAGCCACTAATCTCGCCTAGCCAATGTTGATCTCACCCAGCCTCTTTTCCCTTGATCTCACACAGCCTCTTCTCCCCAAGCCACTGCCAATCTCTCTCTCTCTCTCTCTCTCTCAGTAGTTGTGTTTTTTTTTGGGTTGTTGCAATGGGCTTATTTTGGTGGGTTGTGGTGGTTGTAGGTTGATTTTGATGGTTGTAAGCTGATTTTGGTGGTTGTGTTTACGGTAGCCAGTGATGGTTAGGTTGAATATGGATTATGGTTATAGTGGCCAGTGGTTGATTTTGGGTAGTGGTTGGTGGCAATGGGTTGTGGTGGGCGATTTTGTATTTATTTATTTATTTTTATATTTATTGTAAAAAATTTTAAGGTTATTTTAATGTGTTGTATATATTATTTTAATATGTTGGAGGGTAAAATAGATAATTTAATGTAGGGTGTATAGTAAAGTGATGTGTTAAAGTAGAAAAATGAGAGTAGGTTTTTGTGTATTAAATTGGAATTTAGCATAGCACAGGTGATGCTAACAACTAACCCTAAGCATATGGCCTTGAGTTTTGTTAGGACATATGTGAATCATGTTAGGAACATATGTCATTTAGAATTAGCTAATCGTATGACAAAACGCACTTTACTTGTAATTAGGTAGATCTAGGATGTGTTTAATACTTCAAGGAACAAGAGTTCAAGTCCAATGTTAAAACCATGCAAATCTGTCCAAAAAACAAGTAAAGAAGTGTTGGATTTTAAAGCTCAACAGCTACCTCGACAGATAGTATCTATCGAGGTTTAAAAGGCAAACTTAGCCCGATGTTCGGCAGCTGCTCGATAAATAACCTATCGATCGAAATTTACAAAAATTAGTTTTTCAGATCTGATTTCACACAAATCTGTGTATAGTTGTTTAGACTTTCTTTTCTTACAACCCTAAACATATATAAGGATTATTTTAAGAGCCCTGACAGATGATGCAAGTGTGCACAACTTGATGCAAATGTTTTTCACAAGCATATTGTGATTGGAGACATATGCCCTAGTTCATCTTTCTTTTGAAGAAGCTACTACGTTTGTATGTCGTTAGATTTTGTGACCAAGGAGCTTCATGATCTTCATCGTGTGGATGAACTGAAGAACTATGCAGCCAATATCCTTCTTAAGTTGGTGTGTTAGTCATGTACTTGGATTTGTGCATCAATTGGTTAGTCATGTACTGGGAGCCGTGCATTGAAAATGAGAGATTGTCACTATAAAACAAGTCCAATTGAGTATTGGGGTAAGGGTTCAACTGTAGTTGGTATAAGGTACTGAGATTCCTTTACTTGTAACCGTTTGTTGTGATAATAGTGGATTCTCGAGAGTGGTGACCTTAAAATCACCTGGTGGGGTTTTTACTTTGGAAGTTTTCCCCATTCGTAAACAAATCACGGTGTCAACTTTATTTTCCACTGCATATTAATTTAGTTGGTGATTTGTTTGTGCTATCGTGCATATTGCATGTTAATCAGATTAATTAATTAACTTGGCTAATTAATTGGTTAATTCATCACAAGGGATCAATACATTCTTGGCCTATCAAGTTCAAGAAAGAGTGATAGCTTATATTATATTTAATTTAAAAATTCCATATTTATTATATTTATAGTTAGCTCGAAATTAGGCTTAAAAAAGAAAAGGCATTTCAATATAGCCTTACTCAATACCTAATTAAGGGCCCCCTAGTGGTGAATGGTTATTGCTAATTGAAATCGTGATATTAATGGTAATAATTGGCCATAACAACAATTTGTAAAAATATTGTAAAATAGTTTGTGATCGTAGCCTTACCTCATGTAATAATGCTCATGGCCAGGCAAGGGTTGGAGCTTCCTCAAGGCCTTTAGAGGATTAGCATCCAGTTTCTAAAAAATATCTCATTTTACCATCTCAAAAGTTATTTTATTATACCATACCACTTTACAACACACCCAACATCTTAACTTTTATTTTCCTATATAACACACTAAAATAATTTATCTACACATTAATTAAAATAATATACAACACATTAAAAGAGAGATTTAGAAGAGAGAGAGAGTGAATAAAATAAAATTTTTTGTATTTACAATCTTGCTACAGTAGTTTCTAAATTTAAGAGGGTACTATAACAAGATTGTAAAAAATTTAAGAACCCAAACCCAAATGAAGCTTGCATTTTGGTGTTCGGATTGTAAAATACAATTTTTTGGGGATTACACACCCGGGTACTAATGCTCTTAGTAGTTAGCACTTCTAGTTTTACAACAACCTAAGCCACCCATGATTGATCAAGAAATAAAATGAAATTGGCAGTCAAAGTAACAACTAGTTTTAGTCAAAATAGTAAATTTCTTGTACGGCCGAAATATTATAGCGTGTACTGGTCACCAAGCCAGCATATTAAGCCCCGGGAAACATATTCTGGCTTAAATGCCTGCATGTTTCGGAATATTTAGGCTTTTTCAGGATATATATATATATACTAGATTAGAATATATAAATCTTTTCAGAACAGTAAAGAAAACTTTACCATGTTGACTAAAACAAAGAATCTGACTAAAAACCTGCTGGAGGTTATGCAGATTGCAGCAGCTCAAGAGAAGAAAGAGAAATGGAATGACAAAGAAGTTCAAGGGGAAAAAGAATTCATATAAGGAGGAAGAAATAAGATGAAGAAGGAGGACTAGAGAATCTTGAGAGAGATCAAAGAAGAAGCAGCAAAATGGCTAAAGAGTGCAAAAAGCAAGACAGTAAAGGGGTAAGGCGTGTGCTACTGCCTATTTGTGGATAGGATTCCATGTTAATATGTTATCGAAAAGGTCTAGAATACAAAAACTATCACAGGTTCTTGCCACATTTGTGATTTGGTAGAGTGTTGTGATTGGTGAAAAATAATGGTGAGTCCACGTGTAAGTGATGGATAACCACTTACGACCTACAATGTCAGAGTTGTGACAAAAAAATTATAGAATAATTTGTGATTTTAGAATTACTCTATTTTATCTTTGGTATGTAAGAATGGAAAAAATAAAAAATAAAAAAATAGATAAAAAATTGAGAATCGCATCACTATCATTAACTAATAAATTATTTGTTTATGAATTTTCGATGTGCAAAACCATTGAACTAAAATTTGTTCAAATTATTTTATATTATTTGGTCTATTTCAATTTTTGTTTGAAATTTTTTATTTTTGTAGATTATTTTAATGGTATTTATATATATATATATATATATATATATTTGTAATTTTTATGTTAAAATGTTTATTTTTTTATTAAAAAACTAGAAGTTAGATTATTTGAAAAACCATGGTGCTGGATTTGGGCCCAATTTTCTTTTAGTAACATCTGATTGGGACCATTTGGGCTTATCGAGGCCCAACCCTCTTCAATCTAAATTGAATTCCTCAAGTTTTATTGGTTTGCTTACTTGGGTCCATTACTTAGGCCCTTGTGGATGTTCAGCATGGGGCGTGGTTTGACAAGCCTAGACCTGCAAGCCCGTTTTGCATTAATAGCTCTCGTGTATTTGCCTTCGTTAATCTGAATCATGGCTTGGGTTATGGCTTGCCTATGGGCCTGTTTAGCTTGGGCTCACCTTTGGTCTTGGGCTCGTGACAACCCCAAAAAAGTAACCCAGAATGAAAATCTAACAGTAACGCAGTACACAGTTTTTATAGTACCATGAAAACATAACACAGTACACAGTTTTTTTTTTTTAGGTAAATGCGGGGGCTTGAACCCCTGAGCTCAAGGTATACAGGGACACCGGGTGCCACTAGGCTACAAGGCCCAGTACACAGAGTTATGTTATAGGCTTAACGCAACAGAGTAATTGAATAAACAACAGTTTTATTATTGTAACCAGGGGCGGAGCTATAGCAAGGCTTGGGCCCCCCAAAATTTAAAAAAATTATTTTTTATTGTGTGTAAGTATTAAAAATCTAAATATTTAGCTACAAAAATAGAAGTTTGCCCCCCCAAATGTTTGAGTTAGTCCAATGATGCTCTTAAAAACCAATAGAATTTATTAATTAGTCTAGTAGTTATAAAGATAAGGTAATTTTTGTTTTTTTAATTCGTTTTTTATACATGTTTAATATCAAACTAGACTGTTTTTGTACAAGTTGGCCCCCCCAAATGTTTGAGTTAGACCAATGATACTCTTAAAAACTAATAGAATTTGTCAATTAGTCTAGAAGTTATAGAGACAAGATAGTTTTTGTTTTTCCTAATTCGTTTTTTGTACATGTTTAATATCTTTGTATAGTATTGGAGTTTAAAAGATAATAAATTCCCCTAAAAAATTATCTTGCGAATATACATATGTGAAAGTTATTAATTTTATTCACAATATATTTATAAATTATGACCTACTCTAGTATCAAAATATTAATGTTTATATTTGTGTATGTGCGTTTACGCATGTGTGTGATTGTTTATCTTGAATCAAGACTAATATATTAGTAAAAAAATTTAGCCCCTCCAAACAAAAAATCTTGGCTCCGCCCCTTATTGTAACAGTATATACCAAACTTGCGGGGTAAATAAAGTCCCTTCTATGTGTATCAAAAGTGTAATTGGTTCTTAATTTTGTTTGAAGCACGTTTCATCATCATGTAAAATGCTTTCCCCTTTCTTTAGAAAATGTTGGTGTGAACTATTAAAGGTTTAATCACAGCAAAACTTTCACAAAATTGAGGTACATTATATACCAATCTTGCTGCATAAAGATGGAAATGTAAGCCACAATTTATAGGAAAAGTGTGCACAGTTTGAAACTTGTACAACATACCACTCTTGCTTTAGTAAAAGTGAAAATATAGTTTAGTTTCGTGCTAGTTTCATATGAAACCTATATCATAAAACAAGTTAAACTTCAGTACTTCACAAAAGTGTGTACCACTGTACATTTGTTTTTTTCATATATGAATAAAGTTCAAATTGGAGAGAGGACCCCATAATTTTTATCAAATAGGATAATATTATATGTATTTAACAATCTTAAACAAATTGTTTCTAGTATACATTTTTCTCGAGAAAATAATCCATATCTAGCTAAAGAGGAAGAAATATCAAATATGTATAAGCACACCCTTTTCTTTTCTTTTCTTTTTTTTTCTTTTTTTTTTCCCTTTTCCTTATGATATATTTCCTTCTCTAGCTTGAAAAATTCTTTTTGTCACTTACTAATAAAAGACAGATTGTGTTTAAACCTCCAAAGTTATCAATAAACATTAAGTTCATGTGTATATGTTAGAGGTTTTTGTAAAACCCATTTGTTGACGATGATTTAGTGAGAAATGTGGTAGGTACGCATTTCGTTCAAAGATTGGTCTCATATGATATAATAATCATCAATAACAATTTACTTACACAAACATCAAACAAGGTTAAAAAGATTCAACAACAACCAAACTTTATTCATAAATTTTGGGGCTATAGCTGTGTTTTTAAAACGCGGTTATAGGTCTAGGCGAATAAATTTTTTATGGTTGACCTATAGCTGCGTTTTTTAAAAACGCGGCTATAACTAACCTTAAAACGCAGCTAAAGGTTTGCTATAACCGCGTTTTAAAAAAAAAAAAAAAAAAACTTAGCTATAGGTCTAGCTTAATAAATTTTTTTTAAGGGGGAGCTATAGCTGCATTTTTAAAAATATGGCTATAGCTAACCTATAGTTGCGTTTTTAAAATGCGGCTATAGGTCTAGTTGAATAAAAAAATTTTAAGGGTGAAAAATGCGGCTATAAGTCCAGCTGTATAAATTTTTTTAAAGGGTGATCTATAGCCACGTTTTTAAAAAACGCAACTATATATAACACCAAAAAAAAAAAAAAAAAATTTCAGCTTCCCACGTACCCCCCCCTTTCCCACCTATATCCACACTTTCCCCACCTACCCCTACTTTCATCTTTTCTTTCTTTTCTCTTTCTTTCTTTTTTCTTTCTTCACTCACTCCAGCGCAACTCTTCAGGTTCTTTTTTCTTTTTCTTTTTTTTTTTTCTTTTTCTTTCTTCCTTCTTCACATGTGGGTAACTTTTTTTTCTTTTTCTTTTTTTCCTTTTTCTTTCTTTCATTTTTTCTTCTTTTTTTGCTCCTTTCTTCTGCAAGTCACGCTAGGTTCTTCTTCTTTTTTTCTTCCTTTTTCACTCCAGCATAACTCTTCTTCTTTTTTTTCTTTGTTTCTTTACAGCTACTTCTTTTTCTTTTTCTTTTTTCTTTCTGTATCTCAAGCACACTGATTTGTCTATAAATCTAGTTTTTTATTATTTTTATTTATTTTTATTTTTTATGTTTAGTTAGTAAGAAAATGGAGGAGATGCTAAAAATTTTGAATGAAGTGGATATTCTAGCAATATTTGTGTCTATGTCTTGATTTGGATTTGAGTTTTGATTTTGAATTTTTTGGATCTGTGCTTGAATTTGTGCTATTGTGTTGCTGATATTGTGCTTATGTTTAAATGGGTTTGTGTTCTTTTGTGTTTCTGAGCTTGTGCTTTTGTGTTCCTTGAATGGATTTAGTGTTAGATTTGGGTTGGTTTTGCTAAATGAGAGGAGATTCATGGGTTTGTGTTCTTATATTTTGGAGCACGTTGTGTTTGTATTGTCAGTATGTTGTGTTTGATTTTGAATTTTCTGGGCGTGTTTGTATTGTGAGTATGTTGTGTTTGATTTTGAATTTTCTGGGTTTGTATTTAATTTTAAATTTTTTGGGTTTGTGTTTAATTTTGAATTTCTTGGGAAAAAAAAAATCCCTAGAAATTTTTTATTTTTATTTTTAAAAACCTATAGCCGCGTTTTTAAAAAAACGCGGCTATAGGTCCGCAGCCTATAACATGGTTATAAATGTAGCTCAAAGCAAGTCTGTAGTCGCGTTTTTAAAAAACGTAGCTATAGGTCTCAGCCTATAGCTGCGGTTATAAAAATGCGGCTATAGACCTGCAAGGGGCTATTGCTCCGTAGTATAGGCCAGGTTTGTAAATGCGGCTATAGGAAACATGACTATATCCTATAGCTGCGTTTTTGAAATGTGGCTATATACCCCTTTTTTGTAGTGCTATTTTCAATAAATTAGTCTCAAGAATAGTTAAAAGCAAGACTAGTAAATAATTAAAACTTTTTTACCAAAAAAAAAATAATAATTAAAACTTCCATGCTCAGCACATGTTAAAGAAACACAACAGCTATATCATAAATAATTGAACATTCAACCGGAATCACATCAATTAATTGTAGATTAAAACTTTATGTTGGATTCAAAATACTGGAATCACATCAATCACTGGATGCAAGAACCACATATATTGGGCTCCCAATGAGTTTCACATACCAAATGCTAGGGTGCATGGTTGATGGAAACCTTAGATTAAATAGAGAGCAAACAAGGAGAGAGAAAGAGAGCACTAGATAGCAACAGTGGACTCTCTCTCTCTCTCTCTCTCTCTCTCTCTCTCTCTCTCTCTCTCTCTCTCTCTCTCTCTCTCTCTCTCTCTCTCTCTCTCTCTCTCATTAGATTATATGGAGTCCTCACCTGGTTTACTTATTATGGACAAAATCAAGAAAACATAAATACAAAATACGTTACAAGAAACATTATTCCATTTTATGAAATAAATATTAAAAGACCTTATTTCCTAGTTTCAATTTAGGGAATCCAAATAAATTGCTTTGCCTCTTAAGTATTTTTCAAATAATCATTAATCTACATTACTCAATCAATTTAAGTTTTGAGGTTAGGTGATGAGATGTGATGGTGTTAGGTACCCTTCTTGTTCGATATGAAGACTGGTCTCTTTGTACGTAATGGCCACTAATAATTACCATACACAAATATCAATAAAGTTACAAGCAAAACTAATAAAATTTTAAAACTTCCTTGCTAGTACATGTACCCCAAAAAAAAAAAAAAAACAAATTAAATAGCATTATAAATAATTGAAAATTCAACAATAAATCGAATGTCATGTTGGATTAAATCTGGAGATCACAAGCAAATATAAAGTGATTCAAAGAAGTGAAAAATTAATCCCATATATACATTAAAAATTAAAAAAAAAAAAACATTTTTCCTGTTGGACATATCTTGTATATTCCAAGCTTGTTATGTTTGTCAAAGTCATACAGTTGCTTTGGAAAAGTATCTATATATATTTTGTCCCCCAACTTACATACCATTCGAATAAGAGTAACAATCCTAAGTTTGGTAGTTAAAGCTTCCTAGTACTATCCAGTATAAATTACTACTGCAAATACTAGGACCACAAACTTACAAATTTCAACATTCTCAAAAAAAAAAAAAAAAAAAAAAAAAAAAAAAACTTACAAATTTCAATTGTCTTCTTGGGTGCAAACTTGCTCTGCCTTTAATGGAGCATGTCATTTCCACGGAGTTCCATTCAAGGAAGGCTGTCAAAAGAAAAGCTGGTGAATCAAGCAGATGCATCACTGAGGAGGTCCCAATACAGATCATTTCAACACAGACTACCTTGTCGGAAAGGTTTGAAATGGTAAGGGAGGCAAGATAAAATGTGAAGAATAAATCTCCAACGCCAAAGATACAGAAGGTTATATTCTTGCTGCGAAATGACAAGGATTTTGAGAAGTACTATGAGCCACGAGTGATATCACTCGGTCCAATCCATCATGGTAAGCCAAAGTACCAGCTAGCTAGGAGAGAAGTACAAGCTTGTATTGACATCTGAGTTCATCGAAAGCAGTGGGAAGAGTATGGCAGAAGTACACAAGAAGATTCAGGATAACATCAAGGAACCGAGGGACTGCTACGAGGAGGAGGTGATATTGGACTACAATGATGAGGCGCTGGCTTGGTTGTTGTTCGTGGACGGCCGTGCAATACTACAATTCATATACTGCGCTAGTACTATGGACAAGTTCAAAGATTTGAGTATAAAAGATGACAGTGTAGCCTTTGAACATCAGGATTTGTTTTTGATGGAGAATCAGCTTCCATATTCTCTCCTCGAATGGTTGATGAGCTTGAGCAAGATGAAAATGCAGCTGGAGGATTCGATTGATACATTCATTGAAGGGTTCATAAAGGCACCAAAGGATCAGCATTCAACTTGCTGGCTAAATTGGTTACCAACGAAACTCTGGCAGCAGAGAGCATCGGAGCAGCAACAACGAGACAGCCGTAAGACCCGTAACTCACAGAAGAAGTCACAAGATCAATCAATATCACTGGATATTGGAAAGCCCAAGCGCATGCCCATCCATCTTCTCGACAAACTAAGGACACGTCTCTTGGCTAATCATGGTGGACAAATGGATTATTTAATATCCCTAGAGACTCAAAACGACCTTAATTGGCAATCATATCACAACATTCAGGAGCTTCAAGCAGCAGGTATCTATTTGAAACGTAGTACATATAGTAGATTGAGTCTGAGAGACATTTTTTTTAGTACATTGCTTTGTTTCGGATTTCTTTGGCTTCCTCCAATTATAGTAGACGACTCAACTAGGCCCAAGTTCTTCAATTTGATAGCCTACGAGATGTGTCTGGATTTCAACAATGATTATGGTGTCACCTCATACATATCATTCCTCGATTCTCTCAATGATGAAGCCAATGATGTTAAGGAGCTAAGGAAAGCTGGATACTCTACAACCTCCTTGGCAGTGACGAAGAAGTGACTCAACTCTTCAATGAGATAGGCACTGATTTGGTACCTAACAACAAAATATATAGCGATGTTAGATCCAGAATTCAGAAGTATTACAAGAACAAGGTGAAGACCTGGATATCTCAAGCCATTCACGACCATTTTAGCAGCCCCTGGACAATCCTGGCTTTTCTTGGCGCTTTATTGGCACTTGCTCTCAGTTTTGTACAGACTTGGTACACTTTCCCTTAGCTTAAATACATGAAAGTCTATTATGCTTCCTCTGTTTCCTAATAAAAGACACATAGAAGTACATCACGAGTTCTACACCAAAGTTCTAAACAGGATCCTCGTTTTACTTGAAATGAAGAAAATTCGTTTAGCCATTAAGATTTTATTTCATGCATAGTAATGTTGGTTATCTCATTTATGGTCCGTTTAGATGAGAGGGGGGGGGGGGGGGGGGTTGAATAGAGTAGAAATGACTCAAAATTAGCTTATTTTTAGTTAACTCAACTTTAATCCCCTCTACTCCCTCTCCTTTTCCCCTCAATTCAAACAAGCTTTTAGTTTGTTTATTTTTATATTTCGTTTGCATGGAAGTATAAAATAAGCACGGGTAAATATACCTGATCTCTTGTTTTGGTATAATAATGATTAATTAATGTGTAATAAATTTAATATATAATTTTATCCCAATTATTCACATATTTTATGATTTAGCTTTGAAATTAAAGTAAATCACAATAGATACTCTTCTCTCTAGGTGCAAAAAAATTATATTGCAAATGTTTGAATTTTCATTTGAGATACCATCAAGTTTAAAATCCATAAATGGACAAGCTAAGATTTTCTTTTTCTTTGATATTCGTTTTAAAAAGTTTGAGTAATACTATAGCCACTATAAATTTTATTACGTGAATTTCATAAATTAGTGGGCTTCAATTAGTTTAATTTTAAAAATCTCTTGTCATCAAATAAGAAAACTGTGTTCAAATGGTTCAAATCTCGCCTATATAAAAAATTATTTGGTATTTTAGCTTGTAGAGACGCCATAAGTTCAAACTTTATCATATCTATTAAAAAATAGATGATATGTCACTAATTATAAAAGTTGATTTAAGTACTTATTTCTGCCTCAAAAAAAAAAAAAAAAACTTATTTATTTTGTTGTTGAAATGCGTTTTTATTATCATGTTAGTTTGTTAGTCTTTCATACTGAAATTGGTGGTAGCATTACTTCCCTAAAAGATTTTAGCTTTAGAAGAAATATAGATTTAAAATAATAAGTTACATAACAGGCATAGGCTTGTGTTAGAGAAATAAACATAAAATTTAAATAAAATTTATTTATGATTTGAGTTCATACCTTTTTGATAATTCAATAGTTATAATGAGAAGAGGGGATTAATTTGAATATTGAATGTTATGGATACACCAAGAGATACCAACCAATTGAATGTCATGACCCTTAAGTGATCACTTTTAATAAAGCAATTACGGTTAGTAATAAAATCTCAATTAAAAGAGTAATTTAAACTTTACAGACTTGGTAGTAAAATTTCACCTAAAATAAAATTATTTCCTTGAGTTTCCCTCCAATATATATATATATTCTTTAGTTTAATAATGTACTTGTGGTTGGTGGTGATTTTATTATTATTATTTTAGCCAAAATGCAAAATTTACCTTTTAAGTTTTACTATTTTTTATTTCAGTCCTATAAGTTTGCATTTTGTCATTTCAATTCTTTAAGTTTCAATCCTCTTCAATTTAGTTTTCCGTTAACATTTCATCCATGTCTGCAGTTAACCATATTTAATTTTTATTTAATTATTTATTTCTTAAATTAAAGAAAAAACGTTTATTAATTTTTTTTTAAACCCAGAAATTAACCCCCACCCACGTCGTCCATCACTCCATCCCCACACCTGAAGAACCCCACTTTTTTCAATTGTCAGAACATACTTGAACGACAAAGAGCCAGTAGTGATGGTGGTGTTGTTGGGTTGGCTCGGTTCCAAGACCAAGCACCACAAGGAATACGGATTGGTAAAATTCTAGGGGCTTTCATGCCTTCACATTCGTCATTGATGTCGACAAACTATTGTGGTTTGATTTAGGCCAAAGAATTGAGCAGCAAATAGCGGCATTGGGAAACAAGCTTATATCCTGGCCCAGGATTCCTAGGTTTCGGATAAGGAAGAGGGTGGTAGAAAACACTGCTTAGTTTTCCACACATTCAGCAACACCGTTTGGTTTGTGTAGGTTGATTGATATCTTAAAACTTAAAATTAAGCTTTCATTGGTTTTAAAGGATCTGGTGTTAGCATTTATTAATTGTTGTCTGCCTTGGTTTTTTTGCAACTATGGTTCCATTCTGGAGATTTTGAAGGGTAGTGAATACCTGATGGATAAGGTTAAAGAATGCATTGTTGATTCGGGAGCAGTGGAGCCCTTTAATCCTAAAGTTAAAATAATAATAATAATAATAAATAATAATAAATAAATAAATAAATCTAGTGGTCTAATTTGTTTGATTTCATAAATAATTAAATAAAAATTAAATATGGTTAACGGTAGACAAGAATGAAATGTTAAATTGAGAGGATTAAAACTTAGAGAACTGATCTAACAAAATGCAAACTTACTGGACTTAAATAAAAAGTAGTGAAACTTAGAAGGTAAATTTTACATTTTGGCATATTATTTTTTAATGTGTCAATATAATACTTTTGTTAGGTGTACGTATTGCACAGGAGATAAAGATAGGGCATTTATTTAATATTAATGCAATCAACGTAGA
The DNA here is from genome assembly GCA_032727855.1 of Quercus ilex subsp. ballota. Lineage (NCBI taxonomy): Eukaryota > Viridiplantae > Streptophyta > Magnoliopsida > Fagales > Fagaceae > Quercus > Quercus ilex. Next base: position 9,102,026 of record CM064914.1, on the reverse strand, counting down.
GAAAGTAATTTTTATTATATATAATATAAGATATGAAATACTCTAATCACCTAATAAACCTATACTTTTGCATTAGATTTATAGGGTCTCAATTTGACTTAAAATGTGACTAATTTATATTGTATGATTGAATATTTTCCCAACATATGTGAGAAAGTAGGCCAAAATTATTCATAAGATGGTGCATCAGTGCACCGTACAAGATCCAATACGGACATCTATCTAAAATAGAAAGGAGTTTACATTGTATTGTGTCTAATGCACTGATGCACTGAACAAAAACCATGTCTATTTATTAACGTTGTTAATCCCTTTAGTCCAATGATTAAGCTAGACGATAAAGGTAACCCTCTATCCTCTTCTCACTTGCTAAATGCTAATTAATCCTACAAGTACAATTATAATATGATGAATATTCCTGGTCTATTTTCCTAGCTTCCATGTTCAGTAAGACATGAACTATGTGTTACCCACTAGATTTAAAAAAGTAAAAACATATTACAGAGTACAGACAAACCTGCAGCTACAATTCCAACATACCAAACTGAGACTTTTGAAAAAAAAATTCTCTTTTATTATTATTATTATTATTATTTTTTTGAGAGAGAGAGAACATTGAGATTTCAGTTTGTGGAACGTTTAAAAAAAAAAAAAAAAAAATAGAAACAGTTTGTGGACATGACTAAAAAGAAATATTTTCCTTATCTTTGGTTTGATGTAATTTAATTTCCTATGAAAAAAAGAAACTCTGATTACAAACTATCCCAAACTGTCAAAATATAAATCTTCTATTAATTTTCTCAATTTTTCCCATAAAATAGTTTGACATAAATTGGATCTTTTGCGGATAAATAATGTCCAAATAAATTATTTATTTAATATAAAAATGTACATATTATTTTGTCAAATTAATGAGGAAGCGAGAATTAGCTATAGAAGTCAAGTTCTTATATATAAAAAAATAACAATAAAAAAAGAAGCTAGAGAAGTCAAGTTGAAAAAGGGGGCTAAGTTTGCAAAGCTCTTATAGTGGTTTCTCTGTTGCTTGAGAGGGAGGAGTGGGCGCTCTGACTTCCTTGCACAGTAGAAAGGTTTGTCCCTTCTAGTGAAGGTGTTGTTAGGTCCCTGAGAATTACCAAGTGTATTTCCCAGGCTTGTGGGGTATTTTTTCAAGGGGTGTGGGAAACAGTTTTCCAAGTGGTGGGGTGGAAGGTAAGACAAAACCTATGGAGGAGCTGCACAATCTTGAAAACGTCTATCCTTATCAGAAAAGGAAGGACCGGGCTGCTGCCTCACTGAAGAAGAGACTGTGCACCAATTCTCTATAGCTGTGAAATTTACAACAAAGAGAGCTATTAAAGTTGACTCAATAGCGAAGACCTTTAACCCATTGTGGAGGGCGAAGAAGGGATTCAAAATACAAAAGATTGGAGATCATGAGATGCACTTTTCTTTCGAGACAAAGGAGGATGTTGACAGAATTCTAAGTAGCGAGACTTGGAGTTTCGACAAGCACTTGATCATCATGCAACGTTATGATCATGAGCAACCTTTTCAGGACATTAAGTTAGAAAAGACCACCTTCTGGGTGCAAGTCCATAGACTTCCGATGAAGTATATGATAGTTGCAGCAGTGGAAAAAGTATGCAGAGTCATGGGAGATGTTATCAGCCAATCGAAGCAAAGACTTTATGATGGAGGTCATTTTATTCGAGTGAAAGTTGTAGTCGATGTTACGATGCCATTATGTCGGGGTCGGCTGGTTTCTTTAAGCGATAATAAGCAGGTGTGGGTTTCATTTAGGTATGAAAGGTTACCAAATCTCTACTATTGGTGTGGTAGCCTCTTACATGACGATCGGGACTACAAAAGGTGGATAGAAAGTGAAGGGTCCCTTAAGGCTGATCAAAGGGAGTTCGAACTTGAGTTAAGAGCACAGCCTTTTTGTGGCTTCGAAGAAGAGTGTAGTCTCTATGCCAGGGTATTATGCCACTAGGAAGAAAGAACAGCGTGGTAAGTTTTGCCAACTAATGGAAGAGACAACACCGATTCATCCATACCCAGACTCGACCACCGTGCCAGAAGGAGTAGATGAGGATCATGACTATTACAAATCAGGTGGCGATCAAAATTCAATGTGTAACGGTAACAGCGGTTTAAACTCCATTAAGACTGCCGACCCAATAATCACGCCAGTAATTAATTCCATGAGTTATGGGATTCCAGAAGAGTCCACTAATGTGGAAACATTGCCAGCTAAGGAAAGTTACACGGCTGTGGTGTCAGGAAAGGAAAAAGAGGATGAAGTAGTATCAGGGGCACGTGAAGGAATTAATTGCCAGTGCCCAAGTTAGGAGTTGAATCAAAAAATTCCTCTCGTGCCCACTAGGGTTTCAACACAAGCAAAACGTGTTCTACTATCTTGGACATGTAGATGCAGGCCGGTCACACAAACTCAGAAGCAAAAGATACCAAAAATTACAAGAAAAAAAAGGGAGCTTGTGATATCGAAGGACTATGTGGAATTAACCTCAAAGCATCTTCAGATTTCTCACAATGTTGACGATTATGAGAGTACCTTTTTCTTCTCGGCACAGTGGCCCAAGGATCCTGGGCCAAATAAATATTTTTTGGTGGACTGTACTCAATTCACCGCAGCTAAAAGGGCTGTTTAAGAACCGAGTGGCGCACAAAACAAGCTTCCTACAATACAAATAATTAACAAGCAGAAATATCTATATTGAATGATATTTTGACAGTAAAGGAATGCATAACAAGTGAAATACAATGCAAGAAAAGGTTAGGGATCCTCGAATTAGTGAGGTGCATTTTATTAATTTCCTTTAGTTATGATTACAGTGCTCACTAAGACGTGATACAAGGTTCAACTAAGTTCAAAAGTTATAGACTTTGATAGCTATTCAAGCTTCAAAGACTTGCAAAGTTTGAATTTGTTGGATCCGAGCATGTACTATAGTGGCTGTCTCTGGGATACTGGGAATGGTTCCTCTGTTTTCTCTTAATTTTACAGAGCTCTTTCTATAATTTTATGAGACTTTAGAAAAACGACTATGAATGCCTCAATGATTTAATCGAAAATGAATCTCTATGTCCAGATCTGAATGCCCTCCCGTAGCATGGACTCCCTCCTCCTTTTACAGCACAGCTCGGGCTCCGGGGTACTGGCAATTTCTGCCTTTTGCCCCTTAGAGTTCGTGCCATGCCAGGTTGCTCAGGGTTATGTCGTTTCCTTTTTCTCTCATAGTTTCTTGCTTTTGTTGCGACCAAATGAAAGTCTCTTAGCTAGTTTTCTATTCCCAGACTTCTCCGTTGGCTGGTCTGAAGCTATTTGGCTTTTTCTTCTCAGCACTCCAGCCTTTTCAGTTGTACTTTTCCTTGTCACTTTCTCCAAATGGTCGGAACCACGGCTCCTGCGTTTTGCTCCGTACCTTCTGGCTCCACTGCATGTCTGGAGCATGAGACCCGCATGCTCTTTGTCTTTTATCTCTCTTTGAATTTGCCTCAATCTTACTTCGCGCACCGAGGGATCCTCAGACTCTGGTGACTTTTGGGATCCCGATCCAGTTCTTCTTACTAGACTCCCTTTGGCTTATTGATTCTGGCCGGTTTGGCCCCTTTTCCCTTTCTTTATATCTTTTAAACTTTGTTTTTTTTCATGGGTCTTTGCATCCCAATCCTTTGGGCCTCTTGCCCTTTTTTCTCCTTTCTCTTCTCTTTCCTTCATTGTGTAAGCCTAACCCTCCCTTTCTCTCTTAGTTTATTTATTTATTTTTTTTGTGAAGTGAGCCCAACGTTTCATTTCTTTGGGCCTTAGTCTGTGACCAATTTGAACCTCAACAATGATACACCTATCATATTGGCGGAGGCTGATTATCAGCCCCGCCAGGAGCAATGAGTTGTTTAGCTTGAAACTGTCGTGGGCTTGGAAACCTACGTACAGGAAGAGAGCTTGTGGAAATCACACGGGCAAAAGATCCCTCTGTAGTGTTTTTGGCTGAGACACTTATAGATGATGCAAGGCTAGAGATTGTACAACGAAGTATTGAACACGACCATAGATGGGTGGTCCAAAGGGAAGGTCGAGGAGGTGGTTTGGCTCTATTTTGGAAGTCCTCCATTAACCTGATGATAAGAGGTTCGTGCAAGTATTACATTGATACAATTGTAGATAAGGGTACTGACAATGAGTAGCGATTGACCGGCTTTTATGATGAACCCGAAATAGCAAGAAGGGTAAAGGCATGGGAGAAGCTCAGGTATCTCAATTCCATATCTGATATTCCATGGCTATGTTTTGGGGATTTTAATGAGATAATTAGACAAGATGAGAAAGTGGGCGGTGCTCTTAGGCCTCATAATCAAATGTAGCTGATTAGAGAAGTTTTAGATGAATGTGAATTTATGGATTTGGGGTATGTTGGACCCAAATTCACATGGGCTAGACATTTTGATAATGGTAACTCAATTTGGGAGAGACTAGATCGAGGATTGGCCACAAATGATTGGTTTTTAAAGTTTCCTGGCATGAGGGTTCACCACTTACGTTGTGATTCATCAGAACATGTCCCAATCGACATTGTGTTCTTGGGTTTGGACCCTCCTAAAAGGAAGAAGTTGTTTCGGTTTGAAGAAATGTGGTTGTCTAATCTTGGATGTTTTGAAATTGTGAAAGCCGTGTGGGAAAGGGGTGTTTTTGAATCTGGGGAAGGGATATTGCATAGAGTGGAGAAGTGTGGTAAAGACTTAAGTTGGCGGAATAAGAATGTGTTTGGGAATGTGAGAAGGGAGCTAGAAAAATTGGGGAAACTACTCCTCAAGGCCGAAAAGGAAGCAATCCATAGGGGAGATAATACTAGGGTTAGGCAATTAAAAAAAGAAATTGAAGAATGACGTGATAAGGAGGCTACTATGTGGGCACAGAGGTCAAGATTATTATGGGCAAGGCAAGGAGATAAAAACTCGAAGTACTTTCATAGTTGTGCCACGAAAAGATACCGAAAAAATTTGATAGAGGGGATTAGAGATGAAGGGGGTTCATGGAAAACAAATATGGAAGAGAATACTGAAGTCCTTGTAAGCTACTACCACTCTCTTTTCACTTCTAAAGGCCAAGTGGATGCTTCTAGGGTGCTGGAGTATGTGCCTAATGTGCTTACTAATGAAATGAATGCTTTACTGAGCCGAAAATTTGAAGTCCATGAAGTGGAGATGGCCTTGCATCAAATGGCTCCACTAAAAGCACCAAGTCCAGATCTACCAACACTTTTGGGGCACGGTCAGCCATGATGTTACCTCCTCCATCCTGATGTGACTAAATTCAAGTACCTTCCCGCAATCCCTTAATCACACTTTTATCACCTTGATCCCTAAAAATAACTCCCCTGAACATGCCCACCAATTTCACCCTATTAGTTTGTGTAACATGTTGTATAAAATTTTCTCTAAAGTTTTAGTCAACTGTTTAAAGAAAGCCTTACCCTCTATCATTACAGAACACCAATCAGCCTTTACAAAAGATAGACTAATATCTGACAATATAATGGTGGCCTTTGAAACCCTACACTACCTGCAAAGATATAATTCGGGGACCCATGGTTATATGGCTATAAAACTAGACATGAGTAAGGCTTATGATAGGGTGGAGTGGGCTTTTTTAGAAGGGATTATAAGGAGGATGGGATTCAATGAAGGGTGGATACATTTGATTATGTTGTGTGTTAAAACTGTTACATACTCAGTGTTGGTGAATGGAGAACCATGTGGCATGATTCACCCAACTAGGAGTATAAGACAAGGTGACCCCCTCTCCCCTTTTCTTTTCTTGATTTGTACTGAAGGGTTGAATGGGTTGTAAAAAAAGCGGAAAGGAATGGGGATATCCATGGCTTCTCTCTTTGTAGAAGAGGCCCTAAACTAACACATTTGCTTTTTGCAGATGATAGTCTTCTTTTTTGCAGGGCTACAATGGAGGAGTGTGGCAAGGTGTTGAACACGTTAAGTGACTATAAAGATGCTTCTAGCCAAAAAATTAATAAGAGCAAGATAGCACTTTTCTTTAGTAAAGCTATGGACTGTGCTATAAAGGACCAAATCAAAGAAGCATGGGGTGTTCCATAAATCATGCAATATGAGAAGTATTTGGGGCTGCCATCCTTCGTGGGGAGAGGGAAGAAATCAAGTTTCAACTATATCAAGGAGAGGGTGTGGCGAAAAATCCAAGGTTGGGAAGGGAAGCTACTTTCCCAAGCAAATAAATAGGTGTTGATAAAGTCATTCATCCAAGCCATTCCCACTTAAACAATGGGATGCTTCAAAATTCCAATGGGTCTATGTAATGAGATCAAAGCTATGATAAAAAAATTTTGGTGGGGTCAAAGAGGTGACCGAAGGAAGATCCATTGGATTAAATGGGATGAGTTGACAAAGTCCAAAGATGTAGGTGGTATGGGCTTTAGAGATTTGGCACAATTCAATGACTCTATTTGCAAAGCAAGCGTGGCACCTTTTACATAATCAAAATTCCCTTTTCTACAAAGTTTTCAAGGCTCAGTTTTTTCCTAATTCAACCATCATGGAGGCAAAGGAGTCAAGGATGGGATCTTATGCTTAGAGGAGTATACTTGTAGGAAGGGATGTTATTCAAAGGGGGGCTAGATGGAGAGTGGGCGATGGAAAAAAAAAATAGAATTTGGCAAGACAATTGGCTGCCATGGAAGCACCCTCCACATGTACTATCTTGTCCCTTGGCAGATTTTGAAAGTGCAACAGTGGATATCTTAATCGATCCAAGGAGTAGGCAATGGAATGGAGATATGGTAGATGGGCTGTTTAATACTGAAGAAGCAGAAATAATAAAGAGTATTCCCTTAAGCCAGGAAGCAGTTGAGGATATCTTATTTTGGCCTTACTCTTGTGATGGAAGATATAGTTGTAAAATCGGGTATAGATTCTTGAAGGAGGAGGAGGAGCTGAATGTGGAATCAAGGGAGGTGACAAACAAAGACAAGCAGTTTTGGAGGGAGATTTGGTCTATGAAGGTTCCACCAAAGGTGAAAAATCTGTTGTGGCGTGCTTGCCGTGAAGCCATGCCCACAAAGAGTGCTCTGTTTCGTCGTAAAATATCACCGGACCCTCTCTGTGTCAAATGCCAAGCTTCAGCCGAGACTCCATTGCACGCCTTGTGGTCTTGCACAGAACTTCATTCGGTGTGGTCAGATACGGTGCTATGGAGCAACAGAGGTTCAATGCAATTCGTGGACTTCAAAGAACTCTTATCGTGGTAGATAAAAAACAAAAACCAGCTCGAGCTCTTCACTGTCACAGCCTGGACAATATGGAATCAGCGGAATCGGGTTTGTCTTAACTAGCCAGCAGACATACTTCACCAGCTTGCCCACCTCTCCAAAGTCTTGGTTGGATGGTTACCATGGCAAGCTGATCATCCCGGATACACAGGTGCAACAAGTCCATTGCTCAGAGAATCGATGGAGACCGCCACCATTAGAATTTTACAAAATTAATTTTGACGGTGCGGTATTTCCACTTGAGAAGAAAATAGGTGTTAGGGTCGTGATTAGAGATCACAGAGGCTAGGTCGTCGCATCTTGCTCAAAGCTGGTACATCAACAACTCTGCAGCAACGAGATTGAGGCGCTGGCAGCTGGTTGTGCTCTCTCGTTTGCGCTGGAGGTTAGTGTTAAACGAGCCATCTTGGAAGGAGATTCTTTGAGTGTTATTAAAGGTCTGATGGAGGAGGAAAGAATGCTGGTCCCACTGGGTTTACTAATTAAGGATGCAAAAAGATTATCACACAGTTTTGATGAATTATGTTACTCTCATACAAAGAGGGAATGTAATGCTTTAGCTCATAATCTAGCTAGATATGTCGTAAGCATACCAGATTTTTTAGTATGGATGGAGGAAGTTCCATCACAATTTCAAAATGTACTTCAAGCCAACTCTGTAGGCTTATTTCAATAAAATAAATTCCATGGTTGGCCCCTCAAAAAAAAAAGTTGAAAAAGGGAAAAGAGTTGGAGGAAGTCATAAAACAAGTGGATAATTGCACGCGCGCGCGCGCGCACACACACACACACACAAAACAAAACGTAAAATAAGGAGAAGACAGGATATATAGGAGCCACTAGTTACGATAAAAGTTAAGATAAAAAAATTATGTCAACTTTCTCATTTAATCTATATTATTAATAACATTTTTTTAAAAGAAAATATTATTAATAACATGATTCATGTTTGAGATTCACCATTTTAGATACTAAAATATCATTATACAAATTCTTAAACTCTCTAAAATACCTTTATCTTTCAGTTGAATAATTTTAAATTTAAAAACACAAACTGATTAAAAAAGTAATTTACTATTTTTTAAAAAGTTCCTAACTTTTAGGCAATTAAAAATTAGGAAATTATCTCTATCTCACTTTTAAACATTATTTCACTAAACTCAAAATAAAAAATTGTTGGGGACATATTTTTATGTAATTGGCATATCCTTTGACAAAACGCACTTTATTTGTATTTGGGTAAATCTAAGTAGGTTTAAGATGATCATCACAAGTGGTTAAATTGAAGACATGAAGATTACTCAAGAACTGCTCAAGAAAAGTGCAATCTGTAGGTCTCGATACCTCATCGACAGAAGCTCGATCTGTCGAGAGCCATTAAAGCTTGATAGATGTCTCGATCGATCGAGCTTACGGGTTTTCAGATTATAGCCACATTGTTTTTATTCTAAAATGCTATTTGTTTATGGGTTTGTATAATCCTTATTAGACTAGGAAAACCCAAGATTTGTGTAAACCTATTTGGAATAGGAGAGCCCATTAAGCTCCTATTTAAAGGAGGTGGGAAAAAGAAAAACTTAACCCTAGAGAGCTTCATAAGGTTTTCTTTTTGAAACCGTAGCCTCCTTCTATAGAAGAAAGAGTTCTTGCTGCATTTCTTGTACGCCTTTGGGTTCTGTAACCAAGAAAAGTCTCTTGCACCAACATTGAAGATCTTATTGGTGTTTCTATGTGAAGCTGCTGCAAATCAACTACAACAATCAAAGGGTTGATGTGGAGTTAGTCACGTACTGGGATTCGTGCAAAGGAGTAAGTCGCGTACTTGGATCTGCGCAATTGGTTAGTCACGTACTTGGGAGCTGTGCATCAAAGGTGGGAATTGTCACTACAGAACAAGTCCAATTGGATATTGGGGTAATGGTTCAACTGTAGGTTGGTAAGGTACTTGGGATTCCTTTACTTGTAACCACTTGTTGTGATAATAGTGAAGTTTCAGGAGTGGTAACCTAAAAATCACCCGGTGGGTTTTTACCGTCAGGTTTTTCCCCATTCTTAAACAAATCACCGTGTCATTTAATTTTCGCTGCACATTTAGTTTTTTGGTGATTTGATTGTGCTACCACGCGTTTGCATGTTAAATTGATTAATTAATAACTTGGCTAATTAATTAATTAATTTCTATCACAAGTGGTCAATTCAGTTTATGGCCTATTAAGTGGTATTAGAGCAGGCACACTCTAATTAGGTTTTAATCTTTGCTGTGTGATCTATTTACCCCTGTTGTCATGGAAAATCTTGATTGTTTTGATTTGCATGATCTTATGTTGAATGATGATGATGATATTCAAGATGCCTATTGCAAGTTTTATAATTTTTGTATGAAATCTCTTGAATGTTCTACAAAATTAAAAGCTAAATTGAAAAAGGTCAAGCTTGAAAAAGATGATTTGATTGCAAAATTGGATGAAGCCAATAATTTGAATGAGAATTTTAGAAATCAAATTTCATCTCAGGTGGACAAAATTAAAAGTTTAGAAGAGCAACTAGTTGAATTTAAAACTGAAGTTGAAAAATTAACTAGTGCCAAACTTCTTGTTGAGCCTAACTCAAAAGAAAATGATTTTTATATTCCTCCATTTAAAAGGAGTAATGAAGAGTTGAAGGCTAATATTGCTAAGATAGACAAAGGTAAAAATTCTAATGTTAATGCTGAAGTTTCTAAACCTATGTCTAAAACTCCTCCTAGGTTGAATAAAAATTCTGAATTTGTCCCCACTTGTCATCATTGTCATATTGTTGGTCATATTAGGCCAAATTGTCCTAAGTTGTCAACCTCTAAGGTTAGACCTCATTCTAGGAAGCCGAGTAGCTCTAAAACTACTCATGTTTGTCACCATTTTGGTGATTCTGGTCACACTCGCTCTAATTGTTTCAAGTTGTTTCCTCATAAGCGAGTGTCCAATAAGTCTCATCCTTTGTTTAAAGGCTCTGTACCTATCCTTGGTGAATTATTAAAAGTTTTGAGCTTTTTGACTCAATTTTAGGGGAATTCTAATTCTTCTATGTCCTTTAGTAATCATACTAGGACACATGCCTTTTCATCTTCATGGCCAAAGACTCGTGCAGTGTGGGTGATAAAGGATCCTAAGACTTAATTGTCTTTTCTATTTGTCCTCTGCTTTAATTCTTTCTATCTAAAGTTGGACTTTCTTTCTTGATTTCTTATTTGTTTTTGGAATCATGCTTTCATGCATTTGCATCTAGTTTTATGCATTGCTTTGCTTTGTTTAACATATTTTTGTTTGGTTATTTTTCAGTTTTGGTTTTTTTTTTTTAATATAAAATAAAATAAAAAATGGAAAAATTAGAAAAATACAAAAACAGTGTGTGTTTTGTGTACTTTGGTACTTGTGTACCTTGGATGGCCATTGAAACAAAGTTTGTAAACGTTGTATCATTTGTAGCTTAGATGAGTATCTCTATGCACAACTAAGCAAGTGAGCTTTGTGGCTCTTATTTGTGATGAGTAAGATTAAGTTATCTCTTAAACTTAACACTCGTATTACTCTTTTTGACAGGTAGGACTAGAAAATTCTAAGAGAAATGCATAAATAACCATCTCACCACTGTTGCTCGCCAATCATAATATGACACCTGTATGCTTCGGCATAGAAAAAGTGCAGTGTCAAAGACATCTGTATGCTTCGACATAGCAAAAGTGCAATGTTTATGTTTAACATGTTGGGTATTTCTTTTCTCTCTTTTATATGCCCACAGATGATATGCTAAAATAAAAGAAAATATGCAAAGAAAAATAAAAAACAAAAAGATCAAAAATGCTTTAAATATGGTTGCAAGCGTGTATTCTAGGAGATGTGGGAGTTATAGGATGTACCTCGAAGGTGATAGTCCCCATCAAACAGTTATGATTGTGTGTTAGTTAAAGTTATTTTCTCATATCTCAGATCGTCATAACATGTATACACATATGCAATCTTGCGATGTTTGTCACACACAACACACAATATTCTTTGCTACTCTTGATACATGTGCAGGTACAATATGATTTAGCCATCACAAAGGTTTTACATGTGCTAATGTATGCTCACTAAACTGTCTTAACTTATTTTTGAAAAATAAAATTGGTTAGACTTGTTTAGTGTGTGTGTGTTTTTTTGAGGATCCATGTGCTTAAAATTTTTGTTCAGATATGATTTTGAGAGTTTAATATGTTGATTGGATCATTGGTTGAGGTGCATGTTGGATTGCATTCATGTCTGTGTTTTTCTCTTCTCGAAGAACTATTTTTAAAAGCTGGCTCGACACCTGCTTGACACCTCCTCAATTCCTTGTTATCTGTCGAGCTTCTCAAGCCTTTTTCTTATTGCAATCTCGACAGCTTCTCGACACCTGGTGGATCGATCGAGAAAGTTTATGTCCCCTCGATAGCTTCTCGACAGCTGGTAGATCGATCGAGCTTTTGTTCTTGTGTCTTTGCTTTCTTTCTCGACACCTGTCTCGACACCTCTTGATCGATCGAGATCCCTTTGCATGCATTTTATTTTTTTTGTTTTGCATTTTTTTTCCTTGGTATCCATAGCATCTTGTTTTTCTTTTCTTGTTGGTCTATGGTTCCTTGTTCTCCTTGTTTCCCTCTTTGTCAGTTTTCTGTCTGTCTTCTATCATGTCTTTTGGCTTTTTATGCCCTTTGACAATCGTGTCAAAAAGGGGGAGAAATTTGAGAATTGAATGTCATTCCTCAGGCGGAGTAATAGACTTAGGGGGAGAACTTCATGTTAAAGGGAAGAATGTTTTTGATGTAACTAACTTAGGGGGAGAGTTAGTTTGATACACATTAATCTTGACATTATTCTTGTGTTGTGTATCTTTTGGTTTTGTAACCATTTACATACATCACGTGTTGTTTCTATATTTGATGATGCTGTATGTGTTTCACTCTATATCTCACATGTGTTGTTTATTTTCTCTCTTTATACACATGTTTCTTGTTTATTTAACTTGTCATTATTTTCCACATGGTACCTTGATGTGTTTTGTTTAGTGCCTTTCAGGAAAGACAAGTTAAAGCCAAGTCAAGATTCTGAACCTTCTTCTTGCAGCAACTTCCAAGGTTCAGATCTTTTAGACTAGGCTTATTTATCTGTAATCTTGTGTAGAATGTATTGTAGGACATTCAATGTACTCTTGTGGTTTTGTTATGGATTGCCAAAGGGGGAGATTGTTGGGGACATATTTTTATGTAATTGGCATATCCTTTGACAAAACGCACTTTACTTGTATTTGGGTAAATCTAAGTAGGTTTAAGATGATCATCACAAGTAGTTAAATTGAAGACATGAAGATTACTCAAGAACTGCTCAAGAAAAGTGCAATCTGTAGGTCTCGATACCTCCTTGATAGAAGCTCGATCTGTCGAGAGTCATTAAAGCTCGATAGATGTCTCGATCGATTGAGCTTACGGGTTTTCAGATTATAGCCATACTGTTTTTATTCTAAAAGGCTATTTGTTTATGGATTTGTATAATCCTTATTGGACTAGGAAAACCCAAGGTTTGTGTAAACCTATTTGGAATAGGAGAGCCTATTAAGCTCCTATTTAAAGGAGGTGGGAAAAAGAAAAACTTAACCCTAGAGAGCTTCTTAAGGTTTTCTTTTTGAAACCCTAGCCTCCTCCTACAGAAGAAAAAGTTCTTATTGCGTTTCTTGTACGCCTTTGGGTTCTGTAACCAAGTAAAGTCTCTTGCACCAACATTGAAGATCTTATTGGTGTTTCTATGTGAAGCTGTTGCAAATCAACTACAACAATCAAAGGGTTGCTGTGGAGTTAGTCACATACTGGGATTCGTGCAAAGGAGTAAGTCACGTACTGGGATCCGCGCAATTGGTTAGTCACGTACTTAGGAGCTGTGCATCAAAGGTGGGAACTGTCACTACAGAACAAGTCTAATTGGGTATTGGGGTAAGGGTTCAACTGTAGGTTGGTAAGGTACTTGGGATTCCTTTACTTGTAACCGCTTGTTGTGATAATAGTGGAGTTTCGGGAGTGGTGACCTGAAAATCACCTGGTAGGGTTTTTGCCGTTAGGTTTTTCTCCATTCGTAAACAAATCACCGTGTCATTTAATTTCCGCTGCATATTTAGTTTTTTGGTGATTTGTTTGTGCTGCCACGCGTTTGCATGTTAAATTGATTAATTAATAATTTGGCTAATTAATTAATTAATTTCTATCACAATGGGTCAATTTAGTTTGTGGCTTATCAAAAATAAAGAAAAGCTTTATTGTACTCACGTGTGATGATGCCTAATTTAAATATCATGTTCATTGTTATAACGGGATGGTTTTACATTCATATATGGATATACAAGCAGTAGCATCTATCCGAAATTATATGCTATACATATACACCCCGTACTCAATGATTCTTTATCTAAATATTCCAAGCTTGATGTTGGGATAAAGTCAAAATATAGTTCTTTCACAAAAGAATGATTGTTTAATAGACTAACTCGTGACTGGAGTAGCATAACGTAAAGACATGCTCAAGAGTCAAGATCCTAATGCTAAAAATTCCTAAATAGCGTAAAGACCAAATTCTTAACACTAAAATGCTAATCAATGATATTATTAATCATAAACCTTAACGCTATACAATAGATATGATAAACTTTCTTTGAAATCTTTTTATTTTTTATTTTTTGGATAACCTAGCATTTAGGTTTTATCTTTACATCAAGCAAGGTATCTAAATCGCATATATGTGTGTGTTTATATATGAATACAAATCCTTTGTACCATTTTTTGTGTACCACCAATCACAACTTGCCATATATTTGTTTAATTTTCCTTATAAAATACAAAGTTTTTAGACTCGTACCGTTCAAAGAACTATTAAAGGGAGAAGTTCAAGGTTTTAAAGATTCGACTAAAGTCGAACCGTGATGACGTCATAATTAATTTAATAATTAAATAAATATAAAGATATTAAATTTGTAAATATTAGCAAATTTGACTAAAATATCTTTAAAAATTGAAATAAATTTTCAAATAAAAGATTATTACTTATTCTTATTATACCTAAATGATATAAGTTAATGAATTACCTATAATGTTAAAAAAAAAAAAAAATCCAAATAAGAGTAGAGATGATGAGATTTAAAAATAAATAAAAAAGAAGGAAAAAAAAAAAAGTAAAAACTCACGACTTTTGTTAAATAAAGTACTACTATTGGTGTACTAGTACAATGGGTATTTGACCATTCTGACTCCCACCCACCCACCCTCGTCATTTTAAATTTATCTCTTCACATTATTACTCTCCTTTTGTGATACTTTACTTCCTTCACAGTTCACACAATTTCCTAGCACCATCTTCTTCTTCCTCCTCACGTCTGCAACTCATCTCATCTCCTTCTATTTCTTCCTTTTTTTTTTTTTTTTTTTTTTTAAAATCTTACCATACCATCGGTGCTTCTTATATGTTTTGCTTCATTTTCGGATCTTCTTCATCATTTTCTCTTTTTATTATTTTTTTTTTCTCACTTCAGATCCATGCCAGAATTTCAGATCAGAAAGCAAATTTCTTCACAGACATGCGGTTGAACCGACTTACGGTTTGAATGGTTTTTCAGGTTAGCCCTCGGTTCAAATTAATTATGACAACCAGAGTGCCATTCATATTGCTCACAATGATGTCTTTCATGAATGGACTAAACACATTGAGATTGAATGTCATTTTATCCGTTATCATCTTGTCCATGGTGCTCTCAAGCTCTTCTCAGTCTCCTCCAAAGATCAACTTGCTGATATCTTCACCAAGTCACATCCTAAGGGATGCCTTCATGATTTGGTTGACAACCTCAAGCTGGTCTCACATCTACCTTGAGTTTGAAGGAGGCTGTTAACGTGTATTATAGTGCGCTTTAGGCCCAGTTAGTTTACTTGTACTGCACACATATGCCTCCTATATAAAGGCACCCATGTATATACTTTGATCATGAAAAATACAATTAATTTCAGTATTTCTAACACTCAATAAATGGAAAAACTAGCTATGAAGACTTTTGGAACAAGCTCATAAATGAGCTTTGACAAATATGTGCTGGAATGCAAATGGTGTCTCGTGCACCCAACATTGTAGTATTGCACAGCCATCCACGAACAACAGCCAAGCGAGGGCCTCATGATCATATGCTTTGGTCAACTCCTCCTTGAAGCATTCCCTCAGTTCTTTGATGTTATCCTCAATCTTCTTGTATAAATCTTGTATATCCTTGCCGCTACCATTGACGAATTCATTTGTCAACACAAGCTTGTACCTCTCTGCTAGCCTGTACTTTTCTTTACCATAATGGATGGGACCAAGTGATACCACTCTTGGCTCATAGTACTTTGGGAAATCCTTTACATCTCGCAGCAAGAATATAACCTTTTGTATCTTTGGTGTCGGAGAGTGATTCTTTGCATTTTCTTCTGCTGCCTTCTTCAAAGTTTCAAACCTTGCCTCCAGGGTACTAGTTTGTATTGAAATGCTGTGCACTTGGGCCTCCTCAGTGGCACATCTACTTGTTTCGCAAGCTTCTCTTGTGACAGCGTTACTCAAATAGGACTCCATGGAAACAGAATGCATAACAAGTTTGCAGCAAAGAAGGCAATTGAATTTTGGAACTTAGCTGTCCTCGTATATTTACAGTCATTTATAGTACGGGGAAACTTACGCTTGAGAAATTTAGGACTTACGCTCCTAGTCGATTATTTAATTACTTTTTTTTTTTTTTTTAGAATCCTGGATAAGAACAAAAAGCTAGTCATAATTCGTAGTTTATTCAAAAAGTGTGCCATGCAATAAAATCCATCAGCTACTTTCACTTTCTTCTATATATTTTCCACATATCTTGTAGATGAATATATTCCATACTTGCGATGCCTATCAAGTCATACAATGTAGCTGCTTCATAACACTCTGTACTTTTAGTTCCCAAGTAATTAAATAATCGACTAGGAGCGTAAGTCCTAAATTTCTCAAGCTTAAGTGTCCCCGTACAATAAATGATTGTAAATATACGAGGACAGCTAAGTTCCAAAATTCAATTGCCTTCTTTGCTGCAAACTTGTTATGCATTCTGTTTCCATGGAGTCCTGTTTGAGTAACGCTGTCACAAGAGAAGCTTGCGAAACAAGTAGATGTGCCACTGAGGAGGCCCAAGTGCACAGCATTTCAATACAAACTAGTACCCTGGAGGCAAGGTTTGAAACTGTGAAGAAGGCAGCAAAAGAAAATGCAAAGAATCACTCTCCGACACCAAAGATACAAAAGGTTATATTTTTGCTGCGAGATGTAAAGGATTTCCCAAAGTACTATGAGCCAAGAGTGGTATCACTTGGTCCCATCCATTATGGTAAAGAAAAGTACAGGCTAGCAGAGAGGTACAAGCTTGTGTTGACAAATGAATTCGTCAATGGTAGCAGCAAGGATATACAAGATTTATACAAGAAGATTGAGGATAACATCAAGGAACTGAGGGAATGCTTCAAGGAGGAGTTGACCAAAGCATATAATGATGAGGCCCTCGCTTGGCTCTTGTTCGTGGATGGCTGTGCAATACTACAATGTTGGGTGCACGTGACACCATTTGCATTCCAGCACACATTTGTCAAAGCGCATTTATGAGCTTATTCCAAAAGTCTTCATAGCTAGTTTTTCTATTTATTGAGTGTTAGAAATACTAAAATTAATTGTATTTTTCATGATCAAAGTATATACATGGGTGCCTTTGTATAGGAGGCATATGTGTGCAGTACAAGTAAACTAACTAGGCCTAAAGCCCACAATATAATACACGTTAACAGTCTCCTTCAAACTCAAGGTGGATGTGAGACCAGCTTGAGGTTGTCAACCAAATCATGAAGGCGTCCCTTAGGATGTGACTTGGTGAAAATATCAGCAAGTTGATCTTTGGAGGAGACTGAGAAGAGCTTGAGAGCACCATGGACAAGATGATAATGGATAAAATGATAATCAATCTCAATGTGTTTAGTTCGTTCATAAAAGACATCATTGTGAGCAATATGAATGGCACTCTGGTTGTCACAATAAAGAGGAGTAGCAGAGGATGTGGACACACCTAAATCCTTAAGAAGCCATCTTAGCTAAAGAAGCTCATATGTGGTATCAGTAAGGGCACAATATTCTACTTCAGTACTGGGTGGGCCACAAAATTTTGTTTCTTACTTCGCCAAGAAATCGAAGAAGAACTAAGGAGAAAGCAATAACCCTTAGTGGACCTACGATCAGTGGGATCTCCTGCCTAATCTGCATCAGAGAATGCACGGAGTACAAGAGGAGACTGAGCTGAGTAGAAAAGGTCATGAAAGAGAGTGCCCTTCAAGTATCGAAGAATGTGCAGAACAGCAGCATAGTGAGTCGATCGTGGAGCAGACAGATACTGGCTCACCTGATGAATATAATAAGAAATGTCTGGATGAGTTACTGTGAGATAAACTAGGCTGCCAACCAATCGTCTATAAAGAGAGGGATTAGACAATGGTTTCCCCCCCGAGGGTGTCAGATGCGCATTAAGTTCAACTGAAGTGTCAACAGTTTTGCTGTCAGTGAGTCCAGGTCGGGACAAAAGGTCAGATGCACACTTGGCTTAAGTAATATAAAGACCATCTGTGGAACGAGTGATTTCAAGACCCAAGAAATAGCTAAGATGTCCGAGATCTTTCGTCTCAAACTGCTGACTAAGAAAATCCTAGAGTTCTTGAATGCCATTAAGGTCATCACCAGTTATGATCATATCATCCACATATAGGAGAAGCAATATGGTGTCTTTATCATTATGACAAAGAAATAAGGCAAAATCATAAGGACTGGCAGTGTAACTTAAGCGAAAGATGGTGGAGTTGACCTTGGCAAACCAAGCTCGTGGAGCTTGTTTAAGGCCATAAAGTGCACGTCAAAGGCGACAAACCTTGTTTGATTCAACAGAAAGACAAAGAGGAGGTTGCATATAGACTTCTTCATTCAGATCCCCATTAAGGAAGACATTTTTAACATTCATCTAAAATAGGTCCCATTTACTAGCAATGGCAACAGCTAAGAGGGCACGAACAGATGAGATACGAGCAACAGGAGCAAAGGTTTCTTCATAATTAATACCATACTCCTGTGTAAAACCTTTTGTAACAAGACGAGCCTTATAGCGCTTAATGGACCAATCAGAGCGAGTTTTGATCTTATAGATCCACTTACAACTAACCACAGACTGTCCAGGAGGGAGAGTAACCAAATACCAAGTATGGTTTTTGGTTAATGCATTAAGTTCCTCTTTCATCGTAACCTGCCATAAAGGGTCAGTGGAGGCCTCACGATAGGTTTAAGGCTCGTGGAGTGTAGCAAGGTCAATGTAACAATGATAGTCAAGTAAATGTGCAGGAATAGATTTTACTCGGGTTGAGTGGCAAGGTGGAATGTTTTGTGGAGGATCTTCAGGCAGAGCAGGAACGGGGGACCCAGGTTAAAGGTGGGGTAGCTCGTCATCAACCTGTTCATCTTCAACCTGTCTAGGAGAAGTATAAAAAATATCTAGAGGTTGGATAGAGAAGTCCAAAGGAGGATCAAGAGTATTTGTAGAAGGAATATGAGACTCATCTGGAAAGATTTCTAAAACAGAGGAGTTAGTTAGGGAAGAACGAAAGTGAGAGAGTTCAACAAACAAGCAGTGTTCCCAAAAGACAACATTACGAGAAACATGAAGATGATGAGAGACAGGATCATAACACTGATATTCTTTTTGAGTTTCGCCATAACCAAGGAAACAACAAAGTCTGGATTGAGGCTCAAGATTGTTGTGCTTATGAGGCTGAAGAAGAACGAAACAAGCAGAGCCGAAGGAGAGAAGGTAATGATAGTCAGGGGATGACCCAAAAAGATGCTCATATGGAGTTTGATTATGGATGACAGTGCTTGGAATGCGATTAATAGCATGAAGAGTGGCTTCACCCCAAAATGGGGTAGGAACTTTGGCAGAAAGAAGAAGAGCACGAACAGTGTCAAGAATATGACAAAGTTTTCTTTCAGCTCGACCATTTTGCTAAGAGGTACCTCGACAAGTTAAATGATGTACAGTGCCATAAGAATGTAACAGAGCTTGAAAAGTATATTAAGTATATTCAAGAGCATTATCAAATCGAAAAGTTTTGATATGTTTGGAGAATTGTGTTTCAACCATTTTGGCAAAGTTACTGTATATTGGTAAGATTTCAGAAAGAGATTTCATAGGAAAGATCCAACTATAATGAGAATAATCATCAATAAAAACAACAAAATATTGAAATCCACCAATACTAGTAACAGGAGGTCCCCAAACATCAGAATGAATTAACTCAGAAATACTATTAGAGATAGATTTACTGTTATTAAAAGGTAAAACTGGTTGTTTTCCTAATTGGCATGAAGTACAATCAAAATTGTCTTTGGACACAGAACCCAACAGACCCTTAGAAGCTAACTGTTGTACCCAAGAAGATGGTGCATGACCAAGATGAGAATGCCAAAGTGTGAGAGAAGGTAAGGAAGAAATCGCAGCAGCTGCAGCAGCAACAGAAACAGGAGCAACAAGTGGAAGATGAAGATTGTCCACGGGAAACATACGCCCAACTCTAGGATTGGTCCCAAGCTCTTGCCGTCCTCAGATCCTGCACAATACACCCAAAATAGTAAAAAATAAGGCGATATCCTAGTTCAGCTAATTGTCCCGCAGAGCACAAATTATAAGATAGGTCAGGTACATGGAAGACCCTAGGAACAGAGAGGTTGGAGATCGAAACAAAACCTAGACTATTCTCATTTATGGTGGAACCATCAGCTATATGAATATTAAGAGGATGTGGTGCAGGGTCAAGTTTGGAGAATAAGGACGAGTAAGGTGTCATGTGATTGCAACAGGCAGAATCAAAAAGCCAAGTTTGAGACTTACCAGGTAAAACTGAGAGAGCAATGGAAAGAGATGCATTACCAGCCATACGAATAGCCTGAGCTATGATATCCTGTAGTTTAGTGGAGGAGAGGTTGATAATGGATCCCGAAGACTGGGACTCAGCTGAAATGGAGGGCACTGGCAGAGTAGGCTCAGTATTAGCAACAACAGCAGTAGATTTGTTGTGACGGTAACAAGTCTCAATGGTGTGACCAGGATACTTGCAATAGTTGCAGAACTTTTTGTTAGTTTGCTTGCGACGATTGTTAGAGCCAGAGGAATCACCTGATTGCTGAGGATGCTTTATAGAAGGAGCAGAAGGAGTAATAGCCAGAACATTGAACTTATTCTGGGCTTGAAGGGTTGCAAGGCGAGCTTCTTCCCTAACCAACTCGTTTACAACAATATCAAGAGAGGGAGGAGGATTGCGATTAAGAAGTTGACCTCGGATGGGCTCAAAATCCTTGTGAAGTGACATCAGGAATTCATAGAGACGAAATTCATCTCTAATGGTAGCATATTGTTGTGCATCCTTTGGACATGCCCAAGTTGGATCAGAAAGGTCAATTTGGTCTCAAATGAAGCGAAGCTGATAATAGTAGTCATTGATGGATTGCCCTGGTTCTTGCTTGAGTTGATGCAATTCAAACACTAACTAATATTTCATGGATCCATGAATAGTGGAGTACCTTTTGGCCAACATATTCCATGCTAATTTTGCATCATCAAAGCTACCCAATAGATTAGAGATGGAGGGAATGGAAGTGTTCCGAATCCATGTGAGGATCATGTGGTTGTGACTATCCCATTCAATCATGCAACTGAGGAAGAAAACATCTTCTTCACTTGCCTCCTTAACAGGAATAGTGATTGCACCAGTGCAATAATGCCAAAGCATGCGTCCCTTAAGAAAACTGCATATAGTTTGAGACCAAGATAAGTAATTCTTATTCCCTTCCAATACAGTATTGATGGGGTGAGAAAGAAAAATATACTTTTTATTCATTTAGAGACACAAAATGCAAAAATAGACTGCAAAATGAAATCTACGCGAAAAACTTGGTAAGGAGAACTTGGACTGCAAAAAGTCAACCCTGGTCAAAGTTAACAACCCGGTCAAAGTCAACGGGAGATGACGTTAGCAAGATGACATGGCGCTAACGTCAGCAAATGACTGGATGCTGACATAAGCTAGGGCTGACGTGGCTCTCATGATGTCACGGGTGATGTCAGCCTAGACCTGATGATGGTGCGTAGGGCGTGTGTGGCGCGTAAGCTTTGACGCAGAATCTTTGGGCGACATATGAGGGCGTGTGAGGGCTCTGATGGCTGCAAGGCTTCCACCAATGTGTAGATCGGTGCAAGGTGATCTCGGTGATACCTCCAGAAATGAAATCGGAGCAATATTGACGGCGGTGATGACACGTGCAGTGATTTGTGCGGTGTAAGACTCCTCAACAATAGCGGTTGCAGGTCTGGAACCCAAAGACAATAGCTGGAAGACGTCGGAGGTTCAGCGGCAAAAGACTGTGACAACTGTTGTGACAATGGAAGCGATGTTGAGAATGGAGTAACACCAATAAGACAGGACTGCTAAAAAGTTCAAAGCAGTGGCTCTGATACGATGTTAGAAATACTAAAATCAATTGTATTGTATTTCATGATCAAAGTATATACATGGGTGCCTTTATATTGGAGACATATGTGTGCGGTACAAGTAAATATGTGTGCAGTACAAGTAAACTAACTGGGCCTAAAGCCCACAATATAATACACGTTAACATTGAGAAATGACCAAAGCTTAGGAGGTCTGACTTCTCTTAATGAGAAGTGATCCAAAGTCAGCATGCCATTCCTTGGGCAGTAACTTAGGCGTGTAGGACACACTGAAACTGACAAAGAAGAAAAGAAAGAAAATAAAGGCCATTCGACCTAATGAGGTGAGCTGAAACAGAGAGCCATATTTGGCCATTTTGTGGGAGTTCTAGAGTGGGCAAAAACACAAAGAGATATTTAGCCACTTGAGAGATGCAGTCTGTGTGAAGAGATAGAGAGAAACACAGTGAGAGTGTGAGAGACTGAAAAAGAAAAAAATGGCCATTTTTTTCTTTGCTCAAGTTACACACAAGAAAGATAAATTGATGGAATTCTCATGGAGTTTTTGATTACTACAGCCATAGAGAGTTTGAGTATTCAGAGGAAGATTTTGCTATTGGCTTTGTGGTGAGATTATATTTACTCCTTGAGATTTATTTATTGTATATCTAATTTATTGTGGACTCAAGTTTAGCATAAACTTGATAATTGTAATCTCTATTTCATAGTGGATATTTTTCAGAGCTGCCCCATGGTTTTTCCCTCTATACCAGAGGGTTTTCCACGTAAGATTTGGTGTTCTTGTGTTTTTGTATTTATGTGATGCTTGCTGAATTTTTTTTATTTTCATAATATTGCTATTGCTTGGTAGTCATTAATTTTAATTCACACTTAGACATTGAGGGGATTATGATTTTTCCACAACATACAATACATATACTGCGCTACTGAAGACCGGTTCAAACAGTTGAATATAAAAACCGACAGTGTTAAATTTCAACAACAGGATTTGTTCTTGCTGGAGAACCAACTTCCTTATCGTCTTCTCAAATGGTTGATGGGCTTAAATAAGATGAAAAAGGAGTTGTGGGAATCAATTGAAACTTATGTTGCACAACACGGTATGGTACCAGACGATCAGCAATTGAAGCAGCAACAAACAAAAGGCAAGAGAGGCGATACGGTTCTTTCAGATGAGAAGATAAAAGAACAAATAATATCAATGGATAAAGAGCCCATCCATCTTCTCGATCATCTGAGGACAAAACTCTTGGGTAAAGCGCAACTGGATTCTATTCCGATTCTAAAGTGTTAGAAATACTGAATGTGATTGTATTGTATTTCATGATTGAGGAATATACATGTGATGCCTTTATATAGGAGGCATATGTGTGTGATACAAGTAAGCATATGTATGCGGTACAAGTAAAGTGTAGTACAAGTACAAGTGTGCTGTACGAAAGCCCATAACATAAAATACATTAACAGCCCCCTCAAACTCAAGGTGGATGTGAGACCAGCTTGAGGTTGTCAACCAAATCACGAGTGCGTCCCTTAGGAAGTGCCTTGGTGAAGATATCTGCAAGTTGATCTTTGGAGGAGACGGAGAAAAGCTTGAGAGCACCATAGACAAGATGAGAACGGATAAAATGACAATCAATCTCGATGTGTTTAGTCCGTTCATGGAAGACATCATTGTGAGCAATATGAATGGCACTTTGGTTGTCACAATAAAGGGGAGTAGCGGAGGATGTGGACACACCCAAATCCTTAAGAAGCCATCGTAGCCAAAGGAGCTCAGATGTGGTGTCAGCAAGAGCATGATATTCTACTTCAGTACTAGAGCGTGCCACGAAAATTTGTTTCTTACTTCGCCAAGAAATCAAAGAAGAACCAAGGAGAAAGCAATAACCTGTAGTGGACCTGCGATCAATGGGACCTCCTGCCCAATCAGCATCAGAGAATGCACGGAGTACAAGGGGAGACTGAGCTGAGTAGAAAAGGCCATGGAAGAGAGTGCCCTTCAAGTATCGTAGAATGCGCAGAACAGCAGCATAGTGAGTCGATCGTGGAGCAGACAGATACTGGCTCACCTGATGAACAGCATAAGAAATGTCTGGACTAGTAACTGTGAGATAAACTAGGCTGCCAACCAATCGTCTGTAAAGAGAGGGATTAGACAATGGTTTCCTCCCTGAGAGTGTCAGATGCGCATTAAGTTCAACTAGAGTGTCAACAGTCTTGCTATCAGTGAGTCCAGCTCGAGATAAAAGGTCAGATGCATACTTGGCTTGAGTAATATAAAGACCATCTGTGGAAGGAGTGATCTCAAGACCCAAGAAATAGCTGAGATGTTCAAGGTCTTTCATCTCAAACTGCTGACTAAGAAAATCCTTGAGTTCTTGAATGCCACTGAGGTCATCACCAGTTATGATCATATCATCTACATATAGGAGAAGCAAAATGGTGCCTTTATCATTGCGACGAAGAAATAAGGCAGAATCATAAAGACTGGCAGTATAACCCAAGCGAAAGATGGTGGAGCTGAACTTGGCAAACCAAGCTCGTGGAGCTTGTTTAAGGCCATAAAGTGCACGTCGAAGGCGACAAACCTTGTTTGTTTCAACAGAAAGACCAGGAGGAGGTTGCATATAGACTTCTTCATGCAAATCCCCATTAAGAAAGGCATTTTTAACATCCATCTGAAAAATGTCCCATTTACTAGAAGCTGCAACAGCTAAGAGGGCACGAACAGAGGAGATACGGGCAACTGGAGCAAAAGTCTCTTCATAATCTATCCTATACTCCTATGTAAAACCTTTTGCAACAAGACGAGCCTTGTAGCGCTCGATAGACCCATCAGAACGAGTCTTGATCTTATAGATCCACTTACAACCAAGCACAGACTGACTAGGAGGGAGAGTAACCAGATCCCAAGTATGGTTTTTGGTTAATGCATCAATTTCCTCTTTCATTGCAATCTGTCATAAAGGGTCAGTAGAGGCCTCACGATAGGTTTGAGTCTCATGGAGTGTAGCAAGGGCAGTGTAACAATGATAGTCAAGTAAATGTGCAGGAATGGATCTTACCCGAGTTGAGTGGCGAGGTGGAATGTCTTGTGGAGGATCTTCAGGCGGAGCAGAAGCAGGGGACCTAGGCTCAAGGTGGGGTAGCTCGTCATCAACCTGTTCATCTACAACCTGTCTAGGAGAATCATCAAAAATATCTGGAGATGGAATAGAGAAGTCCAAAGGAGGATCAAGAGTATCTGTAGAAGGAATAGGAGACTCATCTGGAAAGATTTCTAAAACAGAAGAGTTAGTTAAGGAAGAACGAAAGTGAGAGAGTTCAACAAACAAGCGGTGTTCCTAAAAGACAACATTACGGGAAACACGAAAATGATGAGAGACAAGATCATAGCACCGATACCCTTTTTGAGTTTCACCATAACCAAGGAAACAACAAAGTCTAAATCGAGGCTAAAGTTTGTTATGCTCATGAGGCTGAAGAAGAACAAAACAAGCATATCCAAAGGAGCGAAGGTAATGATAGTCAGGGGGTGACCCAAAAAGGCGCTCATACGAAGTCTGATTATGGATAACAGTGCTTGGAATGCGATTAATGGCATGAACAACATGAAGAGCGGCTTCACCCCAAAATGGGGCAGGAACTTTGGCAGAAAGAAGAAGAGCACGGACAGTGTCAAGAATATGACGAAATTTTCTTTCAGCTCGACCATTTTGTTGAGAGGTGCCTGGACAGGTTAAATGATGTACAGTGCCATAGGAATGTAATAGAGCTTGAAAAGCATATTGAGTATATTCAAGAGCATTATCAGAACGAAAAGTTTTGATATGTTTGGAGAATTGTGTTTCAACCATTTTTCCAAAGTTACTGTATATTGGTAAGATTTCAGAACGAGATTTCATAGGAAAGATCCAACTGTAACGAGAATAATCATCAATGAAAATAACAAAATAACGAGATCCACCAATACTAGTAACAGGAGAAGGTCCCTAAACATTAGAATGAATTAACTCAAAAATACTATTAGAGATAGATTCACTATTATTGAAAGGTAAAGCTGGTTGTTTTCCTAACTGGCATGAAGTACAATTAAAATTATCTTTGGACACAGAACCCAACAGACCCTTAGAAGCTAACTGTTGTACCTGAGTAGATGGGGCATGACCAAGACGATAATGCCAAAGTGCGAGAGAAGGTAAGGAAGAAACTGCAGCAGCTGCAGTAGCAACAGAGATAGGAGCAACAGGTGGAAGATGAAGATTGTCCACGGGAAACATACGCCCAACCCTAGGACCGGTCCCAAGCTCTTGCCCCGTCCTTGGATCCTGCACAATACACCCAGAATAGTAAAAAATAAGGTGATATCCTAGTTCAGCTAATTGTCCCACAGAGCACAAATTATAGGATAGGTCAGGTACAAGAGATGTTAGAGGTCGAAACAAAATCTAGACTATTCCCATGCATGGTGGAACCATCAATTATACGAATATTAAGAGGATGTGGTGCAGGGTCAAGTTTGGAGAATAAGGATGAGTGAGGTGTCATGTGATTGCAACAGGCAGAATCAAAAAGCCAAGTTTGAGACTTACCGGGCAGAACTTTCTTGTGGCCATGGTTTTCTGTCCTTGCGGTATATTATAGTGTAGTACAAATCCTGTGTTACAATGAATCATAACATGTGTATATATAGTAGACTAAACCCTAAACTAATAGACTTCTAGTACAAGTAGAAGACTTGACTTGCACACAAAGTATAATTAGGCTTGGGCCTATGCTAATAAGCTAATATATCTCTAACACCCCCTCTCAAACTCAAGATGGAAGCTTGATGAAATCTTGAGATTTGATAAGGTTGAGAAGATCCCTTGAATGAAGTTTGACTCTATTACGATAGTTTGAGGAAGGTAATGGTCTTGCAGTATTGATGCGACTTCTAACGGTAGCATGACTATACTGGAGAGTTTTAATGGCAATAGTAGGAAGCCAAAGAAGATGAACGCAGCAAAGAAAACACCGAGGAAGACAAAGATTGCTTTTAAATATACCGCAAGGACAGAAAACCATGGCCACAAGAAGGTGGCTCTGATACTATGTTAGAAATATTGAATGTGATTGTATTGTATTTCATGATTGAGGAATATACATGTGATGCCTTTATATAGGAGGCATATGTGTGTGGTACAAGTAAGCATATGTGTGCAGTACAAGTAAACTAGCTGGGTCTAAAGCCCATAACATAAAATACATTAACACAAAGAAAAAAAC
Source organism: Quercus ilex subsp. ballota (assembly GCA_032727855.1). Classification (NCBI taxonomy): domain Eukaryota; kingdom Viridiplantae; phylum Streptophyta; class Magnoliopsida; order Fagales; family Fagaceae; genus Quercus; species Quercus ilex. The sequence continues at coordinate 9,074,814 of CM064914.1, read as the reverse complement.
AAGCCAAGATTGGCAATCCTATCGCAACGTTCAGGAGCTTAAAGCAGCAGATATCCGTTTGAAACGTAGTCGCAATATTTGCTTGCGTGACATATCATTTAGTAAACAAATCCTTCATTTCGAGCACCTTTATCTTCCACCAATTATTGTGGATGACTCAACGAGGCCTAAGTTCTTGAACTTGATAGCCTACGAAATGTAATACCCGGAAAAAAAAATAAAAAAAAAAATAAAAAATAGAAGAGGGGTATTTAAGTAAATCTCTTTATGGGGTCAATTTTTATAATTAATATTATTAAGGGAGTTTTTAGAAAATTAGGTTGAAACCCTAACTATATATATAAGCTAATTAAGTTAGAGTATAACGATAGATATTTTGGAGGAAGACTTCTAAGTTTGTTCAAGTAGTGAAAGATTGACGGCACACTTGAGATAAGATCTAAGAAATCTCGTTCTTTATCAAATTTAGTCTTTATATGGAATTAAAATAACTTTTTATGTGAGTATTTTGGCCAATAGTGAGACTGTTTATATATCCAATGAGATTAACGATGTAAACGAAGAAGGAATTTGATTAATTTTCTTTGTGCCCAGTGTTGCGTTAAGTGTAAAAGAAGGGCAAAATTTGCCAAATAGTATATTTTTTCAAAAAAATTAGGCGTGTGGCATGAGTTCAAAGTTATTTAGTAGGTTAGACTGTTTTTGAAAATCGACTTTGGCAAAATCGACTTTGGGCTGAAAAAAGAATGCTATAGCGGCGTTTTTTTTAGTGGCGTTTTCTTTAAACGCTGCTATAGACACTAAAAAAACGCCGCTATAGTGTTCATTTTCCAGCCCAAAGTCGATTTTGCCAAACTCGATTTTCAAAAACAGTCTAACTTACTAAATAACTTTGAACGCATGCCACGCGCCTAAATTTTTTGGAAAAATATACTCTTTGGCAAATTTTGCCATAAAAGAAGGCTCTTGAATCAGGTTTTTTTGCACAGGTTTACTGAATTGGGGTTTTGGCGAATTGCAAAAGGTAATGATGTCTGTGTAGGCTTGATTTTGTATGATAGAGAATATAGTACATTTTTCCTAGTTTTGTCCTCATCTCACAAAGAACTAGGGGTGAATGGAGATTTAAAAAAAAAAAAAAAGAGTACACGTATAGAAGATTAGGTGGTGTACTTTTGACCCTATATGGCTATAAGTATGGTGTATCAATATGCTTTGTCCCTAGGTACTATTAGTGGCCGAAAGTGGAGGAAATATATATATATATATATATATTATGAATACGGTGGATATTTTTTTAACCATGGAATAATAGCGGACAATTATTGGATATTTTTAGCGGTCACTCTTTTGGTCGGATATTCATATAAGTTTTATTTAAAAATATTATATTATTGAGTAAATAATATTTGAAAAATTGTTTAGATGATATTTAAGGATTTTAGAAGAAATGTTAGGGAGAAATTCCTTTTGGTATGATTTTTGGAGGTAAGTAAACTTATCCTAATTGGTTTTATTTTGCGTATTTTAATTACTGAAAATTGTTTATAGTTGTTACAATTTTATTTCTATTTTATTACTGATTTCAAGTAAAGAATTATCACAAATATATCTAATTACTAAATATATTATGTATTTTATTTAATTGTTTTTGGCTATACTGATTCAAAGTAAAGAATAACAAATTTTCACAAATATATATGAGCATTAAATATAAGATTTATTTATTTAGTTGTTTTTTTTAGCTATATTGATTTAAAGTAAAGAATCATAGAAATATCACAAATAGATTTGAATATTGAATATATAATTATATATATATATATATATGTATATATGTATATATGTATTTGAATAAGATATATTTTTGTTAGAAACTATGATTTCAGATATATGATTATGAACAATCTGACTATGAATTTATTCTGATACCCAGCCAATAAGAGTTATTCATTGGTACTCTGATACCCAAACCAATGTGGGTTATTCATTCGTACTCTGATACCCAGCCAATGGGGGTTATTCATTGGTATTTTGATACCCAAGCCAATGGGGGTTATTCATTGGTACTCTGATATTCAGCCAATTGGGGTTATTCATTGGTACTTTAATGCTCAGTCACGGGGATATAGCGTGACCATAGTCATAAGATTGTTAAGAATATGAATTATGTTTGAAAATTTGAACTATTTTGAGTCCTTTAAATTAAACTACATATGTGATTTTGGAAATGTTTGAGTATTTGAACTATTTTGAGTCATTAAAACTGCTTATGTATCTTTTTGGAATATATTGTAAGTTATAACTTTGATATATGGAAAACTGACTACTTTCTAAATCATCTATGATATATTTGTCATATTAAAGCATGTGATATATTTTCAACTTATTATTTTAAGACTATGAAACTTCTTTAGTTATTTTTGAAAACCCATAGTATATTATAACTTTTGAAGACTCATATTACATCTTATTACTTTACAAATCTATTGCTTGATAGAACTTAATAGGACTTTGGTTACTTATTGAGTTGTCAGCTCACTCCATTTTTCCCCTCCAGTTTCAGATTGTGAAGAATAGCAAATTTTGGGAGTTTTAATGTTGTGTTGTGAGCAGGAAAGAATCTTAGTGATTTTGGAATTGAATGGTCTTCTAATAGTTTTATATTTATTGGTCAATTGGTATTATGTACATGAGGCTTGGATTTGGTTCCTTTTAAATTATTGGAGATCTATTCATAAAGAAATTGTTAAGGTATTTTGGATTTATTTGATTTAATTTTTTAATATAAATTTTAGTTGCTAAGAAGATCTTGTACACTTGTAAGGTATTTACTTTATAAGCATGCGGTGGTTGTCACTTGTCTGTCTTTATAGTTGGGTTCGGGGCGTGACACAAAATGTGTCTGGATTTCGAAAATGATTTCGGGATCACCTCTTACATATCTTTTCTTGATTCACTGATCGATGAAGCCAGCGATGTTAAGATGCTAAGGAAAGCACGGATACTCCACAACTTCCTTGGCAGTGATGAAGAAGTGGCTAAGCTCTTCAATGAGATAGGCACAGACTTGGTGCCTAACCCCCATGTATATAAGGATGTCAAGTCCGATATTCAGGGATTCTATGACTGCAAATGTACAACATGGATGGCTCAATTCATCCACGGCCATTTCAGCAGTCCTTGGACGTTTCTTGCTGTCTGTGGTGTATTACTGGGACTTGGTCTAACTGCCGCTCAGACTTGGTATGCTGTCGAGTCTTCCTGGTCAGGACCCTGCGATGACTTATGCAAGAATTTAACACAAACCTTGCAAAAGGTAAAGTTTTATTGATTTGCTTTCTCTTTCCAACTGTCTAGCTAGCTAAAGTACATGGTTTCAATGCCTTTCAGTCGGTGGTTGCCAAATAAAAATACTTGAAAGAATTCAACGCTAGTTATGTTTTCAAAGAATTCAACATTAGTTATGTTTTCACATGGGTCATCATCCCAATGTCACATATTGTATAAATTTGTTTAATTTGGTCTTGATGTTTTCGTGAATGTATGAAATAAGTCAGAGTGTGCATTCCAAATTGATGTAACGTGTGTGAAATGGAAATAATTATGCCTAAGATTTTGTGTGCAACTTGTGTTAAATGTATATGTAATTAAGTTTGAGATGAATACTTGATGCAATATGTCGCCTATATTATGATTTAATCTTGTAAAGAAAAGGTGGAAATAGACTCAAATCTCTCTGTCCTCTCTTTTCTTCATAAAAGGGGCAGTTGCAGTAGCATTTGTAAACTGTGTATTAACTTGTTGCTACATTCTCTTGTCATTGTGCAAGAGGCCTGGGATCACATCCCATCTATCAAGGAGGGCAGTTTGCGTATTGAGGGAGTGTTAACTATTATGAATGAAATAGAAAATTGCTGAGATTGTAGAGAAGAAGCAATAGGAAAGAGAAGGAGAGGACACAAGTGTTATGTGTTTCAAAGTGACACCCTATGTCCATGGAAGAAGTCCTTGATGGCTACATCTTCACTTTTACTAGCATTAGAATGATCACAAAATAGATGAGAATCAAAAGGTGGAGATCCCTCTAGGTGCCATAATGAATAATCTAAAAGAAAATGACAATGGCAAAACAAAGGAATGAGTACATGTCATATAAGGCCATGCAATATGCTCATTAATAACCTTGTATGATCATAGTGCATGCCCTAAGCTAGAGTACATGAAGCGCACACAATGATTTATGCAATATGAACTTGTGTGTGGCATTCTAACAAACAGTTTGTGTGCAATAGTGAAAAAGGCAATTTCAAGAGCTTTGGGTAATGTCTAGTTTCCCCAAATTTTACATACACACAATATAAACTACTCAAAGGGCAGACCGCACTGCCAATATGAACCAGTATGAAAGCACCAAAGCCGCCGTTCAAGATTTTGTTCATAATACATGCGTGAATATGAGAGGTCATAAATCTGAAACTCTTGAAAAGAAAAGAAAAAAAAAAGGCATGATGTAATGTAATGAATTAATGCATGAAATTAGTAAAAGAAGGACGTAGATGACATACTTAACAATAAGCAGTAAATCTTGCGTGGGTGCAACAAGTTAGTGAGCAAGTTACATAAATATTTGAGGTGGCTAAGGCGATAAAAGAAACCTTAAATCAATACCTCTCTTAAGCTTCTTCTTGTACAAATGATCTCAAACTTAAAGAATGCATTACAGACTCATTTGAGAGATACACTGTTACAGAATTTACCTACTAAAATCGAACATTATACATACAAGGGCAAATCCAGATACTTTTGTTTGGGAGATCGAGCTATAGCACTTATACATTAGTCGAAATTTGTATAGTTTGGTAGACATGTACAAAACTATCATGAAATTATCTTAATTTGTTATACTAAATAATAATCTTACTTAGAATAAAATTCATCTATTATCACTCATCTCCAAAGTGAAATTCTTAATTATTTCATTATTATTATAAATGATCATAGTGTCATGGTAATGGGTACCCTTATACATTAATCAAAATTTGTATAGTTTCATAAACATGGACAAAACTATCTTGAAATTATCTTAATTTGTTATTCTAAATAATAATCTTTCTTAGAATAAAATTCATCTATCACCACTCATCTCTAAAGTGAAATTCTTAAAAATGTAATTATTATTATAAATAATCAAAGGGTCATGCTAACAGGTATTCTTAGGGCAAAACATTACGGTGGATCCAATGAAATCTTTAAAACCCACAAATGGTTAAAAGCTTTGGCAAATGTAAAAACAAAATTTACAAGAAGAAACAAAATCAAGAAAAAAAATGTCTATAAAACTCTGAGCCAATCACTCTCTTCTTTGATTAATAGGGTTATTAAACTACCTTCTTTTTTTTCTTTTTTTTTGGGGGGGGGGGGGGGTGGGATTGAGGGGAGCTTCTTTATTTATAAACCAAACTTTTCAAATGCCCCCACCCAATAGATTTATAGCTCAGTGGCATAATCTACTCTTCTTTATGAGTTATAAGAGAGTTAGAGTTAGAATTTCCCCTCGATGTTGTATATAACTATTGAATTAATAAAATAAAATAAAAAGTTTAACCTCGACCCCAAAGAACATTTTCTAGTTCTTCCTATTTTATTTACCTAACTAGTTTATTATGATATATTATTTTTATGCAAAGGTATATATATAGTCTTTTCAAGGAAAAGATGATCCACGACTTTGGTATATTAATAAATAGCAATCATTGCATAACCTAGAATTACAAAAGAAAAGTAAAGGATCATAAATAAAAAAGAATTACAAAAGTAAAGCTAGACTTCCCTGAAATTACGCAGGTTTCACTTTAAATCTTTCATATTATTTAAAGACATAAAGCGAGTAATATTAAGGTTTATTCAGAAAAGTGTACCATGTATCAATTTATTTTGTAGTTTTTAGACATCTTGTAGATTATATTCCAAGCTTGCTAAGTTTATTCATCATAAGATATGGTTACTTTAGGAGAGTTTCTATATTCAAATAAGAGCAACAGGCCTAAATTTCTCAAGCTAAAGTTTCCACGTTCTATCAAGTATAAAATACAGTAAGTACTAGTTAGGACAGCAAACTTACAAAATTCAATTGCTTTCTTTGGTGCAAATTGCTATGGCCGGAAAGGAGCATGCTGTTTCCTTGGAGGGACATTTCAGTAGAGAAGCCGGTGAAACAAGCAGCAGCGTCACTGAGGACACTGAGACAAACAGCATTTCAAGCGAAACCACTACCCTGGAGGCAAGGATTAAAACAGTAATGGAGGCAAGAAAAAATGTGACATCATCCCCAGCACCAAAGATACAAGAGGTTATATTCTTGCTGCGAGATAACAAGGATTTCAATATTCGCTATGAGCCAAGAGCAGTATCACTTGGTCCTATCCATCATGGTAATGAGAAGTACAAGCCAGGAGAGAAGTACAAGCTTGTGTTGACGTATGAATTCGTCAAAGGAAGAAGAAAAACGATTTGTTCAAGAAGATTGAAGAGAAGATCAAGGAGCTGAAGGAGTGCTTCGAGGAGGAAGTGATCAAAAGCTATGATGATGCGGACCTCATTTGGTTGTTGTTGGTGGACGGCTGTGCAACGCTACAATACATATACTGCGCAGCTAAGAACAGGTTCGAGGATTTGAATATAAAAACCGACAGCGTAGCCTTTACACAACAAGATTTGTTTTTGCTTGAGAATCAGCTGGAGTCAGAATGAAGCTGAGTTATTGTACGGACTTGGATTCCTCTGTCACTCTCTGCCTCCTCCATATTTTCAGGGTTTTCTCACTGTTTTAAGTGTCATTGGAATTTGGAATTGAAGAAATGGCCTTTATTTTCGAATGTATTTAGATTTATAGAATTTACACATTTCCTAGGTTTGGCGGGGATTTGGTTGGTTGCTCTTTCTCATTTCGACAGGCCACAGTCACGTGCGCTCTTTTGCAGTAAACACCTCTCATTTTTGTCATTTTTTAGAAAACACGTTTTTTAAGTAAAGGTTAATAATAATTTAAGTCCATTATAATTTGACATAATTATATTTTTCAATTATAAAAATATTTAGAGATGTGATAAAAAAATTATTTCACAATAATACTCATTACACGCAAAGGTATTTTTGTAATTAAAAAATGAAGTAATCTCAAATTATAGATGCAAATTATTAACATTTACTCAAAAAAATAACATTCGCAATTAATTTGTTATGTTCAAAGGCTTTTATGTTGTTTTGTTAATTATTTATTTATTTTGTGCTAATAAATTTTGTAAGGTTAGATGTAATGGATACATGATAAAAGAGGAAAATTATCTTTTAAGAGATTCTCATGAAACCTCTCTCCCAAGGCCTCATCATCTTATTAATTTGTTTACCTTCGTGTTGAAGATTTCTTGCAAGTCCAAAATAAGTCGGAGTAATTGTACTATCTAATTTGATGAAATGTGTGAGGAATCAGAGTTTGTGCGTGATTTGTCTTTGTTTCGTTTTCTATTTTCTTTTCCTTTGTTTATGTAATCAAATGAATTAGTAGTAGTTCAGCGCGTTGCATGGCTTTGGTACAATCTAGTCTATATAATCCATTTGGTCCATTTTGGTCCACTTCGATTCAATTCAATCAATTTTGGTTCATTCAATTCACTTCGGTCATTTTAGTCCGTTCGATTGAATTTGGTCCATTCAATTCATTTTAGTCTAATTCAATCCATTTGGTAGTCTATTTCAGTTCATTTCAATTCAATTCAGTCTATTAGATCCAATTTAGTCCACTTCAGTCCATTCAGTGCATGCACTTACTTAAAGATGAGAAAAGATAAGTTTGGGTTGAGAGTATGGTTTTAAAAGCCAAAAAAGTCAAAGAATCGAAAATTGATCAGATTCATAGTTTTTACTAGTTGAACCACCAATTTTTCAATTTTTACCATATTGGATTAAGGTCTAGATCTCGGTTGAACTCCAATTTAAGTGCCAACATTAGTGGAGCCAAAGGCAAAATATTTTTCTTTCTTGCTATAATAAAAAAAAAAATTATTACTTTATCACTTTTTGGGTTTGGTGACAGAGAGAAAGAGAGAGGAAGTAAGAAAGAAATTAATATAAAAAAATAAACAGTGTTTGGATGATGGTAAAAATAAGACCATTAATGCAAAGTGTGTTGTGAAATTATGTGTTAAAATAGACAAAATAACTTTTTGAAGTATTAAATGTTAAAATTTTTTGTTATATCAATGTAGATACTCTAAGTGGGAATCATTAAAGATATTTTAGCACTTCAGTGTGGTTTAATTTTGTTGTTTAGAGGTAAAATTGATATTGAGTTGATGTTATAATGTGCCTGTGTTCATTTCAAAACCCAAAACGTAGGTTGGATAAGAACAAAAGAGCCCTATATTAAAAAAAAAAAAAAAAAGTTGTTAGTAACGTATCAACAAAACGTATAATCAAATAGGATAGAATTATATAGAAAAATATTATTGATAAAAACAATTAAGCTACTGAAAATGTTAAAAAAAAAAAAAAAAAAAATGAAGTTGAGATGAATGTGGCTGTCTGCTTTTTTTTTTTTTTCCTTAAAATACTACAAGTAGTTGGTAAGAAAAAAACAAGTTGTTTGTTCTTACCAAAAAAAAAAATTGTAATTTGATGCAGTCATTCAACACAATCACGACTTCTAAACTCAACTTTCATTATATAGTATATATTATATGCTAGATCCAATATGTCACAAATTTATGATTTTAAATTGCATTTGGTTCACTTGAAAATATTTATCAACTATACAATACTTTTAACTAAAAACATTTTTTGGAAAATAAATTATTCTCGAGTTTTTAGTTGTGCTCTTGAAAATTCTCTAAAAAACATATTTTCTATTAATTTTCCACATTTTTTCAGCTCTCAAACAAATACATAATAAAAAATTACAACCCAAAAAATCCAAAATAACTTTTTCAAAAGATATAAGGGGAGAGAGAGAGAGAGAGAGAGAGAGAGAGAGGTTGCAATGCTTCAACAAACTAAGGTTGATGAACCATCTCTGATGTGAGAGAGATCGAGACCAAAGAGTCACCGCAACACTCTGAGGCTGACAATATATGATCGATCTCACTAATCTATTTAGGTTGTATTCTAGTTGGTCAATAATGGAAGTTTTTTAGGTTGTGCAATAGGGTAGGTGGGTTGGGTTGACAGTGGTAGGGTGTGGCGGTGGCAACGATTGGGAAAAGGGGTGCGCTTGGTGATCGATGGAACTGCAAAAGTGGGAGGGCGGAGGTGTCCTACTTTGGGAGGGGGGGTCGTGGGTGGGTAGGGGAGGGGGTGGCTCCGCGATGGTTGGGGGTGACAGGAATGATAATCAAGAGGAGGAGTGTGATGGTTATAATTTGCAAGAAAGCAAGGGGAGGTCTCATGTTTGAGAGCTTTGGTGTGTAAATTGTTTTACACCTCTTAATTAGAGGAGTGTAAACCATTCTCTGCCTCATCAACCAAAATTTTACCGCTAACCTGATAATATTTTCAAGTTGACAAGGTTTGTCCATCGCACCAAATATCCAAAATTGAGGAAAATACTTTCAAGTTCACAAGAATTAGTAAATTCATGCTCATTAGAAATCTGACCACACTATGTACCTAATGAGTGACTAAAACACACTGACATTCGTGAAATGTACAATAAGTAGTAAACCTAGCGAGTCGTTTGTAGAACAATTTAGTGAGCTGGTTATTACATAAAAATTTTGAGGTGGCTAAGGCGATACAAGAAACTGGACACACAACTCACCCATCCTATATCACTAAGGATTGACAAGCACTACCCTCCAATGAGGTACATACAGGGCCGGCTCAACAGTAGATGCAACTAATGCAATCGCCTAAGGCCCCCAAATAAAAGAAGGCCCCACTTGTAAAAAAAAAAAATTATATATATATAATTTATTTATATATTTTAATTAAAAAAATTTAAGTACTTTTATTGGTCAATAAAATGCATTAAAAAGGCCACATTATATTCTAAAATGCAAAAAATTAAAATGGAAAAAATAAAAATAGTCAAACTTCAGCCAACCAAATTAAATTTTAGGAGACAAATTTATTAATTTATTCTTGAAATATGCTAAAATTAAAATTAATAGCAGACAAATTCATTAATAATACAACGTAATTGTCTTGAAATATGCTAAAATAGAGATTATAAATTTCAAAAAAAAAAAAAAAAAACCTCTCATCTCTCTATCTCTCTGCCTCTCCATCTATTCTTACGGACTCACCTTTCTTTTCCTTATCTTCACCTTGATTCTTGATCTTTTTCTATAAACTCAGTCAATCAGTCTGACTTGCAATTTTTCTTTGATGATTCAGCATATCAGTCGGCAGCCACAAAAGGTATTATTCTTCACTCTTCAGTTCTTCCCCGTTCCCCTCTTTCTCTTTGTCTTTCCGAAAATCTCTTTCTCTTTGTCTTTCCCAGTTCCCCTCTTTCTCTTTGTCTTCAATTTATTTAACTTAAATTATATATATATATATATTGTTTGTTTTACACTTTCACTGCCGTACAATAATTTGATGGGAAGGGACATGTTTTCACTTTTTTCTATGATAACTTTTCTGCCTCAGCCTCTGTTTGGACTTTGGACCCTTATGGCAATTGATAGAATGATAGGACACATTTTTTGTTTAAAGCTTAGCCATAGGATGTGGACCTGTGGTGTATAGGCTAGCCGGTTACTTATCCTTTCTTTTCTTTTTTTTTCTTTTTTTTCTTTTTTAATCTGACACAGTAACACTTTACATATTATTATAACTTATTGTACCAATTAATAATTTGATGTGTATCATATCAATTCATTTGTATTATAGTGACATTAATTTATTAAATCATGTATTAAATTAATTTTTATTTGTGCAGGTTTAAGTTTTAAAGTGGTCACGCTTTAGAAAAATTGCAATAACCAAGTTCTATTATTCTATACTTTAAATTTTATTTTTAGTTAAATTATCATTTTTAATTATAAAATTGTGTTTTATTTATCTATAAATATTTTCTTATTATAAATGTCTACTAGAAATGTTAGAAGAACTTAAATACAAAAACTTAATTAGTAATTTTGCATCTCAAAAGGCAAGAAAAATAGATTTTAAATAAAAAAAATTCAATATATATATATATATATATATATATATATTATTTGATTAATATTTAATTATAAAAAGGCCTCATTTAAAATTTTCGCCTAAGACCCCAAAAGTTGTTGAGCCGCCCCTGGGTACATAACCTAAACTCCCTCTTACTATTTGTTATTTTTGAAGTGTAACATGTTGATTCTTAGTTTAAGATCATGCAGTTGACATGATTGATTGGTCGCCAACACTCACACAAGGCTACCAAGTTGGCTAATCTAACAAGCTAATGCAGAAAGATTCAAAGTTAGGGTACAAATGATACATATATAGGAATAGTCTAAGTTTTTATGACCAATCGATAGTAAATAACCCATATGCACTGTTTTCGGATTTTGATTTTTTGTTTTGTTTATTTTTTTTTACAAAAATTAAAAATAAAGCCATTATACTAAATTAAAATATGCAAAAGCAACTCATGAAAACATCCAGTACCATACAAATGCTCCTAGGATGAAAGATGAAGTGCAGTTAAAAAGAGACAATGAAAAAAAATGTCCAGCTGTATATAGATTGGGAGAATTCAAAATAGGATAAAAATTGAAGTCTTTCAAGTCTTAGAATCTTTCCTTTCCTACATATCATGAGTCTTAGGTCATGAGGATGAAGATACTGTAAAGTCCATATTTTTAAGTTGGCAACCATGAATAAATTGTAACTTTTAAAACTTAGTTTTTAACTAGTGTTTAGTCTAGAAATATTTAGAAACAAAACAAATGAAGTTTTGCATAATTGAAGACTCAAGAAAATAGGAAAAGATAAATGTAAAAAGAGTCTCACTTATCTTGACCGATCGAGATTTGTGCATATCCGAATTCCCACTTTCTTTTTCAGCCATTGGATCCAAGGTTTTGATGGATCTTAAGGATATTTAAATACAAACCTAGAGTACATTTTTACTAGTTCAAAAGGTAGTATTTTATACATAGATCTGGAGTTTTCCCAACCTTTTTGAAGTTACAGCTGGAGACCTTATGCAAACAACAGATCCTGGCTATAGAGAAAAGTTGCTACAATCAAATCAATTGTAGTTGATGATCTAAACCTTTGAGTGGTGTCTTAAAGTCACAAACAGGAGTGTTTGTGTGCAACAGTTTCACAATAGAAGAGTACTTTGTGGATTCGAAGTTGCGTGTAGTCACCCGAGTAAGTACTACATGAGGTAGCAGTAGATTTAGGGCTAAGTCTTATATATAAACTTCCATTCTATTAGTGAAATGTTGTTTTGAGAATTGTTTAGGTTAAATCATTCTCAGGTTTTTTACTTTGAAACCACAATTTCAAAAGTTTTCTTGGGCCATCATTCTTGGTGTTCATGTGGTTTGGGATTGTGTGATGTTTGTTTAATTCAGATCTAATTGCATAATTAATCACTTTAATTCATTGGTTAAAAATCTAATTGTATCTATCACAACTGGGGTACTCTAAAATCCTAACAGACACACTAGTCCTAAAACATCTACATATGGAGGAATATAGATAAACTTATTGCAAAAATCTTCTATAGCTCCAAAACTTCTAAACTCTTCAATATATGAATGCCTTCATGGATGACGCATTCATGTTCACAACCAGAACCTCTAACCAACTCCAGGAACCTTTGCAGATTTCCCTTACCATAGTGACACATTAGGCTCTATGTCACACCCCAAACCCCAAAGGGTTCAAAGCATGAGTAAGTCGTCTCAAAGTACCTGTAGATTTTCCTTGTTGACAATTCAATCCACATAAATCATATCTAAAACCAACATTAAGAATTATCATAATGATTTCATTGAATATACTCTCAAAGTAAGTCAGAGCTCTTAGCAATAATTACAAGGACCATTGGCCACAAAAGAATAGAGGTCTGAATAATTAATTACATATCATCAGCTTGTCCCATCAGTGGAAATAACGTCACAACCACTTTAATATACAAAAGAATGAGTCAAGTCTATTCTAAGATTTACACCATCTAATATACTCATTACAAAAGTTCAGCCTCCATCAGTAGTTAGTCTAACTACTATTAGCCACCAAAAAGCTGTCTCAAAAGACTGTTGCCTACTCTGAAAATGTTATAAAAATAATGGGATGAGACAGAGCCCAGTAAGTAGCATATTTAATGGGGGTGGGGGAAATGCAGGTTTCATCTATTATAATAATAATAATATGACAAGAATGATTTAATAATGAAATACAAGTTCCTTAAAGTAAATATCTTGAAACTATACATTATAATCTGTGAGTATCAACAATGTAATTTCCAAAGCTATAATATCTAACATAAAGTAAATTATCACAAATCTACCATACTATCATATAAACCGGTCAGGAGATCCCCACCCATTCACAACTGCTATGATATTGTCCTCTCTGGTATGCAGACTCTTGGCCCCATGGACAGTAGCCTCACCCATACCCTCAAGGTTTTTCTCTCCCCCCATGGGCAGCAGAGAGAGCATGTCAAATAGGACCTCTCTTGCATGTGGTCTCTTGGCCCCATAGACAGCAGTCTCACCCACACACAATCAAGAAACCTCTTCCCCCCATGGACAGCAGGAAAGAACGCGTCATCCAAAGTAAAAGGGCACTGATCTTGATTTGATTCCGTTGTCACAAAGATTACGGAAACCAAATCGAGTGATCACCGGGAAATCACACATGGCATAGTGTTAAAACAACATAAACTCACAGGTTACATTACTTTGAAACACATAGTTCATATCTAGGTAGTTTCAGAAAACCTTAAATAATCTAACTTTTACAAAGTTTGTAAGGTTTTCAACTTCATTCTTATCAAAAAGATTTTCTATCAATTTTCCAAGTACTAAGACAAGATAAGCATCTTAAATATTCCAATACACCATAAAATCCAAGATTTTCTTATCAAGATTAAATAAAAGATGCTCATTTATCCATATCACAAATTCATGCATTTCCCCAAATGCAATACCAAATATGATGCATTTTCATATATATAATCATATATATATATATATATATATATAAAAGTTACGACACAATAGTTTTTAGAAAAGTATAATTTCCATAGGTAGTTTCCAAAAGTGTGTCTGACCCAAAAACATTTATATAATATGGTTATTTTTCAAAATCCCATTAAAAAGCTACTTACTTCTCAACCGTAAAATCCTAATTCTCCAAGCTCCAAGGAGATTAGCTAGAACCTAACAATATCAAGTAAACCTATCACAATAAGTATAGAACTTGAAATTGCATCTAGCCACAATTTAGGAATTTGCCAAATAATCACTTAATTAGGTAAGCCTAGTATTTAACCTCATCAATAATAATATATTCTACTTCCCTAGTTTCTCAACAAATTGATTCATAAGGCATAAACTCCAATTTATAGAGTTAACCTATTTAATATCATCTCCAACATTATGACTAGCTTCCATAAAATTTACACAACATCATTAAGAGACCTATGAAAGTAAAATCAATATATCCTCCAAGATAAGAAATTTAGAACTTCCACTAACTCCAAATAAACCCAATGGCAATGGAAAAATTAAATTTACCAACCATCACATGTTATAACTTAAAACCCCTAAATTTTCCACCATACATAAACCTTAAGTAGTCATCAATAGCACAAAGTATATACCCACTCATCAAATAATTCCACCAATACAAAACTCATACATAAAAGCACATAAATATCACTTCCAATGTTCATAAATCACATGGGTATCATTATTAAAGCTTAGATAAAAAATAATCCTCAAGCAAAAGTGTAAAACCCACCAAAAGATGAGAAATTTTTACATCAAATAAAATAATGAAGACGCTTTGAGGTTCCTAAGTATTTTTCCGGTGATCTTGCCAGAAAAATGATGGTGAGATGGTGTGGTTTGGAGTGGAGGCCGGCGGATGAGTGTGGAAGTGAGTGTGTGTGTGTTTCAGTAAAGAGAAAAGAAAGAAAACGAAAGAAAGAAAATAGGGAGCTGGCCAAAAGAAGAGATAAGAGGGAGTGGGTAGTGGGTAGTGGGTAGTGGGGTTAGGTGGGGCTTTGGCACGTGGGAACCCAAAATAAAAATTCTGGTCTGGACTTTTTTTTTTTTTTTTTTTAAAGTTGACTGGGACGTTACACTCTATGATTTCAATTATAATCTACTTGAATATATCATCATTCTATCGGACTTTTTACTCTCTGAACCCAAGGGTTGTGGAAAATATAAGCTTATATGTTCACTTATTTAAGTTCATGGCAGTGGCCTTTCTAGCCTCCTTGAAGTTTATAAAAGTGTGCCTTTTATATGCTACGTAAGTAGGACACAAAGTCTTAAGCAACCGACTTCAATTAATACACATCACAATTCTTTTGAATTCACAAATTTTCATCAATTGAGAAGCAGCGATCAAATGACAACTAAACATCCATTTTCGATCAAACGAGCTGCGATCAAAATTAAGGCAGCTGAACTTTGAGATAGCAATCGTTGGAATGGTGATGGAATGGTGATGGAATGATAATCGAAATCTTCATACACTGCTTCTCTTATGTTGCTTCTTATACAAATGAATGCGTTGCAACTTCATTTGACAGTAATATTGTCAAGGGAATTCTCCAATTAAAACCTAATATATACAAGAGTTGAGCTAAGAATTTTTGTTTGGATGATGACTTTTTTTTTTTTTTTTTTTTACTCTAGACTAATCTAAGTGTATATGTGTGTGAATCTCTCTCCTTAAAACTTGAACCCCAGCCCTTACCCCTCACACCTCACACCTCACACCCCACAAACGCTTATACTTGTGAAGTGACTATCTTACCAAAGGTGTGCGGTGGTGATGATAACCTAGTTATATAGAGTAAGTCATAATTATAGATATATTAAATACAAAATTACCAACTTTGACATATATATAATTAACATTTAAAAAAAGAAGAAAAAAAAGAAGAATAAGAGAACTTATTATTTTTTTAAAGTATGAGCTAGTATATAAAAAGTTGTCTAGTTCCATACTTAGATATGTACAAAAATATTAAGAAATTATCAAAGTTAATCTAAATAATATCTTTCTTAAAATAAAATTCATCTATTATCATGCATTTCCAAAGTAAAATTCTTTAAAAAATCATTGTTAATATAAATAATGAAATTGTCTCTCAACGTATGGAAAAAATTACAGTATAACCAATGAAATTTTTAAAAACCACAAATAATCCAAAACTTTAGCAATTGTAAGAACAAGAAAAATATAATTTGTCTCTATAATTACTAAGCCAATCACTCACTTCAGAGAGTCATTTAACTACTTTTTTTGTAAACCAAACCCTCCAAATTCAAATCCACCCCCTCCTCCCCCTTCTTTTTCCCTCAAGAGCTTTATAGCACAATGGCATAACCTTCTCTAAAGGAGAGAGACCATTTTCTAGTTGCATGGCCCCAAAAGAACATTTTCTAGTTCTGCCTCTGTGTTAAAATTTTAAAGTGGGCCTGTATTGGAATCAAAAGTATATGGTGCACCTTATCTGCATAGCCTGGGATTATCTCCGACATAAGTAAGATATAACAGACGCTTCCTGATCTTGTATGGGGAATATTGGTACCGTGACCACAGATATGTCTTACACTAGCCGACATTATTTCCCACATAACACATACATTAATGATTTATTCATTAACATCGTACACTTTTCTTTTCTTTTTTAAACATATCTTGTAGATTTTATTCCAAGCTCGATATGTTTAGTGATAGTAAGGTACACTAGCTAGGTAAATAAAGAAGGAAGGAACAAGCCTTTTCCTGTATCATTCAAAACATATGCATTGTCTTTTCATGGAAAAGATGATCCCGGACTTGCAATTGGGATATTAGTAGATATATAGAATTACAAAAGCAATAACTTCCCATATACGCATGTTCAATATCAATCTTCCACAATGGATAAAGACATAAAGATAGTAATATTAATCTTTTACTCAGAAAAGTGCATTATGTTAATGAAAGGCACAAGCAAGTTTCAATTTATTTTTAGGCAAAATTTAACTAAAAAATTAGTTGTAGCATAAGATTATAATCTTACTCAATAAAATAAAAATTATTACATATTTTAAAATTTTAACAATTGAATTGCATGTTCTTTATATTCTTAATACATATGTCAAATTTTGTGTCAATTGGATATTATTTACTATATGATCTATAAGTTTATATTTTATGCATAATTTTAAACTACAAAAACTTGAAATTTAAACAATTTATTGATGACATAATTATTGATTTTTAATTTTCTAAAAATTTTCAAATATAGAGAATATAAGAAAAAGATACAATCAAATGGTGAATTTGTCAAAACTCACTTCCAATAAAAAGATATTAAGTAAGCTTGTAAGCTTGTAGCATAAAGTTATAACTAATTTTATAACTAAATTTTTTCCTTTATTTTTTATTTTCTACACGTATCTTGTAGATTTCATTCTTAGCTTGTTATGGTTATTCATCATTATGGTATATTTGCTTTATGAAAGTTTCTATATTCAAATAAGAGCAACGGTCGTAAATTTCTGAAGCTAAAGTCTCCCCGTAGTAAATACAAGGTAGGAAAGCAAACTTACAATATTCAATTGCCTTTCTTTGCTGCAAACTTGCCATGGCCGGAATTTGCAGAAGAGACGCCGGTGAAACAAGCAGCCGCATCACTGGTGCCCATACGAACATCATTTTAAGCGAAGCTACTACCCTGGAGGAAAAGATTAAAACAGTAATGGAGGCAAAAAAAAATGTGACACCGTCCCCTACACCAAAGATACAAAAGGTTATATTCTTGCTGCGAGATAACAAGGATTTCCAGAAGCACTATGAGCCAAGAGCAGTATCACTCGGTCCTATCCATCATCGTAACAAGAAGTACAAGCTAGGAGAGAAGTACAAGCTTGCGTTGACATATGAGTTCGTTAACGGTAGCGAAGAGAAGATAAGTGAATTTTACAACAAAATTGAAGAGAATATCAATCAACTGAAGAAGTGCTTCGAGGAGGAAGTGATCGAAGACTATGATGATGAAGACCTCATTTGGTTGTTGTTGGTGGACGGCTGCGCAACACTACAATACATATACTGCGCAGCTAACAAGAAGTTCAATGATGTGAAGATAAAAACCGACAGTGTAGCCTTTACACAACAGGATTTGTTTTTGCTAGAGAACCAGCTTCCCTACTGTTTGCTCAAATGGTTGATGAACTGGAGCGGGAATGAATTCGTGTTGAAGAAATCGATTGAAACTTACATTGATGGGCACGTTAAGGTGCCACAACCGGAGGATCAGCCACTAATACTCAGCTGCGCATGGCTGAGTTCGTTATCATGGAATTGGTCGCAAGAATCAGAAAATGAGAAAAAACAAAGAGGCCAGCCATCAAATTGCTGCGCAAGCTTAGGAGGAAAGGGGCAACAATATTCAGAAACTGAGAAAGACGAAAGCGATCAGTGGCCAATATCAGTGGGTGAACATGAAGATCCCATTCATCTCCTCGATCTTCTGAGGACACGTCTCTTGCATAAGCATCGACAAATCAAGCCAAAGAAACCAAATGGCGAAATGGAAACTTGGCAATCCTATCGCAATGTGCAGGAGCTTCGAGCAGCAGGTATTCATGTCAAGCGCAGTAAAAAGAAAAGTCGTTGCTTGAGTGACATATCCTTTACTACACTCAGTTTTTTGGGTTTGGGGTACCTTTGGCTTCCTCCATTAGTTGTGGATGACTCAACAAGGCCTAAGTTCTTGAATTTGATAGCCTACGAAATGTGTCTGGATTTCGAAAATGATTTTGGGGTCACCTCTTACATATCCTTTCTCGATTCACTGATCGATGAACCCAACGATGTTAAGATGCTAAGGAAAGCAGGGATACTCCACAACTTCTTTGGCAGCGACGAAGAAGTGGCTCAGCTCTTCAATGAGATTGGCACTGACTTGGTGCCTAACAATGAAATATACAGCGATGTCAGATCAAAAATTCAGAAGCACTTCAGGAACAAGTGGATGACCTGGATCGCTCAATTCTATCATGACCATTTCAGCAGCCCCTGGGCTTTCATAGCATTTGTTGGCGCATTGTTGGCACTCGTACTAATCGTCATTCAGACTAAATATGCTGTCAATCCTTCCCCTGGACCCTGCGATAACTTCTGCAAGAATTCCACACAAACCTAAATTTGCATAAGGTAACTTGGGTGGTGTTTGGAAACTATATCTTCAAGTCATGATTTATGTGCAGTTTAAGCGTGTGAGAGTGCGTATAATAGTGTATTAACTAGTTTTTACCCAACTTTATTAGATCGATATACATGGTTTCTATGCTTTCCGTTTCAAAGGCCTTCAAAATTTTATCAATATTGTTAGTACCATACACTTTCACAAAAAGAAAATCACAACTTGCCATATAGGATGGTTGTGGCAATGTGTGCACGAAAGTGTGGTACTAACATTATGGGATTTTATTTCACATGGATCATTCCTCTTCAAAGACCACCTCATTTCATTATTTTCTTTACCTTGGTTCAGTGTGATTGTGCTTTTTAATTTGATGTAATGTGTGAGGATAGGAAAATAATTGTGAAAGTATGTGCGTGATTTGTGTTCGTCATGTGTAAGGAAAATAATTGTGAAAGTATGTGTGTGATTTGTGTTTGTCATATGTAATCAACTTTAAAGATGAATGTATACTAGATCCAATATGTCCTCTTTTCTACAACAATATTAGTACAGTGCAAGCCAGTTGCATTGGCCATTGTCAATTGAATCAACTTTATGGCTTTATGCCACATTCTTGTCATTGCACAAAAGTCATGGCAGTTTGAGTAACGAGGGAGGATTATCTTCACTTCTGTTTCCCAATAATATACTCCATGACTTTTTTATTTTTTTCATAAGTGAATGAAGGAAATGAATAGAAAAAACTTATTACTTGAAAGATATGTTGAATTATTTCAAATAAAAATTCAAATATAAAAGAAATAAAGTATATATGAATTCTTATGATACGGCTAGCAAATAACATAAAACAAGTAAACCACTTATCCATGTTGACATTCCAAGCCCAATAATGTCATTTTATGCCATCATTTCAAGAGTTGGCCTAATACAATTTTTGTAAGAAATTCGTTGGAAAAAGAAAATTTCATAATTAATTGTTGTTTGCAGTTGGTGATTTTGTTGCAGAGAGTTCAATTTCTTGTAACTCAACGGCAAACTCTTTTAAGGGCAGATTATCACCTTAAAGAAAGCATTTTTAGCACACCCTAAAGTTAAATTATGTGTTCTAATTATTTTTTGTACTCAATTTCTTTGATACAATTCCGATTTACTAAATATATAATTATGTATGTGCCTTTAAGACTACACTTTTTCAAATTATAATTTTTTTAAGCCTCGCCTATTTTTTTCCCAAGCACAACAGTTTCAAATATTGCATTTTCAAGAAACTTAAAAATTTGTACTTTTCAAATTAAAATATATTTTTCCAAAGAAAAATTCCATTTTTTATTTTGGATTTGGAGAATTAGAGATAATACTATACAATTTTTAGAAGAAAATAATAGTTGCATTTTTTTGGTTAGGAATTAGATATCTCTATTGTATTTCTCTTTTATGAATACATTTCCCCTGTAGTTTTTATTATTTTTTATATTTTTTTTATGTATATGTTTAGACTTTAGATATGCAAAAAGAAATTTATTATTTTAATTATACTCTCAAACTATTATTATACTCTAAAAATATAATTTCTAGTTTATTTAATAAAAAAAAGAAGGTCGTATAATCTTCCATTTTTGCAAGGTCTCAGAAAAGTGATTAGTAGGCCACCCAAAATTTTCTTTTAGAAAGGTTAATTCTATAGATCTGCAAGCATTCTAATTTATTCGAAGATTAACTCAATGTAATTTTTTGTTAGATATAAAATAACATTTATTCAATCATTTTAAAAATATTCTTTATATTTAAATTATATATATATATATATATATATAAAATCGAATTGTTTGTATATCTTGTAAATATCAGGCTTGCCTTAGTAAATGGTGGAAATAAATAAAACAAAATAAATTAGTTCGTTGCTCATGCACATATAGTCGTTGTAGCCTGTAGGCACCCAAAAGTTTAAAGAACGTGAACATTGGCCTAGGACAAGTGAATTTGGGCTTGAATAAGCATAAGGGACCCGCAGGTCAACAGAACAAGCCCAGGGCAAGAATGGTCCAAGGCTGGGAACCGTGGGCTTGGCAATAGAGAAAAGAAGGAAAGCTCCAAAAGGTGGGCACTAGCCCAGGAAATGGGTGCTGTCGAAGGAAACCTAAAGCAAAGGGTAAAAGGCCCAAGAATTAAAGCAAGGCCTGTTTTTTTTTTTTTTTAAAATAGAAACACTAAAAGCAAGACCTAACACATCAAAAAGGTGCTAATGGAATTTAAGCAAAAACAAACGTGAAGATAAAAAAACTATAAAAGGGCAAATAGTTACGAATGAGCCTTCATCCCTATGAGAGAACTAAGAACTAATGATATAAAAGTCAAACCATAAAATCACATAAAAAGTCACAACTCTTACTACAACCATCTTACGTACGTAACAAAATGTGATTAACTACCTGTTACTTACACTTTTTTCTCTAGTATTCTTAGTTTGCACATGGATGGTAAAAGTTGTATATTTTTTTACAAGAATTTTTATAAAACCATGAGACCATATAAGGGCCCCTAAAGGATGATTCCCAGTTCACCAAGGCAAAGTGGATGCCAACCATGATAAAGTTCTCGAGACCAAGGGCTGACCAAGTACCAACTAGTGGCGGTGCCACGTTCAGCCCAAGGTGGTCCCAAGACCACCTTGACCTGAAAAAAAAAAAAATTATATATAATCATTTAAAAATTAGGAACACCCTCAAAAAAATTTTATGCCAAACAAATTTTGAACTAAAATCTTTAAAAAAAAAATTGTAATAGAGCAAGCCCACCCAGGGGAAAAAAAGCCTAACATCAATCCTAAACAAAACCAACCCCAATCAGATTTTTAAATCAAAATAATTATTAACTAAATACCCAACCGGCCCAACCCAAACGAATTCTCAAAAAAAAAAAAAAAAAACCAACCAAAACCCAATGCAAATACGTGTCCACCGATTCATCAATCATCAAATGGTAAAGCTAAAGCAAAAACTAAAATTAGAAACCTAACCTAAAGAAAAAAACCTCATCAACGACAACGCCTCCACCTGAAACCTCATCATCAAGCACATCACGCCTCCGCCTGAAACTCGAGCAACAAAGCACATCGGCATCGGAGATCGAAGATCAGTCCAATCGAATCATAGCTTGCGACGCCGATGCTTGGCCTCGAGTCCTTCCTCACCTCGGCATGCTGCCGCAGCCCGTGACGCTGCCCCTCAGGCCTCCCTTAAGGTATTTTATACTTTACTTCTCTCTCTTTTTCTCTCTTAATCTTTGGGTTTTGCTGTGGACTGTAGTCTGAGAGACTGAGAGAGAGAGAGCTCTTTCTCTTTGAATTGAGTTACTGAAATGAAACTCTCTCTCTCTCTCTCTCTTTCTTTTTGAACTATAATTGCTAATTGGCTTCAACTTTACTTTATAACTTAACTTTATAATTATTCAATTTATTTGCCCCTGTTTGTTTTGACTTTAACTGTTGGTGTGTTGGTCAGTTGGTGTTGGTGTTGGTGTTGGTGGGTTTGTCTTTTAGTGTATTATGATTTGTGAATTTACTGATTGGCTCCTCTTGTGACTCTTGTCTGTTGAGTGGGGGGTGGATGGGGCCATGGGACCGTGTGGGGTGGGATATTTGAATTAGGGAAGTAAAGGCATGCAGAGGCAGGGGTGTGTGCTAGTTTGTGCTAGTGCACAGCAGGGTGTTTGCTAGACTGCTATTAGTTAGTAAAAAAAATTAATGAAGCAACTAAACACCAATAATTAATAATTTAATTAACCAATACATTATAAAAGGCAAACAAATTAAATTATGTTAGGCTAAACAACAATTAATAATTTTATAATTAATGAAACAACAATACAACAAATTTTAGTTCATAAAAGACAAACAAATTAAATTATGTTAGGCTAAATAATAGTTAATAATTTTATAATTAATGAAACAATAATACAACAAATTATAGTTTATAAAAGACAAACAAATTAATAAAACAACTAAAAAACAATAATTAATAATTTTATTAATATTTCAAATGAACTTATAGTTTATTGTTTATTCTTTTTCTAGAATTATGGACAAATATTTGATAAGAAAATCATGTACCCAAGATTCATCTCCTATGAAACATTCATCTTCATCTTCTAAGAGAATTCATGTTGACTTTGACTTCAAAAATCTTCCTTAAGATCCTGGGTTACGAGAAAAGATATTATTTACAAAAAGGCCCTTGTCAACCTGTGAGAGATCTCGAAAATTAGGTTTCCATAGTGGAGTCGCCACTGTGAGAGACCTCGCCAAGAGTGCCCATAAAAAAGTGAGAGAGATATTATAGTGTGCTTTTTAGGGAACCTCTCTTTTTGGGGTAAGTGATATAGAGTCGCCACTTATTTTTTATGTACAAAAATAATAAATAATACAATACAATACATGGCTGAATTGCTTCGTTTCATTGATTGAATAAAAATAATACAAATTTGAAAATTTGAACTTTATATGGCTTTGGGTTCTAGTTACAATCTACCAAAATACATGGCTTTTTGTCCTAATTAAAATCTACCCCCCAAAAAAAAGAAAGATAAAAAAAAAGAAAAAAAACAAAGATAAAACTAGATCTACTTAGACAAAGACCTAAATCTGGAGGCTAGGTTACGGAATGGGAAGGTATTAGGCACCCATTTCGTCTAGACAGAGTTTAACCTTCTAAACTCTCGTGACTAATGTACTATTTTTATGCATGTTATGAATGATATGTTGAACATGTGAAATAAACTAAACCACACAAAACCATTTATGAATGTATCCTTTTTTTTTGTTTAAAAATTCATATATGTTTTAATGATTAAAAAAAAAATTGGTTTTGACTTATATAAAAAAATCAAATCTGTTTTTGTTTGTGTAAAAAAATGGTTTTTGAAGAGAAAATTAAGATCTGTTTTTATTTAATAAAAAAAAAAAGGTCTTTTCATTGGTTAAAAAAAATCAGATCTGTTTTTATATTTGAAAAAAGATTTCTTTTTATGGAGAGGATCTCATTCACAAAATAATTTTATGCTACATGGACCAAACAAAACAAACAACAATCACAACAATACATGATCTCTTTCTTTATTTCAAAATCTACATGCATTAAAAAAAAAATCAGATCTGTATTCTAAAGAAGATATAATTCTATTTTTGTTTTAAGAAAAATTCAGATCTACATCTAAGGAAGATGCAGATCTGTTTTATTCGATGAAAATTCAGATCTACATCTATGGAAGATGTAGATCCGTTTTATTTTGAAGAAAAAGAGTCAATTACACGCAAATCTTTAAAACTAAGAAATAGATTATAGTAACAATAAAAGAATCAAGAGCATATTTTCACAATCTAAATTAACAAGTCAGAATATGAATAATGAAACAATAAAGCATGCATCATCATGATAAGAGAAACATAAAAACAAAAGGGTTAGAAAACAACCTCTTGCATGAGCACTCTTCTACTTGAGAGGATTTTTTAGGGTTCAAAAAAACTTATTCAGTTATCTTTGAAACCTAAAAATCCTAATTCTTGTAGCAAATCTCAGAAAGGATCGGCAAATATCAGCAATTTGAGGGTCTCAAAACATATGCCTCTCAGAGAGTAAAAAAAAGGTGCTGAAGTATGAGACCCAAACTCCATTTATAGAGGCTAAAAATCTCTAAAAAATAGGCACAGATGATTAGGATGTGAATCCGAACTCATCCTATTGCGAAAATGTCGAAAAGGGTGTGCCTTATCGTCACTTGAAGGCCGTTGGGCCAAAGCCCAAAGAGAGGCAATTCGACACTTTTAAAGTGCTGTTCAGCACTCCAAAAGTGCCGAATTGGCTCTTGGATGCCAAACACACTTTCGTGTTCGGGTGCCATTTGGACTCTCCTTCTAGGGTTTTTTGACCGATCCTTGTATCTAGACGTGTTTTCATCCACTATCCATGATTTTTTTATTATCTCTTTTCTAGATAATTCAGGCTTTTTAAGAACAATTATCTTGTGGATAAATCCCTTAAAATAAATCTTGATAAAGTTCAGATTATCCACAATTTTATTGTTATCCAATCATCCCTTTTATTCCTATGCGTGCAACCCTACTTTAAACACTAATTATCAACCAATCACAAAATTATTTAATTAAGTTTAATTGTTTGACCAATCAGAATTAACTTAAATTAATCATGTGTGGTCGACTCTTCCTAGACACAATGCATATGGACCGTGCAAACTTAATCATGCGATATCTTTCAATCTGATGGTTCGATTTAGAAGCCGGACACACTGTTGTGACCGTTAGAATCTCAAGATCATTGCTATGATATGCAATGCATAGACTGATGCATGCAATGCAAGAACAAATTGATGCATGTAATGCAAGAACAAAATGATGCATGTAATGCAAGAATAATTTTTTGGGTACATAGATGGTCACTCCAGTCATCTTTCTTTATTAAATCATAAGTGCAAAATCGAGTGTCTACAGAATGTCCCTCATTGACAGAGCTTGGAAAGCGAATGTCAATGTAAAACAAAGACACTAATTTTAGCAATCATGATTTAATTGAGGTTGAATTTTCAAAGATTACCTAGGCCTTGGACCTAAAACTTTGAAACTCAGAACTAGTGCCTTTTCTTTTTGACAAAACAATGAGAATACTTGACTTGGTTGGTAGTTGATGAACTTTGAAATGATTCTTGACAATTAATATGACTGAGAGACTTTTTTTTTTCATTTTGATCTTAATAATGGAGTTGTCTACGACCAAGAGTGCTTGATCTTGACGAAGGTTGTTAGGACATATGTGATTCACTTGTAAGGAATATATGTCACTATTTTATGTAATTGGCTAATCTTTTGACAAAACGCACTTTACTTGTATTTGGGTAGATCTAGGATGTGTTTAATACTTCAAAGAACAAGAGTTCAAGTCTAGTATTGAAGCCATGCAAGTCTATCCAAGAAACAAGTGAAGAAGTGCTGATTCATTAAAGCTCGACAGCTACTCGATAGATAGCTATCGAGGTATCTATCGAGGTTACAGGAATTTAGATTTTCAAATCTAATTTTCAGCATATGCTTTTGTATTTGTGTAGGATTTCTTTTCTCACAATCCTAGACATATATAAGACTTATTTTAGAGGTCATCACAAAAGAGAATACAAGGAGAACATCTACAAAAGGTGACCAATGCCTTATTCTCTCTGAAAGAAGCTACTGCATCTTTGCACCTTAGGGTTTTGTAACCAAGTGCTTCTTGATCTTCATTGTTAATGAAGTGAAAAACTTTGCAACCAACAATCTTCTTCAAGTTAATGTGTTAGTCACGTATAGGGAGTCATGCATCTTTGGTTAGTCACGTACTAGGATCCGTGTATCAAAAGGGTGGCGTTCATATATTGAAGAATTCAGAGGTTCTAAAGCAGTAGAAGGTTTCTACTGTAAGTTCATCTACGGGGATTTAAGAGTCTAGGGACAAAAGTTTTGTACTAGATCTGAAACTTTTCTTTACTATAGTGGGTTGCTTTTCGGAAAGGTTTCCCCCCAGGTTTTTTATTGTGAAACTAGTTTGTTTCATTGGTTTTCCTAGGTCGTCATATCTTGTCTTATTTATTTTTTCGCTACATGATTTTGACATAATATTGATGTTTGTTGGTTTTAACAAGTTTTATTCATAATAAATCTAATTAACAACTTAGGTTTAAAACTTATTAATTTTATCAATCGGGGTCTAAATTTCTTAACAAGTGGTATCAGAGTGGGTACACTCTTATTGGATTAATTTCTTGAGTATGATCCTTAACCCCCATTGTTATGGATTGTGGACAATCTCTTTTGATTCCTCCTTTATTTGATGGAACTAATTATGCGTACTAGAAAGTTCGTATGAAAGTTTTTTTCAGGCTCTAGGTGAACAGGTATGGCAAGCTGTTGAAGTTGGCTAGATTAAGTCAAAGGAAGCGCCGGTGGATTAGGATGATGCAACAATCATAGTGGTAAATTTCAACAGTAGGGCCTTGAATGCTTTGTTTTGTGGGGTGACCAATGAGGAATTCAAGAAAATATCATCCACTGAAGTTGCCAAGAAAGCATGGACCATTCTTGAGACCACCTATGAAGATACCAAGATAGTAAAGACTGTGATACTTCAACGACTCACTAGTAGCTTTGAAGAAATAAGGATGGAGGAGGATGAGACCTTTGATGAGTTCTATGCTAAACTCAAGAATATTGTGAATTCTGCCTTCAACCTTGGAGAATCTATAGCAGAATCCAAAATTGTTAGGAAAATCCTTAGGTCCTTACCTGAAAGATTCCATGCCAAGATCACTGCCATTAAAGAAGTAAAGGACATTGATCAGATTGCTTTGACTGAGCTTGTAGGAAACCTTCAAACCTATGAGATGGGATTAGGTTTAATGGGAAAATGTGGAAAGAGTAGAAACTTGGCTCTTAAGGGTATAAAGGAAGAGATTGAGGACTCTGAAGATGAAGATGAAAGTGAAGATGAGGATGAGGATCTAACCTTTATAACTGATAAGATTATCAAGCTTCTTCAATTTAGGAAAAAGGATAAAGGCAAACCTCCTAGGAAATCTAAATCTTCAAGGAAGGGCAAGAATGAGAAACCCTTCATCCAATGCCATGAGTGCAAAAGTTTTGGTCATATGAGAATAGAGTGCCCAAACTATCTTATGAAGGAAAAGACCAAGGAGTTAAAAGATAAGGGGTTGGTTGCTACTTGGATTGGTACTGAGAATGACTCTTCTGATGAGTATGTGGGTGAATGTAGTCACATTATGACCTTTGCTGCCACAACCGATAAGGTGATTGTGGAGAATGCTAGTGACAATGAGGATTCTTCTTATGATGAAGTACCCAAGAAGATGACCCTTCAGGAAGCCTATGATAAGCTATGTACTGAATTTATAAAATCTGAAAAGACTTCTCATCTTTGTAGAAAAGAGCTTAATGGGGTAAAAATTAAAAAAGCTGATTTGTTAATCAAACTAGATGAGACTACAAGGTTAGTTGAGACTCTTGTTGTGGAGAACACCTCATTAGAAGAGAAGGTCAAGAATCTTGAGATTGAGCTTAGTCAAGCTAGAACTCAAATAAAGAGGATGTCTAGTGCAAAGCTTGATGAGGTATTGAGTACTCAAAAGCCTAATTCTGATAAGACTGACTTAGGATATGTTGTTTCCTCCGACCCCTTCCCTTCCATGGCTTCTGGATCAAGGACTGTCTTTGTGCCACAATCTGAGAAAGGTGATAAATGTATGAAATCCAAAACTAATTTGGCTATTTTTAAATCCTTTATCAGACCTAATTTTTGTCATCATTGTGGTGTTTCTAGACACATTCGTCCTAATTGTTTTAAGTTATATCCTCATAAGCAATTGTCCAAACGGTCACAAGTTTCCTCTCAAGGACCTACACCTTTGTTTGGAGAGTTGTTAAAAACTTTGAGCTTTT
Organism: Quercus ilex subsp. ballota; assembly: GCA_032727855.1. Classification (NCBI taxonomy): domain Eukaryota; kingdom Viridiplantae; phylum Streptophyta; class Magnoliopsida; order Fagales; family Fagaceae; genus Quercus; species Quercus ilex. The sequence continues at coordinate 9,045,937 of CM064914.1, read as the reverse complement.
TAACTCGATTTCAGGAGAATTTTAATTCTTCTATGTCCTTTAGTATACATACAAGGACACATGTCTTTTCATCTTTACAGCCAAAGACTCGTGCTATGTGGGTGAGAAAGGAGCCTAAGACTTAATTGTCTTTTTTGTTTATCCTCTGCTTTAATTCTTTCTATCTAAAGTAGGACTCTCTTTGCTTAATTTCTTATCTGCTTTTGAAATCATGCTTTCATGCATCTGCATTTTTTTATCATGCTTTCATGCATATGCATCTATCTTCATTCTTTCATGTTGTTTATCTGTTTTTGTCTAGTTGTTTAGTTTTTTTAGTTTTTTTTCAAAAGAAAAAGAAAGAAAAAATCAGAAAAATACAAAAACAGTGTGTGTTTGTATACATTGGTACTTGTGTACCTTGGATGGCCATTGAAACAAAGTTTTATAAACTTTGTATCTTTTGTAGCTTAGATGAGCATCTCTATGCATAACTAAGCAAATGAGCTTTGTGGCTCTTGTTTGTGATGAGTAAGATTAAGTTATCTCTTGTACTTAACACTTGTATCACTCTTTTTGAAGGGAATGACTAGAAAATCCGAAGAGAAAGGCTTAAATAACCATCTCACCACTGTTACTCGCCAATCATGAATAACATCTGTATGCTTTGGCATAGCAAAAGTGCAATGTCAATGACATTTGTATGCTTTGGTATAGCAAAATTGGAATGTCAAATAATTAACATAATTGGGTATTTCTTTTCTATCTCTTATATGCCCATGCATGATTTTCTTAAAAAGAAAAATATGCAAAGAAAAATAAAAAGAATAAAGAATAAAAATGCTTTATATATAATTGCAAGCGTGTATTCTAGGAGATGTGGGAGTTATAGGATGTATCTCGAAGGTGATAGTCCCCATCAAACCATTATGATTGTGTGTGAGTTAAAGTGATTTTCTCATATCTCAAATCGTCATAACATGTATACACTTATACAATCTTGCGATATTTTTCACACACAACACGCAATATCCTTTGCTACCCTTGATACATATGCAGGTATAATGTGATTTGGCCATCACAAGGTTTACATGTGTAAATGTATGCTCACTAAACTATCTTGACTTATTTTTGAAATATAAAATTTGTTAGACTTGTTTAGTGTGTGTGTGTGTGTGCGCGCGCGCGCTTAAAATTGTTGTTGAGAGATGATTTTGAGAACTTAAAATATTGTTTGGATCCTTGGTTGAGTTGCATGCCTGATTGCATTCATATCTGTGTTTTTCCTTTCTTGAAAAACTGTTTTTAAGTAATTTCGACAGCTTCTCGACACCTCCTCGACACCTGGATATCTGTCGAGCTCTTAAGCTGTTTCTTATCGCAATCTCGACACATTCTCGACAGCTAGTGGATCAATTAAGAAAGCTCCTATCTTCTCAATAGCTTCTCGACAGCTTCTCGATCCATCGAGGTTGGCTTGATAGCATCTCGACACCTCTCAATCGATCAAGATCCTCTTGCATGTATTGTTTTTCACATGTTTTGCATCTTTCTTTTATCGTGTTATCCATAGCATCTTGTTTCATTACATTCATGAATTTATATGGATTTCTTGTGCCGCCTTTATCATCCTTGATCATCTTTATGTTTCTCGGGTAAAGCTTTCTAGCTTCTTGTACCCTTTATCAATCATGACAAAAAGGAGGAGAAATTGTGGAGAATATGTGGTTTCTTTTTAAGATTCTACATGTTAGGGGGAGAAATACATGCCTCTATAAGGGGGGTTGTGTTTTATCTTGTTAGGGGGAGTGCTTACCTCCTTCTTCGTGTACACTGGTCTTGTGACCATGTTTACATACATTGTGCTTATCTTTGATATATATATATATATATATATATATATATATGACGATGTATGTTTCTTTCACCTATCTCTACATGTGTTGTTTCTTTTCTATCTTTATACATATGTTTCTTATTACATGTATGCAATCTATTATTTCTGTTTCACACAAAGATGCCTTGATGAGTTTTGTTTAAGGTGTTTTAGAAATACAAGTTGTCAAAGTCTACTTGCCATGAACTTTCTTATTGCAAAGTTTTCCAAGAGTTTGTGTTAAGATAGATTTTATTGTATTCAACAAGTGAATATGAGTTGAGTGTTTTATGACTTCTCTCACATGTTCATTTGTTTATTGTGGTTTTGTCATGGATTGCCAAAGGGGGAGATTGTTAGGACATATGTGATTCACTTGTTAGGAACATATGCCACTATTTTATGTAATTGGTTAATCATTTGACAAAATGCACTTTACTTGTATTTTGGTAGATCTAGGATGTGTTTAATACTTCAAAGAACAAGAGTTCAAGTCTAGTCTTGAAGTCATGCAAGTCTATCCAAGAAACAAGTGAAGAAGTGCTGATTCATTAAAGCTCGACAACTGCTTGACAGATAGCTATCGAGGTTTAATGAGGCTCGACAGATACTATCTATCGAGGTATCTATTGAGGTTACGGGAATTCAGATTTTCATATCTAATTTTTAGCACATGTTTTTGTATTTGTGTAGGGTTTCTTTTCTCACAACCCTAAGCATATATAAGGCTTATTTTAGAGGTTGTCACATAAGAGAATATAAGGAGAACATATGCAAAAGGTGACCGATGACTTATTCTCTTTAAAAGAAGCTACTGCGTCTTTGCGCCTTAGGGTTTTGTAACCAAGTGCTTCTTAATCTTCATTGTTAATTAAATGAAAAATTTTGCAGCCAACAATCTTCTTCAAGTTGGTATGTTACGTACTGGGAGTCGTTCATCTTTGGTTAGTCACGTACTAGGATCCGTGCATCAAAAAGGTGGCATTCATATATTGAAGAGTTCAGAGGTTCTGAAGCGGTAAAAGATTTCTGCTATATGTTCATCTACGGGGATTGTAGAGTCTAGAGACAAAGGTTTTGTACTAAATTTGAAACTTCTCTTTACTATAGTAGATTGCTTTTTGGGAAGGTTTCCCCCCAAGTTTTTTACTGTGAAACTAGTTTGTTTCATTGGTTTTCATAGGTCATCATATCTTATCTTATTTATTTTTCCGCTGCATTTGTTGATTTTAACAAGTTTTATTCATAATAAATCTAATTAACAACTTGGGTTTAAAACTTGTTAATTCTATCAATCGGGGTCTAAATTTCCTAACAAAGGTAGTGTCTACAACCAACATGCTTGATCTTGATGAAAGAAGTGTTTGCGACCAACAGGCTTGATCTTGACAAAACTAGTGTCTGCGACCAATAGGCTTGGTCTTGACAAAAGGGGTGTCTGCAACCAACAGGCTTTATCTTGACAAAAGGGGTGTCTGCAACCAACATGCTTTATCTTGATGACCAACAAGCTTGATCTTGATGAAAGGGGTGTCTACGACCAACAGGCTTGATCTTGGCGAAAGGAGTTTTTGCGACCAACAGGCTTGATCTTGACGAAAGGAGTGTCTGCGACCAACAAGCTTGATCTTGACAAAAGGAGTATTTGTGACCAACAGGCTTGATCTTGGATACGTAGGTTCCTACGACCAATGAATCTGATCTTGACTGAGATAATGTCTGCGACCACAATATTGATCTTGGATACGTAGGTTCCTGCGACCAATGATTCTGAACTTTACTGAAGTGATGTCTGCGACCATGACATTGATCTTGGATACGTAGGTTCCTACGACCAATGATTCTAATCTTGACCAAAGGTAATCAAGGGCTTCTCATCCTTGAAACCAAGTTGTTACCTGCAAAAATCAAAATTTGGAATCAATCTCTAACTGATGAGTGCTTTGTGCTCTCACTGTTTCTAGAGGTGTATGATTTTCATTTGTTCATTCTTGATTTAAACTTTATCAAGAAAAGTTTTGTCTGAAAAAGATTTCATTTTTGGAAAAGATTTGATTTTTGAAACTTGGAAGTTTTGAAATTGACATTTGAAACTTTGAGATTTGGAATTCGAAATCTGAAATTTTGAGATTTGGAATTTTGAAAATTAAGACTTGAAATTTTGATCATGAAACCTGGGGTTTGAATTTTTTTTCTTGAAATTTTGAAAACTGGAGGTTTGAATTAAAAATTGGCATTGAGAAAGTAGATTTCCTTTTTCCTTTTTTGTTATTTGGAGATGAAAATTTTGAGAATTTGGAGTTTAAAAGATATTTCGAATTTTTTGGGGGAGGGGGGGTTGACTGAGTCAACTTAGTTTGACTGAGTTGACTTAGCTCTTGGCTGAGTTTAAAGTATGGGGGGCGAATTTTGGCCCCTCACTTCCCTTGTCTCTCTTTTTCTTTTTTTTGTTTCATCGTTCTCCACCTCTCTTCCTCCCTTGTCACTACTCACCTTCTTCTTCCCCTTGATTTTTCTTCTTCATTTCACCATTTCTTCTCACAAAAAACACTTTTCTAAGCTTCTCAAGCTTCCCTCATCCATCTCTATTAATATTTCTTTAGATCCTTGTATTTTGAGCATTTTCAATGCACACCCATTTTAGTGAAACCCATTTTCCAAACCCATTTTTCTTTGCATCAAGATGGCTTCTCCTTCCAAGGGACCTTCTTTTCTTACTTTTCATGGTAAGAAATATGATCCAACATTTGATTGGCATGAGGATTGTGGACTTCTTCAAGACCCCAGGACCCATGCTCCATATTGTCATGTAGACACCAAGGTGAGTCTTTCTTTGGTTTCTATGCTTGGAAAAAATGTTGTTGCATGTTTCATGGTGAGATATTGTCATTTGGTTGTTTGAAATTTGAGGCATTGTGTGATTGGTTATGTTGGAAAATGTTGGCTTTTGGCCATGTGAGAATTTATTTTGTGCATGGGCATGAGTTTGTAGAATTTTTGCTATTTTTGAAAATGTAGGAACTTTTTATGGCTATGGAAAAGATTTGGTAATTGTGTATGGATATGTGAAGAATTTTGATTATGGTGAAATTTTAGTGGGTCATTTTTTTTTGGGTGTGTTTGTGATGTGGTTTTGGTCATGGAAAAGTGATGAGTTGAACTTTTGTTGCAAAGCCTCAAGAGTCGAGGCAGTCTCCAAATGTTAAAAAGTGCACAGGCAGCATTGTCTCCTAACATCAAAAACATTATTAATGAAGCAAGCTTTGACACATTCTTTGAAACTTTGTTGAATCATGAGATGCTTGAATATAAAGATCTTCAGTTACTTTTTGCCTTGGCAGAATGCTTCTAGGATACTACATGTACCTTCCACTTTCCTTGTATTGGGGAGGTAATGTTGACACCTTATGACTTCTCTGTTATCACCGATCTGAGGTTAGTTGGTGAAAGAATTCTTGTCAATGATTCTCCTTCAGGTTTTGATGTATGAGTATTTTGGAGTAGGTCATGAAACCCGAGAGGAAGTTGCTAGCATTTTTCCTAGATTTCTCCGTTGTTTGCCTTAGTATCATTCGTCAATGACCTCCGGGCCTTTTCCTTTTCCTTTTATTTATTTATTTTATTTTATTATTATTTTTTGTGCGGGATCTTTGGTGCTTGATTATGGTATGGCCTTTTCTCATTCTGGGTTCCTTTGTGATTTTTCAGATGTCTTTAGATCTTTGGGCTAGATGTGAGGGGTATGCAGAGTGTGAACAGGCTTTGGAGCTGAATGGTTGTCAGGCATTGTTTGAATGTGGGCATGGAAGGTATTGGTATCTTGGTGATTGGGTGTTACCCCAAGTTCATCATGTCTATCCTCTTGCAACAATCCCAGTTCCTCCTTGTTCCTCTATCCGGTTAGCTAACTTTTTGACTGATGAAGAGATTGCTCAAGCCCGTGCGGGCTTTGTTGTTCCAAGAACAGCAAGATCTTATTCTGAATTTATTGAAACTCATCTGCAAGGTTGCTTGGTTGACTAAACGGTACTTCTTTTCCTTTCTAAAGCCAAATCTTCATTTTGCAAATTCTTTCCATAATTTTGCTTGGTGACAAAATTTGCATGTTGGATTTTCAGCCTCCACCTTTTGAAGGAGAGGAAGAGGGAGATGAAGAGGAAGAAATTCCTCCTCCTCATCATGCTGGTAGTTCTTCTAGTTCCTTTACGGAGACTTATCCTCATTTTCTGGCATGGCAATACAATGTGATGAATCCTGATGGAACGTACAATTCCATGCCCTTGAATAGGCTAGAGCACGTGCCGAATGTTCCTTGGCCCGATCCGGTGTGTTCTTGAATTTTCAGTTCTTTGTCCTTATTTCTTCTTGGCTTATTGGATGGTTTATGATCTGGCAGATTTGTGTTCCAGGTTGATGTGGATCTTGTGGAGGAAAGCATGTGTATGATTAAAGGGTTGCAGTCATTGGCTCGTACTCAATCCTCCCAATATGTGCTCAATGATTCGAGCTGGGTATGCCTTGTTATTCTCTGAGTATCTCTTGCTCGAATTGTACTTGATGGTAGAATTAACACCTGATTTTGCTTAACTTTTCAGGCACATAGAATGGACGCTGCTGATGCTACCAGAAGAACTTTGGAGGAAAGGATCAAGAGCCTTAAACTTGAAAATCGTCAATAAGATCCTCGCTTTTTCTCGAGTCAAGAAGGAAATACTAAAGGTGGCTCCTCTAGAGATGGATCAAGGAGATCCTCACGCAAGCGGACTCGGAGTCCCAATGATGTATGACTTGTATTTTTATTTTTCCTGCAAAACAAAAGGAAGTGTTCCTTAGACAATCTTGTATTAATTTCCATGTTTAGCACTTTGTCCTTGGCATAACCATGGATCATGAGGAAACTTTAGCTAAGATAAGTTTAGAATTCACCTGATGAGGTCTTGTAGTATTAATCTAAACTTATCTTGATTAGTTCTGTTGGAATCTGCACTTGCTTGAATAAGGTAGAGCCGAATGGTTCTAGAAGTTTTAATGATGAAAATTTCTTTTTCTTTTTCTTTTTCTTTTTTAGAAAAATGATTATGCGCCCACCCCCCCCCCCCCCCCCCGCTCCCCCTTTTTCTTGAAAATAAATGAGCCATGGGCGAATTCCCCTAGTTTAAAAAGGAATGCATGAATTTTGGAAATCTCAATGATGATTTTTTGAAAAGATGATGATGATCTTTTTTCTTGAAAGTTGCATGAAGCATGGGCAAATGCCCCTAGTTTGGAACATAAATCCATGAGTCTTAAAAAAAACTTGATTTGATCAATTTTTTTAAAACAATTATGCAAGTGATGATTTTTGAAAACAAGTGAGTTGACAAGTCAAAGTGTCCCAATTTGACTAAAACAAAATCTTTTTTAGTATCACACAATCTTAAAAAAAAGTCCAAGAATGTGAAATTGCATGGGATTGCATGGGCATGCAATCGAGGGGCTGTGTGCCACTTGGCATGTGAGGAGTGCCATTCGACACTTTACAAGTGTCGTTCGGCACTTTTAAAGTGCTGAATGGCATTGGGCCGCATTATGATGTTCGCGCCATGGTGGGCTGACTCCTTACGATTTTCCATTGCATGTTTTGCATTTTCATGTTTTTTGAAAAACATTTACTTTGTTTGTGATTATGAAACACTCTCCTAGTCAGCTACAAACTCTCTGAATCCTATTTCAAACCTAATTGGGAATTGATGTAGCTTATATAAATGGATCCTCCTGCGACAATTCTCTACATAAAGGTTAGTTACACAGAATAATCACAAGCAAAAGTCATCTATGGCTAGCGATCAAAATTTTTCTCATCCAACAATTCATGATATCAAAAGATGGGTTCGAAGCTTTGATTTCAACTCCAAAACCAATTTTACAGCCTTCAAACTAGAGGGAATTAAGGCTTTGAGGAATGTCAAGATCAAGTGGGACTTCCTTCGTGCTGCTGTGAAATTCTGGGATCTAGAAGATCATGTGTTTTGATTTAAACCAACAATTGAAGAGTTTTTCGCTATTCTGGGCTATGATCCAATCAGAAAATCTGTTGCAGTTTCTTGTGATCCCAGGCATAAGGAATCTTTGTCTAATGCTCTCAGTCTTCCTACTTCTATTACTGATAGTATGATTGAAGGCCATATGGTGAATCTTAGTGCAATTATCTCTCGATCAATTGATAAACGCACCTATGGAATGACTGACAATATGCAGAAAAACTTCGGTTTGGCCTTATGCTTCGTGGGAAAATTTTTACTTGGCTTTGGGAGACATGGTTTTGTTGATGCTCGAGCCATAAGTATTGTGAGCCAAATTAAGGATGGTGACAATCCTGTTTCTTTGATCTTGGCAAAAACCCTTCTAGGACTAGATGTCGTATTTCATGGTGGAGAAACTCGAAACTTCTTAGGGAGTGCTTTGACTTTACAGATATGGCTGATGGAGCGACTGGACATAATTGCCAAGCCTACAACCAGTAATTATGGGCCTAGCATTTTTCTTAGCAAGGATCAAAACTGAGTGCCAAACTGAGTGTGATTGGGTGAAGTTCTTGGGCAAGAAATCCAGTACTTCAATTCAATGGGATTGTTATTGGTGGAAATGCCCACCCCCTCTACTACGGTCTCTAGGATTAAATCACATCTTCCTTGTTGGGTTGCAGAGGGCAACTTTCTACAAGGCAGATAGACTCTTAAGACAATTCAAATATGACCAAGGAATGCCTTGTGGCAAAAGAAGAAGACCTTTCTCTCCTATGGACACAAATCCTACTACTGTAAAGAACATGCTATTGGGTTTAGAGATGGCTAACCGGGTGGACCAATCTTTTGTCAAAGTTCACTTTCGTAGGATGACTACAGAATATTCTAACTGGTTGATAGATAAGATTCTTGACAAGGAAGCTGAGAGGGTTGCTATGAGAGAACAATTTCTCAGAGACAACTAGGAAAGACTCGACGAAGACAACTATGAATTCAAAAAAAGAGACAGGGATGATGAAATACCTAACACAAAAGAAATTAACGATCAAAAAAAGAAAAGACTGAAGACAAAGTGACCTTTTTTTTTTTTGGGGTGGCTTTGAGCATGTTTATTTAGAAGTTGATGTAAAAACTCTTATTTTTAGGAATTATTTAGGGTTTGCAGGTTAGGGTTTTTGTTTATGGTGTAGGCTTTTGGGGTTTGGTTTTTTACGGTTTGCTTAGGGTTTAGGCTTTTGTGTAATGACATGGTTTAATGGAATAGTTGAATTTTTGGAAAATTTCAGTTAATGGGCAAATGGTGGGTTTTGGGAAATTGTGACCGGACCAATGCATGGTTGCCTACGTACCCCCTTTGGTAAAAGGATCAAGTCTTCATGTAGTTCATTGATTCTTTATTTGTCCAAACCTAGGAAAGGAAATAACATAATTTACAACCACTTCAGACGTGATGCTTTCAGTCTACCACCTCAGACATGGTATTTTTTTAGTTGATCCATGTTGGTTGGCTCAGTGAAAGGATTTGCATCTAAGTCCATCAACCTTACTACTCCTCCAGATTATATCTACTTGATAATGTATGGGCCTGCCCAATTTTGCTTGAACTTCCCGTTTGTATCTTGAATTGAGGCTCGGATTTCTTTCAACACTAGATCTCCTAACTTCAAATCTTTGGTATTTACTTTCTTATCAAAAGCTTTCCTAAGTCTCCTTTGGTATCCCTGAATGTGATACAAGGCTTTGAGTCTTTTCTCATCCAGCATGCATAACTGGTTATATCTGCTTTGCAACTATCTACTTTAGGGATTTCACTTTCCAGTACTGTCCTTAGTAATCGGACACCCATTTCAATGGGAAGGACTGCTTCCATCTCATATTCCAATGAATAAGGAGTGGCTCTTGTGGAAGATCGAATTGATGTTCTATACCCTCAGAGTGCATAGGGTAATTGTAGGTGCCAACCCTTGTAGTTCTTTGTGCTCTTCTTCAAGATTCACCCTATATTTTTGTTAGCAGCCTCAATTGCTCCATTAGTCTGAGGATGGTAGGGTGAAGATTTGTGGTGCTGAATGTTGAACTGTAGCTGTAGCTTCTCTATTTCTCCTTTAAAATGTAACCCATTGTCAGAGATAATCTCATGTGGTACCCCATATCTGCAGATGATGTTGGTCTGAATGAATTGAGCAACTTTCTTTGAATTCAGAACTTTGTATGAGGCAGCTTTTACCCATTTTGTGAAGTAGTGTATGGCTACAAGTATGAATTCATGGCCATTGGATGCAGTTGGATGAATCTTCCTAATGATGTCTATGCCCTATGTAGAGAAGGGCCAGGGTGATGTCATAGTATACAGTGGCATGGGTGGCATATGTTTCAAATTTCCATGGACTTGGCATTGATGACATTTTCGAACATGAGTTGCACAGTCGGCTTCCATAGTGGTCCAGTAATAGCCTTATCTCATTATTTTCCTTGATAGCATGTGTGCATTCATATGTGGCCCATAACTTGACTCATGCACTTCTTCAATTATTTGTTGTACCTCCTTAGCGGTAACACAAAGGAGATGAATTCCATCATATGATCTTCTGTAAAGTCTTTCACCACAAATAATATAATTAATGGACAACCTGCAGATGGTCAATTGGTCATTCTTGTCTGCAGATGGTGGATACGTCCCATCCTTGAGGTACTGTAGGATGTCTAAATACCATTCACCTTCCCCATTCTTTCCCTCATCTTCTTCTATTGTCATGCAGTAGGCTAGTTCTTCTTTCTGTTCCAACACTATTGGTCTGGCCTCATCTTCTTTCGGCCCATCCATCATGGATGTCATGGTTGCTAGAGCATCTGCAATTTGATTCTGCATCCTCGGCACATACTAATATTGGATCTTGCTGAATTTTGATACCCATTTTTGGAGACATTCATGATAAGGCATAAGCCTTTCTTCTTTAATCTTCCATTTATTCTGAATATGAGAGATTATTAGAGCTGAATATCCATATGACTCCAACTCTTCCACTCCTAGGCCTAAGGCTGCTTGTAGACCCATAATGCAAGCTTCATATTCTATGGCATTGTTGGTGGCAGAAAAGTTAAGTCTGCCAGAAAATGGAATGTGTGTCCCTTTTGTTGAAATTAAGAGAACTCCAATTCCACTTCCATTTTGATTTGTTGCTCCATCAAAATACATCTTCCATGATTCTACCTCAAGTCCTATGATATCTTCATCCGAAAAGTCCCCTTTGATCTCTTCAGCTTCTTCTGGTGAACAATGGGCTAAGTGATTGGCAATTGCTCTCCCTTTTACAGATTTCTGAGTCACATACTGAATATCAAATTTTGACAAAACCAAGACCCATTTAGCAGTCTTCCCATCTTGCACAGGTTTTTCCATTAAGTACTTCAAAGGATCCATTCTTATAATCAACAGAATCTTGAAAGCAAGCATATAATGTTTGAGTTTGTGGGTTGCCCAAACAAGTGCTACACATGTCTTCTCTAATGGTGAGTACTTTTCTTCATAAAGCAACATCTTCTTGCTGATGTAGTAAATCGCATTCTCCTTCCTAGTCTGCTTTAGGTATTGAGCAAGTAGAGCCCCTATTGTTGTATCTGTAGAAGTGAGATATAGCAACAACGGCTTTTCAGGTAATGGTGGGACAAGTATTGGTGGTTTCATCAAATAATTCTTGATCTTCTTAAAGGCTTCTTGACATTGTTCATTCCACATTGTAGGGACTTCCTTCTTAAGTAGTTTAAAGATTGGTTCACACATCATGGTGAGCTGGGCTATGAACCTGCTACTGTATTGTATCCTCCCTAGAAATTCTTGGATCTCCTTTTTAGTTCTTGGAGGTTTCATCTCTACAGTTGCCTTGATTTTGTCAAGATCAACTTCTATTCCTCTTTGGCTTACCATAAACCCTAAAATTTTTCGGATGTGACTTCGAAAGTGCATTTCTTGGGATTCAATCGTAATTTGTAGAACGATTCTTTCAAAGAAATTCCTCAAAGTTGGTATGTGCCCTTTATGGACTTTAGACTTCACTATCATGTCATCAACATAAACTTTTACTTCTTTATGGATCAAATCATGCAACAAAGTGGTGGCTGCACGCTGGTAAGTAGCACCAGCATTTTTAAGGCCAAATGGCATGACCTTGTAGCAATATGTCCCCGATGGTGTAATAAAGGAGGTTTTCTCCATATCTCCATATCTTTTAAAGCCATCTTGATCTGGTTGTACCCTAAAAATCCGTCCATAAATGATAGTAAAGCATGACCTGCTATGTTGTCAGCCAAGACGTCAATGTGAGGAAAATGGAAATTATCTTTCGGGCTAGCCTTTTTCAAATCTCGAAAATCTTCACACATCCTGACCTTTCCATCTTTCTTTTGTACCGGAACCACATTAGCTAACCACTCTAGATATTTGACCACTCTCAGGAATCCAGCATTGTACTGTTTCTCCACTTCTTGCTTAATCCTGAGAGTCCACTCTGGCTTCATTCTTCTCAACTTCTACTTGACTTGCTTCATGGTTGGATCTGTGGGAATGTAATGTTGTACTATATCTATATCAATCCTAGGCATGCCTTCATATGACTAGGCAAAGACCTCCTTGAAATCTGTCAATAGCACCACTATGCATCTTTCTCTGAAGTGGTTAGGGTATTGCCCACTTAGATTATTTTGGGCTCATCCTCGGTTCCCAGGTTAATGGGTTGGGTTTCTTCTTTTACAAGTTCTAGGTATCCATGTTTTAATTCCTTATTATTTTTCTTTACCAATTTCAGAAATAAAAACATTCAAAGCCAGCAAATAAGCATAATCAAAATTCATATTAAAAGGAAAAGAGTTCTCAACAGAGTCAATAAACTCAACTAAATTAGATTCAACTGGAAAACTATCATAAACAGACTTAACAGGAATAGAAATACTAGCAAAAATAGACTCAATAGGAACAAAAACAATGTTCTTGGCAGGGGTGGCTGGCTGAGCGATCTTGATCTTCTTGGCAAAGGTGACTGACTTGGCGGTCTTAATCTTCCTCACGGAGTCCTCCAGGGGGTGGGTGGCTCCCTTCCAGGGGGTGGGTGGCTCCCTTCTATGCCCAGTTCTTCAACTTGGTTGTGGCTTCCACAATGGCAGGTGGCTCCTAGCAAGCTCCTTCTTCCCTCAACATCAATATTGCGGGATCTACATCCATATAATATGTAGCTTCTTCTTCAATCTCCATGTCTGTAGGCTTGTCAGTCACAAAAGCATCCAGGCGCTCTATGCTATCCATCCATTCATCAAACAGGTCGTGCTTGCTTCTGTTGCCGAAGTAAGGGGGTTGAGGGAGATGCTCTGGCTCGCCTCCTTCTTCCTTCTCATCACTACATTTAGCACTCTGAAGTGTCATGATTCTAAGACTATAGACCATCAGCTTTTGGTCTAGTGCAACTAACCTGGCATCTATGTCATCTTCCTCTTCAGTATATGTGGTGGGTGAACTTGGTTCTGAATCATAATACGACCTTAGTTCTGGAACTTCTCTTCCATGCTTGTCATACCTAGGGCCGAACATTGAGCTAACATTAATGACATCACTCTAATCTGAAAGGTGCCCATAGGGATATTCTTCGTGGTACATTTGATTGGCTTGTGCATTCTCCTCTCTTGCATTCTTTAACACATTTACCAGTCTATATTGATCACTATCATTATCACTCCACCTGTTAACCTCGGCGTCGTCTTCAATGTCTTCATCATAATAGTCCACATCACTATCATATTCTTCATAGAATAGATCTGCATCCTCATCTTCTCTATCACTAGGGAGTTTACCCCAATCATAACCACTGTATGGGCTATCATAACTTCTACTGCTGTTGTCCTTACTATCGGTGCTACTATCATCGCCATGTCCACCATCATTATTGCTGCTATCACTACTACTATCACTCTTGTCATTGCCTTCATCCTCATCATCACTAGGGGCTGCTCCCCCTTCATCATCTTTAACGTTGGCTCTTAGTTCATATAGGCTCTTCAATGCATGCTGGCAAGCCTCCTAATATTCTTCTTCTTCTATATTGCAAATAGGATCTCCAAAAAGCGTAGTCATGGCATCATGATCCATGTAATCCGCCCAATCATTAGGAACCCAAGTGATGTCTTCTTTCTTTAACTCTAGGGCCTTGTTGTGGCAATCAAGTTATATCTCGAATCTGGGTACCATTATCTTTGTCATAGGATCAAATCTTGGTTCAGGGAATCCCTAATAACGTTGACTCTTTCTAGCTTTTACAAACTTCCCATTCAATGTAGGAGGGCTTCAATGGTTTTGGAGGAAAAGGGAGTCCTTTTGCTTTGGCTTTGGCTCGGGCCATCTTTTTTACTTCCATCTTTAGCAAATCATCATCACTGGGCTTGTAGCCTAACCCAAAAGGTGGTGTGGTAGTAGGGATCGAGTATACTGCAGGATTTCTTGTGTAAATCTATAAGGCTCAATCGATAGAAAATTAGACTCAATTGATCGAAGCTCGTGTAGATTATTTTTCTACAGAAATTCCAACTCAGCCCAAGCCCATATGACGTGTAGGCTTTTATGTTTTGCCTTAAGTATAAAAGGAAAAACTCTAGCCACATTTTACTGTTGTTGTTTATACTGTGTGTATGAATCTCTTGTGAGATTTAGAGGTGTTTGTCTTCATACATACTTAGGGTTTCTAATCTCAAAATTGATGTCGAGAGCTTGATGATCGCTTCAGTTGCTGCATAAAGAGCTTAAAGAAAAACACAAGTGGGAGTACTTGTGGTTGCTATGAATCCAAGAAAGAAGTAGTCTGTGGACTCGGAGCTGTCATGTGGTCGTGGTAGTAAGTTTCCTACTCAAGGTAGCAATAGGATGTTAGTGATCTAAGTCGCTATTGTGTAAACTTCAATCTTTTCATGGTGGATCTATTTTACCTTGAGGATAACTAGGTTAAATCCTCCCCAGGTTTTTTACCGGTTTGGTTTTCTTGGGTTATCATATCGTTGTGTTATTTATTTTTTCGTACTGTTTCAATGATATGATTTACTTATGTTAACCTAAATCTGAATAATTTACCTAAGTTGATCACTTGGCTAAATAACTAGGTTAATCTATTTGTGTTTAAGGGGTCTAAAAATGTACAAATGGTATCAGAATAGGTTAGCTCTAGTATCTAGATCCTTTGATCTAAGAGTTGATCCTTGACCCCTGTAGTCATGGAACGTGGTCACTCTCTTGTGATCCTACCTTACTTTGATGGGAAAAACTTTGCCTACTAGAGAGTAAAGATGAAAGCATTCTTGAAATCTATTAATGAGAGAGTTTAGAATTTTGTTGAATACGGATGGGAAAAGCCTACTACTTCAGTGAGTGAGTGGCAAACTTCTCAGAAAGAAGCAGCCACTTTTAATAGCAAAGCCATGAATGCTATTTTCAATACTGTTTCTATGGAGGAATTCAAGAGAATCTCTAATGTTGAGGTTGCTCTACTGCTTGGAATATTCTCCAAACTATGCATGAAGGCACAAAGGCATTTAAGATTAACAAACTACGACAGTTAACTACTAGATTTGAAAGTATTAGAATGTCCGATGATGAATGTTTTGATGAATTCTATGCTGAATTGAATGATATTGTTTACTCTGCTTATAATTCAGGTGAAATCTATGATCAACCTAAAATTGTTAGGAAGATACTTAGATCTTTGACTAATGACTTTAGACCCAAAGTGACTGCTATAACTGAAAGCAAGGATGTGGACTCCATCCTTGTTGATGAACTTGTAGGATCTCTCCAATTCTATAAGTTAGACCTACCCAAGACAAACAAATCCAAATCAATGGCTCTTAAGTCAGTTGATGATGTTGATGGGATTGGATTTGATGATGAACTCTTTGCTACAGAGATTACTTACCTTGCCAAGAACTTTAGAAACTTTCTTAGGAACAATAACAGAAGGGCAAGAGGTAAAAACAATGCTGAACCTAGAAATTTTAGGAGGAATGAACCCACTAAGGTGAACAATAATAAAAAACCTAAAGAGAAAGTAGGTCAAACCTCTAATAATTTTATGGGTCAACAATGTTTTGGTTGTTAAGGGTATGGTCATGTGAAATTAGAATGTCCTACATTCTTGAGATCAAAGGGTAAGACTATGGTTGTAACCCTTAGTAATGATGAAGTTTCTGATAATGAGTCCGGTAGTGATGAGGATGGAAACTTCATTGCTTTCACAGCTACTGCTGTAGTTGATGAAAGTGTTGTAGTTGATGAGAACCCTTCTAATGGGGGGACTCTCTGAGAATGCTGATTTGTAAGAAGCCTATAATAAGCTTTGCAAGGTTGCTGCAAAGGATGCTATGAATGTTGATTTAGGCTTACAGAAAATTGCTTCTCTTGAACTTGATAAGAAGAATTTGCTCTTGAAATTGTTTGATGCTAATGAATTGCTTGATAAGGTGAAGACTGAGAACATGTTCTTGCTTGATAAAGTTAACAATTTGGAACTTGAATTATCTGTTGCTAGAGAACAAACAAATAGGTCTGCTAGTTCCAAACTTGAACACATGTTGAGTATTCAAAAGTCTCCCTCAGACAAAACTGGTCTAGGTTTTGAAGATAGCATCTCTGTGCCTAAGAATCATTCCACAAACTTTGTTTCTTCTTTTGAGCCTCCCGTGAGTGAGATTGTCAAACCAGTTGAAGTTA
This sequence comes from Quercus ilex subsp. ballota, assembly GCA_032727855.1. Lineage (NCBI taxonomy): Eukaryota > Viridiplantae > Streptophyta > Magnoliopsida > Fagales > Fagaceae > Quercus > Quercus ilex. Next base: position 9,029,340 of record CM064914.1, on the reverse strand, counting down.
CTCCTCCCAGGAAGATTAGGGTTGATCTTCAAGAGTCTACACCTAAGACTCCTAACCCTCCTAAGGACAAGTTGCATGATAGACCTGCATGAGTTTGTCATTTTTGTGGAAATTCTGGACACATTCATCCAAACTGTTTCAAATTGCAAGCTACTAAACGAGCAAATAAGCCAAAAGTACCTATGCCTCAAGCACAAGATCCCATAGTACTTATTGGTAAGTTGGTAAAGACTTTAAACCTTTATTCCAATCTTAGAATTGCTCAACATTCTAATATGAATAATAACTCCAATGCAAGAATTGTATCTAAAAAGTTTTGGATGCAAAAGGTTCGATCTAATTGAGTCTTTCTGATATGATCCTTGTGCTTCATCTCTCTATTCTTTGTGACCATTCCTCTTTGTTGTTTTTGCTTTCTTTGTTTTTTTTTTTTTTCTAGGATTTGCATTGCATAACATTCATGCATTTCATGCTAGGTTATTTTTGTTATTCTTTTCAAAAATTAAAAAAAATAATAAAAAAAATAAAAAAAGTGAAGAAAAATATGTTTTGCATTAATTTTTCTTGGATTTGAAATCAAGGTTGGCCATATTATCTTTACATAACATGTGTATGTATCTTGTTTAGCTTGGATGAGATTATTATATTGCACTTTACTAGTTTGAACTTTGTAGTGCATGTTGTGTGGGAGTTGTTTATAGTTTTTGATCACATGATCTTGATCTTAAAGTCGCATGCCTTTGATTGTTGGACTTGAACTTAATGAGAAGGGTATAAGTAACCATCTCACCACTGTTTACTAGCCAATCATGAACACCTTAGTACATATCATACGATTTTGTGCTTGAGAAAGTGTAGCATATGCACAAAAAGAACATAAGGTGTAGCCTCGAATTAAATGCTAAATTTGGTGTGTATATTATTGGGCTATAATAACATCACAATCAAATAAAATTGGTGTGTACATTATCTTGGATATCTTAATAAGTTTCAAATCAAATAAAATTGGTGTGTATATTATGAGGCAAATCAAGAAACTTACATGATTGCAAGCTTTTATTCTAGGAGATGTGAGAGTTATATAATGTAACTCTTTAGGTGATAGTCTCTTTCAAACTTATGTGATGAATTTAGTAGAAATTGTGATTGATCACTATTTACTTATCACCTCACATGTATCTCAAGTTTTTACTAGTTACACATACTACACAAGTTACTCCTTGCTAAACTTGGTACATTATATTGTGTATGATCTTGTGGTGGCCATCCAAGATTAAAAGTTACTTGATCTTAATGCAAAATGTGTTTAAACTTTGAGAATTGAGGACAATTTGAGTTAAAAATTTTGTTTTTGGAAGATCTGGGTTAAATTCAAAGGTTTTTGAAAAACTTTTCATCTCATACTCATGCATTTTATCCATAAAACATTGTGCTTTAAGGAGTTTTTGCATTAAAATGCTATGTCTTTCAAAATTTTGATTTTTCTAGATTTTCGATCGATCAAACCTGTTGCTCGGCCGATTGAAATTGCGATTAAAAATTTGGTTTGAATCTACCTGGCTCGATTGGTGCTGGATCGATTGAATGTAATTTTTGATTGATCAAATCTGTTTTTCGATCAATCAAAAATCGGTCTAAAGGTTGTTTAAAAACATATGCTTTTCACATGTTCTTCATTATTTCAAATCTTTTCAAAAGCTTTTTGGCTCTTTCTCTTCGACCGATCCAACTCAATCAATTTTTTGTCGTTTTCCCTCAAATTTTATTCAAGGTTTTTGTCTTCTTGCACCAGTAAGACCATTCTACCCTCTCTTTTTTGTTTTTATCTCATTTTTCATGCATTTAAGGGATATTTTCGAACCTATAGAAATTTGGGGTTTTAGGTGATTTCAATGGTTTCTTTCAAAATTGATCAATGGGTTTTTGTTGTTGAATGATATTAACATATTCTTCATGGTTTAATTTGATCAATTTGATGAATTGGAAAAAAATTGAAATTTCTAGGGCTTGAAACTACCCGAATTGGGGATTTTGTTCAATTAAGCATAAATTGATGAAATTGGCTTGTGTTTTTTATTCATTTTGTCATTATATACTGTTATATAACTTGCGTAATGATAAATTGATCAAATTTTTGGGATTTTTGAAAGTGAGTTTTCAAATTTGGGGTTTTTAATATAAACTCTATGTTCAAGCCAATTTTATGATTTTCAAAGTGTAATTGAACTGTTCTCACTGCATTAGAGCAAGCATCATGTGTTAATATTGTTCATGCATCATATAGATTGTTATTTTTTATATTTTTTGCTCTAACTGTGTTTGATGCAGTCTGCCCTTAGGTTTTTTTTTTCTTTTTTTTTTTCTGTCTATCCTTTCTGATCTTTAGAATCATGTTAGGAAGACTAGAGCCCATAGGACATCCACTTCTTCTTCTACTCCTTTTGATAGTGAGAGATTTTTGAGTGAGAAGAACCAAGAGACATATGAGAAGTTGAACATTCTTAGAAATGTCTGGGCTGAGAGGAAAGTTGTTTTAGATGAGCTTGACCCGGAGATTAGGAGAAATTTTAAGCGTAGGGGCTGGTTGCCTTTGATGGACATAGACCATCCTCCTCCGGCTACCTTGATCAAAGAGTTCTACTCAAACCTCTCTGTCCACTCCAATGATTCCAACACTCAGTTCATGAAGAGTTGGAAACAGGGTGAAGAATATGTCATTACTCCTTCGGTAGTGGCCTCTGCTCTTAGGGTGCCTAAGGTCTAGCATCCTGTCTATCCCTATGATGAGTCTCTTCCACTCGATGACATTATGTCATATCTTACTGGATCTTCTATCTAGTGTGGTTCTAATCCTCGGATCACCTCTCACGAGTTAACCGAGATTCATTATCTATTTTTCCAGATTTCTTGCCATTCTATCTGGCCTATCTCTCATTTGCATACTGTTCCTATTAAGAGATGTGCATTTTTGTATGCTCTTGTCATAGATTCTCCTATGAGTTTTCCTCATCTTTTTATTCGATCTTTGGTTGAGGTCAATATGAGTAGTTCTTCTGCTTATGCTCTTTTCTTTCCAGTTTTTATTCATCGGATTCTGCTTCATTTAGGTTTAGATAAGTTTATTGCTTCTAAGCCTGTACATGTTATAGCTCCCATAGGTGCCACCTTCCTTAGGCAGAGGACTGCTCATATGCGAGCTAGCTCTAAACACCCTAGAGTTGATTCTTCTTCGGGTGTTGCACCTCCTCCTCCTCCTCCTTCTTCAGATGATCCAGTTACTGATGCGTATGTTGATTCGACTGCTGCTGCTGCTCCTCCACCTTCTACTTTGGATAATTTTAGCATTCGTCGTATGTTGGACACTGTCATGACCATTCAGGCGGCTCATGGTTAGCTTTTGGTGGACATTCTCACTAAGCTTCAGGCTTTGCATACAGAGTTGGCGAGTTTTAGACGGTCACCTCCACTACCTCCTTTTGATAATGAGTCTTGATTGCCCTTTAGCAATTCGTCACAAAAAATGGGAGTACATATGGATGGAGATAGGGAAGAGATTTTTTTGTTTTTTGTTTTGGAGCTTTGGAGTTTTAGATTGTATCTAGGTGCTTCACATTGCACTTATTTTTTGGCTCATGATGTATTTATTTTGATGTCTCTATTTTTTATGAGTTGTATATGATAGGGGGAGACATTATTGTTTCTATTTCTGTTTCTTGTTTCACATTGTGCTACATTGATTATTGATTTATATTTATGAGGTTATTCATGATATATGTCTTTTATTTTGTGTTATGTGAAATCATGAATTTATTTTGTTTTACTTGTATTTTCCACACAGGCATTTATATGTTTGTAAAGTGTTTCAGGAATATACAGGTTGATTCAGTCATGCTGCTGTCTACACTAGCAACTGATAAATAGTAGTTAGGTTGAATTGTTTATTGGGCGTTTTATTGTAATGGGCTGTTTTTGTAACTTTGAGCATTTTGGTTTATTATGTGTTTTGTCATAGATTACTAAAAGGGAGTTTGTTAGGTTCTAAGGATTTAGGATCTAAATGTATTAGAACTTCAATGTGTAATGTTGGCAAACCATAATCAAAACCTAGAGTTTAGAATTAGGCTGCTCAAAGTGTGTTTATGTGTAAAGTTGGAATCGAGTGTACCGCAAGATTTACTATGTAAATCTGCAAGGCTCGATCGATCGAAAATTAGACTCGATCAATCGAAGCTCGTGTAGAATGTTTTTCTGTAGAATTTCCAACTCAGCCCAAGCCCATATTATGTGTAGGGTTTTATGTTTTGCCTTAAGTATAAAAGGAAAAACCCTAGCCACGTTTTACTATTGTTGTTTATGCTGTGTGTGTGAATCTCTTGTGAGATCTAGAAGTGTTTGCCTTCATACATACTTAGGGTTTCCAATCTCAAGATTAATGTCGAGATATTGGTGATCGCTTTAGTTGCTGCATAAAGAGCTTAAAGGTAGCAAGTTTCCTACTCAAGGTAGCAATAGGATGTTAGTGGTCTAAGTCGTTATTGTATAAACTTCAATTCTTTCATAATGGATCTGTTTTACCTTGAGGATAGCTAGGTTAAATCCTCCCCAGGTTTTTTACCGGTTTGGTTTTCCTGGGTTATCATATCATTGTGTTATTTATTTTCTTGCATTGTTTCAATGATATGATTTACTTGTGTTAACCTAGATCTGAATAATTTACCTAAGTCAATCACTTGGCTAAATAATTAGGTTAATCTGTTTGTGTTTAAAGGGTCTAAAAACGTACACTACCACATTGTTATTACCATAAGGAGCAAAGTCCATTAGGATCTTCTCAACTTCTCCTTTTCTCTTTTCAAAGCTAGGCCTCTTGATCTCAAAGCCATCCAAGGTCAATGGCTCTTTCTCAGAATCAATACCATAAATAGGCTTAGGCACAATCAGAGTATCCCCATAGATGGTCATAATAGCTCCTTTATGCGAAAACCGAACCCTTTGATATAGGGAAAAAGGTACGACCTCTATGTCATGAATCCAGGGTCACCTAAGGAGCATGTTGAAGCATAAGGCTATGTTAAGGACCTAAAAATTCACCTTCTTGACCATTGGTCCTATGGTAAGCTCTAATGTTATGGTCCCCAAGACCTCTCTTCTACTGTTGTCATATGCCCTCACATGTTGGTCAGTAGGCACAAAGCCTTCAATACTGAAGCCCAAGTAGCTTGCAGTCTTCAAAGGACACACATTCAAAGCATTTCCATCATCTATCAAAACCATCGGTATCCTCTTCCCCATGGAATCTACAGTGATATGCAAAGTTTCGTTGTGGTGCTTCCCCTTCTTGGTTAGATCCTTGTCAAAATAGGAGATGGTGAGTTCCCTATTTATGGACCCAATCATAACATTCAGATCCTGGGAGGTTGTGGTTGTAGGGACTTGGATTTGGTTGAGCAAGTCTACTAGCTTTTGACGGTGTTTGTATGAGGCCATGAGTAAACCCTATAAGGATATGTTGGCTTATGTCTTTTGTAGTTGCTTGAGGACTTCATCTTCCTTGGCAAGTGTTTGTTAGGTAGATCTATTTAGGGCTTCCACGAGGTTGTCAGTCTCTAAATGTGGGGGTTTGAAGTGTCTCCCCCCTTTGATGTGGACAATTTTTGTTGGCCATTAAGGTCAGTGTCTTGAGGTTTGAAGTGTCTTCCCCTATTTGTGGGTGTTTGGTTATTTATCTGGGATTTGAGGTGTCTCCTCATATTTGTGGGTGTTTGGTAATCTCGGGTTCTAATCCTTCATTCCATATGTCATATCCTGTGGCAGTGGTAGATGTCCTATCCATTAATTCTTCCCATGTCATCATGAAGCATTCGGGCAAGTCATAGATCAGGTCAGATGAATCTTCCTTATTTTACTCTTCAATCATCAAGCAATTAATCCTTGGTCCTTTCCCAAAATTGTGATTGGGCAAGGGATTATTAGTGATGCTAGGCCTTGTAGGTGGCGCAATCACCCTATTGTGTATTAGGTCTTGAATTGCATGACGAAGGACAAAACAACGGTTGGTGTCATAACTAGGGCCTTGGTGGTAAACACATCTTTTACTAACATCAAACTTTGAAGGCAAGGGGTTTGAAATTGGTCTTGGGTTTAAGGGTTTCAGTAACCCTTTTGCTTTTAGCTTGTCATACACTTGGCTTATGGGCATATACAGCTCATGAAACTCCCTCCTATGTCTAGGCCCTTGTGGTACTTGCACAGGTAATGTGTGCAATTAATTGATAAGGATCATTTTTATGGATGTTGGAAATCTCTACAGCCTTAGATCCTACATTCTTTTTAAACCTTGGTAGGTCATAAGTCTTTATGGTTCCATTGTTTAAAGCATCCTCAATTTGGGTTCCAATAGAAATTAGAGCTTTAAAGTTGGGAAAGTATTGTGCAAACAAATATTTATGATACACAAGTAATAAATTCTTTACAACCATGGCTAATTTTTCTTCATCACTCGGCCTACTCATCATTTGTGCGGCCTCAGCTCTCCACTTGGTAATGAAAGTGGAGAAGGACTCGTTTGGCTCTTGCTTGGTAGTCTCGAGATCTCTTCTTGTGATGTCCACTTCTATGTTGTACTTGTATTGCTTGTGAAACACTCGACAGATGTCCTCCCAACATCTCGCTTTTGCATCATCCAGGTTGAAGAACCACCTAAGAGCGGCTCCAGTCAATGTGCTTTTGAACATCTGAGCAAGTACTCCTTCGGTCGCGCCTAAGAGCTGCATGGCCCTCATATACATCTTCAGATGGGACTTTGGGCAACCGGTCCCATCAAACTTGTCTAAGGTTGGCATCTTGAACTTGGGTGGCAACCTTGCATTAGGGAACAGTAAGAGAGAATCGTAGTCCATAAGGTCCTCCATCTCACGGGCTCTTCTAATCATCCCCTCCATTTTATTCATCCTTCGTTGATCTTCTTCTCACTTTCTAGGGCTGGTGGATCATGATCAGTCTTGTCCTCCTTTTGATTACTCTTCAAATTCTGGAACTGTTGCATCATTCAGTTCACGTCTTCCTTTAGCTGAATATGACTAGCTACCATGGTGTTGAGTAGCTCTTGGTGTTCATGGGTTCCTTTGGGTTTGGGCGTTCTCCTTCCTCTGCCATAATGTAGGGAGCTTTAAACTTCTTGTGGCTTGAACTGTCTTGGAGGTCGAAGATGGGGTTGTGATGTTGCAGTAGTGGAGTTTCTTCTATGTTTGACAGCTTCAGTATGGTGATGGGAGTGACGGGCTTGGAACTGGAGCTACAAGCTTCAGTGTCGAGCTTAGGTTCTCTTTGTAGCCTTCCTTCAGATCTTGACCAAATTCTCCCCTAATGACAGGCTTGGTCAGGTTAATTAAAGCTAAGACCCCATCCACATCCATCAATCAACCAAAACAAACTCACATAACATGCAATGCAATTTTAACGGGGACCGACCTAAGGATAGGTTCTAAGTCATTATGTTGTAGGGTGGATTTGTTGTTTCATTGTTTCCCATAGCTAGGACGTTACACTTCCCAACTTGTAATGTAATGAACATTGCATTGGTCCGAATGGCATGGTTTGTCCTTTAAAGTCAACAGGAAATGATCTAGTGACTTTAAGCTATGAGTTGGTGAGTTCACCATTGGGTACCCGAATCTAATGAAAGCTGGTGATCCATGGTTACTACCACCACAAAATTGTTGCAAAGGGGTGCATACATATTGTTTGAATGGCACACACTATGACAATTAGGGAAAGATTTTAACAAGCAATACAAACAACAAATTCCATAGACCAAAATATCATACACATCCCATTAAAAATAAATAAACAAACAACTATATCATGCAAGACCATGCAAAACAATGGTACACATTTGGTCACTTAAGGTTAATACGAAACTTAGCCCTCAACATCCCCAGCGGAGTCGCCACTATGAGAGACCTCGAAAATTAGGTTTCCCCAGTGGAGTCGCCACTGGAGAGACCTCACCAAGAGTGCCCTTCAAAAAAGAGAGAGATTTTGTAGTGTGCTTTTTAGGGCACCTCTCTTTTTTGGTAAGTGGTGTGGAGTCGCCACTTATTTTTTTATGTACAAAAAATAAGAAAAAATAAATAAAAAAATACAATACATGACTGAATTGCTTCGTTTCATTGATTGAATAAAAAAAATACAATTTTGAAATTTTGAACTTTATATGACTTTGGGTCCTAGTTACAATCTACCAAAATACATGACTTTTTGTCCTAGTTATAATCTACCCAAAAATAATAATAAAAAGCAAAGATAAAGCTAGATCTACTTAGCCAAAGACCTAAATCCAGAGGCTAGGTTACAGAATGGAAAGGTGTTAGGCACCCATTCCGCCCAAATAGAGTTTGGTCTTCTAGACTCTTGTAACCAATGTACAATTTTTATGCATGTTATGAATCATATGTTAAACATGTGAAATAAACTAAACCACACAAAACCATTTATGAATGTATCCTTTTTTTTGTTTAAAAATTCAGATCTGTTTTAATGATTAAAAAAAATTGGTTTTGACTTATATAAAAAAATTATATCTGTGTTTTGTTTGTGTAAAAAAATGGTTTTTGAAGAGAAAATTCAAATATTTTTTTATTTAATAAAAAAAAGTATTTTCATTGATTAAAAAAAATCAGATCTGTTTTTATATTTGAAAAAGATTTTTTTTTATGGAGAGGATCTCATTCACAAAATAATTTTATGCTATATGGACCAAACAAAACAAACAACAATCACAACAATACAAGATCTCTTTCTTTATTTCAAAATCTACATGCATTAAAAAAAATCAGATATGTATCTAAAGAAGATATAAATTCATTTTTGTTTTAAAAAAAATTCAAATCTACATCTAAGGAAGATGTAGATTCGTTTTTGTTTGAAGAAAAATTCAGATCTACATCTAATAAAGATGCAGATCTATTTTATTTGAAGAAAAATTTAGATCTACATCTAAGGAAGATGCAGATCTGTTTTATTTTACAAAAATTCAGATCTACATCTAAGGAAGATGTAGATCTGTTTTATTTTGAAGAAAAATACAGATCTACTTCTATGGAAGATGTAGATCCGTTTTATTTTGAAGAAAAAGAGTTAATTACACACAGATCTTTAAAACTAAGAAACATATTATAGTAACAATAAAAGAATCAAGAGCATATTTTTACAATCTAAATTAACAAGTCAGAATATGAATAATGAAACAATAAAACATGCATCATCATGATAAGAGAAACATAAAAACAAAAGGGTTTGAAAACAACTTCTTGCATGAGCACTTTTCTCCTTGAGAGGATGTTTTAGGGTTCAAAGAAACTTATTAAGTTATCTTTGAAACCTAAAAACCCTAATTCTTGTAGCAAATCTTAGAGAGAATCAGCAAATATCAGCAATTTGAAAGTCTCAAAACGTATGCCTCTCAGAGCGTAAAAAAAAGGTGCTGAATTATGAGACTCAGACTCTATTTATAGAGGCCAAAAATCTCTAAAAAATAGGCACGGATGATTAGAATGTGAATCCGGACTCATCCTTTTGCAAAAAGGTCGAAAAGGGTGTGCCTTATCGTCACCCAAAGGCCATTGGGCCAAAGCCCAAAAAGAGGCAATTCGGCACTTTTAAAGTGCTATTTGGCACTCCAAAAGTGCCGAATTGGCTCTTGGATGCCGAACGCATTTTCGTGTTCAAGTGCTATTTGGACTCTCCTTCTAGGGTTTTTTGACCGGTCCTTGTATCTAGACGTGTTTTCATCCTCCGTCCATGATTTTTTTTAAAAAATCTCTTTTCTAGATAATTCAGGCTTTTTAAAAACAATTATCTTGAACGATTATCTTGTGGATAAATCCCTTAAAATAAATCTTGATAAAGTTCTGATTATTCACAATTTTATTGTTATCCAATCATCCATTTTATTCCTATTCATGCAACCCTACTTTAAACACTAATTATCAACCAATCACGTAATTATTTAATTAATTTTAATTGTTTGACCAATCAAAATTAACTTAAATTAATCGTGTGTGGTCGACTCTTCCTAGACACAGTGCATATAGACCGTGCAAACTTGATCATGCGATATTTTTTGATCCGATGGTTCAATTTAGAAGCTGGACACATCGTTGCAACCGTTAGAATCTCAAGATCATTGTAATGATATGCAATGAATAGACTGATGCATGCAATGCAAGAACAAATTGATGCATGTAATGCAAGAACAAAATGATGCATGTAATGCAAAAATAATTTTTTGGGTACATGGATGGTCACTCTAGTCATCTTCCTTGATTAAATCATGGGTGCAAAATCAAGTGTCTACACAACCTGTTTTCAAAAACCATGATTACCCTCTAACAAATTTTTCTAGAAAGCCCCGTCGATTTATATCCAAAAGGGATGTAAATAGAAAGTGGATGGAATATAGTATAGATAAGGATGCAGTATTTTGTTTATATTGCTACCTATTTGGGCAAGATGTTGGTAAGCAAGGAGGAGGTGAGACTTTTGTAACGAAGAGATTCAAACTTTGGAATTAGAAAGAGAAGTTAAATTCCTATGTTGGAGGAGTTAATAGTGCTCATAACCAAGCTGTCAAGAAGAATAAAGATCTAATGAAAGAAAAACAACACATTCAAAGTTTTTTGGTTAAGCAATCAAATCAAAATAAAATTGAATATCGGGATCAATTAAATGCAATAGTTGATTGCATAAGATTCCTTTTATGCTGGGGATTAGCTTTTCGTGGTCACGATGAATCTCAAGGTTTAAGTGATAAAGGAAATTTCCTTGAGCTTCTACCATTTTTGGGGGATCACAATGAATCTATCAATGAAGTGTTGCAAAAAATTTCGAAAAATTGCAAGCTTACCCACTATGAAATTCAAAAAGACATTGTGAATACAGTTTCATGTGAAACATCAAAAGCCATCATCAAGGATCTTGACAATGGGTTCTTTTCAATATTAGTTAATGAGTCATGTGATATCTCAGTGAAAGAGCAAATGGCCCTCGTTGTTCATTATGTGAACAAAAAAATTATTATAGATCGGTTCCTTGGTATTGTACATGTAGCAAGTACCACCGCTTTGTCACTCAAATATGCTATTGAATGTTTACTTTGTGAACATAATTTGAGTTTATCGAAACTACGTGGGCAAGGTTATGACAGGGCTAGTAATATGCAAGGTGATATTAGTGGTCTCAAAACTTTAATTTTGAAAGAGAATAAGTCAGCATTTTATGTCCATTGTTTTGCTCATCAACTTAAATTGACTCTTGTTGCCACTGCAAAAAATCACATTAACATTGCTGAATTTTTTTATGTGGTTAGTAATTTAGTAACTGTTGTTGGAGGCTCTTGTAAGAGAAGAGATGCTCTTCAAGATGCACAATTTGTCAAAATTAAAAAAGAATTAGAGAATGGTGTACGTAGAAGTGGGCAAGGTTTGAATCAAGAGACAAATCTTAAACGTCCTGGTGATACACGTTGGGGATCATATTAGGGGATTATTCTCAACTTGATTTTGATGTTCTTTGCTGTTGTTGATGTCCTTGAGATTATTAAAGAAGATGGCCTCTCCAACCAAAAAGTTGAAGCTCGATCTATTATAAGGTCAATTCTATCTTTTGAATTTGTCTTTGCTCTACACTTGATGAAAAACATTTTAGGGATCACAAATGAGTTGTCAATAGCATTGCAAACAAAAAAAAAAAAAAAAATCAAGATATAGTAAATGCTATAGATCGTGTTAAAGTTTCTAATCAACAATTGCAAGTGATGAGAGATGATGAATGGATATCTTTATTGATTGAAGTGTCTTCATTTTGTACCACACATGATATTCTTATCTTGAACATTGATGAAATATTTGTAGTTAGTGGGAGGCCGCGATGCAACACCCAACAAAATACAAATTTACATCATTATCGTGTTGAGCTATTCTACACAGTCATAGATTTGCAACTTCAAGAGCTTTTTCAGAGGCGAATACTAATTTGCTACTTTGTATGGCTTGCTTGAATCCAAGTAATTCATTTGTGGCTTTTGATAAGGAAAAGTTGATACGTCTAGCAAAGTTCTATCCATCTGATATTCTTGGGCAAATATCTTGGCACTTGACTCTCAACTTCAGAATTACATTTTTGATATGCGCAGCAATGACTTGTTTTTAGAGCTTTAAGGAGTTGGTAAACTTCCTAAAAAGTTAGTAAACACATGGAAGCATGAGACTTATTCATTAGTCTATTTGCTTGTGAAGTTAGTTTTGACCCTTCCTGTTACTTCTACAACAGTACTAGAAAGAAGTTTTTCAGCAATGAAATATGAAAGTTCACTTGATGTGTAAAACACTAGTGAATGTTTAGACCCCTAATATCAAAAATACCAACACAAGCTTATATTTAAAAAATATATATGTGCGGAATGATAAAAATAAGTTATACCCAATTTGGCAAACAACCTTAACACATAAATAATCATAAATACAGCAGCAATTAAAGGTTAAAGAGTAAGGAAGTAGAGATGTAAATAGAAGGATAACATCAGCACATGTTATCAAAGAGGAAACCGAAGAACTCAGCGAAAAACCTCTTCGCTGCCCTCCAAACAGTAAAATGATCCAATAGAGATTAAAGTTGGGATGCACAAATAGCAATAGACCCTTCAAGCCTAATCTACCCAATGCACCTAAGCCCTCCAAGCTTCTTGCTTCAACAAGGTTAAGCCTAACCGTGTCTTCTCTAGCTTTCAGGATCATGCAATAAGCTCTATATTGCATCCGCCATCCTTAGCATCTTCCAATGCTTCCCAAGCTTCAAAAGCACTCTCAACACTCTAAATGGGTGTGGATTGTATTTGGGTACAAATCTCCTCTCAATAGGTATAACAATGGGAGAGGGAAGGAGAAGAGACTACAAAGATTTCTCTCTAAGAGTGAGTAGCTCTCTCTCTAATAAGGTGGGTGTGTTATAGAAACCTCTCTTAGGGTTTTTCTCTTAATAGGCTTTACTCCATTTCTGTAGGTAATGAGGGCATATATCGTATGAGTGATGGGCAAATAGGTCACACTCAAAAATCCTCTAACCAATGAAATTCGCGGGTCACTCGCAGGTCACCTGAGTTGCGAAAATAGCTGGCACAGCTAGTACATGACTCTTCAACTTCCACAGTTGGTACTTGACTCTTCAGCTTCTGACACGTGCTCCTCATGTGACTTTTAGCTGTCTTGATCAAATCTCCACCACTTAATACTAAACCCATTACAAATAAATCCCACAAAAATACAAGGAAATAAATTTATGCAATTACAACACCTTTTGTCATGGAATAAACCAATACAAATGTTATGAGAAAAACCATAACCTCAAAAAAATATATAAAGAATGAACTGCGCAATCGAATGGGAGATCAGTGGATGAATGATTGCTTGGTTGTGTATATTGAACGAGATTTAGCTTGTAGCATTGATAATGAGACTATCATGCAATGATTTCAAAATATGAAAACTCGTAGAAGGTAATTGTAAACTTTATGTATTTGCGTGTGTTTTTATTGTTATTGTTGTCAATATATGAATTTCTCTTTTTATTAAATTGTATATTTTATACTTTTTAAGGAACACCTTGAGAAAAATTTCCGGAGCCGCCACTGGTTCAACCAAGGCAAGACCTTGAAGAAACAACAAAGTAGTAGGTAACTTTGGGAAAGAGGGCTGAGACCTGTGAAGTCACTCTCATAGCCTAGGATCTTTGCAAAGTTGCCTTCCTAGCTCTACAAGCAAACCCATGCTTCCTTGATCTTGGCAGAATGCAAGGCTGATCAGAAGGACGTATCTTCCATTAGAAGAAACACTCACAACACTTCCAGAAGGAGACCTACGAGGCAACGAAACAAGAACCAAAGCGGTAGGGGCAGAGGCATGTCCCCCAACCCCCCTACCCCCGCCAAAGCTCTTGAAACTCGTTTATACTATTATATGAAAACAAGCTAGGTTCCTGTAATTGTAACAATTGGCCCCCCTAATATCCACTCCATTGTCCACTATTAGTTTTTATGGATTTCACTTTTCCCTTTTCTTTACAGTCCTAAAATTTAGTTGGAAAAAGTTTCATTTTAAACTAGTTAAAAGAGAAAATATTCAAACTCTACTGATATCTTTTTATTAGATGTGAATTTTCAAATTCTAAAAGTTGGATTGCTTGTTCTTATTATATCTTTCATGCTTGCAAAATTATAAGAAAATCAAAGAACAATAGCTATGTCATCAATCAAATATTTAAATTTCAAGTTTTTGTGATCTAAAATTATGCATAAAGAATAGGTTTATTAATTGAATAGTAAATAACATTCAATTTGAATGAAATTTGACATGTATGTTAAGAACATAAATTACATGAAATCCAGCAATTATATTTTAAAAATTCACATTCAATAAAAAGATATAAGAAAGTTTGAAGGGTTTCTCTCCAAATTAATTTAGAGAGAAACTTTGTCTAATTTAGTTTCTCACATGTGGACTTCACCCAACAAATATACACATTTACCAAATGCTAATAAATCCCAAGTTTCTAGGTTGCCCTTTATTTTAATTTTATTTTCTAAGAAACTAATTAAAAGTGCATGCATTGATGTGTCCCATTGTGAAAAACTATTGTGTACTACTATAAGTTTTTTTTTTTTTGGGGTGGCATTCCTAGTCTGTTCAAAGTTCATTTCTTTATTTCTCTCTATCATCATCTTTTTTTTTTCTCCACAAAATTGATCTTTTTCGACCATTGGCATCCCCCCCCCCCCCCCCCCCCTCCCCGCTCTCAAAGTTCTCCATTTTTCTCTCTCTTTTTTTCCTTTTCTTTCTTTTTTTTTTCTAGAAGAAAATTTGATGGGAAATATTAGGTTTTTCAAATAATTGTTTTTGTAAGTATTTATAGAAAGTTGGAGAAATATTGCATACTAATTTGAGTTTAGAAATATCATAATATGTTAAATTTGATACATAGTTATGACTAACGTATGAATACATAATTCGGCTCCTCAAGTTAAAATTTCTGGCTACGCCACTGTAAAGAGGTAAAAAAACATAAAAGAAAAGCACCCCCAAGGTCTACGGCAAAACCAAGACAAGAAGGGAAAATAGTAATTTCTTCAACTCTTGTGAAGAGGAGGGACAAGATCTAGACGGTTGCAATTAGAATCAGCTATACCTAGGGCTATCCCCATGAACGGAGGCATACATTGACTATGGGGGCCAATGGCCCCCGCCCCCTAAATTTTTTTTAAGAAAAATATCAGTATATATGTGTATTAACTTTAGCAATTTTATTCTATGAAATTATATTTTGCCCCCCTAACAATATCATTGATTATTTTTAGAGTAATGTTACAACTACAAACTCATCTACAACATTTTTAGAAACCTTTGAAGTACAAATAATTACTAGTTCGCATTTGGACCTATCACTTACATCACTTTTTTATTTACCAATAATCACTCACCATATCAACAATTTGTAAAAACATTTGCAGCTCTAACATTTTCCTCATTTTAAAGGCCATTAAAAAATTTATAAATCTAAAATCTAAAACAATGTATACAAGCATAAAAAAAAAAAAAAAAAAAAATTAGCACAACAACAAAAATCACCAATAGCAAAGCTAAAACAAATTAAGTTCAGTTAACCAATTTTACTCAAAACAAACAACTAACCCCTTAAAATAATAATAATAATAATAATAATTTTGTCTTTTCCTAATAGCAAACGCACACATCAAAAACTCAAACCAAAAAAATAAATTAAAAAATTAAAAAAAAAAAAACCCTCAACAACCAAGAAGCAGCACAATTAGAGGTCAGAGCCGACCCCTTTAACTCCAAGTCCTGGCTCCATTCCTGCATACCCTAATAGAGAAATCTTTTGATCGTAGTAAGAAAAGAGAAAATTCATTGAGAAAATTAAGAGTAAGTGGGAAGCCATATTGATCCAGAGTTCCAAAACCCACAAGCTTTGTAGAACTTTGAGTTTAATAAAGCTGCGAGTGTTGGGGCCTATGGCCTTATGGCTTACCCTCCTTTAATTGGTGAGGAAATTGTGTTAGTTCCATGAGGAACCTTACATTGTAGTTCTATGGCAACCCATTTATAGCAATTCTCTCGGTTATCCTTCCATTTGACTAACGTTGAATTGAAAAAATTTTATTATATTGTCGTTAGTTATTGGTCTTGGTTGTTGGAATCGGGCTTTGCTTGTGCACAGTTTAGTCCAGTAGAACGGCCCCCATTCGGCCGCTGTAGGACTAAGTCTAGCTTTCAAAATCTTCAACAGATAAACTCTGTTCGTTCAAATTCAGGTCCTTTATTTGGGCTTGGGTTCAGCAGGAACAACAAAAAAGTGACCTACAGTGGTGTTAGAAGTATGTGGGGTAATAATTAAATTTACTATATCTCAATAGCTTAACTTTTTGGGACAATTAGTAATTTAACATAGTATCAGAGTATGAGATTCTAAGTTCAATCATTGTCTCCTCCACTCTACCTCTCATTTAAATTCCTACGTGTTGAGCCTCGCCTATTAAAATGCAGTTTCGGCCCACACGTGAAGGGGAGTGTTAGAAGTATGTGGTTAAATAATAATATTTAAGCTAAAATGCAAAACTCACCATCTAAGTTTCACAACTTTTCATTTCAGTTCTTTAAGTTTGCACTTTGTCATTTCAGTCCTCTAAGTTTCAATTCTTCTCAATTTAGTTTTTTGTTAACTCAACATCCATATCTACTGTTAAGCTATCCAAAACGACATTGTTTTGGCCATTATTTAATATTTAATATTTATTTTATTATTTATTTCTTAATTTATAAAAAAACGCTAATTTTAAATAAATAAATAAATAAAAAAACCAGAAATTAAATCATGCAAACGTGTCATCCCTCCCCCATCTAAAGAACACGAGATACAAACCCCACCCACCCCTAGCCTAACCCAATAACTGAGATTGGGATGGAGAAAGAGAGATAGAGATTGAGAGACCAAAATGATCTGCATCTAGCCGTCCATCTCTCGAAGCTTAAAAAAAAAACTTCGAAAAAGGATTAAATGACCTTTGAAAGAAAAAAAAAAATTGTGTTGGGATGCAAAGATTGTTGAAGACTTTGATGGGAAAGATTATATTACTTTGTAGCTAGAAGAGATCGTACACTATTGATAATCTCAATGACAAAGATTAAGGACGAGGGGTCACCGCCATTTTCTAGAAGATCAACCTCCGGAGACATTTTTGAATTTTATTTTATTTTTTTGTGGGTAAAAATTTTGTGATTTAGTTTGATCAATCTATGTTCGTTTGTTTGTTTTGATTGATGGTGTAGAAAGATATGTGTTGATCTATATGACAGGAGTCTGAGGCAGCAACATCCTCTTTTGGTCCTTCAATCTGTCCCTCATCTCCCTCTAATTTCTGGGTTTTTTTAAATTAAGAAATAAATAAAAATTAAATATTAAATTAAGGCCAAAACGACATCATTTTGAGTAATTTAACGATACCAATAGACGGACTGTTAACAGAAAATTGAATTGAGAATGATTAAAACTTAGAGGACTGAAATGAAAAAATGTAAATTTAAAAGACTGAAATGAAAAATTGTGAAACTTAAGGAGTAAGTTTTGCATTTTAGCCTTAAATTTACCATATTGTAATTCCAATAATTTAAACTTTTGAGACAATTGATAATTTAAAAAGTGGTATATCAATAAAGTTCAAAATGAGATTCTAAATCCTTCAACCTAGAGCTTCAATACCTCAATCTATCCATCGTGTTTCACATTTAACTCATTGTCTGAAGCAAAGAACGGCATAATATCGTTTTACGTATTCTCTCTGGAAAAAGATAACCGTCACGGTTTTATTTATGATTGATACGGATACCATGCTTGATGCCACACATAGAAACATAAGCATTTTTATACAAAAAGTTTATACAAAACTTGCTATGTAGGTAAAGACTTTCACGTGATCATATTTTTACTTTTTAATGTTATACTGCATATATATTTAATCTGAACGAAATTTCCTGGTTCCTATATAAAATCTTTAAATATCTAACTATATTTCTATATATACTTTAAAATTTCACATTCACGTCATTCATATACTTCTCTACTCTGAGGGGAATATATATATATATATATATATATATATAGATTGGCATAAAGCTGGTATATAAAAGCTAAGACTTCAATGAAATCAATAGTTAGTTCAGGAAAGTATCCCATGTAATGAAGCCCGATGAAATCTTTAAAATCAGAGATGATCTAAAAATTACAGGGAATAACCAATGAAATCCTAAAAATCACAAATGATCTAAAAAATTAGCTGATGTAAAAACAAAATTTACAACAAGAATTGAAAAATAAGTAAATAAATAACGTATGTATCTTTATAATCATGAGCCAATCACTCACTTCTTTCATTAAAAGGGAGCTGCAGTTGTTATTAGCTTTATAAATCAATGGCATAACCTACTCGCCTCTATTGTGAGAGTCAGATTTTGAATTCTCCCTGTTGATTCTTGTAATTAGAGTTGTAAATGAATCAAACTGTTTAAGAATAACTCAATCATGGATTCAAGGTTTGCGAATAAAGCTAAGTTTATACTCAAGTTTAGGCTTGATTATTAAATGAGTCAAACTCAAATATAATAATATGGTCATAAACATGATACTTAATTTGACTATACAAAATATTATATTTTAAAATATATAATTGTCTATAAATATACTTACATAGATTTGAAATTGATTGCATAAGTTTGTGAATAAATTCATATGATACCAAATTATTATTTGTAGTTCATTGATAATATAATTAGTTCATTCTTAATAAACATTCACAATATATGAAAACGTAAAATATTTTAGTCATGATTTTTCTATATATAGAAAAGAAGTTCATGAACAAACTCAAACTTGTACTTATTTTTTTTTGGTGATGAACTCTGGTTTGGTAATTAAATAAACAAGTTTGAATTTTTAATATTTGGCTCTGCTCAATTTTACTTATTTACAATCCGCTTTGTAACTATAGAATTATACAAAATAAAACAAAAATAAAATAACTGGGCCTCGAAAAACATTTTATATAGCTCCGCTTCTGCATAAAGTATAATATATCTTACCAAACTAGCTAGGTAAGTGATATATATATATATATATATATATATATAAAATTAACGATCCCCGTCTTGGTATATTAGTAGATGGCATAATCCTAGATCTAAAAAAGTAGAGACTTCCTTGGTTGTTGTTTACGTTCTATTATCAATCTCTCATGTACAATGGATAAACTGATAAACACCTACAGCTAATAATATTAATGGTTTATTCTAAGTTGAAAGACAATTATTAGTTTTTATGAACAGTACCATGTAAAGCAATGTGACAAATATTAGCCACATTCTTTCGAAGAGGCAAATGATAGCTACATTTTTTCTACAATGTACAATTTAAATTAATAATTTGCCTATTAAAAAAAGTATACCATGTTAATGAAAGCCATAAGCAAGTTTCATTTTCTTCATTTGTATTTTTTAGTCATATATTGAATTTTATATTCCAAGCCTTGCATATGTATTTATAATTAAAAAAATAGTTGCTTTAGGAAAGTTTGTATATTCAAATAAGAGCAGCAGCCCTAAATTTCTTACGCTAAAGTTTCCACATAGTAAATACGACGTAGGACAGTGAATTTACAAAATTCAATTTCCTTCTTTGGAGCAAACTTGTTATGGCGGGGAATCAGCACGTTATTTCCATTGAGGGATTTTTCAGAAGAGAAGCCGGTGCCGGTGAAACAAGCAGCGCTGTCACTGAGGACGCCCAGACGCACAGCATTTCTATCGAATCTACTAACCTGGAGGCAAAGATTAATACCGTAATGGAGGCAAGAGAAAAGGTGACACCATCCCCAGCACCAAAGATACAAAAGGTTATATTCGTGCTGCGAGATCACAAGGATTTCAAGAAGCTCTATGAGCCAAGAACAGTATCACTTGGTCCTATCCATCATCGTAATGACAAGTACCAGCTAGGAGAGCAGTACAAGCTTCTGTTGACATATGAGTTCGTCAATGGTAGCAAAGAGAAGATAAACTGTTTGTATAAGAAGATTGGGGAGAATATTAATGAACTGAGGGACTGCTTTGAGAAGGGAGTGAT
Organism: Quercus ilex subsp. ballota; assembly: GCA_032727855.1. NCBI lineage: Eukaryota > Viridiplantae > Streptophyta > Magnoliopsida > Fagales > Fagaceae > Quercus > Quercus ilex. The sequence continues at coordinate 9,009,099 of CM064914.1, read as the reverse complement.
TGAAGGCTATGATGATGAGACCCTCATTTGGCTATTGTTGGTGGACGGCTGCGCAATACTACAATACATATACTGCGCAGCTAAGAATAAGTTCGAAGAGTTGAATATAAAACCCGACAGTATAGCCTTTACACAGCAGGATCTGTTTTTGCTTGAGAACCAGCTTCCTTATCGTCTGCTCAAATGGTTGATGAGATGGAGTGGGAATGAAACTGAGTTGAAGAAATCGATTGACAAATACATTGATAGCCACGTTACGGTACCACTACCAGAGGATCATTCATCAATTCTCCGCTGCGCCACCCCAAGTTCGTTGTCGTGGTATCTCTCGAAAAAATCAAAGCAGCAACAAGAGAAGCAAGATGATGGAGATGCCATCCATCTTCTTGATCTTCTAAGGACACGTCTTTTGCATAAGCATCAAAAAAACAAGCCAGAGAAGTCAACAAAAGACGCCTCTAAGGACACGAGTTCGCTATCGAGTTTGCAATCCTATCGCAATGTTCAGGAGCTTCAAGCAGCAGGTATTCATGTGGAACGTAGTAAAACGGAAAATACTTGCTTGGATGACATATCTTTTACTAAACTCTGTTGTTTGGGATTCCTTTGGCTTCCTCCAATAACTGTGGATGACTCAACAAGGCCAAAGTTTTTGAACTTGATAGCCTACGAGATGTGTCTAGATTTCCAAAATGACTTTGCGATCACCTCTTACGTATCCTTCCTCGATTCACTAATCGACGAAGCCGATGATGTTAAGATGCTAAGGAAAGCAGGAATACTCTATAATTGCCTTGGTAGTGATGAACACGTGGCTCAACTCTTCAATGAGATAGGTACTGACTTGGTTCCTAACAGCGAAATATATAGCGACATCCGAGTACAAATTCAGAAGCACTACAAGAACCAGTTGATGACCTGGTTGGCTCAAGTCTATCACGACCATTTCAACAGCCCCTGGACGTTCTTGGCTTTCTTTGGCGCATTGTTAGCACTTGCTCTAACCGTCATTCAGACTTGGTATGCTGTCAAATCTCCTCCAGGACCCTGCAAAAGGTAAAATTTTATTTGTTGTTATCTTTCCAAGTGTGTCTAGCTAGCTGAGAATTACATATGATTTCTATATATATATGCCTCTCAGACCGCTGTTTCCAAATAAAGAGGCCTTAGGAATTCAAATAGTCATGATTTCGCATGGGTCATCCCAAGGCCCCATCATCTTAGTAATTTGTTTACCTTGGTGATTGTACTTACTTTCTAATTTGATGTAATTAATGTGTGGATTGTCTCAGAATTTCTTTGTGGTGTGTAATATATGTGTTATATGAAATTAAGTTTAAAGAAGACTTTTCTCCGCAAAAAAAAAAAAAAAAAAAAAAAAAAAAATGTTCAATGACTTATTTTTTTCATTTTCCTTTTTAGAGAAGTGAATGAAGGAGATAAATGAATAAAACGTAGGAAAAAAAAAGTACTTCACTCCTCTATGTTTAGAGTCACAATTTCTCTCATTATCTTTGAAATCAAGCAATTGTCCATTCTATATTTGAGAAATAAGCAAATATGCTCAATCCCTTATTTTTTTCAATTAAATCCCACAGATCACAATGATTACAAATGTAATCAAAGAAAAGAACAATGTACTCCTTGTCTTTTTCTCTTCCATGTGATGTAAGACTAATAATTATTCAAAAGAGATATTTGTTTATTTCTCAAAGATAAAGGGAGAAATTGGTTGGTTTCAAGGATAAAAGGAAAATTGTGAACTACCTGAAACAATCCCCCTCCCCCCTAAAACTTATTACCTAAAAGAAATGTTGAATTTTTTTCAACTAAAAATCCAAATAGGAAAAAAAAATTATGCGGATATTCATGACACAGATAGCAAATAACAGAAAACAAGTAAGCAACCGCTTATTCTAGCTATTAATGTCATTTTTTTACACCATCAATTAGCTCCAGAGTTGGCCGGACACAACTTTTGTAACAAATTCTTTGAGAAATGAAACTTTAGGATTAATTGTTGTCTGTACGTAGTTGTGGTTTTATTGCATAGAGGTGAATTTCTTGTAACCCCGCACCAAACTTATTTCAGTACGGACAAATTATTTCCTTGAAGAAAGTATTTTCAACACGCCATAAAGTCGAATTATGTTATTTTATCATGTTTTCTACTCAATCTCTTCCATACAACATATTGATCTTAGTTCTAAATGTATAATTATGTGCAGACTTCATATAGTGGTTTAAAACTGCACATTTCCAAATTAAAATTTTTTTAAGCCTCACTATTTTCTTTCTAACCAGAGCAGCTTCGAATATTGCATTTTCAGGAAACTTAAAAATATGCACATTTTCAAATTACAATATATATTTTTTTTCAAAAGCAATATATATATATATATATATATTTGGCATTTGGAGGATTAGAGATGATACTATAATACTTTTAGAATTAAATAACAGCTGCATTTTGTGTGGTTAGATATTAGATATATATATATATCTTTATTGTATTTTTCTTTTATGAATGCAGTTTCCCTGTAGTTTTTATTGTTTTTATATTTTTATTATATGAACTTGTATATGTTTAGATATGTAAAGTCACATTTATTTTTTAAATTATTTAAATTAAACAAATTTATATATGTTTCAAAAGTTTTAAAACTATTATTATGCTCTAATGGTGTAATTTCTAATTTATTTAGTAAAAGATAGAAGGTCATATTTAATGCATAAATCTTCTACTTCTGCAAGGTCTTGGAGAAATGATTAGTAAGCAGTCCAAAATTTTCTTTTTAGAAAGGGTAATTCTCTAGATTCAAACCCACGAGCTTTCTAATTTATTTAAAGACTAATTTTTGTTAGATATAACATAACATATATTAAATCATGTTAAAAGTATATAGGTTATTTTTATATTTAATTTTTAAAGAAATTTAAGCGCTTTGTCTATCAAATACGCTTGCATTAGTAAACAGTGGTAAAAATGTGTGTGTGTGTGTGTTTTTTTTTTTTTTTTTTTTTTAATAAAATTAACTGGTTCGTGCTCATGCACAGCTTCGTTCAACTTAAGTTATAAAACAAGTTAAATCTTTACAAAATTGTGTACACTTATTTAATTCTATTGGTATATCAATAAGTTCAAATTAAGATTCTAAATTTTTCAAGCTAGAGTTTCACTCCATCACACGTAAAGGTGGTAAAATTAACACAAACTCATTTGCCCACCCAAACCCACTCACTTAAATAAGACCCAAACGCATCCAATTATTAATTGGGTTAAATGGATATTAACCCAATTAACATTAATATTGCTGAAATAACCGCTAAACCCACCCATTTGACACCCTTACTCACACTCAATAATTTCGTATATCACATTTTACTCTATTGTCTAAAACACGAATGGCATAATATCATTCTACTCTTCTTCTTTTCTTTTTCTTTTTCTTTTTTTTTTTTAATGAAAAAGATAACCGTGAATAATAAACAAGAACCATTTTGCTCATTCTTGGTGCAAGAGATAAAAACATAAACAGTTTTATTGCAAAAGTTTATACGAAACTTGCTATGTAGGTAAAGACTATTTCAAGTGTATCACATTTTCAGTTTTTATTGTTTGGAGCACGATACATTCAGTGGGTAATTAATCTGATTGAATCTCCTGGTTTAACCCGTATACCTTAACCCCAAATAGATGAATTCTTAGATAAGTATCATAGCACAGAATATGACAAAGTATATATTTTTTGAGGTATTTTTGGCAATTTTTTAGGTTTGTGGGGCATTTTGGTCAATTTTTAGGTTTCGAGAGTATTTTGGTTATTTTTTTAGGTTCAAAAGTTATTTTAGTCTTTTTTTAGGTTTAGGGGTATTTTGGTAATTTTTAGGTTTCAGGGATATTTTGATCATTTTTTTAGATTTCAGGTGTATTTCAATTATTTCTTTGGTTTATGGGGTATTTTGGTCAATTTTTAGTTTTCAGAGGTATTTCGGTCATTTTTAGTGGATTTTGATCATATTTGGTCATTTTTAAGGTTTAAGGGGGTATTTTGGTAATTTTAAAGGATTTTAGAAGTATTTTGGTCATTTTCAAGTTTAAAGGGCAGTTTGGTAATTTTGATTATTGGATAATTGGGTGGGTTGGGGTTTACCCATAATAATTAGGTTGAATTGGATTTGGGTTAAAGGTAATTAGTTAAATGAGCAATAAATAGGTAAATGAGTTTTATGTACCCAACTCAATTATGCCAGTCTCAAACTCATCCATTTGACACTCCTAGTTACACTCAATATTTCGCATATCACATTTAACTCTATTGTCTAAAACACGAATGGTATAATATCGTTCTACCTTTTATTTTATGAAAAAGATAACCGTGAATAAGAAGTACAAGAACCATTTTGCTCATTCTTGATGCAAGAGATAAAAACATAAACAGTTTTATTGCAAAATTTTATACGAAACTTGCTATGTAGGTAAAGACTATTTCACGTGTATCACATTTTTAGTTTTTATTGTTTGGAGCACGATACATGCAGTGGGTAATTAATCTGATTGAATCTCCTGGTTTAACCAGTATACCTAGTTAAAATCTTTAAATAATCTAGCTATAATTCAATACCTTAACCCCAAATAGATATATTCTTAGATAAGTACCATAGCACAGAATATGACAAAGTATATATTTTTTTGTGGAATGCAATGATGAATCATAAAGTCTAAGCTTCATTGCAAGAGTGTATCATAAAATTTGCAATCTAAATAAAGTCAGGAGGAAAAGCTTTTGTTCACTGTATCATAGAACAACTAGCTGTATATTAGAAGAGTAGCATAAAGCTAGCATAAATTAAAGCAAAGACTCCAATAAAATTATGCGTGTTTTATACCAAACCTGCTCAATGGATAAATGCATAAAGCTAGTCACCATCAATGCTTTATTCAGAAAAGTGTACCATATATGTAATGAACCCCTAGCAAGTTTCTTTTTTTGGTAAACAACCGACCTGCAAGCAAGTTTTAGTTTCTTTTATATTTGTTTCCACATATCTGGTACTGGTAGATTAAGTTTCAAGATTGCCATTTTTATCAAGTCATAAAATATAGTTGATTAAAAAGAAGGTGTATATGTATTCACAACTTTTAAAGTTGACCTACTTCAGTCAATGTATAATTGTATAACTTTAAAAGTTTGTTAGAGTAGTTGTAAAAATTTAAATTGACACTATTCATTTTGCATTTAGTTTTTCATTCTCTCTTTACGTATTCTAAGGAAGAAGAAAAAGAGTGAATGATGATTATTATGTGTGAAGAAAGAGAAACAATTACAAAAAATTAAGAAAAAGTGATATTTTAATGAAATGTAATATAAAATAGATAATCAGATGTGAAATGTTTTGAAAAGTGAGTATTTAAAATAGTAAAAGTAGATTCTTATGCTAAAATAGACGTAAAGTTTTGCATAAACTGATGGCCCTTAGAGCACTTGCATCAGTACTTGTATAATAGAAAAAGTATCACATTTTAGCCAATAAAATTAAAATTCACTCTCATCAGGCCATGCAAATTTATGTAAAAATATATAGTTGATACAATAACTGTACTTATTAATATATACTGACACTATTCATTTTGTATTTAGTCTTTTAATCTTTCTTATGTATCTTGAGAATAAAGAAAGATAAACAATTTAAAAAAAAAAGATTATATTTTAATAAAATGTAGCATACTGAAATTAGTTTGTGATCTAGATTCTAGACAGTATGCGGCTGCTCTTTTAATTTCAGCTGCTTGTTCTTTGCATGTGTGTTTCAAAAACTCTTGCTTGTTCATGGAAAGAAAAATTGCAACACTCCTAAATTCCTCAAGCAAAGTTTATCAAGTGTAAATCCAATTCTAGGACATGGATGAGTTGCATCGGAGGAACATTGTCATAAGACATTTATTACTTAAATTATTTTAAATTAAATAAATCAATATATGCTTTAAAAGCTTTTAAATTATTATTATATTCTAACGGTATAATTTCTAATTTATTTAATAAAACAATAAAAAGTCATATTCATCGCATGAATCTTTCACTTTTGCATGGTTTGAGAAGTGTCAATTGTTTTGGACTTCAATTAATCTTGGCTTTTAACTTGGCCGCGTGACTTGGCTTTCAGAAGTGCCAATTTTTTGGGACCCAAGCTAGTCAATTGGAGTATTTTTTATTTTTATTTTTTTTTGAATGTGTGTAATATTTTTTTTCCCTGAAACAATTTCCTTAGTGCATTTGAACTCTATTCATATATCAAGGAATTTAATTTACATACTTCTTTGAAGTCCAAACTTGTTTTATTATTCAGGCTTGAGTGTTTAATGAAGCCGTGTATGGCAGAATGAGCACGAACTAAACCATTTTTTTTAACCTTTTACTAAAGCAAGCGTGGTATACGATGCCCAACTTTCAAAATTTACACACTTTTTCCTATAAATTATGGGTTATTCCTTCATGTTTATGCAACAAGATTGGTATCTAATGTAGCAGCACTTTTGTGAGAATTTTCTTATGATTCGAACCTAGCTAGTTATACGCATCAACATTTCTATGATAAATCGTGCTTCAAACAAAATAATTAAGAACATATGTGATACACGTGAAAGTCTTTATCTACCCAGGAAGTTTGGTATGCACTGTTGCGATAAAACTGTAGTTTATATTTTTGCATCAAGCCTAGTATCAAGCATAACTCTGAAGTAAACCAATTTGAAAAAAAAAATAAATAAATAAAAAATCAACAGGTAACGAACATGGCGACCATATGATATATTGACAATGGAAATTTATAATGCTCGGAAGTTCTTAAATCTTAACAGTCGATAGCACAGTTTCTCTCTCTTGTTTTACTTGTATTTTGGCAACATTAATATCAAAATTTATATCTCTCCTCATTTGGTTAAAAAACTTTGCACAGCATATATAAAGCCAATAAACTTTAATTTTTATAATATTTGGCCAAAAGACTTTAAAAAGTGTGTCATAACAAATTTTCTACGTAAATAAAGTCAGGAGGAACAAGTTTTTGTTAACAGTATCGTTTAAATTTTTTTTTTTTTTTTTTTTGATAATCGTTTAAAATTAATTATATTAGTAGATTAGATTAGCATAAATTAAGATCGAATATCAAAGCAAAGAGACTTCATTGAAATTCAGTATGTTTAATGGGAAAGACATCTAGTCCGCTACCAATAGTTTATTCAGAAAAGTGTACCCTGTAACCAAAAGCCTTTAAGGGAGTTTCAATTTCTTTTAAATTTTTGTCCACGTTCAAAATATGAACAAAATTCGGCAATAAACTTAATTATAGCATAAAATTATAACTTCATTCAATATTTTTATTGGATATAAATCTTGACAAGTTTATTATTAGATTACATTTTTTTTTTTTTTTTTATATCCTTCTTACAAGTAAAATTTCTAGAATATAAAAAACTAATAATTAATTATGTCATCAATCAAGATTCAAATATTTAAATTTTGAGTTTTTTTAGTTTAAAATTATACATAAAAAATAAGTTTATAAATTAAATAGTAAATAACATCCGACTAACACAAATTTAAGGTGTGTGTTAAAAACATAAATAAGATGCAATTTAACGGTAAAATTTCCATAAACTGGATTTGTAGTTTTAAACTACAACTAAGTGTATAGTAAAACTTTATTTTAAAAATATTATTACATGCTCATTAATGTACACTTGAGTTTTTTCTTCTCAAAAAAATGTTCACTTCGTACACACAATTAATGTTTATAATTTCGCATATATTATCCACATTTTTTAAATATATCCACATTTAACATATGAAATAGGTGGTGACTTTCAGTTAGTTCAATTGATCAAGTCTCTGATAGTTGAATAAGAGACTTGAGGTTCAATCCCCGCCTACACCAAAAATCGATTGGTGTCTTGGTCTGATAATAATGAGCTATCATCAAGAGTGAATACTATAAGTTAAAACTCTAAAAAAAAAAAAAACATATGAAATAGGTGATGTGGGGCCGGTTATCCAAAAAGGTGATGTGGATATCGTAGGAAATGGGCTCGTGGCCCAACGGCCCAGTCCGAGGACATTCACTTATCCGAGGATGGTTAAAGAAAGATATTGTGGGAGTAGTATAAGAAAAAGGGATGGAAGTCATATATAGCGGCCCAACACGCGTCCGAGGATAAGATCCACCTCGGATATCATGGTCCGAGGTGGATGTAACTATCTTAGTATTCAGGGTAATCCGCAAAATTGTATTAGAACTGGAAAGTGAATATTGAACAAAGGAGGAACCGGGAGAGATAAAAAATATCTTCTAAATCTGCTACCTCCACATTAAATGCTTCCCAGCTAACTCTCTGGCCGCATTAATGTGGAGGTGATACCTGAACAGTAACCAAGCAGCCTTATGGTTGCTGAGCGAAGGTTCCGGGAAGTGCTGGATGGAATAGAAAGGAGTTCCCAGAATAGAGCCTACACGTGTACGATGAAAATTGGGTGAGGAACGTGGTATATAACCTGAAAGTGGATGACATTAATGGGGACTGAAAAAAAAAAAAAAAAAAAAGGATAGAACCCAAAAAGATATCCCCTAAAACCTAGCCGAGGAAAGTTTTTATCGTTTAGTTAGTTTGAAGCGTCCTTTGCTACACAATGATCATGACCTTTTCTACCGAGTGGAATTAGTTCTTTCACCCACTCTCTAAAAATTTATTGTTTGGGCTTGTAGGGCTAGAAACCCATCCCTATTCTGGGTCCAATCCAATTTGAGTCCCTACAATTGGCGCCATCTGTGGGAAGAGCTTGATCTATTCGTAAGGAAAGGCAAGTGTAGCGGTTGTGATGGAAGGGGGAGCACCGCAGCAGCCAGTGGTGGGCCCATAGCAAGTGGATGTTAATCCACCCCAGGCAGAGTCCAGGGACTCTCAGCATGGTCATCCGCTGGTAATCCTTGAACAGAGAGGGGGTCGTGAGGGAAGTGAGAATAACCCACACTGACAGAAGTCATTCTCGGGGGAAAAGCCATATTACCCACGTAAGGAATGACGGGGACATGCATCGTGAGATTAACAAATTGAAATGGGAATTGCGACATGAGCGACGAAGACGTATGACTCACAACTCTGGGTAATCCTCTGAGGAGTCAGATAACACCAGTTACAGACAGAGGTCAAGAACTCCACCCAGTGAATCTTTCTCGTATGATGAGGAGTACTACCATGAACGAAAATATAAGAGTCCACCTCGCCAGGGCTTAGGGAATGACTCCCTGAACAAAGCGTTGAGTCAAGTTTTCAAATAGCCCTTCACGCGACGCATTGAGGATGCAGATCTTCCTCGGCGGTTCCATCAGCCAGTGTTCACCATTTATAATGGTCGAACAGATCCAGTGGAACATGTTAGCCATTTCAGTCAAAGGATGGCCGTTCATGCTAAGGATGAGGCCTTGACGTGCAAAGTTTTCCCATCTAGCCTGGGTCTAGTGGCGATGAGATAGTTCAACGGTCTAAGCGCGAATACCATTGACTCCTTTGAGAAGCTCACCCAAGCTTTTGGTGCCCGCTTTATCACCTGCAGGAGGGTTGTTCAACCCTTGGGATCGTTACTATCCATGTCTATGCAGGAGGGGGAAACCCTGAAGGCCTATTCTGATAGATACTGGGAAATGTTCAACGAAGTAGATGGAGCCTATGATGACGTGGTCGTTAATACCTTTAAGGAGGGCCTTCCAACCGAGCATGATCTGAGGAAATCTCTGACTGGTAAACCTGTTACCAACGTGTGTCAGCTTATGGATCGGATTGACAAGTATAGAAGAGTAGAGGAGGATCAGATGCAAGGTAGAGGAAAGTCCAAGGTAGTCCCTCAAGAGAGGAGGGATTTCAGGTCGGACCGGAACAATAACAACTGACCTCAGAGGGACTTCGGGGGGCAATCAGGATCTGCTAATTTCCAAGTGGTTAATGTCGTGTTCCGAGAACCAGTACAACGGGTTCTGGAGAAGATAAAGAATGAGCCATTCTTCAGATAGCCCAATAGGATGGCAGGGGATCCTGCAAAACGTAATCAAAACCTTTACTGCTAATACCACCAGGACCATGGACATACTACTGAGGATTGCAGAAATTTGTGGAACCACTTGGAACAGCTGGTCCGAGAAGGGAAGTTGACCCAGCTTCTGCATCATTCCAGTGGCTGAGGAAGTCAAGCAGGTTCTACATTTCGGGGGGATGCCTCTTCAAGACCCCCCTAGGAACGATAAACGTTATATTTGCCGCCCCGGGAAAAACAGGGTCTTGCCCCTCCAAGGTAATGTATGTGTCTCATTGTTCGGATGAGGGTTCCAGTTCAATGCCGAAGAGAGCCAAACTGGGCACCTCACTGGTGTTGGGCTTTTCAGATGAAGACAAGAGAGGAACCATACAACCACATGATGACACTTTGGTGGTTACACTTAGGATTGGGGGATATGATGTGAGAAGGGTGATGGTTGATAAGGGGAGCACAGTCGAGGTGATGTATCCTGACCTATATAGGGGGCTGAATTTAAGACCCCAGGATCTGACAGCCTATAGCTCCCCGCTGGTGGGTTTTGGGGGTAGATCGGTCATTCCGATGGGTATGATTGGATTACCTGTGCAAACTGGCTCAGATGTGGTGGAGGTGGATTTTATAGAGGTAGATGCTTTTTCTCCGTATACGGCTATTTTGGGTAGGCCTTGGCTGCATACCTTGGGGGCTGTTTCTTCTACTCTTCATTAAAAGGTAAAATATCCATTGGGAGGCCAGGTGTTAGAAATATTAGGAAATCAAGCAATGGATAGGCAGTGCTTGATAACGGCTATTTAACATTGGCCGGAGACAGACACTTCGGCCACGGCCAAGAATGACTTATAGCAATCAAAGACTCCGGTGACCCTCTTCAGCACATCTACCGGTGAAGCGGAGAGTGAGAATTTGGAGAGGGTGAGTGTTGGGGATGATCTAGATAAGTTCTTTCAGGTTGAGGCACAGTTGTCTTTGTTGGAAAATGAGCAATTGGTTGAGGTCCTTAGAAGAAATATTAATGTGTTTGCATGGAATGCTTACGAAGCCGCAGGGGTGGATCCAGACTTCATTTGTCATCATTTGAATGTTAATCCTTCTGTTATTCCGAAGAAACAGCCACCTCGACGTCTGTCCAAGGTACATGCCGAGGCTATCAGAGACGAGGTAACCAAGCTCAAACAAGCAGGGGCTATCAAGGAGGTGTTTTACCCCCAATGGTTGGCCAATACGGTTGTGGTGAAAAAGAAAAATGGAAAATGGCACGTATGTGTTGATTTCACGGACCTTCATAAAGCTTGTCCAAAAGACCCTTTTTCTATGCCCCATATAGATCAACTGGTGGATGCAACAGTGGGCCATCCTCGGATAAGCTTCCTAGATGCCTTTCAGGGCTATCATCAGATCCCACTGGCATTGGATGATCAGGAAAAGTCCGCTTTTCTAACTCCCACTGGAAATTATCACTACAAGGTAATGCCCTTTGGGCAAGAGCGGGGTCTACATACCAGCGGATGATGACGAAGATGTTTGAGCCACAATTGGGCAAGAGCATCGAAGTCTATATTGATGATATGGTTGTGAAGAGTAGGGTAGTGGCCGAGCATGTGACAGACCTCACCAACACTTTTGAGATTTTAAGGAAACACAAATTGCGACTGAACATACCTAAGTGCTCATTCGGGGTAAGTTCAGGGAAGTTTTTGGACTACCTGGTGACTCACCGAAGAATTGAAGTGAATCCCAATCAAATTTGAGCCATAAGTAGCTTGCAACCACCTCGGAATCCCAAAGAGGTCCAGAGGTTGACTGGGATGACCGCTGCTTTGAATAGATTCATATCCAAGTCGGCGGATAGGTGTAGACCTTTTTTCCTTTTACTCCACGAGTGGAAAAGATTCGAATGGACTGAGGACTGCGCCCTGACATTTTAGCAACTTAAAGAGTATCTATCTCGACCACCCATTATGTCCAGTCCCGAGATGGATGAGGTCCTTTTTTCCTACTTGGCGATAGCCATTTATGCGATCAGTTTTGTTATGATACGAGTAGACAATGGCGTACAACGGCCGGTCTATTACGTGAGCAAGTCGCTTCATGAGGCTGAAGTACGTTATTTGCCGTTGGAAAATGCCATTTTGGCAGTGGTGCACGCCACAAGGAAACTTTCCCATTATTTTCAGGCACACACTGTGGTCGTCCTAACTCAGTATCCACTCAAAGCAGTACTTCGGAGTGCAGACTACACTGGCAGGATTGCCAAGTGGGGCACAATTTTAGGGGCTTTTGATATTAAGTATATGCCTCGTACCTCTGTGAAGGGTCAGATTCTCGCCGACCTGGTGGCCGAATTTGCTGAAGGCCCTGAAGAAATAGAGACAAGCCCACATGGCATGGATGAAAAATCAGTTGGCCTTATCTCCACGCAACATGCCTCACCCTGGAAGGTGTATGTGGATGGAGCAACAAACCAGCGAGGGTCAGGAGTGGGGCTGGTTCTGATATCTCCTGTGAAGGTCATTATCGAGAAGTCTTTAAGGTTGAGATTCTCAGTTACTAACAACGAGGCAGAGTATGAAGTTTTATTAATAGGGATGGCGATGGTCAAGAAACTAGGTGGGAAAGCAGTGGAGATTTTCTCGAATTCGAGATTGGTCGTGGGCCAGGTTAGAGGGGAGTTGGAAGCTCGGGACACAAGAATGCAGGAATACTTGGGCCAGGTTAGACGTATGCAAGTAAATTTTGAATTTTTTGAAGTAACCCATGTCCCTAGGAGCAGAAATGCTCATGCAGACTCTTTGGCTACTCTTGCTACCTCCTCGGCGCGCAAAACTTACCCCGAGTGATAATGGTTGAAAACTTAAACACACCCACCCCAGTAACGGAGGACTTGCTTCTGGTCAATCAAATCAGTTCGGCGCATAGTTGGATGGATCCTATACTGTTGTTCCTCGAGAAGGATATACTGCCTGAGGATAGATCGGAGGCTGAAAAGATACGAAGAAAAGCTCGACGGTTTTGGCTGTCAGAGGACAAAAAGTTATACAAACACTCTTTCTCTTGGCCATATCTGCTTTGTGTACACCCCGAAACCTCAGAGGCACTTCTAGAAGAGCTACATGAAGGGCTTTGTGGGAGTCACACTGGAGAAAGATCTTTATCTCACCGGGCAATTACTCAGGGGTATTGGTGGCCAGGCATGCAAAAGAAAGCACAGAAGTATGTTAGGAAGTGTGATCAATGCCAAAAGTTCTCCCCGAACATCCATCAGCCGGGGGGAATTCTTAATCCTCTTTCTAGTCCTTGGCCTTTTGCTCAGTGGAGCTTAGACATCGTTGGCCCTTTCCCTAAAGCAGTAGGAAATAAAAAATATCTACTAGTTGGCACAAACTACTTCACGAAGTGGGTCGAAGCCGAGCCTCTGGCCAATATCAGGGATGTGGATGTCAAGAGGTTTGTCTGGAAGAATATCATTACTCGATTCGGGGTTCCTCAAGCTCTCATCTCGGATAATGGTCTTCAATTTGATAGCAAGGCTTTTAGAAAGTATTTTTCTGATCTAGGGATAAAGAACAGATATTCCACTCCGGCCTATCCATAGGGAAATGGGCAGAACGAGGCTGTCAACAAGGTCATAGTGGGTGGGCTCAAAAAAAGGTTGGATGATGCAAAGGAAAAATGGGTGGAAGAGCTACCACATGTCCTCTGGACGTATCGAACAACACCTCGGAGGTCAACAGGGGAAACCCCATTTTCAATGACATACGGGGCTGAGGCTGTAATTCCTCTTGAAATGGGCTTTCCCACACTAAGGACTAGTACTTTCACTTCGAATGGAAATGATGAACTGTTGAAGAAGAATCTAGACTTGATAGACGAACGACGGGAGAATGCGATGGTTCAATTGGCCTACTACCAACACAAGCTAAAACAAGGTTATGATGCAAATGTCAAGTTGAGGTTGTTAGCCCCAGGAGATTTGGTATTGAGAAAAGTCTTGGGAATTACCAAAAATCCAGCCTGGGAAAAGTTAGGGCCTAGTTGGGAAGGACCATATCGTATCACATCTGTAGTAAAAATAGGTGCTTATTACTTGGAGGATTTAGATGAAAAAACTGTACTTCACCCATGGAATGTAAGCAATCTAAAGAGGTATTACTATTAATAAGAACAGTTCTGTTTTACTTCTTTTTACAACTTATCCTAATTCTGCAACTTGTGTTTCTCGATCTATTAAAGTATTAAACAGAAACTAAGTTATGTCAGGTCCTTGGACCACAAATTTAATGGAAATTAATACACTATGACATCTATTGAAGTATTAAACAGAAACTAAGTTATGTCAGGTCCTCGGGCCACAAACTTAGTGAAAATTAATACACTATGACATTTATTGAAGTATTAAATAGAAACTAAGTTATGTCAGGTCCTCGGGTCACAAACTTAGTGGAAATTAATACACTATGACATCTATTGAAGTATTAAACAGAAACTAAGTTATGTCAGGTCCTCGGGCCACAAACTTAGTGGAAATTAATACACTATGACATCTATTGAAGTATTAAACAGAAACTAAGTCATGTCAGGTCCTCGGACCACAAACTTAGTAAAAATTAATACACTTTGACATCTATTGAAGTATTAAATAGAAACTAAGGTATGACAGATTGTTTAGACAACAAACTTAGTAGGAATCAATGCTTTTTAAATGAGGTCCTTGCTACTAAAATTGTGCATCAAAACAAACTCCATGAGCATCAATTAAAGCATTTTAAGGTGCCCAGTACCTCCTTGGGTTAAACATCTAAAATACTTTCTCAAATGTGGATACTTTTTAATAAATTAAAAGCAAGCCTTTGTAGGGCTGTGGAGTTCACTGATATAGTCCGCTTTGGTTTCTAATTAACATACAAGTTTTCCCTTATAGTATTAGATTTTGTTCTTCTATAGCCTGGGATCAGGTAAAAACAAAGAATATTCGTGCAGAAAATTATACAAGTGATAGATAAAGCAATAACATCTTATTTAAATTTGGAAAGGGAAATATACATTACAATTAAAAATATCCTCAATAAAAAAAAAATAAAAGAATTGAAAAATAAAAGAAATTTAACTATGTTAACTATGACTTTAATTTTATTTAGAGCTTGGGTTGGGTAGCTTTGCCAGTTGCCTCAGGAGGAGCATCTTTCTCTTTTTCCTTTGGAACTTCTCCAGCAGGTATGATGGTTAAAGCTAAAGCCTCTTCAAAGCTTTGAGAAACTGTTCCACCCTTAGGCCCCTCTGCTGCTTTGTCTGAGGAAATGTCTTTTGCAACTTCAGGTTGCTTCTGCTGGTTGGGAAGGGGAGGATTCTGAGGTTGTGCTTCTTTGGCCAAATCAACAACTGTGGAGGATGCCTCTTTTTGTTGAGAAGAAGAGCTAGAGGCTCGTATAGCCGGAGGAAAGTAAACGTTTTCTGGTCTTCTCAGCTCAGATGAAGACTCAACCCCAACTCGGTTGAGAGCTTCTTCCCAAGTCTGGGCACAGTATGCCCGACATACGACTGGCACCTCGGCCCGGAAGCTATCCTCCGTCTCAGCAACGTCGATGTCATATATGTGCTGTTCGGCTCTGTCTTTTTCTTTTTCAGCCTCAACTTTCGCTTTCTCCGCCTCAGCCTTAGCTTTTTTAGCCTGGTCCTTGAGCCTTTGAGCTTCCTCCAATTGTTTCTGCAGAGTTGATATCTGTTCCTGGGAAGCAGCCCGCTGGTCATTAGCATCACGCAGACGTTTCCTCTGATCCTCGGCTTGCCTTTGGGTGCTCTCTAAAGCGGAGTCAGCACTCTTCCGAGCATGTTCTTCCTCGGCTAGCTTTTTCTTCAGCTGTACATTGGTTTGTTCAGCAACGGTGAGTGTTTGCACAGCTGTTGCTCGCTTCTTCCTCTCATCGTCTATTTGCTGGTAGTAAGCATTCGTTATCTCCTCTAGCCTGAAAGTGGCTTGAACGGCGTAGAAGAAAAAGAGTTAGAGATGCAATACATAGAGTTGTGTGCACGACGTTCATAATAGTAACAAAAAAAAAAAAAAAAAAAGCAATAAGGGTATCATACCATGCCCAAATATCTTTTAGTATTCTGGAAGATTTAGTTCCTCTTTATGCCTCTCAGCTCGGCCATATCCTTGGGCAGAAAGAGAGTTTCCTCTAAGGCCGAGGCGACGCGGCACCCAATTCCGCCATTGAAGTCCCTAATTGATGCATCTTCCCTTAGAGGCTCACTACCGAGCATGGGTGTAGGGAGCCAAGCCTCGGGTTCCGAGGACTGAGTGGTTATCCTCTACACGATTTACTAAGGCCCATGGGTAACCTTTTACTGCTTCGCAGCTCGTTGGACCTCGTCTTCGCGGGTCAGGCGAGGTCTCTCAGTTTCCATCACTTCCTTGTCTTTCGGCTCTCTCCTCCTCTTTGGATCATTGGGTTCGGTCCCATGTGGTTGGGATGGTTGAGGAGGAGGAGGAGGGGGGAGACTGAGTTGGGTTGACTTCCCCGGCGCCCCCTTTCCAGGCTGGCTTTCGATCACTTCCATCAAACTCCTCTGGCTCTTCCTCTGGATGCCCATTTCGTCAGAAATCACCTCGGGAGATTGGGGTTGATTGAATACTTCAAATTCGTCTGCAGAATCCAACAATTCTACAACTCCCTCTAAAGTTTGTTGTTGTTGTTGTTATTCTTCTTCTTCTTCTTCTTCTTTTTCCTCTTCCTCCTTCCTTTCCTGAGGAATAGAGCGCGACGATGAAGCTCCTACAGAAGGAGTGGCCACAAATAACGGCTGAGTATAAGGAGTATCTTCAGGAATCGGAACGCCCTCGAAAACAAGAAATCCTTCAAAAGCTACACTGATGCGGTGAAGCCGAGGATCTTTGGCCTTTATCACGCACTTAGGAGCATGAAATGCTTTGGAAATAGGTTTGTACCTAAGGATTATGTAAGCTGCTCTCAGTTGGCCGTCAGATGGGTTCACATACACCTCGGATCATTGGATTCTATCTAAACTCTCCCTGTTAACCAGTCTGAACTAAGGTCTGGTAGCGTGCTTGTCTGCAAAGTCATTAAAACAAAAGAAAATCTTTGTCAGAAATAAAGATAACTTGAACTAAAGAGTACAATTCAAATTATATAGGCTTATAGCCCAAAAACCCCCACCTGGTTTTCCCTCTTTAGTCGGACAGGGTAAACCATCATGTCATTCCCCAGAAAAAATAAGAAAATCGTCTTTTAAGCCCTTATTTGATGTAGAGAGACATTGGATTAACCTTATTTCAGGGTGCCTAGACTTAAGATAATATCCCTGACCCTTCAGATGATTGAGGTTGTACATCCAGTTCACATCGTGATGGGTCAGGCCTAAGTTCATCCTCGCATTTAAGGCTTCTATACTCCCTAGCACCCTGAACATATTTGGGGCACATTGTGTGGGAGATAACCTAAAGAATTTAAGATAACTTCTAGTGAGACTACCCATAGGAATAATCATCCCTTCCTCTATAAAGGTGATCATAGGGATGACCATTTCCCCTGTTTTCCTATCGTTTAACCAGATTTCTGGGGAAACATATCTCATACCCACTGTTGGGGGAATCCTATACTTAGCTCTAAATATCTCTATATTCTCCTCGGACTCAACCAGACTCTTGAACCTACCCATTTCCTAAAAGTTGTGAAGAAAAATTAATGAAAAGGGTTGAAGGCTAAGAAGGGTTAAGGAAACTTACAGGTTTGAAAAATGAGGTCCTCAGACAAACTCTCAGTATTTATGAAAGCGCGGAGAGGTGAGAAGGAGTGACAGGTTCAATGAATACACGCTAAGATAATATGATTTTTGTAACTGGAAAGAGAGTTGATTTGAAAAGCTCTTTATAGTGGCGCAGAAATTGTAAGCGGGAAAAATCCCGCTCATAAATACTGAAGGTCCTCCACCGTTAGATGTACATCTTACTGTTGAACGTGGGGGACAAAGAAGCCGTCATCATTTAATAATATCGTACTCCTGACGCCGAAATGTCAGGAGCGTGCCTTGGGCAGGTAGAAAGGTGTTTTGGAGATTAGGAAAGTCCACGAAAGGGGTGAGGGCAAGATATCAAAATCTCCCTTTTTTCGAGGTGACAAAAAGTAAGATTTTGAGGGGCTATTGTGGGGCCGGTTATCCAAAAAAGTGATGTGGATATCGTAGGAAATGGGCTCGTGGCCCAACGGCCCAGTTCGAGGACATTCACTTATCCGAGGATGGTTAAAGAAAGATATTGTGGGAGTAGTATAAGAAAAAGAGATGGAAGTCATATATAGTGGCCTAACACGCGTCCGAGGATAAGATCCACCTCGGATATCATGGTCTGAGGTGGATGTAACTATCTGAGGTGGATGTAACTATCTTAGTATTCAAGGTAATCTGCAAAGTTGTATTAGAACTGGAAAGTGAATATCGAACAAAGGAGGAACTGGGAGAGATAACAGATATCTTCTAAAGCTACTACCTCCACATTAAATGCTTCCTAACTAACTCTCTGGCCGCATTAATGTGGAGGCGATACTTGAATAGTAACCAAGCAGCCTTATGGCTGCTGAGCGAAGGTTTCGGGAAGTGCTAGATGGGACAGAAAGGAGTTCCCAGAATAGAGCCTACACGTGTACGATGAAAATGGGGTGAAGAACGTGGTATATAACCTAAAAGTGGATGACATTAAGGGGGACTGAAAAAAAAGAAGAAAAGGATAGAACCCAGAAAGATATCCCCTAAAACCTAGCCGAGGAGAGTTTTTATCGTTTAGTTAGTTTGAAGCGTCCTTTGCTGCATAATGATCATGACCTTTTCTACCGATTGGAACTAGTTCTTTCACACACTCTCTAAAAATTTATTGTTTGGGCTTGTTGGGCTAGAAACCCATCCCTATTCTTGGTCCAATTCAATTTGAGTCCCTACAGGTGATATATTTAACACATGAAATAGGTGACATTTATAAACAAAATACACTAACAAGTGTATAATAATATGATAAGTTCTTGTTAACTCAACTGATAAAAACTCTGATTGTTAAATAAAATATCTGTGATTCACTTCCCATCTACACAAAAATCCAATTGGTGTCTTAATCTGATGATAATGAGTACAATTATCAAAAGCGGACGCCATAGGTTAAACTCTATCAAGAAAAAAATGTACAATAATGTCTTTTTTCACGTATATGGTACATTAAGAAATAGAAATAAAAAAAACAAAAAAAAAACTTATATACAGTATCTTATGTGTTTTTCTTTAAATTCACTTCTTAAAATTCTACCATGTGACTACTTAACTAAAGAATACATTTTTATCCTATGAAAAAAAAATTATGTGGCAAAATTTCAAGAGAAAAACCCAAAAAACAATATCTAAGTACTATACCTACGTACTGCCCTTAAACAATTGGGCATATTTTATACCAAATTTGCTCAACAGGTAAAGGACATAAAGTGAGTCACTGTCTATAGTTTATTCAGAAAAGTATACCATGTAAGAAATTGGGCATATTTTTGTACCAAACTTGCTCAACAGGTAAAGGACATAATGTGAGTCACTGTCTATAGTTTATTCAGAAAAGTATACCACGTAATGAAGGCCATATGCAAGTTTCAGTCTTTTATATATATATTTTTTAAATATCTGATAGATTAAATTTTTACCGGTAAAGTATTTTCTTGCTAAATAAGATATCTGAATTTCAACAAGTGAATTGCCAAAAAAAAAAAAATACTCAGTAAATATATATATATATATATATATTATTTAAAATTAAAAATTTTTTTTACTTACAAAAAATTATTGAATAGCCTAACTTGATAATCTCAAGAATATGGGTTCAATAAAAATAGATTAGTGTTATTTTTATAACATTTTTACAATAATTTAACACAAATACTAGATAGCAAGTTGTTATTGGTTTTAAATTGAGCTTACCACTGTCATTAGATTTTATCCATCAATAACAACTTGTTACCTAAAATTTGTTGCAAAATTGTTGTAAAAATGTTACGGATATAGCATTTCACACAAAAATAATTTTAGCCCCAAACATAATCTTTAACCCTTTAAATAAAAAATAAAAGATTAGACAACAACAAGATTAGAATATTCCCAACTTTTAAATATTCGAATAGAAGTAGATGTAAGTGCTATACATATATATATATATATATATATATATATATATATATATATGGCCCTTAACATGTTGTAGTTGGCTTGTGGTCTAGACAGTAAGGAGTGTTTGCTGCTGCTCTTTTCAGCTGCTTTGCCGTTGTTGTAATTTCTTTGTATCTTTGTGTTTCAAAAATTCTTGCTCACCAACAGAAAAAATGCAAAAGTCCTAAATTTCTCAAGCAAAGTTTCAATGTACTATCAGGTATAAATTAAACACTAGAACATGGAGCAGCTGTATCGGAGGAACATTGTCATAAGAGAAGCAGGGGAAACCAGCAGTGGTCAATCTCCAACACCAATGATACAAAAGGTTATATTCTTCCCGCGACATGATCAATACCTTATAAAATTTCATATTCATTTCATCTTCATTCATACTTCACTGCTATTGCACTGATGAGCGGGAAAATTTTGTTTAATTGGGAGAAATTAATCACACCAATAGTGCTAACTCCTTATCTTTGATTTCAATAACATCTGCGCTTTTTGTTTCCAATTTCGATGTAGTTGAAACACAAAACCAATAACAATTTTTTTTCTTTTAAAGTACCAGACGAAGATGGGAACCATACCAACAAAGTACGACAAAAGTATGCGTTTTTGGTACCTTGCATGACTGACGCAAAAGATGAGCCATAAACACCATGTTTACTGCAAAACCCTTTTTTATTTTTATTATTATTATTTTTTTTCACAAGGGGCTGTTGATTTGATGGGAGTTGTTTTTGTTTTTTTGAGAAACAAATTTATTGCAAAACTCTATAATATGAAATTTGGAAACAATTTTTCTTTATTGTATCATCGTTTAGGGGCTGTTTGGTTTAAAAAAAAAAACCATCACTCATCACTTTTCATTCAATTTTCGTCACTCATCACTCATCACTCTATAACTTATTTCCTATCACTCAATAATCCTCAAATATCTCCCAAGCCCAGTTTGGCACCTAAATTGGTTCTGTTTTCAACTCCAAAAACTCAAAAAATTGGGACCCACACTCTAACATATGTTACCAGTGCACCAGAACCCCTACCACCCCACCCCCCCCCCCCCCCCTCTCTTCACTCCACTTACCGCAAAACCCAACTTTACCAAACCAAAGTTCTTCACTTCCCTTCGCAGCCTCAACACCATTGTCCTTACTATTCCTCTTTTATTTTCATTATTTCCTTGGGTTATGTCATGGTTTTTACTTTTTTTTAACCCTTTTTTTTTTTTTTTTTTTTTTGTTCAGTTGTAAAACCCATCCCCACATAACCATGAATGAGATTTGTTTAAACTTGTGGGATCCAACCAAACTTTCACAGCCCAGAACTGAGAAAAAAAAAAAAGAAAAGAAAAGAAAAGAAAAGAAACCTAGGACCCAAACTGATGGAGCAAGGAAGAAAGATTGTGGATCTAATCTGTGAAGGCCGAAATCAGTACAACTGAGAAAAATGAAGGAAAAAAAATAAATAAGGCCATGTTTGGATGCATATTTTTCATCACTCAATTTCCATCACTCATCACTTTAAAATACTACACCCTTTTGGCACCATCACTCAATATTTTTCACACTATTTGTGGGCCCCATACTTGTCACTCGGTGCAGTTTTTTTTTTCCCCCAGTACCTAGAAACCCGAACCAAAAAAAAAAGGAAGACACCTGGGACCGAACCCAAGAAAAAAAAAAAAAAAAAGGTTGAGTGGTCAAAAAGTTGCAGCTGAGTTATGACTAGTGGGTCCTCTATGTGTGTTTAATTACAAAAATGTCATTGAGTTATGAGTTATGGAAACTGAAAATAGCTAAAATGTGTTTTTAGTTTCCATAACTCATCAATAAAAAATCAGAGAATTGAGTGATGAAAACAGAGTTATGGAAACTGAGTGATGGTGGTGCCAAACGGACTTCTCGCTATGGGTCCCACCATTTTTGAGTTATGAGTTATGGAAACATAGAATTGAGTTATGGAAACAGGCCATCCAAACACCCCATAAATAACCCAGTGCCCAAACCGACGAAGCAAGGAAGGAGGATTGTGGATCTAATCTTTGGAGGCCGAAATCGGTGAGTTTGTTGCAGCGTCTTCCTTGGTCTTTGCCATCACAAGTGGTGGGGAGCACGTTAGATGGAGATCTCCTTCAGCTATGGTATGAATCTCCTTCTAAGCTAGCTTTTCTCATGATATTGATGTTGGGAAGAGAAGATGAAGCAAGTAAAGGAAGGGTATGGAGAGGTTGTGCTTGGGAAGAGAAGATGAAGAAAATAAAGGAAGGGTGTTGAATGAAATGGGTTTGGTCTGGTATGAAAGAGAGCCGTTGGGAGTAAAAGCTGACCACTGAAATGACTAAACACTGATTGTGGGACCCATAACTTCAGTGAAATTACAATTTTGCCATCATAACTCAGTTTTGATAACTTGAAAACACCTAAAATGTGTTTTCAATTTCTATAACTCATCACTCAAAAATCAGATAATTGAGTGATGGAAACAAAAAACTGAAAACACATCCAAGCAAACTACTCAGCTGTGGGACCTACCAATTTTGAGTTATGGGTGATGGAAATAGAGTTATGGGTGATGGAAACTGAAAATCCAAACAGTCTCTTAACTTCTCTATTTTGGGGAAAAAAAATATCCGAGTAGAATTCATTTGGGACAGCTTATTTTTATTTGTTATTTTCTTCAAAAATTAAGTTTAATAAAATTAAAACTACACATAAAATAAATATAATTTTAAAAAGCTATACATAAATTGTCACTAAAAATAAGTTGGACCTTTTCTCTCTCTCTCTTTTTTTTCTTTTTTTTTTTAATCTAAACACGCTAAAGCTAGTACAAAAGCAAAGGCTTACATGAAATTAAGCATGTTAAATACCAAGCTTGCTCAATGTGGATATTTAAGACATAAAGCTAGTCATTATCAATATTTTATTCAAGAAAATGTGCAATA
This sequence comes from Quercus ilex subsp. ballota, assembly GCA_032727855.1. Taxonomy (NCBI): domain Eukaryota; kingdom Viridiplantae; phylum Streptophyta; class Magnoliopsida; order Fagales; family Fagaceae; genus Quercus; species Quercus ilex. The sequence continues at coordinate 8,985,879 of CM064914.1, read as the reverse complement.
CTGCAATGTAAATGAAAGGCTTCATAAAATAATAATAATAATAAAATAAAAGTAAATGAAAGGCAAAGCTAAAAGCAAGTAACACTCTCTTTTATATATTTTTTTTCTATATATCTGGCAAATTAAATTCCAAGCTTGTATGTTTATCAAGTTCTAAAATATTGCTGCTTCAGATAAGTGTATACTTAATCCCAACTATAATTTTCGAATAAAAGCAACCGTCCCAAATTTCTTAAACCAAAGTTTTAAAGTACCATCAAGCACGTATTAAATACTAAAACAAGAACATAAATTGCTTTAGAAGAGAAAATACACCATACATCCCTTATACGTATTCTCCTTCTCGGATAGGGTTGGACCCACACGTGTTGAGTCCAGCACATGACAAAAGAAAAGTTTGGTGAAACAAGCAGCAGCCAAGACTAACTTGTCATCGCTGCAGGGGATAAGACGCAGAGCAGTTCGTCAATACAAATCACTGCCCTCCACGGAGTCGATGTTTAAATTGGTAATGGAGGCAGGAGAGAATGCGAAGACTAAACCTCCAAACGCAATACCAAAGATACAAACGATACAAAAGTTTGCATTCTTACTGCGAGAGAACAAGGGTTTCAAGAAGTACTATGAGCCAAGAGCAGTATCACTTGGTCCTATCCATTATGGCAAACCAAAATACCAGTTAGCAGAGAAGTACAAGCTTATATTGGCCTCTGAGTTCATCAAAGAAAGCGGCAAGGCTATAGACAAATTATACAAGAAGGTTGAGGAAAACATCAAGGAACTGAGGGAATACTACGAGGAGGACGCGACTAAAGACTACCCTGATAAGGACCTCGCCTGGATTTTGTTCCTGGATGGCTGTGCAATACTTCAATACATATACTGCTCTACTACTAATAAGTTCGAAGATTTGAATATAAAACATGACTGTGCAGTCCTTGGACAACAGGATTTGTTTTTACTGGAGAACCAACTTCCTTATCGTCTCCTGAAATGGTTGATGAAGTTGAGTGTGAAGAAAAAAGAGTTGAAGGAATCGATTAATATTTTCATTGAAAACGTGTCCGATCAAAAATCAGATTGGCATCAAGCAGAAAGCAAGAAAGGGGAGAGCCTTCATTCCAAGGAGACCCCACATGAACAAAGACTATCAATGGATGGAGAAAGCAAGCCCACCCATCTTCTCCACCTTCTGAGGACAAGTCTCTTGGGTAATCCAAAAAAGGTTTATAACAGCAGCCAAGAGAATTCAAAGAAAGATTGGCAATCCTATCGCAATGTACAGGACCTTAAAAATGCAGGGATCTGGTTGAAGCCTTGTAAAACTTCCTTCTTAAATGACATTTCTTATATTCGTTCATGTTTCATTGGATATCTTACCGTTCCTAAGATGAAAGTGGACAACTCAACAGGGCAAAAGTTCTTCAACTTGATGGCCTTTGAAATGTGTCCAGACTTCATCAACAATTATGAGATCACTTCTTACGTATGCTTTCTTAATTCACTCATGAATCATGCTGACCATGTTATGGAGCTAAGGAAAGCGGGGATACTCCAAAACTTCCTTGGCAGCGACCAGGCAGTGGCTAAAATCTTCAATGAGCTTGGCACCAACTTGGTTCCAAACTCCAATATATATTCAGACGTAAGAGCAGACATCGACAAGCATCATCAAACATTGAAGAGTCGAATGTTTCGATTTTATCATGACTATTTCGATAGCCCCTGGTCGATTCCAGCCTTTTTTGGCATATTATTAGAGCTTGTTTTAACTGGCATCCAAACTTGGTTCTCAGTCAAGCCAACTTCACGCAGCTAGAGGTAACTTATCCGTAGTAAGTAGTAACTAGTATCTTAATGAAAAACAGATTACTGAAAATTTGTTGTGCTTTTGTTGCGTGCATGGATTCTTATACCTCTTATACACTGGTTTCCAAATAAATTGTACCTGAAGAGTTTCGTCGGTGTTTTCTAATGACACTAGGCATGGGATGCCTAAGGAACATCGAGAGCCATGCCATGCACCTTTTTCTTGCTTTAATCTTGTGAGTCAAGATAAGTCAAGAGATGTATGTGATTTCTTAAATTAAGCTTGTCTAAGATAAATAAGAGTTGGATTGTGTCATGAGTAGTATTTCTTTCTTATTTCACAATTGCTACAATTGTTGAGTGATTGAAAGAGCGAAAAGAGAAAAGTTAAAGAAAATATTTGTTATAGTTCAGCTAAAAGCTTACATCCACAAGGAAAAACCCTTAATAACTTCATCTTTGCTATTCTCTTTTCTTTTTGATAGATGAACTAAATTTTCAACCTATGCCATTCACTTTATAATAATTGCTCAATTTTTTATTATCCAGATAAGACATCAATTTGATTTTGGTGTAGGCAGGCTTCAAATCCATTGGTTTTTTGGTATAAATATATTTTGAACCTTAATTCTTTTATTTGACAATAAATTTTTTTCTAATAGAGCTAATTAGCACCCACGTCTTTGCTATTCAAGTTATATTATAATGAATCTAAGATTTATATACTATAGGATTCTAGCCTAATTCTAGACTAACCTAAGACTAGTGCCACTGTTGTAGAGAACATGGGCCCAAAATATATATGGGCCTCTTGGGCTATAATATTTCTAACACCCCAATGACTTTTTCCAAAAAAAAAAAAACTTATTACTTAAAAGAAATGTTAAATTATTTCAGTGAGAAATCCAAATGGTATTTTATATATATATATATATATATATATATATAAAGTCATATGGATTCTCATAGGTCTAGCAAACAACCACTTATCCTTGTTGATACTCTATTTTGTTACTGATGAAAATTCAATGTTAATTAAGATAGACTTGAGCATACAATTATTGTTAATTGATTTTAACTGGTCCTTGATAAGAATAATTTTAACCAATTAAAAAAAATTAATTTTCATTGGTCCAAAGCAAAGAAAAGAAATAAGCACGCATACATATCACATTTGAATCTGTGATAGCAACTTAAATGATAATTAGGGATTTACAATTATTAAATTTGTTTTTCTTCTTAGAAAAACCAAAAAATTTTCTTTTCTAAATAAATCTTTACCAAGGCATAATTGCCATACACCCATATCCAATCAAAACGCCCACCTCAGTTTTGATCTTATTGCAAAAATGTACTATACCATACCAAACTTGCTATGCGTAAATATACTATGAAGGAACCAGCTTTTTTTATTGTATCATTTAACCGTTTTTCTTTTCTTTTTTTCGGTCTTTTATGGAAAAAATTATCCCAGTAGGAATCATTTGGGACAGCTTATTTTCATTTGTTTTTTTCTTCAAAAATTAAGTTGAATAAAATTACAACCACGCATTAAATGTGGTTTTAAAATGCTATAGTAAACTCTCTTTTTTATGGGGGAAAAAAAAACTATAAAAAGCTGACCATGAAAATAAGTTAGATTTTGTATATCAAATACCAGGCTCACTTTTTTATTTATTTATTTTTTTTTTTATAAACAATACCAGGCTCACCTTAGTAAACGGTGGAAATAGATAAAATAAAATAAACTGGTTCGTTGCTCATGCACACAGCTTAATCAAACTTGAGTTATAAAACAAGTTAAGACTTCGTAAAAATGTGTACATTTGATTAATTCTAGTGGTATATCAATAAGTTCTAATTAAGACTAAGACCCCATTTGGTACGCGAGTTTAAATACATATTTTAAATTTTTAAATAACATTACGCATATTTCACACACTTTTTTACTCACAAGTATTTTTTTTTTTTAAAAAAACTAAAAAGCCATGATTTAAATACACGTACCAAACGACCCTTAAATTCTTCAGAGTTTCAATACATCACAACCAATATTTCGTGTATCACATTTAGCTCCTATTGTCGGAAGCATGAATAGCATAATATCGTTCTACCCTTTTTTTTCTGAAAAAGATAACCGTGAATAAGAAAAAATAAAAATAAAAATAAAAGGAGCAGTTTTACATATTCTTGATACCATGCTTGATGCAAGAGATAGAAACATAAACAGTAATTTTATTGCAAAAGTTCATACGAAACTTGCTACGTTGGTAAAGACCATTTCACGTGTTTGAACTTTGAAGCACGATACAGGGCGTAATTAATCTGATTGAACCTCCGAGTTGATCTGTGCAATAAAAACTAATAAAATAATGTACATATACCTCACCCCAACAAAGCTGACTTTTTTGGAAGGTCAAAAATCTTCCAGAATATATTAAAAACCCTCGAGGAAAATTATTTTAAAAATCGAATTGACTCTTAACCTTGAACCTTATATCGTCAAAAAGAAAACTTTGAAAACTTTCATGCTCTCAAAATAAGTGTTCTATCTTATTTTGAGGGTCAAGATACCCTTAAATAAATAACCTTATTTACTAAGGGTTAAAAGATTTACATGTACAACTCTTCAATTTTTTTTTTTTTAAACCACAATTATACACAAAAACCACATACAATAACTAAATACATCAAAAGTCCAATGTATTATAACCAATCAACCCAAATCATTACAAGACAAAAATTAACATATGAAAATAAGGATCCGCTTATTTTGCTACATGATGCGCCTTGTGAGTGGTGGCTATGTCAAGTTGTGTACCTATTTTGATGTAATTCACTATGAATTCTTATACTCAGCTCTGCTTTTCTGTTTTTGGCATAATGTTGCTTCTTGGATTTTCTTTTCTCTACCACTCTTTTTCCTCTTATTATAAAGTTTTTCAACCAATGGATTGGCAGAATACTTACAAAATAAATTGGTGGACACAATACATTTTAAGGAGATTCTAAATTTAAAACACAGGGTTGAAAAGGATACCTTCTTCCGCACGCTTCCAAATTTAGCAGAGCAGCTTCCTCGTCCAATTGTCCTGAAAAAGGTGTGACATGGAAATTCTAATGTTATACGTAACACTCCGACCCAACTTTATAGTTAACCTATGTGTTCAAATGTTTAATTATTATTTTAATCACTTACTTTCTAAATTAATGTAAGAGTATTTAATAAGCATATTATTTTATAATACTTTTGAATAAGAATTGTAAAAATTACAAATAATTGAATGACTATTTGTATTATTAAATATATACTAAGTATGTACAAAATTATATTAAGTGGTTTAAGTTATTAAATATATAGTTGTTGGCGTTTAATTAAGTGTATAAAGGTAAGTGTTTATATGCAAAGTTATTTTATTATTTGAGCATTTCTAGAATATAGAACTATGGGAGGGTGAAAAGTATAGATACTAAAAGTTGAAAAGAGTGAGTTATCCTTTCTTTCCTTAGCAATACACGTGAATCACCCAAGATATTTTGCTTGACTTCTTGGCTGCACCCGAATTTTCCTTGGTCTTCTTGCTTTGCTTCTTTGTTTTCTTCCTTCTTTGTTCTTATTGGCTACACCTTTATGTCTTCTTTGACTCTCTCAAAGAAAGAAAATTCTCTCATCTCTTCTCTCCCTCTCATGCCCACGGGTCCAACATCAAAGGAAGAAAAAAACTCTCAATTCTTCCCTCCCTCTCTCACCGAAACCATATGCCTCACTCTAGGGAAGAAATTAAAAGATTAGCCTTAAAATTTCAGCTTTAAAGTTGTGGGTAAGTAAATAAAACCTTATCTTATTTTGGGAATTTTGATAGTATAACTGTTTTGTTTAGTCTTCTTCTTTATTCTCTAATATGATGGTTAAAAGTTGGTATTTATGGTTTGTAAAATTTGAAAACTTGTAAGTCTATATATATATATGCTATTTTAAGAAGTTTTGAAATTGTGTTGGTGATTTGTTGAAGGTAGATTAGGGTTTTTACTAATTAATGATTGTATATGATTAAGGAAGTAAGAAAAAGTTAGGATGAGTATTATTGATGTTACTGCTGGGATTTTTGTTGTAGTTAATTTTGCTCTATATACTACAACAAAATGTATTTTCAGTGACGAATTTTAGTGAGGAAAATTTTTCCGTCACTAAAAAGTACCATTTAGTGACGAAATTTATATTTCGTCACTATTTATAAAAAAATTAGTAACATTTAGTGACGAAAAATAGATTTTGTCGCTATATGTTGGGTTGAACTAAAGGCGCCAAACGAAAATGTAGGCACCAAACGAAATTCATCTATAGTGATGAATTATTTCGTCACTAAAAGTTTAAGTTTATTGTGACGAAAACTTTCGTCGCTAAAGGTGCTGATAAGAATACTATTAGTGACGAAACCCATTTCGTCACTGAATGTCACAAATAGTGACGAAACTAAGTCATCACTAAAAACAAAATCATAAAATCGGTCTCATTATAAGTGACGAAGCTAATTTTCATCGCTAAAGGTATCTATTAGTGACAAAATATAAGTCGGCACAATAAGTTTTACTTAAAATCCTATTCAGTTCAGCCCCTTTTTGTTTCACTTCCTCACCCTCAATCTCTCAATCTCTTAAAATCCTTTCCGTCAAGTGTAGCAGATTCTCAATCTCTCACAAAAAAGTGCTTACCGTCGCCAAACCTAGCCTTAGTCGCCAAACCCAGCCTCACCGTCGCCAAACCTAGCCTCACCATCGCAAAACCCAGAACCGTCACCAAACCCAGCCTCACCATCGCAAAACCCAGCACCGTCACCAAACCCAGCCACACTGTCGCCAAACCCAGTCGCACCATCGCTAAACCCAGCCTCCGTCGCCAAACCCAGCCTCACCATCGCCGATTCCAGCCGCACCGTCGCCATACCTAGCCTCGGTAGCCAAACCCAGCCGCACCGTCGCCAAACCCAGCCTCCGTTGCCAAACCTAGCCTCACTGTCGCAGATCCTCACCTTATCGTCGCCGATCCTCGCCTTACCATCGCCGATCCACCTCGGCTCACCGTCGCTGATCCACTTCGCTCGCTTCAGCTCGCGACGGTTCAACTCGCCCACCTTAGCGACGGTTCAGCTCGTCGCGAAGCTCGTCGGCCGTTAGCGACGGTTCAACTCGTTAGCTGTTAGTGATGATTCAGCTAGCCGGCTGTTCGTGACGGTGAGTTTTCTTTTTCAAATATTTTGACTTAAAAAGTTAAACCTTTCTTTTATAGTTTCAACATTCAATCTTTTTTGAAATGAAATGTTCAACATTCAATCTTAGTTTCAGCATCTTTGACTTTGAGGCTCTAGTTTTTCAGTGTAAAGCTTTATGAGTTTCACTCCAAGCCTTCAAGGTCAGACAATCTTTCTCAACTTTTGCTTTTAGTTTTATGTATGTTTTGTGAATGTTGAAGTTCCTGATTTCTTGCTATGATAACTGATTTTCAATTATTTTTGAACTATAATAGACTTGAACTATGTTAAAGAACTGGGTTTTGATTTGTATGGATAATGGATGGTTTTGCAGATTTAGGAGTTCAAGAATCTTGCTAGAAGAAAACAGGTATATATGGGTTTTGAAGCATTTTCATTTTGGATTGGTTAAACGAGTATTGATTGTTTTAAAGCATTTTGGAGATTTGGGTTTTGATTTTAATATATGGGTTGGTTCTGTTATGGAAATTCATGGTTGTTGATGGGTGGTGATCATTGCAAAATGGGCATGGTTGGTTGGCAAGTTTATGTCTATTAGGTGGAAATTGATTCTGATTGCAAATTTATTCGATGGAAATCAACCACATTACATACCTTTTTCTATGACTGGTCTTTGTTTGTTGTATGGATTTGTCAGACTGCAAAAGAGAGTTGGAATTATTGAAATTTGCTAAAGAAGGTGTTTTAAATGCTGTGAGGAACTTCTTTGAGCATAATTTTGCATTTATCTTCCATTCAGTCAAATTGGGTTATCACTGTAGCTGGTTCAAATCCAGGTCCTTGGTGAGCATATGAGAATGTGATCTCAATATTTTTAAACCATTAAAATCCATAACCAACCAATAAGGAAATCCCCATCACATACATTTCACATTGACGATCGATTAGGATAGTCACCAAGGCTTCTTTGAATCTCTTTGATCATTGTTTTGAGCACATATTTTTCATTATCTCTTTGATCATTGGTTTGGTTTCCACATTGATACTAGCGTTAGATATATGTAGTGTACAAGTGAAGGTGTAAACTTTGTTACCTAATTCTAATGACTTTATGTCAATTATCTACTTATTATTTATTATGTGAATCTATGGTATTTTAGGCTGAGAGTCATCTTTTTATTGAAATTCTTGCATTGTCTCCATCAAGAGGTAAAACAATTTTTGGTTAGTACTTTATTTGCTTTCTACAACTTATATATTAGGAGTTGTGATTTTAATTTATTGGTGTGGTTACTCTTAATGCATTGTTAGAAATGTTTCTTATAACATAGTTAATGTTTTTACTTTACGATTTTAACGAAGTATTGTTTTTATATTTATTCAGATTTCTTATTGGTGGCTTTTAGGGGATTTACTTTTGGCATTACTGGAAGACATATGAGGACATCTTCCGCTAGTTCTAAAATAGGGTTTAGGTAGTGTTATTGTATGTATTGCAAACAATTATTGTATGGAAGGAGTTTGAATTGGATACTTGTTTTATTTTTTACTTGTGGAATGTATGGATCTTTTTTTATAAATGTGTTGTTGAAATAAATGTATTATTCAAATGTGAGGTTTTAATAATGTAATGACAGGTTACAGGTTAATATCAAAGCCATGAAAAAAATAAAAACAGAAAATAAGTTTTAGTGACGAATTTTTTCGTCTCAAATATAGCAACAAAAAATTGTTTTAGTAACGAAAATTTTGTCACTAAATATAGCAAAATTTTGTAAGAAATGATTTTAGTAACGAAAATTTTTGTCACTATATATGCCTGGATTTTCTTAAAAATAGTTTTAGTGACGAATTTTTTCGTCACTATATGTACCCAAACATAGTTTTAGTGAAGAAATTATTCGTCACTAAATATGTTTTAGTAAACTAAAGTGTTTTTAGTGACAAAATATTTTCGTCACTGAATAGTGTTTTTAGTGAGGAAAACATTTAGTGACGAAACATTTTCGTCACTAAAAGTTTAAAAAAAAAAAAATCAAATCGGACTTTTAGTGATGAAATTTTTCATCACCAGGACTTTTAGTGACGGGGCTACAGTGACGAAATGAGTTTCGTCACTAAAAGTCTAATTTTCTCACTAAAGGTCCTTAGTGACGAAAAACTGGACTTTTAGTGACGAATTTTTTCGTCACTGAAAATACATTTTGTTGTAGTTATATGGTTAAATGACTATATATAAGTTTTTTCTAACATGTCTAATGAGTGCATAAAAATCCCCATATGAAAATACTATCCTTTTATAATTGTTTGTAAATTTACAAGAAAATGTTGCAAAGCTGTCACTGTGACAGATTCTGTGTTTATGCATGATAAATTATGTATTAAATTGTATACAGTGATTTTGGATTCTAGGGATATTTCCTATGAAATATAAGACACATATGGTTGTAATGGAAGTGGTCTCATAGATTTTGGAGCAATATAAAAATAATGGTTTAATTTCTAAGTTGCATGAAATTCTGTTAGGACAGATTTGAGTACGCTATATTTTATGATATTTAATAAATCATGGTTTTATTATTTGAGTCTGAAATTTTTATGGTATATAATAGACATACAGGGGAGTTTCTCTGTAAAATTTCATGAAGTTTGGATGTGAATTGATAACCTATTTGTATTTTATAAGTCAAGTATATGCTGCTGGAATAAAACAGTGACCAGTAAGGGACATGCCCAACTTCGAGGATTTAATTCTAAAGTTAGGGTGAATGATTTGAGTTATAATTTATTATGCTTATCATTTGGTATGTCTAAATCATATTTAAATTTTGTATACCTTGGTTCAAGGCTTAGTACCCAAAGGAGAGGTTCTAAACTATTCTACAGCTTTTACATGTTGCTATTTTGTTCAATGTGTTGTATGTTGCCACGTGAGTATATATAATTACATGACCATGCTTAAAAGAGTTTATGTTTATGCATACACTATTGCCCTAATCTCAAAGCACCTTTTGATATGAAGTTGGCTCTTATAGAGTTATGATATGAATGTGAGAATGTTGGTTTTTCTATGATTTAGTACATCATATGGTTGGATGAATGCATTTTGTGTTTGTGGGAACCTTGTTGAGGTGGGATTAGGATTTCACTGATTATGAGAGATAGGCTTTGGGGTAAATGTGTAAGTTATGATAAGGAGTAATGGATAGTAATAAGCTTTAATTTTGGTTTAGGTGTTACCAGCCGCCAGGTCTAAGCTCCTTCGATTTTAAGCTCTTGCTTCCTCTGCCTTCAGGTAATGGATAAGTTATATGAGTATTTGGTAAGTCATGAGGTTATTTTAAAGTATATTATGCATTAAAAGGTTTTTGATTAGAGATATGACATGTAAGCATGTTTCAGACAAAAATATGTTTGTGAGCTTTCAAAACCTTATGTATGTGATTTAAGCATACTGATGCTATTACTAATTTCACGAACATGATGTTTAAAGAAAACAACGGAAATGCTATTATTATGAAATGTAATACAAACTATGAATTTTAGTATGATGTATAAGTATGAAATGTTTTCGAGTTATGTCCTTTGATGATTTGAACTCTACCAGTAGGGGTTTAATTACTAGCTTTCCATGGAAAATGTTATATGATTGACCATTAAGTTGGACTGGCTCTGCTGTACTAGCCCTTGTTGGTTACGGCTAACTTGTGGAGGAAGCCAACCTACCCCCATGGTTGGAAGATATGTATTATGATGTGATCCCGGGAATACCTGGCATTGTGGGGAATGCTGGATGCCTAGCACCGTGGTGCTAGAAGCCTCCCAAATAAGTACAGATTTATCAGATATAGACTAACCAATAAGTTATTTATGAACAGTTATGTTATGTTATTATTCATGAGAGAATTATTTTGTTTAAATGCATTGTGAAAAGTTAAAAGCTCTCATTAAAAGAAAAATTTTCTGATGAAAAGAAAGTTGTTCATTAAAGATAAAAATTTCTGAAGTTCTGTTATGCTATAAAGATTAAGCTTCTGATGAAAGTACAAGTTTATGTTAAGAAGTTATCAGATATCAGTTTTTTTTTATGAACCATTAAGTTTTATGATTATGAAGGTTATAATATTTTGCGAAAAGAAGTTTATGAAAGAAAGTTTTATTATTCTTTAAGATACTTTCAGTCTAAGACAAAGTTATCGATTATCTGATTTAAGTTAAAATGATTATTTTGTAATGAAAATATATATGGTGACTTTGTAAGAAATAAAAGAAATTCAATCTGAAAGGTTTTGTTAAAATTATTTCAATAAGAAAAGGGAGAACAACTATTTTTATGAAGAGCGTAAAAGTTATTATTATAAATAGTACAAAATACTATGCATGAAAAGAGGCTCTCCTATTTGAATAATTGTAAAATGAAATTAATTGATTTACATGCATCCTTATTAAATTCTTATATATCTTACCTTTGCTGAGCTGTGTAGCTCACCCCTTCTACTCTTTCAGTTAGCAGTTTTTTTGAGAGCAGAGGGAGCCTTAGTCGAGTTATGGAAGGAGCTAGTTTTAGTTTTATATGTATAGATCCTAAATTAGCAATTTGATGTTTAACTTTATAGTTTTGTGTATTTTAGGATCTAATGAAAGTTGTGTACCTTAAAGTATTAAGAGATATATTATGTGAAAGTGTGGAAATTGAATGACTGATAGATTGTGTTATATTTTGAGTACGGTGTAGATGCTCTGAATATCAAGTAAAAAATTATATCATTTAGATAAAGAAACATTTTAAGAAAAGAAAGAGGGAAGTTTTTTAAAAGTTTCAAAAAAGTTAAGTTGGTTCTTGTTAATATCAGGTTTAAACTTGATATTAGCATGCCGGTCATAGTTACAAATTCGGGTATCGGGTTTGGGGCGTGACATTATATATCTACTTGAAATGTCTTTGAATGCCAGCTTATAGTTTATTTATTTATTTATTTTATTTATTATTATTACAGTTAGTTCCATTCTTAGCTTTTACACTTGAATTTGGTTCAGCTGCTGCCCCTACTTTGGCTGCCTTGTTGAAAAATGGGTTCCTAAATAGTAGCAAAAATAAGGTAAATGGTAAAATAAGCTGACTTTTTAAGATGGAGTGCATTTGACATAGATTATTTTTGTCAACTTATTTTACTAGTTAGCTTATTTTTGCTACTATTCATAGGTCCAACTGCACTTTTTGGTACTATTCATGGGTCCCATCGTACTATTTCAACTAACTTTTACTTTTATTTACAATACTTTCAATAAAAAGTTTTCAGTTTGAGAAAAATAAGCGGACCCCAAACGAACACCAAAAGAGCGTGACCTTGGCATTGAATTCTTCTGATGAAAGCTAGGAACCCATTTTTCAACAAGACAGCCAAAGCAGGGGAAGCATCTGAACCAAATTCAAGTGCAAAAGCTAAGAATGGAACTAACTGTATAAACAAGAAAAAAACAAAAAAACAAAACAAAACATAAGCTGGCATTCAAAGACATTTCAAGTAGATATATATAACATTAGAATTTCTGTGTCACACCTTTTTCAGGACAATTGGACGAGGAAGCTGCTCTGCTAAATTTGGAAGCTTGCGGAAGAAGGTATCCTTTTCAACTATGTTTTAAATTTAGAATCTCCTTAAAATGTATTGTGTCCACCAGTTTATTTTGTAAGCATTCTGCCAATCCATTGGCTGAAAAACTTTATAATAAGAGGAAAAAGAATGGTAGAGAAAAGAAAATCCAAGAAGCAACATTATGCTAGAAATAGAAAAGCAGAGCTGAGTATAAGAATCATAGTGAATTTCATCAAAATAGGTACACAACTTGACATAGCCACCTCTCACAAGGCACATTATTTAGCACGTTGCCAGGACTAGAGTTTATCCAAAATTATTAAACACAATCAAGTTTAAGAACTCACCACTATTTTCAATAAGCTTTGACGAATTCAACCTACGAGAAGGCATGGCACTTTAAAAACCGCTGATAATCTATGAATAAAACTACAAAAAAAGGGGATAGTCCAAGCCATTACTCACAAGATAAATTTATAGCACTATTTGTACTCCAACTTGTGCATCCTATTTCCATATTGAGATTGCACATAGTTTTGTAGATCATAAGAAAAATGCTTACATCATGAACCGAAGCAGAGATGCGAATTAAAGAAAACAAGTTTTTTTTTGGCACTTATAAACTAGTATTGTAGTTCTAAGGATGCAATTTCTTATTTGCATAGATTGAATACAATTCCACAACAAAGAACTTTGATATTCAATTTAATTCCTAATAATCAAGGAAAGAGGAAGGTTTATAAAAACCAAAAACCTCAGAAATTCTTAAGAGTTATGAAAGTCATGTCAAGAAGTAGACAACATAAATCACCAAAAAAAAAAAAAAAACAAAAACTATATGTTTTGTTCTAGTAGCTCAACTATTGTATTGACAATGTTACTAACACACCACAATGCCACATTCTAAGCTAGGGCTGTCTAGAGACTTGGTCAACTCGACCCACCCGCCCTAGTAGCTCAACTATTGTATTGACAATGTTACTAACACACCACAATGCCACATTCTAAGCTAGGGCTGTCTAGAGACTTGGTCAACTCGACCCACCCGCCGCCGCCGACCGGACCCAACTCGCCGCCGACCGAACCAACTTCTCCAACGGTCGGCAATGAGTTTATTCCTCCAAAACTCAAGTTTTCTGGGCTGGGTGTCGAGTTTCCTTCCTCCAAAATTCGATTAACCCGATCCGACCAACCCACAAAATTTGGTAGATCTAGCGAGATCTATATGATTTTCGTTAAGATCTCGGTGAGATTTCGTCGGATCTAGCCAAGAACTTGCCAAAAATGGCCTAAATTAGGCTGGATTTGGTAAGACATCAAGGATTTTGGCAGTTTTTCTCCTTTTTTATGCCAGATTCTCACCGGATCTACGCCAGATTCTCGCTATTTTCCAGATTTTCGACCCTGACCGACCCGCCGAGATCCTGTTGAAGTTTCAACCCCCCAAATCCGATCATCCTCTTGGTCGACGGCGAGTTAAGATTTTGTCCACCTGATCTGATCGGGTCGATTGCGGGTTAGGCACAAACCCGACCTGGACCAACCCATGGACAACCCTATTCTAAGCATTCATAACACTAAACACAACTGTAACAAATATAAAATACTCAAAACTATATATATATATATATATATATATATTAATATCATTTCAAGCACTAAAGGGAGATCTAAAAGGGATATAGCAAGAAAAACTTCACAAAAAAGAAGAAGAAGACATACCTTATCAGCTGGGATCTCACCCTTTAGTGCATAAGACATCCCTGATGATTTGTAAACAACATGAATTCCCTCTAGATCAAAATGTCGTTTCCTTCAACTTGCCAAATTTCCTACAATTTTGACATTGTCACCCCAATGACCTCTACTAGCACCCCCTTTGATTTTGCATTGTAATTTTCGGCGTCTCTGCTGTTCCAGAAAGTCATGTGTTGTTTCTTCTACATAAGTCTTCCCCATTTGGAAAGAACTCGACCTCGAGTTCCCACTATCTAGCTCATCAGGAGGGTGTTAATCATACAAGTCAGCAACATTGAAGGTTAAACAAATGTTCATGTCTGGTAGGAGAGCAACCACACAAACGTTGTTGTTGATCTTCTTAGTAATCTGAAATGGCCCATACTTCTTATCCTTCAATTTATTATAAGTACCAATAGGAAACCACTCCTTCCAAAGGTAGACCAGTATCAAATCCCCCACATTGAAGATCTTCTTATGCCTCTTCTAATTAGCAGCTTCCTTGTGTTTAGCATTCGAAACTTCAAGTTTCTACCTAACTTCTTCTTGCACTACCTGAATGCTGTTAGCCATATCTTCTGCTTCTTAGCTCACTCCTAGAAGCTCAGGTAAGGGTATCATATCCTAAGCGTGTTTTAGTGGCACACAATAGACATTGGCAAAAGGGGACTTACCCGTGGTCCCACTAACAGTGCTATTGTAAGCAAATTCGGATAAGATTACCTAAAGTTCGGTTGACAACCTCTATCTAGCCATCTGTTTGAGGATGACTAGTGCTGTTGTAATTAAGGGATATATCAAATCGTGTCCATAGAGTCCTCCAAAAGTGACTAAGGAACTTCGTATCACGGTTAGAGGTAATGGATTTGGGAACTCCACGCAAATGCACTACTTCTTTGAAGAGCAGGTTGGCTACTTGAATGGCTTCTAATGTCTTTCTATAGGGTATGAAATGAGACATCTTTGAATACCTGTCAACTACAACAAAAACAAAATCTATACCTCGCTGGGTTCAAGGAAGATCTAGTATAAAATCCATGGATAGATCCTCCCAAGGTGCTTGAGGAACCGGTAGTGGCATGTACAGACCAATGTTTTAAGACTACGCCTTAGCTATTTGGCATATAGGGCACTTCCTCACATGATTGCCCACATCTCGTTTGAGTTGGGGCCAATAATACAACTCCTATTGTCTTGACTCACCCCATATGACCACCCAAACCTTCGCTATGCAACTCCCTAACAACCTGCTCCCTTAAAGAACTTTGAGGAATACTTAGTTGATTCCCTCAAAAGAGAAAACCATCTTGCAGATGTATGCCATCCACAACAAAGTGAGTCTGTTGACATTGACTCCAAACCTTTCCAAAATCCTCATCTTCCTCATATAGCTCCTTTAGATAATTAAACCCGATAACTTATGTTCGCAGTGTAACCAGCAAAGAAGCTCATCAACTAAGTGCATCTGCTACCTTGTTAGTAACACCAAATTTGTGCTTTATAAAGAATGAAAAACATTGTATGTATGCAACCCACCTGGCATGTATTCTATTGATGGCTGTCTAACTATTGATAAATTGCAAAGCCTGATAATCTATAAACAACATGAACTACCTCTGGATCAGAATGTCGTTTCCCTTCAACCTGCCAAATTTTATGTGATTTTGACAGTATCACCCCGATGGCCTCTACTAGCAGTTTGGCACCCCTCTTTGATTTTACGTTGTGACTTTTGGCACTCCTGCTACTTCAGGAAGGCATGTATTGTCTGTTTTACATCAATTTTCTACTCAATTTCTTCCATACAACATTGATCCTAGATCTAAATGTATAATTATGTGCATACTTGATATAGTGGTTTAAAATAGCACTTTTCCAAATTAAATTTTTTTTATGCCTCACTATTTTCTTTCTAACCACAGCAACTTCGAATAACGCATTTTCAAGACACTTAAAAATATGCACATTTTCAACTTACAATATTTTTTTTTTCAAAAGCAATATATATATATATATGCATTTGGAGATAAGAGATGATACTATAATACTTTTAAAAGTAAATAACATCTGCATTTTGTGTGGTTAGGAATTAGATATATATCTTTATTGTGTTTTCCTTTTATGAATGCAGTTTCCTTGTAGTTTTTATTGTTTTTATATTTTTTTCTTATATTAACTTGTATATGTTTAGATATGTAAAGTTACAATTATTATTTAAATTAAACAAATCTATATATATATATATATATATATATATGTTTCAAAAGTTTTAAAACTATTATTATACTCTAATAGTGTAATTTATAATTTATTCAGTAAAAAATAGGAGGTCGTATTTAATGCATAAATCTTCTATTTCTGCAAGGTTTCAGAGAAATGATTAGTAGGCAGTCCAAAATATTCTTTTTGGAAAGGGTAATTCTCTAGCTTCGAACCCATGAGCTTTCTAATTTATTTAAAGACTAATATAATGTAAATATTTGTTAGATATAACATAACATATATTAAATCACGTTAAAAATACGTAGGTTATTTATATATTTAATTTTTAAAGAAATTTAAGCACATATATTGCTTGTATATCAAATACGCTTGCATTAGTAAACAGTAGTAAAAATGCATTTTTTTTAAAATAAACTGGTTTGTGCTCATGCACAGCTTCCTTCAACTTGAGTTATAAAACAAGTTAAATCTTTATCACAAAATTGTGTACACTTAATTAATTCTAGTGGTATATCAATAAGTTCAAATTAAGTTTTTAAAATTTTCAAGCTAGAGTTTCAATCAGCTGTCACACTCAATATTTCGTGTATCACATTTAACTCTATTGTCTAAAACACGAATGGCATAATATCGTGCAAGAACCATTTTGCTCATTGTTGATGCAAGAGATAAAAACATAAACAGTTTTATTGCAAGAGAAAAAAGACTATTTCACGTGTATCACATTTTTAGTTTTTATTGTTTGAAGCACGATACATGCAGTGGCTAATTAATCTGATTGAATATCCAGGTTTAACCAGTATACCTAGTTAAAATCTTTAAATAATCTAACTATAATTCAATACCTTAACCCCAAATAGATATATTCTTAGATAAGTACCATAGCACAGCTAGAATATGGCAAAGTATATATTTTTTTATTGCATGCCAAGATAAATCATAAAGACTAGGCTTCATTGCAAAAGCGTCTAATAAAATTTGCAATCTAAATAAAGTCAGGAGGAAAAGCTTTTGTTCACTGTATCATAGAACAACTGCTGTGTATTAGAGTAGCATAAAGCTGAGATAAATTAAAGCAAAGACTCCAATAAAATTATGCATGTTTAATACCAATTAAGTATAAGAACTTGTGAGGTGTAGGGGATAAGGGTTGGGGTTTAAGTCTCAGGAGGGAGCTTCACACACATATATACTTAGATCTTTTATATATATATATATACATACCAAACCTGTTCAATGGATAAAAGCATAAAGCTAGTCACCATCAATGCTTTATTCAGAAAAGGATACCATATATGTAATGAAACCCTAGCAAGTTTCTTTTTTTCTTTTTCTTTCTTTTTTTGGTAAACAACCGTCTCAAGCAAGTTTCAGTTTCTTTTATATTTGTTTCCACATATCTAGTACTGGTAGATTAAATTTCATGCTTGCCATTTTTCTCAACTCATAAAATATAGTTGATTAAGAAAAGTCAAAAGTGTGTATATGTATTCACAACTTTTAAAGAATCCAATAGAAGATGTTGGCATAAAAGTTGTCCGTGGATGTATAATAGAAAAAAAAAAAAAATTTACATAATTTTGCCTAAAATTGACCCATTATAATTAATCAGTATATAATTGTGTAAATTTATAAGTTTGTTATACTAATCGCATAAATTTATACTGATATTATTCATTTTGCATTCAATTTTTTATTCTTTTTTTATGTATCTAGAGGAAGAAGTAAAGGAGTGGACGGTAGTTATTGTGTGTGAAGAAAAAGAAACAATTATAAAAAATTAACAAAACTTGATATTTTAATGAAATATAATGTAAAATAGATAATCTGATGTGCGGTGTTTTGAAAAATGTGTATATAAAAAAAATGTAGGTTCTTATAGTAAAATAAACATAAAGTTTTGTATAAGTTGATGGCCCTTAGAGCACTCACATCAATACTTGTATAATAGAAAAAATATCACATTTTAGCCAACAAAACTCGAAATTCACTCTCATTTGGCCATGCAAATTTATGTAAAAATACATAATTGTTACAGTAATCGTATCTATAAATATATACTGACACTATTCATTTTGTATTTAGTTTTTTAATATTTCTTATGTATTCTAAGAATGAAAGAAGAGGTTAAATGGTGGTTTTTACGTGTGAAGAAAGAGAAACAATTATAAAAATTATAAAAAAAAATTGATATTTTATTGAAATGTAACATGCTATAATTGGTTTGTAATCTAGATTCTAGACAGTAAGAAGTATTTGCGGCTGCTCTTTTAATTTTCAGCTTCTTGTTCTTTGTAATATCTTTGCATGTGTGTTTCAAAAAATCTTGCTTATTCATGGAAAGAAAAATTGCAACACTACTCCTATATTCCTCAAGCAAAGTTTATCAAGTATAAATTCTAGGCCATGGATGAGTTGCATCGGAGGAACATTGTCATAAGACATTTATTACTTAAATTATTTTAAATTAAATAAACCGACATATGCTTTAAAAGTTTTTAAATTATTATTATATTCTAACTGTGTAATTTCTAATTTATTTAATATTTTTTTTAAAAAAAGTCATATTCATCGCATGAATCTTTCACTTTTGCATGGTTTGAGAAGTGCCAATTTTTTTGGACCCATGCTAGCCAATTATGACTTTAAGAGATAACTTCAATTATGTTTTTGAGTGTCTAACAAATTTTTCCCTTAAACAATTGCCTTGGTGCATTTGAACTTTACTCATACATAAGGTATCAAATTTACGTGCTTCTTTGAGGTCCAAACTAGTTTTATTGTTCATGGTTTGAGTGTTCGATGAAGCCGTACATGGCAGCATGAGCGCGAACCAAACCATTTTTTTTAACCTTTTACTAAAGCAAGAGTCGTATGTGATGCCCAAATTTCAAAATTTACACACTTTTCCTATAAATTGTGGGGTATTCCTTCATGTTTATGCAGCAAGATTGCTATCTAATGTGGCGCACTTTTGTCAGAGTTTTCTGATGATTCGAACCTAGCTAGTACATAGTTCGCATCAACATATCCATGATAAATCGTGCTTCAAACAAAATATTTAAGAACATATGTGATACACGTAAAAGACTTTTTACGTACCCAGCAAGTATGGTATACACTGTTGCTATAGATCTGTTGTCAATGTGATACGCGAGAGATTATTTGCTGGCATTGCTGCCCATGGAAGGAAAGATTATTTTCCGTACAATAGTGTAGTATGCAAACTAATTTGAAAAAAAAAAAGAAAAAAGAAAAAAAAAAGTAAACTAATTTGGTAAAACAAACAAAAAATCAACAGGTAACTAAATCCCTCCAATTCCGTGGGGAGATTTGGATTTCCTTATCACCGATGCCTCATTGTTTTATCTCAAGGGTGGTTTCATTGAACTTGATAACTGTCATGACATATTTCCATTGATCAATGTTTATTTTATATGATTTGGTTTTAACCAAAAAAACAGTTGTCGTTTAATTAAGATTTCGTTTTAACCAAAAATAAAAATGTTGTCATTTTATTATAAATTCTGATTGGTAGCAGGGGTAGCAAATGGGTGGGTTGGGTCATAAATGGGTTGGGTGTATAATTACACATTTATCCATTTATGACCCATTTATATATAAATTAATTATCCATTACCCGCTCAACCCATTTAATTAGTAACCCACCCATTTAACCCAATATGACCCAAATAAACAAATAACTTGTTAAAAACTCTAAAAACAAAAATTCAAAAATCAGTTTTCCTGTTCTTTCCTTTCATTTTCCTTTCACAAAATTCATTTCTTAGCAACCAAACAAAGCCACAGATAAAAAAATAAAAAAAAAATAAAAAAAAATAATAAAAAAAACAAACAAACAAACAAACAAACTAGAGAAACAGAGTCTCAAGCTACGAAACAAAGTCTCAAGCTCCAAACGAAAGTCATAAATTCCTTTCATTTCCTCTTTCCCTTCTATTCCCTCTGTTTTTTTTTTTCTTGGCAACCAAACAGACTATCAGAGAAAGAAAGAGAAAAAGTAAATTTCAGACTAGGGTTTTTGATCCTAAATTTAAAAATTCAAAAACAAAAGGCACAAACCCGATAGAGGAAAAAAGAAATTCAATCCTGGTCAAGTACCTTGAAGATTTCTGGGTTCGATCACGCTCGGATTGTTCTCGTCTGATCCAGCCATTTCTCTATCAAATCCAAAAATATAAAGAATCAAAAAAAAAAAAAAAAAGGAAAAAAAAAAGAGCGAAGATGCTAAGAGAAGCATCCAAGGAGCACTGGCGATGAAACCACCGAGCTCCGATGACTGGAAACCCTCGTCTGCGGCGACTGCAGCCACCCTTCCCACCGACAAGCGCATCATCATCAAGAGCGCCGACATGCTCGCTGAAATGCAGAAGGAGGCCGTCGACACCGCCATCTCTGTTAGCCTTTCTTTCTCTCCGTTAGTTGGGTTTGTGATTTTTACTTAGTTTTTATATCTGGGTTTGTGTTTTGTTTTATTTTATTAGTAAATAAGCTGATACACTACCTCTGGTGAACTCCGATTCCAACCCCATTCTCTCTCTAGAATTTCTTTTTGTTTGGTTATTGAGAAAATATGAGGGAAAGTATTTGGGCCTAGAAATCTAGAGGTTAAAGTGTTTGGGAAAATGTTTGGTTGATGAGAAAATCTGATGGAGAGTGAGACTGAGTTCATACTGTTTATTTAAGTTTTGGATTTTTGAAGGGTTTATTAGGTATTAGTAGGTTTATTTAATTTTAAATTTTAGATGGGTTTAGTGGGTATTAGTGGATTTATCCATTTAGACCAATCTAATTAAATAACCAAATGGGTCTTTATCCATTTAACCCAAATACTCAAATGGGTTGGGTTAAGACTTATCCAAATAAGGTGGATAATGGGCGGGTTTATGGATATGGATAAAAATTGCCACCCCTATTGGTAGGGTGCCTTTGAGGGAGAATTATGATATGCCTGTACTTCTTTGGTTTTTTTGTTTTTGTGATTTGTTCAGGTTGGGGTGAAATTAGTTGGGGGATCAGGTGCTAGAGTTATTATATTGTAAATAAAAAGATCTAAAAATTGTTTGATAGGTGTAAAAGGCTGGATTTCCTCACATAACTGAAGAGATTTTTCATACGGTGCTGTGGGTAATTCTAGTATTACATAAAAAACCATAACTATCTTACGTGATAAATTATGATTGACTGTTTATCACTTTAACATGAATCCACAACTTTTTCTTCATTACTCAGAGTCTGTCACATGAAAATTTGTAACAAAAATTGTAATTATTTATGTCGTCCTAGAATTTTTTTATGGAGCTACAACTTCTTTACCTACTTGACAAAAGGATAACAAGTTACAAATTCTGTATCAGTAGGACATGAGCTTCTATTACCATGAAATTCAAAAATGAATTAGTCAGTGGTGGGATTACCATTATTCTTTTTGTAGTGACAAATCTTGTATGTGTTCCTATAATATAAAAAAATAAATGTCTATTTTTCGAGTTTTGAGGAGTGGAAACACATGAGAACTCTTAAAAGGAAGAATTTGATTCAAGTGCTCTACGTTGTCGTTAGTGCCAAGATCTCGCAGCTGCAGGAGACAAACTCTACCATCGAAGGCACTGTAGTGACATAGACTTTATGGGCTTTTTTTTTTTTTTTAATAATAATAAATAAATAAATAACTAAATAACCTGGCATGTCAAATTTTTTTTAGTTCTTGGTGTGACATCATTATTATAAGATTTTTTTAATGGATTATTAAGATTATATAATCTTAATCATTTATTATAAAATGAAAGACAATTATTCTCGGTCAAAATCATCATTCTCAAAAAAAAAAAAAAAAAAAAAAAAAAATCATTTATTATAAAATTTCAAAATTAAAAGAACTCTATGTTATAGAATTCAATGCCATGAGAAATTATTCTCCAAAAGCATGTCATAAAAAGAGTAATTTTTAGTAAAAAGATAGAAATTAAAAAATTTATTTATTATATTGATGAACAAAACAAACCACCCACACGACTTACCATTGTTGACATGTGGTGCAAATGCATAGAATGGGATTATATCCCACATAACACACACTTCCTCTTGTGCCCAATTGCGGCAAATATAGGTGCCAAGACCAACACATGTCTTACCCTAGCCAACATTATATCTTACATAAGTAATGTTATATTTAAAAATTTGCATAACAGTTTCAAAACAAATCCTTGGCTGTCATCAATCTGGAATCTTTAACAATCCTTCTTTTTCCAATAAGCCTCCTTGCCGAGGGTCTTGGACCATACACTGCTATTCTATCTATGTAACTATATAAGTGGAAACCTTTGTCTTATTCTTTCTGTACTTCATATATCTTGTTACACATAAAATTAGACCATTCTTGAGCCAGAGCACCTAGATCATCAAGTGATAAATAAGTGTCTCCTGTATACGAGTTGTATTTAGGGATACAACCTCAATCATGGATAAGAACCAGAATATGTGCTGGCTGAGCTTCCATATAATAGCTAGTGTCCCAAACTGGAAAAGTACTCCAGATTTCCATCTTCATATAATTAAGTCCTCTAATCTGTGCGGCTACTTCTTGGATAACTTTGGGGAATAAACTAATCTGAATTGTAGAAGTTATAATTAATTTGCTAATAAACCCTGCTTCTAACATTTCAGATAACCATAAAGGGTCACGGACCATTGGATCCTCTATCTCTGTGTTGATAAGTAATCCCGGGTAGGGATTATATCTGTCTCCTGTTCTTTCATAAACTCTGTCTGCATTTCCAAAGCTTTCATACCATGTAGCTTTATAAGATACCCATGTATCACCTGTCATGTCTTCTGTTCTGATGAATGCTGTAGAGACTAAAACCTTGAAAAGATACATCCATCTGTCATAAGAACTAGTTAAAGCTGTATGGGTTAATATTTTCTGTTGGATTTCAGGGAATAAACTTCTGATGGCAAGGCTCTTTTTTGCTGAATCTTAGGGTGGGGCTTTGAAAAGCTTGTTCCCATAAGGTAGCTTTTTAGAGACTGTGATTCTGTCTTTGTGTAGCTTGAATCTCCATCCTCCTTGCGAGGGAGTTGACAACCGAGAGCTTCAATAAATGCCCCGGTGCTAACAAGATGTAATTCCAAAGCCTGAAGGGTTTTTTGGAATAAGGGTTTCTGTTTGAGGGTAAAAACTGCCTGTAAATTATCAAGAAGTAGTTTAATATGAAGAGGGAGTTCTATAGATTCTCTGTCCTGAAACATACGATCAGTGCGGAGCACTTTTTGCAGAGTTACACTATTTTCACCACATGAATACATTGCTTTTGCTTGCAATGTATCCTGAAGGGATATTGTCTCTAACAAAACGCCTTCCTGCCCATCTATAATCCTTACTGAAGGTTTTTGGAAATGTTTGGGCACTGCTAGTGCTTTGCCCTTTCCTTTCATGTCTACCTGGGAGGTTCTTTTACTCATATTAGTCTGCAAATGGGGTTGGGGAAAAGGATTATGTCCTGTCTGCAAATGAGGTTGGGGAAAAAGATTATGTCTTGAAATATTATTTTGAGAATAAACATTTTCATGCAAGGTTTCTTACAAATTCATTTTTAAAATTCTTTCATTAATGTCTTTCTGTGAAATTTCTTTAAAATGCTTTATAAAATTATTTTTAAAATTTAAATTATATATAATAAAACAAACTTTTTTCTGTACACCTTTGTGCTCTTGCAGAATAGTGGTATAAGAGTAATCATAATGAAGTCTTTCAATATTAGAGGGATTGGAATTCAAAAATTTTATAAAATCTGCCATAATTCTATCCGTTTTGTATCTATTACTATATAACTCATTTTGTGAAAATATGTGAAATAAAGCTTCTCCATAAAGTCTTCTGTCAACTGCTAAAGTAGTTTGAGGAAAATCTGTTAGAGACTTATAATTAATTCTGTCTGTCAAAAGATTAAATCTGTCTTTACTCAAGAAATTACAACAATTAATATCTTCTTTAATAATTAGTAAAGGAGAATCTGTCAAGACTTCTTTTATTAAAATATTTGTCATATGAGTATTTAAGATTACTACAAAGGGTGCAAGAATGTCGTCTATCATAATTTTACTTGGTACATCTGTCACACTTTCAGTTCTTTTTGTCCAATCATATATATTGACTTCTAAGCATAGTTCTATCTTTTGTATTGAATCCTTTTTCATAAAGTGTTTGAACTATTGTTTGGATTATATATTGGTACTTATACAAAAGAGCAACAGGGAAGTAAGAACGAATCTCTGTCTCTATGTCCTATTTAGCCTTTTTTATGTCCTTATCTGTCGACTGGTGAACAAGTGATATTTCTGTCTTTAAGAATGACAAGCTTCTTTTAGTTCCATAGATTTTTTCTTTATTAATATCCTGTAAGATAGTGACCTTATAGGGGAAATCAATTTCTTTTGGGATAAAGAGTAGGATAGAATTAAAAGGTACGTTAGTTATATTAGCTTTAATTCATTTTTTAATAGTTTCAACACATATGTCTTTATATACATTAGGTAATTTATGATTAATTAATCCAGTGTCCTGAATTAATCTTTCTTGTATACAATTCATGTTATGAATACTTGAGTCTGTTAATGTGATATCTGTCAAAGGAAACTCTAAAATAATTTCTGTATGCCATTTTTGAAAAATTACTCTATGCTTCGAGCAGTAGGTATTCATGTGGAACGCAGTAAAGAGATAGGTAGTTGTTTGAGTGACATATCTTTTACTACACTCGGTTGTTTGGGATACCTTTGGCTTCCTCCAATAATTATGGATGACTCGACAAGGCCAAAGTTATTGAACTTGATAACCTACGAGATGTGTCTAGATTTCGAAAATGACTTTGGGATCACCTCTTACATATCCTTCCTTGATTCACTAATCGATGAAGCTAACGATGTTAAGATGCTCAGGAAAGCAGGAATACTCCATAATTGCCTTAGCAGTGACGAAGAAGTGGCTCAAGTCTTCAATAAAATAGGCACCGACTTGGTACCTAACAGCAAAATATATGGGGATTTCAAATCAAAAATTGAGAAGCACTACCACAAGAACATATTTATGACCTGGTTGGCTCAATTCTGTCACGAACATTTCAGCAGCCCCTGGACGTTCATGACTTTTGTTGACGCATTGTTGGCACTTGTGCTCACTATCATTCAGACTAAATATACTGTCAACTCTCCCCCAGGACCCTGCGATAACTTCTGCAAGAATTTCACATGAAACTAGACATCGACAAGGTAAAATTTTATCTGCTGTTTTCTTTTCAAGTGTGTCTAGCTAGCTGAGAATTACGTAGTTCCTAGTAGTTCTCTAGGCTCTCACATAAGAATAAGTCCCACAAATCAGTCGTACCATGGCGTCAATTCTATGCGAGAGTCCAAAATACTGCTCCAAGACTGCTCAAGTATTACCCATTTAAGATGACTTTCTCCAAATAATAAGGCAAAGGATCATCCCAAAGCCACATCATATTATTAATTTAACTTGGTATTGAAGTTTTCTTGCAATAAATGAGGGTGATTGTACTGGCTAAGTTTGCTGCAATCTGTGTGGATTGGAAATAATATTAAGCGTTTGTGCGTGATGTGCATGTGCTTAAGTGTCAATGTATTGAAGTTTTCTTGCAATAAGTGAGGATGATTGTACTGTCTAATTTGATGCAATGTGTTTGGATTGGAAATAAAAGTAAGAGTTTGTGCGTAGCGTAATGTACATGTCTTTAAGTGTTACTAGTGTCTTATCCAAAAAAAAAAAAAAAGTAGTGTATTAGTGTATAACCTGTGCATATATACCTAAGTTTCACTCTATCTTTCTCTCTTGGATAACTTGTGCATCTAGTGCATGTACATGGCTTTACTTTTTTTACTGGCCTTTTTTTATAGTTTATTTATATTAATTCTTTGTCTTTTGAACAATATTAACCCACCTAGAACAAAAATTATAAAAACTTAGATAAGATACACAACGCAAAATTAGATAACAATTATAATCTTTTCTTCTTTTTTTTTTTTTTTTTTCAGTTTTGGCTTCAAATATATATATATATATATATATATTTTTTTTTTTTTTTAAGTGTACGTCATAAATTAAAATTATCTCTAAAAAAGTGTGTTAAATATAATAAAAGTTAAAAATAATATATACTTGATCCAAACTCAAATATGTCGCCTATTTTATGATCTAATTTTGCAAAGCAAGGTTGCAATAGAAACAATTCTCCTGGCCCTCTCTTTTTTGCAAGTGCAAGGCAGTTACATACTTCCATTAATTGGCCAGTGTCAATTGCATCAACTTAATGCCACATTTTTTTTTTTTCAGAGAATTGTAAATGAAGGACATGAATAGATTGAGCTTGTTAGTTGTTACTTAAAAAAAATAAAAAATAAAACATGCGGATTCTCATATGATAGGGATAGAAAATAACATAAAATAACTACTTGTCCTTGTTTACAGTCCAATCCCAAGGCCTTAACGTCATTTTACGCCATCATTCAACTAAAAAGTTGGCCTAACACAAAATCTGCATCAAATTGGACCCTCAAGGGCAAGGTAGTCACTACATGCACAAAAATTAAAAGCTTAGTTCAAAAAATACCAAATCCTGATACTCATTGATTGGAGAACATCATTAAAATAGATTTGCCCATACATGATAAATGTTCATTGATTTTAATTAGTCTTGATAAGAATAATTTATTTAATTAAAATTTTTAATTTTTATTAGTCCAAATCAAGGAATAGAAGTAAACATGCATACGTGTGACAGTTACATTTTGTTTGAGAGTTCATAAAAGGAATGGAAAGAATTTACAATTAGTAAATGTAATTTTTTTTTTCTTAAATGAGTAAATAATTTGATAATTCAAAAATCTAATTACTATAAGGACATTAACCAAATAAGGACATAATTATTATAAAAATCATGCAATTATCCCTTAAAATTTTCAAAAGTTCTCATTTCATCAAAAATAAATATCTCCCTAGCTACTTTTAAATGTAAAAGTATCATGCCAAGAATCTTAAGCTTATGATTCAAATATTCCCTTCTCCCATTATTATAATTGTAAGGACCAAATTTGGATTCCTAGCCCAAGGTATGAATGGACTTAGGTCCAAAAAGCCCAAAATAATGAATTTGTAGAGAATGAGTTAGAAAACTAGGTTTTAATTAATCAAACAATAAGTTAGGTAGGCTTGATGACAAAAGAGTGAAAATAAACAAATATAAACTAAAGAAAAAGGTCATTGCCAAAGTCCGAGTAGACCGGTTCTTATATAATACTGTTAAGTATGGTTACAAGTCTGGTTCTAAATTGCTACAATATTTCTTTCTTGTTTTTCTCGATCTCCTTCCCTCTAGGGGTCTCTTATATTATATATCTCCCTCTTAATGATCTTAGCCCTCCATTTGTTGATCATCCAAGCCACTACTTGAGTGCTTATCCCATTGGACACCCTCTCTAACTCTCTGTGAGTTGGGATAGTCATGACAGCACTGTTCAGGGGTCTTCTCCATAAAAATGCGGTCAGAAAGTTAACTGCAGAACATTTAATATGGTGGCAGTAGTTTTTCCTTAGATATTTCTAAGTTTCCATCCCTCTTGTGCGTTCACAATACGCGTCCCTATCAGTAGATCATCCTGGAAGGTCTCCTTGAATGATAGGACATGTATTTGATCTGTGCTTTGCTCATCCGAGGAGGTAAGCCTCCTTGAACTACCTTTCCCATTCTCTCCGTTTGCATCTCACTCATGGGACTCTAAACTTGACATTCTCACTACTGTTTATCGGTCCTCGGATCAGTCAACCTCACCGGACAAAGCCCAATGCCCAATATACAATTTTGGGCCCTTGTCCCTACAATAACTATCAAATTGTAATAAAATATAGAAAATTACTTACTCCTAATCGCCATACTCACTAGTTCAATTATGCGAACTTCTGGACAATCTAAGTGGGGGATTCCTAAGGAAAATCTAGTGTAGATTGTGAATAGAAATGGAAGGAAGTGGCTTTGTGTTTCAGTCTTTTAGATTTTGTAAAAGTTACAAGAAAACGAACATGTTACTTTTTGAATGAAAATAAACTAAACACATTAGCTTCTAATTGAAAAACTTCAAATTCATAAGGGGTTCCTTAAATCCATAAGGTAATAGGGTTCTAAAATCCACCAAAGAGAAATGATAGACAAAAATATATATATATTTTTTTTATAAATTTGATAACTAAATTGCTTTTAAGGCTATAATACGTTTAAATAGTAAAAAGAAAACCTAAGGCTGCTAGCAAAACACCCAGAAAACTCTAATTCACACTAATAAAATAATTAGGTGACAAAATAGTAATTTTTACCAAAAAAATAGAAAATCTAAGATAATGTAAAATTCAAAACTACTGTCTCTAAGAGACATCCTAAAAAAACTAAACGTTATCCTAACTTTTAAACTAAAAGTTATTAAGGAAACAAATATTACTAAAAATGGTAAAATCATTATTTTTAGTGCCTTAACAGAGGAATTCACCAAAATTAAGGCACACCTCATGACATAGACACGAGTTTTGATTAGGAAATTGTTTCCCTTCGGCCATTTAAATTTCATGCAGTTATGACATCATTACCCTGATGAGTTTTACTAGCACCTCCAAACGGAGCCAAGATTTAAAGTTTGGGGGTATTTTTGCTGTTGACTATGTGTAGCGGCTGAGGATCCTTTTTTCATGCATCCACTACTGGGTAAGGGAAAAATTATTTTGTTTAAAATTGGTTGATTGTGCCTTTTTTTTTTTTTTTTTTTAACTTTACTGTTAGTAATTTTTGTTGTTAGACTAATTTTTTGAGCTCTTGTATATTTCGTTTTAGATTTTCTATCTATAAATTTTTTTATGCTCTTTAAAAGGAGGAAAATTCTAGAGCTACAAACTTTTTTTCAAATTGCTAATATGGTGAGTAGTTATTGATAAGTAAAAAAATTGTGTAAGTGGTGGACCCAAATATGAACCAATAAGAATAATTTGTTACCTCAATAATTTGTAAAAAAGTAATAAAAAATTTTGTTGCTATAACATTACTCTTAAAAGAATCAATTATATTGTTAAGGGAGGCAAAATGTAATTTTATAAAATCAAAATTGCTAAAATTAGTACATATGTATATACTAATATTTAAAAATAAATAAATAAATTGGAGGGTCCATTGCCCCCCAAGATCAAAGAATATCTCCATCCCTACTAGTGTCCCTTGATCTTGTGCAGTGATTTAAGCGTTCTTGCTGCTCTAAGAAGGCTTGTGATGTTTTACATAGTTTCAATAAGCTTGACCCATATATATATATATATATATATATATATATATATATATATATATATAGTTATCTAGACAAATACGGCACTAGAACACTCACGCTTCACGCGTATGGCACAAGGTGGTACATTGTGCGTGATCATCAACATCAGATCGAGGTATTATATTTTGTTGAAATAAAATGAAATGTACTAAAGCACAACTCATGGACGACATTTTCTAAAATACAAACAATTAACTTTTATAAGGCAATTTTTTTAAAAGGTTTTATGAATTAATCTGAAATTCATGATGTTAAAAAAAAAAGTGTCAATTCAACTGAAAAGCCATTACTGTTCATTAAGGACGGAATCAATACACAATTTTTGTAAGAAATTATTTGGAAAAAGAGAGTTCATATTTTTTATTGGCAGTTTGTGATTTTGATACATATAAGTGAATTTATTGTAACTAACAAAACTTTTTAAGTATAGGGACAAATTATCACCTTGGAAAAAGTATTTTCAATATGCCCTAAAGTAGAATTATGTTATTCTATCGTTGCTCACTCCTCAATTTCAATTCTTTAATACAAAATCAATTTTAGATCTCAATATATAATTATGTACTTACTAATTGATACGGTGCTTTAAAAATATGTGCTCTTCTAAATTATAGATTTTTTAAGCCTTACGTTTTCTTTTCTAAGTACAACTTTTCAAACATTGCATTTTCAAGGTACTTAAAAATATGCACCTTTTCAAATTACCATATTTTTTCACACAAAATCCTATTATTTCACATTTGGAGAATTAGAGACGATACAGTATTATTTTTGAAGAAAAGGACTATTGCATTTTTTAAGATTATGAGTTAAATTTTTCTCGAAAAAAAAGAAAAAAAAAGAAAAAAAGATTAGGAGTTAGAGAACTTTAATGCATTTTTCTTTTATTAATACGATTCCCCTTTAGTTTTTATTATGTTTATATTTTTCTTGTATTGACTTGCATGTGTTAGAGATGTAAATTGACATTTATTATATAAATTATTTTAAATTAAATAAATCTTTATATGCTTCAAAGTTTTAAAACTATTATTATACTCTAATCATATAATTTCTAATTTATTTAATAAAAAAATAAAATGTTATATTTAATGCACAAATCTCCTACTTTTGTGAGGTCTGCAAGAGGTGATTAGTAAATGACCTAAAATTTTCTTTTGCGAAGATTAATTTTTAGCTAAACTCAAATCCACAACCTTTCTAATTTATTTAAAGACTAACTTGATGTAGTTTTTTTTTGTTAAGTATAAAATAACATACATTAAATCATATTAAAAAATAATTTATATATTTATATATTTGTAACATATATATATATATATTATTATTATTATTATTATTAATAGGTTATTTTTTACATTTAAATGTTGATATATTTACCTTCTGAGTCCAGCATACATTTTGCATATCAAATACCAAGCTTTGTTTACTACGGTGGAAAAATAAATGAAATAAAATTGTTTGGTTCGTGCTCATGCACAGCTTTTTCAAACTGGCTTACTTCTAGTGGTATATCATGAATAAGTTAAAATTAAGGTTATGTTTGAATACTGCTTATTTTACTGAAAATGAAAAATTATTGCTGAAAGTAGATAAAGGTAAAAGTTAGTTGAAATAGTACAGTGAAGCCTATAAATAGTGTCAAAAAGTGCAATATGGCTCATAAATAGTAGAAAAAATAAGTTGAATAGTGAAATAATTTTAATTTTTAATCTCTACCCAAACGCACACTAAGGGCGTGTATGGATACCGCTTATTTTGATAAAACTGAAAAATTATTTCTGAAAGTACTGTAGATAAAGATAAAAATTAGTTGAAATAGTACAGTAGGGCCTATGAATAGTGCCAAAAGTACAGTGAGACCCATGAATAATAATAAAAATAAACTGGATAGTGAAATAATTTTATTTTTTAATCTTTACCCAAAAGCACACTAAGATTCTAAATACTTCAAGCTAGAGTTTCAAAATTTTTGATCCGACACAATCAATCTTTCGTGTATCACATTTATTCAAATCATTTTGTCTAAAGCAAGAATGGAATAAATCGTTCTACCTTTTTTTTCCTAAAAAAGATAACTGTGAATAAGAAACACAAACAGTTTTACTTATGCTTGATCCCTGATGCAAAATATAGAAACATAAACAGTTTTATCACAAAAGTTTATTCGAAACTTGCTATATGTAGCTAGGTAATAAGGTAAAAGACTATTTCACGTGAATCACATTTTTACTTTTTACTGTTTGAAGCTCGATACAATATTGCACAATTAATCTGGTCGGGTAAACCAATACCTTGTTAAATTTTTTAATAATCTTAACAATAATTCAATACCTTTAACATTTAACATTCACGTCATTCATACTTCACTATTTTGAGGCGAAAAAATCTCCTTTAATTGATATATAGAAAGTTAGAAACTAATCTCACTGATCGTACTAGCTCTTATTCTTTGAATTCAGTGCCACCGTTTCTCCAATTTTGGTGTAGTCAAATAACATTTCTTTCCGTTTTCACTAAAAAGATGACCCCAAATGGATATATTATTAGATAAATACCGTAGCACAGAATATGACAAAGTATATATTTTTTATGGCAAGAAAAATTATAAAGACTAGGTTTATTGCAAAAGTGTGTCATAAACATTTGCAATCTAAGTCAAGTCAGGAGGAACAAGTTGTGTGCACTATATCCAGAAAAATGCTTAAAAACAACAGGTTTGAAACTTTGAACTACAAACAACAAGAAGAGGAAATTAAGAGAAGTCATAAGGAAGAGAGGGAATGTTCCCCTGTACCATTATTTCCACCCCTAAAGTTTCAGTTCCGAGGGTAAAATGTAACTAGTCATTTTTGAGCCGATGAGAGGCATTTAATATAGATTTTGGTTTTTGGGTAGTAGAAGAGGCTTTTAGCTCCCATGACACTAATTTTGTGTCTTGGCATATATAAGTTGCTTTTGTTTAAGGAAGAGTTTGGCATGCAAGCATGATTTGGGAAATAAAATGGCCCTAACTCAAGGGTTGTTGTTTCTTGATCATTGCAACTCTTGGGTATTGTATTTGGTGGCCAAAATAGCTAAGCTAGGCTAATTATAGTTTAGTAGCTGTTTTTTTTTTTTTTTTTTGGGTGGAAAAAGAGAGCAAGACGGCAAACTTTGGCTACAAACAACAAAAACATAAGACCTCATTTTGGGGTGGAAAATTTTGGTACAAGTCCTCCTCCATAGCCTAAGATTCCACCAACATCCCTAACTTGCTTGGTAGCATATATGCATGGGCTAATAAGCTCATGCAAAAGTTCTGAAATGAACCAACCTATACCTTCCAAGCCATAATCCCTCAATTTTCCCAATATTTTACATGGGCTTGGGTCATGCATAAAAAAATATAATATAATATAATACATGAATTAAACTTGAAGAAAATGTGTTACGAAAATAAGTATCAACAACTGTAAAATTATCAATTTTTCCAAAAGTTTGAGTTATTGGAAAATAATAAATTTAATCATCTAACTATATAATTTAATTATTCCATATTATGTGTGGGCTCAAACTACCTTTTAATAAGTGAGACCCAATACCTGAGATTTTAAATAAGAGGTAGAGTAGAGAACGCAGTGATCGAACTCAAAACCTTCTACTCTGATATCAAGTTAAGTAACTAATTGTATATTAGAAGAGTTGCATAAATTTTTATTTATTTATTTATTTATTTTAGAAAAAGGGTATCATAAAGCTGGTATAAAAGCAACGACCAAAATAAAATTATGCATGTTTAAATACTGGACCTGTTAAATGGATAAAGACATAAAGGTAGTCGCTATCAATACCTTATTCAGAAAAGCGTACCATATATATAATGAAACCCAAAAGCAGGTTTCTTTTTTCTTTTTCTTTTTTTTCTTTTTTGGCAAACAACCCCAAGCACTTCAGTTTCTTTTATATCTGTTTCAACATATCTGGTAGACAGGGGCAGCCCAACATAATTTAGGGCTTAAGGTGAAAAATTTATGCGGAGTCTTTAATATGTAAATATTAATTAAACAAAATTATTTAATACTAATCAAATTAAGGTTAATTTGATACATTAAATACATAAATAATACCAACTAGACTAATGTTAATTTCATGTAGAGAATTGAATATCATAGTTGAACTATAAATATTAATAAAAATATATTGCGATTGAAAAAGATACTTTATTTTGAATATAAGACGATGCATAGTTAAATAAAGTTGTAATCTAATTTTTAATTTTATATTTTGATTTTAAGAGAGAGAGAGAGATAGATATTATTTGGTGTGTGGTTTTGTAGGATATTAGTTTACAAAAATCAGTCTCAAACTATTAGGGGAGATTAATGTATAATTGATTATTTAACACATTTGCAACATCTTTTTGAAATATTTTAGGGTTTCAATTGAGTTAAGGTTCTATTGGTCTTGTACTTTGAGAGTGTTGATAGAAATGAAAAAGAAAAATGCGCTAATTAAAAGAACTATTAAATGTTCAAAATATAATGTGACATTGTCTCTCATTGATGAACTTCATCAATTTAACTAATAAATGTTTATATAACTTTTTTGTGATTAATAACATGGCAATTTGTAAGCTAATAATAAAATTTGTAGTATTCTTAACATCACTAATAAAAAAATGTACAATCTTTAGAAAATATATATAATTTTATAAAAATTTGATCTTTTAACTATGAAAAGTGGAGCCTTTTCCCCTAAGAAAAATTTTGTTTTTTGGTGGGGCCTTAGGCCTAGGCCTAACTTGCCT
Source organism: Quercus ilex subsp. ballota (assembly GCA_032727855.1). Classification (NCBI taxonomy): domain Eukaryota; kingdom Viridiplantae; phylum Streptophyta; class Magnoliopsida; order Fagales; family Fagaceae; genus Quercus; species Quercus ilex. Next base: position 8,951,116 of record CM064914.1, on the reverse strand, counting down.
AGGCCTTGAGCCGGCCCTGCTGGTAGATTAAATTTTAAACTTGTGATTTTATCAAGTCATAAAATATAGTTGTTGCGCGGATTGGGTGAAATAAATCTGTTTAGGTAAGGTTAAAGAAGAGAGAGAGAAGATAATATGACACAAGGAATTTACGTGGTTCGGCAATATGCCAACGTCCACGGGAGGCGACAAAATAATTTTCACTATAGTTTGGAGATTACAACAATGACTTGTAAACACTCTCACACAAACCCGAACCCCAAATACACCCTTGGTTCTCTCACACACAAATAGAGAACACCCTTTTGTATTTAGACAAATTGCAAGACCCTAACTTCCTAGTTCTGGTGCACACACACAGAAGAAGTTATTTGCTATCTCCCTGGCTCACCCTTGCATGCTTTCATTTGCTCCACACATATTGTATTTATAGGCAAACCTTCAGCCGAAATCTCCACCTTTAGAGCACACTAGAGACTTCTATTGTTTAGAGAAGTCAACAATAGTGGCTAGCATTCTTAGATTTCGGCTACCATGTATTTGTTTGCTCAAGTGCCTTCCTAGACCATTCATGAATGCCAAAGAAGTCATACATTTCGGCTGGACCAAAAGAATGCATGAATACTTGTTCAAGTTGGTTCTTCCTTGCCGTTTCTTGATGATTCATGCATGCAAGAAGTCATAAATTTCGGCCAATGGGTGAAGTTTGTAGAACATGCAAGACTTCTATCAAAGAAGTCAATAATTTCGGCTATGGAATCCATGCAATTTTCTTGAAACTTCTTTGCATTTCTTCATCTACAAAAATCATGCAATTTCTTGCAACTTCCAAATGGTTTGATATTTAATTGTCAAGCCATCAATTTTGACAATTCAAGCCATTCTAACAATAGTTGATTAAGAAAAGTCAAAAGTGTGTATATTTATTCCTAACATTTAAATATTCGAATAGAACATGTTGGCCTAAAGTACATGCAGTAGTTGGTTTGTGATCTAGACAGTAAGGAGTGTTTGTGGCTGATCTTTTAATAAGCTGCTTGTTCTTTGTAATATCTTTGTATTTGTGCTCCAAAAATTCTTGCCCATTCATCAAAAGAAAAAAAAAAATGCAGAGTCTTAAATTTCTCAAGCAAAGTTTCAACGCACTATCAAGTATATATAAATTAAATTCTAGAACTACATGGAACGTTGTCTAAGAGAAGCAGGGGAAACCAGCAGTGACCACGACCAACCTGCTGAGGAGGCACAGTCAGGAAGCCAGGTTTAAAACGGTAACGGAGGCAGAGGAAAATTTGATGAATCAATATCCAACCACAAATATACAGAAGGTTGATTCTCTCTGCGACTTGGCAAGAATTAATTTCGAGATGAACTATGAAACATGAGTGGCATCATTCAATTCGGTCCTATCCATCATGGTAACTCAAAGTACCAGCTAGGAGAGAAGTACAAGCTTATATTGACATATGAGTTTATCAGAGGTAGCGGAAACGATATATTTAACACTATCTGCTCATTTCTTTGTTTTATTTTTAAATTTTTGTGGCTTTATATACGTACTAGTTGTTAACACAATAATAATAATAATAATAATAAGTTTTTTGAAAAATTAACCAAGTCTCAAAAAGGGTTTTCAGAGAATTTGTTATTAGCAATGAACACAATATGATAATAGTTTAAAAAAAAAAAGTGAAAATCTAAAAAAAAAAAAAAACAAATTAAGAAATTTTCATAAAAAAGGCCTTAAGAATTCTCCGAGAGTCGTGATTTCGCATGGGTCATCCCAAGGCCACATCTTGGTTTTGAAGTTTTCATGCAAGTCTAATAGAAGTTAGTGTGATTGTACTTTCTAATTTGATGTAATAATTTTAATCTTGCAACCCAAAAAAAAAAAAATTGCGTTAGGTGAATTGCATCAACTTAATGCTACATCCTTATCATTGTACAAAAGTCCTGGGCTCCAGGAGCGTAGCCAGGAATTTTTACGTGGGGGGGCCGATTCGAACCATGAAGGTTAAAATCGATGACGATGAGTATCATCGTTATATGGATAGTCTATATTTTTATGTTGATATGGACCTTCTTTGAGATAAGCTCATCGGATTTCATCTTGTTTATTAATAAGAAATTTATATATTTGTTTACGTATTCCTGGATCACGATCTATCTCTTTAGATTGAATTCTTAAACATTTGGAGGGGTCAGGGTGTTCATTAGGCGTTGAAGTATTAACATTTGTTTCTACAGCCACAGGTGTCCTAATTTCTAAATTGTTAACATCTTTTTTCTTAAAAAATGCATCAAATGTTTTTTCGTTTGCTCATAATTCTTTTAGCTTTAAGAATATGACTAAAAAATTAACCTGAAAAGAAGTTTAAAAAATAAATTTTTAATTAGTAATTTTTACTTAGTTATATGAATGTTATTCATACTCAAGAAAAAACAAAATTTCCACTATAATTTAAACATACAACCCATTTTTAATACTACTTTAATTAATAATAACCCCTCAAACAAAAACAAAAATTAAACACACAAGTATTGGTACACAACATAAACCAAACAATTTAACAACACCCATAGCCACATCCACAGTCACATGATATCTAACTAATTAAAAATAGGTAATAAATCAAAATAATTTTACCTTAGAAACTTTGTCTTCACAAAGTGCAAAGATGGGTCACCCGTGTGGCAATGCCTATTGCCTCTGCCTGACTGCCTCCAATTTTAGATCTTCCCTTCAAGACTCATCACAAACAATCTCCCCATGCCTTCAATCATGTATTTCTCTTAAAATCTATGAAAATATAAAGAGCATGTGAATATTTAGGTATAGATAGTTGAGAAAATCAAAAAAAGACACTAAAAAGAGATGTCTAATGCTTAAGAAAGAGAAGAAAACTCACCAGTCACCAAGTAGTCACCAAGTTCCAAAACTAAAGCTGATGAAGAAAGAAAAAATTGGTCAAGATTTTTTTTTTTTTTTTTTTTTTTTGGGATTGTGAGTACAGAAAACTGGAGTTTTGGGAGCTGGTAGGTAGGCAACGGTATAGTGCAAATGAAAGTGTATCAAAGAAGACCAAACAAAAGAATAAGAAGTAAAGAAAGGGATTTCGTGGGTCAGTGGGTGGAATTTTTGAGATGAAGAGAAAGTGAAGTTTTGTTTTTAGTGTTTGGACTTGAGTAGGCCAGCTTGTTTTATTTGGAGTACATAAGGTGATAAGGCCTAAAACTAGAGCTGGGCTTGGGAGAATAGTTGAAAATTGGGTACTTGGGGGGCCGGTTGTCCAATATTGGGGTGGGGTGGGGGGGGGGGGGGGGGCAATATTTTTTTCTACCTACTCTAATGGAAAAAAAAAAAATTTGCAGGGGCCGGGCCCCCCCAAGCCACTACGTGGCTCCGCCCCTGCTAGGCTCTGATCTAACTTATCAAGGGGAAAATGATGGTCTCCATTTGAAATTGATCTATGATTCAAATTAAATTTTATAAATTTAAAAGTGTACAGATTACCAATCACATAAAATTTTAAATGACAAGACGGTCTATATAATGTTAAATCTAAAAAACAAATTGTGCAATGGAAAAAATAGAGAAAACTTGATATAGAGAGGATCCTAGGAGCAAACTTTGAATACCGATGGTAGTTTATCTTTATTTATGTGGCTTATTAAGCCCAATGGCTTTTTTTTTTTTGGCAACTAAACGAAGTAGATTAGTAGATGAAACTTATTATCCAAAAGAAATGTTGAATTATTTCAATTAAAAATCCAAATGTATATTTTTTAATTTCTAAAAATGTAAGCCCTCCATACAGGCTCAATGCAAAGAGGCAAAACAAATGAATAGGAAGAAGTGGTTGAAAAGGGTAAAATTAGGATGATGGATCCATCCTAATGAACCTGACAACATTAGATCAGTGGGCTGATAGTAGACGGATCCCAGAGGTGGATAGATCCAAGATTCGCGGGCGCAAGGTGGACGGATCTTAAAAAACACGTGGCTTCTACATAATTTAAGTGACTTCCAAGGAGTTCTAAATGAAAACAACTTGCATCCCACAGCTAACGCTAGTTGGTAGAATCCCAAAGAGTTGCATGGTGCTCACTCGCTCGATGGTGTCGTCTGTGGGGAACTCTTGCGACTTGTAAGCCATACTATTGCTTCGCAGACAAAGATTTGCATGGTGCTCACTCGCTAGATGGCAACCACTAATGACGTTCAAGGAGACAAACCACGCACGACCACCTTCGAGAGATAGGTTCAAACTCTCGCCGCTGCCGTGAAGCGCCTTACCAAACAAAATCATGACTTGGAAGAATAGTTGCGCCAAAAGAATGCAGACTTTAATACTCAGTAGGAAGACCAAGAAGGCACTAGTGTTGAGAGGACGAACCAAGAAGGGCGGAGGGTAGCAATGCCCCAAGCAAACCAGAATGACAGGACACAAGCCGGCCTTCCATCATCGATTCGGTTCCAGCTCACATGGTTGTTGAGATGCAAATGATAAAGAAACGGATGGACTTTATGATGAACGCCCTTAGAGGACAAGTATCTAGTGACCTCGGTGACTTGGTCCATCGAACTAATTCGCCATTCATAGCATCTGTCACTTCATTCCCCCTTCCACCAAAGTTCTGTATGACACAAGTGGAAAACTACGACGGATCCAAGGGCCCCTTAGATCACTTGGAATCTTTCAAGACCCTGATGCACCTTTAAGGGGTGCTGGACGAGATCATGTGCAAAGCCTTCCCTACCACGCTGAAGGGACCCGCAAGGATCTAGTTCAGTAGGCTGACGCCCAACTCCATTAGTACATTTAAGGAGTTAAGTGCCCAGTTCGTCTCACACTTCATCAAAGGACATAAGTAGAAGAAGTCCACTGCATGTTTGATGAACATCAAGCAGCAGGAGGACGAGACGCTGAGATCTTACATAAATTGCTTTAACAAGGAGGCCCTTTCGATCTACAAAGCGGACGACAAGATACTCGTGGCAGCATTCACTAATGGGCTACGGAAGGGTAAGTTCCTATTTTTCTTGTATAAGAATGAACCAAAGATTATGTCAGATGTGCTTTACAGGGTGATCAAGTACATGAATGCAGAAGATGCACACTATTGGCCTGAGAAGAGAGGCCCAAGAAAAGGGAAAGACAGGAAGACATACGACCAGATAGGAGATGAAAGATGGCTAGGATCGGAGAACGGCGGGAGGACAAATGCTCCAAACCCCTTGCAGGGAAGTTCACGAGCTTCACGCCACTGACTGCCCTGATTGACCAAGTCTTGATGCAGATTAAGGACGAAGGAGCCCTGACCTTTCTCGACAAGATGAAGGAAGATCCTAATAAGAGGTCTAGAGACAAGTACTTCTGTTTCCACCGTGATCACAACTATGACACAGCTGACTATTACGACTTGAAGCAACAAATTGAAGCCTTTATCAGGCAAGCAAAGCTGCAGAAGTTCGTCAGCAAAGAAAGGGCGGAACCACCTCAAGAGTAAGCTCCCCGATGGGAGAATGAGCATCCTAGACCGCCTATAGGAGATATAAGAATGATTATAGGGGGCACATCGGCTATTAGGTCATCCAAAAAGGCCTGTAAGACTTACCTCAGGATGGTTTAGAACGTCCAACTAACGGGTGCCATTCCAAAGATGGCGCGGATAGATAACCCCGTCATCGTATTCTCAGAAGAAGATGCCCGACGTCTTCACCATCCTCATGATGATGCACTTGTTATCAGCATACAAGTAGGGAATTACAACACGCACTGGGTTCTGGTTGACAACGGCAACTCAGCTGACATCCTTTACTACCCAACATTCCAACAAATGAGGATTGGTAAAGAGTGACTGGTTCTGACAAACGCTCCGCTCGTTAGTTTTGGAGGAACAAGGGTATTCCCCCTTGGAGCAGTCATATTGTCCGTGACGGTTGGTGACTACTCCCAACAGATCACTAAAGACGTAACATTCCTTGTAGTCGACTATTCGTCCGCTTACAATGCCATCCTAGGACAACCTACCCTTGATCCATGAAAGGTTGTAACCTCGACCTACCACTTAATGATCAAGTTCCCTACAGATTATGAAGTAGGGGAGTTGCACGGAAATCAGGTGGATGCGTGCGAATGCTACGTAGCTATGATGGAGATGGATGACCACCTCCAGGCCATGAACATAGAAGAACACCAGATGGTGACAAAACCTATTAAAAGGCTTGAAGAGATACTTCTCGACGACTTCAAGCCTGATCGAACAATGAGGATTAGTACCTTCGCCAGCCCGACGGTCTGCCAAGCACTTATAACTTTTCTCTAAGATAACTGCGATGTATTTGCTTGGGGCCATGAAGACATGCCAGGAATAGACCTTTCGGTCATGGTACACAATTTGAATGTTTCGCCCTTCTTTACACGCATCTGTCAGAAGAAGCAGGTATTCGCCCTAGAACGAGATCAAGCTATAGTGGAAGAAGTTCACAAGCAACAAGAGGCAAACTTCATTAGGGAGGTTTACTACCCCAACTGGCTAGCAAACGTGGAGATGGTCAAGAAAACAAGTAGGAAATGGAGGATGTGCGTAGACTTCACCGACCTAAACAAGGCATGCCCTAAAGATAGTTACCCCTTCCCACAGGTTGACGTCTTGGTTGACTCTACGGCTCAACACTAGTTATTAAGCTTCATGGATGCCTTTTTAGGTTATAAACAAATTAGAATGGATGAAGCAGATCAGGAGAAGACTTCGTTCGTTACTAGCCAGGGCTTCTTCTGTTATAAAGTAACGCCATTTGGCCTTAAAAATGCGGGCGCGACGTATCAGAGGCTCATGAACAAAATGTTTGCATAGCAAATTAGGAGAAATGTTCAGGTCTATGTTGACAATATGCTGTTGAAAAGCCGAAGGGAGGAAGATCACTTGGAGGACCTCAGAGAAACTTTCGACACCCTTCGTTCCTACAACATGAAGCTTAATCCAGGCAAGTGTGCCTTCGAAGTGATAGCAGGAAAGTTTATAGATTCATGGTGTCTCAGAGGGGTATCAAGGCCAACCCAGACAAGATCCAGGCCATAATAGAGATGGCACCCCCAAGGAACGTGAAAGAAGTACAAAGTCTCAACGGTAAAATAGGAACGCTGAACAGGTCCGTATCAAGGGCGATGGATAAATGTTTACCTTTCTTCTGCAAGTTGAAGAAATCTTTTGAATGGACGATTGATTGTCAGCAGGCATTAGAGGACCTGAAGACCTACCTCTCATCCCCTCTATTGTTGAGTCCTTCCCAGCCCGGGGAGGAGCTATTCCTCTACTTAGCGGTATCGTCAACGGTCGTCAGCGCAGCCTTAGTCAGGGAGGAAGACAAGGTGCAGAAGCCCATGTACTACACGTCAAGCACGTCGAGGCACAGAGGAAAGATACCCACCAATGGAGAAGTTCGCATTCGCTTTAGTTACAGCAGCCCGTAAGCTTAAGCCTTACTTCCAAGCTCACACAGTGATCGTCCTGGCTAACAAACCCCTACAGCGAGCAATGAGCAATCCTGAAGCTGCCGGACGAATGGCACTATGAGCAATAAAGTTGAGTGAATTCGACATACAGTACTGCTCGCGCACTACCATTAAGGGATAGGTGGTCGCCGACTTCATTACGGTATTCACTAATGTAAAAGGACAAAGGGTAGAAGAGGTCACACAATGGAGCATCCACACAGACGAATCCTCCAATAAGCATGCAGGCGGAGCTGGTATGATACTCCATAGCCCGGAAGGAGATAAGATCAAATGCATGGTCCATTTGGATTTCCCTATGACCAATAACGAGGTAGAGTACGAAGCCTTGATAGCAGGGCTGGATTTTGCTAAGGCCGTAGGAGCTGAAAATTTGGTTGTATACTACGATTCCCAAGTAGTAACCAGTTAGGTTAACGGAGAATACAATTGCAAGAATGAACTGATGAAGAAGTACTTGGAGCAGGTGAAGGATGGGGTTAACAACCTCTGAGTAAAGTTTGTTCAAATCCCAAGGGAGGAGAATGAGCATGCCGACCGACTCGCTAAGGCTGCATCAGCAGAGCACATGGTCATCCCCGGTCAAGTATTGTCCTTCGTTCAAATGTCATTGTTAATAAAAGATACAAGTGTGCAGGAGATAGGCTCCGAGAACTATTGGATGACACCAATAGCCTCCTACCTAAAGAATGGTGTGTTACCAGGCGATAAGAAGGCTGCAAGGAAGTTGAAGGTTCAAGCAGCTCGCTTCATTCTGATTAAAGACGTTCTTTATAAGAGGGGCTTCTCCCGACCGTACCTGAGGTGCCTCATCCCAAAGGAGGCAGACCACATCATGAGAGAAGTCCATGAAGGAGTTTGCGGAAACCACTCTGGATCATGATTGTTGGTGCATAAACTGATCCTAGTCGGATACTACTTGCCAACCAAGCAGAAGGATGCTCATGCATACGTCAAAGCTGGCGACAAATGTCAAAGATTTAGCAACCTCATCAGGCAACCAACAAAAGAGCTCACCCTAATGATGGCCCCGTGGCCATTCACTCAATAGGGATTGGATATAATGGGTCCTTTCCTAACAGCGGCTAGACAATTGAAATTCCTAATAATCGGTATAGACTACTTCACAAAGTGGGTAGAAGCAGAAGCCTTAGCCTCCATCACTGAAAAGAATGTGCGGATTTTACTATGGAAGAACATCATTTGCAGGTATGGTATACCTAAGGTGTTAGTCTCTGACAACAGGAAGCAGTTTGATAACGACGCATTCTGAGACTTCTGCTCACAACTAGGGATCAAGAACCATTACTCATCACCCACCCACCCCGCAAGCCAATGGGCAAGTTGACGTCACAAACTGATCCTTGCTCAAAATCATCAAGACTCAGCTCGAGGGGGCAAAGGGTATATGGCCGGATGAACTACCAAGTGTTTTGTGGGCGTATAGGACAACGGCAAGGAAGCCTATAAGAGAAACCTCATTTCAATTATCATACGGAAGCGAGGTAGTCATCCCAGCAGAAGTAGGACTTACAAGCTACAGGGTAGGGAACCATGACGAAAGCAAGCACGACGAAGCTATGTGCCTGCAGCTTGACATGGTGGACAAAGTAAGAGCAACAGCTGAGCAAAGATTAGTGCGGTACCAGAATTTTGTGGCCAAACATTATAACTCCAAAGTCAGACACAAGAACTTCCAGGTAGGAGATCTTGTCCTAAGAAAGGTAATGGGTGCCACAAGAGATGCCTCCCAAGGGAAGCTAGGACCTAATTGGGAAGGACCATACATATTGGCATCATGGTATAGGAAAGGAACCTACCACCTGGAGATGCTGGACGGGCAGAAGTTGCATCACCCATGGAACACAGAGTAACTAAAGAAGTATTATCAGTAGGCTACTAGCAGTAGACAAGTTACGACACTCCTCATTTCCAGTTTATTTCTTTCTAGTTTAGTTTTTATTATGTATAGTTCCTTTTAACCCCAAGGGCAACTTTTTTTTTTTTTTTTTTTTAAGAACAATTTCTACGCATGAATAACCATTATAATAAAAGGAGTTATTCAGAATGGCCACATGTTATATCTACATTCCTACAATATATCAAAGTCCTCAAAGTGGATGGATTCAAACTATAAAGTCCACAAAGTGGGTGGATTCCAATTAGAAATTCCACAAAGAAGGTCCACCAAGTGGACTAATATAAAGTCCACAAAGTGGATGTGATTCATTATCAATAATAAATAGGTTCCATTATCAATGCACGACCTCAAATTTTAAAGTCCACAAAATGGACGGGTTCAACAACGCGTTGATTTAAAACGTATAATTCCATAAGAGGATAGGTTCATCCGAGAGGATGATAATTATAAAGTCCAAAAAGTGGATGGGTTCAACAACGTGTTGATTTAAAACGTACAAGTCCATAAGAGGACAAGTTCATCCGAGAAGATGATAATTATAAAGTCCATAAAGTGGACGGGTTCAACAAATGCGTTGGATAGAATGTACAATTTCATAAGAGGATGAGTTCATCCGAGAGGATGATAATTATAAAGTCCACAAAGTGGACGGGTTCAACAACGCATTGGATTAAAATGTACAAGTCCATAAGAGGACGAGTTCATCCGAGAGGATGATAATTGTAGTCCACAAAGTGGACGTGTTCAACAACACGTTGGATAAAATGTACAAGTCCATAAGAGGATGGATTCATCCGAGAGGATGATAATTATAAAGTCCACAAAGTGGACGGGTTCAACAATGCATTGGATTAAACGTACAAGTCCATAAGAGGACGGGTTCATCTGAGAGGATGATAATTACTCCACAAAATGGACAGGTTCAACAACGCATTGGATTAAACAATAAGTCCATAAGAGGACGGGTTCATCCGAGAGGATGATAATTACAAGGTCCATATAGTGGATGGATTCAAAAATACGTTGAATTAACATTATAAGTCCATAAGAGGACGAGTTCATCCGAAAGGATGATAATTAATAGTCCACAAAATGGACGGGTTCAACAGTATTTTGAATTAAAAATACAAGTCCATAAGAGGATGGGTTCATCTGAAAAGATGATAATTATTAAATCCAAAAAAGAAGACGGGTTCATCCGAGAGGATGACAATAAAGTCCACAAGTCCATAATAGGATGGATTTATCCTAAAGACGATTATATTCACACAGCCAAAAACTACAGATTCATCCATAAAAGTATATGGATAATACAAAATAAGTAATCAAATATTGCTGAAGCCCATAAAGGGGGAAGTTTAGATACAGAGGGAAACGGTGTTAGGACATATGTGGTTCATTTGTTAAGAACATATGTCATCCTTTTATGTAATTGGCTAATCCTTTGACAAAATACACTTTACTTGTAATTGGGTAGTTCTAGGTGTTTTTAATACTTCAAGAAACAAGGTTTCAAGATCAAGTGTTGAAGTCATCAAGTCTGCAAGAAACAAGCTAAAAAGTGCAAATTCATTAAAGCTCGACAACTGGCTCGACAGCTGCATCTATTGAGCTTAAGAAAGTTGTTCTAGCCCCGTGTGCTCGACACCTGCTCGACAGCTTCTCGACACCTCCTATTTGTCGAGGTTTATGAAATTCAGAATTCTGATATGATTTTCTTGGGATCCGTGTTTATGTGTTAGGGTCTTCTTTTCTCCTAACCCTAGACATATAAAATGACTATTTTAAGGGCTGTCAAAAAGTACACAAGTTGCACAAGCATTGAGCAAAGTCTATTCAAGTAATTTATGACCAGAGACAAAGTTTTGCCCTAGTTCATCATTCTTGAAGAAGTTGTTGTGTCTGTGCACTTTTGGGTTTTGTGACCAAGCATCTTCTTGATCTTCATTGTTGGGATGAATTGAAGAACTTTGCAGCCAACAATATTCTCTAGTTGGTGATTGAAGTCGCATACTGGGATCCACGCAATTGGTTAGTCACGTACTTAGGAGCCATGCATCAAAAAGGGGAAATTGTCACTATAGAACAAGTCCAATTGGGTATTGGGGTAAGGGTTCAACTGTAAGTTGATATAAGGTACTGAGATTCCTTTACTTGTAACTGCTTGTTGTGATAATAGTGAAATTTTGGGAGTGATGACCTGAAAATTACCCGGTGGAATTTTTGCTGTGTAGGTTTTCTCCATTCATAAACAAATCACCGTGTCAAATTTATTTTTCACTGCACTTAGATTAATTGGTGATTTGTTTGTGCTATCACGCACTTTGCATGTTAATTGGATTAATTAATTTAACTTGGCTAATTAATTAATTTAATCACAAGGGGTTAATACGTTTTTGGCCTACCAAACGGTTAAATTAAACATTAACTGTTCTTCAAAATCTTTACATTCAAAAAAAAAAAAAAAAAAATCTACTGCTGAATGGCTGGGGCATCCTTCTTCTCCTCCACAATTTCTACATCTTCAAGATGATGGGTACCCTTCTCAACGATTTTCTGTTGACCTTCAGGAGCAGCATCCCCATCACCCTAAAGGTCAATGGTTGCATCATCCACAAGGGCATCATCAGCAAATAAATCCTCTGTACTCTCCGAAAGGACGGGCTAAGCTGTTGATTAGTCTAGGACTTCAATAGTGATGTGGGACATGTCCAAATCCAGATAAGAAGTCTTAACTTGACGGAGAGCGACATCAAAACCTTCAGAAAACGAGGTCCCAAGCTCTGCCAGGAAGGCGTCGGAGTCACGATACTCACGTATCGCTTCTTCCTTCACCTAACGAAGTCGATCCTTAGTGTCTCTGATCTCCTTCTCCTTATCTTCCAAGACCTACCTCAGTAGCTCCGTCTGCTTCTCCAGCTTACCCTTTGCTTCCTCCGATAAAGCAAGCTTCTTCTCCTAGACCGTCTTTTGGGCCTTCAACTCATTCAGCTCGTCCTCCGTCGAGCTCGCCTTTGCCCTAATACGATCCTGAGCCATCTCATGGTTTAGGTAACGGCCCATCAACCCCTTCATCATTAACATTACCTAAAAGCAAAGCAGAGTTAGAAACAAGGCAAGTTGAAGGAAAGAAAAAGAGAAAGAGACGGACATGGTTACCTGAGCAATGCTAAAAAGCCCCGTCTCCCCCATGGCTTCAGTAGCATGGTTGCTTAAGTCCTCATAGTCATTAGATGTAATGATGGATGAGAGCTTTTCCAACACATACTTAGAATCCTCACGGAGGAGGACGGGTGGCTTTTCAGCGACGGGGGTAGGGCCTTTCATGAAACCCTTGCCCTTTCCTTGCCCGAGGGTTGTGACCATCTTCTTAGTTTCAGCTTTTAGCCTTATGACAGGCTCGGGGACGATCTTAGGCTACTTAGGAAGATAGTTGGATTTCTCCTGTTGCTTCCTCTTAATAGACGGTTTGGACGAACCCGTCCCCTTAGAGGTTTGACCCTTAGCTTGTTTTTTCAAAGCAGTTTACTGCTTAATATAAGCCCTCCTCCTAGCAGTGTCCATCTCTATATAAAGGTGGACAGATATCAGAAGTTGGATAATACAAAAACAAAGAAAAAGTATTAGGTAATGGACTTACGTTGACGAACTTGAAGATCGTAACAATGGGTGGCTATTGTGGGCTTTGGTCCATCACAGTACCAGAAAAGAGTGGCTAAGGTTACCAACTTAGCCCATGTCCTCTCTGATAGCTTGGTTTTGCTAAAAATTTCCTCCAAGAAACTCCACTGCTCAAGTGAGACTTGTGGTTGGTCCCGAACTGTGAAAAGAGGACGATTAAAGTAACTTGTAAAAAGTTAAAATAGTTAAAGACTTGAATATGGACAGATACATACCTGACGGGGGCATTATGCCCGATGTTGTGTCAACGGGCATATATTCATGGTCACCAGGACGACACATCCACTCGTCACCCTCCATGAAAAAATACTAACTCTTCTAGTTTCTGTTGGAGTTGGGGGTATCACACATAAGCCTCAACAACGGGCTCCTAGGCACAAAGCTATACATGTCCTTTGATTAAGCAATCTTAGCCGGACGGTAACAGTGAAAAAATTCTTCCACTGTCAACTTCTGCGCTCTATCAGACATAGCCCCATACAAAACCTTCACGCTAAGGAAGACCCTCTAGGTGTTTGGGAGATTTGGGTGATGGCTAAACCTAGGTATTGGAGGAGGCGACGGTGGAGTGAACTTAGGGGGCATCCAAACCCAACCTTCAGCATCTGCTTATAAACCCCGACGCCTTCAACACCCTTGTAGTAGCATTTCTTCAACTTGTAAGGTAGACAGAAGGGTATGTTGACGGGTATCTAATATTTTTCCCTAAGAGTTTTAAAGTAAGACTCCTTGATTGTGGAAATAAAATCATTAACTGTCCACAAGGGTAGCATTATAAACTCCTTTGAATCATTAGGACCTATGATGGATTGAATAGGGGACTCACCGCCATCTAGGCCGTCACTATAATCACCCTCTAACCTATCCATCTCCTCATCCCTTGAAGGGGAGGTGGCCGACGAATCCCTCTCTTCACTTGAAGTGTTAGGGTCGTTCTGCCTTGATGGGAACATTTCATCTAGCTCGCCCCCTCGTGGACACACGATTGGTTACTTGACGCACTAGACATCTTTTACCTACATGTGATGGGTAAAATCTAAGACACAGGCGGATCTACATAGACGATGGGTGTGCATATGTCTTTCAAAAATGGCAAGGAAATTCAACAGTAAGGTGAGAAGTACTTACCAATTGAAGATGAGCAAATAGGACGTGTAGATGGTAGGCACACTAAGTAAACTATGTGCTAGTTTGTCAAGGGAGACAGTTGCACTCTGATCACAAATTCACTGAAGAAAGTAAAGAAGGAAAAGGAAGGAAGCTAGTTTATATAGAGAGAACGGCACGAAAGACGAAAGGACGCTTCGTTCTAGGAGATCAACCACTAAAAAAGCGACACATGCCCCAATAAACATTAAATGACTCTAGGCTAGCTTGTCAGTCTATGCACGCTTCCTGAAGGATGAATCTAACACCATCACTCCATAGATCCGTCCAAAGGAGGTGACGGATCCATGGAGTGAGGGGGCAATTGAAGAGAGTAAAATTAGGATGATGGATCCATCCTAATGAACCTGATGGCATTAGATCAGTGGACTGATAGTAGACGGATCCTAAAGGTGGACGAATCCACGATTCGTGGGTGCAAGGTGGACGGATCTCAGAAGCCACGTGGCTTCTACATAATTTAAGTGACTTCCAAGGAGTCCTAAATGGAAACAACTTGCGTCCCACTGCTAATGCTAGTTGGTAGAATCCCAACATGGAAAGAATCCTAGCGAGAGAAGGATTCTGTAATATATGCCCATTAATGATGATCTTCTCCATAAGGAAACACCTTCCTACGCAAGAAAGGGGGATCGATTTTACACTACTATAAAAACCCCAAAGCCCTCAGATAACAAGGCACGCATAATTCGCCCCAACTTTGGCACTCTAGGGTTGTGAAAACTTTTCTAACTTAACTTTCAGAGGGTCATTGGCCGGTACCACATCGGTATCCTTCTAGGGTTTTCTTTGTCTTTGATTTGCAAGTCTTGCTTCAAGCACGTGAGTATAAATGCGGCTTACTGACGATTTTCAGCATCATCGGTGGAAAAAGAAATTAAATTTATTGGCTTTATTCCAGTGCTATTATTACTAACGTAATCTGACAAGTTTTCTTTGAACCAAAAAAAAAAAAAAAAATCTGGCAGGTTTCAATTTTCATAACAGAACCTCTTCCTCTTATAACAAAATAAGTAGCCAAAAGAAGAAAGGCCAATGAAAATAACCTTAATAGATTTGAGTGCCACAACACTCATCCTCTTCAATGCTTTTCATTTTTATGCCCGGGTGCCTTAATATAGCCACCATTCTTTCCTTGATATCTTCCAAAGGCACTCCAGGCATAGCAACTAGGGAAGTTTCCTAAAAAAATTAATATCCTATCATAGCAAAAGGGAATTGCATATAGAAAAGTGGGGATCCTGATAACGCCTTAAAATGTGTACTTGTTATATATTTATGTGGGCGTTATCTCCTTATTACTATGCTTAATTTGTATAATTAAGCCATGATTTGCATTAGTCCCTATTATTTATTTTTACATAATTTCTTGAATAAGATGCTATTCATTGTGTGTAATTTTCTACTTTCAGGAAATCATGTGAGAAAGATGAGTTTACAGGAATTTTTGAGAGAATGGAGCCCAAAATAGAATTAAAGTGGAGCTAAAGGACCATGCTTAAATGTCTAAGGAGGTGCAGGTGGAGTACTTGGATTGTCTACCATGATTAGAAGCTTCAAATAAGGAAAGAAATCAAAGAGGCAGAATCTGAAAAGGAAAAATCTTATTTGAGCACTGATCAGTATTTTGGGCGTATCTCTCTTCTCAAAGATCCAATTGATACAAGACCAGATGGGTTGGAACCGTGACTTAAATATCTACAACTTTCCAGTTTTGAGTTTTTCCAAATTCTCAACTTTGAAAGGCCGAAATTAACTCACAACTTACTGCTGTAAACCTGGACGGAAATTTAAATAGTGAAAAGTTTTATTTTCTTTGGGGACACTTAGACATTAGGGTTTTAGAAGGAAGGCTGTGAGAACGAATTTCGGCAGAGAAAACCTTGTATTTTTCTTTCTCTAATGGCAGCCTAAACTCTTTGCTAGGGCTAGGGGTTATGTTTCTTCTATAAGGTATGAATATTCAATGTGATTCTTTCTAGGATTTTATCAATGACATATTTGATTGTTCAATTAGATTTCTTTTGATGTATTAGTTCTTCCAGGCTTTCAATAAGTTCAATCATGTTTTTCTTATTGTTTAGATGAATTTCTAATAGTTTCAAACAGAAATCAGGTTTTAAAGTGAATGGATTTTTCTGAAAACTATTTTAACCGCATTATTAATCGAGGTTATAATGCATTCTTGAATTGTCTCAATTCAACCGAATCATAAGTATTTAATTGTATAAGAACAATCAATTATGAAATATATATTTTCTTAGATCACAAAGAATCTCATATCGATATAGGGAAACACCCCAATACCCTAGTATTTACATTATTGATTTAAATAAGTTTTTATTATTATTCTTGTTAACAATTTCCAAGCAAAATTACTTTTCTCCTTCACCCAAATTGTTATTTAATTACATTGTCTTTGAATATACCCTGCTTCTTGTGGTTCGACCTCGGTACTTCGAGAATTATATTGCTAAGATCTCCTGCACTTGGGAGTGAGCAAGCAGATCCTACAATTTCTCTCTTTTAGCTCCACATTGTTGTTCATATTTGAATCTCTCTGGTCCATGAAAACCATTTTGTTTACATCAAATGGGTTTTCTTCAACCTTGGCCAAAATCCCATTTGCCACTCGGTAACCAGGATTATAGGGCTTGTCATACTAAACAAGGCATCTAGAAAAGCCAGTCACAACAATAACCATGGCAGCCTGAACTGTGAAACTATCATTGCAAATCAACAAAGATTTAGGCTCCTCATGAATAACCTTAATAACTTTAGCTTGGTGAAACTTGACACCATTTGATATGCATTTTTGCAGTATTTTTTACTTTAGCTACTTCTGAATAACCCTTCCACAAAGGTCTATCAAGGTCCTTCTCTGACAGATCATCAACAAACACAGCAGCTCCAGTCTCCAGAACAGGTAGTTGCAAAGCAATCAAGCAAGTCCATGCACTCCTAACCATGTATGATGACAGCGCATGTGCTAGGCTAGAGTACATGAAGTTCACACAATGATTTACGCAATATGAACTTGTGTGTGGCATTCTAACAAATAGTTTGTGCGCAATACTGAATGAAAGCAATTTCAAGAAAATTGGATAATGTAATTTGGGTGTTGTACGCCTGAACCCGTGTCGTATATATGTCATACTTGTGTCTTACAAGTGTCATGTTCATACTCGACTTGTGCCCATATTTGTGCTTTCAATATGAAAGCGTATGAAAGCACCAAAGCCCTACTTCACGATTTTGTTCATAACATGAATGTTCAAATAGCGTATAAAAAACCAACAAATGTTTAGACCCCCAAATACAAAAATACCAACACAAGTTTCTACACAAACAGTATATGTGCAGAAATGATGAATATAAGCTAAACCCAAATTAGTAAAACACTCTAAATCAAAATTAACCACAAACACAGTAGTAATTAAACAGTAAAGAGTAAG
Organism: Quercus ilex subsp. ballota; assembly: GCA_032727855.1. Taxonomy (NCBI): domain Eukaryota; kingdom Viridiplantae; phylum Streptophyta; class Magnoliopsida; order Fagales; family Fagaceae; genus Quercus; species Quercus ilex. The sequence continues at coordinate 8,933,372 of CM064914.1, read as the reverse complement.
GGAAGAGAGAAGCGAACACAAAGATAACACGGCGATGTGTTATCGAAGAGGAAACCGAAGTACTCGGCAAAAAACCTCTCTGCCGCCTTCCAAGCGGTCAAATAATCCACTAGAGAATGAAGTTGGGATACATGAATAGCAATAGAACCTTCAAGCCTAATCTACCCAATGCACCTACGCCCTCCAAGCTTCTTGCTCCAACAGGGTTACGCCGAACCTTGTCTTCTCTAGCTTACCAGATCCCGCAATAAGCCCATTACATCAACCAAATGAATTGGTCCTCTCTGAACTGCTTCCCAAGCACCAAAATAACTCTTCACTGATATGGGTATGATGAGATAAGGATTTGTTAAGTGAACCTCTCAAGGGTATGTCAATGAAGAGAGTGAGAGTAGAGGAATTGGGAGAATCCAAAGATTAAGATTGTGGATGAATCAATCTTGTTTTTCTCTAGGGTTTCTCTATCAAATTTCTCTCTAGAAGCTCTCTACATATCATGGGTATAAGGGTATTTATAGAAGGGTACATGAGGAATGCGAAAAGGCATATTTCATCCAAACAAGGCATTCTAGCGACTCGGCCTCGCGATTAGAACTAGTCACGAGTCTGAGTCTGAGTCGCGAGATAGCTGTCAGGCCAGACTGTACTTTTTGTCCTATAGTACTCTAGCTGTCATGACCCTTCAGCTCCTTACATGCTTCACATGTGTGCCACTTTGACAACTTGCCAGTTGCGAACCAGTCGCGAAATCCAGTCGCAAGACTCCTTTGAATGCACACAACTTAAGTTTTCTTTAAACTCTCTCACACATAACCCTTACATAATTCCCACCTAAATACAGAGTATCTAATTGCTAAAATACAAGCAAATTTGGCACAGAATGAAGCCAACACATGATTGAATAAATTCAACCTTACATAACACATGCGTGAAAATAAGAGGTCATAAATATGGAAATCTAATATAAAAAATAACCAACAACATTGTTTCAATTCTTTAATAAAGCTTTGAGACTAAATTTCTCCTGAACTTGGTCTTCTTGAAAACTTGGTGTTGAAATGAGAGGGGATGTCCTCTATTTATAGGGGTTTCAAAGGATAAACTCCACTTTGAATTGATATGCTTGAAGATATGTAGTCGACTCTGATTGGCCCAAATTTTGCTTAGAGATAATTATCTCTATTTATCTATTTTGATAAAAATCATATTTTCATAAAGATAATAAGCAACAAAAATAAATAATTATCTCTATTTTATTTATTTATTTTAATAAAGATAATTATCCATAAATTTTGAATAGGAAATTTATCTTTATTTTTTTTCTATTTTTATAAAGATAATCTATATATCTATATATATAATAATAGGTAAAGCAGAGAGAAAATCTAATTAAATTTCAAATTGAAATTCAATTAGAGTCTAATTTTGCGCAATGTGTCTCATATAATCTAAATTTTAAAATTTTGTGTCAAGTGAGTTAATTTAGTGTAAAATTTGAATTTCAATTAGAGTTTAATTTTGTGCCACGTGTCCTATCTAATCTAAATTTTTAAATTTTTGTGTCAAATTAGTTAATTTAGTGTAGAAAACGAGGAGTCCAATATAATAAACCATAAGAAACATAATCATATAACTAAAAAAAAAAAATCAAATTTATAAGTCATATATATATATATATATATATATACACACACTAATAGGTAAAACTTAGAGAAAATTGAATTAGAATTTGAAATTATAATCCAATTTTGCACCATGTATCTAAATTTATGTGGGAACTACACCATAATTATCCACTTAAGCTTGTGCCATGTGTCTACTTAAGTTTTTTAATCTTTGTGTCAAATGAGTTAATGATTGCAAAATACTAAGAATCTAATATTAATAAACTATAAAATTAAAAAAAAAATCTTATATACTCAATAAAAATCACCATATGTTTCTCAAAAAATAAATAAAATAAAAATCATCACACGTTCTATTTTATTAAAAATTAGAAGAAAAAAAATGATCATAAATAGTATTAAATTTTGGTAAGAATTTTAGTATGTGACTAATTACGTTTACCTTAAAAAAATAATTTGACTAATTATATATATTTTATGATGAAAATTGTGTTTAAATTTAAATGTTTCTGTATGTATGCATGAATGCATGTGTTACATGCTTTAAAAAAAAATAATTTGACTAATTATTTATATTTTTATAATAAAATTTTTGTTTAATTTTAAATGCGTTCATGCGTTTGCATGGAGTTACATGCTAGTTATCCATAAATTTTGAATAGGAAATTTATCTTTATCTTGTGGGCCAAATGACAACACATGACAAATTTCAATATACCAATGTGATGTCAACTTGGATGACACATGTCATCATTTGTTTAATTAATTTAATGACACATAAATTTGGAATTTGTCACTAAATTTTGACTTGGCATATTGTAATTGGCTTGACAAATTTTTGCCTACTACAAACATTTTCTAGCTCTACCTTTGCTTCAAAATAATACATCATGCCATTTCAAACTAACGAGGTAAATAAAGTATGAAGAAACAAGCCTATTCACTGTATCATTCAACATTTGTGTATTGTCTTTAATTTAATAGAATAGATGATCCGTCCCCCGACTTGGTATATTAGTAGAAAAGATGTTGAAATTACGGATGTTCAACATCAATCTTTCATAATGGATAAAGACATAAAGCAAGTTTCAATTTATTTTGCATTTTTTAGATATATCTTGTAGAATCGTAGATTATATTCCAAGCTTGATATGTTAATCCATCATAAAAGATTGTCGCTTTAGGAAAGTGTCTATATTCAAATTAGAGCGACAGTCCTAATTTCTCAAGCTAAAGTTTCCACGTACTATGTCAAGAATAAATTACAGTAAATACGAGTTAGGACAGCAAACTTACAAAATTCAATTGCCTTCTTTGGTGCGAACTTTCAATGCCCGGAAGAGAAGAAGGTGAAACTAGCATGGGTATCACTGAGGAGCCCCAGGTGCCCGGCATTTCAATCGGAATTACTAATCTCAAGGCAAAGCTTGAAAAAATAAGGGAGGCAAAAAAAAATGTGATGAATCTATCTCAAACACCAAAGATACAAAAGGTTATATTCTATCTGCGAGAACAAGACGATTTCCACAAGAATTATGAGCCAAAAGTGGTATCACTCGGTCCAATCCATCATGGTAATCCAAATTACCAGCTAGGAGAGAATTACAAGCTACTGTTGACATATGAATTCATTGAAGGTAGCGGTAAGAATATGGAAGATGTATACAACATGATTAAGGAGAAAATCAATGAATTGAGGACATGCTTCGAGGAGGAGGTGACCAAGGCATATGATGATGAGGCTCTCACTTCGATTTTGTTCGTGGATGGCTGTGCAATATTACAGTACATATATTGTGCAACTAACAACAAGTTCAAAGAGTTGAATATAAAAACGGATAGTGCAGCATTTGGGCAACAGGATTTGTTCTTGCTGGAGAATCAACTTCCCTATCGTCTACTCACATGGTTGATGAGCTTGAGTGGGAAGAAAGAAGAATTGAGCAAATCAATTGAAATTTACATTGACTCGCACGTTAAGGTACCAGAGGATCAGCAATCGAATTGGTTATCGTGGAGACTCTGCCAAAGATCGAAGCCACAACAAGCACAAAGTGCGAAAGAAGAAAGCCACGATGAGGTGAAGCCCCAAGAAGCACAAAGTGCGAAAGAAAGCCACGATGAGGAGAAGCCACAAGATCATACCATATCAGTGGCTAAAGAGCCCGTCCATCTTCTTGACCATCTGAGGACACGAATGCTTCATGGACAAGGGCACATTCATGATGGAAAGGTTGGTAAAATCAACCAAAATATCCAAAATGTCCAAGAGTACTGGCAATCCTATCGCAATGTCCAGGAGCTTAAAACAGCAGGTATCCATTTGAAACGTGGTAAAAATTGTTACTTGAGTGAGATAAAATTCACTAAACAATTTCTTTTTCGTGGACAACTTCACCTTCCTCCAATTGTTGTGGATGACTCAACCAGGCCTAAGTTCCTGAACTTGATAGCATATGAAAGGTGTCTGGATTTTGAAAATGATTTTGGGGTCACCTCTTATATATCGTTCCTTGATTCACTAATCGATGAAGCCTACGATGTTAAGAAGCTAAGGAAAGCACAGATACTCCACAATTTCCTTGGCAGCGATGAAGAAGTGGCTAAACTCTTCAATGAAATAGGCACCGACTTGGTGCCTAACATCGAAATATACAAGGATGTCAGATCACAAATTCAGAAGCACTATAGGAGCAAGTGGATGACCTGGATAGCTCAAGTCTTTCACGACCATTTCAGTAGTCCCTGGACGTTCATTGCTTTCTTTGGCGCATTGTTAGCACTTGCTCTAACTATCACTCAGACTTGGTATGCTGTCAACTCTCCCCCAGGACCCTGCGATAACTTCTGCAAAAACTTAACACCAAAGTAAATATGCAAAAGGTAAAATTTTTATTTGCAGCTCTCTTTCTAAGTGTGTCTAGCTTGCTGAGAATTACATGGTTTAATTTCTTTGCCTTCCAGACAGCCGTTCCCAAATAATAAGGTCATCCCAAAGCCATATCATCTTGTTAATTTGTTTATGGCTTGGCGTTGAAGTTTTCTTGAAATAAGTCAGGGTGCTTTTACTTTCTAATTTGATGTAATATGTGTGGATTGGAAATAATTGTGTCTGAGTTTGTGCGTGATGTGTGTTAAAGTTTCATATGGAGTAATAAAGTTTCAAGATGAATATACTTGATTCAAATTCAAATATGTCTAATTTTGCAAAGCAAGGTGGCAGTAAACACAATTGTCTCTGTCCTTTTTCTGCAACAATATTAGTACATTGTAAGGCAGTTGCAAAGGACACTGTCAGTTGCATCAACTATATGCCACATTATCGTCATTGCAGTAAGCGAGGCTGTTTGAGTAATGAGGGAGCATTATCTTCAGAATATATTGTTGGCCTAATACAATTCTTGTAAGAATTCTTTGGAAGAAGAACACTTCAGAATATATTGTTGTTTGCAATTGGTGATTTTGTTGCATGGAGGTGAATTCCTTATAACCCAACAGAAAACTCTTTTAAGAGGAGCACATTATTACATTGAAGAAAGCATTTTCAACACTCCCTCAAGTTGAATTGTGTTTTGTGATCATTGTTTTCTACTCAATTTCTTTGATAAAATATTTATTTACTAAATGTATAATTATATTCCTGCTTGATACAGTGGTTTAAAGCTACACCTTTTCAAATTACAGTTTTTGAATCCTCACTTTTTCTTTCTTAAGCACAACAATTTCAAACAATGCATTTTCAATAAACTTATAAATATTCACTTTTTGAATTTTTTTTTTAAATTTCAAAAGCGAAATCCCATTTTTTATTTTGCATTTGGAGAATTAGAGATGAAACTCATATTGTCCTTATATTGTCTTGGATATGTTCAGATATGTAAAGTGACATCTGTTTTAGGCAAAAATGCAAAACACAGGTCTAAATATGACCAAAATTAATTTCAGCATTCTAGCTTTACCTTTTAATTTTATTCATTTCAATTCTCTAAATTTCAACATGATTCAAATCAGTACTCTCATTAGTTTCTGTTAGAATTGTGCCGTTAGAGACCTCAAAACTACATCATTTTAGGTTTTACAATTAAAATAAATCCAAAAAGCTAATAATTTTTTTTTGCAGAAATAATAAATTAAAAAGATATTGATATATTTTACCAAAAACATGCAGCAAATTTTCCCCAGCAATCCAGAAAACTTTCCACGCAACCAAACAAACTATAGAAAAATCAAATCACAACACGAAAAAATTTAGAAACAAAAATTTACATCGCCAGTGAAAGAAACACCATCTAATAACAAGAACAATACTAAAATCAGCCAAAGAAACCCAGATCTAGAACAATTTTATATATATATATATATATATATATAAATTGCTTCCCACATCGAATCCGACGACGCCGAACCCTGAAATGCCTGGATCAACCTCACTTGGCTGCAAATCTTAAAGGAGTCGGGTACAGGAACACACAAATCTCCGGTATGTTTTGTAGATCCGAACCCGTTCTTGTCGACCCATTCGTCAAGTTCAATGGCTTCCCCTCCCCTCTCTCAGCGTAAACCGTTAAGGTCATGCTTTTGGTGTAGAGAAAAAATTTTCTTCAAGTGCTTTGGACTTTTGCGAATGGATTTTGGTTTGAATATGCAGAAATTGTGTGTAGATTAGTGATTATGAGTTTGATGCTTTTGTGGAACATATTTTTGAGTTTTTTTTTTTTTTTTTGGGGGGTCTTTATATGTCTGCTCTTTTTTAATTATGGTGCGAAAATGTTTCTAAAAAAAATAGTTGGGAAAATGGTTTTTTTTTTTTTTTTTTTTTTTTAGTTTTCTGGATTTTTTTTTTTTTTTTATAATTAAAGAAACTTCAAAAAATCGACGTAGTTTTGGGAGCTACTAATGGAAAAGAGTAAAAAGAAAAACAAGCAGGTGAAAAGAGCGGCCGCAAACACTTCTTACCGTTTGGATCACAAAGCAAATTGCATCAATTTGTGCAATTTTTTTAATATTTAATTTAGTGTAAAAACCTACTTTTATTTTTTTTATTTTACGTACTTTAAAGTACCATAAATCAGATTATCTATTTCAAAAAATCGATTTCAATATTGAAATATTAATTTTTCTTAATTTTTTTACTTGTTTCTTTTTTTTTTATACAAAAAATCATTTTTACGTACTCTCTTTCTTTATCTTTAGAATATGTAAAGAAATAATAAAAAATTAAAAGTAAGATTATTAGTACCGATATAAATTTATATGAGTATTGTAGCAATTATGTAATAACTATGTATTTTTATATAATTTTGCATTAATTGATATGAGTGAATTTTAAACTCGGTTGGTTAAAATGTAATATTTTTTCTATCATTCAAACACTAATAATGCAAGTGCTCTTACATCATGTTAGTTTTCAAATAAATTAGAAATGCTCGCAAGTTCAAATATAGATAATTAGTCTTTCCAAAAAATAAATTTGGGCAGCCTACTAATCACTTCCTTGAAACCTTGAAAAAGTGGAAGATCTATACATTCATTGAATACGATCTTCATAATAGTAATAAATTGGAAATAATAATAGTTAGAATATTTATGCATTGAATATGATCTTTCATAATAGTAATAAATTAGAAATAATAATACATAAGAAATTACAATGTGAGATTATAATTAATGATATTTTTAAAACTTTTCAAAAAATATATAAATTTATTTAATTTAAAATAATTTAAATAATAAATGTCACTTTACATAACTACAACATATATAAGTTAAGTTAATACAAGAAAAATATAAAAATAATAAAAACTACTGAGGAATTGCATTCAAAAATGCACATAATTATATATTTAGATCTAAGATTAATGTTGTATGGAAGAAATTGAGTAGAAAATAATGATAAGAAAACATAATTTAACTTTAGGGCGTGATGAAAATACTTTCTTGAAAGTGATAATTTGCCCTTACTTAAAGAGTTTGGTGTGGGATTATAAGAAATTCACCTCTATGCAACAAAATCACCAACTGCATACAAAAATTAATTCTAAAGATTTTTTTTTTTTTTTTGGTAGAAATTAATTTTAAAATTTCTTTTCCCAAGAATCAATCAATATATATATAAAAGCAGAGACCTCATGTGATAAAGCATGAGATTCTGCCATGTGACGCACTCTATAAAGAGAATTGAGATACCTTTAAGCCATATTAGAGATAAGAACAAATTTAAAAGTGGAAACTCTTTATTTCCTTTGGTTTAATGTTTTAAGACTAATTTTTGTTACATTTTGTATTCAATGTTTTAAAACTACTATTTATTTCATTTGGTTTAATGTTTCAAGACCTTCTATCCCTCACACACACAAAAAACTCTTTGCATTTTCATTTATCCTTTTCACTTTTACTCCTTTATATACACGTGTTCATAGCCTTTCATATCATCCTATCTCAAATACACTTAGACAAAAAATGATGTCATTTAGCTTCAACCTTTCAAGGACACCTACATAACTCCAACGTTGCAGTATCATTTGATTGTAACCCGTATGAGTAGGCTATGACCAAGGAAGGGAGCTTGCTTTTTTTATTCAGTGATGGTAGCTTACGATTTTGATGTTGAAGTCAAGTATTGTAGATTTTGTGAAGGTTATGATTCACATGGAGTCTTTGAGTGTTTGAGATTTTGGTTTGGGAAAATTATAAATGTATTTTATTTTAGAACTAAAGAAAAAGAAAAAGAAACCTTCTAATTGATTATTTATGAAGTTAGTTTATTATTTTTTTTTAAATTTTGTGTTAGAATTCATAATTTGTAGGTTTCTTTGTATGTAGCCATAATGGTAAAAACAAAAATCGATGGTGACTTAAAAGTATTTTTCGTTTTTTTAAAAGGATACAGAAGCCCAACCAAAGTCAATTGAATTTTGATAAATGAATGTGTTTTTAGCAAATTTCTCTTTGTTTAATCACGTTCTCTTTGTGTTGATACTTACAAATGATTTCTTTAATTCCATTGAGATAATTAATTTAGTGTTTATGATCAAGGTCTCCATATTTGATTATGAGAATAGAATGATTGAGAAAGTGTTTGGTAGGTTGCTTAGATTTATATAATTTTAGGATAATAAAGTATTTTATATTTTAAATTCTTATTTGTAGATTTCAAAATCATTTAATTAGTTTGAAAAATAAAATCTACTTTTAGCGGTAAATATTGTAATATATTATAATCTTACAATGTTATACAATTTTTTAAAATAAATTATGAATTAAAAAAAAAAATCAAGTTTCAAAGTATTTAACAATATTATGGGCAAACATAAATATTATACAATAATATAAGTATTAAGTATTATATGTAGACTTTAATATTCATAAAAATGATTTCAAATGAAATTGTAAAGTAGTCCGCGTATCGCACGTGATATCATCTAGTCTATATATTACTAAAAGTTGAAGCACAGCATTTAATGTTATTACGCTCACGTTGACCCATGTCAGCAGCCATATAATTTCCATTCTCTTTTTTGTATTTTTCCTACAAATTTAAAAAAGTTTTTACACCTTTTAAAATACTAATAATCTCCACCATAAATTTAAAATAGTTTTGATACATTTAATTCCACCATAATCTCCATCATAAGGCCCACTTCTTATACATTTAATTCCACCATAAAGCCCAAATCCAAAGCCTTTTCAACTTAAACCTTTTGTGAAACCCTTTCTAAAACATGGTTACAAAATTTTTCACGCAAAACCCTTTCCTACCCCTTCCCCACGTTTTCTTTCTCCATGTTTTGTTCCTTCCCACGTTTCTATTCTAAGGTTTCATATTTACTACACAGTTTCAAATTCCTTCCCCTTCCCCTTCCCCACATTTTGTTTCTCCCCACCTTTCTGTTCTCCGGTTTCATATTTACTTCATGCTAGCTTCTCTGTCTTCCTTCCTTCCAGTCTTCCTCTCCTCCAAGTATATAATACTGATAGAAGCTAGATGATTCAGTTGAGGTATCTCTAAATCCCAGTTTATAGTTTTGGATTTGATTCCTGCCAATATATAACTCCTTTCATAAAAACAAGCGTATATTCTTGGTAAACTAAAGATAACGTTCTGTCTATTAGTAGTTAAACCACTTCATTCTTCTCTCTGTGTACGCTATTCTCCCTCTCTCCTTTGCTCTCTTTACTTTATTTCCTACGACAACTTTGAGACAATTTTTCCATACAAGTTATTTGCTAGCAAAGCCCCAAAAGCAAGAACATTGTCAGGCTAGCACCCATCTTCAACGGCATCCCACCACCGTAACACAGCTGACACCAAATCGATAAAGGTATTTTCTTATATACACAAATTTTGGCATTAATTATGATTTAGGTTTGATTGTTATGGACTACTTAGTTTTGATTTATGTATCAGGCCTAGATTTGGTTTTGATTAAGGTTTAAAATTTGGAATTGGTTTGAGAGAGTTAGAGAGATGAGAAAGAGAAGGTTTTGATTAAGGTTTAAAATTTAGAATTGGTTTTGATTTACGTAGACAGTTTTTATTGGTCTCCCTCAGCCCATGCCAAAAAACCCACACGGTTAGCCACTCTCTTATTTCAATCAATTTGCTTTCCTCATCCTTTACGTTTATAATTATGTTCCTTTCACTTTTTAAATTTTATCTTTATATGCTAGAAATTTACATATTTCTTTAATATATTTTTTGAATAAATTTTCGTTATTCAAATTTAATCTTCTCCAAACTATTAGTCTTTTTATTTGGACAAGTTCAAACACAAAAAAAGAATCTTTCTCTTTTGATGAGTTCGGATGCAGCCTCTACCTCTCCATTGCAAATCTCTCTCCATCATTTTTGGGGTTTCTTAATAATGTGTGTTTCATCTATGTATTTTGTTATTGTTGATGAGATTTGAAAATATTCTTTTTGTTTATCTATTAAAGAATACAACTTTGTGTTTATTAAAATTATAAACTATTGCTACTAATTGGGTTGTGATCAATGCATTTTGTGATTTGCCGTTTAATCTTAGGCACAAGGTGAACTCATCATCATCTCTCACCAAAATCACTGCAAAGCTGAATAGAGGTAATCTAAGATAAACAACTTGCTTCCTTTCTCTTTTGAAGTTACAATTTGGCAAAGGCATCCAAAAATTTTACAACATAATTTATTAGATGTAGGCAGCCAATTGCTTGCTAGTGAGAGAGGCTGCAATTTCAAAGAATTTGTTCTAAAATATCAATCTCCACCTATTCCTATGACATGTATTTTGGTAGTAAACTTGGGACTGTTCCGCTTGACAATTAGAACATTAACAAATATGTTCTTTGTTCTTTATGAGATACATACATGTTGATTGTGATATTTATGTAGACATGTACTTATATATGTCTATGTGCTTTTGCTTTTGGAAAATTTTACATTTTTGAGGTTCTTGAGTAAAGGATCTATTTGTTTTTTTATTTTTGTTTTGGTTATGTGTATATGTGTGTTTTGATGTGCTAAGCGTTCCAATTTTTGGTACTATTCAGTTTTGAGAGGTAGATGTTGAATTGTGTTTATCTTTTAGCAATCTAACATCGATCATCTTGAATGTCATTTTATTTTATATAAAAATTGAATTGTCATAAAAGCAATAAATGTTGTAGACAAACAATAAAATATAGAGGCCGTCTATCTATTCATTGCATGTACTTGCTGTATTTATTTTTTTATGCTTGTGGTTGTACATGATGAAGATGGGGTTACATACTATTCTTGCTTTATTGATTTTTTTTTTTTTTTGTCCCTTTTTTTTTTCTTTTTTTTTCTTTTTTGTAATAAGCTTAATATAATATTTGTATTTAAATTTTTTTTCTCCTTTGTTTTTATTAATTTTTTATTTTATATGTTGTTTTTAATTAGCACCAAAAGGTATAATTTGGTTTAATGAAAGAATTTTGATATATTCTGAACAAGTTATTGGGGGTTTAATACATAAATTTTGAAGTTAGAATAGTGTGTTGAATTTGGTGAATTTATGGTAATGGAATAGTGTGAAAATTTTAGAAACTTCTCTATTCAGGAAGCCAACTTGAGTCCAGCAATAAGGCCATGAACATCTAGGTAGTCTCTTTGCATGTTTTTGTTTCAATTCTTTTCCTTCCTCTAATATAGTTTTGTTGTTTAATTTGTCAGTTGAAATTGAAATAAAAAATTCTCCTTATTCTAGATGAAATTTTTTATGAGTTTGTATTCTATGATCGTGTTTAATCTTTTTATGTGGGGACAATTTTGGGTTTTTTTTTAATTTGAATGATGTAGGGCCCTAAGTTGCCAATGGATTCTACGATTTTGATGAGCACCTTCTGAGAAATCTAGGCTTTTAAACTGGTTGATTGGTTTTATTTTTTTTTTTTTTTTTTTTTTTCATTTTTAATTTGAATTGTCATAATTCTCAACTAATAGCATCCTTGAATTTTGTGCATATATGTTCTCCTGTTTGAAAATGTAAGACACCCTATCTTCATCTTGTGTTTTTTAGTTCGTAGCCTATTATTAATATTGGGCTAGAATTTGTTGGTTTAGGCTTGGTTACATTTACATTTTTTAATCTTTTTCTCATGAGATGATAGGATACGAAAATGGGGTTATGTGCCTCTTGCAATATTTAAGCATGTGTTGGAGGTTGTGTCTATATAATTGCATGTTTTTGGTACATGATTTTTGTTCATATTCATTGCAGCATAATAGTCTCCTACTTTTTTCCCTCTTCAATCTATTGTTCCTTGAGTTATTGTTCTTTCTGGTGAATAAATATCTTTCATATTGTTAGATCTTTCGCATGTGGTCTTCTAGGGTAAATATGAAGATGAATTTTAATGATTCAAACAAATTTATTGATTTAAACTATGCAATTATATAAGTTAGATTTTATTTCTTTTTGTTGTCTTATGCATCTTCTCCTCTTTTATTTATTTTTTTTTATTTAAGAAAGTAAATACATGTGTAGGGTGGTATACCATTGTTTAACAATTTTTCTTTGGAGTAGCTTCGTGAATTCCGAAGGAGCAAGGTCGTGGATACTTTGCTAATGCTTGCTATACATAGGGCTGAAGTTGGACATTGATGCTGAAATAGATTCGAGGAACTTCATCTTTGAGACTTATCAAAAATTTTATGTCTCTCCTCTTTCGAATAATGATTCAAAGTAATTGTTTATTTAAGTAATTACAAATAATTGTGATTTTAATGCTGAGTCCACTCGATACTCTTCTTAGTGTTCTTTGATTCTATGTTTCTATGCTGCTCACAATTTGGATGTTATGGAATCAATGCTTCACTTATTTTGGGTTGGTACATACATGAAAGTGGAAATGACAATACTTGATGATCTTCTTTTTTTTTTTTTTTTAGTTTTCCTGTCCATCGCACGGGTTAGCGACTAGTTTGTTATAAAAGTTGGTGTTAGGCCAACTCTTAAGTTAAATGATGGCGTAAAAAATGACATTAAACCCTTGGGCTAGCTTGGAATGTCAACAAGGATAAGCAATTGTTACTTGATTTATGTTATTTGCTACCCGTATCATCAGAGGCCACATAAAATTTATTTATTTTTTCTATTATTTGAACTTTTAGTTGAAATAATTCAACATTTCATTTAAGTTATAAGTTTTATTTATTCATCTCCTTTATTCACTTTTCTAAAAAAAGAAAAAGGAAAAAAAAAAAAAAAAAAAAAGTCATTGAGCTTATATATTGGGCCACAAAAATGAAGATAATCCTCTCTAGCTCATTACTTAAACTGTCTCCACTTTTGAGCAACGACGAGGATGTGGCATTAAGTTGATGCAATTGACAATAAGTGATTATAGTTACATAGTACATGTACAGGACAAAATTGAAATTGTATTTTGATTTCAGCTGTTATGTATATGGTAATATATAATTCAGAGTATGCAACAATAATCAATGAATCAACAATGGCCAATGAAACTGCCTTTGCAGTGTACCAATATTGTTGCAAAATAGAGAGGACCGAGAAAATTGTGTCTACGGTGACCTTGCTTCGCAAGATTAGATAGTAGGATAGGCTGACATATTAGAAAATTCTTCAAACTTTTTTTTAAGGGGGATTCTTTAAACTTGATTACATATAAAACTAAACACACACCACGCACAAACTCTGAGACAATCTACACATATTACATCAAATTAGAAAGTACAATCACCCTGACTTATTTTGAACTTGCAAGAAAACTTCAACACCGAGGTAAACAAATTAATAAGATGATGGGGCCTTGGGATATGACCTATGCCTTTTATATTTGGAAACAATAGTCATAGAAACCATGAAATTCTCAGCTAGCTAGACACACTTGGAAAGAAAACAGCAAATAAATTTTTACCTTTGTCCATATTTAGTTTCGTGTGAAATTCTTGCAGAAGTTATCGCAGGGTCCTGGGGGAGAGTTGACAGCATAATTAGTCTGAATGATAGTGAGTATAAGTGCCAACAATGCGCCAACAAAAGCTAAGGACGTCCAGGGGCTGCTAAAATGGTCGTGAAAGAATTGAGCAATCCAGGTCCTACACTGCTTCTTGTAGAGATCCTGAATTTGTGATTTGACATCACTGTATATTTTGATGTTAGGCACCAAGTCGGTACCTATCTCATTGAAGACTTGAGCCACTTCATCATCACTGCCAAGGCAGTTGTAGAGTATTCCTGCTTTCCTTAGCATCTTAACATCGCTGGATTCGTCGATCAGTGAATCAAGAAAAGATATGTAAGAGGTGATCCCGAAATCATTTTTGAAATCTAGACACATCTCATAGGCAATCAAGTTCAAGAACTTCGGCTTCGTTGAGTCGTCCACACTTATTGGAGGAAGCCAAAGGTATCCCAAACATCCGAATTTAGTTAAAGATATGTCACTCAAGCAACTTTGTTTCTTTTTACTACGCTCCACATGAATACCTGCTGCTCGAAGCTCCTGAACATTGCGATAGGAGTGCCAAGTTTGGACCTTTTGTTTCTTTGGATCTGGGTGGCTTCTTTGTTCAGGCTTACCCAAGAGACAAGTCCTCAGAAGATCGAGAAGATGGATTGGATCCCCATTTCCATTTCCATTCACTACTGTTGAACAGTAATCGCTTTCTTCTTTCTAAATTTCTGCTTGTCGCCGGCAGAGACACCATGATAACAAACGTAGGATATTTGATGACTGGCAGGGCGACCAATTCCATGATAACGAACTTAACCATCTGCAGCTGAAAACTGGTAATTGATCCTCTGGTAGTGGTACCTTCACGTGCCAATTAATATAATCGATAATTGATCGCTTCAAATCGGCTTCATTCTCACTCCAACTCATCAACCATTTGAGCAGACGATAGGGAAGCTGGTTCTCAAGTAAAAACAAATCCTGTTGTGTAAAGGCTACACTGTCTGGTTTTATATTCAAATCTTCGAACTTGCTGTTAGCTGCGCAGTATATGTATTGTAGTGTTGCACAGCCGTCCACCAACAACATCCAAATGAGAGACTCGTCATCATAGCTTTCAATCACTCCCTTCTCGAAGCAGTCCTTCAGTTCATTGATTTTCTCCCCAATCATCTTATACAAATAATTTATCTTCGCTTTGCTACCTTTAACGAACTCATATGTCAACACAAGCTTGTAATTCTCTCCTAGCTGGTACCTGGCATTACCATGATGGATAGGACCGAGTGATACTGCTTTTGGCTCATAGTGTTTCTGGAAGAAATCCTTGTTATCTCGCAGCAAGAATATAACCTTTTGTATCTTCGGTGCTGGGGATAGTGTCACCTTTTTTCTTGCCTCCATTACTGCATCAATATTTGCCTCCAGGGTAGTTGATTCGATAGAAATGCTGTTCGTCTGGGCGTCCTCAGTGACGCCGCTGCTTGTTTCACTGGCTTCTCTTCTGAAAATTCCCTCCATAGAAACAACATGCTCCTTCCCGGCCATAGCAAGTTTGTACCAGAGAGTGAATTGAATTTTGCAAGTTTACTGTCCTACCTCGTATTTAGTTTACTACGTAGAAACTTTAGCGTGAGAAATTTGGTACTATTGCTGCAGAAACTATGAGGTACGCCCGGAGGATTGCTCACGTAGTCTCTCTGACCTCCTAACTAATAGATTGTTATTATTTATATAAATATAACTTCATTTAGTAATTTTTATTTTTTATTCCTTTTACTGATTAGAAAACTCACACATATAATTGGGGACGATCACATCAGCAATCCTCCCAGTATAAATAATAATTTATCTTATTATTAATTAGTTTTTGTGTCGAATAAATAATTAAATATACTAGGATTGGAATATAAAATACAGTATATGTCTAAAAAATACAAATAAAGGAAATGCGACTTTGCTTATCACTTTTATTAACATACATAGTACACTTTCTGAATAGGAAATTTTTGTTTATATAAATAGAATAATCTTTTCCTCAAAAAAAAAAAAAAAAAATGAAGGTGCAATCTACATTCTACACCTTACATTGTTCAATTCTTCCTTCCAAATAAACTATTGATTAATATCACTAGCCTTATATAGTTATTCATTGTACATGAGAGATTGATATTTAACGTGAACAAAAAAACTAAGTCTTCACTTTTTTAGTTTTAGGTTTATGCTATCTACTAATATTCCAAGTCCGGGATCATCTTTTCTATGAAAAGTACATATATACACACAATGGTACCATGAAAATGAAAAAGTTGGTTCCTGCCTACTTTTCCTTCCTACTTTATTTACCTACATAGTTTGGTACAGTATATTATATTTTACGCAGAATCAGAGCTATAAAATGTTTTTTCGAGGGGTTAAGGTTATTTTATTTTCTATTTTGTATAATTCTATAGTTACAACTAGGACTATAAATTAACAACTTAAGTCGAGCCGAGCTAAATATTAAAAGTTCAGACCTTTTTATTTAATTTTTATTTCGAACATGAGCCAAACTTGGGAAATTCTAGCCTTTTACCCCTATTTTTTAAAATATTTGGCAATATACCCCTATTTCCAAACTATCTGGGTTTATGCCCCTGTTTCAATACTCGATTACTTTAAAATTGAGTTTCAATTAAATATTCAATTTGTACAAAATTGAGTTATGCCCGATCAAACTTAAAAAAAAAAAAGAACAATTGCATGGAACTCGAATTCCAAAATGCCACTATAGGTGTTCTGAACGCCGCTATAGGTGTTCATAAATGCCGCTATAGCTGATCAAACTAAAAAAAAAAATTGCATGGAATTCGAGCATAACCTATACGTTTTGATTGTCCTATAGTGGCGTTTTTAATGGAACTCGAGTTCAATGAATTTGAGTTCCATGCATTTTTTTTTTTTTTTTTGATCGGGCATAACTCGATTTTGTACAAATCGAGTATTTCATTGAAACTCGATTTTAAGGTAATCGAGTATCGAAACATGGGCATTTACCTATATAGTTTCAAAACATAGGCATATTGCTAAATTTTTTTAAAAATAAGAGTAAAATGCTAGAATCCCAGCCAAACTCAAGCTTATCACATAAAAAATACATATTCAAGTTTGTTCATGAGCTTCTTTTTTTCAAATATATAAAAATAATGACTAAAATATTTTACATTTTCATCTATTATAAATTTTTACTAAGAATATACTAATTATATCATCAATGAACTACGAATAATAATTTTTTCAAGTATATAAATATATTTTTAGATAATTATACATATTAAACTATAATATTTTTATGTTCACGATTACATTATTATGTTTAAACTTTAGTCGTTTAATAATCGAGCTAAAAATTGGGTTTAAACTTAGCTTTTTTCACAAATCGATCTTGAACTGTTCATAAATAATTTGGTTCATTTATAGTCCTAGTTACAACAATAGGGAGAGAGAACTCGAACACCAACTCTCCTAATAGAGGAAAGTAGATTATGCCACTAAATTATAAAGCTTGCTGTGGTTAATTTTAATCTTTTACATATATACGGGCTTAAAAAAATTATATTAGGCCTAGGGCAATTGAAATGTTTGGTTTACAAAAATATAGGAGCCCCTACCCACCCCCCACACCCCCACACCCCCCCCCCCCCCCCCCCACAAAAAAAAGAAAAAAAAAAAAGAAAAGAGAGAGAGAGAGTAGTTCAATGGCCCTTTTAATGAAAGAAGTGAGTATTGATTCATAATTATAGATACGTTATTTTTTATTTCACTTCTTGTTGTAAATTTTGTTCTTCCATCTGCTAGAATTTTGGATCATTTGTGATTAATTATAAGGATTTCATTGGTAGTGAAGTATGAATGACGTGAATGTGAAATGTTAAGGTATATATTTAGAATTATATTTAGATTATTTCAAGATTTTAAATAGGAATTGGTTGAACTGGCCAGGAGATTTCGATCAGATTAATTATGCAATATATCGTGCTTCAAACAATAAGAAGTGAAAATGTGATACATGTGAAATAGTCTTTACCTACATAACAAGTTTCGTATAAACTTTTGCCATAAAACTGTTTATGTTTGTACCTTTTGCATCAAGCATAAGAAAAACTATTTATGCTTCTTATAAGTTAGATTTTGTATATCAAATACCAGGCTCACTTTTTTTTTATTTATAAACAATACCGGGCTCACCTTAGTAAATGGTGGAAATAGATAAAATAAAATAAACTGGTTCATTGCTCATGCACACAGCTTAATCAAACTTGAGCTATAAAACAAGTTAAGACTTCATGAAAATGTGTACATTTGATTAATTCTAGTGGTATATCAATAAGTTCTAATTAAGAGTTTAAGACTCTTCAAGCTAGAGAGTTTCAATACGTCACAATCAATCTTTCGTGTATCACAATTAGTTCCTATTGTCTGAAGCACGAATAGCATAATATCGTTCTACCCTTTTTTCTAAAAAAGATAACCGTGAATAAGAAAAAACAAAAATAAAAAGAACAGTTTTACTTATTCTTGATACCATGCTTGATGCAAGAGCTAGAAACATAAGCAGTAATTTTATTGCAAAAGTTCATACGAAACTTGCTACGTTGGTAAAGACTATTTCACGTGTATCACATTTTTACTTTTTAGAAGTTTTTGGGCATGTTTTAAAAACTGAAAATTATTGTTTGAAAATATTTGTAGAAATACATATGGATGAAAAAGTGCGTTGAAATGCTTGAAATGATGTTTAAAAACTGAAAATGGTTGTTTGAAAACACTAACCAAACACCCCCTTTATTGTTTGAATATTGAAACACGATACAGTGCATAATTAATCTGATTGAACCTTCGAGTAGATCTGTACAATAAAAACTAATAAAATAATGTACACACGGTTCACTCCAACAAAGCTGAGTTTTTTCAAAGGTCAAAATTCTTCCAAAATATATTAAAAAACCTCAAGAAAAATTATTTTAAGAATCGAATCAACTCTTGATAACCTTCGAACCTTATACATTCGAAAATGAAATTTTGAAAGCTTTCATGGCCCTCAAAAATGTTTTATTTTATTATGAGGGTCAAGAGGCCCTTAAATAAATAATCTTATTTATCAAGGGTTAAAAGATTTACATGTACAATCTTTGATAAATAAGGTTATTTAAGAGTTTCTTTACCTTGAAAATAAAATTATTATTATTTTTTTGAAAAAAACTACAATTATGCACAAAATCCACATACAACAACCAAATACATCAAAAGTCCAATGTACTATAACCAATCAACCCAGATCATTACAAGACAAAAATTAACATATGAAAATAAGGATATTGTAAAGGTACTAAAAGAGCTCAACAAGGCAGCCAAAGCAGGGGCAGCAGCTGAACCAAAATTCAAGTGCAGAAGCTACTAATGGAACTAACTGTATAAACAAGGAAAAAAAAAACATAAGCTGGCATTCAAAGACATTTCAAGTAGATAGATAACATTAGAATTTCCATGTCACACCTTTTTCAGGACAATTGGACGAGGAAGCTGCTCTGCTAAATTTGGAAGCTTGCGGAAGAAGGTATCCTTTTCAACACTATCTTTTAAATTTAGAATCTCCATAAAATGTATTGTGTCCACCAGTTTATTTTGGAAATATTCTCCATTGGTTGAAAAACTCTATAATAAGAGGAAAAAGAATGGCAGAGAAAAGAAAATCCAAGAAGCAACATTATGCCAGAAACAGAAAAGCAGAGATGAGTATTAGAATTCATAGTGAATTTCATCAAAATAGGTACACAACTTGACATAGCCATCGCTCACAAGGCACATCATGTAGCAGGTTATTAGGACTAGAGTTACTCCAAAATTATTAAATACAATCAAGTTTAAGAACTCACCACTATTTTCAGTGGCGACTCCAGAAATTTTGTCCAGGGTGTTCCTATTCCACTTTGAAAAAATTTTGGGTCATTTTGGTCTATTTCGGGTGTTTCGGGACGTTTCGGTAAATACTGGCTAAAATTCAAGATTTGGCCTTTAAAAAAAAAAATTTCTTAAAACCAAAACAAATTTGCATTTTGTACACTGAAAAACCTCAAAAGGAAAAAAAAAAAATGAAATGAACAAAGGTACATGTACAATAAACTATAAGTTCATTTAAAATATTAATAAAATTATTAATTATTATTGTTTAGTTGTTTCATAAATTTGTTTGTCTTTTATAAACTATAATTTGTTGCATTGTTGTTTCATTAATTATTAAATTATTAATTATTGTTTAGCCTAACATAATTTAATTTGTTTGTTTTTTATAATGTATTAGTTAATTAAATTATTAATTATTGGTGTTTAGTTGCTTCATTAATTTTTTTTTACTAACTACTAGTAGTCTAGCGAGCACCAGGGCCGGCTCAACAAATTTGGGAGTCTTAGGCGAAAACTTTAGGCGAGGCTTTTATTAATTATTTAAATATTAATTAGATAATATTTATTTAACTTTTAATTTTTTTTTTATTTAGAATCTATTTGTCATTCTCTTTGAGATACAAAATTACTAATTAAATATTTACATTTAAGTTTCATTAACATTTCCTTTTAATATCACTTAATCTTTTAGTAAACATTTATAATTAAAATAAAACATGATCTGTAATAGAAAAATTATTAATTTTCTGGAATAAAAAATTATTTATCACATAACTTAACAAATTAATTTTAATACAAAATATATTATCCTAAACTTGTAATTTAATTAAATTAAGACAACACTCTACATATAACAAATTAATGACTTTCTAAATGGATGGGGAAAAAAAAAGCAAAAAAAATAAAATAAAATAATCACTAGTATGTAAACGTGTAACTATATGTTGATGTAAACGTGTAACTATAGTCTGCAAGACTTTTAATAACTCCTGCAGATTGACATGATAACTCATAGCATAGAAAAAGTGGAATGCTTCCCAACCGTAAACGTGTACAACTTGTACTTTGGAGAAAAATATTAAAAATTTTAAAAGTCTAGTAAAAAGACCTGGGTGGTGACTATGACTAGATAGTGGTTAGTTCCAATTCCAAAACCAAAAAAAAAAGAGAGAAACCCAAATCAATGAAACTCAGCAACAAGTAAAAAAAACTTGTAGCAAGAAGAATAAAAAGAAAGGAAGAGCAAATAGAAGCAAACTTGAATGAAGATCAAAGAAGAGTAGCTAGCCAACAACGAAAAATGCTATAAAAATAGAATCAAGATGGAGACTAGAGAGAAGCAAGGTGAGCAGGAAAAAAAAGTACTAATCCATACTGTATTTGATTTCTTGATGATGAGGTTTTAGGCAGAGGCGTGTGTTGTCGTTGATGAGCCTCATCAGATGAGGGTTTTTTTTCTTTAGATTAGGAAAGGTTTCTGATTTTAGGCTTTGCTTTTAGCATTTGATGATTTTTTGTGGACGCATATTTGTATTTTGTATTGGGTTTTGCCGATTTGGTTGGTTGGTTTTTTATTTTTTATTTCGGGTTGGGCCTTGTTTTGGATTGAACTTGGGCTTTTTTTTTTGCTTGTTCTGTTACAATTTTTTTTTTTTTTTTCAGATTCTTTGATACTTTTTTTTTTTTTTTTTTTTAGATTTTGGTTCAAAATTTTTTTGGCAATAAAAATTTTGAGGGTGTTCCTGATAGGGCTTGAGGGTGTTCCTATTTTTTTTTTTAAGGGTAAACAAATAAAAAATTTTAAATTATTATATATAAAAAAAAAATTTCTAAGTCAGGGTGTTCTTGGGAACACCCTGACTTCTGAGTGGTGTCACCACTGACTATTTTCAATAAGCTTTGATGTATTCAACCTACGAGAAGGCATGGCACTTAAAATCCGCTGATAATCTATGAAGAAAACTACAGAGAAAGGGATAGTCCAAGCCATTACTGACAAGATAAATTTATATCACTATTTGTACTCCAACTTGTGCATCCTATTTCCATATTGAGATTGCACATAGTTTTGTAGATCGTAAGAAAAATGCTTGCATCATGAACTGAAGCAGAGATATGAATTAAAGAAAACAGGTTTTTTTGGCGCTTATAAACTAGTATTGTAGTTCTAAGGATGCAAATTCTTATTTGTAGAGATTGAATACAATTTCACAACAAAGAACTTTGATATTCAATTTAATTCTTAATAATCAAATAAGGAAAGAGGAAGGTTTATAAAAACAAAAAACCTCAGAAATTCTTAAGAGTTATGAGAGTCATATCAAGAACTAGACAACATAAATCACAAAAAAAAAAAAAATCTATATGTTTTGTTCTAGTAGCTCAACTATTGTATTGCCAATGTTACTAACACACCACAATGCCACATTATAAGCATTCACAACACCAAACACAACTGTAACAAATATAAAATACTCAAAACCTTTTTTTTTTTATCTCATTTCAAGCACCAAAGGGGGATCTGAGAGGGATATAGCAAGAAAAACTTCACACACACCAAAAAAAAAAAAAAAAGACATACCTGATCAGTTGGGATCTCACCTTTTAGTGCATAAGACATACCCGATGATTTGTAAACAACACAAACTCTCTCTGGATCAGAATGTTGTTTCCTTCAACTTGCCAATTTTGACATTGTCACCCCAATGGCCTCTACGGGCACCCCCATTGATTTTGCGTTGTGATTTCTAGCATCCCTGCTGTTCCAAAAAGGCATGTGTTGTTTGTTCTACATAAGTCTTCCCCACTTGGAAAGAACTCGACCTCCAGTTACCACTATCTAGCTCATCAAGAAAGTGATAATCATACAAGTCAGCAACATTGAAGGTAGAAGAAATGTTCATGTCTGGGGGAAGAGCAACCACATAGAAATTGTTGTTGATCTTCTTAGTAATTTGAAATGGCCCATACTTCTTGTCCTTCAATTTATTGTAAGTACCAATAGGAAACCGCTCCTTCCAAAGGTAAACCAATACCAAATCCCCAACATTGAAGATCTTCTTGTTAGGGACATATTTTATGTAATTGGCTTATCTTTTGACAAAATTTACTTTACTTGTAATTAGGTAGATCTATGATGGGTTTAGTACTTCAAGAAATAAGAGCTCAAGTCAAGTGTTAAAACCATGAAGGTTTGACCAAGAAATAAGTGAAGAAAGAGCTGTTCACTTAATCTCGACAGAAGTCTCGACAGAATCCTTTCTATCGAGATTTAATGTTGAAGCTCAACACAAGTTGTTTCTCTCGAGACTTACGAAATCAGAATTTTCAGATCTGATTTTCGACCCATGTTGAAATATTTGTATAGGGTTTCTTTTCTCACAACCCTTGACATATATAAGACTTATTTTAAGGGCTGTCGCGCATACAGATAGTGCCCTAGTTCATTATTCTCTCTAAAGAAGCCACTACATCTTTACGCCAAGGGTTTTGTGACCAAGAAGCTTCCTGATCTTCATTGTTGATGAACTGAAGAACTTTACAGCCAATAACCTCTTCAAGTTGCTGGAGTTAGTCACGTACTGGGATTTGTGCATTGAACGGAAAGATTGCCGCTACAATACAAGTCCAATTGGGTATTGGGATAAGGGTTCAACTGTAAGTTGGTATTTCGGGATAGGCCAAAGGGTATGATAAGATTCCTTATACTTGTAATCACTTGTGATTGATAATAGTAGATTCTTGAGAGTGGTAACCTTAAAATCACCCGGTGGGGTTTTGTCTCAGAAGTTTTTCCAATTCGTAAACAAATCACCTGTGTCAAATTTATTTTCCTCTGCATTTATTATAATTGGTGATTTGTTTGTGCTACCACGCTATTGCATGTAATTTGATCTAATTAATTAATTTGCAATGAGTCAATTCATTTTAACCCAAAACTTCTCACGCCTCTTCTTATCAACAACTTCCTTGTATTTAGCATTCAAAGCTTCAAGTTTCTGCCTAACTTCTTCCTGCACTACCTGAATGCGGTTAGCCATATCTTCTGCTTCTTGGCTCACTCCTAGAAGCTCAGGTAAGGGTACCAAATCCAAAGCGTGTTTTGGTGGCACGCAATAGACATTGGCAAAAGGAGACTTACCCATGCTCCTACTAACAGTAATGTTGTAATCAAATTCGAATTAGATTACCTACGGTTCGATTGACAACCTTTGTCTAGCCATCAGTTTGAGGATGACTAGTGCTGCTATAATTAAGGGATGTATCAAACCGTCTCGATAGAGTCTTCCAAAAGTGACTGAGGAACTTCGTATCATGGTCAGAGGTAATGGATTTGGGCATTCCATGTAAACGCACTACTTCTTTGAAGAACAGGTTGGCTACTTGAATGGCATCCGAGGTCTTTCTACAGGCTATGAAATAAGACATCTTCGAATACCTGTCAACTACAACAAAAACAAAATCTATACCTCACTGGGTTCGAGAAAGACTTAGTATTTAATCCATGGACAGATCCTCCCAAGGTGCTCGAGGTACCGGTAGTGGCATATACAGACCAGTGTTTTGAGACTACCCCTTAGCTATCTGGCATATAGGGCACTTCCTCACATAATTGCCCACATCTCGTTTGAGTTGGGGCCAATAGTACAGCTCCCATTGTCTTGTCTTACCCCATATGACCACCCAAACCTTTGCCATGCAACTCCCTAACAACCTGCTCCCTTAAAGAACTTCGAGGAATACATAGTTGATTCCTTCGAAAGAGAAAACCATCTTGCAGACATATGCCATCCACAACAAAGTGAGTCTGCTGACATTGACTCCAAACCTTTCCAAAATCCTCATCTTCCTCATATAGCTCCTTTAGATAATCAAACCTTATAACTACTGTTCGCAATGTAACCAGCAAAGAAGCTCATCGACTAAGTGCATCTGCTACCTTGTTAGTGACACCAAATTTGTACTTTATAAAGAATGAAAAACATTGTATGTATGCAACCCACCTGGCAATAAGAATGAACTTAACACGCACATTATTGATTTATTTAGCAAAATGTACAATGTTAATGAAACTATGATAGCAATAAGAAAGTTTCAATTTATTTTTAAATGTTCTAGACATAACTTGTAGTTTTATTCCTAGCTTAATTGATACATTCATTCATCATAAGGTATATTTGTTTTAGGTTATATTTAAAGGGAAATGCTAACGAATGTCTTTAGGACAATAGTTAACAATCTATTTAAAGAAAGTTTTTTATGGGAAAAAAAAAAGTAATTAATGTTTTGACCTTTCTTTAATTTCTAATAAAATTGGTATCAAAACGTTCTTAAAATAAATGCATAACCCATATTCAAATAAGAGCAACATAAATTTGTCAAGCTATATAAAGTTTCCGGGTAGTACATATGAGGTAGGAAAGCAAAATTACAATATTTAATTGCCTTGTTTCGTGCAAACTACTATGGCCAGAAGAGAAGCCGATGAAACAAGCAGCAGCATCTCCGAGGACCCAGAGCTGAAGGCAAGGATTAAATCAGTATTGGACGCAAAAAAAAAAAAAAAAATGTGAACCCACACTCAACACCAAAGATACAAAAGGTTATATCCGTGCTTCGAGATCACAAGGATTTCCAAAAGCACTATGAGCCAAGAGCGGTATCAATCGGTCCTATCCATCATGGTGATAAGAAGTACGAGCTAGCCTAGCTCAGCTAGGAGAGAAGCACAAGCTTATGATGACAAATGAGTTCGTCAATATATGGCAGCGCACAGAAGATAAACGATTTGTACAAGAAGGTTGGGGAGAAGATCATGGAATTGAAGGCGTGCTACGACGAGGAGGCAAACAATAAGTTTGAAGATGATAAGGCCCTCGCTTGGCTGTTATTGGTGGACGGCTGCGCAACACTACAATATATATACTGCGCAGAAAGAAAACAAGTTCAAAGACCTGGATATAAAACCCGACTGTGTAGCCTTTACGCAACTGGATTTGTTTTTGCTTGAGAACCAGCTTCCCTATTCTGTGCTCAAATGGTTGATGAACTAGAATGGGAATGAAAGCACGTTGGAGGGATTGATTAAATGTTACATTGATAAGCAGGCGATATTAACACTACCAGAGGATAAGTTATCAGTTTTCCTCAAACTATGCCCAAGTTCATTATCGTGGAATCTCGCTCAGAGACAGAAATTGCAAAGAGAGGAAGAGGATCACTCATCAATTAATTCATTGTCACGGTATCTCTCAGAAATATCAATTGATAGATCTAGAGATGTAGATCCCATCCATCTTCTTGATCGTCTGAGGACACGTCTCTTGGGTAAGCAAAAAAAAAAAAAAAAAAACAATGGATCGAAATCAGAAATGCATACTTGGCAATCCTATCGCAATGTTCAGGAGCTTCGAGTAGCAAGTATTCATGTGGAACGCAGTAAAGAGAAAGGTAGTTGTTTGAGTGACATATCTGTAAGGTTGAATTTAATCAACCATCTTATTGGCTTTATTCCGTGACCAATTTGCTTGTAATTTAGCACTTAGTAACCCTTTATTTAGGTGGGAAAATTGTAAGGGTAGTGTGTGAGAAGATGTGAAGAAAAGCTCAAGAGTGTGCAAGAAAAACAGAGTCTCACGGCTAGGGCTCGCGGGTGGATCGCGACTAGCAAGCCGCGAAAGGCAGGCACATGAGAGGCACATTGGGAAGCTGAAGGGTCACGCCAGTTGTCACGCTACAGGACAAAAGCTCTAAGCTGACCAGGCCGTTACGTCGCGACTGGAACTCGCGACTTGGACAAGCCGCGAGGTCAAGCCGCGAGTTAACCATGTTTGGCAAAAACTGACGTTTTGCATTCCCTTCTCACCCTACTATATATACACCCTTATTCCCACTAAATTGAGAGAGCTTCCAGAGAGAATTTTGTGAGAGAAACCCTAGAGAAAAACAAGATTGCCTCATCCCCAATCTTTACCTTAGAGACTCTTCAAATTCCTCTACTCTCTTCCTCTCCATTGTCATACCCTTAAGAGGTCTTTTACCAAATCCTTATCTCACTACACCCACGTCTGTGAGAAGGTCCATTTGGTGTTTAGGAAAGCAGTTTGGGAAGGAACCAATATACATTGGTTGATGCTATGGTCAAGTAACGGAATCCGGTAAGCTAGAAAAGAAAAAGGTTCGGCGCAACCTCGTTGGAGCAGGAAGCTTGGAGGGCTTAGGTACCTGGGTAGATTAGGCTTGGAGGGTCTATTGCTGTTCATGTATCCCAACTACATTTTCTAGTGGATTATTGACCGCTTGGAGGGCGGCGGAGAGGTTTTACTCCGAGGGCTTCGATTTCCTCTTCGATAACACATCGAGTGTTGTCCTTGTGTTTGCATTTCTCTTCCCTTTATCTTTACCATTTAATTACTGCTATGTGTGTGATTATTTATGGTTTAGATCGTTCCTCAATTCTGGTATAAGCTATCTATCATTTTCCGCACATACGTTGTTTGTTAAATAGCTTGAATTGGTATTTTTGTTTTTGGGGGTCTAAACGTTCAAGGGTGTTTCATACCCATATTGAACTTTCAATATCTTTTACAACATTAATTGTGGATGACTCAACAAGGCCAAAGTTCTTGAAACTAAATATACTGTCAACTCTTCCCCAGAACCCTGCGATAACTTCTACAAGAATTTCACATGAAACTAAACATCGACAAGGTAAAATTTTATCTGCTGTTTTCTTTTCAAGTGTGTCTAGCTAGCTGAGAATTATGTAGTTCCTAGTAGTTCTCTAAGCTCTCACATAAAGATGATTACCACAAATTAGCCGTACCATGGAGTCAATCCCTATGTGAGAGTCCAAAATACTGCTCCAAGACTGCTTAAGTATTACCCATTTAAGATGACTTTCTCCAAATAATAAGGCCAATGATCATCCCAAAGCCACATCATATTATTAATTTGTTTAACTTGGTATTGAAGTTTTCTTGCAATAAGTGAGGGTGATTGTACTGACTAAGTTTGCTACAATGTGTTTGGATTGGAAATAATATTAAGCGTTTGTGCGTGTTGTGCATGTGTTTAAGGTAGCATTTGGATCTGGCTGAAAACTCACGCGTCTGGCATTTCAACGTTTTTTTTTTTTTTTTTTTCAAGCCATGATTGTTGACTTTTCTCGTGAATAGTGCATACCAATGGGTCTCATGCACTGTTCACAGGATCTACAAACTTTACTTTAGTGCACGGGACCCACAAACTTTACTTTTCAGCAACTTTTTCATTAAAAATGGGTCTCACGGTATTATTCACACATTTAAAAATTATTTTGCTACAATATTTTCAGTTTTCAGGTTTCAGCTGTATCCAAATGGAGTCTAAGTGTTAATGTATTGAAGTTTTCTTGCAATAAGTGAGGGTGATTGTACTGTATAATTTGATGCAATGTGTTTGGATTGGAAATAAAAGTAAGAGTTTGTGCGTGATGTGCATGTCTTTAAGTGTTACTAGTGTCTTATCAAAAAAAAAAAAAAATGTAGTGTATTAATGTATAAACCGTGCATGTATACCTAAGTTTTACTCTGTCTTACTCTCTTGGATTTATACATGGCTTTACTTTTTTTATTGGCTTTTTTTATTATTATTAATTCTTTGTCTTTTGTACAATATTAACTCACCTAGAACAAAAGTTTTAAAAACTTAGATAAGATACGTGGCGCAAAATTAGACAACAATTAGAATCCAATTTAGAATCTAATTAAAAAAAAAATTTCCAATTTTGGCTTCAAGTATATATATATATATATATATTAAAATGTACGTCATAAATTAAAATTATCTCTAAAAAAGTTTGTTTTTTTTTTTTTTTTTGAGAAAGAAGACTACTATTTTATTGAAAACAAATTAGCCGAGCTTAGCAAAGAGTACATCATAAAGGTGCGATGGAATATCCTCCACCCACACCGACAAACCTCTAACATGTCTAGCATGTTTAGCTAAGTTATGGGCTACTCTATTACCACTTCTACGGATATGTGAGAAGGCAATACATTTACTGGTAACTAGAGTGGATTTTGCAGACTCTAGAAGATGGCCAAATGTTGATAGGGAAGCTTCTGTGTTTCGGAGGGTGTTTGTCACTACTTCTGAATCTCCTTCAAGCATAAACTCGGTGATGCCAATCTCCTATGCAAAGATCATCGCTCTCGCAGCAGCCATGGCTTCCACAATAACTAGTGCAAATGGTAACGGTGCTTGTTCAAATAGTGAGGCAATGACATTTCCATAGCTGTCGCGGACTACCACCCCCAAACCAGCATTGCCCAACTCCAGAAAAATGGCCCCATCAAAGTTTAGTTTGAGACAATTTGCTGGAAGAGGACGCCACTGGGCACTGCTCTAAGAACGTGTGGCTGTTGCGTGGTTTGTGAGGGTGTGCTGGGACTGTTGGAAAGAAACCAGAGCCTGTGAAGCTTGTTGGACGATTTGTGCTTTGGGAAGAACTTTTGAGTGTACACGTAGCTGGTTTCGCCAATGCCATATCGTCCACATTACCATAGCCATGAGATCCACGTCTTTTCTTTTCTCGTGAGACAAGTTGATCAATTCTCTGATATTTGAAGCAGCAAGCTGTCTCCGATCTTCAAAGCCTGGGATGTTTTGCTAAATCTCATCCAGCATTGTGCATTCCCATAGAGCATGGGTTGTTGTTTCGAACTCCACGCCACACTCTTCGCATTTGTCTTCAGTTAGGATCTTCTTCCTCAACAGATTGCGCTTAGCTGGTATGGCTTCCTTGCATACCCGCCACATGAAGTTCCGCACTTTATTCAGGACGTTAAGCCCCCAAATCAGCTTCCATACCTCATTTTGCTACTGTGTGTTACCTGCAGGAGCACCCAAAGAAGATAATTTAGCTAAAAACTTTGAACCCGAGTTTACTGTGTAGTTACCTGAGGGAATAAAAGGCCATGTGATTTTGTCCTCTACAGGGGTGCGGCTCAATGGAATGCTAAGAGCCAGTGCGGCTTCTTCAGGTGACAGCAACCCATGCACTAAGTTTGCATCCCATGTTCTTGTACTTGGATTGATAAGATTAGCAACTCTACTGTCTTCAAAACCTGGCACAATATCTGATAAGACCCGTGGATGTTCCTGTGATGGTAGCCAGGCATCATTCCAAATATTAATATCCTCTCCACACCCCACCCTCCATCTGGCACCCTTTATGAGGACGTCTCTTCCTTTTAGGATACTATGCCACGCATGTGATCCAGAGCTGGAATCTTGGGCCTCCCATAAACTACAATTTGGAAAGAACTTCATTTTAAAGACTCTGTAGAATAGAGAATCCTTATTATGAAGTAACCTCCAAGCTTGCTTAGCCAAGAGAGCATTGTTGAAATTGGCCAAGTCCTTGAATCCCATTCCACCTTCTTTTTTAGGAAGACAAAGTGTATCCCATTTCACCCAATGGACTTTTCTTCGTTCACCTTTCTGACCTCACTAGAATCTTCTTATTAGGCTCTCAATTTCTGAACAAAGCCCTATTGGGAGTTTGAAACAACTCATGGTGTAGGTTGGAATAGCCTGAACAACTGCTTTGATTAAAATCTCCCTTCCAGCTTGTGAAAGAAGTTTCTCTTTCCAACCCTGTAATTTCTTCCAAACTCGATCCTTTATGTAATTGAAGCTTGCTCTTTTGTTTCTGCCTACCAATGAGGGTAACCCCAAGTATCTTTCATACTGAATAATTTATGGAACTCCCAATGCCAACTTTATTTGATTTCTAGTATCATTAGTGGTAGATTTACTGAAGAAGATTGTCGTCTTGCTTCTGTTGATCTATTGACTTGAGCATCTTCCATACACGTCCAGAATGTCCAAAACTCGTTGGCACTCCTCAATAGTGACTCTGCAAAATAGCAAGCTATCATCAGCAAACAAAAGGTGGGTTAGGCGTGGGCTATTTCTTCAAAGAGAATAACCCTTAATATTTCCTTGGTGAGCAGCTTTATTTATTAACCCATTAAGACCTTCAGTACATAATAAGAAAAGGAAAGGAGAGAGAGGGTCTCCCTGTCTTATACCCCTAGATGGTGTGATCATGCCCTTGGGTTCGCCATTCACCAATATCGAGTAGGTCACAGTTTTAACCCATAACATCATGTGATTGATCCAATGCTCTGTGAACCCCATTTTTTCCATGATTGATTACAGGTAGGACCATTCCACTCTATTATACGCTTTGCTCATATCTAGCTTTATGGCCATATAACCTTTCCTCCTTGTGTGTTTCTGCATCTTGTGCAAAGACTCAAAAGCTACCAGAATGTTGTCAGAAATAATGCGGCTTTTTGTGAAAGCACTCTGATTCTCAGTGATAATATTAGGCAAAATTTTCTTAAGTCTATTTGCTAGAACTTTTGAGAAAATTTTATACAAAACATTGCACAAATTGATAGGTCTAAATTCAGATGCAGATTCAGGATTATTCTTTTTAGGAATGAGGGTGATAAAAGTGTGATTTAGGTGCTCGAGTAAAGTGGCAGAATTAAGATAATGCAACACAGTTTTAGAAATGTCATCACCAATTAAATTCCAGTAGTGTTGATGAAAAAGGGGTGGCATACCGTCTGGCCCAAGGGCCTTTAGCGGGGCCATTTGGTTAATGGCTTGCTTTACCTCCAGATGGGTGAACTGAGATGAGAGCTTTGAGTTCATTTCCTCAATAATCACTGTCTGAATGGAATCAGTGGCCGAAGAACAATATTGCTGGTTTGTTGAGCAGAAGAGGTTTTGATAGTACTGTACCAGACAATCAGCAATGCCTTCGTTGTCCTCAACCACATGGCCATTGGAGTCCTTCAACTTCCGGAATTAATTTTTCTTCTTTCTTTGTGAAGCGTGGCTGTGAAAGTACTTTGAGTTTCTGTCTCCAAATTTTGCCCATAGGACTTTTGACATTTGGAACCATAGTCTATTTTCCTTATCAACCAGTTCATCTATCTCCTTCTTCAAGTCTCGAACTTGTTGGTTATTTCCCGATCTCATAGCTACTTTTTTAGCCTCTTTTAATTCTTTTCTCTTTCAGCTCAGCACCATTCTAACATTGCCAAAACAGTTCCGGTTCCATATTCTTAATTCTTTGCCACATTTGTCTATTTTACGAATGACATGATCATAAGCACCTTCATCTTCCCTAGATAGCCACACTGCTTCTACCATATCTGAACACCCACGATCCGAGAGCCACATTTCTTCAAACCTGAATGGTTTTAAGAAGGACGGGATGTCCAAACCATCCAGGGTGATCCACAAAGGAGAATGATCAAAGGAGTCTGAATGCAAGTGGTGTATTTTTGTACCCGAAAATTTCATGAACCAATAATAATTGGATAACCCTCGACCTAGTCTCTCCCAAAGTGAGTGTCCATCAGCAAAATGCTTTCTCCATGTGAATTGCTCTCCCACGTATCCAAGGTCAAGAAAACCACACTCATCAATGACATCCCTGAAAAGTTGCATCTGGGCTTGACTTCTGTTATTGCCTCCCAATTTTTCTGAGTGTCTTTTGATTTCATTAAAGTCTCCAGCACAAAGCCAAGGAAGGTCGTGTTTATTATTGAGCAAGCGAAGTTTATTCCATATTTCAATTCTTTTGTGGGTAACCAGCTCTCCATAGAAACATGTGAATCTCCATGCTTCAGCATTCCCTTTATTGATTAATGAATCTATGTGATATTTAGAAAATGAATTCACATGTACATCAAAGGAATTTTTCCAATACAAAGCCAGACCCCCACCACCTCTAGGATTTCTATCCACAAAGAACAGATTATCAAACTTAATATTCCTTTGAACTTCTCTTAGCCTAGCTTCATCCACCCATGTGTCGGCTAAAAACACGATGGAGGGATCTTTAGCCCGAATCAATACTTCAAGCTCCTTCCCTGTACACAGGTTCCCAAGCCCGCGACAGTTCCATATTAAGAGACTCATTGTGTCTGGCAGGGCTGCTGGGCAGCCTCCACCATTGAGCTTTGTTGACCTTCTTCCTTCGAAACCTGTAATTTTTTTTATAGGTAACTCCGAAAAGAACTTTATGTCTTCTTCTCCGTTTCTTTTTGAAGCCGTATGTTCCTATGTTATTTTAGACTCCTGAGTAATTTCAATTTCCATTATATTTTCACGAGCAAGTTTTTTCCAAATGCGAAGTGTTCTGTTTACTGAGTTAGAAGGTGGGGAAAACTCTGTCATGTGATGTGCTAACTCTTGGACTATTGAAAGATGAGCTGGCATGGAGGGAGGTAACGGATTCTCCTTGTTGGTTGAAAATTAAGGTGTGTCAACTGGGTTGTGTTCCACATGCTCTTCACAATTGTCAAACTTTCCTAAAGCAGCATCGATGTCCTGTATCTATGATTCAAAATCAATGGAATTAGTATGGCAAGTAGATAATTTTGAATTGGAAGTTATTACCTCAATTAATGGAGAGCTTATATTCCGAGATTGTGTCGTGCTATGCGCCTCTGTTTCAGCAATTTCCATAACTGTCACTGGATCCCCGTCAACTTCTCCTTTCTCGCTGAGATTAGCCCTGTCTGTTTTCTCTGCTTGTCTGTTCGCCGTTTCAGAGGGCTTCTCGGCCATTGGCGTGTTTGAAGGTTTAATAGTTCCTCCCAAACCATCGTCCATGCCAAAGACCACGATGAAAGAAGTTTTTCCTGGGTTGAAAGGCGTAGCTCTCAACCATGGACCATACTCATGAGACTTCGCGTTCACTGGTTCTTTCCTTGCTAGACCAACATCACAGTCCTTCCCATCGTGTGGTGTTAGACCGCACCAGTAGCAGTAGTTTGGAAGTTTTTCACACTTGAAAGAAATCTAGGTTTCTTCATTGTCTTCCATGACCACCCTTCGACCTCGACAGAGAGGTTTGGATATATCGATCTCAACACGAACCCATAGGAAATCTCCTCCCACCAACTCAATAGGGTTCTCACATGGTATTACCTGACCAAGTGATTCTCCTAGTTCCGTTGCTGTTTCAGGATCGAGCATGCACATCGGCAGACCGTATATTTGCACCCAAAATTTCAGTTTTGTGAATCTCAAGTGCCTCGACGGTGTAGTGCCATCAAACCTCTATGGTAGGACTGCGTGTTTATCGAAAATCCATGGTTCATTGGCCAAAACCAGTTCTGCATCTGCTTCAAGTTCGAAGACGAATAGGAGAATATGATCTCCCACTTCTCGCACTGTGAAATCTTTTTTGGCTCTCCATAGGGGCTTTAGGGTACGACCAATGGCTTCTACATTAAGTGCTCTTTTTGTAAGAAACTTGGCAGCCAAAACAAACTCTTTGCTTCGTAAATTCTTTGATCTTGACAGACTGAGTTTGAAATCTTCCTCATCTGTCAGTGAAAGTTTTTTCCAATCGTATAGAATATCTTCCATGGGGGTAGAGCAATGTTGAGAGGGTAAAGAGAGAGGAGGTAGACCACACGAAGGTCAGGGAACCCTACTGCTATGGAGGTTTAACAGAGGGGGAGTGATATCATTCCGGGGAAGATAATGAAAATTCCACACTCTAGTGTCTCAGAGAGAAACTAGGGCAAGAAAAAATAGTTAAAGAGGTTTTTACTTGGACAAAAGTTGAGCTTGGTCCATCGACTATTAAGTTTTATTTTTTTTAAAATAAAAATAATAATAATAATAATAATAATATATACTTGATCCAAAATGTCGCCTATTTTATGATCTAATTTTGCAAAGCAAGGTTGCAATAGACACAATTCTCCTGGCCCTCTCTTTTTTGCAAGTGCAAGGCAGTTACATACTTCCACTAATTGGCCAGTGTCAATTGCATCAACTTAATGCCACATTTTCTTTTCTTTTTTTATTTTCAGAGAAGTAAATGAAGGACATGAATAGATTGAGCTTGTTAGTTGTTACTTTAAAAAAAAAAAAAAAAAAAGAATTTTTTCAATTAAAAATCCAAAAAAAAATAAAAAAAACGTGCGGATTCTCATATGATAGGGGTAGAAAATAACATAAAATAACTACTTGTCCTTGTTTACAGTCCAATCCCAAGGCCTTAACGTCATTTTACGCCATCATTCAACTAAAAAGTTGGCCTAACACAAAATCCGCATCAAATTGGACCCTCAAGGGCAAGGTAGTCACTACCTGCACAAAAATTAAAAGCTTAGTTTAAAAAATACCAAATCCTGATATTCATTGGTTGGAGAACACCATTAAAATAGATTTGCCCATACATGATAAATGTTCATTGATTTTTTTTTTTTTTTTGAAACTTAAATGTTCATTGATTTTAATTAGTCTTGATAAAAATAATTTATTTAATTAAAATTTTTAGTTTTTATTAGTCCAAATCAAGGAATAGAAGTAGACATGCATACGTGTGACAGTTACATTTTGTTTGAGAGTTCATAAAATGAATGGAAAGAATTTACAATTACTAAATGTAATTTTTTTCCTTAAATGAGTAAATAATTTGATAATTCAAAAATCTAATTACTTTTATGGTCACATTAATCAAATAAGGACATAATTATTATAAAAATCATGCAATTATCCCTTAAAATTTTCAAAAATTCTCATTTTATCAAAAAATAAATATCTCACTAGCTACTTTTAAATGTAAAAGTATCACGCCAAGAATCTTAAGCTTATGATTCAAATATTCCCTTCTCCCATTATTATAACTATCAAATTATAATAAAAAATACAAGTTACAAAAAAACGAACATGTTACATTTTGAATGAAAGTAAACTAAACACATTAGCTTCTAATTGAAAAACTTCGAATTCATGAGAATTTCCTTAAATCCATAAGGTAATAGGGTTCTAAAATCCATCAAAGAGAAATGATAGACAAAAATATGTATTTTTTATAAATTTGATAACTAAATTGCTTTTAAGGCTACAATACGTTTAAATAGTAAAAAGAAAACCTAAGGCTGCTAGCAAAACAGCTAGAAAACCCTAATTCACACTAATAAAGTAATTAGGTGACAAAATAGTAATTTTTACCAAAAAAAATGGAAAATCTAAGATAATGTAAAAGTTGAAACTACTATCTCTAAGAGACGTCCTAAAAAAATGAACATTATCCTGACTTTTAAACTAAAAGTTATTAAAGAAACAAATATTACTAAAAATGGTAAAATCATTATTTTTATTACCTTAACAGAGGAATTCACCAAAATTAAGGCACACCTCGTGACATAGACACGAGTTTTGATTAGAAAATTGTTTCCCTTCGGCCATTTAAATTTCATGCAATTATGACATCATTACCCTGATGAGTTCTACGAGCACCTCCAAACTAAGCCAAGATTTAAAGTTAGAGGGTAGTTTTGTTGTTGGCTATGTGTAGCGGCTGGGGTTCCTTTTTTCATGCATCTGCTACTGGGTAAGGAAAAAATTATTTTGTTTAAAATTGGTTGATTGTGCCTTTTTTTTTTTTTAGCTTTACTGTTAGTAATTTTTGTTGTTGTTGTTAGGCTAATTTTTTGAGCTCTTGTATATTTGGTTTTAGATTTTCTATTGATAAATTTTTTTTATAATCTTTAAAAGGAGGAAAATTCTAGAGCTGCAAATTTTTTTTCAAATTGCTAATATGGTGAGTAGTTATTGGTAAGTAAAAAAATTGTGCAAGTGGTGGACCCAAATATGAACCAATAAGAATAATTTGTTACCTCAATAATTTGTAAAAAAGTCAGAGAAAATTTTGTTGCTATAACATTACTCTTAAAAGAATCAATTATATTGTTAAGGGAGGCGAAATGTAATTTTATAAAACAAAATTGCTAAAATTAGTACATATGTATGTACTAATATTTAAAAAAAAAAAAAAAATTGTAGGAGCCATTGCCCCCCAAGATCAAAGAATATCTCCATCCCTACTAGCACCCCTTGATCTTGTGCAGTGATTTAAGCGCTCTCGCTGCTCTAGGAAGGCTTGTGATGTTTTACATAGTTTCAATAAGCTTGACCCATATATATATATATATATATATATATATATAAAAAGTGATCTATACAAATACGGAACTAGAACACGCGCGCTTCACGCGTATGGCACAGGGTGGTACACTTGTGCGTGATCATCAACATCGGATCGAGGTATTATAATTTGTTGAAATAAAATGAAATGTACTAAAGCACAATCCATGGACGACATTTTCTAAAATACAAACAATTAACTTTTATAAGACAATTTTTTTAAAAGGTTTTATGAATTAATCTGAAATTCATGATGTTAAAAAAAATTTGTCAATTCAACTGAAAGCCATTACTGTTCATTAAGGACGGAAATCAATACACAATTTTTGTAAGAAATTTTTGATACATATAAGTGAATTTCTTGTAACTAACAAAATTTTTTAAGTATAGGGACAAATTATCACCTTGGAAAAAGTATTTTCAACATGCCCTAAAGTAGAATAATGTTATTCTATCATTGCTCACTCCTCAATTTCAATTCTTTAATACAAAATCAATTTTAGTTCTCAATATATAATTATGTACTTACTAATTGATACGGTGCTTTAAAACTATGTGCTCTTCTAAATTATAGATTTTTTAAGCCTTACATTTTCCTTTCTAAGTACAACTTTTCAAACATTGCATTTTCAAGGTACTTAAAAATATGCATCTTTTCAAATTACCATATTTTTTTCACACAAAAAATCCTATTATTTCACATTTGGAGAATTAGAGACGATACAGTATTATTTTTAAAGAAAATAACTATTGTATTTTTTAAGATTATGAGTTAAATTTTTCTCAAACAAAAAAAAGAAAAAAAAAAAGATTAGGAGTTAGAGAACTTTAATGCATTTTTCTTTTATTAAACGAGTCCCCTCTAGTTTTTATTATATTTATATTTTTCTTATATTGACTTGCATGTGTTAGAGATGTAAATTGACATTTATTATTTAAATTATTTTAAATTAAATAAATCTTTATATGCTTCAAAGTTTTAAAACTATTATTATACTCTAATCATGTAATTTCTAATTTATTTAATAAAAAAATAAAATGTTATATTTAATGCACAAATCTCCTACTTTTGCGAGGTTGCAAGAGGAGATTAGTAAACAACCCAAAATTTTCTTTTGCGAAGATTAATTTTTAGCTAAACTCAAATCCACAACCTTTCTAATTTATTTAAAGACTAACTTGATGTATTGTTTTTTTTTTTTTTTTTGGTTAAGTATAAAATAACATATAGTAAATCATATTAAAAATATTTTAATAATTTATATATTAATAATATATTTATTAGTAATAGGTTATTTTTTACTTTTAAATGTTGATATATTTTCCTTCTGACTCCAGCATACATTTTGCATATCAAATACCAAGCTTTGTTTACTACAGTGGAAAAATAAATGAAATAAAATTGTTTGGTTCGTGCTCAAGCACAGCTTCTTCTAAATACTTCAAGCCAGAGTTTTAAAATTTTTGATCCGACGTCAGGATCATTCTTTCGTGTATCACAATTATTCAACTCATTTTGTCTAAAGCAAGAATGGAATAAATCGTTCTACCTTTTTTTTCCTAAAAAAGATAAGTGTGAATAAGAAACATAAACAGTTTTACTTATGCTTGATCCCTGATGCAAAATATGGAAACATAAACAGTTTTATCACAAAAGTTTATTCGAAACTTGCTATGTGCCGATTTGGATAGCACTTCATTCCACTCAATGTGGCGTTTCGTTTTCAGTTTTTTTTTTTTTTTTTTTTTAGCCGGAGTTTTTAACTTTTGAGTGAAAAAAGTACGGTGCATAAACAATGCGTCCACTGTTTACGCACTGTTCACGCATTAAAAATATTAAAAATGAGTCATACGATATTATTCATACATTTAAAAATTATTTTGCTACAGTGTTTTCAGCAACTATCAGTTTTCAGCAACAATAAGTTATATCCAAACGAACCCTATATGTAGCTAGGTAATAAGATAAAGGTGGAAATCACATTTTCATCCCCACATTTTCAGGCGATTCCCATCTTGGTCCCTAAATTTTATTTTTACCGCTTTTAGTCTCTAAAATCAAAAGGCAATCTCGTTTTTGTCCCTACTATCATCTCATTAACGGAAATAATCTACATGGTAAACGGAGTGCACCGTTAGAACACTAAATGCTGACGTCAGTATTAAAATAATAATAAAATATTTTATTTAGCATTTTAAAAATACCACGTCATCTTTTAAAAACAAAAAAATAATTTATGAATTTTAACTAAATGAAAAAAAAAAAAAAAAAGAAGAAGGAAAAAACAGAAATAAAAACAAAAAATTATATAAATTGAGATCTAGCTTTATATTGAGAAAGAACGTACAAGAACAAAAACCCAGAAAATTCAAAACCCATAGACATGATTGAGGAGATGTCACCGCATGGGGAAACATGATTGAGGCTATCGGTGCAAGCTCGTGTGTGTGGAGTCCTGGTGACACGTGAAGTGTGTGGGACGATTCACCAAGGCTATTGGCAACTAAGTGGGCACTCCCAAAAGCAAAAAATCCACAAACAAACTTGTTGAAAATCCACAAATAAAGTGCAGCGACCAAAAATCAAAAACCTATTCCAAATAAACCTGCTGAAACCCAGACCTCTTTTTTTCATCACCCACAAATCCTCTCCATCTTGTTCGTTCCAGATCGCCGGGGACGGTGAGATCTCTGCTTCAGCTCGATGGTGATGGCTCGACAGCGACAAAATCCCACCAACAATCCCAGCAAAAACACCAACAAATCCAATTCCAACAATGGCAAGAAAAAAAGTAAAAGAGAGAGAAAGCGAAGAGAAACTCGCCATCGCTGAGCTGGATGGGTCCACGTGGGTTCTTATGTTGGGTTCGTGGGGGTTTTGATTTGGGAATTGAGTTGGCGAGTTGTTGTGCTTGTGATGTGAAACACACCAGGACTCTACACACACCAGCTTGCACTGATAGCCTTAATCATGTTTTTGAGTTTTGGATTTTCTGTGTTTGTGTTGTTCTATGTTCTTACTCAAAATAAAGCTAGATCTCAATTTATATTATTTTTTGTTTTTATTTCTGTTTTTTTCTTTTTTTTCATTTAATTAAAATTCATAAATTAATTTTTTTTAAAGATGATGTGGCATTTTTAAAATGCTAAATAAAATATTTTATTATTATTTTAATGCTGACGTCAGCATTTAGTGTGCCAGCGATGCACTTCGTTTGCCACGTAGACTATTTCTGTTAGTGAGATGACAGTAGAGACAAAAACGAGACCACTTTTTTATTTTAGGAATTAAAAAGGGTAAAAATAAAATCTAGGGACTAAAGTGGGAATTGCCTGAAAATATAAAGACGAAAATGTGATTTTCGCCCTAAGATAAAAGACTATTTCACGTGAATCACATTTTAAGTTTTTACAGTTTGACGCTCGATACAATATTGCACAATTAATCTGGTCGGGTAAACCAATACCTTGTTAAACTTTTTAATAATCTTAACAATAATTCAATACCTTTAACATTTAACATTCACGTCATTCATACTTCACTATTTTGAGGCGAAAAATTCTCCTTTAATTGATATATAGAAAGTTAGAAACTAATCTCACTGATCGTACTAGCTCTTATTCTTTGAATTCAGTGCCACCGTTTCTCCAATTTTGGTGTAGTCAAATAACATTTCTTTCCGTTTTCACTAAAAAAAAAAGACCCCCAATGGATATATTATTAGATAAGTACCGTAGCACAGAATATGACAAAGTATATTTTTTTATGGCAAGAAAAATTATAAAGACTAGGTTTATTGCAAAAGTGTGTCATAAAAATTTGCAATCTAAGTCAAGTCAGGAGGAACAAGTTGTGTGCACTGTATCATTGAACTTTTGTAGGGAATGATTTTTGCAAAAAGGGCCAAAAATACAAAAATGACCCAAATCCTCCCTTGGGTTCTGTAGAAGTGATTTTTTGTGGAGAGTCAAGCCTAAAATTCCAATTAATTGTATGATGAACAAAGGCTAATAAAGCTTTAACAAGAGAAAAATTAAAAATGCCAATAACTGAAATCCAGAAAAATGCTTAAAACAGCAGGTCTGAAACTGTGAACTACAAACAATAAGAAGAGGAAATTAAGAGAAGTCATGAGGAAGAGAGAAAAAGTTCCCCAGTGCCATTATTTCCACCCCTAAAGTTTCAGTTCTAAGAGTAAAATGTAGCTAGTCATTTTTGAGCCGATGAGAGGCATTTAATATAGAGTTTGGTTTTTGGGTAGTAGACAAGGAAGTTAATATCGTATCAGAGGCTGTACCGGTTTGGCCAGCAGTACGATATATTTCTGATACCGGTCAATACTGATATACCGTTTCGAGTTTACCGCTAATTTTATATATCCTTACATAAATTAAAATAACTCTAAGTATACACATAGATAAATATATAAAAATATTTACTTTTAAATTTTCTTTTTTTTTATACGTTGGTTGGTCAAAATCTATATAATTTGTAAGTTTATACTTATTCTTTTTTTATTTTTTAAGAAGATATGATTGTACTTATCTAAAGTCTAACAAAAATGTTAGTAGAATTTATCTAATAAGAGAAAAGAAAAGAAAAAAAAAGAGTGATTGTAAAAAATTTTAAATTACCACATGTACTTATCAAAAGTTATTGTGAATTACAAATTTCATTTATTTGTTTACAGTTGGATGGCAGTACATCCCATTAAAAAAAAAAAAAAGTTGGATGGCAGTACAAAATTTGAGTCTAACGTGTAGTAGTAGTGTTAGCGTGTGCTGTCAGTGGGAGTAGTGTTTTGTCATTCAAGGGCACACTTAAC
Organism: Quercus ilex subsp. ballota; assembly: GCA_032727855.1. NCBI lineage: Eukaryota > Viridiplantae > Streptophyta > Magnoliopsida > Fagales > Fagaceae > Quercus > Quercus ilex. The sequence continues at coordinate 8,891,533 of CM064914.1, read as the reverse complement.
AAAATTGAAAGGAGCTTTTGGCTACCAAGTGAAAAAGTAAAATAAGTAAAGACTAGGGAGAGCCAGAGGCAGAGAGCGTCTGGTAGACTGGTCCAAGCTTTGAGCGGAGAAGAAGTCTTTGAGCGAAAAAAAAGAAGAAGATGATGAAGAAAAGGAAGAGATGAGGCGATGGATTATCGGCAAAATAAAATTTATTATCGGAATTAGCAAAAATAGCGGTGATGTGATTTTCCTTTTAACTGCTAATTTTTTTTTAAAGATTTTTTTCCTGCCCAGTTTTCATTTTCCGGCCAAAAACCGGTATATACCCCGGTACGACCGAAACGGCCCCGGTACAACCAAAACAGCCCCGGTACTACTGGTATATAAACCGGTACGAAACAGCTACGTTTCTGTACCGGTCTCAGTATCGAAACGGTAAATACTAATCGTACCGGCCGGTATCAACTCCATTGGTAATAGAAGAGGCTTTTAGCTCCCATGACACTAATTTTGTGTCTTGGCTTAAGTTGCTTTTGTTTAAGGAAGAGTTTGGCATGCAAGCATGATTTGGGAAATAAAATGGCCCTAACTCAAGGGTTGTTGTTTCTTGATCATTGCAACTCTTGGGCATTGTATTTGGTGGCCAAAATAGCAGCTAGGCTAATTATAGTTTAGTAGCTTTTTTTTTCTTTTTCTTTTCTTTTTTTTTTTTTTTTTGGTGTGGAAAAGAGAGCAAGGCAACAAACTTTGGCTACAAACAGCAAAAACATAAGACCTCATTTTGGGGTAGAAATTTTTGGTACAAAACCTCCTCCATAGCCTAAGATCTCACTAACGTCCCTAACTCACTTGGTAGTATATATGATAGGCTAGTAAGCTAATTCAAAAATTCTGAAAGGATCCAACCTATACCTTCCAAGCCACAATCTTTCAATTTTCCTAATATATTACAGGGGTTTGGGTCATGCATAAAAGAATAAAATATAATATAATACATGAACTGAGCTTATAGAAAATGTGTCACGAAAATGAGTATCAACAACTATAAAATTATCAATTTTTTCAAAAGTTTGAGCTATTGGGAGATAGTAAATTTAATCATTTAACCATATAATTTTATCATTCCCTTTTATGTGTGGGCTCAAACTACATTTTAATAAGTGAGACCCAATACCTGAGATTTTAAATAGGAGGTAGAGTAGAGAACGCAGTAATCAAACTCAAAACTTCTTACTCTGATATCATGTTAAGTAACTAATTGTCTATTAGAAGAGTTGCATTTTTTTTTTTTTTTTTTTTTTTTTTTTGAGAAGGGTATCATAAAGCTGGTATAAAAGCAAAGACCAAAATAAAATTATGCATGTTTAAATATTGGACCTGTTAAAATGGATAAAGACATAAAAGCTAGTCATTATCAATACCTTATTCAGAAAAGTGTACCATATATGTAATGAAACCCAAGCAAGTTTCCTTTTTTTTGGTAAACAACCCCAAGCAAGTTTCAGTGTCTTTTATATCTGTTTCCACATATCTGGTAGATTAAATGATTTTATCAAGTCATAAAAAATATAGTTGATTAAGAAAAGTCAAAAGTGTGTATATTTATTCCCAACATTTAAATATTCGAATAGAACATGTTGGCCTAAAGTACATGCAGTAGTTGGTTTGTGATCTAGACAGTATCTAGACAGTAAGGAGTGTATGAGGCTGATCTTTTAAGCTGCTTGTTCTTTGTAATATCTTTGTATTTATGTTCCAAAAATTCTTGTTTATTCATCAAAAGAAAAAAAAAAATGCAAGAGTCTTAAATTTCTCAAGCAAAGTTTCAACGCACTATCAAGTATATATAAATTAAATTCTAGAACTGCATGGAACGTTGTCTAAGAGAAGCAGGGGAAACCAGCAGTGACCACGACCAATCTGCTGAGGAGGCACAGTCAGAGGGTTTCATTCCCAAAACGCTTGCTGGAAACCAGGTTTAAAACGGTAACGGAGGCAGGGGAAATTTTGATAGATCAATATCCAACCACAAATATACAGAAGGTTAAGTATATTCTCTCTGCGACATGGCAATAATTAATTTCGAGATGAACTACGAACCAAGAGTGGCATCATTTGGTCCTATCCATCATGGTACCCCAAAGTACCAGCTAGGAGAGAAGTACAAGCTTATATTGACATATGAGTTTGTCTGTGGTAGCGGAAACGATATATTGAACACTATCTACTCATTTCTTTGTTTCATTTTTAAATTTTTGTAGCTTTATATACATACTAGTTGTTAACACACACACACACACACACACACACACACAAAGTTTTTTGAAAAATTAACCAAGTTTCAATAAGGGTTCTTAAGAGAATTTGTTATTAGCAAGTAGCAGTGAATACCGTAAGGGCATGTTTTGCTCCCAAAGCCCAAATGAAATAGATAAAGACCCAAAGAGCCCAAAAAAAGAGTGAGCTTAAAACTGAACTTTCAATGAGTTAGGTGGACAACAATTATAGTAGGCTAAGTGTTACCTGAAAGTATAAATAAACAGTTTTTGGCGAGGAAAATCTTCATTGGCAATGTCCGAGGGAGGTTATTCTTATATATTTCTCTGAGATTTAACCACAATTACAGTTCTTGAGTGTACAATGATTTTTCTACAGATTATCTGATGATCCCCTTATAATGGGATTTTTCTTGTTTATATTTTCCTTTCTTACTTCATTTCAACCCTCCACGTGTAGATCATATTGCTAGCTTAGATACTTGTCCCATCAACACCTTCCTGAAGTCTTTGTGGGTGGCTGTAAGGCTGAATGTTTGTTCAGGTATTACCTCCACATTAATGCGATCAAGAAGTTAGCTACAATGCATTCAATGCAGTGGTAGTAGCTTTCTTCCCAAATATTTCCCAACTCTCTTTTGTCTTATTTTCACCTGATGTTTATCATTGCCAGTATGATCGTCTGTTACTTTGTTCTTAATGAAAGGTCAGACTTATGACCTCTACTCTATTTAGCTAAGGAGGTACTTCTCCTCGGACAACATTCCCAATTCCTCATGACCAAACTCTTTCCACAGACCATTGTCATGTAGGCCTCCGTCATTATTACCTTTCCTCGGACACGGCTCACAGCCCAATACCCATATTTGGGCCCTTTATCCCTACGATCTCTATTTTATTTATTTATTTTAATAAAGATAACTATCCATAAATTTTGAATATGAAATTTATCTTTATCTTGTGGGCCAAATGGCACATGGAAAATTTCAATATGCCAATGTGATGTCAATTTGGATGACACATGCCATTATTTGTTTAATTAATTTAATAACACATAAATTGGGAATTTATTACTAAATTTTGACATGGCATATTGTAATTGGCTTGACGAATTTTTGCCTCCTACAAACATTTTCTAGCTCTACCTTTGCTTCAAAATAATACATCATGCCATGCCAAACTAAGTAAATTAAATAAAGTAAGAAGAAACAAGCCTATTCACTGTATCATTCAACATTTCTGTATTGTCTTTAATTTAATAGAAAAGATGATCCCTGTCCCCCGACTTGGTGTATTAGTAGAAAAGATGTTGAAATTACGCATGTTCAACATCAATCTTTCATAATGGATAACGACATAAAGCAAGTTTCAATTTATTTTGCACTTTTTAGATATATCATGTAGATTATATTCCAAGCTTGATATGTTAATCCATCATAAAATATAGTTGCTTTAGGAAAGTTTCTATATTCAAATAAGAACGACAGTCCTAATTTCTCAAGCTAAAGTTTCCACGTACTATGTCAAGAATAAATTACAGTAAATACAAATTAGGACAGCAAACTTACAAAATTCAATTGCCTTCTTTGGTGCGAGCTTTCATAGGCCGAAAAGGATCATTTTTGTTTCCATGGAGAAGTCCCATTCAAGGAGCAGCGGCATCACTGAGGAGCCCGAGGCGCGCAGCATTTCAATTGAAACTAGTCAAAATAATACCCTCGAGGCAAGGCTAAGGGAGGCCGAAGAAAATGCAATGAATCAACCTCAAACACCAAAGATACAGAAGGTTATATTCTTGCTGCGAGATAACAACGATTTCAACAAGTATTATGAGCCAAAAGTGGTATCACTCGGTCCAATCCATCATGGTAAGCCAAATTACCAGCTAGGAGAGAATTACAAGCTACTATTGACAAATGAATTCATCAAAGGTAGCGGTAAGAGCATGCAAGATTTATACCAGAAGGTTAAGGAGAAAATCAATGAACTGAGGACGTGCTTTGAGAAGGATGTGACCAAGGACTATGATGATGAGGCCCTCACTTCGATTTTATTCGTGGATGGCTGTGCAATATTACAGTACATATATTGTGCAATTAACAAGAAGTTCAAAGAGTTGAATATAAAGAGGGACAGTGTAGCATTTGGGCAACAGGATTTGTTCTTGCTGGAGAATCAACTTCCCTATCGTCTACTCACATGGTTGATGAGCTCGAGTGTGAAGGAAAAAGAATTGAGGGAATCAATTGAAACTTACATTGACTCGCACGTTAAGGTGCCAGAGGATCAGCCATCGAATTGGTTATCTTGGAGACTCTGCCAAAGATTGAAGCCACAACAAGCACAAAGTGCGAAAGAAGAAAGCCACGACAAGGAGAGGCCACAAGATCATACCATATCAGTGGCTACAGAGCCCGTCCATCTTCTTGACCATCTGAGGACACGAATGCTTCATGAACCAGGGTATGATGGAAAGGTTGGTAAAATCAACCAAAATATACAAAATGTCCAAGAGTGGCAATCCTATCGCAATGTCCAGGAGCTTAAAACAGCAGGTATCCATTTTAAACGTGGTAACAATAGTTACTTGAGTAACATATCATTCACTAAACAATTTCTTTTTCGTGGACAACTCCACCTTCCTCCAATTGTTGTGGATGACTCAACCAGGCCTAAGTTCCTGAACTTGATAGCATATGAAATGTGTCTGGATTTTGAAAATGATTTTGGGGTCACCTCTTATATATCCTTCCTCGATTCACTAATCGATGAAGCCTACGATGTTAAGAAGCTAAGGAAAGCACAGATACTCCACAATTTCCTTGGCAGCGATGAAGAAGTGGCTAAACTCTTCAATGAGATAGGCACCGACTTGGTGCCTAACATCGAAATATACAGGGATGTCAGATCACAAATTCAGAAGCACTATAGGAGCAAGTGGATGACCTGGATAGCTCAAGTCTTTCACGACCATTTCAGTAGTCCCTGGACGTTCATTGCTTTCTTTGGCGCATTGTTAGCACTTGCTCTAACTATCACTCAGACTTGGTATGCTGTCAACTCTCCCCCAGGACCCTGCGATAACTTCTGCAAAAACTTAACACCAAAGTAAATAAGGAAAAGGTAAAATTTTATTTGCTGCTCTCTTTCTGAGTGTGTCTAGCTTGCTGAGAATTACACTGTTTAATTTCTATGCCTTCCAGACAGTCGTTTCCAAAAAACAAGTTCATCCCAAACCCATATCATCTTGTTTGTTAGAGATATATTAGCCCATTAGTGTAGGCCCAAACCTAATTCTATTTTGTGTGCAAGCTAAGTCTCCTACTTGTACTTGAAGTCTATTAGTCTAGGGTTTAGTCTACTATATATACACATGTTATGATTCATTATAACACAGGATTTGTACTACACTATAATATATTATTGATGTAGCCCTTTAGGGTTTCCTTTGTGGATGTAAGCCGTTAGGCTGAACCACATAACCCTCGTGTGTTATTGTGTTCTATACTTTACGCTTTCGCTTCCGCATCCATACTAGCATATTCAATATGGCGTATCAATGCTAATATTTAACATGGTATCAGAGCCAAGCTTAATTCTTATGGCCATGGTTTTCTGTCCTTACGGTATGTTTAAGTGCAATCTTTGTCTTCCTAGGTGTTTTTTTTGCGCTGCGTTCATCTTCTTTGGCTTCCTACTGTTGCCGTCAAAACTCTCCGGTATAGTCATGCCACCATTAGAAGTTGCATCAACACTACAAGACCATTGCCTTCTTCAAACTACCGTAACAGAGCCAAGCTTCATTCAAGGAATCTTCTCAAACTTATCAAATCTCAAGATTTCATCAAACTTCCATTTTGAGTTTGAGAAGGGGTGTTAGAGATATATTAGCCCATTAGTGTAGGCCCAAGCCTAATTCTATTTTGTGTGCAAGCTAAGTCTCCTACTTGTACTTGAAGTCTATTAGTCTAGGGTTTAGTCTACTATATATACACATGTTATGATTCATTATAACACAGGATTTGTACTACACTATAATATATTATTGATGTAGCCCTTTAGGGTTTCCTTTGTGGATGTAAGCCGTTAGGCTGAACCACGTAACCCTCGTGTGTTATTGTGTTCTATACTTTACGCTTTCGCTTCCGCATTCATACTAGCATATTCAATATGGCGTATCAATGCTAATATTTAACATTGTTAATTTGTTTACAGCTTGGTGTTGAAGTTTTCTTGAAATAAGTCAGGGTGATTTTACTTTCTAATTTGATGTAATATGTGTGGATTGGAAATAATTGTGTCTATGAGTTTGTGCGTGATGTGTGTTAAAGTTTCATATGTAATAAAGTTTCAAGATGAATATATACTTGATTCAAATTCAAATATGTCTAATTTTGCAAAGCAAGGTGGCAGTGAACACAATTGTCCCTGTCCTCTTTTCTGCAACAATATTAGTACATTGTAAGGCAGTTGCAAAGGACACTGTCAATTGCATCAACTTTATGCCACATTCCCGTCATTGCAGTAAGCGTGGCTGTTTTAGTAACGAGGGAGCATTATCTTCATTTCTGTGGCCCAATATATAAGCTCAATGACTCTCTTTTTTCTCTTTTTCTCCTTTTCTATTTTAGAGAAGTGAATGAAGGAGACGAATATATAAAACTTGTTACTTAAAAGAAATGTAGAATTATTTCAACAAAAAAATCAAATAAAATAATAATAATAATAATAAATTTTATGTGGATTCTCATGATATGAGTAGCAAATAACATAAAACAAGTAAACAACCGCTTATACTTGTTGACATTCTAAGCTCAAGGGCTTAATGTCATTTTACGCCAGCATTTAACTCAAAGTTGGCCTAATGCAATTCTTGTAAGAATTCTGTGGAAAAAGAAACTTCAGAATACATTGTTGTTTGCAATTGGTGATTTTGTTGCATAGAGGTGAATTTCTCATAACCCAACAGAAAACTCTTTTAAGAGGGGCACATTATCACCTTGAAGAAAGCATTTCCAACACGCCCTCAAGTTGAATTATGTTTTTTGATCGCTGTATTTTACTCAATTTCTTCGATAAAACATTTATTTACTAAATGTATAATTATATTCCTACTTGATACAGTGGTTTAAAGCTACACTTTTTCAAATTACAGTTTTTGAAGCCTCACTTTTTTTTTTCTTAAGCACAACAGTTTCAAACAATGCATTTTCAATAAACTTATAAATATTGACTTTTTGAAATCTTAAAAAAAAAATTCAAAAGTAAAATCCCATTTTTTATTTGGCATTTGGAGAATTAGAGATGAAACTATATTGTCCTTATATTAACTTGTATATGTTTAGATATGTAAAATGACATTTATTTTAGGCAAAAATGTAAAACACAAGTTTAAATATGATCAAAATTAATTTTAGCATTCTAACTTTACTTTTTAATTTTATTCAAGTCAATCCTCTAAATTTCAACATGATTGAAATCAGTACTCCCATTAGTTTCTGTTAGAATTGTGCCATTAGTGACCTCAAAACTACATCGTTTTAGGTTTTACAATTAAAATAAATCCAAAAAGCTAATAAAAAATTTTATTTTTCAGAAAAAATAAATTAAAAAGATATTGATATATTTTACCAAAAACATCTAGCAAATTTTCCCTAGCAATCCAGAAAACTTTCCACGCAACCAAACAAACTATAGAACGATCCAATAACGACATGAAAAAATTTAGAAACAAAAATTTACATCGCCAGTGAAAGAAAAACCATCTAATAACAAGAACAATGCTAAAATCAGCCAAGGAAACCCAGATCTAGAAAAATTAAATATATTTTTTATAAAAAAATTGCTTCCCACACCAAATCAGACGATGCCGAACCCTGAAATCAGGCACAGGAACACACAAATCTCCAGTATGTTTTGTAGATCCGAACCCATTCTTGTCGACCCATTTGTCAAGTTCAATAGCTTCGCCTCCCACTCTCTCAGCATAAACCGTTCAGGTCATGCTTTTGGTGTAGAAAAAAAAATTTCTTCAAGTGCTTTGGACTTTTGCGAATGGAGTTCGGTTTGAATGTGCAGAAATTGGGATGTGTATAGATTAGTTATTATGAGTTTGATGCTTTTGTGGAACATATTTTTGATTTCTTTTTTTTTTTTTGTCTTTATATGTCTGTTCGTTTTTAATTATGGTGCGAAAATGTTTCTAAAAAAAATAGTTTGGAATATGGTTTTTTTTTTTTAATTTTATAGTTTTCTGGAATTTTTTTTATAATTAAAGAAACTTTAAAAAATGAAAACGACTGTAATTTTGGGAGCTACTAATGGAAAAGAGTTAAAAATAAATAAAAAGGTGAAAAGAGCAGCCGCAAACACTTCTTACTGTCTGGATCACAAACCAAATTGCATCAATTTGTGCAAATTTTTTTATATTTATTTTAGTGTAAAAACTTATCTTTATATTTTATTTTATATATTCAATTTCAAATTACCATAAATCAGATTATTTATTTCAAAACATCTATTTCAATATTAAAATATTAATTTTTTTAATAGTTTTTTTTTTCTTCATACAAAACAATCGTCATCTACTCTTTTTCTTTATCTTTGGAATATGTTAAGAAAAAATAAAAAACTAAAGGTAAGATTAATAGTACTAATGTAAATTTATATGGTTATTATAGCAATCATATAGTAATCATGTATTTTTATACAATTTTGCATTAACTGATGTGGGTAAATTTTAAACTCGGTTGGCTAAAAAGCCTAAAATATGATTTTTTTTTTTTTTTTTTCTATTATTCAAACGCTAATGCAAGTGCTCTTACATCATGTTAGTCTTCAAATAAATTAGAAAGCTTGCAGGTTCAAATATAGATAATTAGTCTTTCCAAAAAAAATTTGGGCAGCCTGCTAATCACTTCTCTAAAACCTTAAAAAAGTGGAAGATTTATACATTCATTGAATACGATCTTCATAATCATAATAAATTGGAAATAACAATAGTTAGAACATTTATGCATTGAATATGATCTTCATAATAGTAATAAATTAGAAATAATAATACTTAAGAAATTACAACGTGAGAGTATAATTAATGATATTTTTAAAACTATTCAAAAAATATATAAATTTATTTAATTAAAAATAATTTAAATAATAAATGTCACTTTACATATCTACAACATATATAAGTTAAGTTAATACAAGAAAAATATAAAAATAATAAAAAACTAGGGGGAATTGCACTCAAAAAAGCACATAATTATATATTTAGATCTAAGATCAATGTTGTATGGAAGAAATTGAGTAGAAAATAATGATAAGAAAACATAATTTAACTTTAGGGCGTGATGAAAATACTTTCTTGAAAGTGATAATTTGCCCCTGCTTAAAAGAGTTTGGTGTGGGGTTATAAGAAATTCACCTCTATGCAACAAAATCATCAACTGAATACAAAAATTAATTCTAAAGTTTCTTTTCCCAAGAATTTGCTATAAAAGTTGGTGTTAGGCCAACTCTTAAGGTAAATGATGGCGTAAAAAATGACATTAAACCCTTGGGTTAGCTTGGAATGTCAACAAGGATAAGCAGTTGTTACTTGATTTATGTTATTTGCTACCCGTATCATCGGAGGCCACATAAATTTTTTTTATTTTTTCTATTATTTGAACTTTTAGTTGAAATAATTAAGTTATAAGTTTTATTTATTCATCTCCTTTATTCACTTCTCAAAAAAAGAAAAGGGGGAAAAAAAAGTCATTGAGCTTATATATTGGGCCACAAAAATGAAGTTAATCCTCTCTCATTACTCAAACCGTCTCCACTTTTGTACAACGACGACAATGTGGCACTAAGTTGATGCAATTGACAATGAGTGATTATAGTTAAATAGTATGTGTATAGGACACAATTGAAATTGTATTTTGATTTCAGCTCTTATGTATATGGTAATATATAATTCAGAGTATGTATGTAACAATAATCAATGAATCAACAATGGCCAATGAAACTGCCTTTGCAGTGTACCAATATTGTTGCAAAATAGAGAGGACCGAGAAAATTGTGTCTACGGTGACCTTGCTTCGCAAGATTAGATTGTAGAATAGGCTGACATTAGAAAATTCTTTAAACTTTTTTTTTTAGGGGGATTCTTTAAACTTGATTACATATAAAACTAAACACACACCACGCACAAATTCTGAGACAATCTACACATATTACATCTAATTAGAAAGTACAATTGACGAGTAGCATGTAAATGGTCATCTGTTACTTGCAAACCGTCCACGACAGTGACGAGTGAGAGTATGGGCAAACGTACAAAAATCAATGATCAAGCAATGAATAGCACGTAACCGTTACCCTCGTCCAATAATACAGAATTAAGGGTCGGTTACGAATGGAAAACGTTGGGATTAATTTGCCATCATCAAGCATTAATTACTCCAGCTGCAGTATAACAGTATAGAAAAAACACGATCACACAATTGCTATACAAAATTACAAATTTTCCAGAGAGAATAAGCTAACTTAACCATCAGAGGGTCCTTGGCAAGCCTCAAACCGATGCCTTTATCTATTAAGTGCTTTTTGTGATACAGGATTTCAGGTCGTCCAACATACTAACGAGGAACATACTAACGAGGCGAATTCCTGCTTCATCAGTTTAGCGCCGTTTGTGGGAAAAATCGACCAAGCTGTTGAATTTTCTATTGAATAAGTTCCTCAGAACCGATGGACTCGACTTCGACCACACCTCCAAATCTGGTGGTAATGGCCCAACAAATTTAAGCACTCACTGCTAATGTGCAAGAATTAATGAAACAAAATGAAGAATTGAAGCAGAAGGCATGCCCTAAGACTCCAACTATGTCACATTCTCAGTGTGATCGCAATGACAACGATGACAAGGTTTAGAGTCTAGAGAATAGCAAAAAGGACACTTCAGAACATACCGTGCAGTCAACTCGTGGTAGTGAGCAAATGATGAAGAACATGAGAAAGGAGTTAGACGAGGTTAAAAATGCCATGAATGGGAAGACAACAATAAACCTGGATGGCATGATCAAAAGGATCGACTCACCCTTCATAGCAAGTATTCTGGAGTGCCCCTTGCCTCCCAAATTTCGTCTCCCTCAACTGGAAGTTTACGATGGCACTAAGGATCCCCTAGACCACATAGGGGTGTTCAAAAAAATTCTGAGCCTCCAGCATACCCCAAATGAAGTCATTTGGAGGACATTCCCGACAACCCTTAGGGAGCGGCACGGGTATGGTTCAGTAAGTTGCTCGCGGCATCCATTGCAAATTTTGACCAGCTGAGTGACTCCTTCGTTCATCACTTCATTAGGGGACAATGCCATAAAAGGCCCACCTCCTATCTGCTAACTATAAAACAGCAGGAAGAAGAGACCCTGAGAGAATATGTGAAGCAATTTAATAAAGCAATTCTAGAAATTGATGAAGCTGATGAGTAAGTGATAATGACGACCTTCCAAGCTGGGCTGATTAACCCTAACCTCATTTTCTCTCTAAGGAAAACTCCTCCGACCTCAATGATGGATTTGTTGTTCGAAACACAAAAATACATGAATGGGGAAGATGCGCCGACTGCAAAGGGGCTGACGGGCAAGCGAAAGAAAGACAAAGGCACAGAGTCCCAGAGTAAGAAGAAGGGGCGCAAAGATAATCTTACAGAAGCCAAGGCTAGCAAATGTGGTCTGGACACATCATCAAAGAGAAAGCTGAATTTCACCTCTCTAATATTGCTTGTGGACAAGATTCTCATGTAGATAAAGGACGACCTTGCACTGAAATGGCCTAAACCATTGAGCTCATCCTCAAAACGGAGAGATACGAAGAAGTAATGTCGCTTCCATAAGGACCATGGTCACTATACAGATGAATGTCGAGATTTGAAAGAGCAAATAGAGGAGTTGATCCAAAGGGGAAAACTTCAAAAGTTTGTTAAGAAAGACTATCAAGCTCACCGGCGAACAGAGGAGAAGCCTACTAACGACCAAAGGGAGGAAGATCAGGACAATCTCAAGCCGATCGTGGGAGAAATAAAGACGATCACTAGGGGACCAGTCGTTGGAGGATCATATAAGTCCCTGAGGAAGGCAGTCCAGAGACAGGTGAACTGCATTCATGTCAAGCACCCAATGGCAAAACATCGTTGCACTGGGAATGATGATATTGTTTTCTCTGAGCAAGATATGAAGGGGATCAAGCAGCCCCATGATGACCCCCTCGTCATTATGCTAACCATTGAAGGATTCAACATCCGAAGAGTGCTGGTGGATAATGGAAGCACGACAGATGTAATGTACATAACGGCTTTCCAGCAGATGAAGTTGGATCCAAAATGCCTCAAGCCCTTCGAATCTCCGTCAGTTAGCTTCAGTGGAGACCATGTTTATCCAAAAGGTATCATTTCATTATAGATTACAACAGGGACCTACCCTACCCAAGTAACAAGAATGGTAGACTTCTTGATCGTCGACTGCCCTTCGTCTTAAAATGTGATTCTTGGACGACCAACCCTTAATCGCCTCAAGGCGATAACTTCCACATACTGCCTAAAAGTGAAATTCTTGACCCCTCATGAATTGGAGAAATCATTGGGGACCAAATTTTGGCTCGGGAATGTTACCAAGCAGTCTTGGCATCTAGGGAAAATCACACCTGGATGGTAGAAGAAGAGCCACCTAAACCCATGGAGGAGGCGAAAAACATTGTGCTAGTGGAAGGAAACCCATCCAAAACCACCAAGGTAGGAAAGGAGCTTCAACAGACTTTGAAGAATGAGTTAGTGAAGTTTTTGAAAAAGAACTTGGATGTCTTTGCATGGAGCCATGAAGACATGCCATGGATCGACAAACAAGTAATAGAGCACAGTCTTAACGTAGACCCAATAAAGAAGTCTGTTCAACAAAAGAGGCGAGTATTCGCTCCAGAGTGAAATAAAGCAATCATGGAAGAAGTGGAGAAGCTTTTAACTACTAGATTCATTCGAGAGGTCTACCATCCAAAATGGCTTGCCAATGTTGCTATGGCAAAAAAGTCCAATGGGAAATGGAGAATGTGGGTGGACTTCACCGATTTGAATAATGCATTTCCCAAAGACAGTTTTCCCCTTCCCAGAATTGACTAGCTTGTTGATTCAACATGTTAGGACATATGTGAATCATTGTTATGAACATATGTCAATATAGAATTGGCTAATCCTTTGACGAAACGCACTTTACTTGTAATTGGATAGATCTAAGACGTGTTTAATGCTTCAAGGAACAAAGTTTCAAGATCTAGTGTTAAAGCCATGCAAGTCTATCCAAGAAACAAGTGAAGAAGTGCTGGATTTTAAATCTCGATAGCTAGATCGACAGCTAGTATCTATCAAGGTTTAAAAATATGTTTCAGCTTGATGCTCAACAGCTGCTCGATAAATAAGCTATCTATCGAGGTTTATGAAAATTAGTTTTTCAGAGCTAATTTCACTTTAATCCGTGAATACATGTTTAGGCTTTCTTTTCTCACAACCCTAAACATATATAAAGATTGTTTTAAGGGCCATCACAACTAAGGAAACTCAATGCAAAAGTTTTTCACAAGCATATTATGAACCGGAGACATATGCCCTTGTTCTTCTTTCTATTCAAGAAGCTGCTGTGTTTGTACACCGTAGGGTTTTGTAACCAAGGAGCTTCATGATCTTCATCATGTTGATGAACTGAAGAACTTTGCTACCAACATCTTTCTCAAGTTGGTGAGTAAGCCGCATACTAAGATTCATGCATCGAATTGGTTAGTCACGTACTGGGAGTCGTGCATTAAAAGGAGAGATTGTTACCACAAAACAAGTCCAATTGGGTATTAGGGTAAGAGTTCAATTGTAGGTTGGTATAAGATACTAGGATTCCTTTACTTGTAACAGCTTTTTATGATAATAGTGAATTCTCAAGAGTGGTGACCGTAAAATCACTCGGTGGGATTTTTGCCTTGTAGGTTTTCCCCATTCGTAAACAAATCACTGTGTCAATTTATTTTCCATTGCATTTTAACTTAGTTGGTGATTTGTTTGTGCTATCATGCTTATTGCATGCAAATTGAATTAATTAACTAACTTGGCTAATTAATTGGTTAGTTCATCACAATGGGTCAATACATTCTTGGCCTATCAAGTGGTATCAGAGCGGGTACACTTTGATTGGATTAATTTCCTGAGTGTGATCCTTGACCCCCGTTGTCATGGATCGTGGATAATCTCTTTTGATTCCTCCTTTATTTGATGGCACTAATTATACGTACTGGAAAGTTCGTATGAAAGTTTTTTTGCAGCCTTTAGGTGAAAAAGTTTGGCAAGCTATTGAAGTTGGCTAGATTAAGCCTAAGGAAGTGCCAGTGGATTGGGATGAATCAACAATCATAGTGGCAAATTTCAACAGTAGGGCCTTAAATGCTTTGTTTTGTGGGGAGAGCAATGAGGAATTCAAGAAAATATCATCTACGGAAGTTGCCAAGGAATCATGAACCATTCTTGAGACCACTTATGAAGGTACCAAGGTAGTAAAGACTGTGAAACTTCAAAGACTCACTAGTAATTTTGAAGAAATAAGGATGGAGGAGGATGAGACCTTTGATGAGTTCTATGCTAAACTCAAGGATAATGTGAATTCTGCCTTCAACCTTGGAAAATCTATAGCAGAATCCAAAATTGTTAGGAAAATCCTTTGGTCGTTGCCCATGCCAAAATCACTGTCATTGAAGAAGTGAAGGACATTGATCAAACTCCTTTGACTAAGCTTGCTGGAAACCTTCAAATCTATAAGATGGGATTAGATTTACTGGGAAAATGTGGATAGAGTAGAAACTTGGCTCTTAAAGGTATATAGGAAGAAACTGATGACTCAGAAGATGAAGATGAAAGCAAAAATGAAGATGAAGATGACAATGATGATGAGGATCTGACCTTCATAGCTAATGAGATTATCAAGTTTCTTCAATTTAGGAAAAAGGATAAGGACAAACCTCCTAAAAATCTAAATCCTCTAGGAATGGCAAGAATGAGAAACCCCTTATCCAATGCCATGAGTGCAAAGGTTTTGGTCATATGAGGATAGAGTGCCCAAACTATCTTACGAAGGAAAAGACCAAGAATTCAAAAGATAAAGGGTCGGTTGCTACCTTGATTGATACTGAGAATGACTCTTCTGATGAGTATGTGGATGAATGTGGTCACTTTATAGCTTTTGCTACCACAACTGATAAGGTGATTGTGGAAAATGCTAGTGATAGTGAGAATTCTTCTAATGATGAAGTAGCCAAGAAGATGACCCTTCAGAAAGCCTATGATAAGCTATGCACTGAATTTACAAAATCTGAAAAGACTTCTCATCTTTGTAGAAATGAGCTTAATGAGGCAAAAATTGAAAAAGCTATTCTATTAGTCAATTTAGATGAGACTACAAGGTTGGTTGAAACTCTTGTTGTGGAGAACACCTCATTAGAAAAGAATGTCAAGAATCTTGAGGTTGAGCTTAGTCAAACTAAAACTCAAATAGAAAGGATGTCTAGTGCAAAGCTTGATGAGGTATTGAGTGCTCAAAAGTCTATTTCTGATAAGACTGGCTTAGGATATGCTATTTTTTCCGATCCCTCCTCTTCCACGGCTTTTAGATCAAGGACTATCTTTATGCCCCAATCTGAGAAAGGTAATAAAGGTATGAAATCCATAGCTGATTTATCTAATTCTAAATCCTTTGTTAGACCTCATGTTTGTCACCATTGTGGTGTTTCTAGACACATTTGTCCTAATTGCTTTAAGTTGTATCCTCAAAAGTAAGTGTCCAAACGGTCACAGGTTTCCTCTCAAGGAACTACACCTTTCTTTGGAGACTTATTAAAAGTTTTAAACTTTTTAACTCAATTTCAAGAGAATTCTAATTCTTCTATGTCTTTTAGTAGACATACTAGGACACGTGTCTTTTCATCTTCACGGCCAAAGACTAGTGCTATGTGAGTGAGAAATGAGCCTTAGACTTAATTGTCTTTTCTGTTGTCCTCTACTTTAATTCTTTCTATCTAAAGTAGGACTCTCTTTACTTGATTTCTTATCTACACCTTTCTATCATGCTTTCATACATATGCATCTTTCTTTCATGTTTTCACTTTGTTTATCTGTTTTTATGTGGCTGTTTAGTTTTTATTTTGTTTTGCTTTCAAAATAAATTAAAAAAAGGGAAAAATTAAAAAATATATATATAAAAACAGTGTGTGTTTTGTGTACATTGGTACTTGTGTACCTTGGATGGCCATTGAAACAAAGTTTTCTAAACTTTGTATCTTTTGTAACTTAGATGAGCATCTCTATGCACAACTAAGCAAGTGAGCTTTGTGGCTCGTGTTTGTGATGAGTAAGATCAGGTAATCTCTTGTACTTAACACTCATATCACTCTTTTTGATGAGAATGACTAAAAAATATTAAGAGAAAGGCATAAATAACCATCTCACCATTGGTGCCCGCCAATCATGAAATGACATATGCATGCTTCAACATAGTAAAAGTGCAATGTCAATGACATCTGTATGCTTCAGCATAGTAAAAGCGCAATGTCAAAAACTTAACATCATTGGGTATTTCTTTCTCTCTCTTATATGCCCATGCATGGTTTGCTTAAAAGAAAATATGCAAAAAAAAAAAAAAAAAAAAGCAAAAAGAATTAAAATGCTTTATATATGATTGCAAGCGTGTCTTCTAGGAGATGTGGGAGTTATAAGATATACCTCGAAGGTGATAGTCTCCATCAAACAATTATGATTGTGTGTAAGTTAAATTGCTTTTCTCATATCTCAAATTGTCATAACATGTATACACTTATGCAATCTTGCGATATTTTTCACACACAACACACAATATTCTTTACTACTTTCGATACATGTGTAGGTACAATGTGATTTGGCCATCAAAAGGAATGCATGTGTTAATGTGTACTCACTAAACTGTCTTGACTTATTTTTGAAATATAAAATTGGTTAGACTTGTTGTGTGTGTGTGTGTGTGTGTGTGTGTGTGTGTGTTTTGGATCTACATGCTGAACTTTTTTTGTGTTGAGAGATGTTTTTGAGAGCTTAAAATGTCATTTGGGTCTTTGGTTGTGTTGCATGATTGATTGCATTCATATCTGTTTTTTTTCTCTTCTTGAAAAATTGTTTTTAAGCTTTCTCGACAACTGCTGGACACCTCTCGACAGATTGCTATCTATCGAGCCCTTCTTTCTTCTTGTCTCGATAGAAGTTAATGCAATCTCTATCTATCGAGCTTTCTAGACCTTGTCTAGATAGCTTTTCGACAGATTCTCAATCCATCAAGAAACTTTCTGTCTAGCTGATAGCAGATTCTCGAACCATCGAGGTTGGCTCCTGCTCGATAGCTGCTCGATCTGTCAAGATCCTCTTGCATGCATTTTTTTCATATGTTTGTATCTTTCTATTATCTTGTTATCCACAGCATCTTTGTTCATCACATTCATGCATTTATATGGATTCCTTGCGCCCCCTTGATCATCCTTGATCATCTTTATGTTTCTCGGATGAAGCTTTCTAGCTTCTTGTACCCTTTGTTAATCATGACAAAAAGGGGAAGAATTTGTAGAGAAAATGTGGTTTCTTTTTAAGATTCTACATGTACGGGGGAGAAATACATGCCTTTGTAAGGGGGAGATGTGTTTCATCTTGTTAGGGGGAGTGCTTACCTCCTTCTTCTTGTACACTGGTCTTGTGACTATGTTTACATACATTGTGCTTAAGGGACGGTTATGAACGGAAAACGTTGGGATTAATTTGCCATCATTGAACATTAATTACTCCAACTGCAGTATAACGGTATACTGAGTATTAACTCAACATAAGGCTATATAAAGCCAAGAAAGACAGGTAAAAAGACACGATCACATAATTGCTATACAAAACCACAAATTTTCCAGAAAGACCATGCCTTTTATATTTGGAAACAATAGTCATAAAAACCATGAAATTCTCAGCTAGCTAGACACACTTGGAAAGAAAACAGCAAATAAATTTTTACCTTGTCCATATTTAGTTTCGTGTGAAATTCTTGCAGAAGTTATAGTAGGGTCCTGGGGGACAGTTGACAGCATAATTAGTCTGAATGATAGTTAGTATAAGTGCCAATAAAAGCTAAGAACGTCCAGGGGCTGCTAAAATGGTCGTGAAAGAATTGAGCAATCCAGGTCCTGCACTGCTTCTTGTAGAGATCCTGAATTTGCGATTTGACATCACTATATATTTTGATGTTAGGCACCAAGCCAATACCTATCTCATTGAAGACTTGAGCCACTTCATCATCACTGCCAAGTCGATTCCTGCTTTCCTTAGCATCTTAACATCGTTGGATTCGTCGATCAATGAATCAAGAAAAGATACGTAAGAGGTGATCCCGAAATCATTTTTGAAATCTAGACACATCTCATAGGCAATCAAGTTCAAGAACTTCGGCTTCATTAAGTCGTCCACACTTATTGGAGGAAGCAAAAGGTATCCCAAACAACAAAATTTAGTTAAAGATATGTCACTCAAGCAACTTTCTTTCTTTTTACTATGTTCTACACAAATACCTGCTGCTTGAAGCTCCTGAACATTGCAATAGGACTGCCAAGTTTGGACCTTTTGTTTCTTTAGACCTGGGTAGCTTCTTCGTTGAGGCTTACCCAAGAGACAAGTCCTCAGAAGATTGAGAAGATGGATTGGATCTCCATTTCCATTTTCATTCACTACTATTGAACAGTAATCGCTTTCTACTTTCTAAATTTCTGCTAGTTGCCAGTAGAGACACCATAATAACAAACGTAGGATATTTGATGACTGGCAGGGCGACCAATTCCATGATAACGAACTTAACCATCTGCAGCTGAAAACCGGTAATTGATCCTCTGGTAGTGGTATCTTCACGTGCCAATTAATATAATCGATAATTGATTGCTTCAAATCGGCTTCATTCTCACTCCAACTGATCAATCATTTGAGCAAATGATAGGAAAGCTAGTTCTCAAGCAAAAACAAATCCTGTTGTGTAAAGGCTACACTGTCTGGTTTTATATTCAAATCTTCGAACCTACTGTTAGCTATGTAGTATATGTATTGTAGTGTTGCACACCCGTCCACCAACAAAAACCAAATGAGAGACTCATCATCATAGCTTTCAATCACTCCCTTCTCAAAGCAGTCCTTCAATTCATTGATATTCTCCCCAATCATCTTATACAAATAGTATATCTTCTCTTTGCTACCTTTGACGAACTCATATGTCAACACAAGCTTGTAATTCTCTCCTAGATGGTACCTAGCATTACCATGATGGATAGGACCGAGTGATACTGCTTTTGGCTCACAGTGTTTCTGGAAGAAATCCTTGTTATCTCGCAGCAAGAATATAACCTTTTGTATCTTTGGTGCTGGGGATAGTGTCACCTTTTTTCTTGCCTCCATTACTGCATCAATCTTTGCCTCCAGGGTAGTTGATTCGATAGAAATGCTGTTCGTCTGGGCGTCCTCAGTAACGCTGCTGCTTATTTCATTGGCTTCTCTTCTTAAAATTCCCTCCATAGAAACAACATGCTCCTTCCCTTCCATAGCAAGTTTGTACCAGAGAAAGTGAATTGAATTTTGTAAGTTTACTGTCCTACCTCGTATTTAGTTTACTATGTAGAAACTTTAGTGATGAAGTGTAAGTTCGTCAGTCAAGGTTGTTAGATGGAATCAATCTTCAGCCTGTATGATCGTACCCTCAAAGGTGGTCATCGGTGTGGTGCCAGCCACAACGCCTCCAATATTAAAGTCAGTATAATAAGCTTTTTGGGAATAAACAACGCAATGTCACAGAACAAAAGAAAGCTCTCAGTATGTATGTACAGATGTACCTTTTACTTGGCAATGTGTGAACCTTATATATGCTTTCTTTGCTTCTAGCCGTTGGAGGTAGTTATGGGGGTCTTACTACTCCTCTTGGTAACGTTTGGTGCTATGTAATGTGGCCTTAATGTGCTTCAACGGTTCATACAGTTGGCCTTATAACCGTTCTGGGTGTAATTGTGCTACATTGAATGGCCTTCCTGCTTTCATCAATGACGTGGGTATTAATTTAATCGTCCAGGGGTATCTTCGTCTGTATCATGGACTCGTCAGTCCTGTCAGCTGCCCCCCGATTCTATGGTCGTCGTGACCTATAATGACGACCGTAGAATGTGAAAGGTTTTGGGCTGTAAATAACTCTTGGGGTTTTGTTCCGTATTAAATGTGCATTGGCAGCGCTCCTCAGGTTGTGGCCTACGTGGCACACTTTGACTGGTAGAGTTAATGCTCCAATTCGTGTGACCATTGGGTTTCCTGCTAGTTTTCAGTTTTCTGAGCCTTTGTTTTTAAACTTCTCCCCTTCTTATGTTTCTTATTCGCTTTTCTCAAAAATTGTCAATCATTGTTTTAAGCATTCCCTTCACTTTTTCTCGCTTTGCAAATCTTCTCTGAACCGATGCGTGGTGGTGCTTCCCTTGTCTACCATCTTTAAGGTACGCCCCTTCTCTTTTTCCTATTCTGCCTTTTTTTCTTTTTCCTTTGTTGTGGTGCAGTTTGTGATTTCTTTCTTCTTCTCCTTTTCTTTTGTTTGTCTTCAATTTCTTAGGGGGTTTAGCTTGTAGATTTTCCTTCGTGTTTTTTCTGGACTTCCATGGTTAGTAGTTCTAAAATTAGGACAGTTTGCCCATCAATTTCCTTCCTATTTGCGAGTTTAGGAGGGTTTTTAGGTATTTTCCCCTACATTGAAGATTTCGTCTTTGAGGGCAATTGCTTGAGCGTCGCATTGGCAGATTTGTTGCCCTTGCTTCGTCAGTCTCTAGATTGGTTTGAGAACATGGTGAAGGAACAAGGGGAAATGTCTGAGGTCAGATCCAGTGAACTTGCGACTGGGTTATCGTCTAGCGGTAACCCCATAGAAGTAGATACAGCTGTTTCTAACCCTAGAGAGGTTAGGGCTTTTCATGCCCTCGAGGAGAGGTGCGGGCTAGACGTTGAAACATTAGGCAGGTTTGCGAGTAGATTCCAGTTTCTGGAGCGAGTTAGGGTTCGCTTACCCGGCAAGGATGATCGGGCGTGCCATTTCTTCCCCAGAGAGGTATGCTTGTACGAGTCTGGCTTCATTTGTGGGTTGAGGTTGCCTGTTCATCCTTTCCTCATGGAGCTCTTGGACCGCTTTGGTATTGCTCCGGAGCAACTTATACCTAACTCGTGGAGGATAGCGGTCAGCTACATGGGGATCTAGCTGGTAGCTAATGACGGGGATATGATCAGGGTAGAAGAACTTATCTACCTGTACTGTCTAAAAGCGTCTAAGGAACATGGGTACTACGAATTGGTGCCCTGGGAACAGAAGACTAGGATTGTCAAGGGTTTGCCCTCGTCCTTCAAGTACTGGAAGTCAAGGTTTTTCTTTGTGTCAGGGGATGATTTTGAGACTTCCTCTAGCGAGGTTTGGGGGGATCTCCCAAGGTTACGTCATTAGTGGGGAACCCCAACCTTAGGTGCGTCATTGCTTCTCCTCGTCTATTAAGTTTTGTCTCGTTTGCTGTTATCTCTGTTGATCCCTTCGTCTCTTGTTTTGCACAGAAAAAAGACGGCCTAAACTCAAGAGTAGGTACAAGGAGCGTGTGCAGAAGGCAATCGAATACGCATGGACAATTGAGAGCTGGGACGATCTTGTAGACCCAAGGACCCTTGCTTTCTACTGTCTCAGACCAAAGCCTTCCTCCTTCGTCCTGCGAAACCTTGAAATTGAGGGAAAAAAGAGTAATGTGGGGTTCGTCATTACTCACTTTTTACACATTTGCACCTCTTCCTTTTTTTTCTAACGAGTGTTTCCTCTTTGCAGAAATGACGACCAAGTTCAACAAGGGTATGTACACAAAGATGAGGTCCAAAAAGGACGAGCCTTTGTCTAGTATTAGGGGGAAAACTATCCGCGACACTGGGCAGGGTGGCCAAGTCACTTCAGTTGTCTCCGTCAGTCCAATTGTTTCAGGGGCTGAGGCAATGAGGACGGCTTCTCCCACGACTTCTGTGGAAGAGAATGGTGTCACCCATGTCTCCAAGAGGCCGCAGTTGTCCAGGGAAGAGAAGGAGATGGTCGATCCTACGCTCTGGAGTAATGAAAAGCTGGCGGTGGAGAGAGCTCACGAGGTCGTGACTGCCACGGATTTAAAGGTCTTATCCGGCGTTCCTTTCAATGACTTAGCTGCACGCCATGTTCATAAGCTTGTCCAAGTAAAGTGTTTGGGTAGCTTCCTCTTCTTTTTTTTTTTTTTTTTTTTGATGACTTTGAACTTCTTTCTAGGTGCTGGGAGAAAGCCTCCATATTACTTCTAAGTATTTTACTCAGGAGGCTAAGGTGGCGTCTCTCACGTCCAGAATGGAAGCTCTGGAGGCGGAGAATTCTAAACTGAAGAAGAAACTTATTGTCTCCATGGGTGAGGCTACCTCCTTGAAGGAAACAGTGAAGACCTTGAGTGAAGACCTTAGAGCTGAGCGTCAGCTAACATTGGAAAAGGACGAGTAGCTTCTAAGTGCTAAGGAGTTGCTCAAAACGATTGCTGCCAGATCTGTCGAAGCCTTCCAAACCACTAACGAGTACAACATAGTGCTTTTCAGTTGGTACTTCAAGGGTTTTGAGCTCCTGAGGAGATATCTTGTTAAGCACCCTTCAGGAGTGGACATGGAGAAGCTGGATTTGGAAGATGTGGACCAGGAGATGGCTGTTGACGAGGCCATCCAACACTCTGTCACTGAGCCTGATGCTTCTGTGAACGCTCTTGCCAGTGATGCCCCTACCAGTGACGACGTTGCTATTAACGCCTGAACCTGACAGTTGTGAAAATTTTCTCCGTTTTTTTCTTTTTTGGAAGCCCATTATGTTTTGGGTTGTTTTGTAAATCTAATTTCGCAACAATTTCTTTTTAATTTGTCTTAGAAACAATGTTACTAACCCAGTATTTATGGGTTTTTAAAGGTGACAACAATGGCAACTACCCATGGTTTTTGGGCTTTTAATTAACTTCGCAGTTATGTACTTACTTGTGTTTGCGATTGCACATTCTTTTGTTTATGATATGCCTGTGTACTCGATGACTTCTTTTTCTTCGTCGATAATTGTTTTTGTTTTAACTTTTGTAGCTTCATTAGTAACTTACATCCATCTAGGCGAAATCTTGTTACTCAGCCATATTTAGCCGTTGTGACTTACACCATTTTCAGGGATATTGTCATTCCTTTTAAATTCATCAGTAACCTACATCCGTCAAGATGGAATCTTGTTACTTAGCCATTCTTTTGTTGTTGTGACTTACACCCGTTTAAGGATCTTGTCACTTTTTACTTCGGCAGTAACTTACAACCGTCGCTGCGAAATCTTGTTACTTAGCCATTCTTTGGCTGTTGTGACTTACACCCTTTTAGGGATCTTGTCACTTTTTACTTCGTCAGTAACTTACATCCGTCACGGCGGAATCTTGTTACTTAGCCATTCTTTGGCTGTTGTGACTTACACCCTTTTAGGGATCTTGTCACTTTTTACTTCGTCAGTAACTTACACCCATCACGGTGGAATCTCATTACTTAGATGCTTTTTATCTTTTATGACTTTTAATTGAATAGACCTGCTTGCATAGAGGCGTTAGCTGAAAAACTCACTTATTAATTTTAAAAAGGAATACACTTAAGTGTTACTTCTATTGGTGATACTTCTTCAAGTGCTCAATATTCCATGGTCTCGGGAGTCTCTGTCCATCCAGGGTCTCCTGGTGATAGCTGCCATGCCTAGAGTAATGGACGATTCGATAAGGTCCTTCCCATGTGGGGCCAAGTTTTCCTTGGGTAGAGTCTCTACTTGCCATGGTGACTTTGCGCAGGACGAGGTCACCTATTCCAAGTCTCTGAGCTTTACCCTCTTATTGTAATAGTCAACCATCTTCTTTCGGTACTCCGTCATTCTGCTAGAGGCTTTTTCCCTTACTTCGTCTAGGCAATCCAGTTTGATTCACAGATGATCGTCGTTGTCTTCTTCACTGAATGCCTCTCGCCTCATGCTAGTTACTCCTACTTCGACCGGGATCACAACTTCAGCGCCATAGGTGAGCTTAAAGGGGGTTTCTCTCGTTGGTGTTCTTGCTGTGGTTCTGTAAGCCCACAAGATATTGGGAAATTCTTCTGGCCATGCACCCTTTGCGTCATCCAGCTTAGTCTTGATAATCTTAAGCAATGTCCGATTTGTCACCTCCAGTTGTCCGTTCGCCTGAGGATGCCCTGGAGATAAGAATTGGTTCTTAATACCTAGGCTTGAGCAAAAGTCCCCGAAGCCTTAACTATTGAACTGTCGCCCATTATCTGATATGATCGTCCTTGGTATCCCGAACTTGCAGATTATATTCTTCCATACGAAGCCCCAGATCCTTGCTTCCATGATGGTTGCAAGTGCCTCTACTTCAACCCACTTCGTAAAGTAATCAGTAGCAATTAATAAGAATTTTACCTGACCTTTACCAAGGGGTAATGGGCCGACGATGTCAATTTCCCATTGCGCAAATGGCCACGGGGATGCTATTGTCGTCAGCTTCTCTGCTGGGAGTCGTTGAACATTCCCGAACCGTTGACACTTATCACATTTCTTGACGAGCTCCACTGCGTCCATCTGCATAGTAGGCCAGAAATAACCCGTTCGAATGACCTTGCTTACCAAGGATCTAGGGCCAACATGGTCCCCACAGATTCCTTCATGAATTTCTTCCAGAATGTACTTGGCTTCTTCTTCATCGACACACTTCAAGTAGGGCATGGAGAAGCCTTTCTTATATAAAGTGCCATTAAGGATCATGAACCTGGCTGCCCTCTTCTTGACCTTCTTGGCTTCTTCTGCATTCTGAGGGAGTTTCCCGTCTTTAAGGAAAAACATGATTGGTGTCATCTAGCTATTTATGCTTTGGATCGCGAATGTTGTAATTTCTTCAATGCTGGGGTGCTTTTGGATTTCCATCACCAAGTCCATGCTCGTTTCCCCGTTATCTGACGATGCCATCTTCGAGACTTCGTCTGCTACCATATTCTGGCTTCTAGGGATTTGTACAAATTCAACTTTATCAAAGTCCTGAGTCAAGTGTTTCATCAGCCTGAGGTATTTCTGCATTCTCTCCTCTCTTGCTTCGTATTCTCCCTTGACTTGCCCAATTACCAGCTTTGAATTGTTTTGGACTAATAGGTTCTTAACTCCAAGCGCCTTCCCAAGCCTCAATCCCGTCAAAATGCCTTCGTACTCGGCCTCGTTGTTGGTGGCCTAAAATTTCAGCTGAACTCCATACCTTAGTACTTCTTCATCAAGGGTAATTATGACGACCCCTACTCCCCCCCTTTTTTGGGCTGACAAACCATCAGTCTGTATCGTCCATTGCTCAGCTATGCTAGTGAGGCCGTCTTCGTCTGGAGGGGTGAACTCAGCGATGAAGTCTGCCAAAGCTTGTGCTTTAATGGCCGTCCTGGGGTGGTACTCAATATCAAATTGGCTTAATTCAATTGCCCATTGGATCATTCTCCCGGCTGCCTCAGGTTTGCTCATGGATTTCTTAATAGGTTAGTCTGTTATTACCAAGATCGGATTTGCCTGAAAATACTGTCTTAGTTTGTGTAAGGCTACTATTAGTGCAAACGCTATCTTTTCAATCCTTGGATACTTGGACTCAGCTCCTTGAAAGGCTTGGCTAATGTAATAAACTGGAAGCTGTTTCTTGTCTTCTTCTCGAATTAGGGTTGCACTAACGGCTGTAGCTAAAACTGCCAAGTACAGTTATAGATTCTCACCTTCCTTGGATGGGCTTAAAAGGGGTGGATTGCTCAAGTAGCGTTTGAGCTCCTGGAATGTCGCTTCACATTCGTCGGTCCAAGCGAAAGCCTGTTTCAAGGTCTTGAAGAAGGGTAGGCATTTGTCTGTCACTCTAGAGATGAACCTATTAAGGGTTGCAACCCTTCCTGTGAGCTTCTGGACTTCCTTGACTGTCTTGGGTGATGCCATGTTAATTATGGCTTGTACTTTTTCTGGATTTGCCTCTATTCCTCTCTGGGACACCATGAATCCTAGGAATTTCCCTGAGGGTATACCAAAAACACACTTACTAGGATTCAATTTCATCTGGTACTGCTTGAGAGTGGCAAATGTCTCATTTAGGTCGTCTAGATGGGCAAGCTCTTCTTTACTCTTGATGAGCATATCATCCACGTACACTTCTATATTCCTGCCTATCTGCTTGCTGAACATTTTGTTCACCAACCTCTGATAAGTTGCACCTGCATTCTTCAGTCTAAAGGGCATTACCTTATAGCAATAAAGCCCTTGGCTTGTAATGAAGGCCATTTTCTCCTGATCCGCCTTAACCATTTTTATCTAGTTGTATCCTGAGAAAGCATCCATGAATGTTAGTAATTTATGCCTGGCTGTAGAGTCCATGAGTTGGTCTATCCTTGGTAGAGGGAAACTGTCATTCGGGTATGACTTGTTCAGGTCTGTGAAGTCCACACACATTCTCCACTTCCCATTTGCCTTCTTCACCAAGACGACATTTGCAAGCCAATCAGAATAGTACACTTCACGGATGAAACCTGAAGTTAATAGTTTATTTACCTCGTCTGTAACCTCTTGGTCTCGCTCTGGGGCAAAAATTCTCCGCTTCTGCTGGATAGGCTTTCTCTTCAAGTCTACGTTCAACCTATGCTGAATAACTTCTAGAGGTATGCCTGGCATGTCTTCATGGCTCCATGCAAAAAGATCCATGTTCTCTTTACGAAACTGGATGAGCTTTGTTCTCATCACGAGACTTATTGTCGTCCCTATTTTTGTCGTCTTTGTCGCGTCCCCTTCGGCCAGCTCCACTGTTTCCAACGTTTCCATTCTATCTTCTACCTTCTCTTCAATCATCCATGTATGGTTTTCCTTTGCAGCCAAGACAGCCTGGTAGCATTCTCTGGCTAGGACTTGGTCTCCTTTTACCTCACCTACACCGTTACCTATTAAGAATTTTACTTTCAGGCAATAAGTAGATGTGGCTGCTTTCTAGTTGTTGAGTGTAGGCCTTCCAATAATTACATTATATGATGAGGGACAATCTACCACTAAGAAATCTAACTGACGTGTTAACTGCGTCGGGTAGGTCCCCACTGTCACTGTCAACGTCACTATACCCTTGGGATAGACTTTATCTCCACTGAAACTAACGAGGGGCAAATCAAATGAGCACAATCTTCTTGGATCTAGCTTTAGCTGCTGGAACGGAGAAAGGTATATTATATCGGTGGAGCTGCCATTGTCCACGAGGATCCTTTTGGTGTTGAATCCCTCTATAGTCAGCATTATAACCAGAGGGTCGTTGTGGTGCTGCTTTACCCTTCTGGCGTCCGTTTCGTTGAAAGACATGTCCTGGTATGTCCATCTCTGCTTAAACGGGGGTATTATGTGGACGCTATTCACCTATCTCTAGCATGCCTTCTTAAGTGATCTAAATGATCCTTCCGTGAAGGGTCCCACTGCAATCATTTTTATTTCCCCAATCACATCTTGTGGAAGCTGGGATGGACGACCTTCGTCTTGGGATGAGGACTCGTGCTGGTTCTTATCTCCATCTCTGGACTTACTATACTCCCTTTTTTTCACATATCTCTACAGTTTCCCTTTTCGAATCAACTCTTCTATCTGCTCCTTTAAGTCCCGACAATCTTCTGTGTAGTGTCCATGATCCTTATGAAATCGGCAGTACTTATTCTTGTCTCGAACATGGGGGGACGAATGTAATGGTCTTGGCCACTTGAGGTAGTGTTCGTCCTTGATCTGCATCAGAATTTTGTCAACAGGCATGACTAAAAGAGTAAATTTTACCGTTCGAGGAGTTTTATCATCCTTTCTTCTGTTCCCGTCATTGATCTGATGATCTAGGCGATCTCTCTTTTGCCCCCTACGCTCGTCGTCCTTTCTTCCTTTGTCTCCTGGCTTCTCCAAATCTTTTATGGCTGCCAATGCGTCTTCAACATTCATATACTTCTGTGCTTTCAGAAGCATCTCTGCCATCGTGTTTGAAGGATTCTTCGCGAGTGAGGCCACGAGATCTCTGGATCTTAGCCCTGCTTTGAATGTCATCAGCTGCACCTTTTCATCCGCTTCGTCTACCTCCAAAGTCTCTCGAGTGAAGCATTTTACATACGATCTCAGGGTTTCCTTCTCTCCCTGTTTAATAGTGAGCAAATAGTCTGCTGGCCTCTTTGGACATTGCCCCCCAATGAAGTGATGCAAGAATGCGTTGCTCAACTGCTCGAAGTTATCGATGGACGATGTTGGCAACTTTGTGAACCATTCCCTTGCAACTCCTTTGAGAGTAGTGGGGAAGGAATAGCAAAATATCTCATCAGGGGGCTGTTAAAGACCCAGCGTCGTTTTGATGGTATTAAGGTGGTCTTGGGGGTCCTTCAATCCGTAAAATGGTTCAAATTGAGGCAAGCAAAATTTCGACAGTACTGGACATTTTAAGACTGTTGCAGTGAAGGGCGAATCTGTTGCTCTTATCAGTCTATCAACGCTTCGATCTGTTTTCTCCTTAATGGCATTCCTCAGCTCGTCCATTTCTTTCCTCGTTTCCCTAAGAAGATCTGAATTCTGTTCGTCTAGAGTAGTAGATCCTCGATGGTTAACTCTCCTATGACTGTTTCCCTCGTCCTCCAAGTTGCCTTTAGATCGATTCTCCTCTCGTTGAAGTCGCAGCTTCATCTCTTGATTTTGCCTGGTAAGTTCTTCCACGATGGCCGCAAGAGCTTGGACTTGCTGAGCCAAGGCTGCAGAATCTTGGTTGGATTCCATCTGAATATAGGAGTTGATGGAGATAATGAAAATGTGTTCCCACAGACGGCGCCAAACTGATGAAGTGTAAGTTCATCAGTCAAGGTTGTCAGATGGAATCAATTTTCAACCTGTATGATCGTACCCTCAAAGGTGGTCACCGGTGTGGTGCCTGCTACAACGCCTCCAATGCTAAAGTCAGTATAATAAGCTTTTTGGGAATAAACAACACAATGTCACAGAACAAAAGAAAGCTCTCAGTATGTATGTATGGATGTACCTTTTACTTGGCAATGTGTGAACCCTATATATGCTTTCTTTGCTTCTAGTCGTTGGGGGTAGTTATGGGGGTCTTAATGCTCTTCTTGGTAACGTTTGGTGCTATGTAATGTGGCCTTAATGTGCTTCAACAGCTCATACAGTTGGCCTTATAACCGTTATGGGTGTAATTGTGCTGCATTGAATGACCTTCCTGCTTTCGTCAATGATGTGGGTATTAATTTGATCGTCCAGAGATATCTTTATCTGTATCATGGACTCGTCAGTCCTGTCATTTAGCATGAGAAATTTGGTGCTATTGCCTGAGAAATACGCCAGGAGGATTGCTGACGTGGTCCTCCCTGACCTCCCAACCAATAAACTACTATTATTTATACAAATATGATATTATCTAGTAATTTTAATTTTTTATTCCCTGTGCTAATTAGGAAGCTCACACATACATTTGTATAGATGACATCATCTCATTAGTCAGGGAGGATCACATCAGCAATCCTCCCGATGTAAATGATAATTTCGCATATCGCTAATCTTATTTGAATGTAGAAACATTCCTAAATTAACTAGTTTTTATGACGAATAAATAATTAAATATACCAGGACTGGAATATAAAATACAATATATGTCTAAAAAATACAAATAAAGGAAATGCGACTTTGCTTATCACTTTTATTAACAAACATGGTACACTTTTCTGAACAGGAAATTATTTGTTTATATAAATAGTACAATCTTTTCCTCAAAAATTATATTAAAAAAAAAAAAAGTGCAATCTACATTCTACACCTCACATTGTTCAATTCTTCCTTCCAAATAAACTATTAATTAATATTACTAGCTTTATATATTTATTCATTGTACATGAGAGATTGATATTTAACGTGAACAAAAAACCAAGTCTTCACATTTTTAGTTTTAGGTTTATGCTATCTACTAATATTCCAAGTCCGGTATCATCTTTTCTATGAAAAGTATATATATAATGGTACCATATAAATGAAAAAGTTGGTTCCTTCCTACTTTATTTACCTACATAGTTTGGCAAGGTATATTATATTTTACGCAGAATCAGAGCTATAAAATGTTTTTTCGAGGGGTTGTGGTTATTTTATTTTCTATTTTGTATAATTCTTTAGTTACAACTAGAACTATAAATTAACAGGTTAAGTCGAGCCGAGCCAAGCCAAATATTAAAAATTCAGACTTTTTTATTTAATTTTTATTTCGAATATGAGCCAAACTCGAGCTTGTCACAAAAAAAAATACATGTTCAAGTTTGTTCATGAGCTTCTTTTCTTCATATATATAAAAATAATGACTAAAATATTTTACATTTTCATATATTATAAATTTTTACTAAGAATATACTAATTATATCATCAATGAACTACGAATAATAATTTTTTCAAGTATATATAAATATATTTTTAGATAATTATACATATTAAACTATAATATTTTTTATAGTCAAATCGAGCACCATGTTCACGATTACATTATTATGTTTAAGCTTTAGTCATTTAATAATCGAGCTAAAAATTGGATTTAAACTTAGCTTTTTTCACGAATTGAGTTTGAACTGTTCATAAACAATTTGGTTTATTTATAGTCCTATTTACAACAATAGGGAGAGAAAACTCGAACACTGACTCTCCTAATGGAGGAAAGTAGATTATGCCACTAAGTTATAGAGCTTGCTGCGGTTAATTTTAATCTTTTATATATATATGGGCTTAAAAAAATTATATTATGCCTAGGGCAATTGAAATGTTTGGTTTACAAAAATATAGGAGCCCCTACCATCGGCGCTCACCACCACGGTACCACCACCCCACACCACACCCCCCCCCCCCCCCCAAAAAAACAAAAAAGAGAGTAGTTCAATGGCCCTTTTAATGAAAGAAGTGAGTATTGGTTCATAATTATAGATACGTTATTTTTTATTTTACTTCTTGTTGTAAATTTTGTTCTTCCATTGGCTAAAATTTTGGATCATTTGCCATTAATTATAAGATTTCATTGGTAGTGAAGTATGAATGACGTGAATGTGAAACGTAAAGGTATATATTTAGAATTATATTTAGATTATTTCAAGATTTTAAATAGGAATTGGTTGAACCGGCCAGGAGATTTCGATCAGATTAATTATGCAATGTATCGTGCTTAAAACAATAAGAAGTGAAAATGTGATACACGTGAAATAGTCTTTACCTACATAGCAAGTTTCCTATAAACTTTTACCATAAAACTGTTTATGTTTGTATCTTTTGCATCAAGCATAAGAAAAACTATTTATGCTTCTTATTCACGGTTAACTTTTTCAGGAAAAAAAAGGTAGAACAATATTATGCCATTCGTGCTTCAGACAATACGAGTTAAATGTGATACACGAAAGATTGATTGTGACGGATTGAAACTCTAGCTTGAAGAATCTAGAATCTTAATTTGAGCTTATTGATATACCACTAGAATTAATCAAGGGTACACACTTTTGTGAAGTTTTAACTTGTTTTATAACTCAAGTTGAATGAAGCTGTGCTTGAGCACGAACCAGTTAATTTTATTTTAATTTTTTCCACCATTTACTAAGACAAGCCTCGTGTTCGATAAACAAACAATGGGTCGGAGTCAGAAATTTCTTTTGGAGATGAAGGTATATATATCAAAATTTAAATATAAAAAATAACCTATAAATTAATAATGATATATATAATATAAATATAAAAAATATTTTTAAAATGATTTAATATATGTTTTTTTTTTAATTCAATAATTTCATATAATAAAAGACAGTAAGTCTACACACTGATAAAAAACAGAGCCAACTTTTCTGGCTATAACCTGCAAACCAGAGAACAAAATTCCAATTAGCACCCCTATTACACACTAACTAAAGCAACTGCTTAATCTCTAGAAAGCATTAGTAAATATAATTGGCCATAAGAGCCATTAGCATATCAAAGAAGTATGTCTCATCTAGAGCTTAGAACTTTGTGAAGCATGGTACTTCCATGCCATAACAACATGCTCCATTTTGGCTATAATGTTCCATTTAATTCTCTATATAATTTGTTCATCTTTCAAAACACCTTCTGACATATGCCATTCCTTTCCAACCATATATGATATATTGTGGCCCACCATACTAGTTTGCAGAAGTTAGCTCTAAAACCTTTGCCCTTTAAATTGGTCACTCCCCATTGGACTATTTCATTCCAAATAATAGGAACTCGGCAAAGCCCCATAACAAGCTCCAAATTCTCTTCGTAAATGAGCACTCAAAATACAAATGTTCCCTACTCTATTTTATTTGTAAATGCACAATAACTATGGGCAGAATAGGTAAATATGCTTGATTTTAAAATTATGTAGCAAAATATCTCTATTTTCAAACTATTTAACAAAATACCCCTATTTTGGAACTAAATTTTAACAAAATTAAATTTTGTGTAAAACTCGATATTCTCTAAATCGAATTCTATGCGTATTTTTAAGTAGAACTCAACATTAATATGTCGAGTTCCACTTAAATTTTCAAAAAACTTTAAGTGGCAAAATATGCATAGAATTCGATATTACTAACACAATATGCATAGAGTTCCACCTTTAACTTGATTTTATTAAAATCGGGTTCCAAAAATAAGGGCTTTTCGCTAAATAAAAATCGAGTTCCAAAAATAGGAGTTTTTTGCTAAATAATTTAGAAAGAGTGGTATCTTACTATATAGTTTTAAAATTAAGGGTATTTACCCATTTTCCTCCCATAACTATCCCCCGGAGAAACTCCACTGCATCAATCTATTTTTTGTAGTCAATCTATTTTTCAAAGTAAGCCACCCCATAATAAAAGCATGTTTTTGTATCGCTTGAGGAAACCATAAAAGCATGTTTTTCCACTATACCACTTCCATCTCTTTATGCCTTAACTGATTTAATATATGTTATTTTATATCTAACAAAAAATTACATCACAGATTGGAATCTATAGAATTACTGAATTAGCCTTTCCAAAATAAAATTTTAGGTGGCCTACTGATCACTTTTCTTTTCTTTTTTTGAGAAACATTACTAAGATGCATTCAACTAAGAAATACCAACTAAATCAGCATGGTAAGAAGACAGTACAACGGATGGAACATCTTCCATCCAAATTACACAATTTGGATAATTAACTGCTAAACGAGCCAAGTTGTGTGCAACTGTGTTACCCTCTCTCTTAGTGTGAGAGTAGGACAATTTAGAAAAACCTTCAGAAACATTTAAACAATCTTGTAACAACAAGCCAGCAGGAGCAAGCCCGGGATCCTTTAAGTTCAAGGCAGTCATCACCAGTGAAGAATCACCCTCCAGCACAGCCTCTGATAGACCCAAATCTCTAGCAAACTCGAGAGCATTAAAAGCAGCCAAAGCTTCAATCTCAATAGACTGGAGTTGTTGGGGAACCCGAGCAACCATAGAGGCTCTGACCAAACCTTCTCTGTCCCGCACAATAATGCCCAGGCCAGAGCATTTTTCTTCGGCGAATGTGGCTCCATCAAAATTGATTTTAAGCATTCCCTGGGCAGAAGGTTTCCACCTGGGTTTACACGCTGGTCTACATGTCGTTGGTGCCATTTTCAGAGCTTTGAACTCCACATAACTGTCGTGAGCCCATTGAGAAAGAAGGTTTAGAGGACGATGGGTTTGCTGTGTTCTCACTTGATTTCTTTGGTACCAAATGGACCAAATGGTAAATGCAAACAGGGCCGGATTCCTTTGGTGGTCACATACCCATGCAAACAGCTTGCTGAAGCTAGCAAAGGACCGTTGATTCCGAAAGCTCCATATACTATTTGCTGCCCATACTCCGTCTAACTCCTTGCAGCTCCATACCGTGTGCAAGACGTCCTCAATTCCTTCCTTGCAGCGGTCACAACTCTGTTCTGAAATGATTGTGCGACGAACTAAATTGCACTTTGATGGGAGTGAGTTACGACAGGCCCTCCAAATCAGATTTCTTATTTTATTTGGGCATTCAAGAGCCCAAATCTTCTTCCACAACCCTTTTTCTTCATCTTGAATCTCTGCCTCTTGAAAACCAACTTCATCCTCTTTCAAGAAACGGTAGCCCGTTTTGCAACTATATCTCCCATCATGCTCCCACGGCCAATACATGGTGTCCGCCGTTTCATTCCTAGACAACGGAATATTTTTTATTTCTTCGGCTTCTTGAGGTGCAAATATCCCATCCACCATCACTGTATTCCATGTTCTAGTTCCTTCGTCAATTAAGCAATCAACTGTAGCTTCTTCCATTGTATCTACCAATGGGGAGAGAATCTTGGTTGGGTGTTTTCGGGGCAGCCAATGGTGTTGCCAGATTTTGATAGATTTCCCATTCCCGACCCTCCAACAAGCACCATCAAGGATAACATCACGACTATGCAAAATACTCTTCCAAGCGTAGGACCCGATGCTTGATTCCTTGGCTTCTAAAATAGATTGATTCGGGAAGAACTTTGCCTTAAAGACTTTGTAGAAGAGGGTTTCCTTATTATGCAAGAGCCTCCAAGCTTGTTTTGCCAAAAGAGCGTCATTAAAGTGGGCTAAGTCGTGAAAGCCCATGCCGCCTATTATTTTGGACTTAGTCAAATCACTCCAGCGAATCCATTGGATTTTTCTTCTATTGCCCCTTTGTCCCCACCAAAACTTCTTTATCATTACCTCGATGTCATCACAAAGCCCCAATGGTAATTTAAAGCATCCCATAGCATAAGTAGGAATGGCTTGGATCACGGACTTGATAAGGACCTCTCTTCCGGCTTGTGAGAGCAATTTACCCTCCCACCCTTGAAGCTTTCTCCAAACCCTCTCTTTAATGTAGTTGAAGCTAGCCTTTTTCCCCCTACCCACAAATGAAGGAAGACCCAAATATTTCTCGTAAGACTTCACTTCTTGGATTTGAAAGAGATTCTTTATGTTTGATTTTGCTTCTTCCGTGGTAGACTTGCTAAAGAATATTGCGGTCTTGTCTTTGTTGATCTTTTGCCCCGACCAAGATTCAAATTCACCCAATAGTTTCAGCACATTGTTGCAATCATCCATGATGGATCTGCAAAAAAGCAAGCTATCATCTGCAAAAAACAAGTGGGTTAGTTTAGGGCCTCGTTTGCACAAGGAAAAACCCTTAATTTCCCCATTCCTCGCCGAGTGCTTGATGAGAGCGTGAAGTCCTTCTGTACATAGCAGGAAAAGGAAAGGAGAGAGTGGGTCTCCTTGTCTAATTCCTCTTTCAGGAATGATCATTCCACTAGGCTCCCCATTTACCATAATAGAGTAAGACACTGTTTTCACGCAACTCATCATGAGAGCGACCCATCTAGAACAAAAACCCATTTTCTCCATTAGCCTCTCCAAATACACCCACTCCACCCGATCGTAGGCTTTACTCATATCTAATTTAATAGCCATAAAACTATGTTTTCCTGAATTATGATGCTTCATATGATGGAGAGTCTCAAATGCAACCAGAATATTGTCTGAGATAAGTCTTTCCTTAGCAAAAGCAGATTGATGCTCATTAATTAGGGAAGGTAAAAAAAATTTCAACCTATTTGCTAAGACCTTAGAATAAATCTTATAAAGAACATTACAAAGACTAATAGGCCGAAAATCAGACACAAGCTCAGGATTAGCTATTTTAGGGATAAGAGTGATGAGAGTGTGATTGATGGGGTTTGGTAGGGTACCTGAGTTCAGCCATGAGAGAATGGCTGAAGTAACATCATGTTGCATTGTCGACCAAAAATGTTGGTAAAACAACGGTGGCATACCATCGGGTCCTGGCGCTTTTAGAGGTGCCATATGATTTAAAGCTTCTTTGACTTCCATTTCTGTAAATTCCTTCACTAAATCATTATTCATTTCGTCTGTAACCATGCATGGAATTTTCTCAAGAGAACCAACTTCTAGAATCGGGTTGGAGGTGGAAAAGAGCTCTTTGAAGTAACTCTCCATCACATGCCCCATTTCTGCTTGATCGGATAGCCAATTTCCACTCCCGTCTCTTATTCCTCTGATCAGATTCTTTCTAAGCCTTTTTGTTGCCTTACTATGGAAGAAGGCTGTATTATTGTCACCTTTACTAAGCCATAACACCCTCGATCTTTGACACCACATCCTTGATTCCCTATCTTGCAACAGATTAATCTCCATTCTTAGGCTCCTAACCCGATTATTATTCCCACTCACCATAGCATCCTTCTCGGCCCAAGCTAGTTGGTTTTTTTTTTTCTCCAATTCCCTCCTCACGTGCCCAAAGTTGTGTTTGTTCCACCATGTTAACTCTTTTTCACATCTCGCCACTTTTTCCAAAATGGCTATGCTTGGATTTGGTTCCCTTGTGCTATTCCACACTTCCTCGACCGTTTCCCCACAGGTTGGATCCGATAACCACATTTCTTCAAATCTAAAACACCTCTTTCTCCTTGGTTCAGGCAACCCCGATAAATTAATCAAAAGCGAAGAGTGATCCGAAGACATACAACTAAGGTGATGTACCCTAGTACCTGGGAATTTTTGAAACCATGAATTTGTAGCCAAGCACCGATCCAATCTTATTCTTATGGAATGCCCATCAACATAATGTTTTGCCCACGTGAACTTAGGCCCCACATACCCCATGTCCATGAAACGACATTCATCAATCACATCTCGAAATAGTTGCATCTGATTATGATCTCTAGGTGCCCCACCCCACTTTTCCTCTTGACGAACAATTTCATTAAAATCGCCGCCACAAATCCAAGGAATGTTCAACCTAGAGTTTAAGCTTCTCAGTTTGCTCCATGCTTCACTCCTCCTATGGGTTTCGGGCTCTCCATAAAAACCAGTGAACCGCCATGCATTTTCAGTATTCCCATTGATGATCGTATCAATATAATACCTGTGAGAATCAACTACATCAATGTTAATAGAATTTTTTCAAAATAATACTAATCTGCCACCTCTATTAAGCCTTGGAGCCACCCACTTCTGATCAAAATTAATCTTGCTCAAAGTATGATCTAGCCTTGCTTCATCTGCCCATGTCTCAGCTATAAACACGACAGAGGGATCTTTTGCCTGTATCAATCTTACAAGCTCATTCTCTGTTTATGGGTTCCCAAGCCCACGACAGTTCCATAATAATAGACTCATTGCTTCTGGCAGGGCTGGTGACCAGCCTCCGCCAATATCTTATTTTTTGCTGCACCTCCTTGAAAAACCCTTCTTTTCTTTTGTAACTCAGTTAGGGTTGTTATACTTCCTGCACTTCTTTTTTCCCCCCCTGCTTCAAACAAACTTACTTCAGAAACAACACTTCTTTTTCCCCCCTCTGCTTCAAACATACTGACTTCTGATATAACCCCTTTTCTAGTTATCCTTTTCCAGGTACCTTCAGCATGCATGTGATTGACAGGAGAAATGGGTATCTCAGCTAATGGGACCCGTGTTGATGCAGACAGATGAGTTGCATGCGTTGGCTGGCTTAGCACGTCTGATTTATTAATGCTAGGATGGTCAACATCATTTTCCTTTCCTGTGTTTCCACTACACCTGGTTGTCATTACCTCATCAAAATCATATTTGTTTATTTCCTTATCTATCTCATCAAGTACCTCCTCAAAAGGCTCAACTGACCCCTTTTTTGCTGCTGCCTCGGACTGTTGTAGGCTCACATCCTCCAAAGTCCCCTCTTCAGTTGACAAACCTACCTTTTGCTGATACGGCAGCTGAAAATCCGGTTCTGTGCTCTTTCCCACATCAGCTTTGAGGTTATCCTTTTCGAGCCTAATAATTTTCGGCGTTGTTTTCCCTTTGCGAACCACCATCACCGGCGTTGTCTTGGCTGCACTGGATTTTTTTGGAGCCATACCAGATTTTTTGCTAGCGAAAAACCCGGGCACCTTGACCATATATCTCCGGCTTGGCACATACGGCGCTGCCTTGAGCCAAGGACCAAACTGCTGGGATTCAAGCAAGAGACTTCCTTCGCTTTCAGCCCAAAGGTCACAGTCGCGGTCGTCATGCGTCAAGCATCCACACCAGAAGCACAAACTTGGGAGCCTTTCATATTTGAACGGCACCCACATGTCCTTACCGTTATCCAGCGAAATAACCCGCCCCCTGCACAAGGGTTTGGAGATGTCTAAGGTTACTCGGACTCGCATGAAGTTTTCACCCTCAAATTCCTCTTCATCAGTCCCTTTAAACACCTTTCCAATAACTTCACACAAATGTTCAGCTATCCTTCTTGTTCTAAATCTGATAGGGAGATCATGTACTTGCACCCAGAAAGTCACCATACGAAACTCCATATCACCCACATTTGTTTCCTTATCATACTGCTGCAACACCATTAAACGTTTGTCAAAGCTCCTTGGCTCCGCTGCCATGATTTTCTCCATCTCACTCTTCTCATCAAAAGTAAACAATACCACGTGCTCGCTCTCCTTTTTGATTCTGAACCCATTTTTTGATCGCCATATGGGTGTGAAGGTCTTAGCTATGGCATCAACGTTAAGAGCTCTTTTAGTCAAGAACTTAGCTGCTAAAATAAACTCTTTCTTCACCTGTTCCTCCTTGATGCGAAAGTTTGAACCTTCACACTCCGAGAGGGTTAGGCTATTCCACGTTTTCGTGAGTTCTTCCATCCTAAACTAAAAGCTGTTTCCCAAAAACCCCTGAAGAAAAAAACACCAAAGCCTCAAGGTAAGCCTGTTATCTTGAGGGACAAAGACACCTTCAAAAAGAAGGGACCAGCTATTCTACACTCTCGGGAGAGATGGATACCCACCACTCACAAGCAGAGAGAAACTTTGCCTTTGTTTGGACATGGACAATAATTACTGATCACTTTTCTAGACCTTGCAAAAGTGAAAGATTTATGCATTGAATAAGAGCTTCTATTTTTTATTAAATAAGTTAGAAATTATATCATTAGAGTATAATAATAGTTTAAAAACTTTAAAAACGTATATAGATTTATGTAACTTAAAATAGAAGTTAAAATGCAAAACACACTTTTAAATTTGACCAAAAATTATTTTAGTTTTCTAATTTCACTTTCGTTCAATTCAATGCTCTAAGTTTTAACTTTATTCAATTTAGTCTTCTATTAGTCTCCCCTTAATGTCTTTGCATGTGTGTTTCAAAAAATCTTGCCCATTCATCAAAAGAAAAATTGCAACAGTCCTAAATTTCTCAAGAAAAGTTTATCAAGTATAAATTAAATTCTAGGACGTGGATGAGTTGCATTGGAGGAACATTGTCATAAGACATTTATCACTTAAATTATTTTAAATTAAATAAATTTATATATGCTTTAAAAGTTTTAAAATTATTATTATATATTCTGTGTAATTTATAATTTATTAAATAAAAAAATAATAAGTCATATCCATCCCACGAATCTTGATGGTTTGAGAGGTGCCAATTTTATTGGACTTCTATTAATCTAGGCTTTTAACTGGGCCGAATTACTGGGCTTTTAGAAATGCCAATATTTTTGGACCCAAGCTAGCCAATTGTCAATTCGCATTATGATTTGGTTGCCCATATTAATGATTTTTTGGGCTAAATGCCTGGGGCTTAATTCAGCACGTGGTCATTGTGAATGGCCTTTTTGAGTTGACTTTGTGGGCTAGCTTAACTTGATTCCTAGGCCTATATTTATGGGATGTCGACTTAACTAGTTTGTGAACTTTGCCATTTGCATGGACTGCACCAATGGTTTCTTGGCCCGAATTTCATGAGCCATTTTAACGGGTTATGGGCCTTTTGCTGTGCCAAAAGTATCCTCAACACTCCAAACTTAAATCGATCGACTGACGTAGTTTTTTTTTTTTTTAGAGGAAATGACTGACGTAGATTAATGATGGTTCATATAATTTTAATTCTCTAAGATCTGAGAGAAAGCAACGTTAGATTGTAACTAGCAACTTCTAATATTCATTTTAGGAATTGGAACAATGTTTATCCAAAAAAAAAAAAAAAAAAAAGGAATTGGAACAATGTATTATGTAATTTATTATTTTAAGATTTTTTTTTGTTGTCCATAAGTAAATCAAGTGAAAACTTTATGTAAATCATATAATCTAATCTTGGGGAATGAATATCTCTAGTTAAACCTCCCTTACGAGGTCATTACCAGGAGGTCTAAGACTATTAAATATCTCACTCATGATTCTCTCTGCTATAGAGATATTTAATTTTCCTATCCTTTATATATGAGAGAGAGAGAGAGAGAGAGAGAGGCTCTCTCCTCTTGCTAACTTAGAGACTAGTGCTCTCTTTCTCTCTCTTCCTCGTTTGCTCTCTAGTCAATCTAGGGTTTCCATCAACCACATACCCTACCATTTTGTATGTGAAACTCGTTAACAGCCCAATATATGTGGTTCTTGCATGAGTTGAATCAAATGAACATTAGTAGATGTTGGTTAGGCTTTGTGAATCCAACATCTAAGATGTGAAAAGAACTAAGAAGGCTTGTTTGATCCACTTCGGTTGCATCTAGGGGCATAGCTAAGAATTTTTCATGAGGGGGCCAAATAGTAGCATTGATACATTAACTATAGTTCATATTGAATACAAAATTATTAACTTTGATATATTATCAAATTCTTAAATATTAATGAACATACAAAAATTATATAGTTTATTATAGACAAAAAAAAAAAAAATCCAATAAAAGAACATTTCACATCAAAATTATACCCAACGATCTTTCATGGAATAAAGATAGTAATACCAAAAAGTGAACAACAAAATCTTAAATACCCATATGCATATCAACACACACACATAGTGGCAAAAGAAAGAAACAAAAAATAGTACTAATGGTAAAAGAATAATGATGATTGATAAAAGAGAGAGAGAAGAAAATGCACTTGCATATTCACTTCTTCAAAGATTCAAGAAGATGATGTTGCACCTAGACCAAAAAAAAAAAAAATGGATAAATAGTTTTGGTTGAAATAGGAGTTTTTGTGTTGTGAAGAAAGAAAATGGTGCAATGGGCTGGCACTAGCAGCAACTGCAACAAAGCCATATGCAAGTTTCAGTCTTTTATATTTTATTTTTACATATCTGATAGATTAAATTTTAACTAGTAAAGTTTTTTTTTTTTTTCTTTTTTGGCTAAATAAGATATCTGAATTTTAACAAGAGAATTGCCGGAAAAAAAAATTATACTTAGTAAAAAATCTATATATAAATAATTAATTTAAAATTATTTTATTTTTTACCTACAAAAAATTATTGAACAACGTAACTTGAGAATCTCAAGAATTTGGGTTCAACAAAAATAGATAGCAAACGGTTATTGGTTTTAAATTGAACTCACTAATGTCATTGATTACTTTTTATCTATCAATAACAACTTGTCACATAAAATTTGTTATAAAATTATTGTGAAGATATTATGGACATAGCATATCACACAAAAATAATTGTGGCCCCAAACATAATTTTTAACCCTTTGAATAAAAAATAAAAGTATAAATAACAATAAAAATAGCCTAAACAACAACAGGATTAGACGAAATAATTCACAACAAATGAACAAAATATACAACAAAAAAATAAAAACCCCCTAATCATTCAGATTCATAACTCGTTCAACCCATTTCATTAAAAATATTCTCTAATTTCATTTTTCTTAAAAATTAAAAATAAATAATAAAACGATACCATGAGAGATACTAGGGTCGCGAGTTCTTCTCAAGGGCACCAATCTTCTTCGCTTTACAGTTATAGCAATAAAAATAGCCCAAACAACAACAGGATTAGACGAAATAATTCACAACAAATGAACAAAATATTCAACAAAAAAATAAAAACTCCCTAATCATTCAGATTCATAACTCGTTCAACCCATTTCATTA
The DNA here is from genome assembly GCA_032727855.1 of Quercus ilex subsp. ballota. NCBI lineage: Eukaryota > Viridiplantae > Streptophyta > Magnoliopsida > Fagales > Fagaceae > Quercus > Quercus ilex. The sequence goes on along the minus strand of CM064914.1, from coordinate 8,849,166 downwards.
AAAATATTCTCTAATTTCATTTTTCTTAAAAATTAAAAATAAATAATAAAACGATACCATGAGAGATACTAGGGTCGCGAGTTCTTCTCAAGGGCACCAATCTTCTTCGCTTTACATTTGTAGCAATTTTGCTATTCTTGACTGCTTAGCTCACATTTGTAACATGTATCATTCGTTACTCTCTCTCTCTCTCTCTCTCATCAATCATTTTTTGCTTTTTTTTTTTTAGTAGAAGTAAATTATAAAACTCTTTTAAGCAGGGGCACATTATCACCTTGAAGAAAGCATTTTCATCATGCCCTAAAGTTGAATTATGTTTTTTGATCATCGTTTTCTACTCAATTTCCTCAATAAAACATTTATTTACTAAATGTACGTATAATTATGTGCCAACTTAATACTGTAGTTTAAAGCTACACTTTTTCAAATTACAATTTTTGTTAAGACTCACTTTTTTTTCCTAAGCGCAACAATTTCAGACATTGCATGTTCAAGAAACTTAAAAATATTCACTTTTTGAAATTTAAACATATTTTTTTCAAAAGCAAAACCCTATTTTTTATTTTGCATTTGGAGAATTGGTGATGAAACCATATTATTTTTTGAAGAAAATAAAAGTTGCATTTTTGTGGTTAGGAATTAGATATCTTTATTGCATATGCCTTTTATGAATACACAGTTCCTTTGTAGATTTTGTTATTTTTATATTGTCATTATATTAATTTGTATACATTCATATATATGTAAAGTGACATTTATTTTAAACAAAAATGCAAAACACAGATTAAGTATAACCAAAATTTATTTAAGCCTTCTAATTTTACTTTTTAATTTTATTCAATCCAATTATCTAAATTTCAACTTGATTCAAATCAGTACTTCCATTTGTTTCCGTTAGAATTGTACCTTAGAGACCTCAAAACAACATTGTTTTAGGTTTTACAATTAAAATAAATCCAAAAAGCTAATAATTTTTATTTTCAGAAAAAATAAATTAAAAATATATTGATATATTTTACCAAAAACATCCAGCAAATTTTCCCCAGCAATCCATAAAACTTGCCACGCAACCAAACAAACTATAGAACAATCCAATCACAACGCGAAAAAATTTAGAACCAAAAATTTACATCGGCCAGTGAAAGAAACACCATCTAACAACAAGAACAATACTAAAATCAGCCAAAGAAACCCAGATCTAGAACAACTTTATATAGACATATATATATATATATATATATATATATTTTATAAAAATTGCTTCCCACATCCGACGACGCCGAACCCTGAAATGCCTGGATCAACCTCACTTGGCTGCAAATCTTAAAGAAGTCGGGTACAGGAACACACAAACTTTCGGTATGTTTTGTAGATCTGAACCCATTCTTGTTGACCCATTTGTCAAGTTCAATAGCTTCGCCTCCCCTCTCTCTACATAAATCGTTCAGGTCATGCTTTTGGTGTAGAGAAAAAATTTTCTTTCAAGTGCTTTGGACTTTTGCGAATGGAGTTTGGTTTGAATGTGCAGAAATTGTGTGTATAGATTAGTTATTATGAGTTTGATGCTTCTGTGGAGCATATTTTTGAGTTCTTTTTTCGTCTTTATGTCTTTCTTCTTCTTTTTTTTCTTTTTTTTTTTTTTTTTTTTTTTTTTTATGGTGCGCAAATGATTCTAAAAAAAAAAAGAGTTGGGAAAATGTTTTTTTTATTTTTATTTCATAGTATTCTGGAATTTTTTTTATAATTAAAGAAAATTTAGAAAATCAAAATAACAAAGTTTTGGGAGTTACTAACGAGGATACTTACAAAGGACGGAATTGAATAAAAATAAAATTAGAAAACTAAAATGAATTTTGGTCAAATTTAAAACGTGCTTGTATGTTGAGATTAATAGACAGAGTGAGGAGGGTGAGAGTAATGGACATGATCATTCAAACTTGGAGGAGGAAGAGTCCTCTTCTCATTCTGTTGTGGAAAATGAGAATAATGGTAATGGTAATTATAAAGGGGGTGATCAGTTAGCTAGAGATAAAAAGACTTCAAATCAACACGTTGATAAAAAAGGGGCTGGGAAGAAAGATACAAGTGCCAAATCAAAGAACTCTTCCAAAGGAAAGAAAGCCAAGGTAACAATGCTTCATCAATTCTCTTCTTTACCTCATTATTGAGTATTTAGTATGTTTGCACCGTCTTCAACGGGCATATTGTTGAACTTTGTTGTGCTGTTGTTATCATTTTCATGTATAATGGAATGTTGTTGTTATTATGATTAATGCTCTTCGTTGTAATTTGTGATGTCTTCCAAATCAGGCAACATCGAAGAATTCTAGCAACACATGTGATACATGTGGAGAGGAATTTGAATCAAGGTAATTCATGTCTTTTATTTCTATGCTTTATCTTTATTTTTCACTAGTTAGATTTGCAACCTGTGTCTCTTGTCATTTTGCTTCTATAGATTTTCATTATTTGGATTTGTATGATTGTTTATAATGACAGGTCATGCTTTTTGTTAGGGGGATTCTTTAAACTTGATTACATATAAGACTAAACACACACCACGCACAAACTCTAAGACAATCTACACACATTTGACATTACATCAAATTAGAAAGTACAATCACCCTTGACTTATTTTGAACTTGCAAGAAAACTTCAACACCGAGATAAACAAATTAATAAGATGATGGGGCCTTGGGATATGACCCATGCAAAATCATGACTCGTAGAATTCCTAAGGCGGTAAGGCCTTTTATATTTGGAAACAATAGTCATAGAAACCATGAAATTAATTCTCAGCTAGCTAGACACACTTGGAAAGAAAACAGCAAATAAATTTTTACCTTTGTCCTTATTTAGTTTCGTGTGAAACTCTTGCAGAAGTTATCGCAGGGTCCTGGGGGAGAGTTGACAGCATAATTAGTCTGAATGATAGTTAGTATAAGTGCCAACAATGCGCCAAAAAATGCTAAGAACGTCCAGGGGCTGCTAAAATGGTCGTGAAAGAATTGAGCAATCCAGGTCCTACACTGCTTCTGGTAGAGATTCTGAATTTGTGTTTTGACATCACTGTATATTTCGATGCTAGGTACCAAGTCGGTACCTATCTCATTGAAGACTTGAGCCACTTCATCATCACTGCCAAGGCAGTTGTAGAGTATTCCTGCTTTCCTTAGCATCTTAACATCGCTGGATTCATCGATCAGTGAATCAAGAAAATATATGTAAGAGGTGATCCCGAAATCATTTTTGAAATCTAGACACATCTCATAGGCAATCAAGTTCAAGAACTTCGGCCTCGTTGAGTCGTCCACACTTATTGGAGGAAGCCAAAGGTATCCCAAACAACCGAACTTAGTTGAAGATATGTCACTCAAGCAACTTTGTTTCTTTTTACTACGTTCTACATGAATACCTGCTGCTCGAAGCTCTTGAACATTGCGATAGGACTGCCAAGTTTGGACCTTTGGATCTGGCTTGTTTCTTTGTTGATGCTTACCCAAGAGACAAGTCCTCAGAAGATCGAGAAGATGGATTGGATCTCCATTTCCATTTCCATTCACTACTGTTGAACAGTAATCGCTTTCTTCTTTCTCAATTTCTGCTTGTTGCCAGCAGGGACACCGTAATAACAAGCGTAGGATATTTGATGACTGGCAGTGGCAGTACTGCGACCAAGTCCATGATAACGAACTTAGCCATTTGCAGTTGAAAACTGGTAATTGATCCTCTGGTAGTGGTACCGTCACGTGCCTATTAATATAAACGATAATTGATTTCTTCAAATCGGCTTCATTCTCACTCCAACTCATCAACCATTTGAGCAGACGATAGGGAAGCTGGTTCTCAAGCAAAAACAAATCCTGTTGTGTAAAGGCAATACTGTCTTGTTTTATATTCAAATCATCGAACTTCTTGTTAGCTGCGCAGTATATGTATTGTAGTGTTGCACAGCCGTCCACCAACAACATCCAAATGAGAGACTCATCATCATAGCTTTCAATCACTCCCTTCTCGAAGCAGTCCTTCAGATCATTGATTTTCTCCCCAATCATCTTATACAAATAGATTATCTTCTCTTTGCTACCTTTGACGAACTCATATGTCAACACAAGCTTGTAATTCTCTCCTAGCTGGTACCTAGCATTACCATGATGGATAGGACCGAGTGATACTGCTTTTGGCTCATAGTGTTTCTGGAAGAAATCCTTGTTATCTCGCAGCAAGAATATAACCTTTTGTATCTTTGGTGCTGGGGATAGTGTCACCTTATTTCTTGCCTCCATTACTGCATCAATATTTGCCTCCAGGGTAGTTGATTCGATAGAAATGCTGTTCGTCTGGGCGTCCTCAGTGACGCCGCTGCTTGTTTCAGTGGCTTCTCTTCTGAAAATTCCCTCCATAGAAACAACATGCTCCTTCCCGGCCATAGCAAGTTTGTACCAGAGAAAGTGAATTGAATTTTGCAAGTTTACTGTCCTACCTCGTATTTAGTTTACTAAGTAGAAACTTTAGGTGAGAAATTTGGTACTACTGCTGGAGAAACTATGAGGTACGTCTGGAGGATTGCTCACATAGTCCTCTTTGACCTCCTAACCAATAAATTATTATTATTTATATAAATATAACATTATTTGGTAATTTTTATTTTTTATTCTTTCTGCTGATTAGAAAGCTCACACATATAATCGGGGACGATCACGTTAGCAATCATTCTGGTATAAATAATAATTTCTCTTATTATTAATTAGTTTTTGTGTCAAATAAATAATTAAATATACCAGGATTGGAATATAAAATACAGTATATGTCTAAAAAATACAAATAAAGGAAATGCGACTTTGCTTATCACTTTTATTAACATACATAGTACACTTTTCTGAATAGGAAATTTTTGTTTATATAAATAGAATAATCTTTTCCTTAAAAAAAAAAAGAAAAAAGAAAAAGAAAAGAAAGAGAGGTACAATCTACATTCTACACCTTACATTGTTCAATTCTTCCTTCCAAATAAACTATTAATTAATATTACTAGCCTTATATATTTATTCATTGTACATGAGAGATTGATATTTAACGTTAACAAATTAAAAACCAAGTCTTCACTTTTTTAGTTTTAGGTTTATGCTATCTACTAATATTCCAAGTCCGGGATCATCTTTTCTATGAAAAATATATATATACACACAATGGTAACATGAAAATGAAAAGGTTGGTTCCTTCCTACTTTTCCTTCCTACTTTATTTACCTACATAGTTTGGTGCAGTATATTATATTTTACGCAGAATCAGAGCTATAAAATGTTTTTTCGAGGGGTTGTGGTTATTTTATTTTCTATTTTGTATAATTCTATAGTTACAACTAGGACTATAAATTAACAAGTTAAGTCGAGCTGAGCTAAATATTAAAAGTTCAGACTTTTTTATTTAATTTTTATTTCGAACATGAACCAAACTTGGGAAATTATAGCCTTTTACCTCTATTTTTAAAAATATTTGGCAATGTGCCCCTGTTTTCAAACTATCTGGGTTTATGCCCCTGTTTCAATGTTCGATTACCTTAAAATCGAGTTTCAATAAAATACTCAATTTGTACAAAATCAAGTTATACCCGATCAAACTTAAAAAAAATAAAATAAAATTGCATGGAACTCGAGTTTCAAAACACCACTATAGGTGTTCTGAACGCCGCTATAGGTGTTCCTGAATTCGGGCATAACCTATAGCTACGTTTTGATTGCCCTATAGTGGCATTTTTAATGGAACTCAAGTTCCATGCATTTTTTTTTTTTTTAATACAAATTGAGTATTTCATTGAAACTTGATTTGAAGGTAATCGAGTATCGAAAAAATGGCATTTACCTATATAGTTTCAAAACATGGGTATATTGCTAAATTTTTAAAAAAATAAGAGTAAAATGCTAGAATCCCCGCCAAACTCAAGCTTGTCACATAAAAAATACATGTTCAAGTTTGTTCATGACTTTCTTTTTTTCATATATATAAAAATAATGACTAAAATATTTTACATTTTCATATATTATAAATTTTTACTAAGAATATACTAATTATATCATCAATGAACTACGAATAATAATTTTTTCAAGTATATAAATATATTTTTAGATAATTATACATATTAAACTATAATATTTTTATGTTCGCAATTACATTATTATGTTTAAACTTTAGTTGTTTAATAATCGAGCTAAAAATTGGGTTTAAACTTAACTTTTTTCACAAATCAAGCTTGAACTGTTCATAAATAATTTGGTTCATTTATAGTCCTAGTTACAACAATAGGGAGAGAGAACTCGAACACCAACTCTCCTAATAGAGGAAAGTAGATTATGCCACTAAATTATAAAGCTTGCTGTGGTTAATTTTAATCTTTTACATATATACGGGCTTAAAAAAATTATATTATGCCTAGGGCAATTGAAATGTTTGGTTTACAAAAATATAGGTGCCCCTAACCAAACACCCCCCCCCCCCCCCCCCCCCCCCCCCCCCACAAAAAAAGAAAAAGAAAAAAAGGGAGTAGTTCAATGGCCCTTTTAATGAAAGAAGTGAGTATTGGTTCATAATTATAGATACGTTATTTTTTATTTCACTTCTTGTTGTAAATTTTGTTCTTCCATCTGCTAGAATTTTGGATCATTTGTGATTAATTATAAGGATTTCATTGGTAGTGAAGTATGAATGACGTGAATGTGAAATGTTAAGAGATATATTTAGAATTATATTTAGATTATTTCAAAATTTTAAATAGGATTTGGTTGAACCGGCCAGGAGATTTCGATCAGATTAATTATGCAATGTATCGTGCTTCAAACAATAAGAAGTGAAAATGTGATACACGTGAAATAGTCGTTACCTATATAGCAAGTTTCGTATAAACTTTTGCCATAAAACTGTTTATGTTTGTACCTTTTGCATCAAGCATAAGAAAAACTATTTATGCTTCTTATAAGTTAGATTTTGTATATCAAATACCAGGCTCACTTTTTTTCTTTTTCTTTTTTTTTATCTTTTCTTTTCTTTTCTTTTTTTTTTTTTTTTTTTAATAAACAATACCGGGCTCACCTTAGTAAATGGTGGAAATAGATAAAATAAAATAAACCGGTTCATTGCTCATGCACACAGCTTAATCAAACTTGAGTTATAAAACAAGTTAAGACTTCATGAAAATGTGTACATTTGATTAATTCTAGTGGTATATCAATAAGTTCTAATTAAGAGTTTAAGACTCTTCAAGCTAGAGAGTTTCAATACGTCACAATCAATCTTTCGTGTATCACAATTAGTTCCTATCGTCTGAAGCACGAATAGCATAATATCGTTCTACCCTCTTTTCTAAAAAAGATAACCGTGAATAAGAAAAAATAAAAATAAAAAGAACAGTTTTACTTATTCTTGATACCATGCTTGATGCAAGAGATAGAAACATAAGCAGTAATTTTATTGCAAAAGTTCATACGAAACTTGCTACGTTGGTAAAGACTATTTCACGTGTATCACATTTTTACTTTTTAGAAGTTTATTGTTTGAACATTGAAGCACGATACAGTGCGTAATTAATCTGATTGAACCTTCGAGTCGATCTCTACAATAAAAACTAATAAAATAATGTACACACGGTTCACTCCAACAAAGCTGAGTTTTTTGAAGGGTCAAAATTCTTGAAAAATATATTAAAAAAGCTCAAGAAAAATTATTTTAAGAATCGAATCGACTCTTGATAACCTTCAAACCTTATACAATTGAAAATGAAATTTTGAAAGCTTTCATGGCCCTCAAAAATGTTTTATTTTATTATGAGGGTCAAGAGGCCCTTAAATAAATAATCTTATTTATCAAGGGTTAAAAGATTTACATGTACAATCCTTGATAAATAAGGTTATTTAAGAATCTCTTCACCTTGAAAATAAAATTACTTTTTTTTTGGAAAAAAACTACAATTATGCACAAAATCCACATACAACAACCAAATACATCAAAAGTCCAATGTACTATAACCAATCAACCCAAATCATTACAAGACAAAAATTAACATATGAAAATAAGGATATTGTAAAGGTACTAAAAGAGCTCAACAAGGCAGCCAAAGCAGGGGCAGTAGCTGACCCAAATTCAAGTGCAGAAGCTAATAACGGAACTAACTGTACAAACAAGTAAAAAAAAAAAACATAAGCTGGCATTCAAAGACATTTTAAGTAGATAAATAACATTAGAATTTCCATGTCACGCCTTTTTCAGGACAATTGGACGAGGAAGCTGCTCAGCTAAATTTGGAAGCTTGCGGAAGAAGGTATCCTTTTCAACACTATCTTTTAAATTTAGAATCTCCATAAAATGTATTGTGTCCGCCAGTTTATTTTGGAAATATTCTGCCAATCCATTGGTTGAAAAACTCTATAATAAGAGCAAAAAGAATGGCAGAGAAAAGAAAATCCAAGAAGCAACATTATGCCAGAAACAGAAAAGCAGAGATGAGTATAAGAAATTCATAGTGAATTTCATCAAAATAGGTACACAACTTGACATAGCCACCGCTCACAAGGCACATCATGTAGCAGGTTACTAGGACTAGAGTTCCTCCAAAATTATTAAATACGCTCAAGTTTAAGAACTCACCTCTATTTTCAATAAGCTTTGATGTATTCAACCTACGAGAAGGCATGGCACTTAAAATCTGCTGATAATCTATGAAGAAAACTACAGAGAAAGGGATAGTCCAAGCCATTACTGACAAGATAAATTTATAGCACTATTTGTACTCCAACTTGTGCATCCTATTTCCATATTGAGATTGCACATAGTTTTGTAGATCGTAAGAAAAATGCTTGAATCATGAACTGAAACAGAGATGTGAATTAAAGAAAACAGGGTTTTTTGGCGCTTATAAACTAGTATTGTAGTTCTAAGGATGCAAATTCTTATTTATAGAGATTGAATACAATTCCACAACAAAGAACTTTGATATTCAATTTAATTCTTAATAATCAAGTAAGGAAAGAGGAAGGTTTATAAAAACAAAAAACCTCAGAAATTCTTAAGAGTTATGAGAGTCATATCAAGAACTAGACAACATAAATCACACAAAAAAAAAAAAAAAAAATCTATACGTTTTGTTCTAGTAGCTCAACTATTGTATTGCCAATGTTACTAACACGCCACAATGCCACATTGTAAGCATTCACAACACCAAACACAACTGTAACAAATATAAAATACTCAAAACTTTTTTTTTTATCTCATTTCAAGCACCAAAGGGGGATCTGAGAGGGATATAGCAAGAAAAACTTCACACACACCAAAAAAAAAAAAAATACACACCTGATCAGTTGGGATCTCACCCTTTAGTGCATAAGACATACCCAATGATTTGTAAACAACACAAACTCCCTCTAGATCATAATGTCGTTTCCTTCAACTTGCCAAATTTCCTACAATTTTGACATTGTCACCCCAATAACCTCTACTGGTACCCTCATTGATTTTGCGTTGTGATTTCTAGCATCCATGTTGTTCCAAAAAGGCATGTGTTTTTTGTTCTACATAACTCTCCCCCACTTGGAAAGAACTCGACCTCGAGTTACCACTATCTGGCTCATTAAGAGAGTGATAATCATACAAGTCAGCTACATTGAAGGTAGAAGAAATGTTCATGTCTGGGGGAAGAGCAACCACATAGAAATTATTGTTGATCTTCTTAGTAATTTGAAATGGCCCATACTTCTTGTCCTTCAATTTATTGTAAGTACCAATAGGAAACCACTTCTTCCAAAGGTAGACCAATACCAAATCCCCAACATTGAAGATCTTCTTGTTATGGACATATTTTATGTAATTGGCTAATCCTTTGACAAAATACACTTGTAATTGGGTAGATATAGAATGGGTTTAGTACTTCAAGAAATAAGAGTTCAAGTCAAGTGTTAAAGCCATAAAGATTTGACCAAGAAATAAGTGAAGAAAGAGTTATTCACTAAATCTCGACAGAAGTCTCAACAGAATCTTTTTTATCGAGATCTAATGTTGAAGCTCGGCACAAGTTGTTTCTATCGAGACTTACGAAATCAGAATTTCCAAATCTGATTTTCAGCCCATGTTGAAATATTTGTATAGGGTTTCTTTTCCCACAACCCTTGACATATATAAGGCTTATTTTAAAGGCTGTCGTGCATGCAGGTAGTGCCCTAGTTCATTATTCTCTCTAAAGAAGCTACTGCATCTTTACGCCAAGGGTTTTGTGACCAAGGAACTTCCTAATCTTCATTATTGATGAACTGAAGAACTTTACAACCAACAACCTCTTCAAGTTGCTGGAGTTAGTCACGTACTAGGATCTATGCATCATAGGTTAGTCACATACTGGGATTTATGCATTAAACGGAAAGATTGCCGCTACAATACAAGTCCAATTGGGTATTGGGGTAAGGGTTCAACTATAGGTTAGTATTTCGGGATAGTCCAAAGGGTATGGTAAGATTCCTTATACTTGTAACTGCTTGTGATTGATAATAGTGAATTCTTGGGAGTAATGACCTTAAAATCACCCGGTGGAGTTTTGTCTTGGTGGTTTTCCCAATTCGTAAACAAATCACCTGTGTCAAATTTATTTTCCTTTGCATTTAGTATAATTGGTGATTTATTTGTGCTACCACGATATTGCATGTAATTTGATCTAATTAATTAATTTGCAAGGGGTCTATTCATTTACACCCAACACTTCTCACGCCTCTTCTTATCAGCAACTTCCTTGTATTTAGCATTCGAAGCGTCAAGTTTCTGCCTAACTTCTTCTTGCACTACCTGAATGCAGTCAACCATATCTTCTGCTTCTTGGCTCACTCCTAGAAGCTCAGGTAAAGGTACCAAATCCAAAGCGTGTTTTGGTGGCACGCAATAAACATTGGAAAAAGGAGACTTACCCGTGCTCCTACTGACAGTAATGTTGTAATCAAATTTGAATCAGATTACCTAAGGTTCAGTTGACAATGTTTGAGGATGACTAGTGCTGCTATAATTAAGGGATGTATCAAACTGTCTCCATAGAGTCCTCCAAAAGTGACTGAGGAACTTCGTATCATGGTCAAAGGTAATGGATTTGGGCACTCCATGTAAACGCACTACTTCTTTGAAGAACAGGTTGGCTACTTGAATAGCAACTGAGGTCTTTCTACAGGCTATGAAATAAGACATCTTCGAATACCTGTCAACTACCAAAAAAAAAAAAAATCTATACCTCGCTCGGTCCGAGGAAGACCTAGTATTTAATCCATGGACAGATCCTCCCAAGGTGCTTGAGGTATCGATAGTGGCATATACAGACCAGTGTTTTGAGACTGCCCCTTAGCTATCTGGCATATAGGGCACTTCCTCACATGATTATCCACATCTCGTTTAAGTTGGGGCCAATAGTACAGCTCCTATTGTCTTATCTCACCCCATATGACCACCCAAACCTTTGCCATGCAACTCCCTAACAACCTACTCCCTTAAAGAACTTCGAGGAATACATAGTTGATTCCTTCGAAAGAGAAAACCATCTTGCAGACATATGCCATCCACAACAAAGTGAGTCTGCTGACATTGACTCCAAACCTTTCCGAAATCCTCATCTTCCTCATATAGCTCCTTTAGATAATCAAACCTTATAACTTCTGTTCGCAATGTAACCAACAAAGAAGCTCATCGACTAAGTGCATCTGCTACCTTGTTAGTAACACTAGATTTGTGTTTATATAGAATCAAAAACATTGTATGTATGCAACCCACCTGGCAATAAGAATGAACTTAACATGCACATTATTGATTTATTTAGCAAAATGTATAATGTTAATGAAACTATGATAGCAATAAGAAAGTTTCAATTTATTTTTAAATGTTCTAGACATAACTAGTAGTTTTATTCCTAGCTTAATTGATATGTTCATTCATCATAAGGTATATTTGCTTTAGGTTATATTTAAAGGGAAATGCTAACAAATGTCTTTAGGACAATGGTTAACAATCTATTTAAATAAAGTTTTTTATGAAGGAGAAAAAAAAAAAAGCAATTAATGTTTTGACCCTTTTTTTTAATTTCTAATAAAAGTGGTATCAAAACATTCCTAAAATAAATGCATAACCCATATTCAAATAAGACCAACATAAATTTGCCAAGCTATATAAAGTTTCCGGGTAGTACATACGAGGTAGGAAAGCAAAATTACAATATTCAATTGCCTTGTTTCGTGCAAACTACTATGGCCAGAAGAGAAGCCGGTGAAACAAGCAGCAGCATCTCCGAGGACCCAGAGCTGAAGGCAAGGATTAAATCAGTATTGGACGCCAAAAAAAAAAAAAATGTGAAGCCACCCTCAACACCAAAGATACAAAAGGTTATATCTGTGCTTCGAGATCACAAGGATTTCCAAAAGCACTATGAGCCAAGAGCGGTATCAATCGGTCCTATCCATCATGGTGATAAGAAGCACAAGCTTATGATGACAAATGAGTTCGTCAATATATGGAAGCGCACAGAAGATAAACGATTTGTAAAAGAAGGTTGGGGAGAAGATCATGGAATTGAAGGCGTGCTACGACGAGGAGGCAAACAATAAGTTTGAAGATGATAAGGCCCTCACTTGGCTGTTATTGGTGGACGGCTGCGCAACACTATAATACATATACTGCGCAGAAAAAACAAGTTCAAAGACCTGGATATAAAACCCGACTGTGTAGCCTTTACGCAGCAGGATTTGTTTTTGCTTGAGAACCAGCTTCCCTATTGTCTGCTCAAATGGTTGATGAACTAGAATGGGAATGAAAGCACGTTGGAGGGATTGATTAAAAGTTACATTGATAAGCAGGCGATATTAACCAAAGGATCAGTTATCAGTTTTCCTCAAACTATGCCCAAGTTCATTATCGTGGAATCTCGCTCAGAGACAGAAACTGCAACTAGAGGAAGAGGATCACTCATCAATTAATTCATCGTCACGGTATCTCTCAGAAATATCAATTGATAGATCTAGAGATGTAGATCCCATCCATCTTCTTGATCGTCTGAGGACACGTCTCTTGGGTAAGCAAAAAAAAAAAAAAAAAAAAAAAACAATGGAGCGAAATCAGAAATGCATACTTGGCAATCCTATCGCAATGTTCAAGAGCTTTGAGCAGTAGTATTCATGTGGAACGCAGTAAAGAGAAAGGTAGTTGTTTGAGTGACATATCTTTTACAACACTAATTGTGGATGACTCAACAAGGCCAAAGTTCTTGAACTTGATAGCCTACGAGATGTGTCTAGATTTCGAAAATGACTTTGGGATCACCTCTTACATATCTGATGAAGTGTGAATTCGTCAGTCAGTGAATGTAGACAAGGACGATCTTCGGCCTCTTGCAAAGATGTTTTCTCAAGGACGGTCACCGGTGTGGTGCCTGCCACAATGTCTCCGATGCTAAAGTTAGTGTCAAAAATTACTCAAGAATAAGCAATCAAATAGTATCAATCTCCATATGTTCATACCTTTTCTTTGGGGCGTGTGAGGGCTTTATATATGTTGTTGTAGGCTCTAGCCGTTGGGTAATTATGGTGGTTCTTAATATCCCTCTGGGTAACGTTTTCTGGCCTCATCATGTGGCTTTAATTTTGTCTCAACGGTCTGTTCGACTGGTTTTGTAACCGTCCCTGACATTTATTGATGGCATTGAATGAAATGTTCAGAGTCGTTAGTAAAGTGTATTCTCGTCATTGAAGGTTTTCTTCGTCGGTCCAGATTACCTCTTCCATGATCTACTTCGTTAGTCCCATCAGTTGCCCTCGGATTCCGTGATCGTCATGACATGTCGTGTTGACCAAGGAAGGTGAAAGGTTTCTGGGCAGTAAGCGGTTGGGTTTTTGAGCCGTATTTGATGTGCTGTGGCAGTTCCTTTTGGGTTGTGGCCTACGTGGCACCTTTTGATTGGGGGAGTTAATGCTTCACATGATGAGTCTCCTTGATTTTCCCGCTGGTTTTTCAGCTTCCCAATCTTTGGTTTTAAACTTCCCCTCTTCTCATCATTTTCGTTTCACTTTTTTGAAAAAGCACCTCCATTATTGCTCTGGTTCTCATCTTCTCTGCCTCTCTTCTCAGCGATTTTTCCCTGCGCAGCGCAACGGTTTTCTTCTCCGAGGTATGTTCTTCTTTTCGCTTTCTGTTTATCTTGCTTATTTGCGTCGTTGTAAATTTCTGATCTTTTATTTCTTCTTTCCTTGTTGTTTCTCTTTTGTTTGGCTTCTTTTTGGCTTTGGGGTACCTTAGATCTTTCTTTATTTTCTGCGTTTTTCTAGCTTTCCATGTTCAGTAGCTCTGAGGTTAGGTCAGATTGCCCTTCGATTTCATTTCTTTTTGCTCGATTAGGGGGGGCTTTAGGAACTTTTCCTTATCTTGAAAATTTTGTTTACGAGGGCAATAGTTTGGCCGTCGCGTTGGCTAATTTACTGCCTCTTCTACGTCAATCTGTTGATTGGTTTGAAAAATTAGTGAAGGAAGGGAGGACGATGTCAGGGGTCAGGTCTAGTGAACTCGAGACTGGGTTATCGTCTAGCGGTAACCCAGTAGAGGAAGATACAGCCCATTCTACCCCTCGAGAGGTTAGGGTTTTTTATGCTCTGAAGGAGGAGTGTGGGTTGGACGCAGAAACCCTAGGTAGATTTAGGGACAGATTTCAATTTCCAGATAGGGTTAGGGTTCGTCTACCTGGTGAGAGGGATCGGGCCTGTCACTTCTTTCCTGGCGAGGTATGCTTCTATGAATCTGCCTCTATCTGTGGATTGAGGTTCTCGGTCCATCCCTTCTTCATAGAGCTTTTAGACCGTTTTGGTATTGCTCCCGGGCAGCTAATGCCTAACTCGTGGAGGATCTTGGTGAGTTGTATGGGGATTTGGCTGGCAGCCAATGACGGGAACATGCTCAGGGTGGACGAGCTTGTCTATCTTTACCGTCTGAAGGTATCCAAGGAACATGGGTATTATGAACTAATGCCCTGGGAAAGAAGGACTAGGATTGTCAAGGGTTTGCCATCCTCTTTCAGGTACTAGAAGTCCAGGTTCTTCTTTGTGTCTGGGGACGATTTTGAGACACCCTCGGGCGAGTTGTGGGGTGATCTCCCGAGGTTACGTCGGCTGTGGGAAACCCCGACTTTAGGTGCGTCAATATTTCTTCTTCGTTTCTTGAATTCCGTTATGTTTACTATTATGGCTGCTAAACCCCTTTTTTTTTTTAGTGAAGAGACGACCAAAGCTTAAGAGCAGGTATAGGGAACGAGTGCAGAAGGCCATTGAATACACGTAGACCATCGAGAGTTGGGACGGTCTCGTTGATCCCAGAACTCTTGCATTCTATTGCCTCGGGCCTGAGCCATCTGCTTTTGTCTTAAAAAATCTTGAAATAGAAGGAAAAAAGAGTAAGTTCCAGATTCGTCAGTGTCGGCCCTTTTTCTTCCTTTATTTCTTGTGTTTTCATTCGGGACTAACTTTCTTCTTTCGACAGAAATGAAATCTAAGTTCAACAAGGAGATGTATGCGAAGATGAGGGCAAAAAAGGATGAGCCCTTGTCGAATATAGGGAAAAAGACCGTGCGTGTAGTAGGGAGGATTCCTTCTGCCACCCCTCTTGCCTCCGTTACTCCTCTTGTCTCCGGCACTGAGACGACGAGGACTACTTCTCCATCTACTTCAGTAGAGGAGCTTCCTACGCCCGTCACTAAAAGGCCACGCCTGTCGAAGAAAGAGAAGGAGAAAGGGGATGCTTCTCGCTCTACGATCTGGGGGGATGAAAGGCTGGCCGTTGAAAGGGCCCATAGCGTCGTGATGGCTGACGATTTGAAGGCTTTTTCTGGGGTCCCCTTCAACACAGTGGCTGGTGGCCACGTTCACAAGCTCGTCCAGGTGAAGTGCTTTTACTTCTTTCATGAGCAATCCTTTTTTTTTTTTTTGAAAAACTGAGACATCTTTTCAGGTCCTAGGAGAAAGCTTACACATCGCCTCTGAGTATCTCACTCAAGAGGCTAAGCTAGCATCCCTTTCGTCAAAGGTGCTAGCCTTGGAAAGTGAAAACTCAAAGTTGAAGAAGAACCTCATTGACTCCATGGACGAAGCTACCACTTTGAAGGAGAAGGTCAAGGTTTTGGGTGACGACCTCAGAGTTGAGCGCCAGCTGAACCTGGAGAAAGACGAGCAGCTTCAAAGCTCTAAGGAATCGTTGAAGACCATCACGTCTAGGTCTGTTGAGGCCTTTCAAACCACGGACGAGTACAATACTGTGCTCTTCAGTTGGTACTTTAAACGCTTTGAACTTCTTCGAAAGTACATGGTCAAGCATCCAACTGGCGTTGATATTGGAAGCCTGGACCTGGAAGAAGTGGACAAAGAGATGGCCGCTGACGAAGCTGCTCTGTCTGTGGTCCCCGCCGATGACGCTCCAGGAAATGCCCCTACTGACGATGATGCGGCCGTTGATGCCCCTCCGACTTCCGAAGCCTGAACCTGTTACTTAAGTTTTTTGTCTGTTGATTATTGCCCATTGTGGCCCTTTTTTTTTTTTTTTTTTTTTTGTAAATCTTATCCAGAAACGTTTTTCTTTTTGGGGAACAATGTTTAAGCCTAGTGTTTATGGGTTTGTAAAGAAACAATGGTAGTTTTAACTTACTTCTTGCATCTTACCTGTGTTTGCGAGTTATATGCTCTTAATTGCATATGTGATGTGTTTGGTGAAGCATTTTTTGTTTCTATGAGACACACCTTCTTTGGAACGGTGAGCGTCAGTAGTTTATATTTGTCACGGTATGGCATTGTGATCGTCAGTAGTTTACATCCGTCAATGCGGAATCTTACTACTTAGCCATTTTTTGGCTTTTCAATCACCCTTAGTGATATTATCTACGTCAGTAACTTACATCCGTCTACGCGGAATCTTGTTACTTAGCCATTTTTTCGGCTTTTTAATCACTCTTAGTGATATTATCTACGTCAATAACTTACATCCGTTTACGCGGAATCTTGTTACTTAGCCATTTTTGTCTTTTAGGTGGGTTTATTCGTCAGTAACTTACATCCGTCTACGCGGAATCTTGTTACTTAGCCATTTTTGGCTTTTGTTAGTTTCTTCTAGAGCAGGCTTGTTTGAACACGAATATTAGCTGAATAATCAATATATTGATTGTTAATGACGAATACATCTTTCAATTACATCTACTGATGGTATTTCTTCAAATGTTCAACGTTCTATGGCCTTGGGAGCCTTTGTCCGTCTAGGGTCTCCAGATGGTAGCTGCCTTATCTGGAGTAGTGAATGACTTTGTATGGTCCTTCCCAAGTAGGGCCGAGCTTGAGTTGGGTCTTAGGTTGCTTGGGTTACTTTGCGCAGGACAAGGTCTCCTATTTTGAGTCGCCTGAGCTTCACCCTTCTGTTGTAGTAGTTTGTCATTTTCTTCTGGTATTCTGTCATCCTGCTGAAGGCTTTGTCTCGTACTTCGTCAAGGCAATCTAAATCAACTCGCAATAGATCGTCATTCTCTTCTTCGTTGAATGCTTCCCGTCTGGTGCTGGTTATTCCCACTTCGACAGGGATCACCACTTCCGTACCGTAGGTAAGTCTGAAGGGGCTTTCTCCCGTTGGGGTTCTGGCCGTGGTTCTGCAGGCCCACAAGACGTTGGACAGTTCTTCTGGCCAGGCACCCTTCGCATCGTCCAGCTTGGTCTTTATGATCTTGAGCAACGTGCGATTCGTCACTTCCGTCTGTCCGTTCGCTTGTGAGTGGCCTGGTGATGAAAATTGGTTCTTGATGCCTAGGCCTGAGCAGAAGTCTCTGAAACTCTGGCAATCGAACTGTCATCCGTTGTCTGATATGATCGTCCGTGGAATCCCGAATCTGCAGATTATATTCTTCCAGACGAAACCCTGGATTCTGGTCTCGGTGATGGTCGCCAATGCCTCTGCTTCAACCTATTTAGTAAAATAATCAATAGCAACTAGCAAGAATTTTAACTAACCTTTGCCTTGAGGCAGGGGGCCAACGATGTCAATTCCCCATTGTGCAAACGGCCATGGAGATGTTATCGTCGTCACCTTTTCTGATGGCAGGCATTGAATATTCCCGAACCTCTGACATTTGTCACATTTCTTGACGAACCTTGATGCGTCATCTTGCATGGTTGGCCAGAAGTACCCTGCTCGCATAATCTTTCTCACCAAGGATTTTAGTCTAGCATGGTCCCCGCAAATTCCTTCATGCACCTCTCTCAAGACGTATTCCGCCTCTCCTTCGTCAACGCACCTCAAGTAAGGCATGGAGAAACCTCTTTTGTATAAGGCGTCATTGAGAATCGTGAATCTGGCGGCTCTCTTCTTGATCTTTCTGGCTTCATCTGCGTCCTGGGGTAGGTGTCCATCCTGGAGGAAGGACATGATGGGCGTCATCCAACTACTTTCGCTCTGGACTGCGAATGTTAAAATTTCTTCTATGCTGGGGTTTTTTGTATCTCAATCATCAAGTCTGTCTTTGATTCTGTTCCTTCCGACAAGGCTATCTTTGAAACTTCGTCTGCGACCCTATTCTGGCTTCTCGAAATTTGGATGAACTCCACTTTTTCGAATTCTTTCGTCAAGTGCTTCGTCAATTTGAGGTATTTCTGCATTCTTTCTTCTTTTACTTCGTATTCTACTTTGATCTGCCCAATTACTAACTTTGAGTCGTTCTGGACCAGCAGGTTCCTGGCCCCAAGCTCTTTCCCGAGCCTTAGGCCTGTTAGAATTCCTTCGTACTCATCCTCGTTATTGGTGGTTGGGAATTTTAGCTGAACTCCATATCTCAATACTTCTCCGTCAGGGGTGGTTATGACTACCCCTACTCCCCCTCTTTTTTGGGCTGACGAGCCATCAGTTTGAATTATCCATGTTTTGTTTTCGCTGGCATGTTTGGGCTCGTCTGGATAGGTAAACTCAGTGATAAAGCCTGCCAACGCCTGTGCTTTAATGGCCGTCCTGGGATGGTACTCCACGTCGAATTGGCTGAGTTCAATTGCCCATTGGAACATCCTCCCAGCTGCTTCGGGCTTGCTCATAGACTTCTTGATGGGTTGGTCCGTCATCACTAAGATTGGATTTGCCTGGAAGTATTGCCTGAGCTTGCGTGAGGCTACTATCAATGCGAATGTGATTTTCTCGATCTTTGGGTACCTGGGCTCAGCTCCCTGGAAGGCTTGGCTAACGTAGTAAACTGGGAGCTGTTTCCTATCCTCTTCTCGGATTAAGGCTGCACTGACTGCTGTAGATAATACTGCTAAGTACAAATACAAGTTTTCACCTTCTTTTGACGGGCTTAGAAGTGGCGAATTGCTAAGGTAACGTTTGAGCTCTTGGAATGCCGTTTCGCATTCGTCGGTCCATTCAAAAGCTTGCTTCAGAGTCTTAAAGAATGGCAAGCATTTGTCCGTCGCTCTAGAGATGAACCTATTGAGTGCTGCAATCCGGCCCGTGAGCTTCTGGACCTCCTTGACGGTCTTAGGAGATGCCATATTGATTATGGCATGTACCTTCTCAGGATTTGCTTCTATTCCTCTCTGAGACACCATGAATCCCAGGAATTTTTCGGAGGCAACACCAAAAACGCATTTACCAGGGTTCAACTTCATTTGGTATTGTTTGAGGGTATTGAATGTCTCCCTCAGGTCGTCCAGATGTGTAAGCTCTTCTTTGCTCTTGACGAGCATATCGTCAACGTACACCTCCATATTCCTGCCTATCTGCTTGACGAACATTTTATTTACCAATCTCTGATAAGTTGCCCTAGCGTTCTTCAGTCCAAACGGCATTACCTTATAACAGTAGAGCCCTTGACTGGTAATGAAGGCGGTTTTCTCCTGGTCCTCGTCAGCCATTTTTATCTGGTTGTACCCTGAGAACGCGTCCATGAACGTCAACAGCTTGTGCCCAGCTATAGAGTCTACAAGCTGGTCTATCCTTGGAAGAGGAAAGTTGTCCTTCGTGCAGGCCTTGTTTAGGTCCGTGAAGTCCACACACATCCTCCATTTCCCATTTGCTTTCTTTACTAGGACGACGTTTGCAAGCCAATATGGATAATATACCTCCCTAATAAAGCCTGCCGCCAAGAGTTTGCTCACTTCGTAAGTGACGGCTTGGCCTCTTTCGGTGCAAAGGTTCTTCATCTCTGCTTAATGGGCTTCCTCTCTGGGTCCACATTCAACCTGTGTTGGATGATTTCTGGAGATATGCCTGGCATGTCGTCATGGCTCCCGGTAAAGACGTCTAAGTTCTCCTTAAGAAACTGAATGACCTTCGTTCTCATCTCAGGACTCAGGGTCATCCCTATTCTGGTTGTTTTCGTTGCTTCCCCTTCGATCAGCTCCATCGCTTCCAGTGCCTCTGTTTTTTCTTCCTCTTTTTCTTCTATCGTCCACGTGTGATTTTCCTTAGCTGCAAACACAGCCTGGTAACACTCCCGAGCTAGAATTTGGTCTCCTTTAACTTCACCAATACCATTTTTCGTTGGGAATTTTACCTTCAGGCAGTAAGTGGATGTGGACGCCTTCCACTTGTTGAGCGCTGGCCTCCCAATAATGACGTTATATGACGAGGGACAATCTACTACCAAGAAGTCTATCTGATGAGTCAACTACCTCGGGTATGTTTCTATTATTACAGCCAGCGTCACTTTGCCTTTGGGATATACTCTGTCACCGCTGAAGCTAACGAGGGGGGAATCAAACGGACGTAGTCTTCCTAGATCCAGTTTCAATTGCTGGAATGCAGGAAAGTAGATGATGTCAGCAAAACTGCCGTTGTCCACGAGGATCCTTTTGGTGTTGAACCTTTCTATGGTAAGCATTACGACCAAAGGGTCATTATGAGGCTGTTTCACTCCTCTAGCATCATTCTCGTTAAAGGTCATATCCTGATCAATTCGTCTATACTTAGGTGGGCGCTCCATGTGGACGCTATTCACCTGTCGTTGATGTGTTTTCTTAAGTGATTTGAATGAACCTCCTGTGACAGGCCCCCCTACGATCGTCTGTATTTCCCCGATCACATTTTGGGGAGGCTGGGACTGACGACTTCCGCTCTTGGACGAGGACTCATGTTGGCCTTTGTTTTCATCTCAGAATTTGCTGTATTCTCCCTTCTTTATAAACTTCTGCAACTTCCCTTTTCGTATCAATTCCTCTATTTGCTCTTTGAGATCCCTACAATCTTTGGTGTAATGGCCATGATCTTTGTGGAATCGACAATACTTACTCCTGTCACGGACGCTAGGGGACGAGTGCAATGGCCGTGGCCATTTAAGGTAGTGTTCATCTTGAATCTGCGTCAAAATTTTGTTAACAGGCATAACAAGAGGGGTGAATTTTACCGTTCGTGGACTTTTATCATCTTTCCTTCTGACTCCGTCATTATTCCGACGATCCGGACGGTCTCGCTTTTGTCCTCTATAGTCGTCTTCCCTTCTCCCTTTGTCCCCCGATCTACCTTCGTCCCTGATAGCAGCCAACGCATCCTCAGCGTTCATGTATTTCTGCGCTTTAAGGAGCATTTCAGCCATCGTCTTTGGGGGGTTCTTCGCGAGTGAGGTAACGAGCTCCCTAGACTTCAACCCTGCCTTGAAGGTTGTCAACTGCACCATATCGTCAACCTCGTCTACCTCCAGTGTCTCCCTGGTAAAGCGTTTCACATATGACCTCAAGGTCTCCATCTCTCCCTGCCTATTGGTGAGCAGGTGATCCGCGGTTCTCTTTGGTCGTTGTCCTCCAATAAAGTAGCGCAGGAAGGCGTTGCTCAACTGCTCGAATGTGTCGATGGACGACGTTGGCAATTTCATGAACCACTCCCGGGCAGCCCCCTTGAGTGTTGTTGGGAAGGAATGACACAATATTTCATCCGGGGGCTGCTGAAGTCCCAGGGTCGTTTTGAAAGTATTCAGGTGATCTTGGGGGTCCTTCAGCCCATCAAAGGGCTCGAGCTGAGGTAACCGAAATTTTGACGGCACTGGACAGTCGAGGACTGCTGTTGTGAATGGCGAATCCGTCGCTCGGACCATCCGATCCACACTCCGCTCTGTTTTTTCTTTGATGGCATTCCTTAGTTCGTCCATCTCCCTCCTCATCTCCCAAAGAATGTCTAAATTTTGCTCGGGGGGAGTGTTTGGCCCTTGATGGTCACTTCTTCTGTAGTTATCCCCTTCGCCTTCCTGATTTCCCTTCGAACGATTTTCCTCCTGCTGAAGTCGTAGCCTCATTTCCTGGTTTTGCCTAGTCAGCTCTTCAACTGTGGCTGCAAGGGCCTGAACTTGCTGAGCTAGGGCTGCAGAATCTTGATTGGACTCCATCCTAAAAAGAACAAGAATAAGAAACCACTATTTCGAGTTTGAACACGAAAAATGCCGTTCCCACAGACGGCGCCAAACTGATGAAGTGTGAATTCGTCAGTCAGTGAATGTAGACAGGGATGATCTTCGGCCTCTTGCAAAGATGTTTTCTCAAGGACGGTCACCGGTGTGGTGCCTGCCACAACGTCTCCGATACTAAAGTTAGTGTCAAAAATTACTCAAGAATAAGCAATCAAATAGTATCAATCTCCATATGTTCATACCTTTTCTTTAGGGCGTGTGAGGGCTTTATATATGTTGTTGTAGGCTCTAGCCGTTGGGTAATTATGGTGGTTCTTAATATCCCTCTGGGTAACGTTTTCTGGCCTCATCATGTGGCTTTAATTTTGTCCCAACGGTCTGTTCGACTGGTTTTGTAACCGTCCCTGACATTTATTGATGGCATTGAATGAAATGTTCAGAGTCGTCAGTAAAGTGTATTCTCGTCATTAAAGGCTTTCCTCGTCGGTCCAAATTACCTCTTCCATGATCTACTTCGTCAGTCCCATCAATATCCTTCCTTGATTCACTAATCGATGAAGCTAAAGATGTTAAGATGCTAAGGAAAGCAGGAATACTCCATAATTGCCTTGGCAGTGATGAAGAAGTGGCTCTAGTCTTCAATGAAATAGGCACCGACTTGGTGCCTAACAGCGAAATATTTGGGGATATCAAATCAAAAATTGAGAAGCACTACAAGAACATATTTATGACCTGGTTAGCTCAATTCTGTCATGAACATTTCAGCAGCCCCTGGACGTTCATGGCTTTTGTTGGCGCATTGTTGGCACTTGTGCTCACTATCATTCAGACTAAATATACTGTCAACTCTCCCCCAGGACCCTGCGATAACTTCTGCAAGAATTTCACATGAAATTAAACATCCACAAGGTAAAATTTTATCTGCTGTTTTCTTTTCAAGTGTGTCTAGCTAGCTGAGAATTACGTAGTTCCTAGTAGTTCTCTAAACTCTCACATAAGGATGAGTCTTACAAATCAGTCGTACCATGGAATCAATCCTTATGTGAGAGTCCAAAATACTGCGTCAAGACTGCTTAAGTATTACCCATTTAAGATGACTTTCTCCAAATAATAAGGCCAAGGATCATCCCAAAGCCACATCATATTATTAATTTGTTTAACTTGGTATTGAAGTTTTCTTGCAATAAGTGAGGGTGATTGTACTGTCTAAGTTTGCTGCAATGTGTTTGGATTGGAAATAAAAGTAAGAGTTTGTGCGTGATGTGCATGTCTTTAAGTGTTACTAGTGTCTTATCCAAAAAAAAAAAAAGTAGTGTATTAGTGTATAACCCGTGCATGTATACGTGAGTTTTACTATGTCTTTCTCTCTTGGATATATACATGGCTTTACTTTTTTTTATTGGCTTTGTTTTTATAGTTTATTTATATTAATTCTTCGTCTTTTACACAATATTAACTTACCTAGAACAAAAATTAAAAAATCTTAGATAAGATACACGGCGCAAAATTAGACAACAATTAGAATTTAATTTAGAATCTAATTTTTTTTTTTTTTTTAAATCCAGTTTTGGCTTCAAATATATATATATATATATATATATATATATATATAAAGTATACGTCATAAATTAAAATTATCTCTAAAAAAGTGTATTAAAATAATAAAAGTTAAAAATAATATATACTTTATCCAAATTCAAATATGTCGTCTATTTTATGATCTAATTTTGCAAAGCAAGGTTGCAATAGACACAATTCTCCTGGCCCACTCTTTTTTGCAAGGCAGTTACATACTTCCATTAATTGGCCAGTGTCCATTGCATCAACTTAATGCCACATCTTCTTTTCTTTTTTTTTATTTTCAGAGAAGTAAATGAAGACATGAATAGATTAAGCTTGTTAGTTGTTACTTATAAAAAAATTTTGAATTTTTTCAATTAAAAATCCAAAAAAAAAAAAAAAAAAAAAAAAAAAAAAACATGCGGATTCTCATATGATAGGGGTAGAAAATAACATAAAATAACTACTTGTCCTTGTTTACAGTCCAATCCCAAGGCCTTAACGTCATTTTACGCCAAGATTCAACTAAAAGTTAGCCTAACACAAAATCCGCATCAAATTGGACCCTCAAGGGCAAGGTAGTCACTATATGCACAAAAATTAAAAGCTTAGTTCAAAAAATACCAAATCCTGATACTCATTGATTGGAGAACATCATTAAAATAGATTTGCCCATACATGATAAATGTTAATTGATTTTAATTAGCCTTGATAAGAATTATTTATTTAATTAAAATTTTTAATTTTTAATAGTCCAAATCAGGGAATAGAAGTAAATATGCATACGTGTGACAGTTACATTTTGTTTGAGAGTTCATAAAAGGAATGGAAAGAATATACAATTACTAAATGTATTTTTTTTTTCTTAAATGAGTAAAATAATTTGATAATTCAAAAATCTAATTACTTTTATGGTCACATTAATCAAATAAGGACATAATTATTATAAAAATCATGCAATTATCCCTTAAAATTTTCAAAAATTCTCATTTCATCAAAAAAAAAAATATATATCTCCCTAGCTACTTTTAAATGTAAAAGTATCACGCCAAGAATCTTAAGCTTATGATTCAAATATTCCCTTCTCCCATTATTATAACTATCAAATTATAATAAAAAATAGAAAATTAATTACTCCTAATCACCATACTCACTAGTTCAATTATGTGAACTTTTGGACAATCTAAGCGGGAGATTCTTAAGGAAAATCTAGTGTAGATTGTGAATAGAAATGGAAGGAAGTGGCTTTGTGTTTCAGTCTTTTAGATTTCACAAAAGTTACATGAAAATGAACATGTTACTTTTTGAATGAAAATAAACTAAATACGTTAGCTTCTAATTGAAAAACTTCGAATTCATGAAGGGTTTCTTAAATCCATAAGGTAATAGGATTCTAAAATCCACCAAAGAGAAATGATAGACAAAAATATGTATTTTTTATAAATTTGATAACTGAATTGCTTTTAAGGCTACAATACGTTTAAATAGTAAAAAGAAAACCTAAGACTGCTAGAAAACACCCAGAAAACCCTAATTCACACTAATAAAGTAATTAGGTAACAAAATAGTAATTTTTACCAAAAAAATGGAAAATCTAAGATAATGTAAAAGTTGAAACTACTGTCTCTAAGAGACGTCCTAAAAAAACTGAACATTATCCTGACTTTTAAACTAAAAGTTATTAAGGAAACAAATATTCCTAAAAATGGTAAAATCATTATTTTTAGTGCCTTAATAGAGGAATTCAGCAAAATTAAGGCACACCTCGTGACATAGACATGAGTTTTGATTAGAAAATTGTTTCCCTTCGGCCATTTAAATTTCATGCAGTTATGACATCATTACCCTAATGAGTTCTACTAGCACCTCCAAATAGAGCCAAGATTTAAAGTTAAAGGGTAGTTTTGCCGTTGGCTATGTGTAGTGGCTAAGGTTCCTTTTTTCATGCATCTGCTACTAGATAAGGGAAAAATTATTTTGTTTAAAATTGGTTGATTGTGCCTTTTTTTTATAGCTTTACTGTTAGTAATTTTTGTTGTTAGGCTAATTTTTTGAGCTCTTGTATATTTTGTTTAGATTATCTATCTATAAATTTTTTTATGCTCTTAAAAAGGAGGAAAATTTTAGAGCTATAAACTTTTTTTTCAAATTGCTAATATGGTGAGTAGTTATTGATAAGTAAAAATATGAACCAATAAGAATAATTTGTAAAAAAGTCATAGAAAATTCTGTTGCTATAACATTACTCTTAAAAGAACCAATTATATTGATAATTAAGGGAGGCAAAATGTAATTTTATAAAACAAAATTGCTAAAGTAGTACATATGTATATACTAATATTTAAAAAAAAAATGGAGAAGCCATTGTCCCCCAAGATCAAAGAATATCTCCATCCCTACTAGCACCCCTTGATCTTGTGCAGTGATTTAAGCATTCTCGCTGCTCTAGGAAGGCTTGTAGTGTTTTACATAGTTTCGATAAGCTTGACACCCCCCCCCCCCCCCCCCCCCCACACACACACACACACACACACACACACACATATATAAAGTGATCTATACAAATACGGCACTAGAACACACACGCTTCACACGTATGGCACAAGTTGGTACACTTGTGCGTGATCATCAACATCAAATCAAGGTATTATAATTTGTTGAAATAAAATGAAATGTACTAAAGCACAACCCATGGACGACATTTTCTAAAATACAAACAATTAAATTTTATAAGACAATTTTTTTAAAAAAGTTTTATGAATTAATCTGAAATTTATGATGTTAAAAAAAATGTGTCAATTCAACTGAAAAGCCATTACTGTTCATTAAGGACGGAATCAATACACAATTTTTGTAAGAAATTATTTGGAAAAAGAAAGTTCATATTTTTTATTAGCAGTTTGTGATTTTGATACATATAAGTGAATTTCTTGTAACTAACAAAAATTTTTAAGTATAGGGACAAATTATCACCTTGGAAAAAGTATTTTCAACATGCCCTAAAGTAGAATTGTAAAGTTGTGATTTATAACTATGTTTTATGTTGGCTTTATTCCATGACAAAAAGTGTTATAATTGCTTTAATTTTGTTCCTTGTATTTTGTGGGATTTTATTGTATTGGGTTTAGTATTAAGTTGGTGAAAACTTAAGCTAAAATGAAGAATCAGTAAATTTCGCGAGAAGCTCGCGAGAAGCTAACCAATGAAAGAGCCATGTGAGGAGCACATGACTAGAAGCTAAAGAGTCATGCCAGGTTGTCAGTTTCACGAGTATCTCGCGGGTAAGGCCTTCCTGCGAGGTAGTCACAAAACATTCTGCCTGGAGGATTTTTAAGAGTGACTTTCTTACCTTCATCCATACTATATATACCCTCATTACCCACAAATGTATATAGGGCCATTCAGAGAGAAAAACCCTAGATATGTTTTCTATAATACACACCTATCTTTTTGAGAGAGAGCTACTCATCCTTAGTGAGAAATCATTGTAGCCTCTTCTCCATCCCTCTCTCATTGTCATATCTTGAGAGGAGATGTGTACCCAAACACAACTCATACCTATTCAGGGTGTAAAGAGTGTTTTGGAGTTTAGGAAGCTTTGGAGATTTACCAAAAGAAGCCGGTGAGGCTTGGTGGATGCAATCAGGCGTATTGCGGGATTCGGAAAGCTAAACAAGACACGGTTTCAAAAAGCCTTGTTAGAGTAGGAGTTTGGAGGGCTTAGGTATATCAGGTAGATTAGGCTTGGAAGGTCTCTTGCTAACTCATGTATCCCAACTGATTGTCTAATGGATCGATTTCCAATTGGAGGACAACGGAGAGGTTTTTCGCCGAGTTCTTCGATTTCCTCTTCAATAACACATCGGCGTATTATCTTGTGTTTGCATCTTTCTTCCTTACTCTTTTACATTCCATTTTACTATTGTGTTGCTTTGATTATGGATTAGAGTAGCTTGTTTGTTTATACAGTCGCTTTTACATTATTCCGCACTTAGTATTAAGTTTGTGTAAAATCAATTGAGCCGTAAATTTGGGGGTCTAAACAGCTCTTGTGTTTTCAACACATTTTCAAGCTTTCAAAAATTATGTTATTCAATCATTGCTCACTCCTCAATTTCAATTCTTTAATACAAAATCAATTTTAGTTCTCAATATATAATTATGTACTTACTAATTGATACGGTGCTTTAAAACTATGTGCTCTTCTAAATTATAGATTTTTTAAGCCTTACATTTTCCTTTCTAAGCACAACCTTTCAAACATTGCATTTTCAAGGTACTTAAAAATATGCACCTTTTCAAATTACCATATTTTTTCACACAAAAATTCCTATTATTTCACATTTGGAGAATTAGAGACGACACCATTAGAATTAGAGACGATACAGTATTATTTTTAAAGAAAAGAACTATTGCATTTTTTAAGATTATGAGTGAAATTTTTCTCAAAAAAAAAAAAAAAAAGATTAGGAGTCAGAGAACTTTAATGCATTTTTCTTTTATTAATACGATTCCCCTCTAGTTTGAATTATATTTATATTTTTCTTATATTGACTTACATGTGTTAGATATGTAAATTGACATTTATTTTTTAAATTAAATAAATATTTATATGCTTCAAAGTTTTAAAACTATTATTATACTCTAATCATGTAATTTACAATTTATTTAATAAAAAAATAAAATGTTATATTCAATGCACAAATCTCCTACTTTTGCGAGGTCTGCAAGAGGAGATTAGTAAACAACCCAAAATTTTCTTTTGCGAAGATTAATTTTTAGCTAAACTCAAATCCACAACCTTTCTAATTTATTTAAAGACTAACTTGATGTAGGTTTTTTTTTTTTTTTGTTAAGTATAAAATAACATATAGTAAATCATATTAAAAATAATTTATATATTTATATATTAATAATATATTTATTATTTTAAATGTTGATATATTTACCTTCTGACTCCAGCATACATTTTGCATATCAAATACCAAGCTTTGTTTACTACAGTGGAAAAATAAATGAAATAAAATTGTTTGGTTCGTGCTCAAGCACAGCTTCTTCAAACTGGCTTACTTCTAGTGGTATATCATGAATAAGTTAAAATTAAGATTCTAAATACTTCAAGCTAGAGTTTTTAAATTTTTTATCCGACGTCAGGATCATTCTTTCGTGTATCACAATTATTCAACTCATTTTGTCTAAAGCAAGAATGGAATAAATCGTTCTACCTTTTTTTTCCTAAAAAAGATAACTGTGAATAAGAAACATAAACAGTTTTACTTATGCTTGATCCCTGATGCAAAATATAGAAACATAAACAGTTTTATCACAAAAGTTTATTCGAAACTTGCTATATGTAGCTAGGTAATAAGATAAAAGACTATTTCACGCGAATCACATTTTAAGTTTTTACTGTTTGAAGCTCGATACAATATTGCACAATTAATCTGGTAGGGTAAACCAATACCTTGTTAAACTTTTTAATAATCTTAACAATAATTCAATACCTTTAACATTTAACATTCACGTCATTCATACTTCACTATTTTGAGGCGAAAAAATCTCCTTTAATTGATATATAGAAAGTTAGAAACTAATCTCACTGATCGTACTAGCTCATATTCTTTGAATTCAGTGCCACCGTTTCTCCAATTTTGGTGTAGTCAAATAACATTTCTTTCCGTTTTCACTAAAAAAAGAGACCCCAAATGGATATATTATTAGATAAGTACCGTAGCACAGAATATGACAAAGTATATATTTTTATGGCAAGAAAAATTAGAAAGACTAGGTTTATTGCAAAAGTGTGTCATAAAAATTTGCAATCTAAGTCAAGTCAGAAGGAACAAGTTGTGTGTACTGTATCATTGAACTGTTGTAGGGAATGTTTTTTTATTGCAAAAAGGGCCAAAAATACAAGAATGACCCAAATCCTCTCTCGGGTTCTTTAGAAGTGATTTTTTGTGGAGAGTCAAGCCCAAAATTCCAATTAATTGTATGATGAACAAAGGCTAATAAAGCTTTAACAAGAGAAAAATTGAAATGCCAATAACTGAAATCCAGAAAAATGCTTAAAAACAACAGGTCTAAAAATGTGAACTACAAACAACAAGAAGAGGAAATTAAGAGAAGTCATGAGGAAGAGAGGAAAGGTTCCCTTGTACTATTATTTCCACCCCTAAAGTTTCAGTACTAAGGGTAAAATGTAGCTAGTCATTTTTGAGCCGATGAGAGGCATTTAATATAGAGTTTGGTTTTTGGGTAGTAGAAGAGGCTTTTAGCCCCCATGACACTAATTTTGTATCTTGGCTTAAGTTGCTTTTGTTTAGGGAAGAGTTTGGCATGCAAGCATGATATGGGAAATAAAATGGCCCTAACTCAAGGGTTGTTGTTTCTTGATCATTGCAACTCTTGGGTATTGTATTTGGTGGCCAGAATAGCAGCTAGGCTAATTATAGTTTAGTAGCTGTGTGTGTGCAGTTTTGTTTTGTTTTTTTTTTTTTTTTTTTGGGTGGAAAAGAGAGCAAGGCAGCAAACTTTGGCTACAGACAGCAAAAACATAAGACCTCATTTTGGGGTGGAAATTTTTTGTACAAGACCTCCTCCATAGCCTAAGATTCCACCAACGTCCCTAACTCGCTTGGTAGCATATATGCATGGGCTAATAAGCTCATTCAAAAGTTCTGAAAGGAACCAACCTATACCTTCTAAGCCACAATCCCTCAATTTTCCCAATATATTACATGGGCTTGGATCATGCATAAAAGAAAAAATATATAATATAATACATGAATTGAGCTTGTAGAAAATGTGTCACGAAAATGAGTATCAACAATTATAAAATTATCAATTTTTCCAAAAGTTTGAGCTATTAGGAAATAGTAAATTTAATCATTTAACCATATAATTTTATCATTCCCTGTTATGTGTGGGCTCAAACTACATTTTAATAAGTGAGACCCAATACCTAAGATTTTAAATAGGAGGTAGAGTAGAAAATGTAGTGATCGAACTCAAAACCTCCTACTCTGATATTATGTTAATTAAGTAACTAATTGTATATTAGAAGAGTTGCATAATTTTTTATTTTTTATTTTTTTTTAGAAGGGTATCATAAAGCTGGTATAAAAGCAAAGACCAAAATAAAATTATGCATGTTTAAATATTGGACCTGTTAAAATGGATAAAGACATAAAAGCTAGTCATTATCAATACCTTATTCAGAAAAGTGTACCATATATGTAATGAAACCCAAGCAAGTTTCCCTTTTTTTGGTAAACAACCCCAAGCAAGTTTCAGTGTCTTTTATATCTGTTTCCACATATCTGGTAGATTAAATGTTAAACTTGTGATTTTATCAAGTCATAAAAAATATAGTTGATTAAGAAAAGTCAAAAGTGTGTATATTTATTCCCAACATTTAAATATTCGAATAGAACATGTTGGCCTAAAGTACATGCAGTAGTTGGTTTGTGATCTAGACAGTATCTAGACAGTAAGGAGTGTCTGCGGCTGATCTTTTAAGCTGCTTGTTCTTTGTAATATCTTTGTATTTATTTTCCAAAAATTCTTGCTTATTCATCCAAAGAAAAAAAAAAATGCAAGTGTCTTAAATTTCTCAAGCTAAGTTTCAACGCACTATCAAGTATATATAAATTAAATTCTAGAACTACATGGAACGTTGCCTAAGAGAAGCAGGGGAAACCAGCAGTGACCACGACCAACCTGCTGAGGAGGCACAGTCAGAGGGTTTCATTCCCAAAACGCTTGCTGGAAGACAGGTTTAAAACGGTAACGGAGGCAGGGGAAAATTTGATGAATCAATATCCAACCACAAATATACAGAAGGTTAATTATATTCTCTCTGCGACATGGCAATAATTAATTTCGAGATGAACTATAAACCAAGAGTGGCATCGTTCGGTCCTATCCATCATGGTAACCCAAACTACAAGCTAGGAGAGAAGTACAAGTTTATATTGACATTTGAGTTTGTCAGAGGTAGCGGAAACGATATATTGAACACTATCTACTAGAGTTTGTGCGTAATAGAAGTTAATTAGTGTGATTGTACCTTCTGATTTGATGTAATGCATGTGGATTTTAAAATAATTGGGTCAGCTAGAGTTTGTGCGTAATGTCTGTCAAGTGTTATATGTAATCAAGTTAAAAGATGAATATATACTGGCTTCTTTTTTTTTTTTTTTTTTTTTTTTTTATGAATATAGATGAACACATTCTTATCCAAAATGCTGCCTATTGATAATTTTAATCTTGCAACCAAAAAAAAAAAAAAAAAACAATTTGCGTTAGGTGAATTGCATCAACTTAATGCTACATTCTTATCAATGTACAGAAGTCCTGGGCTCTAACCCAACTTATCAAGGGGAAAATGATGGTCTCCATTTGAAATTGATCTATGATTCAAATTAAATTTTATAAATTTAAAAAAAGTGTACAAATTGTCAATCACTTAAAATTTTAAATGACAAGACAATTTGTAGAATGTTAAATCTAAAAAACAAATTGTGCAATGGAAAAAATAGAAAAAACTTGATGCAGAGAGGATCCTATGAGCACACTCTGAATACCGATGGTGGTTTATCTTTATTTATGTGGCCTATTAAGCCCAATGGCTTTTTTTTTTCTCTCTTTCTTTTTTCAGACAACTGAACGAAGTAGATTAGTAGATGAAATTTATTATCCAAAAGAAATGGTGAATTATTTCAATTAAAAATCCAAATATTTATTTTTTTTTAATTTCTGAAAATGTAAGCCCTCCATACAGGCTCGATGCAAAGAGGCAAAACAAATGAATAGGAAGAAGTGGTAAAAGAAATTAAATTTATTGGCTTGATTCCAGTGCTATTATTACTAACATAATCTGACAAGTTTTCTTTGAACCAAAAAAAAAAAAAAAATTCTGGCAGGTTTCAATCGGCATAACAGAACTCTTCCTCTTATAACATAATGAGTAGCCAAAAGAGAAAAGGCCACTGAAAATAACCTTAATAGATTCAATGACACAACGCTCATCCTCTTTAATGCTTTTCACTTTTATGTCCAGGTGCCTTAATCTAGCCACCATTCTTTCCTTGATATCTTCCACAGGCACTCCGGGCAGACTCGCAGAGCAACTAGGGAAGTTTCCTAAAAAACTTAATATCCTGTCAGACGAGAAGGGAATTGCATATAGAAAAGTGGGGATCCTGCAATTTCTCTCTTTCAGCTCCTCGTTGTTCAGATTTGAATCTTTCTGGTCCATGAAAACCATTTTGTCTACATCAAATGGGTGTTCTTCAACCTCAGCCAAAATCCCATAAGCCACTCGGTAACCAGGATTATAGGGCTTGTCATACTGAACAAGGCATCTAGAAAAGCCAGTGACAAAGAGAACCATGGCAGCCTGAACTGTGAAACTATCATTGCAAATCAACAAAGATTTAGGCTCCTAATGAATAACCTTAATAACTTTAGCTCGGTTGAACTTGACACCATTTGATATGCATTTTTGCTGTATTTTTTGCTTCAGCTGCTTCTGAATAACCCTTCCACAAAGATCTATCAAGGTCCTTCTCTGACAGATCATCAATAAACACAGCAGCTGCAGTCTCCAGAACAGGTAGTTGCAAGGCAATCAAGCACGTCGATGCACTCCTAACCATGTATGATGACAGCGCATGTGCTAGGCTAGAATACACATGAAGTTCACACAATGATTTACGCAACATGAACTTGTGTGTGGCATTCTAACAAATAGTTTGTGCGCAATACTGAATTAAAGCAATTTCAAGAGAATTGGATATTGTAATTTGGGTGCTGTACCTCTCTCATATATGTGTTGTACTCGTGTCTTACGAGGGACATCATACTGATTGTTTATTAATATAATTTTTCAAAAATTACTTGTGTCTTGTCCATACTTGACCTTTGTCCATATCCGTGCTTTCTAGGGCAGAACACACAAACAATATGAACAAGTATGAAAGCACCAAAGCCCTACTTCAAGATTTTGTTCATAACACATGCGTGAAAATAAGAGGTCATAAATCTGGACACCTAATAAAAAAAAATCACCAACAACATATAGTAAACACAATTTTTTCACAAAGTTTGCAAATCAAACAAATTGAAAAAGGTGTCACAAATATATTTTTGTGTTAATCAATTAGTGAGTAAAATCTCTGTTTTGATTCTTTTACAAAAGAATACTCATCTGATTCTATCTTCTTTGAACTTGACTTAAACAAGAAATCCTCTTGACTTCGGTTGGAAGATGAATCAAATTCTTAAGACAGAATTTCTCCAAAGCTTGGTCTTCTTGAAAACTTTCTTTGAACAAAAAATCCTCTTGACATTTCTTGACTTTGGTTGGAAGATGAATCGAATTCTTAAGACAGAATTTCTCCAAAGCTTAGTCTTCTTGAAAACTTTCTTTTAACAGGAAATCCTCTTGACTTTGGTTGGAAGATGAATCGAATTCTTAAAATTGAATTTTTCCAGAGCTTGGTCTTCTTGAAAACTTGGGGTTAAAAATGAGAGGGTGTCCTCTATTTAGAGTAGTTTCAAAGGATAAGCTCCACTTTGAATTGATATGCTTAAAGATATGTAGTAAAATCTGATTGGCCCAAATTTTCTTAGAGATAATTATCTCTATTTATTTATTTTGATAAAGATAATAATCAACAAAGATAAATAATTATCTCTATTTTATTTATTTATTTTAATAAAGATAATTATCCATAAATTTTTAATAGAAAATTTATCTTTATCTTATTTATTTATTTATTTATTTTAATAAAGATAATTATCCATAAATTTTTAATAAGAAATTTATCTTTATCTTGTGGGTCAAATGACACATGACAAATTTTAATATGTCAATGTGATGTCAATTTGGATGACACATGTCATCATTTGTTTAATTAATTTAATGACACGTAAATTTGAAATTCGTAACTAAATTTTGATATGGCATATTGTAATTGGCTTGCCAAATTTTTGCCTCCTACAAACATTTTCTAGCTCTACCTTTGCTTCAAAATAACACATCATACCATGCCAAACTAACGAGGTAAATAAAGTAAGAAGAAACACAAGCCTATTCACTGTATCATTCAACATTTGTGTATTATCTTTAATTTAATAGAAAAGATTATCCCTGTCCCCCGACTTGGTGTATTAGTAGAAAATGAGTCCAAATCTTCTGTCCCATTTTTCCTGCTCCACTCTATACTCCACTAATAAATACTTGCCACGTGTTCACCTAATTAATTAAATACTACTATTAATTAATAACTATAATATTAATAAGTTAATAATGATAGTATTTAATTAATTAGGTGAACACGTGACAAATATTTATTGGTGGAATATAGAGCGGAGTAGAAAAAGTGGGACAGAAGATTTAGACTCATAGAAAAGATGTTGAAATTACGCATGTTCGATCAACATCAATCTTTCATAATGGATAGTGACATAAAGCAAGTTTCGATTTATTTTGCATTTTTTAGATATATCATGTAGATTATATTCCAAGCTTGATATGTTAATCCATCATAAAATATAGTCGCTTTAGGAAAGTTTCTATATTCAAATAAGAACGACTGTCCTAATTTCTCAAGCTAAAGTTTCCACGTACTATGTCAAGAATAAATTACAGTAAATACGAGTTAGGACAGCAAACTTACAAAATTCAATTGCCTTCTTTGGTGCGAACTTTCATAGGCCGAAAAGGAGCATTTTGTTTCCATGGAGAAGTCCCATTCAAGGAGCAGCGGCATCACTGAGGAGCCCCAGGCGCGCAGCATTTCAATTGAAACTAGTCAAAATGATACCCTCGAGGCAAGGCTAAGGGAGGCCGAAGAAAATGCAATGAATCAATCTCAAACACCAAAGATACAGAAGGTTATATTCTTGCTGCGCGATAGCAACGATTTCAACAAGTATTATGAGCCAAAAGTGGTATCACTCGGTCCAATCCATCATGGTAAGCCAAATTACCAGCTAGGAGAGAATTACAAGCTACTATTGACAAATGAATTCATCAAAGGTAGCGGTATGAGCATGCAAGATTTATACCAGAAGGTTAAGGAGAAAATCAATGAACTGAGGACCTGCTTTGAGAAGGAGGTGACCAAGGACTATGATGATGAGGCCCTCACTTCGATTTTGTTCGTGGATGGCTGTGCAATATTACAGTACATATATTGTGCAATTAACGACAAGTTCAAAGAGTTGAATATAAAAACGGACAGTGTAGCATTTGGGCAACAAGATTTGTTCTTGCTAGAGAATCAACTTCCCTATCGTCTACTCACATGGTTGATGAGCTCGAGTGGGAAGGAAAAAGAATTGAGGGAATCAATTGAAACTTACATTGACTCGCACGTTAATGTACCAGAGGATCAGCCATCGAATTGGTTATCGTGGAGACTCTGCCAAAGATTGAAGCCACAACAAGCACAAAGTGCGAAAGTAGAAAGCCGCGACAAGGAGAAGCCACAAGATCATACCATATCAGTGGCTAAAGAGCCCGTCCATCTTCTTGACCATCTGAGGACACGAATGCTTCATGAACCAGGGTATGATGGAAAGGTTGGAAAAATCAACCAAAATATACAGAATGTCCAAAAGTGGCAATCCTATCGCAATGTCCAGGAGCTTAAAACGGCAGGTATCCATTTGAAACGTGGTAACAATAGTTACTTGAGTAATATATCATTCACTAAACAATTTCCTTTTCGTGGACAACTTCACCTTCCTCCATTTGTTGTGGATGACTCAACCAGGCCTAAGTTCCTGAACTTGATAGCATATGAAATGTGTCTGGATTTTGAAAATGATTTTGGGGTCACCTCTTATATATCCTTCCTCGATTCACTAATCGATGAAGCCAACGATGTTAAGATGCTAAGGAAAGCACAGATACTCCGCAATTTC
Source organism: Quercus ilex subsp. ballota (assembly GCA_032727855.1). Taxonomy (NCBI): domain Eukaryota; kingdom Viridiplantae; phylum Streptophyta; class Magnoliopsida; order Fagales; family Fagaceae; genus Quercus; species Quercus ilex. The sequence continues at coordinate 8,812,271 of CM064914.1, read as the reverse complement.
CTTGGCAGCGATGAAGAAGTGGCTAAACTCTTCAATGAGATAGGCACCGACTTGGTGCCTAACAACGAAATATACAGCAAAGTCAGATCACAAATTCAGAAGCACTATAGGAACAAGTGGATGACCTGGATAGCTCAAGCCTTTCACAACCATTTCAGCAGTCCCTGGACGTTCATGGCTTTCATTGGTGCATTGTTAGCACTTGCTCTAACTATCACTCAGACTTGGTATGCTGTCAACTCTCCCCCAGGACCCTGCGATAACTTCTGTAAAAACTTTACACCAAAGTAAATATGCAAAAGGTGAAATTTTATTTGCTGCTCTATTTCTAAGTGTGTCTAGATTGCTGAGAATTACATGATTTAATTTCTATGCCTTCTAGATAACCGTTTCCAAATAATAAGGTCATCCCAAAGCCATATCATCTTGTTAATTTGTTTATGGCTTGGCGTTGAAGTTTTCTTGAAATAAGTCAGGGTGATTTTACTTTCTAATTTGATGTAATATGTGTGGATTGGAAATAATTGTGTCTGAGTTTGTGCGTGATGTGTGTTAAAGTTTCATATGGAGTAATAAAGTTTCAAGATGAATATACTTGATTCAAATTCAAATATGTCTAATTTTGCAAAGCAAGGTGGCAGTAAACACAATTGTCTCTGTCCTTTTTCTGCAACAATATTAGTACATTGTAAGGCAGTTGCAAAGGACACTGTCAGTTGCATCAACCATATGCCACATTATCGTCATTGCAGTAAGCGTGGCTGTTTGAGTAATGAGGGAGCATTATCTTCTGAATATATTGTTGGCCTAATACAATTCTTGTAAGAATTCTTTGGAAAAAAAAACTTCAGAATATATTGTTGTTTGCAATTGGTGATTTCGTTGCATGCAGGTGAATTTCTTATAACCCAATAGAAAACTCTTTTAAGCAGGGGGCACATTATTACCTTGAAGAAAGCATTTTCAACACGCCCTCAAGTTGAATTATGTTTTTTGATCATTGTTTTCTGTTCAATTTCTTCGATAAAACATTTATTTACTAAAAATATAATTATATTCCTACTTGATACAGTGGTTTAAAGCTGCACCTTTTCAAATTACAGTTTTTGAAGCCTCACTTTTTTCTTTTTTTCCCCTTAAGCACAACAATTTCAAACAATTCATTTTCAATAAACTTATAAATATTCACTTTTTGAATTTTTGAATTTTTTTTTAAATTCAAAAGCAAAATCCCATTTTTTATTTTGCATTTGGAGAATTAGAGATGAAACTATATTGTCCTTATATTAACTTGTATATGTTCAGATACGTAAAGTGACATTTATTTTAAGCAAAAATGCAAAACACAGGTCTAAATATGCCCAAAATTAATTACAGTTTCTAACTTTTTACTTTTTAATTTTATTCAATTCAATCCTCTAAATTTCAACTTGATTCAAATCAATACTCCCGTTAGTTTTTGTTAGAATTGTGCCATTAGTGACCTCAAAACTACTTCATTTTAGGTTTTACAATTAAAATAAATCCAAAAAGCTTATAAAAATATTTTTTCCAGAATAAATAAATTAAAAAGACATTGATATATTTTACCAAAAATATCCAGCAAATTTTCCCTAGCAATCCAGAAAACTTTCCACGCAACCAAACAAACTAAAGAAAAATCAAATCACAACACGAAAAAATTTAGAAACAAAAATTTACATCGCCAGTGAAAGAAACACCATCTAATAACAAGAACAATACTAAAATCAGCCAAAGAAACCCAGATCTAGAACAATTTTATATAGATATATATATATATATATATATTATATATATAAAAATTGCTTCCCACATCGAATCCGGCGACGCCGAACCCTGAAATGCGTGGATCAACCTCACTTGGCTGCAAATCTTAAAGAAGTCGGGTACAGGAACACACAAATCTCCGGTATGTTTTGTAGATCCGAACCCATTCTTGTCGACCCATTTGTCAAGTTCAATAGCTTCGCCTCCCCTCTCTCAGCGTAAACCGTTCAGGTCATGCTTTTGGTGTAGAGAAAAAAAATTTCTTTCGAGTGCTTTGGACTTTTGCGAATGGAGTTTGGTTTGAATGTGCTGAAATTGTGTGTATAGATTAGTTTGGTTTGATGCATATTGAATTTTTAGGTTTTTTTTTTTTTTTTTTTTTTTTTTTTTTTTTTTTTTTTATGGTGCGAAAATGATTCTAAAAAAAAAATAGTTGGGAAAATGTTTTCTTATTTTTATTTCATAGTATTCTGGAATTTTTTTTTTTTAATTAAAGAAAATTAAAAAATCAAAACAACAAAGTTTTGGGAGCTACTAATGAGGATACTTACAAAGTACTGAATTGAATAAAAATGAAATTAAAAAACTAAAATGGATTTTGGTCAAATTTCAAATGTGTTTTTTTGCATTTTAGCCTCTATTTTAAGTTAAATAAATCTATATTGTTGTAAATGTATGAAATTACAAGAATGTGTGATGTTACTTTCATAAAGGAATGGAGTTATATTCTTTAATGCATGGCGTTGCATTCTTAAGATTTCTCTCCATCTAATTCTTAACATGTGTATATATGTGTGGGTGAGAGAGCTAATTACAAAGGAAGACACAGTTGTATTAAAGATAGATAATAATTTACATGAATGGCCACTTAAAAGAATAAAGTTTATATAATATCATCTCTATGCATTTCTTTATCTTTTTAATATTCATTTTAATTTATAATACGTTATCAGCACGAGTCTCTATCCAATTTTGAAAGTATGTTGTATTTCAATTGTTCTTCAAACATCAAAGATTATTTGTATAGTTCTCTTAACTCACTGTAAGTTTTCTTTTTATGAATTAATAATTATCATATTTATTTGTCATTACATTATTTTATGCTTAAAATTTTTAGTGTTTATTTAATGGATTAGAATCTTATTGGTTTCTTGCTAAATATAAGATTATTTTTATTTTTATCTTAAGCATATTAAATTTTAATGTGACACATGTCTATTAATTTTTTATATAAATTAATAAAATAATTATGTATCAAGCATCTTTGATGAGATCTGTAAGGTTGAATTTATTCAATTATTTTGTTGGCTTTATTCCATGCAAAATTTGCTTGTAATTCAGTATTTAGAAACCCTGTATTTAGATGGGAATCATGTAAAGGTAGTGTATAAGAGAGTGTGAAGAAAAGCTCAAGAGTGTGCACTCAAGAAGAGCCTTGTGACTGGATCTCGCGACTGGCAAGTCACCAAAGATGGCACACGTGTGAAGCATGCAGGGAGAGCTGAAGGGTCATGCCAGCTATTGCATTACAGGAAAAAACCTCCAATCTGGTCAGGCAGTTAGCTCGCGACTCAAACTCACAACTCATTCTAGTCGCGAGCTCAAGTCACCAGAATACCCTGTTTGGTTGTAACTGACTCTTCGCATTCCTCATAGACCCTACTATAAATACCCTTATACCAACGAAATGTTGAGAGTTTCCAGAGAGAATTTTGAGAGAGAAACCCTAGAGAAAAACAAGATTGACTCATCCACAATCTTCATCCTTGAATTCTCCAAATTCCTCTACTCTCACCTTCTCTATTGACATATCCTTGAGAGGTACATTAGCCAAATCATTATCTCACCATACCCATATTTGTAAGAAGGTTTTTTGGTGCTTGGAAAGCAGTTCAAAAAAGACCAATTTATTTTGGTTGATGCAATGGGCGATTGCGGGATCCGGTAAGCTAGAAAAGACAAGGTTTGGCGTAACCCTATTGGAGCAAAAAGCTTAGAGGGCTTAGGTGCATTGGGTAGATTAGGCTTGGAGGGTCTTCTGCTATTCATGTATCTCAACTTTATTCTCTAGTGGATTATTAACCGCTTGGAAGGTGACAGAGAGGGTTTTCGCCGAGAACTTCGGTTTCCTCTTCAATAACACATCACTGTGTTGTCTTTCTGTTTGCATCTCTCCTCCCTTAATCTTTGCATTTAATTACTGCTATGGTTGTGATTAATTTCGGTTTAGATTGTTTTACTAATTCTTTTTTAGCTTATTTTCATATTCCGCACATACATTATTTGATTATAAGCTTGTGTTAGTAATTTGTGAATTAGGGGTCTAAACATTCATAAATGTTTTACACACTAATTGAACATTCAATTGGTATCAGAGCGGGTGCACTTGCTGTGGTTTTATTACCTAACTGCGATCCTTAACCCCATTGAGATGGATCGATCTCAATCTCAATGCTCCACCATATTTTGTTGGAAGCAACTATGCATTTTAGAAAGTCCGCATGAGGGCATTTCTATGTTCAATTGATGAAAGTGTTTGGGATGTAGTAGATGTAGGATGGACTAGGCCAGAGGCCGCTAAATCCACATGGGATAAGGCAGCTCTTGCGGCAGTAAATGCAAATAGCAAGGCACTAAATGCTATTTTTGTGGTGTATCTCCAAATGAGTTTTACAGGATATCTCATGTCACAATTGCCAAGGAGGTGTGACAAATATTGGAGACCACATATGAAGGCACCAAGAAGGTGAAGGATACTAAGTTGCAAATGCTAACCACTTGATTTAAAGAGCTGAAAATGAGTGAAGACGAGTCATTCGACTCATTCTATGGCAAGCTAAATGAGGTGGTTATTGGCAAGTTCAACTTGGGTGAAAAGACGATGGACTCAAAGATAGTGAGGAAAATCTTTCGATCATTGCCGAAGAGCTTTCGTGCAAAGGTTACAGCAATTGAAGAAGGCAAGGACCTTGATGATATCAAAGTTCAAGAACTAATTGGCTTACTTCAAACTTACGAGCTGTCATTGCCATCACAAAGGAAGAGCAAATCCCTTGCTCTTAAGAGGATTAATGAGAGGGTGGAAGCTCACGACTCATCGGTTGAGGATAAGATCAAGAAAGATGTGGCATATCTGGTGACGAATTTTCGGAAGTTCTTGAAGTTCAAGAAGAATGGAAAATTTGCTGAGAAGGGAAAATTCCCAAGTTTCAAAAAGGAGAAAAAGGACTTAAAGAGGAAAGATGGGAAGGAGTTTCAATCTTCTCAAGGAATCACGTGCTTCGAATGCAACGGTCATGGACATCTCAAGAAAGTGTCCAACAATTTGAGAGGGAAGGGTAAAGTGTATGCCACTACTCTCAGTGACACCAACTCCTCTAATTTAAATTCAGATGAAAGCTGTGATGGAGAGGGAAACTTCTCTGCATTCATGAACATTACTCTGTGGACTCTTCGAGTGATTTGAGTGTGCTAGTGGAAGAGCTTGGTGAGCACACTGAATTGGAGTCAATGGGGATAGTAGAGGAATCCAATGATGAGAAAGATGAAAGAACAGTGGGACTACAATACACCTACAATTTCCTCCTTGAGAAGACCGGTGAATATGCAAAAGTGGCTAAAGCAGCCGTTAAGAAAATGAAGAGAGTAGAGCAAGACTACAAGAGTCTTTTAGTATGATACAAGGAGACTAAGTGTGAAGTCGAGACGTTGAATGGAGAGCTGACCAAAGCCCACTCAAAGATAAAATTTCTTGAGCTTGAGGTGATTCAAGCTAATGCTAAAGTGGAACGGGTCTCCTCCAAGAAGCTTGATGAAGTGCTTGCTCATCAAAAACCTTTCTTCGACAAAAGCGGATTGGGATACACCGGAGAGAGCAGTTTGAGTGTCAAAGTGTCCAAGGATATGAAGTTTATGAAAGCTAAGGAACCAGTGGTAGAAACTTCAATTGTCGAGAAAGTGAAGCCGAAGAAGAAGCGAAATATGACTGACCGAAGGTTTTTGACTAAGCCTCCGATCAGTGGTCAAACCTAAGGCTAAAGGGAAATCACTCCCAAAGTCACAAAGAGATCCGAGAACTCAACATTTCTGCCATCACTGTGGAATTCAAGGACACCAGACCGAATTGTCGTAAGCTTTGGGCATTAAAGAATGGCAACTATCAAAGGCCAAGTGGACAAAGAAAGGATAAAGGGAACCCTAAGTAATCGAAAGGGGGAGAAGTTGTCTCTAACATTGGAGATGTAATGAAGATGATTGATGCATTCACCGCCTGCTTGACAAGCTTCAACAAAAGGTTTGAAAGCCAAAACAATAGTATCCAATCCTCTAGGGATATCACCCCAAACGCACGTGTCGTGTGGGTGAAGAGGGGTACTCATGCATAAGCATTACAACATATCCATGCATTAATACTTCCTATGCTCTGTGACTTTGATTGGTTGTGTGCTTTTTGCTATCGTTCCATCATGTGTTGAAAATTGTGTTTGTTTGCTACTTGTTTTGAATGTTTTTACATTTTTTTTATCAATCTTTACTTGTTTTTGTGTCAAAAATCCAAAAACACATAAAAAGTAAAAAATCCAAAAAGTTTGATCAGCATTATTGTGTATTGTCACAAGCATGTTTTGCCTTGTACCTTTGTACTAATGGCTTTATGCATTTACGAGCGTAACTTGTTCTTTGTGCACTCATATCATTGTGAGAAAAATCTTGACATCTATGTGACTGTTGTAAATAGATCTTTAAACTTGTCATGAATGATTAGTCAATGGTTTTGCTGATATTGAAACTTGCATAGACTTGTGCCTATATATCTTCCCACTCTTTTATTTATTTATTTTTTGCTTAAAGAGCTCAACAAATATAAATCTTAAAATGAAAAGAGATAATAAGTTGCAAAAGCCATCGCACATACTAGTATTTGACTAGGAAAAATGGAAAGCGACTTTTATGAAAAATGTATGATGCCCAAAAAGCCAAAGGCTTGTTCATCAAATTGAAATATCAAAATTTTCAGGCATCAATCTCAAAATGAGATGTATTGATTCAAAATGATCAAATGTTATGATGTTTATAGTATTTATAACTCTTAGTATTTACATTGTGCTACTATTTAAAGCTTTTGGTACTTTGGTTTATATATTTCAATTGTTACTTAGTACTTGATTTGTACCCATGCTTTGTAGCTTAGTACTTGTTGTTAATGTTATGCATTTCTTTAAGTACATCACTCTTGTGCCATTGTTGGATTTTATGTCCTTGATGCAATTACCTTGTGTTGTTGTGGGTTGACTTTGTTTGTTTTCCCAATTGACATGGACCATAAACATTCTTCTCAATCTTTCCAAACTTTGGCAAACCAACCACTGCTTCAAGCTTTGAGACCTTTGCCACTTGTTTGTAATTTGCATGCCCAAATCATTGATGCCATAACTCCAAAAGGTTCACTCGAGCACTTCGGCATGCTATGCTTGGTTTGGGAATAACACCATAGCAATTATCGGTAGTCCTAAGTCCCTTCAATACTTGAACACCTTCTTCATTTAGGATTAGGCACCCTTTCTTTGAAAATTGAACTAAGAAGTCTTCATCGAATATTTGAGTTATACTCAACAAGTTCACTTTTAATCCTTTAATGTACAGAACATCAGTCAATAGGGGAAGTCCTGGAATATCAACGGTTTCCTTTCCAAGAACTTAAGAGTGGCTACTATCTCCAAATGTCACAAAGCCATCTTCCTTCTCCTTAAGAGTTTTGAACAACGATTTTTCTCCAGTCATATGCCTTGAACAACCGTTGTCAAGATACCACAAACATGAATTAATCACTATTAGTATGGTATGAACAAAAAGACAAGCATGAGATAGGCATTCTTGACCATCAAAGCAAGACTCATCTTTCTTTACTTCATTTATAGATGAGTGAAGCTTTCTTTTCAAACAATCAAGTTTATCACGCAAGAGTCTATTCCTTCTCTTATATTTATCAATTAGGGAATTCAACTCACACAAGCTATTATGAATATCATGATTCCTATGTACTAAGGATTTCAGCATGTGTATAAAAATTCTAGCATGTTTCTCTAATCTGAATAACTCTAAAAGCTCATTACTGGGACAATTTCCAAATATGCTCATAGAGTCATTTTCACAAACACTTTTACTACGCTTCATGTTGGCCTTTGCCATAACACTATCCATAGCAAGCCAAAGGGTCTAGGATTACACTTAGGTACTGAAACCAAACAAGTGTGTCCGCTCTGATACCAATTGAAAGCTCGAAAAATGTTTTAAAAACACAAGAGTTGTTTAGACCCCCAAATTAAATATTACGGCTCGATTGATTTTACTATAACTTATACTAAGTGCGGAATAGAGTAAATGCAAGCGAATAAACAATATAACTACTCTAAGCCATAATCATTAAAACACAGCAGTAAAATAAAAGCTAAAAGAGTAGAGAAGAAGAATGCAAACACAAGATAACACGCGATGTGTTACCGAAGATGAAACTGAAATACTCGGTGTAAAACCTCTCTACCGCCCTCCAAGCGGTAAATCGATCCACTAGACAATTAGTTGGTATACATGAATAGCAAGAGACCCTCCAAGCTCCTACTCCAACAAGGCTTCTCGGAACCGTGTCTTGTCTAACTCTCCGAATCCTGCAATATGTCCGATTGCATCTGCCAAAACTTGGCTTCTTCCAATGCTTCCCAGCAATACCAAAACCTCACTTGACACTCAGTATAGGTGTGGTAAGTGTTTGGGCTAGCAACCTCTCAATGATATGGAAATGGAGAGATAGGAGTTGAGAAAAAACCACAATGGATTGTGTAGAGAAATGTGGGTATAATAATCTCTAACTCTCAATGTTTATGGCTAGGGTTTTCTCTCAGAATCACTCATCAACATCTGTGGGTAATGAGGGTATATATAGTGTGGGTATAGATAGTGTGTATCAGATATGACAGTCTAGCCAAACAGAATATTTCGCAAGTATCTCGCGGGAATGCCTTACTCGCGAGACACTCGCGAAAACCAGCTATCACCAACCTATCCTGACTCTTCGCATTCCAATCATGTGCAGGGCATATGCTTCACTTTGCGGGTAAGCTTCTCGCGAGATAGCCGCAAAAACATCTTTAGTCTTCAATAACTTTAAGTCTTCACACACTCTCTCTCTCATACAACCCTTACAAGAAATCCCACATAAAATATAGGGTACATAAGATTAAACATAATTACAATCAAATTTGGCATGGAATTAAAGCCAACATAAAATAGTTGTAAATCACAACTTTGCAGTTGTTATGGCTAGAAATATCATGCTTCACAAAGTTTTAAGCTCTAGATGGGACATACTTCTTTGATATGATAATGGCTCTTATGGCCAAGGCCAATTATGTTTACTAGTGTTTTCTATGGATTAAGTTGTTGCTTTAGTTAGTGTGTAATAGTAATGTCGCGGAAGTTATAAGAAAATAAACATGTTGCTTTTTGAATGGAGAAAAAAAAAAACATTAGCTTCTAAATGAAAAAAGAAACAAAACACGTTAGCTTCTTAATGAAAACCTTTACTCCACGAGGGGTCCATTAAATCCATGAGGTGATAGGGTTTTGGAATCCACTAGAAAAAAATAGACAAATTCTGTACTTTTATAAATCTGAAAACTAAACTACCCTAGAAGCTACAATATGTTTAAATAGTAAAAAGAAACCCTGGGACGGCTAGGAAAACGCTCAAAAACCCTAATTCATACTAATCACATAATTAGGTGGCGAAATAGCAGGTTTTGCAAAAAAATTGCAAATTTGAAATAATTGCGGAAATTGAAAATACAGTCTCTAAGAGACGCCCCAAAATAAATGGGACCATATTCTAACTTTTAAATTAAAAGTTATTAAAGGACAAAAATATTACTATAAAGAGCAAAAACACTATTTTCGCAGCTTTAACGAAGAAATTTGCCTAAATTTAGGCAACGCTTGAGGTTTTGAGTCTGGATCAGAATGTTATTTCTCTTCAACCTACCAAATTTCATGCAATTTCAAAATCGTCACCCTGATAGCCTCTACTGGCATTCACCTTGATCCTACTCCGTAACTTTTAGCGCCCTTGCTGCTCCAAGAAGATTTGTACTATATGTTCTACATTAGATAGAAGTACTAGATGGAATTTTGTTGTTCTCTTGTTTGCAGGTTGTAGCCAGAAGAGTTGACTCTGTTTTTATCTGAGTGTGTAGACTTACTGTCATTTGTTATATGAAATTACACAATTCTCAAAAAGAAAAAAAAAACATATATTAAATCATTTTGAAAGTTTTCTTTATATTTATATCATATATAACATTATTAATTTAGAGGTTATTTTTATATTTAAATTTTGATATATTTACCTTCGTCTCCAACAGAAATTTCTGACTCCGACACATTGTTCGTTCAACTTGAGTTATAAAACAAGTCAAAACTTCACAAAATTTTGTACACTTAATTAGTTCTAGTGGTCTATCAATAAGCTCAAATTAAGATTCTGAATTCTTCAAGCTAGAGTTTCAATCCGTCACAATCAATCTTTTGTGTATCACAAAATATATATATATATATATATATATATATATATATATATCGCTCTACCTTTTGTTCCCTGAAAAAGTTAACCGTGAATAAGAAGCATAAACAGTTTTACTTGTGCTTGATACCATGCTTGATGCAAAAGATAGAAACAAAAACAGTTTTGTGGCAAAAGTTTATCCGAAACTTGCTATGTAGGTAAAGGCAGCTTCACGTGTATCACATTTTTACTTTTTATTGTTTGAAGCGGATACATTGCATAATTAATCTGATCGAAATCTCCTGGCCGGTTCAACCAATTCCTATTTAAAATCTTTAAACAATCTAAATATAATTCTATATATACCTTAACATTTCACATTCACAAATTCTCAACAACCAAAAAAAAAAAAACATTTCACATTCACATCATTCATACTTCACTAATAATGAAATCCTTATAATCACAAGTGATCCAAAATTTTAGCGGATGGAAGGACAAAATTTAAAACAAGAAGTGAAATAAAAAAATAACGTATCTATAATCATTAACCAATACTCACTTCTTTCATTAAAAGGACCATTGAACTACTTTTTTTTTTTCTTGGGTAGGGGCTCCTATATATATTTTTGTAAGCCAATCACTTCAATTGCCCCTAGGCATAACATAAAAATTTTTTTTAAGTCCACATATATATAAAAGATTAAGATTAACAGCAAGCTTTATAACTCAGTGGCATAGCCTACTCTCCTCTATTAGGAGAGTCAGTGTTCGAATTCTCTCTCCTTATTGTTATAACTAGGATTGCAAATTAACCAAATTGTTTATAAATAGTTCGAGCTCGTTCGTGAAAAAAAACTATGTTAAAACCCAATTTTAGGCTCAATTATTAAACAAATCAAGCTCAAACATAATAATGTGATCGTGAACATGATGCTCAATTTGACTATAACAAATATTATAGTTTAATATGTATAATTATCTAAAAATATATTTCTACATACTTGAAAAAAATTATTATTTGTAGTTTATTGACAATATAATTAGTCGATTCTTAGTAAAATTTAATCATTATATATGAAAAATTAAAATATTTTAGTCAAGATTTTTCTATATATATATATATTTATATATGAAAAAAGAAGCTTATGAACAAACTTGAACATGTGATTTTCTATATGATAAGCTCGAGTTTGGCTCATGTTCGAAATAAAAAATAAAAAAGTCTAAACTTAATGATTGGCTCAACTCAACTTGGCTTGGTAATTTATAGCCTTAGTTGTAACTATGGAATTATACAAAATAAAAAATAAAACAACCACAACCCTCAGAAAAACAATGTATAACTCTGATTTTACGCAAAAATATAATATAATATAATATATCATGGTTTTAAAAACATGTACGGTCAAAAAACCGAGTTTGGCTTCAATTCTCAGTTTTTGGAAATTTTACTAAATCGGATTGGTGACTGGTTCTTGGTTGAACCGGTTGGTCCGGTCCAATTTTTAAGGTAGTAAAATATATATATATATATATATATATGTATATATAGACACACTTTTCATAGAAAAGATGATCCCCGACTTGGTATGTTAGTAGATAGCATAAACCCTTTTTTTTAGGAATGAAGAATTGAACAATGTGAAGGATAGATTCTTCTCCAAAAAAACATGTAGTGTAGATTGTACTATTTGTATATACAAATAATTTTCCTATTCAGAAAAGTGTACCACGTTAATGAACGTGATAAGCAAAGTATCATTTCCTTTATTTGTATTTTTTAGTATATTGTATTTTAAATTCCAATCCCGGTATATTTATTCATCATAAAAACTACTTGGTTTAGGAATGTTTCTACATTCAAATAAGAGCAAGAGCCCTAAATTTCTCACGCTAAAGTTTCCACCTAGTAAACTAAATACGAGGAAGGACAGTAAACTTACAAAATTCAATTCTCTTTCTTTGGTACAAACTTGCTATGGCCGGGAAGGAGCATGTTGTTTCTATGGAGGGATTTTTCGGAAGAGAAGGCGGTGAAACAAGCAGCGGTGTCACTGAGGACGCCCAGACGTACAGCATTTCTATTGAATCTACTACCCTGGAGGCAAGGATTGATGCAGTAATGGAGGCAAGAAAAAATTTAACACCATCTCCAACACCAAAGATACAAAAGGTTATATTCTTGCTGCGAGATCACAAGGATTTCCAGAAGCTCTATGAGCCAAGAGCAGTATCACTCGGTCCTATCCATAATGGTGGTAAGAAGTACAAGCTAGGAGAGACGTACAAGCTTATGTTGACATGTGAGTTCGTCAAAGGTAGCAAAGAGATGATAAACGATTTGTACAAGAAGATTGGGGAAAAGATCAAGGAACTGAAGGAGTGCTTCGAGAAGGAAGTGATCGAAGACTATAAGGATGAGGACCTCATTTGGTTGTTGTTGGTGGACGGCTGCGCAATACTACAATACATAGACTGCGCAGCTAACAACAGCTTCGAAGAGTTGAAGATAAAACCCGACAGCTTAGCCTTTACACAACAGGATTTGTTTTTGCTTGAGAACCAGCTTCCCTATCGTCTGCTCAATTGGTTGATGACCTGGAGTGCGAATGAAGACAAGTTGGGGAAATCAATTGACACTTACATTATAAATCTCGTTACGGTACCACCTCCAGACGATCAATCAGCAATTTTCAGCTGGAAATGGCTAAGTTCGTTGTCGTGGCGTTGCTCGCAACACGCAGAAAAAGAATAAACAACCCAGAGAAACAGCCCAGAGACACCACTGCAAGAGGACCCCATCCATCTTCTCGATCTTCTGAGGAAACGTCTCTTGGATAGTCATCAACGAAGCGACAACCCAAAGAAATCAAATGAGAATGGCCAAATAACTTGGCAGTCCTATCGCAATGTTCAGGAGCTTCGATCAGCAGGTATTCTTGTGGAACGAACTAAAAAGGAAAATAGTTGCTTGAGGGACATATGTTTTACTAAACTCTGTTGTTTGGGATACCTTTGGCTTCCTCCAATAACTGTTGATGACTCAACAAGGCCAATGTTCTTGAACTTGATAGCCTACGAGATGTGTCTAGATTTCCAAAATGACTTTGCGATCACCTCTTACGTATCCTTCCTCGATTCACTGATCGATGAACCCAGCGATGTTAAGTTGCTAAGGAATGCAGGAATACTCTACAACTACCTTGGCAGCGATGATGAAGTGGCTCAAGTCTTCAATGAGATAGGTACCGACTTGGTGCCTAACATCGAAATATACAGTGATGTCAAAAGAAAAATTCAGAACCTCTACAAGAAGCAGGGTAGGACCTGGATAGCTCAAGTCTTTCACGAACATTTCAACAGTCCCTGGACGCTCACGGCCTTCTTTGGCGCATTGTTAGTACTTGCTCTAACTATCATTCAGACTTGGTATGCTGTCGACTCTTCCTGCGATAACTTATGCAAGAAATTGACACCAGACAAAATATGCAAAAGCTAAAATTTTATTTGCTGTTCTCTTTCCAAGTGTGTCTAGCTAGCTGAGAATTACGTGGTTTCTACGCCTTTCAGACCACTGTTTCCAAATAATAAGGCCTTAGGGATTCTACGAGCAAAAATAATTAGAACCACACACTTTCACACATAATTTGTCGCAGCTTTCTTATATGTCATAATATGAATAGTTGTTTGTCATCATTACTGTATTACATGGATTCTCTATTTTTTCTTTATCATTCATAACTTATCATATTGCACAGTTATGACAAAATATGTGTAAAAATATGTAGTAATAGCATTATTGTTGTACGAGTCATGATTTCCATGGGTTTTCCCATACGGAGTCATCTTTTTAATTTGTTTAACTTGGTATTGTTGTTTTCTTGCAAGTACAAAATAATTGTGTGTTGATGAATGGAAATAATTGTGTCAGAGTTTGTGCGTGATAAGTGTTTAAGTGTTATATGTAATAAAGTTTAAAGATTAATATATACTTCATCCAAATTCACACGTGTCTGGCCTATATATGTTATGATCTACTAATTTTGCAAAGCAGGGTCGCAGTAGACACAGTTCTCTCGGTCCTCTCTTTTTAATTTGCAGCGTGCAATATTAATACAGTGCAAGGCATCAGTTGCATTGCCTATGGTCAAATGCATCAACTTAATTAATGCCACAAGTTTTGATTCCTAAGCCCAAAAGATGAATGGGTTAATGCCCAAAGAGTCCAATGCAATGAATTTGTAAAGAGTGGGCTTAAGAGATAGGTTTCAATGAATCAAACAACACGCACAATGAATCAAAGATAGTAAGAAAGTAAAGAAAAACAAGCTCCGTGCAAAGAAACCCTTCCTCGGCAAAATCCAAGGAGAGTGGTCCTTATGTATATTTCTTTTAAACTGGGGTGCACTTTCAGTTCCTATTGCTACAATGTTTTCTCTACAAATTTTCTGATCCCCTCTCCCTGGAGGGTCTCTTACATTATATAGCTCCCTTTAGATGATCTTGGCCCTCTATTTATTGATCGTCCAGGCCACTACTTGAGTGCTTATCCCATCGGACACCTTCCCAAACCCCTTGTGAGTTGCGGCAGCCAAAACAGCACTGTTCAGGGGTTTTTTCCACATAAATGCAGCTAGGAGTTTTGGTGGGATGCATTAAATGTGGTGGCAGCCACCATCCCTTTAGTCATGTCAGGGTTAACCCCTTCTACGAAACTCTTTCTCTACAATATGACCTCCTCTAGTAATGTGCTATTGACGTGGCCTTACTGTCCAAGGGTGTGACCTCCTCGGCACGATAATGGCCCCCTCGGCCATGGGTATGACACGTGGCGTAATTACCTTATGTAAATTCCTGTACCCCACACTCGTCATTGCACAAAAGTTGTGGCGGGTATTTGAGTAATGAGGGGGGATTATCTTCATTTCTGTGGCTAAGCTCAGTGAGTTTTTTTATTATTATTCTTTCTGAATGAAGGAGATGAATAGATAAACTATTACTTACAAGAAATGTTGAATTATTTCAATTAAAAATCCAAATAGAAAATAAATAAATAAATAAATTTTCATGTGGATGCTCATGATAGGGATAGCAAATTAAATAACATAAAACAATTATCCTTGTTGACAGTCCAAGCCCAAAGGCTTAATGTCATTTTAAGCAGTCATTTAACTTACAAGTTGTCCTCCAATCAAAAAAAAAAAAAAAACTTACAAGTTGTCCTAACACAATTTTTCTAAGAACTTCTTTGAAAAAAAAAAAAATCAGAATTGATTATTGTTTGCAGTTTGTGGTTTTATTGCATAGATATGTGACTTCTTGTAACCCAGCAGCAAACTTTTTAAAGTAGGGGCTAATTATATATCACCTTGAAGAAAGTAATTTGAACACGCCCTAAAGTCAAATTATGTTTTCTGATTGTTTCCTACTCAATTTCTTCGATACAACATCGATTTAGATCTAAATATATAATTATGTGCCTACTTAATACAATTGTTTAAAACTACACTTTTTCTAATTACAGATTTTTAAGCCTAACTTTTTCTTTTTTTCTAAGCAAAACACATTACATTTTCAAGAAACTTAAGAATATGCACTTTTTCATAAGCAAAATCTTTTTTTTTTCTTTTTTCTTTTTTTCTTTTGGAGAATTAGAGATGACACTATATTACTTTTAGAAGATAATAAGTGTAAGGACGCCGTTTGAGTCCTAAGCCCAAAAAGTAAGTGGATCTAGGTCCAATGAGCCCAATACAATGAATTTGTAGAGAGTGGGTTAGAAAACTAGGTTCTAATGAGTTGGGTAGCAATTATAATAGATCCAGATGACAATAAATTAAAAGTAAACTGGTTTTATCTAAAGCAAATCGCTATCGGCACAATCCGAGGAGATCAGTTCTTGTATATATTACTTTGAAGTTGGTTACAAATATAGTTCTAATTGCTACAATGTTTCTTTCTTAATTCTCCGATCCTTTTCTCTTAGGGGCTCCCTCCTATTTTATACTATCTCCCTCTTTTCATCTTTACCCTCCACATGGACATTAGATTGCTTGTATTGATCCTTATCTTATCAGCACCCTCCTAAAATCTTTGGGGGTAGCTGTAAGGCTGAAAAAACAATATTCAGATATCACTTTCTCATTAACACAGCCAAAGAGTTAGATACAGAACATTCAATGCGATGGTAGCAGCTTTCTCTTATATATTTCCCAGCTCCCATCTGTCCTGTACATTCACAATGCATATCCTTATCAATAGAATTTCTTAGAATGTCACTCTGGATGATAAAACACACGTTTTGACCTTTGCTTCGTTTAGCCGAGGAGATACTCCTCCTTGGCCTACCTTCCCCAACCTTCTCATTTATAGCTTACTCATGGGGCTTTGAGTCTTATATCTTCACTACTGTTTATCTGTCCTTGGACTACTCAACATCCTCAGCCAAGGCCCAAGGCCCAATATATACCCCTGGGCCCCGTATCCCTACAATAAGTGATTAGGAATTAGATATTTTTATTGCATTTGTCTTTTATATAAAGTGACTTATTATTTAAATTAAATAAATCTGTATATGTTTCCAAAGTTTTAAAACTATTACTGTACTCTAACGGTGTAGTTTCTAATTTATTTAATGAAAAATAAATAGTTTTATTCAATGCATAAATCTTTCTTTTTTGTAAGGTCTTGAGCACGCACGCCCAGAGAGAGAGAGAGAGAGAGAGAGAGAGAGAGAGAGAGAGAGAGAGAGAGAGAGAGAGAGAGAGAGAGAGAGAGAGAGAGAGAGAGAGAGAGAGAGAGAGAGAGAGAGAGGGGCTAGGCGGGGCCAGGGGGCCATGGCCCCAGCTTCTTGAAATTCCTATTTATGATGCCGAAAATTTCACAAATTTTCTATAAATTATTGTTTGTAATTAAACTTAGAAATGTTACAGACACAAACTATTTTACAACATTTTTACAAACTACTAATATGGTTTTAGCATTTTTCAGATACTTATTGGTAAATAAAAATATGATGTTAGCGATGGACCCATATTAAAACTAGATTTTGCCACATCAATAGTTTGTAAAATAGATTGTAATTACAGCATTACTCTTAAACTTATTGCACCCCTAGGATTTTGAGGAAAAACAAATAGTATTGATGTAGTTCTTAAAATTGCTTTAGGCTTCCCTCAAATCTCTGAATAAATTTATTTATAAAAAAAAAAAACCAGAAAATAAATACAGAAAACCATGAAGAAAATAGCATCTAGCCCATTTCCTGGCCCAGCCCCTCCAAATACCAACTTCAATAAATTTCCAAATCGGCAATATCCAAAAATATTTATTTGTATAAATTAAGACTCCTTAATAGTCATAACTCCTAAATAAATTTCAAAAAAAAAAATTCCTCTAACATATATATTTGCACTTTACCTAAAAAAATGGAAAATTATTAGGTACTCCAGAAGTACCATAAATGCGTACTCCCCTCTCTCAGATAAATAGTGGGTCACACCATAAATTTAATTGGTGAGACCCACCATTTATGTGAGAGGAATGAGTACGCATTTATAGTATTCCGGGAATACACAATAATTTCCCAGAAAAAATAAGTCTGACTAGAAACAAAAACCAATAGGATCATATGGCCGTTGTAGTCTCCACACTACAATTTGCCTCTAAGACATAGTGCTAGTGCTCCCTTCAAATTAGTGACGGAGCCAGCAATTTTTTTTCTTTATATTTTGCCTCTTTAACTGTTTACTAGTGTGGGCTGCACGTGCAAGGCACATGTTGCCCCTTTAGTGAGAAAATTAAAATAGAGTTTTTTTTTTTTTGTTGAAGATGTATGAAATCATGTACTTAAATTTAAAATAGTTATTTGAATATCTATTTAGTATTTGCTATGACAAATTTTTAAAACCTATTTACTAAATGTAATATCTACTCACCAAAAAATGCTACAAGGAATGATAATATATGTCATCATCTTTCCATAATATTTAAATTTTCGCAATGAATGATGATATATGCTATAATTTTTTTGAAGATCTTCATCAAATTAAATACTTGCAACCATCTACAATGAAGATTTTGTTATTCATACTTCATTCTTTATCATCTTATTTTATGAGTCTAACTACGATATTTAGCTTACTTATTTTTAATGAACACCCTTTTAAGTAGGAAAAGAAATTAAAAAAAGAACAAAATAACAAAAGACATCTGTCATCAAAGTTTCTATTAGATAAAATTATAAGTCAAGAAGATCTAAACCTAATAAATTAGTGTTCTCTAGGTAACAAATTGAACACCATATATCATCACTCTAACTTTCCAAGCATGACTACCAATCTACCACATAATATTCAAAATACAAGAAGAAAAATTTTGGGACATCAAAATTTAGTAGGAGTATTTTAAGCATTGCATAATGGAATATTTTAGGAATTATAAGATTTTGTTAGGGTTTAACTAAGAGAGTAACAGTAGAAGTATATGCTCATTTGCAAAATATAAAGGAGGAAATTATTCAACTTTAATTTAGGGGGGAATGAAACTACCCCAAACATAAAGGAGAAAAGTGCTACTTCATCAATGTGTGTAAAACAATGTGTTTTTTTTTTTTTTTAACTTGAAACAATGTGTTAAAAAAATCAACCTAAAAAAATTACACATAAAACAATGAATTTTGGTTCAACAAATTGACTAAACCAAAAACGAAATCTAGGAACACAACAAAATGTCACAATATTTTTACAATACCTTTATTTCTAGCTATGGTGAGTTCTGGTATGATATTTTATTAATTATTTTAGAGTAATGTTACATTCACAATATTTTCATAATAAATTGTAGGTGGTAAATTGTTACTGGTTTTAAATTGGGCTAACCACTTTTGACCATGCAATAAAAAAAACAAAAAACAAAAAACAAATAAAAAGCCAATTGAAGAAAATTGTGCCTAAAACAATGAATTTTGGCTTACCAAATTGACTAACCAAAAAAAGAAGCCTAGGAAGACAACAAAACGTCACACAAAAAAGAATCCTAGGAACACAATAAAATGTCACAACATTTTCGCTGTTTTTTTTTTATTCCCAGCTGTGGTAGGTCTCAGTTTGATATTATTATTTTATTTTTTATGTCCACAGCATTTTCACAACTAATTTTAGGTGAAAAATTATTACTGGTTTTAAAATTATGCATTAAAAAAAAAAAAACAAAAAGACAACATAAGAAAATTGTGTGTGAAACCGTGAATTTTGGCTCACCCAATTTGCCTATATTAAAAAAAGTAGTCTAAGAATTCAACAAAATATCACAATATTTTCATAATACCTTCATTTTTAGGATCCGAATAGATATTTTTTATTTTATTTGAGAGAAATGCTACATTCATAATATTTTTAAAACAAATTCTAAATGACAAGTTGATATTGGTTTTAAACTAAGCTTACTACTTGTATCACTTTTTTATCCATCAAAAATACCTTGCCACATAAAATTTGTTGTGAAATTATTGTGAAAATGTTGTGGACATAGCATTACTCCTTAATTTTAAAATCAAGTAATTTTTCCCTTAACATTTTAGAAAATAGAAAATATGTCATATTGTTATTCTCTTAATTAAACCTTAATAAAAGCTTATGATTTTTAAAATATTTATTGTGTAATGTCTAAAATACTCCCACTAAATTTTAACATCCCCAAAATTTTCCTCACGTATTTTGAGTTTTAGATGGTAGTAATTCTCAATCTCTTATTTTATTATTTTATTTTGACCTTAAAAAAATTGACACCTCAATAATTGTGAAAATATTGTAAGAATGTGTTGTGTTAGCTGTGTATGCACATATAAATATTTAAAAGAAAAGACAAAAAGAGCAAAAGCAAAATTGACATACGGTGGAAAAAAAAAAAAAAAAAAAAAAAAGGCCCATGAACGTTGCAGATTGTCAAATAATTGTGAAATATTGTAAGAATTTGTTAAGTTGATGTAATTGAATATATACATATAAATAATAAATATCTAAAAGAAAAGACAAAAAAGAAAAAGCACAAAACAAACCAGGGAAAAAAAAGAGGAAGGCCACTGCACATTGCAGGTTGAACAAACCAAATAATATTGCAAGAATGTGTTGTGTCAATGTAACTGTGTATACACATATAAATATTTAAAAGAAAAGACAAAAAGAGCACAAGCAAAACCGGCATACAGTGAAAAAAAAAAAAAAAAAAGGCCCATGAACGTTGCAAATTGTCAAATAATTGTGAAAATATTATAAGAATTTGTTAAATCGATGTAATTGAATATGTACATATAAATAATAAATATTTAAAAGAAAAGACAAAAAGCACAAAACAAACCGGCAAAAAAAAAAAAAGCCCGATAAACGGTGTGAATTGTTAAATAATTGTGAAAATATTACAAAAATTTATTAGGTTGATGTAATTGAATATGTACATAAGACAAATAAGAGTTGGATTGTGTCGTGAGTAGTACTTCTTTCTTATTTCACAATTGCTACAGTTGTTGAGTGATTGAAAGAGTAAAAAGAGAAAAGTCAAAGAAACTATTTGTTATAGTTCAGCTGACAGCTTAAATCCAAGGAAAAGCTCTTGACAACTTCAACTTTGCTATTTTCTCTTCTTTTTGATAGATGCAATAAATTTTCAACCTATAGTATTTATTTCATTATAATCGCTCAATCTTTATTATCCGGTCAAGACACTAATTAATTTTTAGTATAGGCGGACTTCAAAGCCATTGGGTTTTCAGTCTTTCTATATTTTATTTTCACTTATATGATAAATTAAATTTTAATTAGTAAAGTATCTTCTCATCAAATAAGAAATTTAAAATTCAAACTTGATGTAAATTAAAAACCAATTAGTATTTTGGTTTGATAACAAAGAGCAAATATTATATATATGGTATCCAGGGGCCATTTGTGCTAGGCTGCTAGTTGCACTTGCACATCTATGAAAAAATTAAAAGGTAGTAGTTCCCCATGACAATTAGTGACATTTCCACCACCCCTGTTCGCCATACTCTCCAGCTCAATTATGCAGATTTCTGGACTTTCTTATCCTAAGATGTTTGCTCAAATAATTTTGTGGCTTATAATTTTATTTGCATTAAATACTTCATCTGATATATCATATATACAATTCCTTTGGAAACCAACCAGTAAGTACATCAAACAGCCACTAAGTGCAGGTAAAAGAAAACACGGTTCTCCTATCAAATAGATTCAGTGTGTATATTGATAGTTATAGGTAACTTAGAAAGACAACATTAAAAAAAAAAAAGCATAAAAGAAATGGAGTCTGTCATCTCTCTTATCTTATATAGTTGAACTATGCTTTTCATTATGTCTACCAAAGGAATAGCACCCCTTGCTATACAATAATATTACTAAGAAGCCGAGAAACAGAGGACGCAGGTAGGCTTTTTAAGCAAAAAGGCAAAACAAATGAATAGGAAGAAGTGATAAAAGGAATTAAATTTATTGACCCGATTCCAATAGTATTTAAAATATAATAATAAATAAATTAAAATTATAAATAAATAAATAAACAAAGAAGAAGAAGAAGCGAAGAGGTTTATAACTCAATTAGTTGTCACATTGGTGCGATGGTTACTCTACAAGTATAAGTGTTTGCGAGATGTGGGTGGCGGAGCCAAAATTTAAGTTGAGAATGGGCAAAATTAAAAGACAATATTAAAAATGCAATTAATTTGAAATTTTTAATTAGTATTAATAACAAAATAAAACAATTTTACTTAGTGAGAAGGGTATATAGGTAAATGGCTCAAAATAAAAATCAAAGAGATATGCTATCAATAGTGTCAATGAGTGTTTTGTTGCTTTTTATTTTCCAGTGATAGTTTGTAGTTGTTAGTGTGGACGTGAAGTGTGTTTTGTTCTTTTCTATTTCAGGTGGGGCAAAGAAGCAAACTTTTGGCATGATACAAGTAGAGTGCAGAAACTTTTAGAGGAGTCAGGGGGGATCAATTGGCCCCCCTCGACCCCCCTGGCTCTACCCCTGAGGGGACAAGGGCCGGGGTTCGAATCTCCAGGAGGGAATTTCACACACATATAAACTTAGATTAGACTATAGTAGAATTTCTATTTTGTATAAAAAAAAAATAAAAAATCCATATTTCAAATCTTTCCTCCCATTATAACCAAGGTTTTCAGACCCGGACCGTTCATTGAACCGTAAAAGGGAGAGGTTCAAGGTTTTTGAGGTCGAACCGGGGTCGAACCATGATGACGTCATAATTAATTTAATAATTAATTAAAGCCTAAATATAGATATTAAATTTATAAAACTAGTAAAATTGACTAATATATCTATATATGTGAGGGAAATTTAATGATTTTCAAGCATATATTTAATAATTAAATAAGAAAGTTAATAAAATAAAATAATAACCATGAAAACATTAAAATTTATGATTAATTTTTGAAGTAAAGTTGAATATCTTTGAAGGATTTTAATTATAATTTTTTTTATTCCTTGTAAGAGATGGATAATTTAATTAAGTAGAATAAAATTGTGTTAAGTTGTTTTTATTAAAAAAAAAAAAATTGCTAAGGGGTTGGACCGCACGGTTCTTGACCGGTTCGTACGGTCCAACCCCGGTTTTAGGGGTTCACGGAATTGTCACATATGCCCGGTTCTTTATGCTTAAAAAACCGGTTTTCATCACGGTTCACGGTTTTCACGGTCCGACCTCCCGGTCCGGTCCGGTTCTGAGAACTATGATTATAACTAATGAATTATAAAAATTAAAATAAAAGAGTGAGAGATTGAAGTCCCAACACTTCGATGAACTGAGACTGATGAACCACCGCAACGCTTTGACGCCAATAGATACAAACAACTGTCTCTGTCCTCTTTTCTGCAACAGTATTAGTACAATGCAAGGCAGTTGCATTGGCCATTGCCAATTGCATCTACTTAATGCCACATTCTTGTCATTGTACATGTTAACAATATAAAGAGAGAAAAACTGAATAGTCTGTATATTGATGTGTAAATAATAATGTTCAATAGAGAGTCCTATATAGGCTAGATATGTGTGTAGTACAAGTAATATGAGTAAACTACAAGTACAGTATACTGGGCTAAGCCCAATGGGCTAATCTAGTCTAAGCTATACACTAACATCCCCAATCAAACCCGAGGTGGCAAGGAGGAAGCCAATTGGAGTTTGGATATAAGATCTCGGAGACGACCAGGTGGGTGACTCTTGGTGAAGATATCAGCAGGCTGGTCAGTAGAGGAGATGGAGAACAACTTGAGATTGCCTTTCTTGAGATGTTGGTGAGTGATGTGGCAATCGATCTCAATGTGCTTTGTGCTTTTATGGAAGACATCATTATGAGCAATGTAGATAGCACTACAATTGTCACAATAAAGAGGAGTGGCAGAGTGGGCTGTGGAGCATCCATGTCAGCCAAGAGCCAGCAAAGCCAGACAAGCTCGCATATGGTGTCGGCAAGGGCATGATACTTAGCCTCAGTACTGGAACGGGAAATAACATCCTGCTTCTTGCTACACCATGAGACAAGAGAAGTACCCAACAGGAAACAAAAACCTATGATAGAGCATCGATCAGTCGGATCACCTGCCTAGTCTGCATCTGAATAAGTATGAAGCTTGAGAGAAGACCGAGAGGAGTAGTGTAGACCATGATAAAGTGTGCCCTTGACATATCAAAGAATTCGAAGAACGGCAGCATAGTGGACAGAACGAGGGGTAGCCATGAACTTACTAACCATACCCACAGCCTGTGAAATATCCGGACGAGTAACAGTGAGATAGATCAAACTACTAACCAACTGACGATAGCGAGTAGCATCGGATATAGGTTCACTATCCAAGGGTGTGAGCTTTGCATTGTATTCCAAGAGAGTGGAAACAATCTCGTTGTCGGTGGTACCGGCTTTGGAAAGAAGATCAGAAGCATATTTAGCTTGGGAAAGATAGTATCCATTAAAGGATGAGGTAACCTCAAGCCCAAGAAAATAGCTGAAAGTGCCCAGATCTTTCATCTCAAAATGCTGACTGAGGAAGTGCTGAAGAGAGCAGATACCTGCAGAATCATCTCCAGTAATAATCATATCATCAACATAAAGAAGAAGAAGAGTGTGTAGAGAGGGAAAATTCCCGACCTATCACAAGCTGACACGTCACACTACCAAGACCACAAAATACAGCCAATTACAAAGCGCCACATACTGCTGCTAGGTTTTACTATTGCCATTCAGAAGCCAATAGAAATTTGCCAAGTGTCATGCAAGAACCAATCATGCATCGGCTCGTGCAAGCAATGACACAAGTAGCCTCGCACGTGTAAGCAATGACCCAAGCAACCTCGCACGTGTAAGCGATGACCCAAGCAACCTCGCACGTGTAAGCGATGACATAAGCGGACCAATCAGACTGTGACATGTGTCACCAATCAGACTCCGCCACGTGTCGCTCATCCACCCCAAAACTCCTATAAATAGAAGCCTTCCTAAGACATTTAGGGGGACACACATCAAGCCATCTGAAGCACAAGCAGCATCAGAGAAGATTCAGAAGTCCAGAAGCTCTGCCGGAACCAAGCTCTAAAGCCTCCAAGAACTTCAAGAACTTCAACTTCGAATACAAAGAACATTCGAAGAGAAATCATCCAAATCATCCGCCTAGATCCAAAAGTCTACGGGAATCAAGCCTAAAGTGTCCGAAAAACATCAACAAATCACAAATCAACGAAACTCTACGGATTCAAGCCTCTAAAGCACCGAAGAACTTCCACCACAAACCTTCGAAGACGAAGAACGCACCAAGAACACACGAAGAACGTGAAGAACAAAGAATTTCTAACAAGCTCATAGCCAGAGATTCATTGTAATTCCGTTTCAAAGATCTTCGATCCATTCTTCAGCCAAATTGAAGGATATTTTGTGTTTAAATCAAAATCACATTATCATAACTCCAATCAATAAGTCTTGCAAGGAGATTGAATCAGAGGATAACTCTTTTGTAATCACAGAGAATTATACCACAATCATCAATACAAATTCGCATTTGTGAAACTATTTTTACTTGTTTGATTTATTTCAAACTAGAAATTTAGTCGTCTACATATTCTGGCACGCCCGATGGGACCTCTCTGCCTCTCATCTCTTTCTCCTTCAAAGGAAAAGAAATTCGACATCATTTTGCTACCAGCTTCAATGGCCTCTAGCAAGAATGCCCGAAAATCAGTAGTTGATGCTTCCAGTGCTGAGGATTACGTTGGCCCAATCACTCGCAGTCGATCCAAAGCTTTTAATCAACTTCAACCCCAACCAACCAAAGAAAGCCAACCTCCTACTGTCATCTCTCTGGACTTTCTTGCAAATAGGAAAGCTGCCACTAAGGATTCATATCTCTCGAAAGATTTGGAGAGCAGTAATGAATCATCCCCAACAAAGACCTTTTCTATCAACTCTTCACCTGTGATGAGAAACTTAAGGAATACAGTACCTATGACTCATCCTATTTCATCATTTTCTCCATCATATCTAGAAGTCATGCCAGTAATGATGACTAACACCTCTACCATGGAAGAAAAGATGGCTGAAATGGAACAAAGGATCACCCTCCTCACAAAATCACTTGAAGAAAAGGATGTCAAAATTGCAACCCTAATGAACAAACTGGAGGTAGAAGATTCAGGTGAATCAAGTCATGGCCCTGAGCGCCCACCAGGCTTTACCTTGAAAGGAGAAAATGCTAAAGGTGATAAGGGAAAATGAGGTGAAGGCACTTCTCAACATGGACATTCCACCTCAATGGCTTCGATATCTGTCCAACAATTGCAGGACATGATAACAAACACCATTCGGGCACAATATGGAGGTTCTTCTACAAGTTCTCTCATATATTCGAAGCCCTATACAAAGCGCATCGATAATATGAGGATGCCAAATGGGTATCAACCCCCCAAGTTCTTACAATTTGATGGCAAAGGAAACCCTAAGCAACACGTGGCTCACTTTGTAGAAACGTGTGAGAATGCAGGGACTCAAGGAGGCCTCTTTGTAAAACAGTTTGTTCGTTCACTGAAAGGAAATGCCTTTGATTGGTATACAGACTTAGAACCTGAGTCAATCGATAGCTGGGAACAACTTGAAAGAGAGTTTCTCAACCGATTCTATAGCACACGGCGCACAGTAAGCATGATGGAGCTTACCAATACCAAACAGTGGAAAGATGAGCCCGTCGTTGATTATATCAATCGATGGCGTTCTTTGAGTCTAGATTGCAAGGATAGACTTTCTGAAATATCTGCTGTAGAAATGTGCATCCAAGGCATGCATTGGGGACTTCTTTACATCCTTCAAGGGATAAAGCCCCGAACATTTGAGGAGTTAGCAACTCGTGCGCATGACATGGAATTGAGTATCTCCAGCCATGGAAATACAAAACCTCCCGTACCTGAGGAAAGGAAAGAAAGACGGGAAATAAGGAAAAATGACAAGAATCTGAAAAGTAATGTCAAAGACTCAATGAATGTCAACCTTGCCCCAATCAAAATTTCAACAAGAAATGTAAAGGCCAATGAGAAGAGGCCTGAGGTAGGCCAACAGCGTGAGGCGCGACGCTCATCACTTAAAGAATGGGAACAAAAGGTGTATCCTTTCCTAGATGCCGATATGCCAGAAATGCTAGAACAACTGCTCAAGTTGAAATTAATTGAATTGCCAGAATGCAAACGACCGGAAGAGATGGGAAAAGTTGATAACCCAAACTATTGTAAGTATCATCGCATCATAAGCCATCCAATCCAAAAATGCTTTGTTCTTAAAGAACTCATCATGAAGCTAGCCAAGGAAAGGAAAATCGACTTGGATTTTAATGATGTTGCTCAATCAAACCTTGCAACCTTTGCTTGTGGGTTACCTAGTTGCATGTCTCCAACTACTAAGCAGGGGGCAAATACCACTCTCGTTCAGTTTGGTTCTCTAGAACCTATTCAAGTTCAGCTCTCACAAAAGGCACTTGATTACAATTCAAATGATGATAAAAGGTCAATAATGGATGAGGAAGAAGGAGGGACGGTGGTTACTCGTAGGAGATGGAAGAAAAGACGCACATTTCCGCTTCATTTGATCACCAAAGAGTCTAAAAGAGCACAAAACCAGATTCAGCCTTGGTCAAGAAGAAGGAGTGATAAAAGGCAAGAAAGACTGGGAACAAAAATGTCTGACAATTCAGCACAAACCCAAAAACTTCGAAATCTCATCACATTGGAAGAATTCTTCCCCAGAAAATTCTTTCAAAATGACTTAGCCGAGGCCGTTCACACGGTCACTCGTTGCGAAATTCAGGATGAAAATGAGGATGTTGACCATGGTGGTCCAAACGAGACTTTGTCATCTTTGGAAGAACTCCAATCTCGAGTTGATGAAGTTGAACCCTTGCAATCCTCCATCTCACCAAAAGAAGCACTCACTCAAGCTCTTGAAAAGCCAGAAATGTACACTCCTTCTACCAACACGCTTCAACAAACCCAGGAATGTTACGCGTGCTCTCCAGATTTAACTTTCACTGATGAGGATCTATTGTTAGGCTCTAAGCCCCATAATCGTCCACTTTATGTCTCTGGTTATGCTCGTGAACAAAAGATCGATCGTATTCTCATTGACGGAGGTTCAGCTGTTAATATACTACCAAAAATGACGATGAGACGACTTGGTGTTACTATGGAGGAATTATCGCATAGTCGTTTGGTCATTCAAGGTTTTAACCAAGGAGGACAACGCGCAATCGGCATGATACACTTGGAATTAATCATTGGAGAATTGATAAGTAACGTTTTGTTCCATGTCATCGATGCTAAGACAACCTACAACATGTTGTTAGGACGTCCATGGATCCATGGAAATGGAATAGTGCCGTCAACCTTGCATCAATGTTTCAAGTATCTTCAAGGTGGAATAAAGAAGGTCAATGCCGACTTAAAGCCTTTTGCTGAGACTGAAGCTCACTTTGCTGACGCAAAATTTTATGTAGAAGATAACATTGCTAGTGAAATTCTCCCAGTTGAGATCCCGGCTATGGAAAGCAAGCAGAGTGAGAAGAGGCATGTTAGATTCATCACTGAAAAGGATAATCCTTCCTCAAAGAAAGGTCCAGAATGTGGGAATGATCATCCTATTGAATCTACAAGTAATTCAATGAGAGCGGAAATTTCAACATCTTCCAATAACCCTCCATTCCTCCGTTATGTACCATTGTCACGCCGTAAGAATGGACAATCTCCATTCACGGAATGCCTTCAACCTACAAAAGACATGGGAAAGCTTCCTACAAAGCTTACAATGGAGGATGTAGCCATATTGAAAGAAAATCATGTCATGCCTCTGACTTCGTCCACAAATCCTTTGCCCTCGAAACCACTAAATGGATTCGTGAGGTCTTCACAAAGTCTGACGGAGCATGGTATTCTACCAAGTGAGCAGACGAAAGAATGGTTTGATCCAAAAGCATACAGGCTGTTAGCCAAAGCAGGCTACGATTTCTCAAAACAAGGAGACTTAGGGAAACTAATTCCAGAAGCCACCGGAGAAAAGATGCATGGCCTTAGCAAAACCCAAAGAAAAATGCGGCTTGAAGGACATAAAATTCCTATCCCAAAGACCGGATTAGGTTATACTCCAGAACAACCAGCTCAGATATGGATCAAGAGGAGAGGCGATGCTTCAAGTTCCCAATACATAACAGTAAAGGTTGGCGAAAGTTCAAACCAAAGAAAAGATCACTCTTCATCGCGTGTCTCGGTGTTTGATCGCATCGAGGCCTCATCGTCACGAGTTACAGTGTTTGACAGGTTAAATACAACTTGCTTAACACAAAATCGTGACACTCTTGCTTGTAAATCAGTCTTTGATAGATTGGGGGCAACAAAAAGGCCTGTTGATAGTCATTCTCAAAATTCAATAAACTTTGAGGTTCAAAGGGAGAAGAAAGCTAATGATGAGATCTGCAGTAGCATTCCTTCACGCATGAAACGTAACTTTACCTTAGATATTAGCACTGAAGGATCGCTCAAAGTCAAAAGACGAACGATTGTACACACAAGTCAGTCACTCACCCATGACGAGCAAATTGAAGAGGTATCATCCTCGTTTCATATTACAATAGAAGAGGATACACTTTCAGATGCTGAAGCTGAAGAGGTTGATGAAGCTCCTCTAGCCTTGGAAGATGGAGGGCAAGCTACAGTTGATGAACTTAAAGAGGTCAATTTAGGAACTACTGAAGAACCCCGGCCAACTTTCATCAGTGCGCTTCTCACCCCTGAAGAAGAAGAAGGGTACCTCAAGCTCCTAGTAGAATACAAAGATGTGTTTGCTTGGACTTACAAGGAAATGCCCGGGCTTAATCCAAGTATTGCTCTACATCATTTGGCAGTAAAGAAAGGCGTGCGCCCAGTTAAACAAGCCCAAAGACGCTTTCGGCCGGAGCTTATCCCTCAAATAGAAACTGAGGTCAATAAGCTAATTGAGGCAGGTTTCATTCGCGAAGTACAGTACCCGGAATGGATCGCTAACATCGTCCCTGTCAAAAAGAAGAATGGACAAATTCGGGTGTGCGTTGACTTCCGTGATTTGAACAATGCATGTCCCAAGGATGATTTTCCATTACCCATCACTGAGGTCATGGTGGACGCCACTACTGGTTATGAAGCTTTATCTTTCATGGATGGTTCTTCAGGCTACAACCAAATTCGAATGAATCCTAAGGATGAAGAGCTCACAGCTTTTCGTACCCCTAAGGGCATTTACTGTTACAAAGTGATGCCTTTTGGACTAAAGAACGCTGGTGCTACTTATCAACGGGCCATGCAAAAGATCTTTGATAATGTACTTCACAAATACGTGGAGTGTTATGTCGATGATCTGGTGGTTAAAACAAAAAGGAGGGAAGACCATCTGGTAGATCTGCGATCTGTGTTCAACCACCTAAGAAAGTACCAGCTCAAGATGAACCCTTGCAAATGTGCTTTTGGCGTAACATCTGGGAAATTTCTTGGTTTCATTGTGAGACACCGTGGTATTGAAATTGACCAGTCCAAAATTGAAGCCATCCAGAAAATGCCAGAGCCCAAGAATCTGCGAGAACTTAGAGGCTTGCAAGGAAAACTAGCCTACATACGACGATTTATCTCGAACTTGGCTGGTCGATGTCAACCTTTCAACAGATTGATGAAGAAGGATGTGAATTTTGAATGGGATGAGGCTTGTAGCAATGCTTTTGCGCGCATCAAAAAATACTTACTTAATCCTCCAGTTTTGGGTGCTCCTATTCCAGGAAAGTCTCTAGTGTTGTACATCGCCGCACAAGAAAAGTCTCTGGGTGCTCTTATGGCACAAGAAAATGAAGGGGGGAAAGAAAGAGCCCTTTATTATCTAAGTCGAACTCTCAATGGGCCTGAATTAAATTATTCTCCTATTGAAAAGATGTGTCTCGCTCTTTTCTTTGCTATAGATAAACTGGAGCACTACATGCAAGCATACACGATTCGCTTGATAGCAAAAGCGGACCCAATTAAGTATGTCCTTTCTAGGCCAGTGGTTGCGGGTCGTATAGCTCGATGGGCGGTCTTGCTACAACAATATGACCTCGCATATGTCCCACAAAAAGCTATCAAAGGACAAGCATTGGCAGATTTCTTAGCTGACCACCCAGTGCCATCTGATTGGGAGTTCTCCGATGATTTCCCGGATGAAGACGTGTTTTACATTGAAGTAATGCCACCATGGATGATGTTTTTCGATGGGGCTGCACGTCGAGAAGGAGCGGGGGCAGGTGTAGTGTTTGTTTCTCCACAACGGCAAATACTTCTGTACTCGTTCTCATTAAGCGAACTTTGCTCTAACAACGTAGCCGAATATCAAGCATTGATTATTGGTTTACAAATGGCCATTGAGATGAGCATATCGCAACTTGAGATCTTTGGGGATTCCAAATTAATTATCAACCAAGTCTTGGAGCAATATGACGTCAAGAAGGAAGACCTTATCCCCTATTGCAAATATGCGAAGAAGTTGCTAACAAATTTTGAGGCCATCACATTGGAGCATATACCAAGGAAGGAGAATAGACAGGCCGATGCTTTAGCTAATTTGGCTACCGCCTTGGCATTATCCCAAGAAGAGACCACCAAAGTTGCTATTTCTCAGAGGTGGGTGGTACCTCACGTGATTGAAGAAGAAGAGGAAGAGCAAGCCAACATCATTTCGGTATGCCTTGTTGAAAAAGAAGATTGGCGACAAGCGATCATTGAATACCTTCAACATGGAAGACTCCCGGATGATAAACGCCACAGGAGTGAAGTTCGGCGAAGGGCTGCTCGATTCATTTACTATAAAGACACTCTCTACCGCCGTTCATTTGATGGATTGTTTCTTCGTTGCTTAGGAGAGGAGGAGGCTAAACAAGCCTTAGAGGAGGCTCACTCAGGAATATGCGGCGCCCATCAGTCGGGTCCTAAGTTACATTATAGGATCAAACGAATGGGTTACTATTGGCCTACAATGGTGCAAGATTCCATGGAGTGCGCTAAGAAATGTGAAGCTTGTCAGTATCATGCGAACTTCATCCACCAGCCGCCAGAACCTCTACACCCAACTGTAGCTTCTTGGCCTTTTGATGCGTGGGGACTTGATGCAATAGGACCATTACCAAAGTCATTCGGTGGCCATTTGTACATCTTGGCTGCAACTGATTACTTTTCAAAATGGGCGGAAGTTGTGCCCCTTAGGGAAGTGAAAAAAGAAACGGTGGTCAATTTCATTCGAACTCATTTGATCTATCGGTATGGTGTCCCGCAGTATATCATAACTGATAATGGAAAGCCGTTCTACAATAGGTTGATGACGGAATTATGCGAGAAGTTTGAGTTTAAACAATACAACTCCTCCATGTATAATGCCCCGGCAAATGGACTAGCTGAAGCATTTAACAAAACGCTTGGCAGTTTGTTAAAGAAGGTGGTATCCAAAACAAAGAGGGACTGGCATGAAAGAATCGGAGAAGCATTATGGGCATATCGAACAACATTTCGAATGCCTACTCAAGCAACGCCATATTCTCTTGTCTACGGAGTGGAAGCCGTCCTTCCTTTGGAACGTCAAATCCCATCATTACGAATTGCCATTCAAGAAGGATTGACTGGAGAAGAAAATGCCAAGCTCAGATTGCAAGAATTAGAGGCACTTGATGAGAAAAGGCTCGAGGCCCAACAACGCCTTGAGTGCTATCAAGCTCGTCTTTCAAACGCCTTTAATAAAAGAGTTAAACCACGATCATTCCAAGTTGGTGACTTAGTCCTTGCCGTTCGAAGACCTATCATCATAACTCATCGTACGGGCAATAAGTTCACTTCAAAATGGGATGGACCTTATGTTGTGCAAGAAGTCTACACCAATGGAGCTTACAAGTTGATTGATAATGATGGTGTAAGGATCGGCCCCATCAATGGGAAGTTCCTCAAGCGCTTCTATGCCTGAAAGTTGAGGAAATGCTCCTCGGCAAGAGTTTAAACTACCCACTGTAACGCTGCAAGAGTACATGATGTCTTCCCATTACCCCTGAAAGCGTACCAATAAGGAGAAATTAATCCCACTCTATGTCAACAATTGCTAGTGTGGCGTAGTGGTTGGACGCCCAAGCCGCCCTTGAGAGGTCTCGGGTTCGATTAGTGGTGATACCCACTATTACACACTGAGCCCCCCTTTTTGCAAAAAAGAACCAAAAAATAAATCAATAACAAAAAAATTTTTGAACTACGTGATGACTTGATCCCTCTCAAGGGTACGTAGGCAACTTAGTATTTTACTAAGTTCAGTCTCGCACTAAAAAAAAAAAAAATTCTATTATTATCAAATTATAAAGAAAAAAAAATGAAGAGGCAAAGAATAAAGTCTTCTTTATTGATTGACAAAAGGAAAAGCATGATGCCACATATGAAGGGAATTAAAACAAAAAGATTACAACATCCATTTTAAGTCTTTCAAGCTAGAGCGATTATCTTCCAAAAGGGCTCGTATCTTCTCCAAAGCCTCCATGTCTTGCTCTTCAAGAACGGGGGTAGATTTGACTTCTTCAAGTTGTTCTTCTAAGGCTTGCATAACATTGTCTTGTTCAATTTGATGAGTTTCAAATTGAGACAGTGATTGCTCTAATTGAATGAGCTCAGTTTGCAGGTCAGCCATCTTCAATCTAACAGTATCAACCTCAATCTTCAAAGATGCTTTCTTGTGCAATGCTTCAGAAATGAGGGATTCAACTTCAGCCTCACGTTGAATTAAGATAACAGGACTTGGTCGGTTGTTCAGAGATTCTTTCATCTTCAAATAATCTGCGACATCCTCGCAATATTTGTCAACATTTTCACGCAAGTGTTGAGGGTCCACTCCACAACTTTCAACCTCACTATAAATTTCATGAACTTCAGCTTGTGGGAGGACGTTGTCTACAGAAAGATTCGAAAGCCTGTTTAGAAGAACATCACCTAGCATAGAAGCCCCTTTTCTACGCACAGAAGAAATATGCGCCTTGGCATGAAATATTGAGACTTCCGGAAGTTTAGTCGGTTGCAAGAATGAGAGAGGTGCCTTTTCCGTCTCCATCAAAAATTGGGACGACGTACCAACGGCAACAAGCTTATGCCTCTTGAGATCCGGACTCTTCACAGATGGCTTTGAGATAGAAGACTCACTATTTGTAAGAAGATGCACACGATCAGTAGAAGTCCCTGCATCAGCACCCTTCATCGGATTCTTCAAATGTTTCCAGTTGTGGTCAAGATCGTTACGCACCTCCTCTTCAAAAATCTTGATGGCATCCCTAGCTGGTGCAACAAACGAACCTTTGATGCTTTGACTTTGAGCAACTCCAACATCTAGAGATGAGTCTTTTGAGTGACAGTCATCTTCGAGGCGACGTCGTGCAGATTCTAACAAGAGCTGTGGAATGTAAGGGTCTTGTAGTTCCTTCTTTCCCTTCTGAGATTTGTTGGATATCAGTGATTTAACATGGGAGGAGGCGATGTCAGCCAAAAAATCTGTTCCTTTGGTAAAATCATTTCCACAGACTGCTTCCCACCATTGTTTATAGCTATGTCTGACCCGACTTCCAAAGTCTGTCGCAAAAGCCGGAATAAGTACCTTGGAATTTGTGTTGCAACAAGTGAAAGATTGATAAAAGTGGTATAGATCTTTTAAAGAGCCTGTGTGAACTTCTTCCTTCAAGTCATTTGGAATGTCTTGATGAAATCCAAAGCGCCGACTGAATCGGTGAGGACTGTATGCTTCTACAATATGTTGGTCTTCACATCGAAGTGACAAGTAGCCTGAGCGAAGACTCATAAAGTAGTCAAACTTCTGAATGGATAAGTGATTGTTGTCAATGAATGTTTGGTCATAGCTTTTCTTGAAAGCAGCCCCGTGCCAAAGGAAGTCAGTGGCGGTTCGTATGTGCTCTCGTGCGGAGGATTCGCTGAATGGAGAAGCATAGCCTACACCGGAGTACTTAGTCATCAAAGGGTCAGATAAACTGTCATGGGTGATGCGATTGCTTCTGAAGAGGTGACTTACCCAGGCATAAACATAATGAATGGCAAAACTAGCCCCAGACTTACTCGGAGTAGGAGAGGAAGAAATGGTGTTAAGTCCACGATAAATGCTAGCCAATACTGAGGAAGCAAGGCCAAATGGACGACCATTGGCCATGGAGCTGGCGATCTTGAAAGTGCCTGAACGAATGCTACTCTGATCCTTGACAGGAAAGACAAATATGCATAGCCAACATGAAAGAAGTGCTGATAAGTAAGTCTTCTCCTTTAAGTCATCCTCAATTTGAAGATCTGCGAAGACTCCGTGTTCTTTATCAGACCATGGTCCATGCTTGTTTATCTTGCCCAAAGGATTCTGACTACACTTGGGAATGGTTGTCCGTCTCGCTGATTTTCTAGGAGCCGGGTACTTGCTATCGCCTCTATACCAAAAAGCAATCCAGTCACGAACACTCACTTTCCCTTGCCTCTTCAGCCGGTTTTGAAGGTGATGATACGCCATGAAAAGATAGCAACAGCTACGTGGCAGGTAGGGTCGTCCTTGGTCGTTGGTGCCATCTAGCTCTTGCGCATTAGGTACTACTTCGTCATAAAATGCACCTGTGCAAGGAAGTCCACCAAGAATGGAAAGATCCCACGGCGTGATAGAAATTTCCCCAACTGAGGTATGGAGGGTATTGGTTGACGGGCTCCAACACTCGCAAAATGCTTTCATCAGATTCTCATCATAATCATATGTGAACAAGGAGGCAAAGACAGCACTGTAAAGGTGGGTTGCATCAAGAAGGTGCTTACATCGACCAAGAGCATCTTCCAACCAATCCCAATAAAGGGAGAAGTAGGAAAACCCTCCGTTCACGCTAAAAGAAGAATCCCAATTGGCGTGTTTTGCAATTAGCTCTCGTCCCAAAGTGTTGTACTGCTTTGATTTACCAACATTTTTGTGATGCGAAGAAAGAAGGATAATTGTCTCCAAGTTAGAGCTACCATCCGAAGGAACAATTTGTGACCATTTCGACAAATTGAGAGAACAAGAATTACGGCCCCATCTCTCTGAAAATCTTCCAATTATGGGCGGACGAACGATCAAAGTCGTAGCCTTTGCATCCTTGTCATCTTTCTCCTTATAAACGAACAAAGCTGGTTCTCGACCAATCTTCGAATCCTTGAAGAAGAACATCATGATAGCTGTGTGAAAAAAAAAAAAAATTTATTATTATTATTATTATTATTATTATTATTAAAAAAGATAAAAAAAAAATATAAAGTAAATAAATAAATAAATAAGTAAAGAGGGGGGGCATGGATTCTTTACACAGAGAGTTATGCTTGTACAATTAGTACATGCTTCGGATGGCTTTATGTAGGCATTCCTGAAAGCTAACAGACAAAAGGAAAGAAGTGTGAAAAGGGTTAAAAAGATTGTCAAAGAATACTGCGAGTAAATTTCCATAAAATGACCGTGTTGTCAGAAAAAAAAAGATTTTCACACCAAACTTCAGGAAGAACCTATGGGTCTGCAAAAGGGAAGTGGCCATAAATGCATCATACTGTCAAAGAATACTGCACTAGATCTCAGAAAAATACCTATAGGCCTGCAAAAAGAAGTACACATGTCAAGAAAATACTGCACTAGACTTGGGATATAAAGTTTTAGCTCAGATATTGATCAAAGCTACTTGTGCAGCTAACTTTGAATGCAGAAGCAATTGCAGATTAACCATTGTCAAACAATGTCAGGATGGCCACCGCCAAAGCAGACAAAAATGGCCACATTTCTGCAATGCCAGCCGTCTCCTCTTCCAGATTTCTAAAACTTCTGACAGGATTTCACAAAATTCAATTCACAGAAGTCTTCTACAACCTTCAACATGCCTGAGCTGAAAAATTCATGTTCAGATGGTTGGCCACGAGCCGCCAAAAAACTCCCAACGTCCCGCAGGTTTTGCATTTAAATCTGCACAAATCCGAGGAAGTTTTTACAAAACCGATGACACCACTAGATCCATCGGCCCTCGATCTACAAAACCCAGAAAGATCATCAACAGCGGAGCTACCACGCGCCGCCACAAGCTCGCGGTAACCAACTGTTTAAATTCTCAAAACTGTGAAAAAATGTTCACAATTTCAGAAAACAGAAAATACCAGCAGATTCTACGGCCTCAAATCTGCAAAACGCAAAAATTTCAGGGCCAACCAATGAGCCACGCGCTGCCAGAAGGTCCGACTCTATCTCACGCGCCACTCTTTCCTGATACGCGCTCACACGCGCCGGGGACTCCTCACGCGCTTGCACGCGCCTAGCGCGTACACGCGCCATGCTCTGACGCGTACCACGCGCTGACGCGCCCTCAGGCCTATGACGTCATGGATGACGTCACTGTCCACGACCTGACCCGTTTGACCAGATCGGATCGGTTTGACCCGAAAATCTGACCCGGTCCGAACCACCTTAAAAAAAAAAAAAAAAAAAAAAAAGAAAAAAGAAAAAAGAAAGAGATAAAAAATACCTTGACCAAATTTGACCTTCGACTTTGACCAAAAAGTCAAAATTTTCAAAAGGGGTCTGTCCCACTCAGTTTTTCGAGTACATTCTTATTTTGGGATCCGTTTCTTCATTCAAAGCTCGAAAATTGTGCAAACGTCCAATTTCCAAAAAGTTGACTTTTGCGTAAATGTTGACCAAAAGTCAAAATTTTTAAGATGGACCTATCTTACTCAATTTTTCTCGTACATTCCAAATTTGGAGTCCGTTCCATCATTTGAAACTCGAAAATTGCACAAATAACCCAATTCCAAGATAGTTGTCTTTTATGTTGAAATCAACCCAAAGTCAAGATTTTCGAACCAGACTTGTCTTGCATAGTTTTTCGTGACATGAAAATCATCAATCTAACTCACATCTCCGAAGTACTGACAATATCCAAAACTAAAGTTCTCAATATCAAAATTTGAGATTCATCCATTTAGTTTGGATCCCCTCAGGGTTATTCCCCAGACTTCATCAAGGCTTTCCTTCTAAAATACAAATGAACTCTCACAAGTGTGTCTTGAGCTTGAAATTACATCGAGTCACCCGTCCAACTCACAATTCCCCTTTCAGTGCCAAACATTCCCACCTACCATTCTTCATCTCTCTCACCTACCATTCTCGTTCCCTACCGGCCTCTCACCTACCGTTCTCATCCACCAGTCTCACCAAAAATTCCCATCCGCCATTCTCAACTATCCATCTACCACTCTTCATCTCTCCACTATAAATAGAAGGGCCGGATTCATCAAAAACTCATCAAGAAAAAAAAAAACACTGAGTCATGAAATGAAGATTTGCTTCTTTCAAATTTTCAAGTCCTCCTTCTCACAGCCATTTCTCACTATGACTTCATCATTCTCAACACTTAGCAACCAATATTGCTTCATAGTCAGTTTGAAATCAACCCTCTTATGGTTCGGTAGAAACCCTCTTCACAACATCATTGTAGTTTTGAGATCCAAACAAATTTTGTTTCTCCACTTAACGACCACTTTTGTTCATAAAATTACTCATAACAAGGCCTGTATCGACCTTCCATGCTTCCGTGGATTTGGTCGGCCAGGAAGTCTAAGTCCAGCAGAGACTCCTGTTCCTAACCTCAGGTCTCCTGTAGTCTCTCTCCAATTGCTTGGTCTTCCAGCAGAAGCAGTGGTTCGGAACAAACAGCAACTTGGCTGGTTTCTAAGACCAGAATCACAAGTTAGCTCCATCTTTCATTTTTTTGTGCTTTTCCAACAAGTAGCAGTAAGTGAAGATGGTAAAAAGTGTTGGGGTATCCTACAAATTGTCTTCCATCCAACATTTGAGGCAACCTTCAAGGCACCAGCTCATCAGAGTTCAGCTTTTGGGGCTGGTAAATGGTCACCAGAGCCTTATTCCATGTCCCCACCACTATGGGACTCAAAGGTCATCGTTGCTGGTACCTCAAAACACATTTTCTGAAATTACTCCAACATAAATCTAGGTTGAAGTATTTTAGAAGGTACTCTTCTGAAATTACTTCAACATAATGTCTGTCGGTTTGGTCCCATTACACACGCACATTCGATGACTTACTGTCAGACCCCATGCAACATACAGGGCCAGCACCATGGCGGTGTGTGTTTCACCCATTCGCTTTGCTTCATCCCCGTCTTCTTCACCACCAACACCATCATCCCCAGAATCCATAAGCTTCTGAAATTACTTCAACTTAACCTGAGTGAAACAATGACACATGCGCACTCAACCACTTTCCCACATGGCCTAGCCTTAATCCGAAGTATACTCTTCCGATATAACTTCACCAGAAGTTCTCAAAAACACGAGGCTGGCCCCATGGCTCTGCATGTTGTACCCAGCCACCATCCTCGCGTCTTCCCCATCTTCTACACCATGTGATCGCCGCCAACGATCCAAAGGTACTCTTCTGAAGTTACTTCAACTTAACCTCTCCTGAGAAGGCTCGGTCAGCAAGTACATTCAAATACTCGCAAACCTCTTTTCGGTCTCATCAAAGCCTTTCATATGGGTGGGTCTACTCTTCGGAAATTATTTCATCCTGCTGAAAGCTCCACCACCTTCAATTACTTCATTTGAAGAACCAAGTGTAAAAAAAAAAAAAAAAAAAAAAAAAAAAAAAAAAAAAAAAAAAAAATTTGTTTTCGAAACTCATTCTCACACCATACTCTGAAACCGTGTGCGTGAACGAGTCTCGAGGGGGCATTTGTAGAGAGGGAAAATTCCCGACCTATCACAAGCTGACACGTCACACTACCAAGACCACAAAATACAGCCAATTACAAAGCGCCACATACTGCTGCTAGGTTTTACTATTGCCATTCAGAAGCCAATAGAAATTTGCCAAGTGTCATGCAAGAACCAATCATGCATCGGCTCGTGCAAGCGATGACCCAAGTAGCCTCGCACGTGTAAGCAATGACCCAAGCAACCTCGCACGTGTAAGCGATGACCCAAGCAACCTCGCACGTGTAAGCGATGACATAAGCGGACCAATCAGACTGTGACATGTGTCACCAATCAGACTCCGCCACGTGTCGCTCATCCACCCCAAAACTCCTATAAATAGAAGCCTTCCTAAGACATTTAGGGGGACACACATCAAGCCATCTGAAGCACAAGCAGCATCAGAGAAGATTCAGAAGTCCAGAAGCTCTGCCGGAACCAAGCTCTAAAGCCTCCAAGAACTTCAAGAACTTCAACTTCGAATACGAAGAACATTCGAAGAGAAATCATCCAAATCATCCGCCTAGATCCAAAAGTCTACGGGAATCAAGCCTAAAGTGTCCGAAAAACATCAACAAATCACAAATCAACGAAACTCTACGGATTCAAGCCTCTAAAGCACCGAAGAACTTCCACCACAAACCTTCGAAGACGAAGAACGCACCAAGAACACACGAAGAACGTGAAGAACAAAGAATTTCTAACAAGCTCATAGCCAGAGATTCATTGTAATTCCGTTTCAAAGATCTTCGATCCATTCTTCAGCCAAATTGAAGGATATTTTGTGTTTAAATCAAAATCACATTATCATAACTCCAATCAATAAGTCTTGCAAGGAGATTGAATCAGAGGATAACTCTTTTGTAATCACAGAGAATTATACCACAATCATCAATACAAATTCGCATTTGTGAAACTATTTTTACTTGTTTGATTTATTTCAAACTAGAAATTTAGTCGTCTACAGAGTGATACCAGCAAAGGATCTCCGGACGAAGACAGCAGTGTTATGAGGACTCAAAGTAAAACCCTGCTGAGTAACAACTGAGCTAAACTTTTCAAACCAAGCTCGAGGAGCCTGCTTGAGGCCATAAAGAGCACAGCGAAGGCGACAAACTTGACTGCCTGAGTGTGGATAGCCAAGGGGTGGTTGCATGTACACCTCTTCTTATAGGTCTCCATTGAGGAAAGCATTCTTCACATCCATTTGATAAAGAGGCCAACGGCGAACAGCAACCACAACAATGAGACATCTAACAGATGTAAGGCGAGCAACAGGAGCAAAGGTTTCCTCATAGTCAATGCCATACTCCTAAGTAAAGCCCTTGGCAACTAGGTAAGCCTTGTATCGTTCAAAAAATCCATCAGCCTTAGTCTTGATCTTGTAAACCCACCTACAACCTACTACAAACTGACCAGGAGGCAAATAAACCATATCCCAAGTGTGATTCTTATAAAGGGCATCTAGTTCTTCGTTCATAGCTTGCTGCCAAAGAGGGTCAGTATAGGCTTCACGATAGGTGTGAGGTTCATAAAGGGTGGCAAGAGTAAAAGAGCAGTGATAATCAGTGAGATAAAGGGGAAGAATGCTTACCTAAGTGGAACGACAAAGTTCAGGACCAATAGAAGACTTAGAAGAGGGTGGTGTCACAGGATTCAAGACAGGCGGGTCATATGCCGAAGACAGAACCAGAGATGAGTCATCTAGAGAGGCAGCTGATGTCGAAAAATTCTCCACAAGTTCAGGATAGAGAGGGAGGAAAAGATCAGTAAAAATGGGGAACTTGGAGGAAGAGGATGCAAGAACCTGCTGAAGACTTGTGAAATGACGATGTTCCCAAAACTTAATATGACGGGAGACACAAAGGCAATGAGAAATGGGATCATAGCAGTAAAACCTCTTTTGAGATACACCATAACCAAGGAAACAACAGAGACGAGCACAAGGCTGGAGCTTTGTTCGTTCATGAGGAGGAAGAGAGACAAAGCAAGCACAATCAAAAACCCGAAGAGAGGAGTAGTCAGGAGTTTGACCATAGAGAAGCTCGAATGGTGATTTGTTATGTGTAGTTGGTAAAGGAATACGATTAATGGTGTACACAGCAGTGAGTGCAGCCTCACCCTAAAAGCGCTCAGGAAGAGAAGCAGAAATGAGAAGGGTGCAGACAACATCAAGAATGTGATGATGTTTTCGTTTTGCACGACCATTTTGTTAAAAGTTCTAAGGACAAGACTGCTGAGTAAGGGTCACATGACTGTCTATGAAGGATAGGAAAGATTTATCATTATATTCTTAAGCATTATTTGATCGAAAGACTTTGATAGTGCGATTGAACTATGTTTCAATCATTTTATGAAATGTTTGGTAAATAGACTCAAGTTCAAACCTATGGTGAAGCAGATAAATCCAAGTATATCGAGAAAAATCATCCACAAATATGACAAAATATCTAGATCCCTCCTTAGTGGGAACAAGTGCAGGACCCCAAATATCAGAATGTGTAAGATCAAAAAGTGCAGAAGAAAAGGAGTCACAATTATTAAAGGGAAATTTTGTTTGTTTGCCAAAATGACAGAGAGTACAATCAAATTTTTGAAACTGAACTGAACTTAAATGACCTTGAGAAGCTAACAATTGAAGACGAGATAAGGATGGATGACCAAGACGAGATAAGGATGGATGACCAAGACTAGCATGCCATAGATCAGGTGAGGGGGTGGTAGTGGTAGCAACTGTAGAAACAACTTGTGAAGAAATCTTCAAGTCATGAACCTCAAACATGCGACCAACCTTACAGCCTATCCCAAGCACTTGACCCGTCCAGGGATCCTGCACATCCACACCATGATTAGTAAATAGAAGATCTATGCCTAATTCACAAAGTTGACCAACAAAAAGCAAATTAAGGGATAACTTTGAGATATGAAAAGTGTCACTAAGGGATAAAAAAGGAGAAAAGATTGTTCCTTTATGACTAACAGGCATAGGAGTTCCATCAGCAGTGTAAATGGTGATGGGGTGTTCTAAGGGTGCCTTATCAGAAAATTGAGATTCATCAGGAGTCATATGGTTACAACATGCAGTATCAAAAAATCAAGGTTGTTTACCTGAGGTAACAGAAAGGGCAGTGAAAGTTCGGGATAAAACTTGTT
Organism: Quercus ilex subsp. ballota; assembly: GCA_032727855.1. Lineage (NCBI taxonomy): Eukaryota > Viridiplantae > Streptophyta > Magnoliopsida > Fagales > Fagaceae > Quercus > Quercus ilex. The sequence continues at coordinate 8,769,392 of CM064914.1, read as the reverse complement.
GAATTACTGCCTCAATATTAGCTGTAGTAAGTGGGGAAGCCAAAGATGGACCTGTAGGAACCAATGGATTTGAAGGACATACAGTAATTGTGAGGAAGAGAAGCTTTATTCTGCTTTTGCATAAATTTCTGCAATTTGCGACAAACTAAGATGTCATGGCCTTTGGCACGACAAAACTCGCAATGAGTACCTTTGGAAAACTGAGAGGTGGGACACCTAGAGTTTATTCATGGAGGAGCAGTAAATGCAGCAATGGGAGGCTGTGAAGATGGTGTAGTCAATACATGATCAAATGATGACATGTGATGAGTAGGCCAACGGTTCTCCTCAGAAATGAGCTCCTTGACTGCAGCATCAAGAGAAGGAATAGCAAACCGACTAAGCAGAGAAGCCCTAGTAGGATCAAAATCCTCACGTAAACCTATCATGAAGTGCATAAATTTACAGCGATCCCAATATTTGACAAAGAGCTCAATGTCCTTAGAACGTACTAGGAGAGGATCTACAGCAGAAAGTTGTTCCCACATAGTAGATGTCTGAGAATAAAAATCAGAAATAGACTGACCTGCCTCTTGATGTATTTGATAAAGTTTTGATTCAATGTGGAACTCCAGACTTGAATCATTAGTGCAATTATAGCGATCGGCCAGAAATTTCCAAGCAGCCTCAGTAGTCTCAAGACGAGGAAGAAGATTATGAATGGAGGGAATATAGGTATTGATAAACCAAGACAAGATCTTACTCTGAATACTCTTCAATTCCTCTAGGTGTTCTTCATAATCATCGACTGTAACAACAGTCTTGGAGGCATCTTCAGCAACTGTGGCTTTGGACTGAGGTTTTGGTACTGGCTTAGGAATTGAACCAGTCACATATCTCCACATTTTAAGACCCTTGAGAAAGATAGTCATATTCTAAGACCATGCATGATAGCTAGTAGAACCATCCAACATAATGGTGATAGAACGTACGATATCTCGTTCGTTTTGTTGAGCCATAATGAAGAAAATGAACAAAAAATGGGATTTAGAGACCTCAAACGCAGAAACAGAGCCCAAAATCAAAATCTACGTGAAAAACTGAGCAAGACAGGCCTTGTTGAAAATTTTTTACTTTGGTCAAAAAGTCAATAGTCAACAGTGGTGGTCAACGGCTAACGTGTGCTAACGTAGGCGGATGACGCGAGATGCTGACATAAGCAGGATGACGTTAGCTTAGGGCTGATATGGACAGACACTGGTAGCCTCAAGCATATGGTGCGCGTGGCGGCTTGAAGTCCAACGAGTGTGCACTGCTGGTGGTGCGTGGCGGCGCATGGAGCGCTTGTTCGACAGTCAAAAACTCAAGCCCCATGTGTAGGCGCATGTGAGTTCCTTTCTGGTTGTTCTTAGTTAGGTTTTGCTCGGGATTGGTTGTTCTGTCACTCTATACCTTTGCTTTGGCAGTTGGATGAACAGAACGATGAGATCCGAAAGTTGCACGGACTATGGGTGAGACAGCGGTGACTCGCTTTTGACAGTGACTACTGGATGAAGGCGAGGGCAGCGAAAGTACGCTGGAGATTTCCACAGGAACCAGAAATTCAGAGGAATGGCTCTGATACCATGTTAATAATATAAAGAGAGAAAGACTGAATAGTCTGTATATTGATGTGTAAATAATAATGTACAATAGAGAGCCTTATATAGGCTAGGTATGTGTGCAGTACAAGTAATATGAGTAAACTACAAGTACAGTATATTGAGCTAAACCCAATGGGCTAATCTAGTCTAAGCTATACACTAACAGTACAAAAGTAGTGACAATTCGAGTAATGAGAGAGAATTACCTTCATTTCTGTGGCCCATTAAGTTCAATGACTTTTTCTTTTCGTTTTTAGACAAGTGAATGAAGGAAATGATTAGATAAAACTTGTTACTTAAAAAGAAATGTTGAATTATTTTAGTTAGAAATCCAAATAGTATCAAAAAAATAAAAATAATATGGATTCTCCTAGGTCTAGCAAACAACCGCTTATCTTTGTTGACATTCTATTTTGCTACCAATGAAAAATTCAATTTGTTGGCCGAAAATTCCAAACCCAAGAGCAAAATGTCATTTTTATGCCATCACTTAACTTGAAAGCTAGCCTTATCCCCAAAAAAAAAAAAAAAAACCTTGAAATTTAGCTTAACACATAATAACGCATCAAATTATAAAGAGGAAGTTATGGCAAGTTGGCAACATTAAAAACCGGACCGAACTGGACTTGTTTAACTAGTTGAATCAAGAACCGGTCTAGTAAAACCGAAATAACCTGTAAAAACTGGTCAAGAACCGGGAAAAACCGGGAACCACACCCTTTCCTGATTCTTTAACAGTTCCGATTTTTAAAACCGTGGATGTAGTTCTTAAAATGTTAGCAGCATGACAAACAATCCTTTTTGTCCATGAAGTAGGTCTCAAGAAATCAATTATGAAAGGAGACTTTGAAATTGTCATCAATTCTCTTCGGAATGATGATATGTTTCATTCTGCTTTTGGTCATTTAGTAAAGATGACTATGTCTTATGTCAACTCTTTACCTAGCTTTTGTTTTTCTCATTCCTAGGCAAGGAAATTCTGTTGCGTATGTCTTAGCAAAGAGAGCTAGGTTTTCTTCTCTGTTTTCAGTTTGGATGGAGTCTATTTCTCTTGACATTAGTAGTCTTATAACAGCTAATTTACCTATTTTTTGGTTAATAAGACTTTGAAATGTTTCTCCCAAAAAAAAAAAAAAAAAAAACACATAATACGCATCAAATTGGACTCTCAAGGGAAAAATAACCACTTCTTGCACAAAAATTATAAGTTTAGTTCAAAAAATACCAAGTTTTTTTGATAATTCAATAACTAGTGGAGAATTTGAACTTTGACATCTCAATTGGTTGAAGAAGATCATTTAGATAGACTTGAGCCTACAATGATAATTGATTTTTTAGTAAAAGGTAAAAGAATAGTTCGCTCTGTGCTCACCATGTGGTTGCGTCAATGTTAGTCACGTGGTTGCGTCAATGTTAATTGATTTTAACTGGTCCTTGATAAGAATAATTTTAATGAATTAAAAATTTTAATTTTCTTAGGTCCAAATCAAGGAAAAGAAATAAACATGCATACACGTCACATGCTATAGCAACCTAAACGATTTTTAGGAATTCACAATTATTAAATTTGTTTTTTCTTCTTAGATGAGTAATTAATTTGAAAAGTCAAAAATATAATTCTTTTTAGGGTTACCTAGTATTTTGACTAGGGAAAACCAAAATCTTCTTTTCTAAATGAATCCTTACCAAAGCATGATTGCCCCATCCATACACCCATATCCAATCAAAACCCCCACCTCAGTTTTGATCTTATTGCAAAATTGTGTACAATACCAAACTTGCTATGCGTAAATATACTATGAAGGAACCAGCTTTTTTTTATTGTATCATTTTTAAAAAATATATACATATATATTTTGGGGTCTTTTATGGGAAAAAATTATCCCAGTAGGATTCATTTGGGACAGCTCATTTGTTATTTTCTTCAAAAATTAAGTTGAATAAAATTACAACCACACATGAAATAAATATGGTTTTAAAAAGCTATAGTGAACTCTCTTTTTTTATAGGAAAAAAACTATAATAAACTGACGGTGAAAATAAGTTAGATTTTTTATATTAGCACAGAGCTAGTACAAAAGCAAAGATTTACATAAAATCAAGCATGTTAAATACCTAGCATGCTCAATAGATAATTAAGACATAAAGCTAGCCATTAGCAATAGTTTATTCATAATAAATTGTGCAATGTAAATGAAAGCTATAAGCAAGTAACACTTGCTTTTATATTTTTGTTCTACATATCTTGTAAATTAAATTCCAAGCTTGCATGCTTATCAAGTTATAAAATATTGCTGCTTCAGAATAAAAGCAACCGTCCTAAATTTCTCAAACCAAAGTTTCGAAGTACCATCAAGCATGCATTAAATACTAGAACAAGAACTTAAGTTGCTTTGGAGGGAGATTGTTAGAAGAGAAGCTTGGTGAAACAAGCAGCAGCCAAGACCAACCTGTCATTGCCGCTGACAATGCCCAGACGCAGAGCAGTTCAATACAAATCACTGCCCACCTTGGAGGAAATGTTTAAAATGGTAATGGAAGCAGGAGAAAATGCAAACAATAGATCTCCAACCGCAACACCAAAGATACAAACTATACAAAAGTTTGCATTCCTGCAGCGAGAGAACAAGGGTTTCAAGAAGTACTATGAGCCAAGAGCAGTATCACTTGGTCCTATCCATTATGGCAAGCCAAAATACCAGCTAGCAGAGAAGTACAAGCTTATATTGGCCTCTGAGTTCATCAAAAATAGCGGCAAGGTTATAGACAAATTATACAAGAAGATTGAGGACAACATCAAGGAACTGAGGGAATGCTATGAGGAGGAGGCGACTAAAGACTATCCTGACAAGGCCCTCACTTGGATTTTGTTTGTGGATGGCTGTGCAATACTACAATACATATACTGTGCTACTACTAACAAGTTCAAAGATTTGAATACAAAAAATGACTGTGCAGCCCTTGGACAACAGGATTTGTTTTTGCTAGAGAACCAACTTCCTTATCGTCTCCTGAAATGGTTGATGAGGTTGAGTGCAAAGGAAAAAGAGTTGCAGGAATTGATTAAGTTTTTCATTGAAAGCTTGTCCCATCAGCAATTAGAGGCGCCTCAAGCGGAAAGCAAGAAAGGGGAAAGCCTTCATTCAATGGAGATCCCACATGAACAAAGATTATCAATGGATGGAGAGTCGGAGCCCATCCATCTTCTCCACCTTCTGAGGACAACTCTCTTGGATAATCTAAAAAAGATTAATAACAGCAGCCCAAACAATTCAAAGAAGCAGGATTGGCAATCCTATCGCAACGTGAAGGACCTTAAAAATGCAGGGATCTGGTTGAAGCCTAAAACTACCTTCTTAAATGACATTTGTTATAATCCTTCATGTTTCATTGGATATCTTAGCCTTCCTAAGAATTCAGTGGATAATTCAACAGGGCAAAAGTTCTTCAACTTGATGGCCTTTGAAATGCGTCCGGACTTTGACAGCAATTTTGAGATCACTTCTCACATATGCTTCCTTATCTCACTCATGAATCATGCTGACCATGTTATGGAGCTAAGGAAAGCAGGAATACTCCACAACGTCCTTGGCAGCGACCAGGCAGTGGCTAAACTCTTCAATGAGCTTGGCACCAACTTGGTTCCAAACCTCAACATATATTCAGATGTAAGAGCAGACATCCACAAGCACCATCGAACATTGTTGAGTCATTTGTTTCGATTCTATCATGACTATTTCAATAGCCCCTGGTCGGTTCCAGCCTTTTTTGGCATATTATTAGAGCTCGTTTTAAGTGTCATCCAAGCTTGGTTCACAGTCAAGCCAACGTCACACAGCTACTGAGGTAACTTATCCGTAGTATCTTAATGATAAACATTACTGAAAATTTGTTGTGCTGCTGTTGCATGCACAGATTCTTATAACTCTTATACATGATTTCCAAATAAATGGTAACTGAAGAGTTTCTTCGGTCTTTTCTAATGACACTTAGGCATGGGATGCCTAAGGTACATCCAAAGCCATGTCATGCACTTTTTCTTTCTTTAATCTTGTGAGTCTAAATAAGTCAAGAGAATGTATGTAATTTCTTAAATTATGTAAGCGTGTCTAAGACAAACAAGAGTTGGATTGTGTCATGAGTGGTATTTCTTTCTTATTTCATAGTTGTTATAGTTGTTTGAGTGATTGAAGTGATTGAAAGAGAGAAAAGAGAAAAATGAAAGCAAATATTTAACATGGTTTGGCTTGACAGCCTATATCCACAGGAAAAAGCCCTTAACAACTAGTTGACTACATCTTTGCTATTATTTTTTCTTTTTCTTTTTGATAGACATAATATAATTTCAACTTATAGTATCTGCTTCATAATGATTGCTTTTTATCATCAAGCCAAAATATCAACTGATTTTTGTAACCCACGCATTTTTTCTATTCAAGTTGTATTATAATGAGCCCAATGTAAAGTTTATATACTAAAGAACCCTAGGCTTACCCTAGACTAACCTAAGGTTAGTTTCATTGTTGTAGAGTACACAGGCCTACAATATGTATGCCCCCCCCTCTCTCTCTTCAACTTAAGATGAAACCTTGAGTTTATAAGATCTTGAATGTATATTAAACATTAAAGAAACAGACTCTGGTTGTCTTTCTTATCTTGTTTGGTTGAACTACACAGTCAATAATGTGCTAAAAATATTATAACTAAGAAGCCAAGAAACAGAGGAGGCATGTAGGCTTTCCAGCAAAAAGGTCAAAAAAATGAAGAGAAAAAATAAATGGTAAAATCAATTGATTTTATTGACTTGTTTCCAATGCTGTTACTAAAATAATGTGATGGGCTTCAAATCGCATAACAGAACTTTTACTCAACAAAATGGGTATCCAAACAACAACGAATAAAAATAGCCTCATTTGATTTGAAGGCATCAAACATAAACAATGTTTGCTCACATTTATGAATACACTAAACGAAAAACAGACATTGGCTCATCTCGCACAAGGAACCACCACAAGCTAAGAAATGCATATGAGATAAGTAATAGCACAGCAGCAGGTCATCATATTTACGGTATAGAGAATTATAGGAAATGGAAAGTAAACTTTAAGGAGCAGCTCCATCAATACAATTAGCATAGAATGTATGGATATCCAATTCCCAGTCATCTTAACTACTGTCCTTTACCAAGTTCTTGATCATGTTTACCAAAGGAACAGTTCCCTTTGCCATAATCTCTACTCTAGACATATTAGAAGCTTGAGAGAATAGTGAAAGCCCAAAAACTAAAAGCTCAGGAAGAAACAGTCGAGATGATAAGAATCCATGCCAATAGTGAGGTTCTAGATCAAAAAATGCATTAAAAAACCTCCTTGTACCTGGTAAATCAAGCTTGAGGAGAATATCCATACCAAAACAGAAGAACTCCCTTTGTCTCCTCCTTTGTATGGGCCACAAATCTTTCCAAATTTCGGCAGACAAGTCATTTCCTGAAAGACCATCAGAACCAAGGTATTGAACTATGGAATTCGCTACAATTGGAGCTGCTGCTAAAGTCCTTGCTACCATATACCCAGTTGAGGGGTGCACCATCCCGGCAGTACCACCGATTCCAGCAACTCTTTGGGGGAGCACAGGAAGGGGCCCACCCATTGGAATGACACAACGCTCGTCCTCTTCAATGCTTTTCACTTTTATGCCCAGGTGCTTTAATCTAGCCACCATTCTTTCCTGGATATCTTCCATAGGCACTCCAGGCCGAGCAACTAGGGAAGTTTCCTCAAGAAATATCCTGTCAGAGGAAAAGGGCATTGCATATAAAAAAGTGGGGATCCTACTATTTCTCTCTTTTAACTCCACATTGTTGTTCAGATGTGAATCTCTCCAGTCCATGAAAACCATTTTATCTACATCAAATGGGTGTTCTTCAACCTCTGCCAAAATCCCATAAGCCACTTGGTAACCAGGATTATAGGGCTTGTCATACTGAACAAGGCATCTAGAAAAGCCAGTCGCATCAAGAACTACAGCAGCCTGAACTGTGACACCATCATTGCAAATCAACAAAGATTTAGACTCCTCGTGGATAACCTTAATAACTTTAGCTTGGTGAAACTTGACGCCATTTGATATGCATTTTTGCAGCATTTTCGACTTCAGCTGCTTCCTATTAACCCTTCCATAAGGTCTATCAAGGTCCTTCTTTGATTGATCATCAATGAACACAACAGCTCCAGACCAGGTAGTGTCAAGGCAATCAAGTAAGTCCATGCCCTCAAATTCATCCACCCAAACACCATAGTTATTGGGCCAGATCAATTTGGGCGACGGGTCAATCGCGCAAACTGAAAGCCCTGCCTCTGAAACTTGCTGTGCAACGGCTAACCCAGCAGGGCCACCCCCCACAACTGCTAGGTCCACCACAAGGCCCTTTGAAGGGTCATACAAAGGAAGCTCAAAGTCAAGATTCACCTTTTTAGTTTCCGGAACAAGCTCTAAAAGAGCACTACTACTAGCCTTAACACAACCACTCCCACCCCATCTCATATGAGACCTCTTGGGACCAAATCTAAACTCCTGGTTTTGAAGCTTTGAAGGGCTTGAATTGCTAACTTTTTCAGAAAAACCATGAAGTGGGTTAAAAAATTCAAGCTTGTTAGGTGTTTTAAGCAAAGTATCCATAAAATTCCAATAAGGGTTCAAGATATCTCCTCAAAATCTTAACTGGGTCAGGAAAAAAATCCTAAAAAGACAATCTGGGTCCAAGGAATATTCTCAATTCCAAGTAAAATCAAGCCCGGGTTTTGAAATTACACAAACATTAACTAGTTTGCAGTGGAACTCAATTCACTACCAAATAGTTGCAAGACTCCAAGCAATAAGGAAAGCAAAACGGGGTGAAACTGAAAAGGGTATACAGAGTTTCTGGATTATTGTACAAAGCACAAGAACTTCTACAAAGAAGTGCAACAATTGAATCTATTAATCAAAAGAAACATAGTACACAAAGCGGATGGCTTACCTTTGAGTTAGAGAGAGAGAGATAAGTCAGATAGAAAAGGAAGCATTTTTGAACTTCGAAGCCTGAACTTACAAAAGCTAATGAAAAGGGAATCTAAGAGATTTGTTGATGGTAAAGCATGTGTGGCCTGTCCTCAACGACAAACGGAAGTGGGTCTACGTGAATTCTCAAATAATACAGCTCCAAGCATAAAATAATTATCTGCTACTGTCAAAAAAAAAAAAAAATTTATCTGCTACCTAGAGAAAATATAAATTAATAAAAATGGATTAATGGTGTGACTGTGACTGTGAGTGCGGCTTTGACGAGGCGGCCTCTTTCCTCTTCTGTGAGTTCAATTTGGGAAAAAATTAAGCGTAAATTACTATTTTGCTCTTTCAATTTTGTCAAAAAAAAATTTTGGTCTTTAAACTTTAAAAAAAAAAAATTAACTCTAAACTTTGTAAAGAATTTTTTTCATAGTTTAGAAACAAAAATAGAGATGAAAAAATAATTTTTTTAAATATTTTAAGAATGAAAAAAAAAATTTTAATAAAATTTAAGGACATAAATAAAATAATTTCAATATTTTTAGAATGCAAACTAAACTTTTTAATAATTTAGAAATGAAAAATGAATTTCTTAAAATTTAGGAATGAAAACCAAACTTTTGATAAAGTTTAGAAATCAAAATAATATTTTACCCAAAAATTAATAGATGTGTAAGAGTATTAGTTTAAGATATATTTTTAGAAAAATTATAGAAAAAGAAAAAGTAATTTTTTTTAATGATTTTTTATATTTCTCTTGATATTAAAATTTTTCTAAAATTGTTTATTAATAATTATCTTAAGAGCACATGTTAATCAAATCTAACATGAAACTCTGTGAACATAACTTTTAAAGAAATTATATGTCCACAACATTTTTACAACAAATCATGAGTTGTGCACGTATCACTTCTCTAACTTTTATAAAAAAAAAATGTCTAAATGTTGATACTGTGATTGTGAATAGGGAATAAAAAATAAATGTGAAAATGATATTCAAGCATGCACTATATTCTATACATAACAAAGATAAGCTGACAACTCTATTGATTTTTTTTTTGTGAAGACAACCATATTAATTTGAATCCTGAAGATCTCAAAATCAGGAATTCATCCTATTTTTAAAGTGTTAAAAATAAAATATTAGAGACATTGCCAAGAAATTTACAAATGACATGGTATATAAAATTAAATTCTTCAAGTGGTCATCTACAAAAATACTACAAATTTGATTGACACGAGTTTCTCAAAGTTTTACAACCTAGATTAAACGAGTGCTATAAGAGCATAAGAGGCTGATTTTTATTAGAAATAAATAGTTATTTCTTATACAATTGAAAATTAATGGTTAAAATCTTTTTAAATCACTTCCTAAAAGTGTTTGTAATCGTAAGCCATTACGTGGATGTTTATGTGGGGATGTTTTGTGGGAATAAAATTTGATAGATAATGAATAGTTTTAAAATTTTCAATTTTACTTCTGTATCTTTAATTAATTAATTTGTCTTGTTGATAAATAACTATTACTTTGGTAATTGTTTTTTTTTTTTTTTTTTTGGTTGGAAAGTATAAAAAGTGGATAACATGACTTCTATTCTCTTAACAGAGAAAAGTTAACAGAAATCTTAAGATAGTTTAGAAAATAATTTTAGAAATTTTTTATAAAAAAAATTTTGTGACAACTTTTTATATTTTTCATAAAAATGTTATCAAAATTTTCTTAAAATTGTTCATTAACAAATAGCTTATGGCTGTTAACTGAACCCCTCTTAATGACAGTATAAATATATAGTTGCTCCAAGTTGAGTGGCAGACCTAATGTTTAACCCAAAACAAATATAGATTGGTTGGGTGACACTTAATTGTTGTGTGAGACAATTGTGTCACCCAAGCTTCACAAGACTTCTCCTTTGATGACTATTGGCTAAGAATTTGTCCCATTAAAATTTTGTGAATAGGAAAAATTTAGTGGGAACTAAAATTTATGGCGAAGGGGGAAAAAAAGTACAATATGCCTTCACATCTCTCTCTCTCTCATCTAAAGCAATAGTCATGCTAAATTGAAGTAGCTATATATTATTTGTTACATGAGATACAAAACTTGGATGTTTATAAACATATAGTTACAATATTATGGTAACCACATATATAACATATTATATTCTGAGAGGCCCAAATTAGTTGTAGGCTTATGTATTTGTAGAACAACAAAATTAATCTTTGGTTAGTTTATAGTTAGCCTATGATTATTTTGAGTTTTCTAATATATAAATCATATATGGCCCAAACCATGTAAACCTTTTTGTTTACTCTTTTTTTCGAGATATGTATGACATCCGGCAGGGGGCCCATTTTCCCTAGGCCCAAACTTAAGTGGGCCCATGAACAATACCCGCCCTTAGGGCCCACCATTTCTAATGGGTAACCCTTACGTGGCCCAAAAGAGTCAGCTCATCATTTAGGAGTTCAGTGGACGACATGACGGTTTCCATGATTAGTAGGTACATCGATGATGCTCAGTTATACCTCGACAGACCAAGAGTGCCTTGGGGGACTTCGCTACCAAGTAGATTTCGGCTGTCAGCACCAGTCCCAATGTCACAGCTCCTATTCCCAACAAAGCATATTTTTGTCAAGAATAATCAAATTGGATCCCTCTCACACGAGTGGTATCAAAGGGCAATCATAACTCAATCCACTATCTTTAAGCTATAAATAGAGGAAGAAAGGGAGGAAAAAGGGTTAGACATTGATGATATAAGATAGAGAGAATAGTCGAGCATAAGAAAGAGAGTTTTTAAAGAAAAAGAGAGAGGCTAGTTTCTATATTAGACACTTCAATGAGCCCACCTAGGAATTACCCATTGTAGGATACCTAAAACCCACTAAACAAGTAAATTGTGAGCTCAAACACGAGACCCAATCTTCTGTGGAAAATTGGGCTCGCACAAGATATATTAGCACACAAGGTAGGATTGGGCTTCAATCACACAACTACATTAACGGTAACAATAATCAAGAGTTAGGATTAATTATTTTGTAGGTTTCTTCTCATTCCATCCTTAGTCCCTTTTTTTGGTAATCAAAGAAGTCCAAACTAATTAACAAACATGGTGAATTTTCCTTGTACAAATTGGAGGCTCATTCTAATGTCAACAAACAAACAATCTTCCAAAGAATTTAATGTGATAAAAATAAAATAATCATGGATAGTCATGTGAGTTCCATTAAACTCTTCTTGACATTGCCAATTAAATAACTCTTTTAGATGTTGCTTGTGTGTATTCATCCTAAACATGGACCTAAGAATACACCACTAACTAAGAGGTTAGGGTGGAGAAATGAGTTGTCACATGGTTACAAGTCTAGGAACCAACTTTAACCTTTACACGAAGGTCTAATATACCTAAACCATGTGTCACATGTGTCAAAATTTATTTTTTAGAACTTCATTTTAGGGATTTTTTTTAAAGGCGGGTTGGCTGCAAGTTGTGTCCGCAGCCTTGAAGGTTGAGTACATGGCCTTCATAGATGCAAAAACTCAATTTCCCCTAAATTTGAACAACCGTCTCTCACTAATTTCTCAACAAGAAGTTCAACACAATTTTGAATACATTTGATTCCTATACAAATTACAATTAAGGGTGTGCAGCCAACCCACCAATTTGTTAAAAGTGACCCAATTCAATCCAACCTAACTCACACTGGTTATGTTGGTTTTTAGGAGTTAATGAGTTGGGTTGGGTGCAGGTTAGCAAATTTAGAAATCCGTCTAACCCGATCCAACCCACCTATATTTAATATATATGATATGGTCTTATTGTTTAATTAGTATATGGTTTGATTTACCAATAAAATAGTTTGTATTGATTTGGTGCTATGCTTAAGTTTGTAAGCTTATAAACTTCTTGTTATTTGTGTTGACTTAGTGCTATGCTCAGGTTTGATTAGTGCATCAAACCAGCACAAATAAGATTATAAATCTACTATTCTAATGCTCATTTAAAAAAAAAAATTACGTATATTTTAATATAAAAACCTAATTTTTCTATTTTATACAATCGGTTTTAAAAACACTTATATCAGATAATCTATTTTACACGATATTTCAATTAAATTTTATTTCATTATTATTTTTATTATTATTATCATTTTTAATATCTTAAATGATCTCTTCCTATTTTGTGTGTATGAATAAAGAAGTACATAAAAAAAATTGCATGTAAATAGTATTTATGTAAATATATATAATTATTATAATAACAATGTAAATATACACATTTATAAATTAACTAATTTGAGTAGTCTTTACTTTTTAGACTTTTTTTTTTTTTTTTCAGTTCAGAGGTAATTTTTAGACTTAAATGTATAAATTTAACAAATTTTTCTATCATACACACATTGACAGGAGTGTTTTTTTTTTTTTTTTTGATGGAGTTGACAGGAATGTTTTTATATTTTATTTTTTTTTGGTAAACCATGGATAGATATACAAAAAATAAAATAAAATTTTAACCTTATCAGTTATCCCAACGGGCTTTCGGTCTCAATATTTGGATTATTCCTCCACACTATTCTCGGCCAACCTTGTATCCACACGTGCAAATTCCACGTACGATTCGCCCACAATCCTGTTCCTTCCCCGAACAAAGTGCGAGAAAACTAAAAAGCGAGACAGTGAAAGAAACCAGAAATGGCTGCCTCTTCGGACGATTTCTCGGTGCTGGTCCTGGCTTCGGATCTTGGCGTAGATGCTCGACCCTTCTTGGCTCACAGTCAAGGAGACAAAGAAGAAGAAGAAGAAGAAGAGCAAGAGAACTGGCATGATTGCACTGACCAGTACCTCTTTCCCGACGAAGACTTCTCCGATCTCGATCTCCTCCAGTTCTTCCGCCTCCAAGGCTCAGACAAGCACGGCAACCGCATTTTCCGTGTTGTGGGGAAGTACTTTCCTGGTAAACAAACATGACTAAGACCTCTCTCGCTTGTTGCTTCACTTCGTTTTTGTGTTTTTGTTATCTGGTTTTGTTTAATTTGTGTATCCTTTTTTCGTTTTTATATGATGATTAATATTGATTCTTTTTGTTTTTAAGCAATTTGAGCTAGTTTGGCATCTGGGTTTTTGTTGGTTTTGGAAAGAACAAAAAAATCCTCCTTTTTTGTGGTGTTGTAATTTGATTCGAATTTAAGTGATGTTGGGAGTAAATTTTAGGTTATTTTGGCATCTGGGTTTGTTTTGTTTTCATGTTTTATATGGAAGATAGTTTATTTTTGCTTAAGTTCTGATTAATCAGGTAAGTGGTTTGTTTGGTTTTATCTGAATGATTAGTTAGTGAAATGGGTTCTATGTGGTCTTTTGTGGAAGCTGACTAATTTTGATTTGAGAGCTTTTTCTTTTGCCGCATTTGTGTGATTTCTGTTCAATTCTCCATATTCCCAAGACACAAACAGTGTGTTTGATAGGTTCAATGTTGAAGTTTTCTGAACGTATGGTTATAGCATATGGAGATGGATCAACATTATAAGCTTATGAGAAACTCTAAACAATGGTGAAGGACTTGAGAGAGCACCTAGCGTTCTCTCGATAATGTGGAAAACTTTTCGTGTTTTGTTCTGTTAATTGCTTTAATGGCTGAAACTGGTACCTGGAAATTACTTTTCTTTACAGGAATTTGTTACCTAAATTCAATATATTTTTACTTATGGAATGGATTATCTAATGTTTCTATAATATTCAAAATACTAGTTAAATAAAGTAATAAATTTCGAACAACTTGGGGACATCTGTATGAATTCTTTTCATTTAAAAAAAAAAAAACTCTATATTGGGGGCTGCTGTACAGATTCTTTTCAGTCAAAAAAACTATCTTGGGTGCAGCTGTATGATTTTCTCATCAATGTTTTCTAGATTAGCTGTAAGATATGAATCTATTCTCTACACCTCATTCTTTGTTTTTCTTCTCTTTCATTTTCCTCTCTTTTTTTGTTTTGACCCCTTTGTTTCCATCTAATTTCTTGTGAGTTGTGACTTCTTCACATTGAACCCATAGCACTTCCTTGCTGTTGCAGTCTATGTTCTTGATGATATATGTTTTATTTATTTATTACCATTTTGTTTCCAAATGATTTTACCTTATTCAATGATTTTTTGTGTCACTGCTTATTTTTCTTATCATTCTCATTTTACTGGTACTTACGTTTAAACGCATTTTACATCTTGAATAATCAACATTCTTTGAATGTTTGGGCTTATAGTCGTATTAGTCTGATATTTTCATAATTTGTTCTCATTGTCTTACAATACTTTGAATGCAAGTTTCCTGTTTATTTTTTGTTTCTAATCATATTAGCTGCAACCTCCTCAACTTCTTCTTTGTGTATGTTACATTCAAGTTATAGAAACCATACTTATGGATATCTTTTGGTTATTAATTTTTACTGTCCCCCCATGTCTACTAATTTATTTCTCCATAGCTTTTGTTTTTATACCCTAGAACTAATTTATCAGCTAAAATGATTTTGTTGATGAATACAAACAGCGTGGGGGCAGTGTTGTAGATGTTTGTGGTGGTTCACATTGGACCATTCCAAACAAGGCTTTTGTTCATAAAACCAATTGTATGCTGTGAGTGATGTAAGAGAGTATCTCCTGTTTCTATAAGTAGTTTAAAAACTTAAAATTTTCTTGTTTGGGCAGTATTATCTCCTAATGTTGTTAGATAACCTTTTTCTAAATGACATATTTTAATTATTTGATGCCCTTACGAGATGCCTCTTTCTTTTATGGAGCAGCTGTGGTTGTGAGTGGAGAGAGGCTGAAGAAGTATATTTTCCACAAAATATGCAGTGAAGTGCCAGAAGGGCCATTCTGCATTGTTTACATGCATAGTACTGTGCAAAAGGAGGACAACTCCCCTGGAATGACTATCTTGAGGTGGATTTATGAAGAACTTCCCTTGAACATCAAGGAGAGGCTTCAAACTGTTTATTTTATTCACCCTGGGCTTCGCTCAAGACTAGTTTTTGCCACTCTTGGCAGATTCTTCCTTAGTGGAGGGTGAGTGGTTTTGTTTTGTTTATGAATGTTATAAAATTATTTGGCAACAGGGATAGCTCAAAATTAGAATATCCGGATTTGGAACTGTTTTATAAGTTGAGAGAAAAAGTTGAGCAACTTATCCAAAAAATTCTGCATTATACTTAAATTTTCAGTAGGATATGTTTTAAATAATTAGGAATGTTGACTTCTGATGGCCATCAGACTTAAGCATGCAATATGCTTATTGATATCAGACCACAGTTGAATTAAAAGTTACAAGTTGCATGGGCATCGCTACGGTCTAATTCTTTAGCCAAGTTTGTTAAAGTAAAAAGGTCTCATGTTAGAGATTGTGAAGAAAGTATGTTCTAAGCTAGACAATACTCCAGATTCTTATACTTACAAAGGTCTCTGAAATTTTAAATTTATTATTTGAATGCAAATACTTTTGGTGTTTCTTTATTTATTTAATGCACATAAATCAATAACTGCAAGTCATACAACAATGCTAATGTAATTTGTAAAACAACAGTCCTAGAAAGTTGGGTGAGCTGCAGTTGATGATGATAGAATATGGAAGGGAAGTAATTCTGGGGGACTTATGTCTCTCAGTCCATTAGAAATCATTCAAATGCCTACCAGTATCCATTTTACTTGAAATTGATTTGAAATACATATTAAGCCTTAAACTAAAACTTTAGCATGTAGACAACAAGTGAATTGCTTTCTGATTTGGTAGTTAACATGTGAATTATGCAGAAATAACTCTGGTGTTGCAAATGGTCTTAGAATTTCTTGTCCCAAATTATTATCAAATAAAATTAAACATGCATGGTTCCCTGGCCTTGATATCTTAAATACATGTCACTGTTGTTTCCAAATTAGATCTGTGTCTGAGCTATGCCCATCAGTGGTTTTGGGTGCATTTTTGTTTCATATTCTCTCTTTTTGTTTGTAGCTTATATTGGAAAATCAAGTATGTGAGCCGCCTGCAGTACCTTTGGGAAGATATTAAGAAGGCAGAGGTCGAGATTCCTGAATTTGTGAAAAACCATGATGACATTCTTGAGCATAGACCACTAACAGACTATGGCATTGAACCAGACCCTTCACACTTGACTGAAATTCCTTCCATGGCCTACTCATTTGGGAGGTATGAAGAGAGATGGACATCAAGGGAGTATATGTCATAGTTTAGCAATTCTAAGAAGTAGACATTGAGGTCCATGAAATTGGATTGCCGTTGAGTTGTTGCAAATCTTATGTATATACAAGCTCTGTACAGGCTACTCCCTTGTATTGTGTACCTCCTCTTGGAAAGCCTGTAGCTTTCTATTTCTGATCAAAACTTATGTTGAGAGATATTTATAGTAACTCTTCATGTTTGATTAAAACTGTTAAAATTTTCTATGATTACGTGTTTGTTTAAACGACCCATCCTGGATTCAACCTAGGTAATCATAGTGCATCCATCATAAAACCATGGTACTTACATTTTCCTGTTATAATTCTTTTGAACCTCTGGCTTTGACCTCAACCATAGAATTGAAATGATGGATTGGATGATTTACAGGATGATGCTTCATTGAACGGTAGCCATTTTTTCTTTAATTAGTTTTCCGCAAATATGGTAAAACACAATGAATTCTGTCCAAATAATAGATAGTCATCATACAAAAGTATGTTCTAAAAACCTTCCTGATTCTTGGGGTCTATGGAGCAAGTTGTGGTGGAGGGAGGGGTTGGGGGGAGGAGGATGAGGTTGTGGCAGTGGGGAGTGTTTGGGGAGTCTGGACACTGGAGGGTTTGGGATGTGGGGAGGAGAGGAGGTGCCTGGAGGGAGAGAAGGAAACTGTTAATATGAACAAGGAGTGTAGTGTTTGATGAGTTTTTGGGCTTGTTAATATGGATGACTAGCTGTTTTTGCTTGCCCCTTGTAACAGACTAACAGGTGCTGGTCTTGGGAAGTGAGAACAAATAACATACACAAAGGATTTGTTGAAATGGAGTGACTTAATGGTCTCTGCGCCTGGAAGCCACAGATGGCATAGGTTTTTCCTTGGTTTCGTCATCTACAAATTATGAGTATAATAAAGAGAGAAATAATATTAAAATTTGACAAAATTATCCTGTCATAATTAAATTTCAGGCTAAAGTACTAAACGCAAAATGTAATGCCCCAATAAGATCATTATGACCAATATTAAGAACAAAGTAAATCACAACAATATCCCTATGTTATCCTCAAATTTAAAAGTTAAGTAACAAATAAAACAAAAAATTTAAAACTAAGGTATAATATACCTATGCACGTTTCCAGATAGCTAATTTTCTAAGGTACAGTTAATATTAACCATTATAATCCAAGTGTTCGATCTCTCTTCATGTGCATAGCACGTCCAGGTGTGCATGAAATATGAATCAATAAATTTGCCTAATTGGATTTGTGAATGCCATTGATCATATTCATATCATTACCCTAGGGAAAGTACCATATCAAGAACCAACCTCTATTTAAAGCTCCAATCACTATTTGGGTGTACTTGTGTGTCTATCTATTAGAGAGAGTCATGGGCTGCGGCAAATCAAAGAACACTGGTCAAGGTAATTGGCTATCTATAATTTTTTTTTTTCTTTTCTCTTAAAATTTGTTTCTCTTATTTTGCATGCACATCTTCAAATAATTTCAAGTGCTCCTGCTGCCTAATAGTAATAACACGATGTCTTCTATTATTTTCTTCAGTTTTGCACCAAAATAATGTCATCAGAAAAAAAGGTAAAGACGAGAAGAATGGTGCTTTTGAGAAAGAGATGCCTCCTGTAGATAAGGAAAAGAGTGTAACAAAGGAACATGATGCAGAGGAGCCTATGTCAGATAAAGAAAAGCCTATTGCAATGGAGAAGTCTGATTCAGATGATGAACTTTTCTTTTCAGCAGATGAGGAACCAGAATTTGAACTAGAGGATGTAGATCCAACTCTGTGAATTAGAGAATTCCTAGGATCCTAAAGCATAATCTTGTTGCAAGTTGGTGATCTCTAACAGTTCTTATGACAGTTGTACCTAGGAAATTTACCATTTTCATGGGGTTGATCAATATGGCATGGATCATGTAAATTTCCAATGTTGTTATGTTACATTATGGAATTGGATTCTTAACAATATCCAATAAATGTGACCAAAGAAATATTAGGAAATGTATGTTGTTTGAACTGGATTATTTTGTCTAAGCTGTGTGAGGACTTGGATATGTGATCAATAAGGATATCCTTAAAATTTAGGGTAAAATATCATTTTCATCCCTAAACTATCACAAAAGTTCTATTTTAGTCCCTAAATTTTCAAAAGTTCTATTTTCGTCCCTAAATTATCACAAAAGTTCGTTTTTTGTCCCTAAACTTTCAGAAGTTATATTTTCGTCCCTAAACTTTTCCAAATGTATTGATTTTTGTCCTTCTCACATCAGCACTCTGTCAAGCCACGTCAGCACTCCGTCAAACGAAGGGACGAAAATCAATACGTTTGGAAAAGTTTAGGGACGAAAATAGAACTTTTGAAAGTTTAGGGACGAAAAACGAACTTTTGTGATAGTTTAGGGACGAAAATAGAACTTTTGAAAGTTTAAGGACGAAAAACGAATTTTTGTGATAGTTTAAGGACGAAAATGATATTTTACCCTAAAATTTATTTTGAGAATAAATGCTCCGGTACTAAATATGACATAGGTTACTACTATCTTCTTCTATGATAAATGATACGTTTATATAAACTGTTGCAAAACACCCAATCAAATGGACCTAAAGTTTTCTAGTGTTTTTAATTGAGATATTTAAGATTCAAATCCCCACCCCATTTTCAAATTGTTATAAAATAATTTTTTTAAAGAAAAAACCCACAACTAAAAGTGATTATCAAGAGACTTGTTAACAAATACCAAAATGCACGCTATGAAGGTTATAATAATTGTTATTAAGAATCTTTTAAGATTCAATAAATTGACAATGTGACCTTCCCTCAGTGTCTCCTTCCTCCAAATAAATTAGAACAAAAAAAATTTATAATAAAAAAAAAAATGAGAGAGAGAAAAGGTATAAGCTGCCAAGTTGAAGAAAACAAAGCATTTACCCTTTTCTTTTTACTTCTAATAATTATATCGTAGATAAATGATCGCAAACTTTTTCTTAGTATAAAAAATAACAGCAACCTGGCAAAAAGTCCGAAAATTTCTTCCTTTTTTACTCCCTACGTTAGGTAGACTAATGATGAGAGAAAGAGGAGAGCACATTAAAAACACAAATATATTGCAACACCGAAATTTCCTTTTTTCGATTCTCAAAAATAAATAAAAAATTCCTTTTTTCAAATATATTAGGAAGATTTAGTACACATTTATAGGGAGAAAATGGGCAAATGCCCCTTTCAAAAAAAAAAATCAGCATTTTACCCAATTTCTCAAACTAATTGGGGAAATGCCCCTCTTTTGAAACTCGATTTTCTTAAAATCGAGTTATTAAAAAAAAAAAAATTGAAACCCTATAGCGGCGTTTTTAAGGAGCCTATAGTGACGTTTTAAGGACTTATAGTGGCATTTTGTAATTCGATTTCCATGAAGTCGAGTTACATGCAATTTTTTTTCTTTTTTTACCTATAACTCGACTTCATGGAGATTGAGTTACAAAACGCCACTATAGGTCTTTAAAACGTCACTATAGGCTCATTAAAAACGCCACTATAGGGCTTAACTCGATTTTGAGAAAATCGATTTTCAAAAGAGCGGCATTTTCCTAATTAGTTTGAAAAAGATGGCAAAATGCTGGATTGTTTTTTTAAAAAGGGCAAAGGCCAATTTTTTCCCATTTATAGTTTATGAATTACTAACTAGTGGGTTTAAGGAATTTTTCTAAGTGATATTGCATTTTTGAATGGGAAATTTTTAAATATTTATAGCAATAATTTTTTTTTAATTTTATAAATTTCTTTAATAATAAAATTTTGATGAAAATAATATTTTTAAAAATTTTGAAACTTTAATAATAAAGTACATTTATAGCAATAAAAAATTATTTTATTTTATAAATATTCTTAGTAATAAAATTTTAATATTTTAAAATTTGTTTTGACTTCATTAGGAAGAGGTATATCATGCATCGGATGTATGTTTCTTCCCTTTCATATGGAAATGGACCCCATACATGGTATATTTCCTCCTGCATTAGGCCCTCATGACTTTGCTTCTCTCCTTACTTGACCGTGGAAGGAAAAACACGTAGTTACAATAAAGAGTGACATCTCTCCATATGAACCAAATTCAGGACACTCACTTAAGCAACATAGGATTCGACTTCATTAGGACTAAAGAGGGTTTTTAAGTCCATGATCAAGTTCTCTATTTTTTTTAGAGATAATTACAATATATTGCTAATCTCACAACTCGAATATTTTTTTCTCTAAGTACTTAGTATATAAAAATGTGTCAATTCAGTTACGAAGTCTTTATTTCTTTATTTATTTTTTTTAAATTTTAGAAAGGAAGCTCTTTTTAGTATTAATTGGGAAAAAAAAAATCTCAACTCTTTCAGTTTCCACCAAAAAAAAATCCAAATTTAATATTTTTTTAGAAATACAAATTTAAAGCTTTGAGAGACACTATTTAATATTTATTAGTGTAATTTACCAAATAAAACACTACACAAATTTAAACCAATGCGAAACGGTCACTGCACAATTTTTACAGGTATCTCTCAACAAAAGAAAATGATAAAAACCCATCTCCCCTTCTCCTGAAGCCACTCCTAAACCCCACACTCACAAAAATGCTCAGAGCTCTCATTCTCAAACGCTCCCACCCTTCTTCTCTCCACCACCACCTCCTCAAACCCCTCACCTCCTCCACCACCGCCATCACCGCCACCACATCCAGACGCCCCTTCTGCACCACTACCCCAACCCCAACCCCAACGCCCATCGCTTCCTCCACCACCTCAGAGCTCCGCAAATACCTCGGCTACACAGCTCTCGTCCTCTTCTGCGGCGTCGCCACCTACTACTCCTTCCCATTCCCCGAAAACGCCAAGCACAAAAAAGCCCAATTCTTCCGCTACGCCCCACTGCCCGACGACCTCCACACTGTCTCCAACTGGAGCGGGACCCACGAGGTCCAAACCCGGGTTTTTCACCAACCCGAGAATCTCCAACAGTTGGAGAATGTGGTTAAGGAAGCTCATAAAGCTAAGACCCGGATTAGGCCGGTTGGGTCGGGGCTTTCCCCGAATGGGATCGGGTTATCCAGAGCTGGGATGGTGAATTTGGCGTTGATGGATAAGGTTTTGGAAGTGGATAAAGGGAAGAAGACTGTGAGAGTTGAAGCTGGGATAAGGGTTCAGCAATTGGTTGATGGGATTAAGGATTCTGGGCTAACTTTGCAGAATTTTGCTTCCATTAGAGAGCAGCAGATTGGTGGCATTGTTCAGGTGGGATTGTTTTTGGTATTGGGTTTATCTGGGATCAAGGTTTTTTGGGTTTGTTTCATATATTTTTGCTTGTTGGGTTTTGCTGGTAAATGAGTGTTTTTGTGGTTTCAATTCATTTATATATTGCTTTCTTGAGATTGATTGAAGGTAGCCTTTTAAAAAAAAACAAGTTTGCTGTTTTCTTATGCTTTTCCTATTTGGTTTGTGTTAGTTTTGCATGTTGGTTTTGGTGAGAAATGAGTGTTTTTGACGTTTCATTATTTTTCAGGTGGGCTTGTTTATGGTATTGGGTTTGTGTTTGTGTTGGTTTTGATTTATTTGCGTGTTGGGTTTGGTGGGAAATGAGTGTTTTTTTTTTTAAAGGTTTCAATTCATTTATATAGTACTTGCTTGAGATTGAAGGCAATTAAAAAAAAAATTAAAGGTTGCTACTTTCTTATGTTTCACCTATTGGGTTTGTGTTGGTTTCATTCATTTGCATGTTTGGTGGGAGATCGTGTCTCTGTTTGGCTACATTTGTTTTTTTTTTTTTTTTGGCTTTCTATCTTATAGTTTTAAAGCCTCACTTTTTTCTAAGTATAACTATACTTTAATTAACATTTCCTAAAATCAGCTTTCAGAAAAAGCTACATCACAGGATTGACTTATATAGTGCTTGAAATTGAAGGATTTATTTTAAAAAAAAAAGAAAAAAGATTGCTCGTTGTATATCTTTTCTTGTTGTGGTAGGAAGAACGTATTCAAGTTGACTAGATTCTCAACTTGTACAATCTCTCCTTAGCAGATGTTTACTTTTAGTATTGGCACGTGTATTAGCAAATGCATGTTGAAGGTGAGAATGAGGAAATGGAGGGATTGTCCATTTGTGAAATGGAGGTATTAGCAAATGCATGTTGAAGGTGAGAATGAAGAAATGTATTAGCAAATGTATTGGCACATTCTATTAATATAATGGAAGGTTTGGGAAAGAAATGGATCTACCATTAGAAAAAGCTGGGTTATTAGCGTTGAAATGTGTTTTAGTCATCAACTCTGGAAACACACACTGATGTGATGTTAGTGCCCCTATTCATGTTTAAAAAGAATGATTGATTGTGAGGAGCATTAACTGTATTGTAGAGCATGTGAGAACTAGGGACTGAGGAAGATAGCTAAGAAAGAATTGAGAAGCCTTTGAATTTAGTTTCCTGTTTGCTGTTCTATTTGTTTTATGTTTGTGCTTTGCTGTTGTTCATCCTCATGAACACATTGTATGTTTCTTTTTTATTATTTCATCAATAATAGTACTCATATTCCCTATCAAAAAAAGAAAAAAAGAAAAAAGAAAAAAGAAGAGAAGCCTTTGAATTTATAGTAAAATAAATTTTTGATAAGTAATAAGTTTTATTGATATCAAAAAATGAAAAGCCCTAGCACATAGGGAGTGTACAAGGGGTCAAACAAATCAAGAACAAAAATTACAAGAATCTAGGAAATCAAGAAAAGAAAAGAATGATTGGTTTCGCATAACAACCCAGCAATCCAATAAAGTTCTAAAGAAAAATAACTTGAGGTCTAGTATGGATCTCTCATTATCTTCAAAACACCTTTATTTCTCTCCCTCCAAAGACACCACAATAAGCAATGGGGAACAATCAACCATTTATACCCATTTCGATGACGACCAAACCTACCTTGCCAACAAGCTAGAAGCCCCACAACAGATTGCAGCATAACCAAGCTTACTCCAAATAAACCAAACGCCATAGACCACAAATCCATAGGAACCGGACAATGAAGAAAGAGATGGTCAACTGATTCACCATTACACTTACACATGTAGCACCAATCCAATATCCAAACCCTCCTTTTTCGTAAATTGTCAATTGTTAAGCATTTTCCTAAAGCAACAGTCCAAACAAAGAAAGCCACTCAAGAAGGAATCTTCTGTTTTCAAATACTTTTTCAAGGAAAACAGTAGTCATTAGATCCCACTAAAATACTATAATAATCCTTAACCATGAACCCCTTATCTCTATCAGGTTTCCAACATATCTTATCCTCACCAAACCCCCTTACTGAAGAACCGTATATGGTATCCATGAAACCTGACATAGCCTCTCCTGAGCATGCACACCCCTAAAGAAACTTACATCCCAAAAGAGGACTCCGTTAATGGACTTCATAAGCTTAGCCACACTAGCCTCTTTATCTCAGCAAAATCTAAACAATTCAGGATAGCTGACTGCAAGAGATGTCTCACCACACCAACGGTCTTGCCAAAACTTCACCCTAGAACCATCCCCAATATCGTATAGAATGTGACAAGAAAAAGAAGGCCATTCCCGACTAATATTTTTCCACAAACCAACACCACATGGACCATTAACAGACCTAGTACACCAACCACCCCATACGCTGCCATGTTTCTCCTCTATCACTTGCCTCCAAAGGGCAGCCTTCTCAATCCCAAATCTCCATAGCCACTTTCCAAGCAAAGTTTCATTAAAAAGTCTTACCTTCCTTATCCCCAAGCCACCCGAAGAAATGGGAGAACAAGCAGTAGCCTATTTAACCAAATGAAATTTGGGTTCATCACCAATGCCACCCCATAAGAAATTCTGCTGAAATTTCTCAATTCGGTTAGCCACAATAGCAGGTATAGGAAATTAAAATAGAAAATAAGTGGATAAATTAGATCGAGTGCTTTTAATTAAAGTGAATCTACCTCCCTTGGATAAGTACAAACGTTTCCATCCCGCTAATCTCCGTTCCATCTTCTCTAGAATTGGGTTCCATATTTTCTTATCCTTGAATTTAGCTCTCAAAGGAAAACCCAAATATTTCATTGGAAGAGTCCCTTGCTTGCAGCCAAGGACATTCAACAGTAAGTCAAAATTATGCACCACACCAACAGGAACCAACTCTGACTTGCCCAAATTTATCTTTAGACCAGAGACCGCCTCAAACCAAATAAGGATTATACGGAGAAACAAAATCTGATCTAGATTAGCATCACAAAAAATTAGAGTGTCGTCTTCAAAAAGGAGACGAGACATTGCTAAGGATCTTCCCTCTAAATTACCCACACTAAAGCCTGACATGCGACCTTCATGGACAACTTTATCCAACATATTTCTAAGGGCTTCCATAACCAAGACAAACAGCAAAGGAGACAATGGGTCATCTTGTCTCAACCCTCAGGAGCTCTCAAAAAACCCACAAGGAGAGCCATTAATCAGAATAGAGAAGTGAACTGTAGATAGACAAAAGAAAATCCACCGCCTCCACTTAGTAGAGAACCCACCCTGTTCTAGCAATTGCATAAGAAATTCCTAGTTTACATGATCAAAAGCCTTCTCAACATCTAGTTTGCAAAGTAGCCCTAGAAAACTGATAAAAAAACTTATACAGGAAGTAGACTAAAAGTTAAAAAAATAAATAAAAAAATAAAAAAGCAGATTGGAAACAAGAACATAGCAAGAAATATCACAGCCTTTGTATCAACGACAAATGCGTAAAGGATCAAGAAACTCCATTAAAGAGTACATAGAGAGGGTAAGAGACTGTGATGCCCCTTCGAATAGTCTTCAAAAAGAGAAACTTGAGATTTGACAGAGATAGCTTCTTTCCCTCAAACATGCGACTATTTCGTTCCCTCCAACTACACCACTATGACATGCCAGAACTTCCCTCCAAATTTTCACACATCTTTGACCTCCCCTTACTCCATCCTAAGATTTCAGCATGACGGCAACAGAATTTGGCATGACCCAATCAATCCCGATTCCCGACTAGATAAAAAATGATCACCCACAAATCAGAAACAAAAGGACAATGCAGTAATAGATGACTAACAGATTCCCCATCAAATTTACATAAACAACACTAATCTACAATAACAAAACCCCTCTTCCAGAAGTGGTTAGTCACCAAAATTTTTCTTAGGGCCGCCTCCCAAACCGAAAAAGGAAACTCTAGGAGGGGATATAGACTTCCATACACACTTCAAAGGAAATGGGGAAGTAACCTCAGCACCTGCTTGAAGCACCCTATAATAGCACTTTGTCTGAAATCCTTCTTTGGAAGAAGAAATTGAAACCAATTTATCATAAGCATTAGGAGTAACCTGTGCAGCATACAGATCATCCAAGAATTGAGCCATTGACTCCAACTCCCAGTCTTGTGCCTCTCTTGTAAACATAGGTTTCCAATGTACTTTATCGTTTACCCACTCCATATAATCTGAAACCCGAGCATCTCTTATCTCTAAAAAATCTGAATAAATCCAGATATCTGCCTTGAAATGTTTTACTTCCATCCCAATGATGTTTCCAGAATAGAATTTGGGAACCATTTCCCACCTCAAACCGAATGAAAAACACAAAATGGTTCCATCCCATCCTGATGTGCTTCCAAAGCCCCACCCCATGCGGCTCCCTAACCACACCAGAGTGCGATTCACATCTGTTTGTGCATATATTTTAGCCCTGGTTCTGATACAGACTGGATTTATCTTCTTACAGTAGTGTGTGTGTGTGTACGTTATTCTCAGGAAACTTTCGTATCCCGTCCATTTCTTGAAAATTCAAATCCAAGAACATGAGCCTATAGTGACTTTATTTTTCATAGGAATCTTGTAGTTGTCTTTCATCATTAAGAATGTACTTGTGTTTTGAACATCAGAGTTTGAAACTAATGAGCAGTTGTAATTTTGTGGCACTGCTATGCAGAATAGAGTTTGAGATTGTCAACATCACACTTGCAATTTCTGGTGATAAAACAAGGAAGGAAAATATATATATATATATATATATATATAAAAGGGGTGAAGACAGAATTTAGTTGACAAGTAGTTAGTCTATAAAAGCATATTGCAGTAAGGTATGTCTTTTTTGTGTAGTAGTTTGGTTCTATCTTTTTAAAACTTTACATGTCATTAGGTTGGGGCACATGGTACTGGTGCAAGACTGCCTCCCATTGATGAGCAGGTCATCAGCATGAAACTGGTAACTCCTGCCAAGGGGACAATAGAGGTTTCAAAAGAGAAAGATCCGGAGCTGTTTTATTTAGCTCGTTGTGGTTTAGGCGCTCTTGGTGTGGTAGCTGAAGTCACAATCCAATGTGTTGAGAGACAGGAGCTTGTGGAGCACACAACTGTCTCAAATGTGAAAGAAATCAAGAAAAACCACAAGTAATCACCATCCTGTTTAATGTGCAAATTCTTTCTTTCATTCATTGTAAGAACATTATGGTTTGTGGATATAGCTTGCAACTAGCAACTAAATGATTGAGACCTAGCAGTACTTTGAATAATTAATCTAGTACTTTTGAGCATACAACTTTACCATGATGTATTGAAAGGTGAAATAATCTGGAGCAAGTGCTGGAGAAATGATTTGTTCAATTAGTACAAGATTATATTATTGTGATGACTTGTGAAATGAGGATTTTGAAGTGCACCTAGGATTTAGTTGTGCATCACAAAATTGAATTATTAAGATGGCTGTGGGCTGGTGCTAAACAACCTCTATTTCTGTGATAAGGTTCAGAGGCAATATGCTCTCTTATTTCATCTTTCTTTATGGAATATTCTCTCTCTCTCTCTCTCTCTCTCTCTGCTTTTTTTTTTGTGTGTGTGTGTTGGGGGGGGGGGGGGGTGTGTAGCATAATTCTAATCAATTATTGGATGAGGGAGGATTAAATTTGTTACTCTCCAACTAATATTCCTGATTCTTTCCTTTTGCAGGAAATTGCTATCTGAGAATAAGCATGTGAAGTACCTACATATTCCATATACTGACACTGTTGTGGTTGTGACGTGCAATCCTGTTTCAAAGTGGAGAGGTCCCCCAAAGTTCACACCCAAATATAGTAGTGATGAAGCCATACAGCATGTTCGTGATCTCTATAAGGAATCCCTCCAGAAATACGGGTAAAGCTAGTGTCTGCTTTTGTTAATTTGTAATAAAGAAAATTTATTCTAGCTTGTTGAGTCTGAATCATAAGTGATGATTTTATCGCTTCTCTCCTTTTATTTTGATGTGATCTTTTCTACTTGCTGAAATTTAATATAGTCCTTAGTGAAGGGCCTAGAGAGAGTAGTTGATCATATATGTGGGAAGAGTGCTGAAGTTATTTGGCTTAGTCAGAAGAAACTAAAATTTTTTAGAATTTCTTATATGGATGATTGCTTGTTTCCTCTTCCTTTGCGAGTTTGTGTTGAAATTTTTCTTGATCACATTGGTTAAGTTTGCTAACCTTGAATCACTACCTACTATGATTTGGGTTAATAGTGGAAACTAAATTGCAATCAATTTTATTACTTCTCATTTTTTTTTTCACTTATCAATTTTTTTTTAGTAACTTCTCATTTAACTATCCTGGTGAGGTTGGCAACTAAGTCTCTAAGAATTCATGACAATTTGAAGAAAACACTCCAGAGATATATAGATATATTGCTATATAATATTTGAAAGCTTGGCTTGAAAAAAATAATTAGAAAGGATTTCTGTTCAAGTTCAGCTTGATTAATATAGAAGCGAGCAGCTAGACAAGCCAATCACAATCTGAACTAGAAGAGCTTAGATCAGTTTGCAGCTTTATTGGTTTGTCTGTTTAAAAAAAGCTTGAGCTAAGCTGTTCTATATGTTTATATTGTCATCTTTTGTCAATTTTATTTACATGTTAGCATTGCTATTGTGTGCTACTTGGATTCTGTCAATTAATTGCTTACGTTAGTTACTTGCAGAAAAATTACAACAGAATCTCCAGACAGCAATGAACCAGACATAAATGAGCTATCATTTACAGAGTTGAGAGATAAACTACTTGCCATGGATCCTCTCAACAAGGACTACGTTATAAAGATCAATCAAGCCGAGGCTGAGTTCTGGAGGAAGTCAGAGGGATACAGAGTGGGATGGAGTGATGAAATATTGGGCTTTGATTGTGGTGGCCAACAGTGGGTTTCTGAAACATGTTTCCCTGCAGGAACGCTAGCCAAGCCAAGCATGAAAGACCTTGAATTCTTAGATGATCTGAAGCAGCTCATAGAGAAGCAAGATATACCTGCACCTGCACCAATAGAGCAGCGTTGGACAGCTCGCAGCAAGAGTCCCATGAGTCCTGCTTCAAGCTCTGGAGAGGATGATATATTCTCATGGGTAAAATTTCAATTGCATCTTTGCTTTAACCCCATTTGTTTCTATCTTTCTTAATATTGAATGTTGGTTTTATGTTAATATGGAACTTTTTTTTTTGGGGGGCGCCCCGGGGGGGGGGGGTGTTCATTTAAAATTTTGTGAAGTAAATGTATATACTTGGTATGGTCTGGTTAATGTTTGAATTGTAGAGTGTTTTCCTGAAAAATCATACAAAAGGAGGGCTTTGGGGTGGCCGTTGCTCTCTTAAAATCCGTGCCTAAATGTTCCAGTTTGATTTTGTAATATTTTGAAATTTTGACTCTCTTCTTGAACATACCCTCAGCACAATTTGAGATATTTTTTGAGGTTTTGGGCAGCGTTTCAATTTATATGATGATGCATAAATTGGTGATATAATGTCATGTAGTTGTAGTCTGTTGCATATATTACCATTTTTTCATACCTCTTAGATGTCTTACTGGTGAGTGACTGGGAACTGAAGGCTAAATTTTACATTGTTAAAATATTTTGACAGTCTGCTCTGACTAGAATGACTCCAATTTCTTGACAAGCTGAGATTTTGACCCTTCTGCAATAGAAAATTTTAAGAGTTTGAACAATAAGTTGAATCCAAGAGTCTTCCTGATCTTATCTGGGTGAGGATTATTTGTCAAAATATTATGACATTGCTTAGACATGAAGTTCACTTGTGGTAAACCGTAAATCAAATGGACAAATTACACTTCCAGTTCCTTCTCTCTTTCTGACAAAATTTAGTACTTATGAAATAAACCTAAAAATTATTTGAACTTTCAGGTCTCCAAATTTAACGAAGAAATAGATTGTTATAAATGCTTCTTCTTCGTCTTCTTTTTTTATTTTTATTTATATATTTTTTAATATATGTAAAAAGAAATTTATTGTAAGAAACAGAACAAGATACAAAGAAGGTTACACTGTCAAATTTAAATTATATAGTAATTCTAAGAAAGAAGAATAAGTAACCTGTCAAAAAAAGAAAGAACAATAAGTAATATTTTCTAAAGCAGCCATCCAATCATACAGAAATCTTAAGTCTTAACATTCTTTGTTATAATATGCTTAGTTGTTCTTATCAAAAAATATATATATATATATATGCTTAATTGTTGCTAAATTTGTGGGGTTAAACTGACTGATAAAAAAAGTGGTGTTTAAGTGATGTTTCATCCTGTTTAATATAGTGGCATGAAACTTTACTTTTTATAAACAAAAATTGTCAATGTACTTTTTTTATAAGTAAAAGTAGTCAATGTACTTTTGATTGTGCATCAGGTTGGAATTATCATGTACCTGCCTACAATGGATGCCCGCCAGAGAAAGGAAATAACAGAAGAGTTCTTCCACTACCGGCATCTGACCCAGTCACAATTGTGGGATCGGTATTCTGCTTATGAACATTGGGCTAAGATTGAGGTACTAATTAGATCATGGAAAAACTGCACTTTTGACTTATTTAAAATAATGAAGAGTCACCCCCACATGGTAACTTGAAAGGAAATGAGCTTTTTGTCTGGCTTAAATTTATTTCAAACTTTTTGATATTCCACCAAGTCTAGTAGTGTGAACCAACTTAAAATGTACAAAACATGATGCCTTTGAGTAGCTCATCAAGTTTGATTCTTCAAAGGATTGCACTGATTGAATCTTGGGGAACCAACTGTCGAAACAAGAGGGTATTAAATTACAAGGATTTTTCTTCTTTTTTGATAAGTAAATAAGCTTCATCGATAGAAAAAATCAATACAAAAAGCCAAAGCACACAGGACATGGACTAAGGTAAGTGAGAGAACAAACATAACTAAAAAGTATAAAAACTACATCTATCAAGCAGATCAGTCAAAGAAGTAAAATAGAAACACTCGATGCATTTGTCCACCCAAACAAAGTCTGGAAGAAATACATCTTTGAATCTTGAATTGATCTTTTGGTTCCTACAAAAATCCTAGCATTCCTCTCCCTACAAGGATTTGCTTCTTAATTCATATATCCACACACAATACAGGTTCCAAAGGACAAAGAAGAGCTTGCAGCTCTCCAAGCAAGGCTAAGGAAGCGTTTTCCAGTGGATGCATACAATAAAGCACGAAGAGAATTGGACCCCAACAAGATCCTTTCTAATAACAAGCTGGAGAAGCTGTTCCCATCATCAGACACCGTTTGAGAAGCATGTTATGATGGTTAGTTATTCATCTGTAGTTTTTGTTATTTATTCAAATAAATCTTATTTTTGTTTTTCCTTGTGTCTGCTCATTGCTGTGAGGATTTTTAGCAATCCTGTATTGATTGTACATCAAATTAAGGGGAACTTTGAGATATAAGGATGTTTTCTGTTAGGTTTGTCTATGATAACAAAGAAGCAAGCATTTGGTCTTGGTGCTTTCCTGCTTTATTGACGGTATATTCTTTCTAAATTCTGTATAAAAATTCAGTTACCAACTAGTACTAGTTGTGCTGGTTTTTTGTTTTTTGCTATAATTTGCCATTTGTTAATTTTTCTAAATAAAAAGTAAATATAATTATATGCAACTTTGGTTGAGTTCTAATGTGGCACCATATAGAGATTTTTACTCTAGAGATGCAAAATGTACATTTATTTTGCATATTGTTTTAGATAAGGCTCTACCCAAGTCACCATAAATTGGTGAATAAAATTCATATTCATCGATCAAGTGAAGTTAAAAAATTCAGCAAGTATATTTAGTTGCTGCTAAAGGGTGAGATTTTTAGAAAATTATTTAACAGTTTTTATTGAGTATTCCTATTTATTAATGTATAAAGGTTAGGTGACACAATCCCATTGAATACATGACACTACTTTTCAAGTGAATGTGAGGTGGTGACAAGAACTTTGGTCTAGTCTAGAAGAAGGGTTTAATAGGATTGAAGTTGGAACAATCAAATATCAATTTCTAGTTTCTAGGCTTAAAGAGCTCAAGAAATATTTAAATCTGAAATTTTATGAAAGGCTCAAAAGAGTATTCATAGTATCTGTTATTAACCCTAGAATCCTAGCCCTTCACTTACATTTAACAATTAGATCCTAATTGTCCAACTTCATTAAAAGTCACATGCTGGTCACATAACCTTTAAATTACTGAAGACATAATAATGACTAAATCATGACATATAAAATAAAAGACAGTGGATTAATGGCCTTTTTTGGGCTTAAATTTTCCTACATCAGATTTCTTTGTGTTGGAGAAGAACACGTTTTTGAGATGAAACCATTCCTACCTTGATCTCTCGGATGTCCAACCAATCCTTTTCATACTATTCTCCTAAGCAAGACAAGAAAAATCAATATGCTATTTATCAGTCTTTTCTCACTCATAATAAATCTTGCTGAAGTGGGATTTCAATCTTGAAGAGAAGAGTAGAAAAACAGGGTCAAGAAAAGTTTTAAAAGTCTATTTTTGAAGCAACAGGAATTCGTTCCTTATGAAAGGGTCATAACTTGGAATGATTAAGTAAATTTAGTGGGATATCAATCTTTTTAGCATGTGAAACAAATGGGCCGTTCATTTGAGTATCACGATTGAACCGGTTTTAAATGTCATCATTGCTATTGGATAGCTGCCTTTGTCGTTATAGACATCTCCATTTGGAAGTTGGATCTCAATTGGAGAGCCTCCTAATCTGAGTGCCCAACTTTCTGCCCTTCTTACTGATCCCTTGTGAACCTAACTGATCACTATATCAACGGGCCAGAATTAGTCAAAGATTTTCATCGCTATTATATATAACCCATCCCTCTTAAGAGGCTTTCAGTGAACTCAGATCCTATAGATCATCACAAGTTTATTTTCACAAATGCTGCATATTACCTTACATAATTTATCACCAAGGACATATGAGTAATTCACCCAGCAAGGAAGAGCAGTTATGTTTTCCAATTTGCATGTATGCCTTCCCGTGAATAATAGGGATAATCAAGTATTTCTTTAAATTATCAGTGGGAGCAATATCGAGGACAGAGGAAAGTTCTTCCCTTTTGTTGTAGTCTAAATTCATTCTTACACTTACACTATGTTTGGATTGGAAGAAATAGAGGGAAGAGAAGAGAAGGGATTTAGTTTCCTTAGTTTGATTAGATGGGAGAAGAGAAAAGAGAGGGTTGATTTGGAGTGATATAATTTGCATGTATTTTAACTTTTATTATAAAATTACAATATGCCTTGTATTCTTCTTACAAGTTATATATTCGAGGTATAAAAGTAAAATACTTATTTTGCTCTCCATTTTTTTGAAAACCAAACAAGGGAAAGAATTTGTTTCCGTTCCTTTTGTTCCTACATCCAAACACAAATAGAGGAAGATTTTTCCTTTTTCCTTTCCTTTCCTTTCGTTTCTCTTTCTCTTCCCTTTCCCTAGGTGCAACCAAACAGTGTTAAATTTGACATCCGAATGGAAATTGGCAAAAAACAAACACCCGAGTTATTTTTAGTGGTGGCACAAGCTTTGCCAATGGCCTTTCTAGAACTCTAGCCAGTGGGGAAGGAAAGGATGTTATATTGAAAACTCAACCTTGTGGTTACTACAAAGAATCTAGTTCTACTTGTCGCATGATGGTTCAAATTTTTGCTTGGTTTTACCTAGTATGCCCTGTTAAATCAGATTTTACACGAATCTGTCCAAGTGGGATTGGCTTTGTGCTCTACAATGGAAATCATATGCCTTTTACATTAAGTCAGATTTTACACAGAATTCTGCCAAATAGAATTGATTTTGTGCTCTAGAATGGAAATAATATGCCTTCTTATTTAATTTCTTGGTTTAGGACAATTTGACATCGTAAATAAATTTAGTAAAATCAGTCATCAATATATATATATATAAAAGAAGAGACTTCATGTGGGGGAGCATAAGGTTCAGCCATGTGACGCATTCTTTGCAAATTAAATATTGACTTCTTGCTTCATTTGATTCAATGTTTTAAGACTTCAAATTAAAAAATAAATATTCATTGTTTCCTTTGGTTTATTGTTTCAATACTTTTCCTTCCTCATATGTACAAACAAAACTCTTTGCATTTTAATTCACTATTTTCACCTCTTGCACTTCTACTATTTTATATACACCTACCCATAGCCCTTCATATCTTTCCTTGTCGAATACACAGACAAAAAATGATGTCATTTACCTTTAATCTCTCGACATCACTTACCTAGCTCCAACATTGTTGTTCCATCTAATATTAACCCATATAGAGTTGGTTACGACCAGGGAAGGAGGCCTGCATTTTATATTAAGTGACAGCGGCAATTATGATTTTGATGTTGAGGTCGAATGTTGTGGACTAGTGGGTTTTTTAAAGGCTGTGATTTACTATGGATGTTTGGGACGTTGATGTGGGAAAGCCATAAGTGTATTTGTTTTAGAATGGGATAATTTAAGATTACCCACCTGTAGTTTAGCCCGAATTTAACTTATCCACCCGCGGTTTCATTTTTGACACTTTACCCACCTGTGCTTCTCTCCGTTACTGCTCCGTAACTCACCTCCCTTTTAGACGTTACTCTAACACATTTTTTATCAAAAACAAAACCCAAAACAGATCAAACACTTCTCTGTCTCCCAAAACACACTCCCATTCACGTACAAATTTTCAGCATTTTAAGCTTGTTACAAATTACTGTGCTTACTCCCAATCACGATTTATTACAGATATTATTGTGTTTGACAAATTACCATGCTTTGATACTTTAAATTTTCAGTAAAAAAACACGAAAAACGAAGGGATAATTACAAATAATTCAAAGAAATGGTCTATTATAGTCAAAAGGGTCATCCCAGACGTTCAAATCGGAGTTGGGATCGGAGAGATAAACGGAGTTGGGAGACAAGGGCAGAGATCTGGTGCGGCAGGGGGTACACCATCAGTGTCAGTACTCAGATAACTTTCTCACCGCTCTCTCTGTTTCACAAAACTCTCTCTCTCGGTTTCACTGCTCTCTTTGTTTCTCATTGACCAAGGAGAATGCACCGCTGTTTGATTTGACCTCCATCCCCTCCGAATCCAAGCCATCGCCGGCTATGGCGGCCAAATTGAAGAGTCCATTGCCGCCGAGGCCGCCTCCTTCAAATTCTCACAAAAGAAAGCTTAGCTTTGAAGGTCATAGGCTCGATGTAGGACATCGTTGACTGATCTGGTGGCGGATCTGGTGATATGTGAGTTCTGGGTTGTTGTTTAGCTTTGCAATTTTCACTTTACTTCTATTATACCCAGCAAATCAAGTATTTTTTATTCTATTGTTCACGATGTTGTGATTTTTTCTGGTGGGTTTGTTGTTTGGCTTTGAAACCTTCCTCTCTCATATCTCTATTCCCTTGGTCAAGCTTTGCCGATCCTCCCCTTGGGTGCTGTCAATGTATATATAGTGGCTTTGTGTGAGTGAGATCTTGGATGTTGAAAATCAAAACTTTAGAAATTAAGTGCTGGAAATTGTTGAT
Source organism: Quercus ilex subsp. ballota (assembly GCA_032727855.1). Taxonomy (NCBI): domain Eukaryota; kingdom Viridiplantae; phylum Streptophyta; class Magnoliopsida; order Fagales; family Fagaceae; genus Quercus; species Quercus ilex. The sequence continues at coordinate 8,733,598 of CM064914.1, read as the reverse complement.
CCTCCCTATTGTCATGTTGTAAATTGTGTTATGCTTTGATTTTAATAAATTTCTTAGTTCAAGCACAAAAAATAAGTATAAGGAAGAAGACAAAGAACTCTCTCTCATGGTTTTGCTTCATTTGATTTATATTAGTTTTCTGGGTGTATGTTCTTCATGTTTGTGAATTAGGAGAAACCAATTCCATATTTTAATCTTGTTTTTCTTTTGTTTTTTTTGTTTTTCTTGTTTTGTGAGGAGAGAGACATAAAATGGGTGTAAAAAGACTTATTTACCCCTCTTTTTTAACAGAGGTGGGTAACAGAGACTAAATGGAAGTAACCTCAGGTAGGTAAAGTGTAAAAAATGAAACCACGGGTGGGTAAGTTAAATTCGGGCTAAACCACAGATGAGTAATCTGTAATTATCCCTTTTAGAATTAAGAAGAAAGAGAGAGGCACATGTTATATTAACTTTTATTCTACAATATTCTTCTAAAGTTGTTTTTTTATTGCTCATTACTTGAACTAAATAATTATAATGGATATGTATATGCAATTTATAATTGTTGCTTCTTATGAAGAACTCATTACTAACAAAGTTATATAACAATTATGCTATAATATATGTAAAACATTCTTCGAAACTATCTTACATAAAACATTACAACACTATACCATCTTACATAAAACATTATAACATTATGCACCCATCTTACATAAAACATTACAACATTATGCACGGGAAACTTACTAATATGAAAGAATGAAGGAAGAAAAGGGAGTGATGAGAGGAGAGAAATATGTTTCTACAATCAACATCAAGTAGCTGATGTAGGATCATATGGAGGTCTCAACTCACGTGTTATTATAATATATAATTACCTATCAAAAAAAAAAGTTATTATAATATATAATCATAGAGAACAATAGTCTGAAAACCAACGAAAAACAAAAGACAGATCAACTCTGGTAAGCTGATATAATAGCTTTGCTTGATTGAAATCCTCTTTTACAACAAGAAGCATCAATTAGAAGCATTCTTCACAGAGCCAACAGCAGCAGAGAGCGAAAAGGCTGCACCAATAAGAATTAAATGAAACAAGATTAGTTTACGTGGACCCCGGTGTACCTGGGCTTCTTTTTTATACAATTCCGTTATTTATCAAAAAAAAAAAAAGATTAGTTTACGTGGAGATTGAGAAAAAAAAGTGGACTAAAAGAAAAAAAAATGGTAGGGCTGCAGCTTTTCAAGTCACCATTGGAAGAATGGCTTCCAAACCTGATGCTTTCTGGTACTCAATTGCTGTGTAAGCCAAAACTATTAATGGGAAGAATAACCAGGACTTTTCCTCATAATTCAATAGTTATAACAGGGAGGGAGGCTTTGAACTCTGGATATCTCCATTGGAAACACCAGGAAGTGCCAACTAGTTGAGCTACAAGACTTTTGACACTATACCCTCTTCCTCTTACTCCAAGGTGGTAGCATAATTGGCTGACTACGCCTCATGAAGTGGAGGTAATTAGTTCCAATGATCATCTATAAAAATTATCTAGTTAGAAAAGCCAACTTTGTCCTCTGATTTTTATTTTTTTGGGGGATGTGTATGTGACTGCTTCCATCTCATTACTTAAATTGTTAAAAAAGATGTTACTTACCATCCCTCTATGAAGCCTCTGTCTCCTTTGTTCTTGCTACCCCGAGTGCAGCATTTATTTCCTTTGGGGGGATTCCCATTTGGGTATCCTTTCAACAACCACCAAGATAAAAGTAAGTTCTCTAATTGTATCCCTTGATGAATAAGAATCAATGAGAGAGAGAGAGAGAGAGAGAGAGAGAGAGAGATGTATTAGGAGGAACCTGCAGGTGGAGTCTCTTGTTGTGTCTCTGACTTTGGCATTTGGGAAGAGAAACAGCTGCTAGCTAGTGATGAGTCTTATTCACTGGTATCAACCTTTATGTAGTGCTTAAATGGTAATCAGAGTACTTGTATATATACACTAGCTCGTATCTAATTTTGGAAGGGGCAATTGAATATGAAGGAAGATTTGTACTTTAGCCAGTTGGCACTTAAATAATGTCTTATAAGTTGGCTTTTTCTAGGGGAGTTAGCTAATGGTTTCATGGTTGGCCTTTCAGTTTAATTTTATTACATGTATTGCATTAGCGTGGTTCACTTAGCTAGTACAAGCCTGTTCAGTTTGTTGATCTTTGTGAACACGATTTAGCATTTATTCCTTTTGCTTTAAACTTGTTGAGTTGAAATAGCTTATGGTTACACTTGCACCCCCTTAGCTTTTTTCAATCTTAGTACTTTTTTTTTTTTAAGAACTGGATTCTATTTATGAATGATAAAGCTTATTGCATTCCACGCAAGCACGAGTTCTCCACCTCATAAATTATAAAGTAAAAGGAGAGCCTAATTTAAAGGTTTGAGATCGAAAAAAGTGTATAAATCCAGCAGACGTAGACACTGCTTTTTTATTTGGGTTCTTTACTTAGTGAAGAGGGAATATGTAGCTTTGAAAGCATGAAAGTTAATGAGAATGTTCTGCCATTAAGTTTGCTTCTTTGTCCAAAGAATATGTGCTTTGATTCCAACGTTGTCAAACAAACACACTTAACGAACGCACTATTGGTGATACATTTGTCAACTATTACATGAATGTTAGAAAGCAGGATTAGAATTCTGCATATTATGCTGCATATGAACGCCACCTGGGAAGCCTATCGATCTGTTAAGAATATAAAAATCTTATCTTTTTGTTTGTGGAGGATGTCATATTCGAAAAGCAATTATTCTGAGGATGTGTTTGCTTGCAAATATTCTTGGTTCTGATTTTCATAACTATAATGTTTTGGAAAAATGGATTGACTTACCTGAGATTATCCTTATCTATAACATATTGTAAAAAGAGTATTCATTTTTCATTTTCCTTTTTGATAGGTGGAAAAGAGTATTCATTAGATCACAAAAGGAGCACGGCATTATCTAGCTAAATTGGCCCCTCTACTGGAGTGGCTTTACGTTGCTTCATTCCCAGTTAATAACGCATTACCAGAAAAATGTTTTGACAACTTCGCTAAATGGCTTTAAGAGGGTTCCTTAAAACTGAATTTTGAAATTTTAGGAAAAAATTTACAATTCATTGTTCATGCTTTATAAATCTATAATTTTAAAGCATTATCCACTATAGTTTGTCAAATACTTGAAATGCTAAAGATCTTTTCAGTTAAAGTTTTATATTGTAAAATCTATACTACTAAACTCTAGAATCCAAATCTCTACTTATTACAGCAATGTCAAAGGAGCAGTAAGAAGATTCCTAGGTTTCACATTCCATACTCTAGTTTGGTCCTATAGCAAAATTTTCTTTTCAGTCAAAAAATGAAGTATGGATTAAGGCAAAATTAAGTACAAAATAATCTGGGAATGTAATGTTCCAAGCACTCGCCAAAAGTTGGCTTACAACAAAATTAAAGGGATTAGAGTACAACACAAAAGCATCCCAACTATTAACTCCTGCCTTAGCTTGCAAATCTACATAATTGTTCTTTTTTATGGTGAGCATGTTGGAGTCGAGCCCTCCTTAAAAATATTGAAGTAGGACTCTGCAATAAGATATTCTGGCATTGTACAAGTGGCAATTAAAACGCATTTTACTACAAGAAGTTAGGATGTCCACTATAAATTTGGCATCGGCTTCTATAATGATTTTGAGAATGATCAAGTTGAATTTTAGTGTAAGAGCCCAAAATTTTGCTATTGGTGTGTGTGTGACCTTTGTTTCTAGAGAAGTCACTGAACCAAGCTATCCTAATAAGTCTTGGATTTCCTAACATAGAGCCATGGTACCCAGTCGACAAGTCCAAGGCTTTCGTGTTTGTTTCCTTTGGGAGTTAGAGAGCAGTAGAGAAATCTATGGTTAGTGCTTCGATTCTTTTGAAAATTGTCATGGGCTCAAAAACATGGTTTTCAAGGACATCTATCTTTAAAAATGAAAAAATAAAAATTATATCAGGTTGTTTAGATTTCCCACAAGACTATGGACCCCCTGATAATTGATGAAGGTTGATGAATCAGAGTTGGAGAGTTGTTTATTCCATTTTGTCCACGAATTGGAGGAAGAAGTTAGATAGACCCACCCACAAGGCACCCAATTCTTTCTAGCACGGGAAGGGGAGTCTTGAAGTATATGGAGCAAAATCTTAGGAGCATTCTTACACACAGGGCAAACATGTATATTCTTCTCTGTTTTAAGAAGCCATTAGTCTGAGAGACTTTCATGACAAACTAGCCATTTCCGATTGGTTATATTAGGTCGAGGAAGGGTGATTTGGTAGGTCGAAGCTATCTCGGGATATTTTTTTAGGACCTAATTCAAATTGTGTCCAAGGAAAATAAAACTTGGCCCTACCTTCATAGATTAGCCCAAACAACTTCACAAATCACAATTAAACCCAAATAATATCACAAATTAGCCAAACAACAATAATTGAGATCATCAACCCAAAAAATTAACAAAAGATTATTAAAAGAAAAGGTAAAAATGACAACCAATAATCAGCCCATAATTGTTTTTGGTTATACTTTGTCCCCCTAACTTAAAATTCTAGCTTTGTCCTTGGATCGGGCCCAAGTTAAACATCCCTATTGATTTGAGATTAGAGGTTTTGAACAACGCTAATGATTTTTATGAGTTGAAAATTTAAACTAAGAGAAGTATTTTCAAGACGTCGGTTTCCTTAGGCATCCTAGACATATATAAATTTGAGTTTATCCTCCTTGTTGAATAGGCCCTTAATGGTCCCTTGTAGGGGTCCAATGCTAGTCCAATTGCTATTCCAAAAGCTTAAGGACATGTCATTTTTTATCAGCTAAGGCTAAGAGCATTAGTATTGGTATTGCTAAAAAGTTATATTGCTATTTTTAGCACTATCAAATACAAAAATATGGCTACATTAGCGGAGCCAAAACCAAATAATTTGACTTCATAGCTATAGTGCACAGCTACTTTTGGTTAGCTTATAGGTAAAATATATATATATATATATATATATATATATATATATATATATATATATATATATATATTCACGTGTTCTCTTTTTCTCTTGCCAGTGTTCACATGTTCACATTGCCAGCTACTTTTATTCATGTGTTCACACTACGTAGGTCAGATTATTTATTGTAGTTGATATATTATGTTATTGTAGTAGATATATTATTTTATTGTGTTGAAAGCTAAAATAAAACCACTAATGTTGAGTGTTTTGTAAAGTGAGAAGATAAAATAAATAAAATAGTTTTTTGTGGAGCCATATTATTAAATTTATGGCTTCACCAATGTGGATGCTCTTAGTGCAAATATTTTTTGTTTTGCATTACTTACGCATGGGTGCATACAATTCACCAACCTGACTGACAAAACAAATCCAACCCGATGCCTCGGGTTGGTTTTTGTGAGTTAGTGGGTTGACTTGAGTTGGAAGTTTATTTTAAGTCTTAGGTCGAGTTAGATTCGAATTGATAGTTTTTTCAACCAATTTGATCCAACCCGATGTATCATATATATAGATTTGTTTTATTACCTTATTTTAATTTGTTTAGTTTAATTTATTTCGGTCTTTTAAAATTTTTTTTTATGAATTTGGAAATTTGCAATATAATTTGGACATATTATATGAATGTTAATGATTTATTAAAAATAATAATTAAATAGTTAATGAAAATCAAAATTTTTATAAGGTATAAAATATGCAGGCACAACCTACCAACCCATCCCAACCTACTTGGGTTGGGTTGATTTTTACACATGCAACGTGTTTGGTTGAGTTAAAAATTTATCAACATGACAAGTTTGAGTTTGGTTGAAAAAACCTTTTAACCTTATCTATACAAACCCCTATTTATTGAGATATTTCTTCTTTAGTGTTGAGGCCCAAATCTCCTCTAATCCTTGCCACAAGGCCCAAGCTCTTTTGGAAAGGAGGGTGTTGTTACACCAATTGGACCTTTGATTCCTATGACCCCTTTGAACCTTTAGTTTGGTGACAATATCTCATCCAAGTCAGTGTAGTTTTTATATTTTTACTCTCTGTTGTGTCTCCCTAAAGGAAGTTCCTTTTGAGTTTATCAATCTTTTTAACAGGCTGTACTTGGGAGGACACAATGCATGGATATTGCTGTTGTGACCAAATTTATGAGAACGATTCTGCCTGCTATAAAGCCTATACCTAATTGCTGGAAACTAGTGTAGGATCTTGTCCCTCCATCTTTAATAATGGGAACTCCTAGTTATTTTCCAAATTCAAGAAAAGATTTGAAATCTAGTAAATGAAGGAACTTTGAACTCCAAGTCTCTTAATAATAATGTGTTAAACTAGCTTGTATCCTAATTTACTTGGCATCTTGAAGACCTTATTAAATTCTAGTTGTAGAGTTCTGTGCATGATAACTCTATGCACAAAAGCCTCTCGAATGGCACCCCAACTTGTTTCCTAGAGTTTTGCAGAATCAGCACAGCAAGTGAATCTGAGGTCTGGTACAGCACACTGAAGTGCACTTCGTAGGGTCAAGTCATGGACTCATGGGGTGGCACAACTTTTGGAGTCCGGTGCTGCCTGTAAAAGATTTGTGTCATTGTTAAAGCAAATCATTCTTCAATAATTGCACGCTTATATACAAGGGAGTGTTATTTCTTTTCATGATATAATTGCTAACACAAATTTAATGGGTCTGTGTGGGAAGTGTTACTTTTATCATACGTGGTCTCAGAGTCCAGACCGTATGAGTACGAAGTAAATTAAGAAGTGAAGTACTAGTTTTACAACAAATCCGAGAGGGACAGAACAGGAAAAAGGACCCTCAACTCACAATTTTTTAACGCCTTCCAAGAGCTGAAGATGATGAGACTAATGCCTAATAGCTCTGTGCTATGCCCATTTATTTGCAGAATGTAAAAGAACTTTGCCGGCCTGTCTCTCCATTAGCAAACACTAGCTATTTTATCACTTGACTTTGAACTCCAATAACTTCAGAAAGTAAGGCAAATGGGGTCAATGAGATGGGCATACTTGCCTAACTGACACTACCAGTACTATATCAGTTTCAACTTGCATACCCACTTACAAAACAAAACAAAACAAAAACAAAAAAACAAAAACAAAAACAAAAACAAAAAAACCAAAAAACTGAAGTACCCAAAAAAAGAAGAAGCTAAGAATATGTTTGGTAACAGTTTTTTTTTTTTCTATTTTCAAAAACTTGTTTTTGAGAATATAAAGAAAAAAACAATTTTCTTGTATTTTTAAGACCAAAAACACGTTTGGTTAGTTGAAATTAAAGGAAATAGTTTTTTGAATAAAAAAATAGAAAATAATAAATTATGTTTTTATTAAGATTTGAACTCTAATACTAACTCATTAAATGCGATAGATTCATTAAATTAAATGGTTGTTTTCATTGACTTTTGAAAATTAGAAACTGAAAACATCATTTTGCATGTTTTTAATTTCCTTCACAAATTGAGTTTTGAGAACAATTTTTGTTTTCTGTCCATTTTGAATTGCCAAACAAGTTTTTTAGTCTTAAAAATAAAAAATTGTTTTTGGAAACAGAAAATAAAGGAAAAAATAATTACCAAACATACTCTAAATTTTCCTATCTCTTTTTGTTAACAGGTGCTTTTAAGCATTCGATAAGGTAGCATCGATTGGGTCTCATATGTATTAGGAATTAGAAGTAGTAAAAGAAGCAAAAGTTAGTTAAAATTTGGGCTTTTTAATTGAAAGATGCAAAAGTTAATTAAAATTTGAACTTTTATCAATTGTCTATAAAAACTAACTTGATTGCATTGCTTTTCCCATCCTTCGAGTATTTGATAAACAGATTCGTATGAATGATTTTTGTTAATTGGTGAATGATTTGTAATATGTACCTTGATTGAATTGGGGTTCCCATTTTTAGGGCATTTGTTAATTAACTAGACCCTTTATTTTCCTTTTTTTTACCCATTTTATTTTACTTTGTAAAATTTGAGGAGAGGCTCATCCTTCAATTTATATACTTATTTATTTCCCTCTCGGGAAATAGCAAAATGAGCAAAAGTTAATTAAAATTTAGATTTTTTAATTGAAAGTGACTGATTGTCCATAAAATGTAGCTTGATTGCATTAAATTTTTCATCTTTAGGACATTCATTAATTGGATTCTTTCATTTCATATATTTTTAAGTGCTTTATATATATATATATATATATATACATACATCTCTCTCTCTCTTTTAATCTAACATATTTTATCTTTTTATCATAATATCCATCGGAATCCCATTTTATATTTCTATCCTTACCTCCCTCCCAACTTCCATTCTAAATAACCTCTTCTTTTTCCAAGCTCAATTTTCTTTGGTAAGTAAATTATTGTTACAACCCGTTTGAGACAGGTCGTATCACTAGGCCTGGCCCCTCTTGATATGCCTTGTGGGCCCATATTTTGGGCCTTGAAAAATCAGGCTTGTCTTGGTCCTCTTGGGCCCCGCTGAGATAAACTACATCTTAAAATATCTCTCTCTTGGGTAAAATAATCATCTGCTATTAACACCCCAATAAAAAATTAAAAAAAAAAAAATCCAAATTCAACAAAATTTTGAAAAGAATTTTTTTTTTTTTTTAATAATTTGACAATAGCAGACTTTACATAAAAATTTTATGTACTGGTTGCGACCTCTTCCTTTTTTATTTTTTTTTTTCTTTTAAAAAAAAATTTAACAATAGCGTTAAAAAAAATTGTATTCAAGAAGTCTTGGCTTTCACTATACTTTGAAAATCTTTATTACGTGGTTATAGTAATTATAACAATGGTAAATTGATTTAAGTAGTTGATCGATAGTTCATTAAAAATGGGATTGTGACTTTAATTAAGTAAACTTTTTACTGAGCTTACATTTATTTCAACATAAAATTAGTTAAGGAAAATGACTTGTGTTGCCTTGTTCGGCTACTATCACAAAATTTTTGATGTGATTCCAAATTATATAAAAAAAAAAAATTCAATCACAACATAAACCCCAAAAACTCAGTTTAAAAAGGAAAATAAAGCCAAATTTCCAAATTTCAAAGAGAAACCAAACCAAAATTACCAAATTTATTGTGGTATGATTAACCTAGAGGATGGTGTTACCAACCCGAAAGGTCTGAAAGTTAATGCAATGACTAGGGAATCTAGTCTTGAATTGTAAGATGTTTTGGCAAGACAAGCTCATCTCGAGGTCGAGGTTATTTCTCATCTTGGGTGTGGCGATGAAATGACACTGAATTCAGGACCAAAAGACTAAAGAGTGTAGTGTAGCATCTAGCAATGTGATGTAGGCATTGGAGCAATCCACACGAACCTTGGATGAAGAGTTGAGCATCAATGGTTAGGGTTGATAATGCAATCAATGTGATGCGATAGTACTAGGGAGAGACTATCAATGGGAAGCAAAATCGTGTATCACGGAAATGTAAATCATTTTACAACCTTTTTGTGTCATTGTGTGACTTAAAAAAAAAAAAGTTTCAGGTTGATTAGGATTATCAATTACATTGAATGCCGTGAATTTTAATTAACTTAATTGGTAATTTTTTTTTTTTGTCATAGACTAAGAGAGAACTTAAGCCTTGCCTGAGAAACCAATTGGTGTTAGACTTTAACGTTTGTGACCATAATCCGTAGCCTACATGTGACCATGTCATCACCTCCAAACCAAAGAATTTTAATCCACTACATTTGTTTCGTGGAGTTTTTTTAATCAACCATCAAGTCAAGACAATTCTAATCTGTTGTCATTAGTTAATTTAAAATTCATATAATAAATGTATCGTATTGAGAAAATATCAACAAAAGAGTAAATAACTTAAATATTAGTATTTTCATGAAGCTAGCTAAAAGTCTTGCTTAAATTGATAAGGTTGTGAGTCAAGGAAGACTCAGCTTAGTCCATTTTTTCTAATCCTTTTGTTTTTATCTTAAATTTGATTAGACTTGTACGGGAGGAGGTATCTTGTACATCTGTAGAATGCAACTGGTGTTATGAGACACCCGCACCATACAATGGGACTGGGGTACATAAAATAATTGGTTTTTGATTGTTTCGTATCCAATAATTCCTACATTCTTTCATGTTATGTATAAAATGTGAATATTGTGCGAGATATTTCACATTCAAAAGCATGAAACATTAATTAGTCAAAATAATTATAACTTGCATTGTGGCCTTTTCATTGTCTCAATGTGTCGCAATCTAAAGTTTAACTTACACGTGATTAATTATGTTCTTTTAACACTAATGGTGGACTTCAAAATTGTCTTCTTACAATCACTTTCTCTCCCAATAGATGCTTCTTAGTTTTATGGTGACACAGATTGCAATGGCACGGATCAACATGGTGAAATTTTCGTTTTTGATATCATTATTGTAAGGACCTTATGGTGTGACATTGGAATAAATTCAAGGAGTAAATGTTTTTGACAGCCATTAGAAGTACATTGCGTAAAAGTGTTTGACCTTTCATAGTCTGGTATTATGACACTACTTTATGGACAAGATTAATTAAGGCAAGGAATCTATGTATATTTTCCAAAGATCTTATTCTCAATCATGATGCTTTTAACTTTGCTATTTTTAATTTACGATAAATTCCACAAAGATTCCATATTTAATTCATGCAAATACTTCATTCTGACTAGGAAAATGCTACCGACGGTCGGACTGCAAAAAATTATTATTATTATAATTATAATATTATTATTATCACTTAAGGTCTGCTACTTGATAAAAAAAGAACAGCATTTTAATCATCAAGACATTGGTTTATAAAATATTTTTAAAAACTTGGAAAAAAAAGTGGTAGTAACAAATATCCTAAGCGCACTTGTTAATTGAACCATTTTTTTAATTGACAATGGAGGGATGAGAGATTTAACCTTAATGGCTTGTTTGGAAGTTTAGAGAGGGAGGAGAGTAGAGGGGAGTAGAGGGGAGGGGAGTAGTGGAGAGGAGAGTAGAGGAGAATGAATCCTCTCCACCTTATTTGGATGTTTTTAAAATTAGTAAGGGGGAAGGGAGTAATTAGCCCTTCCCCTTGTGTAATTTTGTTAATATAATAAGGGTAAATTAGGTAATTTACTTGGTCAATAGTTTATATAATCTACTCCCCCTCCAAATCTCTCCAATTTGGGGGAATTAAAAATGGGAGGCTAGAGGGAGTTGAAACCCCTCCAAACTCTTCCAAACCCCTCCCCCTCCTTCCTTAAAAAACTTCCAAACAAGGTAATTAGATTACTCTCCCTCCCTCTACTCTACTCCCCCTCCTTTTTTAAACATCCAAACAAGCCATAAATTGAATGTCTTCATAGTAAAAACTAAAAGATGCTAATCAATTAAGTTACAAGTCTTTTAACAAATGGATCACAAATTTGATACCTTATAGAAGTTTCAAGTCAATAAATTGTCATATGACCAAGAAATCTGCATTTGGACAAATAATTTAGAGATCACGTTAAAAGTTGTTAATTGAATGCTATTAGGAATATTACAAATTTTATAATATACAGTAAGTCTTATATAAATTGTTGATTAGGTTGTAAAATTTAATTTAGTATTTTTAAAATAGAGAGATCACTACAACAAAATGTATTTTAGGCGACGAAAATTTTCGTCACTAAAAATCTAATATTTCGTCGCCTAGTACCTTTAGTGATGAATTCTTCTTTTTAGTGATGAAATTCGTTTTGTCGCTATAGCCCTATTGCTAAAAGTATTAGAGATGAAAACTTTCAACAAATTTCGTCACTAAATATCCGAGTTGTTTTAAAATAAAAACACTTTTAGCGACGAAATTATTTCGTCACTAAATGTTTTCCTCATTAAAAATACCATTCAGTGATGAAACTATTTTGTCGCTACATATACCTTTTTTTATTAGATAATTTTTAGTGACGAAATATTTTCGTCGTTAAAACTATTTTTAAGAATATTCAGGTACTTATAGCGATGAATATTTTCGTCGCTAAAACTATTGTCCGAAAAATTCAACTATATTTAGCGACAAAAATTTTTGTCACTAAATGTAGCTAAATGTGATAGACAAATTCGTCACTCAAAGCACTTAAACTTTCATGGTTAATACGTCATTACCTATTTGTTTTAAAACATGTCCATAGCACCCAAACCATCAAATGATCATATACTCACCTCTCCACACCACCAAGACCTCCAAATGCTTCAAATATTGAAAAAAAAAAAGTAATCAACAAATATAACTCAATCAAAACCTAAGGCTTTAAAGCCTAACTTTACCATCCTAAGACAAATATCCCTACCCAAATGAGAACCAGGCAAGCATACAAGAAACTTATAGGCTTTAACACAACCAAAACCTTTTATTTTCCTACCATAGACAATGTGCATTTACCAACTTAATACAAAGTATGTCATTACCAAATCATGATAAAATTAGCTAAAGTAAAACACTTGTCAAAGAAAGCACATATGAACTTACTAGATAGACCCCACAACAAAAACTTGTAGTAAATTCCTTATAGTCTCAACATTCTTATTATACTTTCTGATTAAATTTACAACAGGTCAACTCTTTTTAAAAATTTGTTTGGTCCACTTAGTTTTATCCAAAAATCTTAAAATTAAATAGAGAGAAGCCCTTATATGTCTAGTATGTATTATCAAAAAATCAGTTCAAAATAAATTTTCTATAATTTATTAAAAGTCATGTAGTACATCTGACTCAAATCTGTATAAAGTCACAAAAGAAAAATACTATAATTTTAACCCTATACCAAAAGTTTTGAGACTTGATTAAACCTTAAAACTACATGTGTTAGTACATATAAAAAACTATGATTACAAACTATAACCTCATATAACAATTATCACAACACAAGTCAAGAAATTCAATCTCATAACTCATATAGACAATTTATCAAATACTTGGTAAGTAAAAGACACATACTCATATTACTTGCACAAATTTATAGTTAACACCACAATCACAACAACATATGCCAAAGACATTTCAAAATGCAAGGAAACTATTTTTCTAAAATTATCCCAATCTCCCATATAAATCAAAAATCCAAATGATTTCTCAAGAAACCCAACTCACATGGTTGCCAAACAACAAAATCCATTCCATAACTCATATAGGCAATTTGTCAAACACTTGATAAGCAAAAGACACATGCTCATATTACTTGTACAAATTTATAGTTAACACCACATATGTCAAAGACATTTCAAAATGCAAGAAAACCATTTTTCTAAAATTAATCCAATATCCCATATAAATCAAAACCCAAATCATTTCTCAAGAAACCCAACTCACATGGTTGATGCTCATATTATTTGCACAAATTTATATTTAACATCACAATCATAACCACATATGCCAAAGGCATTTCAAAATGTAAGGAAACTAATTTTCTAATATTAACCCAATCTCTCATAAAAGTCAAAAACCCAAATGATTTCTTAAGAAACCCAACTCACAATAGTTGCCAAACAACAAATCCATTTCACTCCATTAAATTAAAATTTTCATCCTAAAATTTCTTTACAAATTCTAGAGGATTTTAATCCAATATTTTTGATCCTTACATATAGCGTGTTTTACGGTTCTTATTAAAATTTATAAGAATGTATCACATGTCACGAAGGAGGAAGGGAAACTCTATTCTAAAATCATGGTGTGAACGGGTGGACTATCACCTTAGTATCCTTCTTATTTTTTAATGCTATTTTATTATAAGTATTAATTATCAGATTCTGTCTAATCCATATCCATAAAATTAATTTTTTTTATCCAAATATAATTTTAATAATATCAATTTGCCAAACAATATTTTTAAAGTCAACAATTCAACTAAGCTCAACGGCCGAGTAAGTAAGAAAATAAACTTGAATTTTCATATGTATGAACGCTATCTAAGATTTAAAAATTATACTTTAAAAAAAATGATACTTTAAAAAAAAAAAAAAAATTTAGGGAGCAGCGGAGTTGTAATCTAGCTACAAGAGACTTGAGTCGAGTATTAAAAGATTTATCACCTTCTTTTTTTTTTTTTTTTTTTTTTTGGTTAGAGATATATTAGATATACTAGCCCAATGTAATAGGCCCAAGTCTATACTTACTATGTACTAGTAGTCAAGTATTTAGTCGCTTATATATATACATGTTATGGTTCATTGTAACACAAGTTATTGTACTACACTCTTACATAATAAAGATGTAGCGCTTAAGAGTTTTCTCTGTGGATGTAGGCTGACAAGGCTGAATCACGTAACTTTTGTGTTCTCGATATTCCTATTCTATGCTTCTCTTTTCATATCCACTCTAGCATATACAACATGACATAACACATCATGTTGGTAATATATTTAACGATATTTAATTTTATTTGAACACAAATCATTAAACTATATTATATATGTTAAAGTTTATTTATTTATTTTTTCTCCAAAAAAAAAAGTTTTTAAATAAATTCAAACTTGCTTATGGGCTAATTTATTAACTTATGTGTGTGTATTTTTTTTTCATATAAAGTAAACAGTACTGTACCACTAAAGTTTTTGCTCTTTCACATAATTTATTAACTTATAATTAATAAAAATTATAATTGTTTTTTGAGAAAAAATTTATAATTAATATTATATTATTTGAATTATTTAGGTAATATTGTTTCTGTCTATTAAATTATAAAAATTAGATTGGTTAATCTTGTATTGTTAAATATTATATAAGTTTTACTACGAAATTGACTAATTATTTTATCAATAAAATTATTCTCAAAAAAAAAATTATCAATAAATTATAACTAATAAGTTTGATATCCTACGAACTTAACTTCAAACTTAACACAATCTTATTTCAAGTCTATATAGATATATTTTGTACATGTATCACTGTTTCATATAAACATATAATTTTTTTACATGTATACTCAATTAGAATCTCATACTTAGAGCTTGTTTGCGAATATCACACTACTATTTTTGAGCTTGAAGTAGGTCTATTTGCTAAATAAACAAATATAAACAATCTTTTTCCAAATTGGTCTCAAGTTATTTATCAGCCATTTTATTTATTTACAGTCATCTAGTAAAAATAAAGTAGGCATACTCACTCTTTTCTTCCCCATTTCTTGTGTCTTCTGTCTATATTATCTATATAAAAAAAGTAGGCATACTCATTTTTAGGTAATATCATTACTGATTATGGCATTTTCCCCCTTCACTAGGCGCCCACTCATATGGTGTTTCTTTCTTTGTATTTTTGTTTTTTCAACTTACATTATTCATTGGATGGAAGGATTGAAGCAACCTCTTCATTTTGAGGTTGAACTAAGTTCATAATAGCATAAGAGGTAAATTTTGTACATTTAACCCCAAAAATCACCCACATCAGTACATAAAAATTTGTGTAAAATAAATTGTGAGCTACAGTAATCATGTAAATCTAGTTTTAATAATTATTTCATCTCACACACACACACACACACACACACACACACACACACACACACACACACACACA
Organism: Quercus ilex subsp. ballota; assembly: GCA_032727855.1. Classification (NCBI taxonomy): domain Eukaryota; kingdom Viridiplantae; phylum Streptophyta; class Magnoliopsida; order Fagales; family Fagaceae; genus Quercus; species Quercus ilex. Next base: position 8,718,022 of record CM064914.1, on the reverse strand, counting down.
CACACACACACACACACACACACACACACACACACACACACACACACACACACACACACACACACACACACACACACACACACACACACAGAGTGTGTGTGTGTAATAAAAATTGATTAAAAAAAAAAGGATTTGAATGAAATATAGTGTAAAATAAATATCTAATATGTGTTTTTTTATTTTATTTTAGTGTTGACTTATGATAAGAGACTTTACCAGTTGAGTTAATTGAAACCCATTAATATATGTATTTTCATTAAGTGGTTATGCAATTAAAAAAAAAAAAAGGTTCTTATGTTAAAATATATAGAAAATTTTGTATGAACTAATACAAATTCTCTAATAAATTGAAACAATGAAGCTTAACTTTTGAACAAAACAAGTTTGAAAGGGTAAATTGATCAATTCTTCACAGACAAGTAGAGTTGGCAATTCATGTTTGCAGGTCCGGTTTGTGTTGTGTTGAGACATAAGTATTCGGCTATATGGGTTGACTTGAACCCAACTTGTTTAGTAAACGTATCAAGAATCTTCAATCCTAACTTGACTTGCTTATTAAACAGGTCAACCTGACATGACACGTTTAACTTGTTTAATTAATAAGTTATGTAAAGGTCAATACAAATGACCAGTTTAATAACTTGTTTGATTAATAGGTCATACCTAACCTAAATAATCTATTATCAATTCTCATATATCTAAAATTAAAATACAATTACAATTAATAAACATGTAATTATAACAGAAAAAATTAAGCAACAATAAAAAAAGAAGAAGCAAAAGTTAATACATTTATAAGCTAAACAGGTCAGACGTGTTCACATGTTGAACATGACTAGTGTAGGGACTCAAATTGGATTGGACCCAGAATAGGGATGGGTTTCTAGCCCAACAAGCCCAAACAATAAATTTCTAGAGAGTGGGTATAAGAACTAGTTCTATTTGATAGAAAAGGGCATGGTTACAGTGCCTTAAAGGACACTTCAAGCCAACTGTATGATAAAAACTCTCCTCGGCTAGGTTTCAGGGGGTCTTCTTTTCTCTTCTATCGTCCTTCCTATTTTTCTTCCAAAAGTCCCCTTAATGTCACCTGTTTCCATGTTATATACTACGTTCCTTACCCCATTCCCACTGTACACGTATAGTTCCTATCTTGGGGACTCCTTTCTGTCTCATCTAGCACCTCCCGGAACTTTTGTTCAGTAGCCATAAAGCTGCTCGGTTACTGTTCAGGTATCACCTCCACATTAACGCGGTCAGAGAGTTAGCTGGAAAGCATTTAATGTAGAGGTAGTAGCCGTAGAAGATATTTGTTATCTTTCCCGGTTCCTCTTTAGGTCTATATTCACTTTCCAGTTCTAAGTCAACTTTACGGGGTACCCTTGATAGAGAGGTAGTTACCTCCACCTCGGATCATGGTATTCGAGGTGAGTCTTATCCTCGAACGCGTTTTGTGCCTTATATATATGATTTCTATCCTAAGACCTTTCCTTAACCATCCTTGGACAAGCGAATGTCCTCGGACTGGGCCATTGGGCCCCAAGCCCATTTCCTATACTTCCTATATCTTTTTAGGTAACAGGCCCCACAATAGCCCCTCAAAATCTCACTTTTTTGTTACCTCGGGAAAAAAGGGGGATTTTGATATCCTACCCCCACCTTCTTTGCGGACTGTCTCAGCCTTCAGAGCGCCTTTCTATCTGCCCAAGGCGCGTTCCTGACGTTCTTCACTTGGGAAATATGGCTTTTCCCCCGAGACTGACTTCTATCTGTATGGGTGGTTCGAACACTTCCCTCACAATCCCCCCTATGTTCATGGACTACCAACGGATTATTATGCTGAGAGCCCCTAGACTCTGCTTGGTATGGATTAGCATCCACCTGCTGTGGGTCAGCCACTGGTTGCTGCGGTGCTCCTCCTTCCATCACAAACACTGCACTTGCCTTTCCTTGTGAAATAAATCAAGTTCTTCCTACAGACGGCGCCAATTGTAGGGATTCAAATTGGATTGGACCCAGAATAGGGATGGGTTTCTAGCCCAACAAGCCCAAACAATAAATTTCTAGAGAGTGGGTATAAGAACTAGTTCTATCTGATAGAAAAGGGCATGGTTACAGTGCCTTAAAGGACACTTCAAGCCAATTGTATGATAGAAACTCTCCTCGACTAGGTTTCAGGGGGTCTTCTTTTCTCTTCTATCGTCCTTCCTCTTTTTCTTCCAAAAGTCCCCTTAATGTCACTTGCTTCCATGTTATATACTGCGTTCCTTACCCCATTCCCACCGTACACGTGTAGTTCCTATCTTGGGGACTCCTTTCTGTCCCATCCAGCACCTCCCGGAACTTTTGTTCAGTAGCCATAAAGCTGCTTGGTTACTGTTCAGGTATCACCTCTACATTAATGCGACCAGAGAGTTAGCTGGAAAGCATTTAATGTGGAGGTAGTAGCCGTAGAAGATATTTGTTATCTTTCCCAGTTTCTCTTTAGGTCTATATTCACTTTCCAGTTCTAAGTCAACTTTACGGGGTACCCTTGATAGAGAGGTAGTTACCTCCACCTCGGACCATGGTATCCGAGGTGAGTCTTATCCTCGGACGCGTTTTGTGCCTTATATATATGATTTCTATCCTAAGACCTTTCCTTAACCATCCTCGGACAAGCGAATGTCCTCGGACTGTGCCGTTGGGCCCCAAGCCCATTTCCTATGCTTCCTATGTCTTTTTAGGTAACAGGCCCCACAACCCATTTATTAAACGAGTTAGCCATGTCAACTTGAATATGTGCCGAACTCGTTCAGCCTCAACCCATAACCTATTTATAAATGGGTTAGTCATGTCGGGTTCACAAGTTGTGTCAGATTTTGCCACCCCTACAGACAAGTTTAAAAAAAAGGTACATAAATGTTTGTATATACAAATATAAGTACGTATTACCTATTGAGTTTAAATAGAAGAATATATTCAGGACTTAATTTTCTTTCTAAAAAAAAGGATTTAATTTAAACAAATATATTTATATAGGGTTTCTGCATGACAAATAAATTATAAAAGAATACTTAGTTAATAAATTACATGAACCATAAGTAATAAACTATAGCAAAGAGTTTTATAATTCAACCGATAGTTTCTAGTAATTTTAAAGAAGGTTTTTAGGATTTAAATTCCCTTTCCTGATTGTAAGCATCAACTATAAAAATTAAGAAAGTAATAAGGAAGGCTAAAGTCAAATTTTGGTAGAAATCCGATGTTCAAGTAATAATGTCTAATCATTTGTCATTGACATTAAGGGAAAGACTCAATGAATTAAGCTAGTGACAACAATTAGAACTAGTTAAAAAATTTAATGAACTTAGTTTTCAAAGTTGTGCTAATTGTTAAGCTAAACCTTAACTCGTACTCTATTCATATAAAATTTAATAAAAATGAATCTTAAATAAGAAGTGTCTGCAGTTTCAGGGACAGAGAGATAGAGAAGGTGGATAAAGAGGCGTGCTTAGAAGCAAAATGTGACAATCCATGTGTTCTGAGTTGCAGACAAAATTAAGATTCAAAATTATGAGCTTTTAAGAATGTGAAACGTCCAAATCTCTGTCCCTCTCTTTTGTGTACGAACATCTGGCAGACCATAAGAGATTCTTGCAGCATGTCTTTTTCTGGGTATTGGGTTTTTTTTTTTTATAAAAAAAATATATATTCTCTATTTTAAAGCTTCAAAGAAAAATAGAACCCAAAAAAAAAAAAAAATTGTGCCTAAGAACCGGAGGTTGAAGCCCCATACATTTTTGATTGTATGAAATTATTACTGAAATATATAATGCCTAAATGATGAACCAAACATATTGATATTGGATAAAATATGGGGTTAATTTTTATATATGATATAATTTTAGTAATTTTGGGTTTTATGATTTTATTTCCTTAATTTTAGGTATTTTAAAAACTTTCTTAGTTAATTTAGAATTCTATTATGATACTTTATTAATTAAGATCTATTCAGGAATTTTTTTTTGAGAGAAAAGATAGAAATTCAGGAATGTTTTAGTTGTGAAATAAAGGGGTTTTTTTTTTCGCCTTTAAATAGGCACACCTTCATAAAATGAAAATAACAATTCACTTACAATAAAATTGGCATTTTTACTTTTGGTTTTTGGTAGTGTGGCGCCTGTGGGCCTGGTGACCTCGGCCCACTTTACATCCGGCTCAGGGCCCATGCCGAGGACGAAGGATCGTTCGAGGACATTCCATGAAAGCCTAAGCTTTAAAAATCCCCGCCGAGGATAACCTTGTCCTCGGCGGACCGAGACTAGCTCCAGGTGGGGGAATAGGCCCAGCACAGGCTATCATCTCCACACTAAATGCGCTCACCTAACCCTCTGGCCGCGCTAATGGAGATGTGACTCTTGGACAGGGCAACCTTGGTTATTGTGAATCACTTGAGTACTGATAATACAGCTGATGGGACGGACAGCCAGAGGAAAAGCGCATGGATGATCAACAGATGGAAGAAAGAGATGGGAGGAGGAGGACCATATAAGAGGAACCAACAGAACAGCAAAAAAGAGGGGGAAAGGAAGAAAAGGAGAAAGAGAGGAAGAAAAGGGAAAAGAGAGAAAAAAAGAAAGGCTAAAAGGAGAGAAGGGGGAAAAACATAAACTTCCTTGGATCAGTGCCAAGGAGCAGCATTAAAGTGAAACTTGCCTGCTCTAATCGTCAAGGGGGGTGAATTCATCATCCGGGGCTCCGTTCGTCTGTTACGGCCAATTTCTTTAATCCACTCTCTAAAAGTGTATTGTTTGGGCCTTTAAAAAATTGAGTCCCTACAATTGGCGCCGTCTGTGGGAAAGAATTTGTGCACTAGCAGGCACAACAGACAATCGTTCCTAAGTAGCTAGTTTATGGAAAGTTCACAACAACGTGTTTACAAAAAAAAAAAAACCATTGCAGAAAAGTAGAAGATTCAAATGAAAAGAGAAGAAAAATGACAATACTTTATTAGATGAAAAGGAAGTACAAGATACAAACAAAGGCTTAGACAGACTTGTTTTAAAGCCAATTCTACAAACAAAGGCCCAGACTGGCCTGTTCTAAAGCTAACTAAAGGGAAGAGGGCTGAGGCAGGCCTATTTTAAGGCTACCAACAACGCCCAAGCCGGTGCGGTGGCGCTGGCACGAAGAGAGGAGTAGATGCAAGGGCCCTTGACGGCCCTTTCCCACGGTGTTCCCTTGACTCTCTTCCAGCCCCACGGTGGTTGACCGTTGGAGACGGCAACACTCGGGCACCAGATATGACGTAATCTTGCACACCTTCACCGATATGGGTGCGCCCCGGAGAAGTGTGTTATGTACTTCAGGGACCTCCTTCTTGGCTGCTGTGCACGGCACCGTGAGGATGACGCCCAAACTTTGCCGCACTGGGAATCTGACACGGGTTATAGCCACAACTGCTCTCGGTCGAGGGAGGAGGACCTCTGGCCTGTGCGCCCTCACTCCCATCCAAGGCCGTTCCATTTCTCCAAACTATTATCACAATTTTGGCAGGGTTATTGAGGAGGCTTTGAAGGTTGAAGGGACATGTTTCCTGGTGTGGTAAAGGGTTCGTTGAGTGTAGAAGGACATTTCCCCCCATATAGCCTTAAATAGAGGGTGAAGATTGATGGGAATTGATCTGCGCGGAATTCGGAATAAGGATTATCGGCTACATTAATCCTGATCAAATTCCAAGACGGCTATCAACCGTCATGTTTCCTGGTGTGGTAAAGGGTTCGTTGAGCGTAGGAGGACATTTCCCCCCATATAGCCTTAAATAAAGGGTGAAGATTTATGGGAATTGATCTGCGCAGAATTCGGAATAAGGATTATCGGCTACATTAATCCTGATCAAATTCCAAGGCGGCTGTCAACCGTTCGATCTGCATCAATCCATGAGGATATTAAATGAGAGCGCGCCTCGTGTATCCAAACGTCAAGCACGGAACGCGAACAGTCAGGAGACACCTTGTAACTGATGAGGGCAGAAACTTCAACTGAAGGCGGCGTTACAGCCACGTGTAAGGTTGGAGTCCCAAACCACCCTTGCCCAGGGCACTGCGAGGTCAGGGGTTCGGTCCACAGGATGACCCACTTTCGACGAAGCAGGGCCGAGGTCATCATCACGCCAAAACTAATATGGCCAACGCTGAGGACAATCTCCTTTACCCCGTACAGAAGTGTTAGACAGAACCAAGGTCTTGCATGGTCCTCAGACTCAAACCTATGGGGAAACTAACCACTCAAATATACCTGGGTACTAGACAGAATCAAGGTATTGCATGGTCCTCAGACTCAAACTTATAGTGAAACTAGCTACTTACATAAGAACAGAAGTGTTAGACAGAACCAAGGTCTTGCATGGTCCTCGGACTCAAACCTATGGGAAAACAAACCACTCAAATATACCTGGGTACTAGACAGAACCAAGGTATTGCATGGTCCTCAGACTCAAACCTATGGGGAAACTAGCTACTTACAGAAGAACAGAAGTGTTAGACAGAACCAAGGTCTTGCATGGTCCTCGGACTTAGACCTGTGGGAAAGTTAGCTATTTACCGAAGAATGAAAACGTTAGATGGAGCCGAGTTGTGATACGGTCCTCAGATACAAATTTGAAGGACAGTTGATTGTCTCATGAGACTGAGTCCAGGATGGAACCAAGGTATTGAGCAAAACATTAAAGTATAATAAGTCAAAGGAAGCACCAATCAAAGAACCAAAAGCAAACTATTAAATATATATATTTCGAATAGAAAATATGTAGTTTCGTTACAATGTCGCCAAGGCAAAAAACAAAATAAAATGAAAAAGAAAACGAATAAGAGTGTCCTATGCCATCGAAATGGGGTGGCCTAACGAAACGGCTTACTCCTTCAACTCGGTGGTCAGCTTATCTTGAAGAGCCTATTGAAAGGCTTCAACTAACTCCTATGGACCCTGCCTCGAGGGGGCTACTTCAGAGGACCCTTCCATGGTAGGAGGGATCTGAGAGACAGTGAGTGTGGCTTGGGAGTCAGCAGGAAGCCTCACCACATGTTGGGGCATTTCTTGACTGTCGGTTCCAGCCCCCTCCAACACTCCGCGGGGTTCAGCCTCCTCAGAAGGTCTGTCAGCTAAAGATGTGTCATCGGCAGTTTTGGTTTGACATTCACATGCCGCTAGTGATGCAGACTCTTCCTCGGAAGTAATGTGGATAACCTCGCGAATTGCGGGGGGGTAATATACTCTCGCTGCCCTCCTAAGGTCAGATGAGGCATCAACTCCCGCTTGGTTGAGGGCTTCATTCTAGGTCTGGGAACAAAAGCGCCTGCATACTTCAGGGACTTGAGCCTTGAAGGTAGCTTCAGTCTTAGCCACCCCCTCAGCAAAGGCCTTTTCCTCCGCCTGTTTTACGGAATGCTCAACATCTATTCTCGCAAACTCAACCAGTTCTTTGGCCCTCACGGCCCCGTCCCTGGCATACTCGGTAATGCCCTTTGTCCAGACCGCCTCGGCCAACTTTTTCTTTAGGTCGGTGATATCCTCTTTGGCCGCCCGCAGTTGGCCCTCAGCCTCCTGCAAGCGCTTTGTCTGATCCTCAGCCTGCTTCGTAGCTGCGACTAGGTCAGAGGCCGCAATATCTCTAGCATTTGTCATCTGCTCCAGATTTTCAATAGCCTTCTTGAGATCTGTCTCAGATCTTTTAAGGGTACTTGCAGCCCTCAAGAACTTGTTGCGCTCCTTCACCATAGCGTTACCCTGGCCGTCGACCTCCTCATCCAACCTGAAAACAGCCTGGATAGCCTGCCAACCAAAACATATACGCCGTAAAGGGGAGGGGAGGTGCTAGACAATAAAATTCAAACGAAATAAACAAGTACCAAAGGTCCTACCATGCCTAGATATCTCTTGAGAATGTCGGCAACCTCTAGTCCCCTCATGTCCGCAAGCTCAGCCATGTCAACGGGGAGGAGAAGGAACCTCTCCAGGGCATCAGCTACACGAGCCCTCTCACCTCCTCGGGAATCCCTGATAGTAGCGTCATCCATCAAAAGTTTTCCATGGAGCATGGCAGCGGGTAACCAGGCCTAGGGCTCGGACTGCTAGACGATTTCTTTCCCTTTTCGCTGACCACCCAGTCTCAGTTGTTTGGAAGGTCGTCGAGCTTCATCCTTCTCTGGAGGAGGGTGGGATCTGTCCCCATCCACCGGATCTTTGCCCTTGGAAGGTCTCTTCCTTTTTTGTTCGGGGGACTCGGGCCGGGATTCCAAGATTGGGGGGATGTGTGAAGACCTGGTCAGCGCAGGTGAAGGCTGAGAGCTGGGGGGAGAAGGCGTGGGTTGTGACTCCCTCGGCACCCCTTTCCCAGACTTGCTCTCTAGAAAGTCAAGAAGGCTGATTTGGGGTTGTCTCCTAAGGGCCCATCTCAGCTTGGGCACCAACCCTTGGGGGCTGAATATTTTCTTCGGACAGGTGGGGGTCCCCTAGATCACCGGAGGGATCCTCGGATTTATCAGCTCAGTCAAATACACTGAATTCGTCCTCAGACGAGCTTAGTTCGACCGGTTCCTCTTCTTCCTCCGAGCTCTCTTCCTCGGTCTCTGCCGCTTTATGGGATGAGGAAAGAAAGAGCTCCGCCCTAAGAATGGTGTCCAAATCCCCCTGGTTGACCAAATGAAAACGACACGCAAAAGCGTACGGATCTGCAGAGAGATAAACAAAACTCCCGTAATCAGCAACGAGCTGCTCCATCACCTCTTCAGACTCAATTAACTTCTTAAAACTTACCCATTCCTAGCAATGTCTAAAGAACCCGAGAGAGGGAGAGAGAGAGAGAGAAACCAAAGAAAATCTTGTGCTACAGAGAGAAGAAGACTTACAGAAAATGGGGAGATTCTCCTTGCGCAAGCTTCTTACGCTGGAAAGGGGCGCTTGTCAGTGTGGAAATTAGACCAAATTCAGAATATATGTACCGAAGTTCATAAGTGCGTGAACGAGAAGGCCAAGCGGTTCAAACGAATAGTTATAGCCCCAATTAAAGTTAACCAAGTGTAACTTCCCGCCCATAAAAGTAGGAAATCCCCGCCAAGTGATCACCATCACACCGTTGGAAATGGGGAATGTAGAGCCACCAAAATTTAATGCTAAAGCGCATTGCGCCTCGAAACACCAGAAATGTACATTGGGTAGGCGAAAAGATTCCAACGCTGACGTGGACTGAGGTTGGTGAATCATTTAGAGGGCCCGGAAATATCAAAATCCTCCTTCCCGTCCGAGGATACGGACAACAGTATTTTGAGGGGCTATTGTGGGGCCTGTGGGCCTGGTGACCTTGGCCCACTTTACATCCGGCCCAGGGCCCATGCCGAGGAAGAAGGATCGTTCAAGGACGTTCCATGAAAGCCTGAGCTTTAAAAATCCCTGCCGAGGATAACCCTGTCCTCGGCGGACCGAGACTAGCTCCAGGTGGGGGAACAGGCCCAGGACAGGCTGTCATCTCCACACTAAATGCGCTCACCTAACCCTCTGGCCGCGTTAATGGAAATGTGACTCTTGGACAGGGCAACCTTGGTTATTGTGAATCACTTGAGTACTGATAACACAGCTGATGGGATGGACAGCCAGAGGAAAAGCGCATGGATGATCAACAGATGAAAGAAAGAGATGGGAGGAGGAGGACCATATAAGAGGAACCAACAGAACAGCAAAAAAGAGGGGGAAAGGAAGAAAAGGAGAAAGAGAGAAAGAAAAGGGAAAATAGAGAAAAAAAGGAAGGCTAAAAGAAGAGAAGGGGGAAAAACATAAACTTCCTCGGATCAGTGCCGAGGAGCAGCATTAAAGTGAAACTTGCCTGCTCTAATCATTAAGGGAGGTGAATTCGTCATCCGGGGCTCCGTTCGTCTGTTACGGCCAATTTCTTTAACCCACTCTCTAAAAATGTATTGTTTGAGGCCTTTAAAAAATTGAGTCCCTACAGGTAGATACCAGAGTTCTTTCATTGTGGTTTTAAGAAATTTATTACGGATTTAAGGATTTGTGTCTAGCCTTTTCTTGCTTCCTGTTTTGCATTAATTGGTATTAGAGCCCATTATCATCTTGATATATATGGTAGAAGGCAATGATGAAAGTAATCACTTTGCTAAAGATGATCATAGCTAGGCTAGCCCTTAGAACAGTTATTCAAACTAATGATGATAAAATAACTAGTGAATTCTACGAGATTCGGGACATGCTTATCAAGTTAGAGGGATAACTGTTGCAAAGATCTTGTTCACAATCAACCTATTGATAAGAATGATTCCTTTCATGTTATTCATGAGGATTATATTTTATAAAAGAATTGTAAAATTTAATTGTTGTTTTTATAATTAGTAAGATTTTCTTAATTAGTTACTAGATATAAAGGATTTCTTTTTTAATTATATGGATATTTTTGAGGAGAGAAAGGCTAAATTTGCTTTGTATTAGCTTAGTTGGTATGCCATAGATTGGTGGAGACAAAAATAGTTGCATAGTTATGTATATAAGGTTAAGACAAAATTTGTTTATAGTCAAGGATGTAAAACAAAAATGCTTGTAATTGAATTTTTTTCCCTTGGATTATGCAATATGGTGTACTATTGTCATATCAAAATTATTGGTAAAAAAGTTTATACCCTAGAAATTATCTTGATGAATTCTATATTCAAGCATCAAGAGAATATATAACATTGGGGATCATAATATAGAGTCCAATTTGAATGAAAATCAAGAAGTGGTTAGAAAAGATCAATTCTTTCAACAAGTTGATGTATTAAAGCTTGAAAATTATACTTTTCAAGAAATTGATGATGAGATCAAAGAAAAAAAGATTGAGTTCATTTAGGAGAATGTGTGAAAATAATAAAAAGGATATTCTTGAGAATATTGTGGAAGATCCAACTGAAGTCAAATATGACAATGAGTCTATAACCCATAATTCCTAGGATGAAGTTGATTTGCTTAAGACTACGGTAACACAATCTATATTGATTCGATGGAAATTGGAAAGTTTAAATATTTCCTTTAATCCTTTGTTTTTGTTAGTTAATGTTGCACATCAGTTGAAAAGTGAAAGGCGAAATTTTTGGTTATGCGAGTGTAAAATAATTCCAAACAAGTTTCGAAGATTGTCAAGTATACGAAGTATATTTTTATTTGAGAGTGAAGGAATTGAATTTTCAAACAAAAATTTGAGGTTCAGTTTCATTTAAGTGAAGGGAATTGATGATTTGATCTCTTTTGCTTCAAGACATGATCATATCCTAGGGCATACATCACATCTGCATGACATGTGAAAAAAATAATCACAAGAAGCATTCATTGTAATTGCTTATAATAAGCTCAAAAACATTCACACGATATGTGAAAAAAATAATCACAAGAAGCATTCATTGTAATTGCTTATAATAAGCTCATAAACATTCACACATAGACTTTACAATCTATATTTATTTTAGGATTTCATTGTGCTGTTGTGCCACTTAAGTTAATGATTACTTAAGAACTAAACCTCCATTTCATTTCCTTTCCCCTTAATTCTTTTCACTTTCTTTCATAATACTGAATGAGTCCAGAAAGATGGTGGGTGAAGATGGACGAAAGTGCAAGAGGGTAGTTTTCATTTGGGTTTACATCTTGTCACATTGTGCCAAATCCATATTACTCATCAAATAATGGAGTAGATAATTGTCTACTTTCGATGACTCCATGCATGTGTCAGTTTCTTTTTCCCTCAGATATTGCATGGTCGCATATCGTCATTTTCAATCCCATGGAAATTCTCACACACGCCAAAGGTCCAATATACTTTTTTTTTTTTTTTTTTCCTTTTATTAATTTGATGGTTATTGGCTAGTTGAAAAATTGACTTCAGACTAGAGGGGAAAATTCGCCTAAAGCCTCCAAAATAGGGTACGCTCTCTCATACTTGAATGTCGAGAACACAAACAAAGTGTCTTAAATCAATCACATGACAGGTCCAATACTTCATTGTCAAACAACTGGAAGCAGTCAAGAAATCTTCTATTTCAAATTTCACTCGTGTAAGTTAGGACTTGCGTCAAATCCATTCATTGAGGATCAAACTCTCTCTCTCTCTCTCTCTCTCACGGCAAGTCAGCATTGTTGATTTGGAAGATATGGTTTATTTTGAACAACAAACTTGACCATATCGTGTATGAATGGACTTGAGAGGACCCAAGTGCTGATTTGCAATAAGGTGTCATTCTACATAAATATATATATATATATATATTCAAATGAATAAAAGGTTTTATCAATTACCAAGAGAGAAGGATATTCTTATAAAAATAAAAATAAATAAAGAGAGAGAGAGAAGGATATTGAAAAGAGTAAATGGAAAAATCTCATCACCATTATTTCAACCTCAAGTAGTTATGTATAAAATCCAATACCTTTATGTGACAGCAAAGACATCAACATATATTAGGTTTGCCTCATTTCCTACCATAACTTTGTTTCCTTCTATAGCAAGACAAGGCTAAATGCAACAGTACTTGGCTTTAATTTTGCAAGTTATTTAAGATGCTAGCTAGCTAGCCAAACTCTTATTGGCAAAATATAGCACTATTCTATAGCAAGAATGCGTACAATGGAATACCTATATTTGCAACCGTGAAAATAGTTGAGGTAGAAATCACATAATTCTACTACTAATTAAGGTGAGCCACAAAAATTACTAACTTATGAGTTATAACATTCACATGTAAGAATGGAATACCCCAATCTTTTATAGATGAGAACCTAATTTTCAATACAAGAAATGATAACCATCTTATCTAAAAGAAATTTTAATACATAAAACACGACTGAGACGACGGCAATCCCAACCAAAAAAAAAAAAAAAGAGAAAGAAATTAGTTAATAGACTGAGACGGCAAAACAATCGTCCATGCTAGATTACTCTTTTTTTTTTTTTTTTTTCTTCCTCTTATTTCCTTTTATATATATATATATATATATATATAATTTTTTAAGAATTAACCCGGTACAGAGAAAACAGTCATCTCAAGACAGCTGCTGATTGCTCAATTAATTATATATATATATATATATATATAATTTTTTAAGAATTAACCCAGTGCAGAGAAAATAGTCATCTCAATGAGAAATTATAAGATTCACATGGTGAACAAATGATGTGGTCTACTATTTCACTAAAAAACTGCCACTTGTTTAAAATTGTTAGTTAGAAATTTTTTTTAAACAGAAATTAATTATTGACTCAGCAATTTTAAACAAGTGAAAGTTTTTTAGTGAAATGGTGAACAAGTGACGTGATTTACCAGATGACTCTATAACTTCTCCATCTCAAGACAGCTGCTGATTGCTCAATTAATCAATGACCTTAACAAAAGTAATAGTACTTGAAATTATTATTCAACAAAGCAATTACTGAATAGAATTATTTGGGAAGCAAAATCAAGTCAACTTCAAACCATTTTGATTAAATTAGCATAAAAATTCCATTTTACACTCATTACATACTTATAGTTCAAAGAACACTTAATGTATATGATATTATTATAGAGTGATGTTAAGGAAATTATAAATTTTACTACATAAACCTTAAGTTGATATATCAATTTTTAAATACAAATCAAAAAAGTAACTAAGAAATTAATTTATTATATATATATATATATATGTTGTTGATGTCACATTAATCACGCGCGCGCGCGCACACACATATATATATATATTGTCACATGTATTAATAATCATTTTATAGTAAAAGTGGTAGAAAGGACCATAGCCACTCCACATCATATGGTTGCACTAGCTAGAAACCATGCACAAAATTCACTTTAAGCATGTCTAGCAAAACGAAGTTGCCGCAATATCAACAAAATGTGACAAAAGAAGATAACATTGAGGAAAGTGAGGATTTTAGATGCATCTTCTTCTTCAAAACCATTAATGTTGCATGCAATGGCTCCTACAGATAAATTATCGTAGCAAAGGCATATCTAGTCAAGCAAGCAAAAGAGAGAGAGAGAGGGGAAAAAAAAAAGGATATAACATACATATCAAGTGTTAGTATTGCCATGGCTAGAATCATTTCTTGATGAAATCCAAATATAAAGTTCTGTATTCCAAGCTAATATTACATATTAGAAAAGTGAGTACAGATGGGATGAACATCTATGACCACTATATCAACTTACCAAAATGAAGTTAAGGCAATTAAGTAAACTAGGATGAAACAACAATTAACCAAGCATAATCAATAAAGTGGAAGCTTGGCTTAGATGCGTGCCTGCCTGTACATAACACTTCAATGGCTTTCCCAGGAGAAGAAGCTTTTAGACAATTATAAACAAGTTGGAGAACACATTTTACCAAGTTAACTCATTAGAACTCCTATATATTATGGGATCGGAATCTATTTAGAGACTAAGATATATGACTGAATCACAATTACTTGTTTTCATATAACTACCATGAACTTGACAAATTTCTATCCTTAGGGTTTTTCAAAAGGCACTCAAGCATAATCAAGTAAATCAAAATTTCTCTGGTTATCATGGGTGAAGACAACCACACCAATTAAAAGGGTGTTATTTGGTTATTCATTTATGACATGCTCTAATAAAAGAATCTTGAGCCAAGAAAAATGAACAATTTGCATCAGTGATGATCATGATAAAATTATCATGCATTTATAGTAAGTATATGAGATTAAATACTTCCTCCATAAATTCTTAATGACAAGTGATTATATTATTTCACAAATTCACTTATTTACCTTAATAAGAACTTCAAAGAGAGAGAGAGAGAGAGAGAGAGAGACCATGCTCTTTATGCTAAAACACATCATGAAGATTCAAGATAAATTAGAAACAATACTTTAAAAGGCTTGGGGCTCCTTTTTCGGCTTATATACTATATTTTAAAGTTTTACTTTCTCTATGTACAATAATACTTTCTCCAACTTATTTTTTAAGCCCAATCAATCAATGATAATAAACTCAAAAAAATCAGTCCCTTAGTACCATTAATCTGCCCACTAATGGCTACGCCATCACGGCAAGAGAGATTTACAAGGGCTAATTTCATGCAATAAGCAAAAATGGAACATTTTAGGACTAATGAATTCCATTGACTTGATAAATGTGAAGTGAAACTTTAATAATTTCAACTCAATGTTGCTTTCATTTTAAATATCATAAGATTACATAAGGATTCTGAGAGAATAGGCCAGGTCTGACCTACTGTACATGAAATAAGATGAAGGCAATCTTCTCTTATGGAGTCTGAGAATAGGGTCCATGAAATATGATGAAGACAGTGTTCTCCGAGTGGGCAGCAGAGACTAGTGAACAAAATGCATGCCGTATTTGCTCATTATGGTTTATATGGTTTATTTTAAGTTAACGAAGCATCATCAAGTCAAAGAAAGAAAATAAGAAGATCAAGATACACTGGAAAATAGACAATCTCAAGGATCAACAACATTTGTACCCACAGAGGTTAAGTGAAAAATGCATTAGAAAACCTAGGGTTTCAACTGAGATTTTGGAAGTCTTAAGATCTGGCACAAAGTGGCAAGGGGGACAAAAAAGAGGATTGCATGGAGTAAATTCAGAATTAGATAGTAACAAATATTTATAAGCTGTCGTGTGCAGTCACACTCAATGTTGCATTCATGCAAGACAACCAATCAATTAGTCCATAGACATATATTTTATTAAAAAGATATAATAAGGAAAAAAAAAAAGAATCAGCCAAAACAATAGCCAATGAAGTTTCTCCAAAAGCCTATGGGTGCTATGTAGAAAAGAAATAGGTAAAAAAATAGCAGAGACAGCTCATTTGCTTGATTAGAATATAAAGCACACACATCCAAACAAAAACCTTGAAAAAGGAATAACAACTAGAAAACCCCCCTTGCAAAAGAAACCAAAGATTTTTCCTGTGTATAAAAATATATATAATGGGGGCAGCAAGAAAGGTGGGTGGGGGGACAAGAAGTGAAATAATCACAATAAATAGGCCATGATATTAGATATTGATCAATAAATACAAAAGGAGTTTTGACAGGCCGAGGTGTGAAAAGATTGACCTGCGTCTCTCCTCTCCATCATGTACATCCTAAGCTTAGTGCAAAAAATCTCAGATTCTCCCTTGTCTCATCTCCTATCTCCAATGAAACTGCACTTCATATGATGATCATTGAAAAGCCTACAAAAAACCAAAAAAAAAAAAAAAAAACAACCCCACAGAACATAACATAGAGGGAATGAAAAAGAAAAGCAAGTAACTGACAAAGCTAGCTTCTAGCTAAACGGAAAATATATAATCCAATAATCCCCATGAGTAGTTTTCATGAACTTCATTCCTTCACCTCCTCCTTCACCATCCATGGCTATATAATAATAATAATAGATTAATAAATATTATGTGAATTTAGCCTAATAGTCATGAGAGTGGTGGTACATTGTTGAGTCACAACCACTTTGTGACCCATGCCTATTCATAGCAAGATGATGATGATGATCCCTTTGGCTATTGTGGCCGCTATCATCTTCTCCATCCATTCTTGATCCCATTTGAGCTGAAGCTGTAGCACCCAGATTGAGATAAACCAACCTTGAATCAAGGTTAAGGTTTCCCATGTTGTTCCCACTGCTACCACTGCTATGATCATCACTCATTGGTGGATATATAGTGGTGGAATTAGAAGGAGCATTTGCATTATTTCCTTCTTCACGTGAAAGAACAAGCGCAGCTGATTGAACAAGCTCCAAACAAAGCCTAAGCTTGTTAGGTTCAATGTGTGTTAGTCCTGGTACAGCTCCTTTGAAGAGAAAATCTGATGTTAGGGTTCTGAGTACGTCAAGTGGAGTAACCCCATCAACGGTTCGAACATTTGGGTCAGCATGGTGGTCGAGAAGGACTGCCACCATGTCTGGAGACACCATTTCAGCTGCAATATGAAGCGGGGTTTTCCCAGCCGGGCCAGCTGGGTAGTTAACATCGGCTGCACCGAGTTCAAGTAAGGCTTTCACAACTTCTCGGCTACAATTCTCAACAGCGTAGTGTAAAGCCAATGCTTCATCTAGATTAAGCCCTTCACCCATGACCATGAGCTTGACAAGTTCAACATCGGAAGAGTCTAGTGCCCTTCTCATTCGACGAATCTTTTGGTCTTCAAGATCAGCTGCTGCACCAAGATCATGGTGATGGTGGTGATGAGGCATGAGTGAACGACGAGCAAGTGAGGATTTGAGACGAAGCTCTTCAATTTTGGCTACAACATCAATAGGAAGGTGCTTGGCTAAGACTTCTGGAGGGAGACCAGACTTTGCAACGAGGTGAGAACAAGTAGTCCAAAGTTGGTGCATTTCTTGCTTTCTTGAAGCTAATAGTACTTTCATGACATCTTCAATGGAGGCCTTCTCAACCATGCTTGCCAATTGTTTCTGTGATCCAAAAAGCCAAAAAAAGACGAACAAAATTGGTAAGTTGAATTTACATCAAAATGAGAAATATTTGTGAAAGTTTTGGTTTTGCGTAGTTGATAAAAATGAAATAAAATGATGGGATGTTTGTGCTAAATTTGAGTCTAAGTCGTGGTTCTGTTGTAGTTTGTTCTCTTTTTCGATTTAAACCCAAATGAGGAAAGTGAATGTTTGGGAAAGATTTGGTGTGCTTACTGTTGAAGACAAGACTGGATATCTTGATCTAAATATAGAAACTCTTGGGTTTGCAGCATAAAGAAAAGAGGGAACCAATTTGAGAAACTTGAAAATGGTACATGAAATCAAGATAAGGCTTATTATGTCACACGAACATGTATTTTACATTTACCCGGAGGAAAAGAAAAAGAAAAAAAGAAAAGTAGTTCTTTTTCTTCTTTTTTTTTAAATGTGAAACTGTAGAAGAAAAAGAAGAAAAGGAAGAGGATGAGGTAGAAAAGAAGAAGAATTGTACAGGAAAATTGAAACAATAATTGGATGAGAGTCTTCAGAGACAAACTGAATAACAGATATTCAGTTACTCAGAGAAGAAAGCACTAATTAAAATGTGACAAGAAGAGAAGTAAATGCATGTGGTGGAGATCAAACCCAAGTTTTGTTAGTGGAAAAGATTAAGACAATTTGGAGAAAAGAAAGAGTTGAATTTTATAGAAGAGAATCCAATCTCCCCCACTTCACCATAAGATAATGGAAATCCCAAAATAGTAATAAACAAAAACATTATTAAAAAAGAAGAAAAGAAAAAAAACAAGCACAAAGTAAAAATCAAAACTCAACCCACATCCCAAAAACCAAAACTGTGAATTGTTTGTCCAAATTCCCAAAACCCACAAAACATATGACTCCTCACACACTAGCACACTGACCAAGAGAGAAAAATGAGAAGAGATGAGAGACAAAGTGAGAGACAGAACTCACAGAAGAGAAACACATCATCATCACCACCATCATCATCATCATATTACTGTATGTTAGTACAGAACTAGAAAAAATTCAAGAATTCAAGAAAGCAAAAACCTGAGTGAGCAATGCGAGCTGTTCAACACCAAAAGATCTAGCGGCAGCAAGAGTGTCAAGAGCAAGATCAACGGCTGAGGTGCAATGCGTGTGCCAACACCCTCTCTCCCCACAATTAGGCCTAGGCTCATGTTTCTGAGGCACAATAGAGACTTGTCCACTGTACAAGAACTGTAACAGCAACAAGAAAACTTCGTACCCCACAGAGTTCACCGGAATAACACCGGGTCTTGAGCCTTGACCTGAGCCACCAGAGTTGATTCTGGACCCAGCTGGGTCCAAACCCGAAGGTGGGTCTGGTCCACAAAAGAATTTCCTAAAGAACAGACTCCTCGCTGCTAAGATGCATCGATGAGCATGGACTAAGCGACCCTCTACGCTGAAGGTTACGTCGCTGAAAGCTTGGCCGTTGATCAGCAAGTTCAGGTAGTCTAGGGAAAGAGATCTTAAAGACTCATCAAGAGTCATGGTTTATGCTTTTTTTTTTTTTTTTTTTTCCTCTTAGTTTTTTTTAGGGTTGAGTTTCTCTCTTAGTTTGAGAGAGAAGGGTTAGTAAGAAGCGGTGTAAGAATAGATTAAGTAGAAAAGGAGGAGGATTGGGTTCATTTGGAAGCTATTCTTCTTTTCTTTTTGTTGTTGTTTTGTTTGTTGATGATGATGGTTACTATTTGAGTGAGTTTTTGTTTGAGATTCTTTTGTGTGAAATGGAGTGGTGTGGTGTGGTGTGTGTGGAGAGGTGGTGGTGTGTTTGTGTTGGTAGATATTTTGAGAGAGAGAGAGAGAGAGAGAGAGAGCAATATGGGTGGCTGTTCTGGGCGGCTGAGGTATTTAAAAAAAGAAAATCTAGAATTAATGAATAAATTATTGACAATTAAAAAAAGATGGGGGAGAGGGAGAAAATGATGGGAGGGATATGAGAGGTTTGATTATATTACCTTTTTTTTTTTTTTGTTAATTTAAAAAGTTTGATAAGATAATTATTTTAATGATTATCCTGTTCATAAATGTATAATACTAAATGATTACCCTAACATATACTTGAGCAAGTTTAGAGAAAAGAATTGAGGGGAAATTAATATGTACTTTATGACTTGGATGTGTTGACTAGCTAGGAAAACTAATATGGTCTTGACAATATATTCTCTAGGTTTCATAGTTTATATGGAGGTTTTGTGGGGGTAATCACAGTATCCCTAAAAGAAACAAATTTTACCTGGCTAAAACCTTTTAGAATTTCATGTCCTTCAGGCAAGTACTGTTTGGGATAACTACTGTGCATTCTCTTTAAGCTCAAAAGAAAAGTTGAATCTGGAAAAAAGAAAACAAAGGACAACTTCTTTGTCATGAAACATTAAATAATAAACAATAAACCTTTCACTTTTTTGGTTTATAATTTTGGAAACAATTTTCTTCTAAATGTGTTTTCAACAAATGTGTAAGACTAGCTTCTTCTGAAAAATAATCTATTTCCAAATATCATAAAAGATGGTGCATTTTATTTCTGGTTTCTGTTTTTAGTTTAGGAAAAAAAATCATTGAAAATGTTATGTATTAGAGTTTTTTTTTAATGAAAATTAAATAGTCTTTAAACTCTATTTAAAAAAAAAAAAAATACAACAACCTCTTAAAATCATTGAGCTTTCACCATGATCCAGTGGATTTATCATTGAATGGATTTTATAAGTTCAATTTTATGTAATGGCCAAATAGAAAAGTTTTAGAGAACTTTTTGCTTTCTGCCAAACTCTTCTTCCATCACTTTCTAGCCACTATCTTGCTCCATGGAATGTAACTTGCCATGCTTACTGAACAAGACTAAGTCTGATTTAACATATGGTTGGTATATATGACACCGCAAATGGATTGGATAAATACAAGTTATGCATGCATTTGATTCTCATATCGTGCATTTATCAAGTCGATATGAGTTATATAAGTGATTATGAAGAATCTTAATAATTATATAACTTTATTTTAGGCACAATGTAAATGTAACTAACATTTTTCTCAAAAGATAACAAGTCTCAGAGTTAACCTACACGCTTTATAGCTCCAAAACATTGTAATGTTGGGGATGATGAGGACATCAAAGATTTAATTTGTGGGGTCAAAGAATTTAGTAACCCCGGCCCACTTTATACCAAGCCCAGGGCCCATGCCGAGGAGGAAGAAACGCCCGAGCACGAAGTATGAAAGTCCAAATTATCCAGGAACCTTGCCGAGGACAACCTTGTCCTCGGCCAACCAAGACCATGGGAGGAGGAAGTAACGGGCCACCAAAGGCAGCCTTCCAGGGCATTTAAAGAGAAAGAACAAGTACAACATGTCAGCCATGGAAGTATGGCGGAGGAGAAAGACTAGGATGAACTGTCACCTCCACATTAAATGCTCATAACTAACGTTCTGGCCGCATTAATGAGGAAATGACTTCTGAACAGTGCAACTTTGGTTGTTGCAACCCACAAAAAGAGTGGGAAGGCAGCTGGTGGGACAAGCACTCAAGTAGTGACCTGCTTAATTAACAAATGTAGGGCTAAAATTAACTGAAAGAGGGTATATAATATAAGAAATCCTTTTTGAAAGGGGACGGGGAAAAATGAGAAAATTAGAAGTATAGAGCACTTTAGCAACCTGTATCATCACAGAAACCTTTGTAACCAATCACTAAAGAAATAATAAGAACTTCAAGCTCCCAAGAGAAGGACCGAGGAATATCATTGCACATTTTAACTCACGTTCATGCTATTCGATCTATATGTAACCATGCCTAGCCGTTGTATCCCTCACTATGGCCTAGTTCTTGAACCCGCTCTCTACAAATTCATTGTATTGGGCTAGTTGGACCTGAGTCCACTCACTCAACAGTAGAAATGCTCAAACTCTGTCCCTATATAATTATTTTTGCATTCATTTTAAGATGCCTAACCTCAAGTATATACCCAAGATAAAATAAAATAAAAAATAAAATAAAATAAAACTGAGAAAAGCCCAACCACTTGGATGTATATTAAAATTGGAAACTAGAAGAAATTTTTTTTTTCCATGAGGAAAGATTTTTTTGCAGTTGGGCTTGACTTCCTTACAAATTTACCTTTATCGATGTTAGAGGTGTTCAATAGTTTCAGTCCTTGTTAATAAACAAGAAATAAATTATGACCAACCATTTTATGAGCTGTGTTCATGTATAAAGTATTATAATGCTTACAAGTACATTTCTTTTCCCTTCCTGTTCATTTTCTGGATACCCGTTATCTAGAATCAAACTTGGGACCAACCTAAACCTACATACTTATGCTTCTTTATTTTTATATGTACAACACTCTCAGCTTTTTACATTGCAATTTGCTGGCCAAATAGAAACAAGAAAAGCAGAAAATTAAGAGAAATAAATAATAAAAGAAGCCTATATATGATACCACTGTACAACTAGTACTATACAGCTCATTAATAATTGTGGAGATAGAACCACCATCCATTTTGGATGAGATTCATGATAAATTAAGAGCAATTTCAATAACAAATAGCTGAATTGGGTATTATATATTCTATATAATGCACATTTGTAAGCAATCAGAGTTCAAACACGTCATATGCATAATTATTTAAATTACCTACTGAAATTTAATATAATCAT
Source organism: Quercus ilex subsp. ballota (assembly GCA_032727855.1). Classification (NCBI taxonomy): domain Eukaryota; kingdom Viridiplantae; phylum Streptophyta; class Magnoliopsida; order Fagales; family Fagaceae; genus Quercus; species Quercus ilex. Next base: position 8,695,840 of record CM064914.1, on the reverse strand, counting down.
TGATGTATATGAATACACTACTAGCAATTGTTTATACAGACCAAAATTCTGTACTTTAATATTTTCTTTTGGCTGTAATATATATTTTAATCTCTGTTTTCAGATTTGGATGATTGGCTTCCATGATGTAATGCTACACGGCAAGTTTTCATCTCCTTTTCCTTCTATATAATTCGATTTTTTAAAGGAGATAAATATTTCTATTATTGTTGAAATTAAGGGTTTGATTTGTGAGTGTCAGGACTCAGAATCACAGAGTTGAATTAGTAAAATATTTTGACATCATATTACAAATTTAGCTCACATGAGAGATGCAGGACTAAAAAGAAGGTGGACAACTTTTTTTTTTTTTTTTTTTTTGATGAGAGAAGAAGGTGGACAACTATCCTGTTATAGAATCAATCATTAGATTTATTATTTTTTCCTGAAAAGAAGGTTTTGATTTCAACTGGTCATTGGTCAATCGCGTGAGTCTAATGCAATTGATTCTAAAATCAAATATAGGATAAACTCGAAGAATTTAATAATAGCACAACAGAGAACACATAAAGAATTTAGTGGATATATATGTCAATGCAAATTTCGAGATGCATCTCAATTCAATTCCTATGTTTCCATACAAATTAAGAACTTAAAATATTTTCATTACAAAATAAATAAATAAACTTAATTATTAAAAGAACAATAACTCTCTTAATCTAAACTTTAAAAATTACTGTTTCTAAACTCCATTAACTCAATTTCTTGGTGAATTTATAGTTAAGTTTAACACTTTTGGTTTTTAAATGAAAAGGGTTTAACTCTTAAAACATCTCGAATAGATTAATGAAACATTATGATTTATGCATGGAAGAGAGAGAGAGAGAGAGAGAGAGAGAGAGAATAAGTACATACATAGTACTAAGATTTAAATGAAGCAAAAACAACAAGATAGAAATTTAGAATGGAACTGAAAACAGTATGGGTAGGGGGCTCGAGCTGAGTTAGAGAGCCTAGGGAAGCGTGTCGGCCGGGTCTAGGGGGTTCAAGATTCATATTATTGGGACTGGAGCCCAACAAAAACATGATAGGAGGGTTCAAATTAATTAATTTTAGCAATTTTTGTTTCTGTGGGGGACAATTATTCAAGCCGTATGTGCACGTGAGACAAGACTTTGCACGTGTAGAAGGAGGTATTGCCTTTTTTATACCTAAAAAATCTATTGTGTCTGTTCGTAATAGACTATTTATTATCATATTAAGATATTTAATGACTTTATTTTTAGTTTTTATATTCTGTTTTTTGCCTAATTTTAAATATTTTATTTCATGAAAAATATTTTTTTATAATTAAACTAATAGTTCACTGTCTTTTTTTATGTTAAATTTTTTTAGTGGTGAGTAAAAATTAAGAAAAAAAAAAAGAAAGAAAGAAAAAGAAAAAAAAGAAGAAGAAGCTGTTTTTTTGCCCCCTTTCAAAAAAATAATTGAAAGAAATGAAAAAAAGAAAAAAAAATCCCATTGATTGACAGCACATCCCACTGACTGTCTTATGATTTCAAAGACCCTCGATTTGACGTTTGACTTGTCTTTTCACTCTCTATCTTACTCCTTCCACCCCAACCCAAGAACCCACCCACCCTTTATACTCTCTCTCTCTCTCTCTCTCTCACTGTATGACAGACATGGTTGTGCATAAATACACACAATAATTTGACATCTCATAAGTTCTTAGCCAATTCTGTACAGTTAAAAGAAAAACAAATATGAAAGAACTTTTACATGTACCAAATTGAATGTATTAATATATATTTAATACTATACTCTTGCAGACACACGTGCTTCATGGCAGTGTGTGATTTCACTTCCATTGTAATCAGCTTCAGAAGATGTTATGATTTGCCCGTTGAAAAGGCTACGATTGCTTACCATAAATAAAAGGCTACGGTCAATTGTCTTTTTTTTTTTTTTTTTTTATGAACTTCTTCGTCCTTTTTTTTTTTTTTTTTCATAAATATATAATAATAATAATAATAAGTAATTATAGCGATTTGTCAAAGATTTTCCAGGGAGGTCAAAACGTGCTTCTAATGGTTAAATAGAGGGCATAAAAGCAATCTTGTTTGGGGAGGATTAGATCAATTTTTTTTTTCTTTAATCGATATAATAGGAATTGATTTCATGATGTATGGTTTATGATAATTAGGTTCTAAGTCATGTTTATGTACGAAAATATTTAACAATAGTGATGATGAGATGGTATTGTTTAGGTGAGAGATTGTCATTTCAATTTTTGCATTGAGTATTATGAATTGGTCATTTGATACCAAAATTAAAAAAAATTAAAAATAAACACTTTGAATTATGATTGTGCTTAGACTTTAATATATTATATATTATTGCTTTTACCAATATTTTTTAGGCAAGATTTCATCCCAAATTATATATATATATATATATACACACACCATTTAGACTAATTGAAACCCACAAAATTTTAATATTGTATATCTCAAGAAGAATTTGATAACTATCAATATACACTTTTGTTGGGTTTAGAATTGACACCAAACTAATAAACCAATTATTAAGTCGATTAATTTAGTAAATTATGCAAAAGATTAGTTCAATTAATTGAGGCATAACCTCATCACCAATTTAGAGTATAATGTAGAGGAAAAATAAAATTGACAAAAAGTCGATATGGTCACGATGAGAAAAACCCTAACAAAAGAACTTCAATAAGTGATATATAGGTCACCACTCCTTGAAACAACAATAAGGAATATCCCGATCTCAAAATTGCAATCTATAGTAGAACTTACTAAACTATCTAGGTGTAGCCCCAACCCAATTGGACTACTCTTTGTGTGAATCTCTTCAATAAACAAATATCTAATATGTGACTCACTTCACACAATCACACTTTGATTGTTGAAAGTGCAATAATCTTCAACTATAACACACTAAACTTTCCAGCTCCGAAAACTCAAATTGGTGCAAAACCCTAGGCGTACGAGGTTGAAATCGGTTCCTCGGTGTAACATTCTCTTGGATCTTGAAATCATTCACTATGAGGTTACACATGAGTTCTCTCAGATCTCAAATGAGGACGCTCCCAAAAAGTATGTACTATTAAAGTCGTCTTGGAACCTTAGTACACAAATCCCAAGGTTGCCACATCATCTAAAACATAACAGAAAATTCATAATTCTCGAAACTTTATCGATTGACTAGAGTTGAGGTATAAGTTACCTCAATTGATCAACTGGTGTCGAGACAACAAATTCTTCACATATTTGAGCAGATTTCATGTATTTTCAAGTGTACTTCTTTACTAATTTCCAAACACTAAAAACTTATATAAAATACATCAAAAAATGTGTTTTAACTCGGATTTACTAACAAAACAATATTTGACCCTAACACACTTCAAATTCATTCTAAAAAGATGTACAAACTTTCAATATATTTTAGATGTCGGCCATTGTCGAGATAACAGATTCTTCTCATATTTGAGCAAAACATTGCGCAGCTTTCTTGTGTTTTCAAGTGTACTTCTTTTTCGAATTTTAGACACTAAAAACTTAGAATCAAATTCATTAAAAAATGATTTTGAATTGAATTTACTAACACCACAATATTTCACCCTAACACACTTCAAATTAATTCGAAAAAGATGCTCAAGCTTTCAATATATTTTAGATGTTTTCGACCATTAGTTATCGATCCTTCATTATTCCTTCTCCATATGAATGCAAGCATATTCTTATTGTCAAATGTATTGTTTGTGAAAAAGAGGGTGAGAGAGAATAGGAAGGACATAGAGGATGTAAGAGAATATGGGTCCATGTGATGACTATTTTACGGTATCATTATTGGTGGATTACTTTATTATATTTGTATTTTTGGTGTCTTTATAAGGTGGAAAAAGTAGAAGTGCAGGTGCATGTAACATTATCTAATTTATGATAGAGTTTTAATTGACCGGGTAACACATCTTTTTCAAGAGCAACGAAATGAATTAATTTTGTAGCTACTCACTTTGACGAAAAGAAAATTAAAATCAAGCTTGTAGCTATAGACTTGTAATACCAACGGCTTTGTGGTAAACTAAGATAGCCTCCATAGATTTGTCTTTGGAAAATTCTCTTAATGATAACGATTGGGATGGGATCACTCAGCTTGAGTTGATTTTTTTTTTTTAATTATTATTATTATTTTTTTATTTTGCTTTTGAAGAAGAACAAGGACTTGGTGGGTAGAGTAACTAGAGTTTGAGAAGAGTTAAAATATATTCACTTGTTTCTTTGAAAACAAAATTACCCAAATGTAAAAGGAAAAAATATAAAAGAAAAGAAAAAGAAAGGAAATAAAGAGACGTGCAAAAATCAACGTGAATGTCTCCTAATAAAGAAAATCAAAATGTTTTTCAGCTTCTTACTACATTACAGTGCAAAACAATAGTGACCTAATTCAAATTGATACAAAGAGTATGAAAAACATTCTATTCCATGAGAGAAATATATTTTTTTATATAGTAGTTATTCTTTTAATTACATCAACTTACTACAATTTCCCTCTCAACAATTTTTTTTTTTTTTTTTTGCCACTTATTAGTGGTCAAATTTATTTCTAAATAACCATTTCTGATTTATTCCTTAAGACTTACCCTTTATTTTATTTGTGACGCCTATAAATACCACATTACTAAGTCCAAATTCTCATTGCCCTAATTACGCGAACTCCCCTTTAATTTAGAGAAAATTTATTATGTATCGAACATATGTAATCACTCTTTCTCATAAGAGTCACTCCTATATAAGAAAAAAAAAATATAGTTATATATATCGGATACACCATATACCATCTCTTTAACTTGTAGATGTGTAGCTAGGTTCTTTAAACCCCGTCACCAAATCTGTAGAATAAACTTTACTTCTTCTTTTTTTCCCTCTTTCCTTTGTCTAATGGGAGACATAATATACTACTACCTTTCCTACAAGATTTTTGATAGTAACCCTCTAAAGTAAAATGCTCAGTACTTAACAATCTTTTTTGTTAGTTAAAGCCATGATTCTTGTGTTTGGAGGGTGCTTTCAAGGTTGAACTACATGGATTGGCGTGTTGGAGAAGGGGTCCAACTTACCCCGAAATAGATAATCCAAGCTAGCAGTTTATATGTCTCTACACATTCTTTATGGCTAGGCATCTTCAAGGTGCTGTAAAATTAGGGTGTAAAATCCTAAAATTACATGGGCATCACCAAAAGCAGATGTGATTTGGTCCTTTTTGTCTACCGAGGAGTCATTTCAAGCTTTATTAGCTAGTTTCTTACTTTATCCATGCTTAACTTATTGTGGATCCAGAATCGAACTGCCAGTGTTTGTTGTTGCCAAAAAAAAAAAAAAAAAAGACTGTCTACAATTAAATGGCAGCCTTGGTTTTGTTTTACTGTAACCTTTCAACCTTTGCGCTCTCCCCACGTTGTGCTTGACCCATATTTGTCGTGATTTTCTTGACATCAGTTTTGCATCCATGATAAACAATATCTATCTTTATCTTTCACCCAATTCTTTTGAAAATTTTGAAACTCTAACTAATAAGTCTTACTTTTTTTCCTCATTTAATCGAATTCACATTTTCATGTCATGATCAACTATCAATGTTGTGTGTTTGAATGAACTTCTTTTCAACGGTTGAAAATATATATTACTTCTAAACAAACCCTTATTTTTCGAGGTGAAAATAAGCTCTTCCAAATTAAAAGGTGACCCGTATTACTCTAAGTGCGCCATGCGGATGTACTTGTATTTGTGAATATTGAAAATATTGCATAGATAACCTTGGCTAAGAACAATGTCTTTGAACTATTTGAAAGAAGTAAAGCCGCGGGAAACTGCCTTCATTGCATATCACAGTCATCTTAATAGTTCAGTTTCAAAATGTGTGTACGGGTGGTAATGTAATTTTCTTTCTTTTTGGAAACTATTGATTAAAATGAATGTAGTACAGAAAGATTAGACCATGGCATAGAACTATTTTTCAACAGTGAAAAAACTGGCAACTAAATAACAATCAAGGAATTAAATGCAGTAACACAACAGTGATTTTGGCTCAAAAGCATGGGGTAAAATAAACACAATTTTCAGAAGGTTTCAGGTTTCGTGATTAAAAGTTACTGTGTTAGGCTGAGGAGTAATTGTCACAATAAATTAAAGGAGCCCCCTGGCAAGGAACTATTGACACTGGATTATATTATATTATGTTATATGACTAGCATAAGACTCCTGCTTTGTTTGACACAGAGTTAGGTTTTAGGTTTGGATTCGAATGAAATTTGACTCCCTGTCCTATAGGAGAAGATGAAACGAGTCTGGCTTCATTCTATTCTATTCTATCCAACCAGTGGTTGAGCCACATGTAGACCGCAGAAGCCGTGGGTCCAACGTCCCAATTCTTTTGAAATTCTTTATAGCCCTACTATTCTAATCATATTCACAAGTTAGACCTAGGAAAGTTCATACCTGATCCCCAAAATATTTTATAATTATGCACTTTTTACTGGTTATTTATAGACAATATCCAAGCAAATGAAGTCAAAACTTCTCAAAATACATGCCAAGTGGTGAACATCTATAGATCATATATTAAGAACACATGTTTTTCCTATTACAACCATTTAAATATTATAAGAAGTATTTTATTTTGCTGGAAAAATATTGTACGAAGTATTAATTTGTAATGAATAAGCACTATAACTTTTTTAGCTAAATAATATACTCATATAGTTTAATATAGTTAGTTCCAAAACAAAACTTACTATATTAAAAATTAATTTTGTGATCTTTTTCCTCTTATTTATTTATTTATTTATGAAACAATCTTTTTAATTAGATGCAGAGGATTATGATTGATTTTTACTGTTATGTATTTATGGAGTTTAATCATGTTGCTGGATCAACCACTTATATAAAATGGATCCAAACTGTCAAACATAGACTACCATTTGGGATAAGATCCTCTCCTATTAAATTCTACAATTTCCTCCAATTTTATTTAGATATAATATATATTATATTTAAAATCAAATAAATACCACATGTTTCACATTCAGTTAAAAAGAAATTGCAGGGATCCTTTCCCACTGTTTTCATGTGATAACAAATCGAGTGGTTCAAAATATTGCAAGGTTTTCATGTATTGACAAAGCTTGTAGAAGCTTTCGCAATGTCCACTTCTCTCATATGTTACTAAGCAATTGAAAAAAAAAGAAAAAAAAGCCTACATACTATGAACTATGGTTATGTTTTACAATCTTAAAATATTATAAATTTTCGCCTAACAAAGAAAAATTGTACATTGAATCTCATTTCTTTGGAAAGATTAAAAAAGTTGCTCAACCTCAGCTAGAAATTGACTTTGTAGGCCAATCGAGCCTATATATCCTGAACAATCTTTTACTTGACTGATCCATTTGAATTTTGATTCTTAAAACGCCAAAATTTTTAAGTTTTACTAAAACTGACATGATAAATATGTCTCACTCCATAGAATGATACAAAGACAAATAAGTCAAGCCTAAGAAACAGATTTCTTGACTTGACTTAGCTCTTTTGCGGGGCTATGATTTTATGTAAATCTAATTTTTTTGAAATCACATACCCTATACAGCACATGGATTTTTATGCACTGCACCTTGTGCAAGAGCCCTCACATCCTAGCTAGGCCAAATCTCAGTCAGGGATCTCATTTGTTAGGTTAGAGAATCTCAATTGTAAGAAGGAGAGGTTGGAAATAATGACACTGAAGTTAATTTTAGTAACATCAAGTCCATTTATCGAAACTTGTAAATTAAATAAGGGGGAAATAGTGCATTGTAGTAAGCAATAAATTTGGAAGGCATGTTGTCTTATTAAATTTGCTTTTTACTGTAATGAACAGAAATTTAATTTACTCCAAAGAGCAATGCTATCCATTTCAACCCCTCTTAATCCAGCTCCTTTATGTTTAGTTGGAACAACACCATTTCTATTTACTCAGGAAACAGGAAACTATTTGAGCACTGAAGAATTTTGAGGAAAACAATGCAACAAATGCTTCATTTTTAAGTAAATTATTACTGAAGGTCATATAGTGACAATGTGACATAAGTGTCTAGTTGGATTAGACTTTATAACTCATTCAAATGAAGGCTAGTTTTTCAAAGTTGAAATACTCCTTTGAAAGCGTGTCCAATTTGTTTGTATTCAAAGTCTCAATCGAACATACTATTAAAGATCCTAGGCGTATATCTATCACTCCCCTGTTGAAAAACCTGAAAGTTGTATGATTCAAAATTTTTCTTTGAATACATCTCCCAGGTTAAAGGACAGCATGGCATAATTATCATAACATTTTCTTCTAGTACATTCTTTTTTTAGAGAGAGAGAGAGAGGAATGGTAATGGCTAATGGGTAAGTTGTCCAACTAAATTATGTCTATTGAATGGTTACAATGATAGGATTTGGTTGACTTTTGACTAGGTACTCTTAGGTGGCGCCCATTTGGATTGTAGGTCCCCCTTTATTTCTCTCTTCAAGTTGAGATTGATGTTTGGTGAGTTGGTAATTAGATATTATGTTATTGGGAAAGGATGAGAATTCCATATATGGGAAGTGGGTGTGAGAAATCACATTAGGTTTTTGTGGTGTGTGTATGGTCAAAAATAACACAATTAATTTTCCTTAGGTGGGTGGTGGAATATTATTGGAGTCAGCTCAATGGCTTTCCATCCATTACAGAATCCTTCTTCTCTAATGCACATTCCACCAATTAAGGCTGTTAGGTTTCTCACCCTCACTCTCACAAAGTTCACAACTCTCATGGCTTCTCAACCCTTTGTGTTTTGGAGAAGACATTTTATTTATTTATTTTTGGGGATTTTTCCAATGGAAGGTCGGCCAATTTTGACTTGGTGATATGATAGACCTAAAGGTGACACACACTAGGTTTTGACAACATGTGGTTTGCCACATGTCCACATGGTCTTAGCCAAAATCATTAGCCTTTGACACGTATGATTGACCATTCGATCACTATCAAATGATGTGGGAATGCAAGAGTAGACATTACAAATTAAGGTTATTTTCCTACAATAATGCTAACTAGAGCATTAAATTTTTTCCATACAAGCTACCCAAATTTTAAATAATGAAAATGGCTAAAAGTTGGACCATGGCATTGGCATCCATAATATATGCTAGTTTAGTATAATCTAAGATGTACCCTAATTGCCAAACTTATATTTAACAGATGCAAATGGAACCAATATACATAATATAAAATATTTAATATTTAATTTGCTAGAACATATGAATTTTATAGTTTGTGCATACGACAAAAAAAGAAGAAGAGAAAAATAAGACAATTTGTCCTCATCAATTAGTGACATGAATTATGGAGTGCATGAAAGGGCCACTTTCGAAATCCATGTGGAGGAACGTTCATTATATCAATAAACAAAAATGATACCTTGTTCCGATCCTCAATTTGGCACTTATTAAGGTCGAGATTTCTTAATCTAAGATGCATTTTGTAGCAATAAAAAAAGGCTATGTTTGAATGTTTTTTCTGTTTTTTGTTCGATTCCTGCGAATAAAGTTTTCTAATGAAGGAAAGAGTCATAATTTGAAAAAAATATTTTTTTTATGTGACTTACAACTACAAGTACTTGTTCACGACATTTTAAATTCTTAGTATTAATAAATAGAAGTATCCCTCCAATTTACTTTGGTTTTACCATTTTAAGTTGTACGCCTAGTCTTTGAGGGTCTAGCTTTGAAAGGTACCAACTCATGAAAAATGATATGGAATATTTTAACACCTAAACGTTCTATTGGCTAAGGCACTACCCGAGCCACAAAGAGTTATCAAATTCGCTCTATAACATTGGTCACAAACTAAGGACAGCAAGTCACATGTACCTTATACCCAAAAAAAAAAAAAACTTTTTTAGAAGCAAATATATTCCCAATAAAACTAGCCAAGTTACAATCAAGATTTTTTTTTTTGGTAATCACTTATATAGCCAAGATCTATCTAGTAAATATTTAATGTAGGACTTAACACATGTCTGTACAGTGCATACTCATGCAATTCAATCCAATCAGTTCATTTAAACAATCTAAGTTATCACAACCTATATGGATTACAAACATACTAAGCTAAACCTCATAAATCGTACTCACAAAACACACTCATAAAGTAACTAACAAAATCTCAAGAAAAACACTAAGAAATTAATCTCACAAACACAAACTGACTTGAATCCCATTACACCCAAAACAAACTCTTCATATCTAGGGATGATAACGGGACGAAGCATGGTCAACTTAGGGGAGTCCAATCCCTTCTTTGGTGCGGGAGCATGGTAGATTGGGGACAGAAGCAAGTTGGAGGCATTTTGCTCTCTTTAGTAAGGTGGTTCAACAATAATGAGAAACATGTGAAAGAGAAAAGAGAGGGAAAGTATGAAAGCTCTAAAAGAAAAAGAAAAAGAAAAGTGTTTTAGAATATGGCAATAAATTTTGTACCAAATTAATAAATTGCAAATTGGATATATAAATAAGATAAAATTATATAATAAATAATTCATATATAAATTTGTATTGATATTTATAACACACATTTGGGGCGGGGCGAGCAAGTCTCCTCCCCTCCCCATCACCTCTCCGTGGTGAGGAAATTAACCAATGTAGGGAAGAGTGGGGCAGAGCAAGTCAAGTGGGACAAAACATTTTTGCCAACTCTATTCATGCCAACTAACAAACACGTAGATAAGATATTTACAATCTTAAAACCCGATACATTTATTGATTTTCTCTCACTCAAATAATTATAAACTCTCATCCCACCCACATGGGTATTTATTAATCCCAAAAGACTACAATTCCCAACAACAACAACAACAACCAAAAAAAAAAAACTCTTTATGTTCTTCTAACTTTCTAAGAGTCTTCCTCTTTTCACATATATATGAGAGGAACTTTTTGGCCAATGACACCGAATCCTTTTCGTCATTGTTTTATATAAGATTTAACTACTTATTTCTTCTTTGACTTAAAATACCTTCTTTCATTGATAAGTGATTCAAAATTATTACTCATTTCGTCCCAAATTATTTAGCCTAGTTAGAAAAACCTAATTATTTAGGGAAACATCATTAACTACCTTATCTCTTTGAAAAAAGTTAGAAATTTCCTAAATTACCCTTAAACAAATTTGTTTTTCTTTGTTGAAGTTTTTTTATATTTATAATTTTTAAATTTGAATAAAAATGGCATGTATAGTGGATTTCAAAATTCAAGTTTTTAATTTTTTAATTAAAAAAAATGTTTTCACAAATAAATTAAGGGCATAAAGGGAATGTTAATAAATTAATGGTATTTGACTTTTCAAACAGGATATAATTTTGGGACATCCTAAAATGGAATACAGGCCAAACAATTTGGGACAGAAGGAGTATTATTTTAAAAATAGAATTGATTTTCCTTCCATTTCAAAATAATAAATAGCCCAAACAAATCACATAAGAAATCTGAGATAGCTGAATGTGAGGGGGACGAGGATCCAAACAGCTGATAAAGTGGTTAAGGGCACTCATGAGGAGATAAATCTTGAGAAACATTGGTGGGATGTCTTTGGAAAGTATACACCTAACTCATATAGAAGCTGAACAACCACAACTAGCAAGGGAGCCGAGGACATCTACCTAACTTCAGAAGGTCGAGGGTCAGAGTTAAAGAAAGCATGGCGCAATTCGAGGGTAGACAAAGGTAACTTGGCATTGAACAAGAAAGAAAAGAAAAAGGAATGACAAAATAGTTATCCCCTCCGCATTAAATGCACTGCAACCACTTAGCTGACCGCATTAATGGGAAAATGACTGTAAATAGTGTTCTCACAACTCACACCCTAGTGTAAAAATCTTCTAGCAAGGTCTTGATGGGACAAGTATTAGGAAAGCCTGATCTTAATCCTCTAAATGTAAAGTCTAGATGCATTTTGCTAAGCTATATAAAGCCAAGAAGCACCTGGATCAGGGGAGATTTTTTTTTTTTTTTTTTTTTTTTTTGGAGAAAAAGAAAAAGAAGAGAAAGATGATCCAATTGCAACTTCTTCCTCGGACCAAACCCGAGGACAAACACTTAGCCATTTCAAGACTTTTTCTAGTTGAATATTTATTACTACACACATAATATTGATCAAACTTTCAATATTTATCACATAATGGGTACTAAAAGGTTAACCTTGCATTCCACATCTATAAATTAATTGTGTGAGCAAATAGTAACATGATTAAAACCAGCCTAACTTATCTGTTTCACTTTTTGCCTGCCACAGAAGGTAAATTCAAAACTTTGTGTATTATACATTGAGCAATCTTTAGGCAGGTTTTAATCACCAAATTGTCATAAAAATTTTCTTACAATGCTCACATTACTTACTTTTCTTTTTTTCCCTTAGAGGAAAAATAATCAATAACAAAAAAGAAAAGAAAAAAAGGCACTCACATATATACATATATTTAGCCCCAATCATTTTAAAGAGCAGCTGTGAAAATCCTAACCAAATTCTCCTATCATTGAGATAGAAATATTGGGGGAGATAACACCTTGGGTTTGATTTTGTCTGAAATTCCTAATTTGATTTGGTTTGGATTTTTTGGATGTGAAAGGAAAGAAAGCTTTGTCCATCAAGAAAATTGTTCTTTGTTTATCAAGAAATGTATTCCTTATCTACAAAGATGAATAGATACTGTAACCTTATAAATAGATAATACCACAAGGGTTTGTTAGCTTTGCCCAAGGATCCTCCCAAATGGGGAGAGACCATAGATAAGTTGGAAAGTGCTAAAATTAGAAGATGAGAGATTGCTTTGGTTTGTAAGTTGTGGTTTTGGTTATTTGCTCTCTCTTGATGTACCACCACTTTGGATTTGTGTTAGTGCTACAAATTTGTTTGGCAGCTCACTTTTTGCTTTGTGCACTACAACAATTTGTATTTTATTGGCTTTAGCCCAAAGGTTCTCCTACTCTGGGAGAGACTTTGAATTAGTTTGAGAGTGCCTTGGAGAGATTTTATTCTTTGTTCTTTGTATTATGTGTATTGAAGTTTTGTGTTTTGTGAGATGCCTCTACATCATCTTCGTTATTTGTGAGTGCTTTTTGAATGTGTATATACTTTGTTATCTCTCTTTAATAGAGTGAATTAATCTCCAATCACTCGTAGATGTAGGCTATTATTGACCACGTAATTCCGGGTGTATTTGTGTCTATTTTTCTTCTGGGTTGGTTTTCTTCTTTCCTATCATTTTTTTTTTTTTGAAGATCATTCTGAAGTTTAAAATATTTTTACGATCATTCTTAGTAATTTGAGCTTCCACTATTTTACAACAAGAAAATCATTGTGCACAATGATGAACAACTATAGTTTCATCTCTTAATTTTAACCCACTACAGGGACAACCTTTGATTCAAACACCATAACAACAAACCTAGAATGTCTTATATCTGATGAAAGACTTCCCAATTTAGCTGCTTATTAGTTGTGCCTAACACACCATCAATTACCATCTTAGAATACCCTTCAATAATGGGTGTGGCTTCTGTCCAGTGTCTTGTGACACTGGACTCACTGCAATCATGACACGTGTCCGAAAATGGACACGTATTATGACCCTTCAATAATAACCTGTTTAATATCCTCTATTTTTTTTTTACCAATTCTAAACCCCAATGTATTGCTATAGCCTTTATCGTAATTGCAAAACTAGCTTCAACCTTCTCCACCCAAGCTTTAACGTCTTCACTTCTCACATTCTTTATAATTATTGTCAAGCTTGCTCTATGATTCATCTACACAAGATCAAAATTGAATTAACCTGTGGAAAAGGATGTGGAGTCCATTAATTTTACTGGGAGTTTTAGGGCCCGTTTGGTTTAGAGATAACTCAGTTTTCATAGCTCAATTTTCATAACTCATAACTCAATTCTCAGTTTTTGAAAACACTCATTTGCTGTTTCCTGTTTCCATCACTCTAACTCAAATTTTTGAGTTTTGAGTGATGAAAACAAGTGTTGAAAACCAAGCCAAACACAAAATTTTTTGTGGGACCCACGTGTTTTGAGAACTCAATTATGAAAACTGAGTGATATGATCCAACAACCCACTCATCTAAAGTTCTAAACAGGCTCTTAGATTTGAAGCTTTACTGAGCTTGTCCCTGCTTTTGGATAAGAAGCACATATTACTTACTCATATATATATTAAATTACATATTAACCTCGCTCCTCAAAATCCTTGTTTTTTTTAGATTACATCAACATATGATGGGAGAGTAAAACTCCTTTTTGTAACTCGATTTTGTTTATTAAATGATGGGAGATTACATTTTTCATCAAAAATTTTCTCATATTTTCAGTGTCCTCCTCAAATGATCAATTTCTTTGATTGATACCCTAATTTGAGAGAATTGTATCAATGTACCATTTACAGTCTAAATCAAGTTTTAAAATGAGTAAAAAGTGATGGTTTTTATTTTTCTTTTATTAAAAGAGGCAGGGAAAAAAATGATGGATTTTCATTGCGATCAAGGAGGGTAATTTTGTCATTATACCCAAATTTCTCATAACCCTGAATTTACACGATAGTGGCCGGACACCTTTATTTAATCTATCAAATTTGAGTGTCAATTACGCAAATTGAATTGACTGATTAGAAGAGGCATTAATGGTAAATGAAGTAACTGTTTAGTGTTTAAGGTGTAAGTTATCTCTTAATAATTTATGGGTCCTGCAGATGCTCTTAGGGCATTTGTTAATGAACTATTTTAACAAAGTTTTAATATTAATTTTATGTAAAAATATAAAAAGCAGTAATAAAATCATTTTTTTTCCTCATAAAAAATTTCTAAAAATATTACTTAAACCGATATTCTTGGAGCATCCGTTAACTTCTTTTTTCTTCTTTTTTTTTTTTTTTAAAAGAGCCAAGTAAATGATAACTATTAAAAGAAAGTGTTAAAGCACATTTTGGAAGGAATGCTAAACTCTCAAATGATTAAGTTAATTAAATGCTTAATAAAATCATCATCCTAACTTCCTTTGTTATTGACAGTACCAGTTTTACTATTCCCTCTCTCAAAATAAATGGATCATTGCAAGTATGATCATATGGTGGAACTTCTTTTATGTTCAATAAATGGGGGACCCATACCAATAACTTTCTTGCAAAAACTTTATTGGTGATCAAATGGAGCCATTTGTACGTAGGTCCTACCTCGTGTAGTTCCCGGTTTCTTCGTTGATAATGTATAATTAAGTGTCGGCCAGCCAGCATGATCATGTATGCGTGGATAGTACTTAGCTAAAGCTCATCCAAATATCAATCATATATGATCTATGATTAAGGGTAGAGCTATTACCACTTTAATTTAACTTCCCAGTTTCATTTTGGAAAAATTTTTCCTCAAACTAGCTTAATGAAATATCTTTCAATTAGATTAGGTGGCAATTCATAAAATTATTCATATGTATTACTTAAATAATTCATATGATTCATTAAATAGGCATATGGATGGTTCTATTAATCGTTACGTAGTGGGTTGAAGGAATTTTCATCCAAACTAGTTTATGGGTAATTTTTTTTTTTTTTACTATTTCCATGAATTTTATTGCATTCATGGTTCAAAATCATGATCGGCAAAATTTAATAACTTAGGTGCTCATATGGAAAAAGTTTTGGTCCAAACATGTTTGGAGCTATTTTTTTTTTCTAACCTACTATGTGGTTATTGAAGAGATCTTTCATATGTAATTTTAGCTATCATGGCTTTGTTAATAAGCTATGTGACTTGTTTAAATAATATACATAGATAGTTTTATAAATCACCATGTAATGGGTTAAAAAATATAGTTCTAAACATATTTGAAGTTGTGTGTGCTCATAAAACTGTTATATAATTTCTTTTAGGACTAATATGAGTATTTGTAACATGCACCCTACTCTTTAAAAATTTTACAATCTACGTTCTAATTTTAAAATAATTTGCCATATCTACCCACCATTTAAATTAAAGTCCAAAATAGCAATGCAAATGGCATTGTTAATGAGTTATGTGACATGTTTAAATAAAATACATAAATAATCTTATAAATCAGCATGTAATAGGTTGAAAAATATAGCTCCAAACATATTTGAAGTTCTTTGTGCTCATAAAACTGCTATATAAATTCTTTTAGGGCTAATTTTAGCTATCCTTACAAAATTATAGGAGTATTTGTAGCATGCACCCTACTCTTTAAAAGTTTTGCAACCGACACTCTAATTTTAAAATAATTTGCAATATATAAAAGCAGAGACTTCATATTGAAGAACATGAGGTTCTATCATGTGGTGCATTTCTTGAGATTTTCTTTATGTAAACTTCCACCTCAACAAAGTTTGCATTTATATCAAAGTATTAACTCATTGAATTAGTCAATGGAGTAAATGCAAATATTAATTATCTATTTTTATACATTAATTGTTTATATTAGAGGAAAATATATGATTACTTTATAAATTTTATATAGAATTGCTACGCCCATAACATTTTCACAATACTTTCACAATAAATTTTAGGTGAGAGGTTGTTATTAATTCTAATTTAAATCCACAATTGAAATCACTTTTTTCTTCACAAATCCAAAAAAAAAAAAAAAAAGTAAAGAAAGTAAATATATATATATATATATATATATTTTTTGAATGATATTTGCATTCTTGGATACACATGAAACATTCAACATGCAACATGCATATCTATATCAATCACTATATCATGCAATTTTCAAATTTATAAACATACAATCAAATCATTAAACCACTCTTATTGTCTTTTTATTATGTCTATAAAATAGAATACTAAAGATTAAATTTTTTTACATGAAAAATTATTAAAAATATTGAAGGAAACTAATGACAAAATGCTCTTTCACATTATGCAGAAACTCAACTAGTACTATTATAATTTAGAGTACAAATTGAAAATGTTTTCATAGTTTATAGTGTACATTTATAATGTTCTTATAGTTTTGGGTGGAAAGTTGTTCACTCAATTGTAATTGTTACACAAATTTAAATTTTAGGTGGAAATTGCAAACATCAAAAGAGGATGCAAATTACTAAAGTTTAAAGTTTAGGGTTATGTTGCAAATGTACCTATAATTTAGAATGTATAATTGCAATCAATCATTTCTTTTATTATTTATATACATATGATAATACGCATTAGTAATGATTTGTGCAAGCAAATTTTTTTATAGAAAGTAATGATTTGTGCAAGAACATTTTAATTTTTAATTTTTTGTTTTAAGTATATATGGTAGCATTTTATTTGTAGAATCAAGAAGACGAAACTTATGGTCAAAGAGTGTTCAATAGGAGTTTTGGACTTTGACAAAGAGTCTAATCCCTTGAGTGACACTGCAGGCCTTTAGGAGACCACCACCCACTTATATAAAAGCATAGAACGATGGATCCTAGCGAAATCCACTTTCTTACACCCCTTTGACCTCCACCAACTGGGGCAACCATACCATCATGACATTGGCAGAACATTTACTTAAGTGGGTATTAGTTTGTGGCTTCCCTTATATCCCTCTTTCTAATAAAAACCTTATTGGGGCCCCTTTTTATTTTTTCTTCTTCTTTCTTTTTAGATTGATGGCTTGTCCTCCTTCTAGGGTCATATATAGTATTTGCGGAACAATTAAATCTAGTGGTGTTTGATGGAAATCCAACTTGCATTCTAGAGGGTTGTTTGGGAGTTTCCAATATTGATCATCTTTTTGAACAAAAAAACCATAACTATAAATGGTTTGTTGTGCAAGCATCCAATAAGGTCCCACTAAAATAGGACCAATCCATTGGAGGGCCATATATATATTTTTAGTTTTCCAAACAGCCCTTAAAAGGTTCTTCATCCAATGCAACAACTAGTTTTTACAATACATTACAATTGAGTTTTCCTTCCAATGATGCCCTCAGATTAAAAAAAAAAAAAGTGTGGTGAGAAAACTGTAGACTTTATACAAGATCTCCTCGAATATGTTATGAAAATCTTTGATATCTTGTTTACAAAGGCTGTCTCCAACATCTAAAGGACATGCTTTAAAACCCATGCATGCTTTTGAACCAATGAGTTGAGTTTGTTAGAATTCTGTATCAAACTTTCATTAAGAAACAGTGACTTTTCCAAGCCAAAAATAACAACAGTGACTTTCAGTTAAGGTGTGGGCATGGATAACTATGATTGATCTTCCAAAGCAAAAACCCTTTAATTATTAAAGTAAACACATAGAAAACCACTAATTAACATACTCAATTAGATCCTTTCCTAGTTTTCCGAACCCATTTCCCACCCAATAAAAAGATAAGCCATAACCATCTTCATGCACAGGAAAAAGTTACATATTCATACTGTATAAAAATTATGTGATATTATATATATATATGCGTCCATATGTAATTTTTGGTAGGGTAATTTTTTTTTGTTTAATGATTCCAAATGATTTGACAAGACGAGTGAGTGCATGTGACGGATATGATGTAGACATTTGACCTGACCTTTCAAACCAAGCTAGCTTTGGCAGTGTAGGTAGGCACAGAAGCCACAGACCACAGAGCCTTTATACCAAAAAAACGGCTAAAGAACTCGTACCATTTACTTAGAAACGGTCCCATGGCCTTAACACCTCCACATCACCAACATACACGCGTCAACAACCCATGTACTCTCTACCAGCCCCTCTTTCCTCTGATGTTATACAGTTATAACAATTACAGACATGTAACAGAAGCTCTGGTTTTGAAAGGTGACAGGCATTTCATATATTTGTGTGTTCATATTGTGTCATTCATTGTGTGTTTGTGTGTGTAATGGGCACTGACTCCCACGTGCCAACTATATGACTCTTGCTATCTGACATACACACTCGCACACACATACATATATTATACACACACAAACACAAACACAAACACAAACACAAACATAAAACACAAACACATCACCCAAGTGTGATATAGCTACTTAGCTAGATAGGCATGAGACACTTTCATTAAAAAAAAGAGAGAAACCTCTCTCACACGTCCCTTCTATCCAAAGTCTCTCTCATTCCTTTTGCCTTTTTCTTCCTCTGAGATTGTCATTGATCAATCTTTCTCCTTCTCACTCAGTCTTTGGTCTGTTCTGTGCCTTTTAAGGACAACACAGTTTCAACTGCAGTTCAGAAATCTGTGACCATTGGGTTTTTTTTTTTGCTGCCAGACAAACATGTCCTCTGGGGGCATTCTTGTCATCTTATAAAAACAATTACACTTTTTTTTTTTTTTTTTTACTAATTTGGTGTTTTAGACTGCAAAATACAGCTTGACATTGTAAATTTACATACGTTAGACTTAGCCCACCTCATGCTTCAATCTCTCTGAACCCTGGATATTCTTTTGTTGGCCTAACATTTTGGAAAGGGAGAGAGAGAGAGTAAAATGTACAAGTGTTGATGCTGCTTTTGGTTAATTTGTGTTGGGGTCAGTAGTATTGCACCCACATTGAGTTCAAATAGTGAAACTAGAAACTATATAATCAGTCATAAAAGAAAAAAAAATTTCATTAAAGAGAAGAAATATGAACAAAGTTTTAGCTTCCATGCATCCCAAACACAGCGGAACTGCAGTTAATACTGTGGAACAATTATTACAAACTAAAGAACAATGAGCATTAAAACCAATTTTAACAAGGGCATAGACGACCCATTTAAATCACACCTAGAATATTTTATTAAAAAAAAATTATCAAGTCTTTGCTTAAAATTGAAATATTGAATATTGTTTAATAAAAAACACTTCAAATATGATAGAAATGTCAATCTCCTTGCAAGAGCAATTCTCCTAAATTGATATATGCAACTCGAATTAGTCTACTTTTTGCTAAGTAAACAAGAAAGAGAAGGGGAAGGACTTTATAGGTATGACCCCAAGTTTATTAAAGAGTGAGAATGGATGTGAGTCTATAATGGCATTCCCATCCAATTATGCCAAAAAAAAAAATTTATAATTTACCAAAAAGTAACCTTATCTATTTTCCATAAATACATTTATAACACACCCTACATTCTATTATTAATTTTGCAATATATCATATTAAAGTAATCTTTGTTCATAATCTTGGCCTCCTATTATTCTTGAGGGAGATTCCATGATGGTTATTAACACTTTTAAAAGTGAAGAAGAGTTTTTGGCTCCCTTCAAATATCTCCTTGAATCAATGCAACCTACCATAACTACGTTCAAAAGTATTTCCTTTTCTCATACTCATAGAATAGGTAATACTGTAACTCATAATTTAACTAAATATGCTAGATATGTTAAAGGTTTATCAATGTGGATAGACGATGTTCCCTCCCATCTTCATGATGTTCTTATGACCAATTATGACTAGGTTTATTTCAATAAAATTTTGAGGTCTTTCTTCTAAAAGAAAAAAGTAATCTTTTTATGGTTTCACTCTCTTTCTCCCTCCCGAGCCACCATGGCCGAAGCAAAACTCTTGTCTCATTTCTTTACCATTGCCAGTGATACTTGTTGGTAGTTCGATTGCTTCCTTCTCTCTCCTCGTCCTCTCGTCCCAATCTCTCTCTCTCTCTCTCTCTCTCTCTCTCTCATTAGACTTGAGCTCCTCACAAGGCTGAAGTAGCTTCCTTCTCTCTCCTCGTCCTCTCATCCCAAAGTCATTATCTCTCTCTCTCATCGGACTTGAGCTCCTCACAAGGCTGAAGTAGCTCCCTTTTGCTCACCACCGATCTCATCACTACTATGTTGTGGCAACAAGATCCTTTTTCCTTGATACAGTTTGACTAAGTCCAAATTGAAACTGATCAATTTTGTGGAAACCATCACACACTTATACCCATTACATAAACCTGGAACCCATCACACAACCAATAATGCAAAACCCAACAACAACCACAAAGTATACAGATACAACCCAAACCCAAACTTCTTCTGATTCTCCGACGATTCCACCACCATGACCCTTGAGGTTTTTGACCTCAATGTGCAGAGAGAGAGAGAGAGAGAGAGAGAGAGAGAGAGAGAGAGAGAGAGAGAGAGAGAGAGAGAGAGAGAGAGAGAGGAATAAAAAATGTTTGTTAAATTTTTGCACATTGCTACAATGGTGATGAATTTCTAGATAACAATATAGCAATGTATAAAAGTTTGAGGCAAATTGAATAATCGGATGTGAGAGGGTTTTGATGATATTTTGCTGTTATCTAAAAAAAAGAGGAAAAATGTATTTTTTTGGCCCTTTGGATGAGAATGCTCTAAACACGTATTACTAACTTGATAGTCAATATCTTGGATCAATAATTCATAAAGATTGAGAGATTGAAGAGCATGCGAATCATTGGATAAGAGTGAGGTGGATGAAATAGATAAGTGCATCAAGTATATTGTATGATTGTAGAAAACCTAATTGGAAAATTTAATAAAATTGCTATAAGACTAGTTATGCTCTGTGGTAAAGAATGTTGGATTGTTGAGAACCAACGTATTCATAAAATGGGTGTATCTGAAATGAGTATATAAGATGGATAAGTTGGAATATGGGAAAAAATATGATTCAAAATAAGCAAATTCACTTAAAAATAAGGGTAACTCCTATTGATGAAAATATGCGAGAAAGTCGTCTGAGATGCTTTGTTCATATCTACAAGATAGTGATTAATGCACCAATGAAAAAGAGTATTTTTTTTTTTTTTTTTTTGAGAAAGAAAAAAAAAAGTGTAAGTTGATTTAAGTTGAGAATATGAAAAAGGATAGAGGAAGACCAAAAATAAGATTGGTAAATGTAGTAAAGAAAAAGGGTTTTAGTTATGTTCTGATCCATAGTACAAATTACTACCAATTTTATGATTTATCAAAGTTAAGTCCAAGTAGTTAATTAGCTGAATTCAATTACAATATGGATAAAAAATTAAATCAAATCATAACAAGAATAATCACACACATAGAAGATGATGAATTTTTCACCAAGTGGAAAATCCAACAAGGAAAAATACTTTGAAGCCTATAGCTCGATCTCGTCAAAGCCACTATTAAGAAGTTGCGATACAACCAATCTTACAAGAGCTCTAATACATGTAATTGACTTGTATTTGAGCTTCTAACTCTTGATGGAACTGCTCTTCAAGCCTCCATCTTCACAGTAATTTGCTATCACAAGTTGAGACATCGACTAACAAACTGACCTCTTAGTTACTTCAAGGCCACTTGAAGA
This sequence comes from Quercus ilex subsp. ballota, assembly GCA_032727855.1. NCBI lineage: Eukaryota > Viridiplantae > Streptophyta > Magnoliopsida > Fagales > Fagaceae > Quercus > Quercus ilex. The sequence goes on along the minus strand of CM064914.1, from coordinate 8,673,498 downwards.
TTTTTTGTAATCTTTGTGGTTTAAATACTACTCTCCAATAATACAGGTGGTGATATGGTGTTTTGGGCGGTTGAATTCTCCTCTCAAAAGGTTTTGCAATTTGGAGAGGATTGGAAGACAATATGAGCTCACAAGGTTTTTCTTTTGGTTCTAGTAACCTTTTACCTTCTCTGCATATTTGGGTTAATATAAGGTTTATATAGGAATATGATTTTAGCTAGAGTTTGTCACACAATTAAAAATATGCTCACACTACCGAGAATTTAAATCTCACACAATTGATATTTAATTTCGCACTACGGAGATCTTCTTTGATGCACATTGAATAAGCTTCTACTTTAGCCTTGATATATTACTTAATATTACAATACATAGCAAATCGTCATGGAATTAGTCAACACCTAAAATCTTCACAAAAAGATATATCAAGTAACATAGAGTATAACTTCTTGTAAAGTAGAATCTGTTGAGGATCATCCTTAATCAACTTGTAAAAACATACGGAAAGCATTTGTTAAATCTACGTTTATACCTTAAAAAGATTAGTCAAGTTACAATTAGGGATTCTCGAAATCACTTTTAAATCCAACATCCACATAGCTAGTAAGCACTCAACGTAGAACTTGGTAGAGGCCTACATAACAATACTCATATGATCCAATCCAATTATGTATTAGTTGAATTATGAAATAAAAGAACACATTGGAAAGGAAACCATTATACGGATCTCCCATTGCGAGAAAAAAAAAGACTGTTCTGTAGTTAGTTCTTTTGTTACCTTTTATGTTCTTCCTAGGTGTGGCTTATAGCCAAATATATACTACGACCTATACCAAACTATTCTACACTTTTTTTTTTTTAATTAATGATATAAGTAAATTTTAAATGTATGAGAAAATATGTTATTATCACTGGATTATCACTCAAAATTTGAAGGAAAAAAAAAAAAAGACTTTCTAAGATACCAGACTTTGACACCAGGGCCTCGGTTGCCAAACTTTAAGGAAGTACAAATTCGGGATCGTTATCATAACTCTGCCTTTACAAAGCACCAAGTGCTTTCTTTACGGAGAAAGTTGTTAAGAGAAAGATGTTACCTTTTAGTGTCGACAGAATTAACTAGTGGAGAAGATAAGCATATTTTAGGATTCTATAAGAAGCTTTTAAGACATCAAATTATTCGTTTTTTACAGTAAAAGAGCATAAATAATAGAAAATATTCTACCAAAAGCAATTACATTATGAGAGAGAGAGAGATCGGATATCTTTATTTAATCGATTGTTTATTCTTTTGTGGAAATATGAACCATAAATCTCACACTTGCAATGCTATAAAGGTCAAGTTGAAGATTTGTGTCCATTTTAAAAATAAATAAATAAAAGGAAAGGAAACTCTTTTTTTTTTTTGATATAAAAAAAGGAAAGGAAACTGGTTATGCAACAAAGGTATATATTATTTATAAGTAGTTACGTGATAAGCAATATTTTGTATTACACCAGAAAGGGTATTATCTATACTGAAAAGTAGTCATAATATTAAAGAAAGTAAAAAAATTTCCCTTTTAAGATTTTAATTTTGAATTTGATTGGTTTACCGATTTCTCACCACATTATAAATTAAGAAAAATAGACATGAGCGTGAGCACGAACTTGATAATGATGCAGGATACGATAGTATGTCAAGTTTTAAAAACTAGTACACAACACAATGGGAGTATGGTTATAATTTGATTACTTAATAATTATTTTATGTGTAATTTGTATTTGTTTTATATTTTTTAAACAATAAAACAAAAATCAAAATGTTTTAACCTTATAATATTTAAATAAATAAAAAAGAGTAAATAAAACAATGCAACTCAGTGATTTAACTAACACTTTAACTGTAGCCCTAATAAGAAATGAATATGTTTAATAGTAACTAGACCATAATATACTAATAAATAACAATCTTAATATCAGTAAATAAATAAAATTTTAATAATAAATGGACAAAATTTAGTTACAAAATTGGTTGTAACTTAAGACTACAACCTTATTCAATAAAATAAATGTTACTACATATTTTGAAAATCTAACCGTTAAATTGCATGTTCTTTACGCTCTTAATACACATGTCAAGTTTTGTGTCAATTGAATATTATTTACTATATGATCTATAAGTTCATATTTTATGCATAATTTTAAACCACAAAAACTTGCAATTTAAACAATTTATTGGTGACATAACTATTGATTTTTAATTTTCTAAAAATTTTGCAAGCATGAAGAATATGAGAAGAAGATGTGATTTAATGGTGGATTTGTTAAAATTTGGCTTTAATAAAAAAATATTGAATAAAGTTGTAATCTTAGGTTACAAGATTGATCTGGTGATTTGGGATGTATTAAAAAGGAAACAAAAAATGTGCTTCTCAAGTGAAAAATTGTGGGACCAAAGGTCTCAGGTATGGCTCCAGCCTTTTTAAGATGATTTTTGTTTTTATTTTCTCATTTTAACTTTATGAAAGAACAAACAAAATATGAATGAGAGAGCAATTGAGAGAAAAAAAAAATACCTGGCCAACGGTAGAGGATACATGATCTTGCAGTGGGCTGGCAATGCGTCTGTAACTCTATAATGTATAGGTTCAACCATTCAGCAAAAGAGAGAGAGTGTGTGTGTGATAGGTACTAGACTGAGAAAAAAATGGGATCATGGGATTTCAGTTCAATCTAGAGACCACCACAATTGCAATACTAGAGCGGGAAACTCTCCCTCCAATACTGAAAAAGAGACTCTTTTTCAAAAAAATGAAAAGGGAACTCTTTTTTTTCTTTTTTATTTTAATGATCAATTTTTATATAAAAAAAAAATGTTAGTTTTCTTTTATCACTTAAAGATAGGTGTGGTTCAGGTTGAGGATTTTTTTCAATCTGACTCATTATGGTTGGGTTAAAAAAAAATGCAACCCAATAATTTTTACCTAATTTTTACTTTTAATTTGAGAGCTCTGTGTCTCTCTCAAATGACTTCACCTCATAGTCACAGAAACAACTTTTATATTGCTAATCATTCCATCCACACAATAATTAGTGTCACTAGCAACTTGGATCAGTTGGTGTCTTTAACTCAACCCATGAAAAAAATTTATTTTTTTAAAGAGTTGCTACTCTTTAACACAACTCGTGGAATTTTTTATTTTTATTTTTTAAATGATAGAATTTTATTAATTTTTAATATTTTATTAACTTTGGGACACACTTGGCATGCATGCATAAATGTAATACACGTGTGAAACAACAATATACTGTTTTGTGCTTTACCTAATAAGCTGCCACCAGAACATGGCCAATTTTATAATTAAAATTTATCCATAATAAATTTATGAAAATTAATTAAAAAATTTAAGTTAAAACCCATTAGATACAATATAATCGGTCATACTCAATAACAATTAAAAAAAAATTAAGACCCATTAGATCACATTATAAGATAGAGTTGTAGAGAGTTCTACACACACACCAAAAAAGAAAAGTATTAATAAATAAAAAATAAATAAAAAAAGAAGAAGAAACAAACAAACAAAATAAGGGTGGGCAAGAGAGACAAAGAGATGTATAATTGAATCACTGATTAATTGACAATAGAGTTTTAAGAAAGCAAATCAAGAAACGATGGATCGTCTATGTGACAATAAGGATGGCTAGCGAGGTGCGATGGGGCTTATGGGTAGTTGATCTGACAATAATAGTGTATCGATGGCCAATAATGCGATAACAAGGGGAATAGAGGGAAAAAATTGAAAGGACGTGCTGTTTTTTTCTTTATTTATTTTTTAAAATTTTTTGGTAAGCCGTGCTGCCACCAATCGAATTTGATTGTGTTATAATAAAAAATAATTTTCATTCTATGAAAATAGAAAGAAATAAATAAAATAATATAGAGAAATAAAGTGAAAGCAAAAGAAAGAAAAACAGTTACCGAACTTCGACCTGACGATTATATTTTTCCACTATTTCCATAGTAGAAAGCCCTAGATGATTACATTTTTCTTTAGATGAGGATGTGAATTACCATGAACCCATTGAAGGGGTATTTACAATATGCTAAATTTTAATTAGCAATACTTGAACTACAGGTATTAGTATGATTAATTGGCTATTGTATTTCAAGTACAACTAAAAATTACTTCACTCATCAGACTATTTTCTTTGCACTCAAAAGACCTTGATATCCTTAACAGACCAAACATTCTACGGGGACATTGTTTGACAAAAACACATGGTCCTTTTTACCATGTCTGTACTTCTTAGGGTTATAACTTATAAGTGAAGATATGATAATCTATATAATATCAATTTGTTTTCCCTACAAATAAATAGCAAAGAAAGGTTTGGAAAATTTTGCAAAAAAATACATATCTGACTGATGGGTCCAATGCCGGCCATTGCAACAAAAATTGTTAGGTTTTGGCCTTGATGATTTCAGACAAATAAAGGAATATAAATTTACATAGGAGAGACCAATAATATATCAGTTTGTTTAAGAAAAAGCCAAAATGAGGGATAGTTGGGAAACAAGTAAATAAAATATATTTTATATTTCTAACTTGCATGCACAATTACCATCCTATATATATGTTTCAAAATAATCTCTTCATATATATTTCACTGTAAGTGGACGTGTAGACTGAAACTGCATTTTTTTGAAGTGAAATGAAAGATACGAAACAAAGACCCCACAAGCAGTGAATTAGGGAATAGGAGATTTTCATGATGAGATTAGTATCCAATGAATTGTCTTTCACCTTTTTGGCTAAGATGAAAGCTTTTTTATACTTTGCCATTTGCAATCACTTTTTGTTCTCTTTAATGATTAGACTGCTAATAACGAAGTGAATGATGTGGGAATCTAATTAGCTATTCGCTAATGAAGATGTACTTCAAATTAAAATACCAAATTAATTTAATGCCAGCATATTTGCATCCTTGCACATTCTTCTTTTGGGTTCGGATCATTTGTTGAAGTGGGTCTGTCTACCAGTAATTTCCTTTTTATTCAATAGAATATTACATCAAATATAATATTATTCATTTATTATAATAATAAACAATAATTTCGAATATTTAATAATAATAATAATAGGACTTTCACGTACGGGGCCAACTAGAATTCCTATCTAGGTTATTCCTGTAAAAATGATAAACTTAATATCACTTACTCAAAAAACTCTTGATAATTTTTCCTTCTCAAAAAAAAAAAAAAAAAAAAAAAAAAAACTCTGGATAATTTTACATGAAAGTTTAATAACATATTGTTAGGAAAGAAGAGAACAAATGCAAGTTCATGAATATTTATTTATATCTTAAGAACATGGGTTTCAACCACTACATAACTCAATGAATTCTATTACACAACATTTAGAAACTAATGTGTTAGTGAATGTGATCAATTAATTTCAAAATTATCATAAATGAATATCATTATTTTTTTCCTTTTTTTGTGATTAGTAACACATTAATTTGTAAGACTTATATAGTAAAATTTGCAATATTTCTTACAATGCTCCACTTGTTAAAATATATATATATATATAAAATAAAAATAAAAATAAAACCATCGCTTATTCTTAATGTGATATAAGTTCTTGTGAGTTTGAGAATGGTAAAGACCGAGATTTAAGTTTTTGACAAATTTTTCTACCCTTAAAAAGGAAATGATATATACTTGATGATCATTTAATACATATTTAAATTATTTAAATAAAATTTAATATTTTTCATACATATCCAATTTATATTTTAGATTATGTATCATACATGTACTATTCCCACACTTTTTGCTCTCTCTCTCATTGTCACCCCTCCTTTTTTCTCTCTTGTCTCTATTTTACTAGTGTTGGATCACCTCATTTGGGATAAAAACATGTCTCCATATTGCAACCATGATATGTTTGTCATGTGCCCGTCTAGAAGAGGGTGGCAATGTGGCACCTGAGATCCAATCGTTCCCCTCCGGTTGCAATCCCGGTCTATAGCCATTATTCCATGCATGCACCTCACCTTTTATATATATAGTTAAAAGCAAAATAATAATAATAATAATAATAATAATACAGTAAACTTTTCCACACAACTGGATCACAAAAATGTTCTCAAATACCCAAAATTTGAGACGTGGGCCTCCCTTACCAAACAACTCGTTTTTGGTCCAGACCTTGCCATTTGCCAAGCATTGTTATTAATTAAGTTGTACGAATTGCGTATTTAAACACTCTTAACTTCGCTTTTTAAAAGCACAAACTGCTTTTTATGCCTCAAAATGGAAGTTTAAGACATTTCCTTTTTTGTGTTAAAGAAGAAATAAGACAACAAATAAACATACTTAGCAAGTGGTGGATGATCGAGCATTTTTTTAAAGAGTTTGTGTGACAAGCTTTTGAAAGTTGAAACATCATATTCTTTTACTTGATAGTAAAAGAAGTGATATGAAATCTTTTGGGGACCCAAAACAAATAGATAATGTGAGAAAGAGAGCAATTAATACACCAATAGTGCATGGGGGGTGGGGGTGTTATTGAAAATAAAATAAATATTTTTACTTTTCATTGATCCTCCATATATATTTTTATAAATATGACCATCGAAAGATTGGTTTTTTTATTGTTGGATTTTTTTTTAAGTGTCCTTTTTTTTTTCCTTAAAAAGGATCTAATCCTATGACATATGCTTCATTATGGTTTCATTGACCACTAGATGAAACCAGCAAATTACTTACAAGAGCATTTATAAATTTTTGAAAAGTCACTTTATTCTGTTTTAGCTATCTAATTTTACTTTATACACCATATATCTCACTCTTTATTTTATAATAATACATTTTATTTAAATAATTTTTTTTTCTACACTCCCCTAAATACCGGGTAGCTGCTTGGTTTAGACTCAAGTCACTCCAATTATCTCAAATGAAAGCTACAAAAGAGAACATGAATACCCAAAATCGATTACTTCTTCTTCTTCACAAATTCTCTATTGGGTCAATGGCGATACATATGCAAAAAAAAATTCAAAGGGAGATAAATTTGCACGTGTTTCACTTTCTATTGGGTGGTTGTTTTAGATATTCTTCAAATGACGATCAAATATTTGTCTTATCATCTTTTCATTCTCTCTTTCTTAGCAACCAAACAGATTATAAACTTCTAAAGGAAAACAATTTGACAGAGAAGAACATACAAATAATTGGAATCAGAATTGAAAGGAAATTAGACCCCTAGGATGATTTTAAAGCCGAACTAAATCAATTTTGTTAAATTAACCAATAATGGAGTTCAATTGTTTTTTTGTTAATTGCCAACGATAACAAATCACCAAGTAGAAGCTATAAAGCAAAAAGTAAATAGCATAGGTGATTTGTTGATATGGTGAAGAACCCATTGACGCATCCAAAGGAAATAACACTTGCAGAGTACTTAACCCCAACTCTAAGGAAAATTTCACTATTAGAATTAAAGTTGACAATAGAAGTATACACATATTCCTAATTGTTACCTAGTAGAACTTATAGATGTGACTCCACAATCTGTATTAAGCTGCTCGAACTCTTTTACTATGAAATTCTTTGCATGATTGTGACTGCAAGGATCACGTTGAATATTCTTCTTGTGGAATAGGGAAGGCATTGTGCTTCATCTTTGATCACCAAAAGAAACTTAATCTTGAATTTGAATTCTAAAATCATGATTGGTAAAACCAAGGTAGTGGTTTTTCTTTTGAAGAACATTGCATAAGCTCTCTAAATCTCTATCTTCGTCAACTCTTATGAGTCTTTATGTAGTTTTAGATGTAAGGCACGGAATCGCATTTAACAATTGATTTAATAGGTCTGATGAGAATCAATTGATCCAATCCTTGATTGATTGAGGCATAATGGAGAGTAGATTGATAAGCATTTCTTAATTGATCTAGTGAAAGTTGAAGAAACCGAAACTGCCTTTTTCTTGAATTGAAACTTACACTTGGTCTTGTTCTTGATTTACAAAATTACAACTGAATCAAGACTTACGTTGTCATCGATTCACCAACACTACATCTAACAAGAATAATAATAATTTGGAATCAAAACCAAAAGCCATATCAACCATCACAACAACTACATCTAGATACTCAACAACGTTGATCAACAACCCATAGGAAGATTCACCACCATAGCACAAAGCCCAGCGACCTGAAGATGTTGATCAGTAGCTGATGTAGAACAGACAGCACATGCCTTCCTTGAGCAGCAGGGGCGCAGGAAGTCACAACGCAAGATCACAGAGGGTACCAGTAAGGGCCATCGGGGTAACAGTGTCGGAATTGCATGAAATTTGGCAGGTTGAAGGGAAACGACATTCTGATCCAGATTCATGACAAATGCCATAAACGTCGCCAAAATTTAGACGAATTCCTTCATTAAGGCCCCGATAACAGTGTTTTTGCTATTTATAGTAAAATTTGTTTTTCCTTAATAACTTTTAGTTTAAAAGTCAGAATAAAGTCCCGTCTGTTTTGGGACGACCCTTAAGGTCAGTAGTTTATGATTCTGCATTTAACTCAATTTTGCCATTTTTGGTAAAATTCGGTAATTTTGTCACCTAATCGCTTAATTAGTGCGAATTAGGGTTTTAAACATTTTTTCTCAGTATTTATATGTTTTGTAGCCGTCAGAGGCAAATCAGACTATTATCAATAAAAAACAGACTTTTGTCAAATTTTCTTCTGGTGGATTCCAGTTTTATTCTCCTTGTGGATTCAGGGAAACTCCTCGTGGATTCGAGATTTACTACCAGAAACTAACAGTTTAATTTCTGTTCCATCAAGGGAGCATCGTGTGTGCTTCTCTTCAGGCTTCCGCGACATCAGTTGGTATCAGAGCCTTGACTTACCCTGGTCTGATGGCTAACCGGCGAGATGGTAACCACCACAACAATGACGGCGGTGACGACGTCAACAACCCAGTCCTCACTAGGGCTGAGTTCCTTGATTTTCGTGATGAAAATCAACAATTTCGTGATGAACATCAACAATTTCATGATTCAACCCAGCAAACTCTGGACCAGATTCAAGAAGCACTTGCCACCTTGCTTAACCGAAACCCTAATCGCGATGACGGAGAGCGACCTGATAACCGAGCGCGTGGTCCTCCCTATCGTGGTCCAAACCGGAATAGGCAGCAGGACTACAACGAAGAAGACAGTGAAGACGAGGAGTATGCAGAGAGAGTCCTTGGAAATCATCGTGGTCCCGCAAGGGATAATGGCCGAGATTACCAGGAACAAAGGGACTATCGGATGAAAGTAAAGTTACCATCCTTTAATGGTAATGTCTCCATTGAAGAGTATCTGGATTGGGTCAGTGAGGTGGAAAAGTTTTTCGATTATATGGGTACAGCAGATGACAAACAGGTGTGTTTGGTGGCCTACAAATTGAAAGGAGGAGCATCTGCCTGGTGGGATCGTGTTCAATTAAACCGTACCCGTGAACGAAAGCTTCCAATACGATCATGGAGGAGAATGAAAAGACTAATGGCAGATCGGTTCTTACCACCAGATTACCAGCAGGAGTTGTTCAGACAGTACCAGGATTGCAGGCAGGGTACGCGGACAGTTAATGAGTACATGGAGGAGTTTGACAGGTTGGCGAATTGCAATGATTTGGAGGAAACTGAAGATCAACGGATATCCAGATTTGTACACGGGTTACGAGTTTCCATCCGAGATCAGGTATCCTTACAAACCCTATATACTTTGAATGAGGCTGTAACCTTATCCAAGAAAATAGAGTATCAGCATCTCAGGGCAGGTTCGAAGTTTTCCAACCGCAATTCGGAGTCCTCTAGTTCCACTGCCAACAAAGGTAAACAGCCCATGTTTACACCACGATCACAACCTGTGGTTAGGGAGAATAGTGGTGTGAACCAATCCACAGTGGCAGTAGCAGGTTCCGCAGCCCAGCCGATAGCAAATGCCAACCCCTATGCTAGGCCAACTGGGAATAAGTGCTACAGGTGCGGAGAACCAGGACATCGATCTAGTACTTGCCCTAAGCGAGCCGCAGTGAATTTGGCGGTGGCAGAAGAGGGCGAGGTAGAAGGTGAACAGGAGGGTGAAGAGGTGTATAATGAAGCAGATCCGTATGCCTATGATCCCAATGAGGTCCAAGAGGATGAGGAAGGCGTGCCACTAGGGCGGTCTTTGATGATTCAGAGGTTGTTGCTCACACCAAGGGTGGAATACAGTGATCAGCGGAATGAGATCTTCCGAGCACAATGCACCATCAGTAAGAGGGTCTGTGATTTGATCATTGACAGTGGCAGTGTAGAGAACATTGCGTCAAAGAGTTTGGTTACCAAGCTAGGACTGAAAACAGAAAAGCATCCCTCTCCGTACAAGATAGGTTGGATCAAGAAAGGTACGGAAACTCTTGTTACTCAACAATGTCGTGTTACTTTTTCTATGGGTAAATGTTATGTAGATGAAGTAGTTTGTGATGTTGTTGAAATGGATGCATGTCATTTAATACTGGGTAGACCTTGGCAATATGATGTAGATGCTACTCATAGGTGTAAGGATAATGTGTATGTGTTTTTTAAGAATGGCAGAAAAATTGTCCTTGATCCTATTAAGGAAGGCAATATACTCAAAGCTTCTAAAGTGGAGGGGAAGCCAGCGCTCCTCATAGTGAACAATGAAGATGAGTTTGACAAGGAGTCTAAGGAGTTGAAACAGGTATATGCTGTAGTGGTGACAGATGGCGAGCCAAAGAAGATTACTGAGATACCTGAGGCAATTCAACCATTGATCAAGGAGTTTGAAGAGCTTTTTCCAGAAGAGCTGCCCGCAGGTTTACCATCAATGCGTGACATCCAGCATTGCATTGATTTAGTTCCGGGAGCTAGTCTACCTAATCTGCCACATTACAGGATGAATCCTCAAGAGGGTCAGATTCTACAGGGGCAAGTGGATGAGCTTTTGAGCAAGGGGCAGATCAGGGAGAGTATGAGTCCATGTGCAGTACCCGCACTGTTAACACCAAAGAAGGATGGGAGCTGGCGTATGTGTGTGGATAGTCGAGCCATTAACAAGATCACAGTCAGGTATCGATTTCCTATTCCCCGACTAGATGACATGTTTGATATGCTGAGTGGGTCCAAGTGTTACACTAAGCTGGATCTCAAGAGTGGGTATCACCAGATTCGGATCCGACTTGGAGATGAGTGGAAGACAGCTTTTAAGACAAAGGAGGGGTTGTATGAGTGGATGGTTATGCCTTTCGGATTATCTAATGCTCCCAGCACTTTCATGAGACTTATGAATCAGGTATTGAAACCATTTATTGGAAGGTTTGTGGTAGTTTATTTTGACGATATCTTGATTTACAGCAAGACAGAAGCAGCCCACTATAATCATATGCGAGAAGTATTGGCGGTGTTGCAGGCCAATGAGTTGTATATCAACTTGAAGAAGTGCAGCTTCTTGACTGATAAGTTGCTGTTCTTAGGGTATGTGGTCAGTGCGGATGGGATTCATGTTGATGAGGACAAGGTCCGTGCAGTCAGAGAATGGCCAACCCTAAAGACAGTGAGTGATGTGCGAAGCTTCCATGGGCCAGCAACCTTTTATCGGAGGTTTGTTCGAGATTTCAGTAGCATAGTAGCCCCTATCACTGAGTGTCTGAAGAAGGGAAGGTTCTCATGGGGAAAAGAGGCAGAACAAAGCTTTGCTTTGATCAAGGAAAAGCTGAGCACAGCCCCGGTTTTGGCACTGCCCAACTTCGATAAGGTGTTTCAGGTGGAGTGTGATGCATCTGTGGTCGGGATACGCGCTGTTCTTTCACAAGACAACAGACCAGTAGCATTCTTCAGTGAGAAAGTTTGTGAAGCTCGAAGTAAATGGTCAGCCTATGAACTAGAGTTCTTTGCTGTAGTACGGACTCTTAAGCATTGGGAGCACTACCTGATTCAGAGGGAGTTTGTATTATACACGGATCATCAGGCATTAAAGCACATCAACAGTCAAGTTAGCATTAACAGGATGCATGCTCGGTGGGTAGCTTATATACAACGCTTTCATTTCACTTTGAAGCACAAGTCTGGTGTCACCAATAAGGTGGCTGATGCACTCAGCAGGCGAGCATTGTTGTTGACCACCCTACGTACTGAAGTTGTAGGGTTTAATTGCCTCAAGGAGCTGTACGAGCATGATGAGGATTTTGGTGATATTTGGGGTAAGTGTCAACAAACTCATACTGCTATCAATAGTATGTACATCCAGGATGGTTTCCTTTTTCGAGGTAACCAATTATGCATCCCTAAAAGTTCATTGAGGGAGCAAATTATTAGGGAGCTGCATGGTGGAGGTTTGGGTGGACATATGGGTAGAGATAAGACTATTGCACTGGTGGAAGAGAGGTATTATTGGCCACAACTCAAGAGGGATGTTGGCAATCATGTGAGGAAGTGTCCAATCTACCAAACTGCTAAGGGTCAATCTCAGAATACTGGTTTATATATGCCTTTGCCAGTTCCACAAGCACCATGGGAAGATCTGTCTATGGACTTTATACTGGGTCTTCCTCGAACCCAGCGAGATATGGATTCTGTTTTTGTTGTGGTTGACAGGTACTCGAAGATGTCCCATTTCATAGCATGCAAGAAGACTTTAGATGCTACTCGAGTGGCCAATCTGTTCTTTAAAGAAGTGGTGCGTTTGCATGGAGTGCCAAAGTCCATCACCTCTGACCGAGATACCAAGTTCATTAGTCACTTCTGGCGGACTTTGTGGAAGCGTTTTGACACTTCCTTGAATTACAGTAGCACTAGTCATCCACAGACTGATGGCCAGACAGAAGTGGTTAATCGCACTTTGGGGAATCTGATCCTGTGTATTTCAGGTGAGAAGCCTAAGCAGTGGGATCTTGCATTGTCCCAAGCAGAGTTTGCGTACAGTAGCTTAGTCAATAGAAGAACTGGTAAGTCTCCATTTGCCATTGTCTACTGCGTGCCCCCAAAACACGCTTTGGATTTGGTACCTTTACCTAAGCTTCCAGGAGTGAGTCAAGCAGCAGAAAATATGGCTGATCGTATTCAGGCTATGCAAGAGGAGGTGAGGCAGAAACTTGAAGCTACAAATGCCAAGTACAAGGAAGCTGCTGATAAGAAGAGGTGTGAGAAGATCTTCAATGTTGGGGATTTAGTGCTGGTCTATCTTAGAAAGGAGAGATTTCCTGTTGGTACCTACAACAAATTGAAGGACAAGAAGTATGGATCATTTCAGATTACTAAGAAGATCAACAACAATGCTTATGTGGTTGCTCTTCCTCCAGACATGAGCATTTCTTCTACCTTCAATGTTGCTGACTTGTATGACTATCATCCTCCTGATGAACCAGATAGTGGGAACTCGGGGTCGAGTTCTTTTCAAGTGGGGGGGACTGATGTAAAACAGACAGCACATGCCTTCCTTGAGCAGCAGGGGCGCAGGAAGTCACAACGCAAGATCACAGGGGGGTACCAGTAGGGGCCATCGGGGTAACAGTGTCGGAATTGCATGAAATTTGGCAGGTTGAAGGGAAACGATGTTCTGATCCAGATTCATGTCAAATGCCATGAACGTCGCCAAAATTTAGACGAATTCCTTCATTAAGGCCCCGATAACAGTGTTTTTGCTATTTATAGTAAAATTTGTTTTTCCTTAATAACTTTTAGTTTAAAAGTCAGAATAAGGTCCCGTCTATTTTGGAACGACCTTTAAGGTCAGTAGTTTATGATTCTGCATTTAACTCAATTTTGTCATTTTTGGTAAAATTCGGTAATTTTGTCACCTAATCGCTTAATTAGTGCGAATTAGGGTTTTAAACATTTTTTCTCAGTATTTATATGTTTTGTAGCCGTCAGAAGCAAATCAGACTATTATCAATAAAAAACAGACTTTTGTCAAATTTTCTTCTGGTGGATTCCAGTTTTATTCTCCTTGTGGATTCAGGGAAACTCCTCGTGGATTCGAGGTTTACTACCAGAAACTAACAGTTTAGTTTCTGTTCCATCAAGGGAGCATCATGTGTGCTTCTCTTCAGGCTTCCGCGACATCAGTAGCCCATGGCTAGATAAATCATCTCAATGCCACACTAAATAATAACACCCAGGCATTGATCAACCACCCACGACCAAATCAACCTCCTCAGTGACACACCTAGCAATGCCTGAAGCCTAATGAACACCCAAGCTTAGCATTACTAACTCAATACAGTGCCCACCCACATTTTTGCTGCTAATGAGAGAGAGAGCGAGAGAAAGAAAGTTTCTTTCAATTTTTTAATTAGAGGAGATAGGGAGGGAAAAAGAAAAAGGTGAAAATGTATATACAAAAGCTAATGTACTTGGTATTGTTACCGAGTAATGTGGCTTTTTGCAAATGAAAATATTAAAAGTATTACAAATATTATTATATAAAACTTACAAACTGATGTGACAATTAATATGATTAGTGGACTATAATAACTTCATAAATAAATATTTAAATTACCTATTTATAATTAATAACGCATCAATTTGTAAGCTCAACGAAGTAAAACTTAAAGTACCTAGCTGTAGCACTATTCTTTTGCAAATTAGCTTTTAATTGTAGTTTAATTTTGTGCCAAGTGTTCGTTTTAATTTTCTTAATTTGGTATCAAATAATTCATTTATAGTACTCAATGCGAAATTCAGGATGATAATTTGATCATCACTGCTATTTTTCTAACTATAGTGCGAGTTAAATTGGTTTAAAACAAAAAAAACAAAACAAACAGAGGGAGTGTCCAATGTGAACGCTCTAATTTTCGAGGTGCCTTCCCTATTCTATAATATCACAATCAATAGAAGTATTGAAGTAGATTATCATAATATTATGTCAAAATTAAGATGCAAGACTATAAAATAAATGCATAAAAAGAAACTATTATAAGAAAATTATTTCTTTAATGAGAATTTGAACTCTAGATATCTCTGTTGAAAATGCCAGAAAGAGCCAACCAATTAAATTACAAGGCTTTTAACCATTATAAGAAAACCACTTATAAAAGAGATCTAGTTTTCTTCACTATATCAATAGTGCAATAAATCATTCCTGTCCATGTATTAATACAAGAAGTCAAAAAAAAAAAAAAAAAAAAAGAGAGAGAGAGAGAGAGAGAGAGAGAGAGAGAGAAGAATAACTTTACAAATCTATGGACTAAGTTGAAATCTAGAAAGAAAATTAGCTAGGAAGACCCCGCCATAAATTACTTGCTAGACTTTCTTGATAAGATTAGCATCCAAGGAACCATATATAACTCACATATACCTGGCCTTATGGATAAGATCGAAATTGTCCAGACCAGATTACCATTCATATATTGCATCGTGTTCACTTTTCTTGCACTTGAGTTTACCGTTCATATATTGCATCGTGTTCACTTTTCTTCCACTTAATTGGTGAAGTTGCTAATTACTAACGGAAAATGCGCAAAATTATTTTACAAATTGTTGATGTAGTGATTGATTATTGGGAAGTAGAAAAATAATGTTAATAGTTGGTTCAGATGAGAACCAGTAAGAACTTGTTATACCATGATTTGTAAAAATATTGTAAAAAAAGTTTGTGTTTATAACATTACCTATTACTAATTAACGAAGCAAAATACATACCGACACTTGCTTTTACCTTAATTTTCTCCTTGGCCATGGCCTGTTGTTAAATGAAGATGTACAAAACTACAAATAAGAAGCGCATAATGTTTGTATACTTTACAAATAAATGCTTCTCTTCACAAACTTGTTTCACCTTTGTGTACCACCATATAGAATTTGCTCAATTTTATTGTTCTAACATTAACATTAAGATAGGGGAAATGAAACTTTACCACATCAAGTTTGAGAAAGAACTGGAAATTTATGTGGAGCTGCTTCTATCTTAATTTATCAACTCTAATGTTTGTCATTTGCAATCATTTTAAACTATTCATATGCAACACCCAGAAATTTCTTTCCCCTTATTCTTTTTTTTTCATGATTGATCATGTGTTGTCTCTTGTCATATATGTAATCAATCATGTCTTGTTAATTTCCTTGGTGTTATAATCGTTGACCCATATTTTGCCTTCTCAATGTCACTTTTATAATGCTGTGTTTAATTAGACGTAAATGAAGAATTAAGAGTCTTGACATATTCCACCCAGTCTAATTGATGTGAAAATATTCAGTGTGAACAACATCAAATCCAACAATATCAAAAAGTCAACTAAAATTAATCTAAACAAAACTTAATTAAAACGACCACAAGTGCACAACCGTCAATGAGATATTATCATTAACTTTGGAACCAAACAAAAGTCAAGCTCTAGCCAAAAATACTACTAGCACTAATCTAAAAAAACTATCATTTACTTCTATGAGGACTTTGAGTACATTTGTAGACCAAATATTAAATGACATAAGTCAAGATGTGTCCATGAAATGGCGATTGATGGCAACATATCCTGAACCCACATGTATCACAATATAAAAAACCAACCAACCTTTTTTTCTTTTTTTTTTTCCTTTAAAAATAAAATGATATTAAAATGGTCAGTCTCATGAACATTCCATATAGAAACTAGGTATGATCATAGTAGCCCCTATCGCACATGCATGCTTCCAGAACCACAGAAGGTAAATTCCAATTATTGCAAGAGAAACCAACATTAAAAGCAACATAAAGTTTAGTGCTAAGTAACAACCTCACCAAATACCTAAGAGACTTAAATGGAACAAGGAGTATAGGTATTCCTAATTATAGATTTAATCATAAGTTTGTAACATAGACTTGAATGGTTGAACCTCATCAATATCTTATTAAAACAGTATAAAACCTTAAAAGTCCACAAGAAAGATGGGAAGTAAGAAGAGGGTGATGGAGCTAAAAGAGGTCAAAGCACTGCAGCAGAGAGAGCAAGGAAGCACCAACTGCAAAAAAAAAAGAAAAAAAAAAGAAATAATAATAATAATGGGGGCAGATTTATGTGGGGGAGGGGGGCAAAGGCGACAAGCGTGGGGTTGTCTAGTCATGTCAACTCCAATTTAGTGGCCTCGCCTTTCTTTTGACACATTCAAGGCCAAGGGGGGGTTTTTTTTTTCTCCATCCTTATTGGCACTTCTTTTGGATTTACTTTATTGACCTCCTATCTTAATTTTCCATCTCATTGGACGGTCAATGACTCCAAGATCTTGTCCCTCTCAATCTCACCTTCTCTTAGAAACTCTTTTATTTTTATTTTTTTTTTAATTTTTGGGAGTCCTTTAATGTGAGAGATATTATTATTGTTATGTGTATTTTGAGTGACCCAAGGTCATAACTCATCATCATAATTGAGATTTTGTTATACTTGTAGACTTGTATCCTGACCACAACCTTGATTCCAAAAAATGAAAAATATCATATGAGATTATTGCTTTGTTTTTTTTTTATAGATTACTATTCATTTAGCAAAGTAGTGAAAAACACATGTACTGGAGGTGAAGATGTTGAATGTCTATCAAGGGCCCAGACATTTAATGGATGGGCCAGGTTTTAAATCGACTGTCCTCTTGATTATATGGGCTAATTGCATTCCAGTAGAGCCTCCATCTGCTATGGGCTTGGGTTACAAAACAAACCTCTTCGCTTCAGATTGGATCCTGGTTGTGTCATTAGGAGACGCCTTGAACAGTTTACTATTTTTCAACAAGAAAAAAAGATCAAAACTAACAGCCCCGTTTGGTTCTTGTTTTTAAATTCACAAAAGAAAAAAAAAAAAAAATATATATATATATATATATATATATATACCCCTCAAGTTGGTTTTTCTTTTCATGGGTTAATGGTTTGGTGTTTGGGTTGATTTTTTTTTTTTTTTTTTTAAACCCAACTAATACCTACTCTATTAAAAATATGAAAAAATAAATGTTTTTTTAAAAAAAAATTATTACAGTTTTGATAAAATTAATATATCAAAGTAATTATGTAAATTTTAATAATCTATTTAATAACGAGATTAAATAGTTATATAAAATTTACAATACTTTATTAAAGCTAATAAAATAACACTATCCCAACAATCCAACCCATTCGAGGATTTCTTAACTTTAGAAAGTTGCGTTGGGTTGAAAATACTTGGCCCAACTCAATTTGTTTCTCCTAGGGCTGTAAGATATTTGAACTCCACCAACCATCATAAGAAACTGGTTTGAACATTGAATAAAAAATGAGTCAGTGATTAAAAAGGATATACATTATACAGTTACCATATTCGGAATGGAAGGAACACCTTATAAAGTTTTGACAATTGGCACATAGAGAAACCTCTAATTACTAAATTTGGTTAAAGGATAGGCCATAATGTAGCAATCCAAAATGCTAAAGGTTTTGTTTGAGATGAAGGGATATAGAGGGAGAGGAGATGAAAGAATACATTCCAAATGTTTCAAAGGTTGCAAGAAATAGAGAGATTTCTTGCAAGGAGTCGAGTGGCATTACTCTCTAGCCATCTTGGGCTTGTTTCCAGTTCTATAATGGGTCTAAAAAGGTCATCTTCTTTGGTCCACTACTCAAAACATTTAACATACTGTCAAACCCAACCAACTGGAATGCATAGAAGTGAAGCATCAAATTAGGTTGATTTTCCTGTTCATGCTCGGACACCTGGTTTCAAATGTACCTACAGCTTATAAATGGTGTGCGCGTCACAATAAATACAAAGATATACAGACTACATGATATCATTTAGTAAACAAATTCTCAAACGTGGCCTGACCTCTCCACATCTGACTGGTTAGTCCTGAAGAATTACGTACCAAAAAAAATGATCTTTGCCACTCCATTGATATTGATAAACTACCACTTTCCTAACATCTGAAAATTTTATTTTCTAAGGGGGAGGTGTGACATATAGGGGGTGCAAAATTAGAATCATTGCACTATCATGATAAATTACCACTTATATCAAAAGCTTATGCTGATAGAAAATATTAAAATTAATCACTTAATCATTATTTTAACACATGCAATATACATCAGATATGAATGATGGATAAAAGCCTAACAAAGGAATGAGAGGTGTTACAACCAAACGGTCATTTGCTAAGGTCATGTAGGCATGTACACAGAAGAGAGAGGCGACTGCTAGAATATGTTTGATGATCATGAGGAATTCAAAATTTGTATTGCCACCATTGGCGAAATATAAAGGAGAAAGTTGTACATTGAAAGTCTCTCTAAAAATTTACGCAATATATGATTATGAAGCAATAAACAACTTAAGACTTATGACCTCACTTCATTCACAAGGTCAACAAGCATAAGCAAGTACAGGGAAAAAAGGGTCATTATACGAACAACCTACATGGTTGCCAAAGAAAGAACTAAATTGACGAAGGCTTGGTGGTTGTTTGCTGTTGTATTGGCAAAGCTCTTTACGCTGTACTTTAGACAATTGCCCAAAACTTCTTTCTGCATAATAACACAGTTTCTGCATTGTTTTCTTTGTTTTTTGCCAAATGTGATGTAACCTCCCACAGAAATTTGGGAGCAAGATCTTGGATTCTTGATGTGATAGATTCCACATCTCTAATAATAATAAATCCCTGCACATACATTCTCAATAAATTTCCTGGAAACTTTTGCTACTAAGCAAAATTATAAATTCCAACCCTGACTAGAGACAATCATGGAGATGAATTTAATTCATGGCATTTTTCATTTTAACATTTCGGGTACACAATCAAGACAACTACAGATTAATTACCTGGGGCCTTATCATACGGTTCATCTCCAGCATGATATCCTCCAGTAAGCAACCTTCTACCTGGTTATTATATATAGAGAAAAGATGGTCCGCATGCAGCAGATCATATGTTCGTGGATAAGTTGAGAACGGTTCACACCTGATGTTAAAAAACATTAGCTGCCAGTCACTACTAATTAGAGTAGTATTACATAGCTTAACAATATTAGAAAATTTTGTTTTTAAAGAATTTTAAAATTTTAACAGCAGTATGTAATAAATTCACACAATCTTACCAATCATGGAAAGCACCAATCAGTCCTCGGTCATAAATAGCAGACAGGGTATTCTTCGTGCTTACAGGAATTATATTCATTACCCAAACAGGCAAGGTATTCAAAGCCACGGCAAATCCACCACAGAAAGCATTCATGTCCATGACATTTCGTATTTCTGTCTTACTAATATTCATCAACCTCCAGTAAAGGTGAACTTGATCTTGCCAAAACAAAGTGTCTGAACTAAATTCCTTTTCATTAATATCTGTTGCGAACAGATTAATCATGTCATCAGACTGAACAACACTTCTTTGTAATGCTTAATAATAATGTCCATATCTTTATAACTTTAACGGTCCAAAAGATGAGCAAACAGCAGCGTTGCAAGAACTAAATGAATCAGAAATGCCATTTGGTTTGAGACTTCAATAAATGGTTTTAACATATTTGAAGAAAAATAAACTAGTAATTGAATTTTACGAATCACTTATTCAACTCTTCAATGCTTTCGTGCTCTTATTTCTTCTTTTTTTTTCTTTTGTTTGTTTCTTTCTTTTTGATTAGCAAGTTTCCACACACACCTAGTGAGAACCAAAGACCTTACCCTCCACCTTTCTTAAGGGAGGATGAGGTACCATCGATACAAAGCTCATTGGCAGTGCCATCATGCTATCTCAAAATCCCTCACCAGAAAATCACATTTTGTTTATTTTTGTTCATCACTTAGATTATATTACAACTAATTTCAATTTGCTTTAGGTTATCATAATTCTTTTAGGATAAACTGAATTTCTATTTGCAAACAATCAATTGTTTAAGATGCCAATGATCTAAGGAATAAAACTTGTCAAAAGCCAAACTGCCAGAATATTTCTCTTCAGGTCCTCCATGTGGGATTGCAAACTTAGCACAAGCTCAATTCTTATTAGTCCATGGCAAGTCCATTTTAAAATTAAATGAAATATGCATCTAAGAAGCCTAATCTTCAGCTTTATTACTTTAATTGGGTTTGATACGTATCAAATCTGTCCTTTTGTATAAACACGAAGGTGATAACAACATGCTTAAAAAGAATTCATGCAAAATGACAAACAGAAACATAGAACTACCTTCCTTAAAGTTTTGAAAAAGAAAATAGACAAACCTATTTTGCTGAGACTCTCTGAATACACAGAAAGACGCTCTGCCCTAGTATGGAGTTTCTGAATATTTGTTTGTCCACTAATTACTTGTATACAGTTCCTCATTGGTGTATTCCATGATGGTTTAGAATCACTGACAGCATCACATATGTTCAAAAGTTTCTGCTCGGCATTGTCCAGAAGGCATGCCTGATTTTCTTGTTTAACCCAGATTGCTGTTTGAACTTTTCGAGCAATGAGTTTCCAGCACATTGCTGAAGTCAGATTTACCAACTTATTCCAAATCAATGGATAATCTTTATCCTTCCTATATGCAGGTGGAGCTGAATAGACAAAGTACCCATTAGATCGCAGAAGGCGATTCACTTCTTTGAGTAAAATCCCATCTGCAAGTAACAAATTAGGAACAAAAAGAATAAGCACACTTCACATTAAAATAATTAGCATAAAAAATCAAAACTTGGCAATTTACAGATCCCACTGGTGCAGAAAGCATCCTTCACTCAGGGCTAGCTTTATTGTCAATCCACTTAGACAATTTCCTAAGGCCCCCAAATGAAAGAAGACCTTATAATTTGGTCCTACAGTACAATATCATACTTTTATAGCAATCTAAAGTAAAATATATCTCATACCATAAACTTTTTTGTTTGGAAAAGTGGTCTATGTCTAGTTAAAAATGGAAGAAATCATACTCTTTTCAAGAGTCTGTTTGCTTCATAATATTTTTCATATATTTGTAAAGAAGATGCTAAAGTATTAATTACTCTTCCCTATGTTCACACTCAACATGGTCATATTGGCTTTTGTACAATATTAATAGGAAAGCATCTTGAAAATTATGTAATTTTTGGTGGAGGGGCAGTAGATATATGGGCTCCTACTAGTTGCAAGCTGGTTGTTGCAGATTTTTATTCAAAGTTTACAGTACATGCAACCAATAGGTACAGGTATGTCACACAATAGTTTGATAACAAACATGCATAGAAGCATGTTTGCTTCATCGCTGATCTCTATAACAACGGATTACTTTCTTGGATACTTATTAATTTATTATTTTTCAAGATAATTAAACTAATTAAATTCATATGTTATGTAGCATTTTCTTAATTTCTACAATGCAGTATATATAAATATCTTTAGGATGGAAGAGTACCATTCTCATGCCAATCGACACGGCACCTTGAACAGTGAACCATCTCAAAGGAGCTACTGGGATATGGTAGTTGCTTTGTGGCTAAAGCAGAGATCATTGTACCAATTCCTCGCTCCAATGCAAATTGAATTTGATTCTCATGTCCATCTTTGGGAGCAAAGGACATTGTTTGAATATCCAGTGGGAGGAGGTAAGCAGAGAAGCTGGCAACCCCACAACCAACGTCCAAAACCTGAACTACCCCTGCAGAACGCAGATCACCTGTTTCACTTGTAGTCATATTTCCTAACCTGAATTTACAATAAAATTCAATAAAGTTAAAAACATATGACTAGAAACATCACAGGATACATTGATCCTGACACAAAACTTAGAAGTATGTAGAATTTGACATTCCCATTACAAAATAAAACATAGTTTGTCTAATATTTTAGGCATTTAGACTTCCATGACTCTATTTTGAGTGTAGTTGAGATAAGTTTGTTCAACAGACCAATTTACTTCAATTGTTTCCCAAACTTCACAGCCTTTAACTAGCCCAAATATTTTAGATGTTTTAATCTGTTTGTTTCAATAGAAAACTGACTTGTTTTCCTATGTTTGATATCGACCCTGAAAATGAGCAAGAAAACAATTTTCAGTTGTTTGAATTGCACGGAAAAGCATTAATATTTCTTTTCATTCCAAATAATTATATGAATTAAAACTTTCATTCACAAAACATACATAAATAGCAAAACATTTTCCATTTTTTTGGGCAATTTGAGAGTCTTGAATGGGAAGTCGGGCTCTAAATTTGGAATCTAAGCAAAAATGTAAGTGGGAAAGAGACTGGTTTGAGCAAAAAGTCAACAATCAGTAAACAATAGTCAATGATTGGTCTGTGGTAAGAAAAAGGGGGGCAAAGAGAGAGAAGTTACCATTGGGAAACTTCTTGTGTTTTGAAATTAATTTGTAGTGGTTTGTTGAGCATGTGATGTTTCATTTGTTGAGTATGTGACATTCCGAAAAACATTTTCTGCTCCTAAAAAAAATTGTTTTCTTCTCTATTAACTTGTTTTTTGTTGATCACAGAAAATGTTTTCCACTGTAGAAAATGCTGAAAAAAATTTCCAGAAAATGTTTTTCCGCCTAAACAAACAGAGAAATGTCAAAACCAAAACTATGAACTATTTTGGATAACAAACCATAACTTCAATTTATAAAATCCATTACAAAGTAATGAACTAGAAGGAGAAAAATTATTTTTTCATACATAAAAACCTCAATTGTTAGTTAAAACCAACACTACAATGTAATGAATCCTTACCAACAAGTTAGATGGAATCTTCATAGTATGAATCAAAAGTATTAAGAGACAAAATGGAACAAAATTGTTAAGACTTAAATACTGCATAGAATTATGGTAGCTTAATTCTTCAGGTGGTCCCACTCCCAAAACAAGGATAGTGAATACTTATATAAATAATAAAAATATGTAAATTCCAATTTGGAAATTCTAGAAGCATGAAATCTGCATCATTTGTATGATTGGTCTCAGGCTTGGGAACTCACATATAGTGATTCCCTCCCTCTGTTCATTAATTCTCTTCTCTCTTGCTCATACTTTCTTTT
Organism: Quercus ilex subsp. ballota; assembly: GCA_032727855.1. Taxonomy (NCBI): domain Eukaryota; kingdom Viridiplantae; phylum Streptophyta; class Magnoliopsida; order Fagales; family Fagaceae; genus Quercus; species Quercus ilex. Next base: position 8,649,526 of record CM064914.1, on the reverse strand, counting down.
CGCTTTTCTTTTCTTTTCTTTTCGCTTTTCTTTTCATTCCTTGTATTTTTTTTTACTCTTTATGCTCGTTTGGCATAAAGTAGCTTTTGCAATATAGATTCTTCTTACTTATCACAAAAAGTAAAAACTAAGGGGGAAGAGTTTTACTGAAGCCAAAAGGTATCCTAAACGACTAGTAGCACCACAATCAATTATGACTATAAACTCAGGAACTACGGAAATTACAAAATGTTAGTGACAAATTTGGGTTACCTAGGTTAGACAACATTCCCTTTATCCTCACTCTTTTCCTAGGGCAGACTTACATGGGACTATTTCTTTATTCTGGTTTTTCAGGCCCAGTTTGGCTTAGGTATGTTTAATTAGGTTATTTGTAATGGCTGTTGCCATTTCTTTTAGATAAGTTTTGGTCCCAAGGGGAGATTTGAACTAGTAAACCTTGCTATGTGAGGCATGGTCCCTAGCCAATTGTGCTACCCATTAAATTTGGCGGTTGCATCTTGTATGGGGGAGGACGGGGAGTGAACTGCTTACATGGAAGCATGACTGAATGCTCCAAAAAACCTAATAACTAATATATTATTTTATTATAAGAAAATTCAAAAAGATCAATGCCAATGGTGACTTCAAATTTACATCTAATAAACTTTACTTCAGTGCTTGACTAGCAAAATCATCATCAAATGCTAACTACATGGCCAATCATAGTAGTGGTAGAATATGAAACACATTTGAACAAAATAGAGTATGTAGAACAAGTGTACCTTTGAATATACTCAGGGGCCCCATGTTTGAAATGGGTACCACCACCTGGGAACCACCAGAGCTGATTCTTCTCATGTACCCAATTTTGTCCTCCTTTGACTTCAGCAAGTCGTGTATGATTCACATTGCTCCGCCACACAAAATCCCGGCTTGTTGGCCATCGTATTGGTATCTTATAATCTTCTGGAGGTGGAATCAAGCAAAATAATCGTCTCTTAAGTGGAGGGCAATGCCTCTCTAGCTCTTCTTTTCTAGAAACATCCAAGTTGGGCAGCAAACTCTTAATGTAAGAAACATCATGGCAAGGAATATATTCATTGAATGTTAATGGGCACACATTCATTCCAGTATCAGGGATCAAAAGTGGTGTTTTTCTATAAGTAAGAGCAACCTTGTTCATAAATGTAGAAATACCTGAAATTGTGGAATACAACAATATCAATCACAAGAACGCAAGGTTGCATAGCTTAGTAAAATACCAAATCTTAGGACGTTACAATGTCTTATAGGCATCCACTACAGTTGACCTCATAGCAACAATCAAGGCGATACATCAAATAAGTCAAATCATAGATTAAGACAATCCAGCCGACTGTACAATGTGCACATATACATTATATGTTCATGCCCTGAAGTACAGCACTTAAGAACAGACTTCTATCATGCATTCGCAATAATTAAAGAGTTGGAATTTCACAATTTGTACCCATAAGATCTATTGCATATTAAGCATTCAAATGCTTAAATGACATCAAACACTACTCAGTTTGTGGGAATCATGCAGTACTGGCCTAAGAGATCATGGCACTAAGAACTTCCTTTCAAATCCAATCCACATTTATGCTATGGGAGCGGTATCATAAGAGTATGGCACTGAAAACTCCCATGACATTATTCATTAACATGATTTTCATCCATTTTTCTCACACCATATAGTAAACACACTCAACCAGACAACTTCTAATAAGGATGAGCTAGCTATGCTTTGGGTTCATAGTCGAGTATGCCCTCTCCATCTTAGCTTTGCATGTGTAATAAAAGACTAAGATAGAGAATGTAGACACCTTCTACAAAGTTTAGTTTTGAAAAATTACATAGACCCAACTTATGCCAGTTCCCAGTCTCACTTAAACCACACAATGTATCATGTCCATACAATTTCATATTCTTGACCATGAAATCAAATACATTCCCCCACCAAAATCACCATAAACCAATAGATCGCTACTAAACAAGATCCATCACACTCCCCGTTAAAAACAATCCCATCTAACATCCAACTATACCATGCATAACTATTCAAGCTGTCCAATTTACCAAACCTACAACATAAACCCACCAAAAAAAAACAAAGATTTGAACACCCATAAAAGCTAGAAACACAAAGAAAACAAAAGCCATCAATCTAAATTCCAACTACACCATGCATAACTATTCAAGCTGCCCAATTTACCAAACCAACAACATAAACCCACCAAAAAAAAGACACCCATTAAAGTTAAAGAGAGAGAGAGAGAGACGTGTTACCAGTGGAAAAGGAAGAAGGAGAAGAAGAATTGGAAGGGAGCTCGGAGACGTAGATGGGGCCATTGTTGCCAAAGAGGGTGCCGGCATAGAAGGCCCCAACCATTAAAAGCAGAGCCACCATTATCATTTGACCTGATTTGGAATCAAACGCTGAACCCAGCGCAAAGCCACTCATTTTCTCTGCCTCTCTTTGCTTTGCTTCTTTCGCCTTCTCTACTCTGCTTTTGGCTTTCTATCTCAAATGGGTTTTTCTTGAATTTACAGGATTCATAAGGACTGAATCCACATTTGCTAATCTGAGGAGGAAGAAGAAGACGACACTACCACCAGATTGCTCCCATTCCCAAGCTGTGAAAATTTTTATGTTACCTGCTTTTTTATATTTTCAATTTTTTTATTTATACTTTGCACCGGCATGAGTGCACGTGTGATTCACGTGACAATGACACCTTTATCCCTCTTGCTATTTATATATACTTAGGTTAAAAGGATATCACTCTTTAGTCTTTACTGACAAATTTATCTATACAGAGATCATTATCTTGTCAAAGTAGTTCCTTAATTAATTAAGAGCATTTTTGTTGTTGTAGTTCATGAGGCTTTAAAAGGTATTCGTGCTAGTAACTAGTAAGTGCTTATTTGTAATCTTGTTACTCAATTTAATCTTGTTTGTACTAGTATATTTTAGTTTGATTCAAGTTCCTTAGTTCCTAACTGTTAATAATGTTCGATCCATGTCTTCGATTTGATTTTTGAAGTTCAACATTTTTACTTAGGCTTCAATTTGTTTTCTACATACCATCAATATGTTCATTAATTAGGTTTGATTTGTTCTGTCTGCACTCAAATTAATTGTGATCATGAAAAATTTAGCTTCTTTAAACTCAATATGGATGTTTGGAAAGGAAGTCTAACCATATTAGTTGTATAAAATTTAAGCTTTTCTAGGTTTTAAAGAGATTTAACTTGAAACCCTTTATTTTTTTTTTCTTATATTGATGTGGCGCGGGTTGTGAACAAGATTGTGTCATGTAAATATCAAAAAAGAGCCCTCAACACCTCCTTTTTCCCTCTAAAATTTAAGTATAAGGTGCTTTTATATAGATGTACAAAACAGGGTTCAAACCAAATAAAAGCCCTTCCATTATTAGTATTAAAATTCTAAATCATTGTATTTTCGCTTAAGCAAGATTCTTAAATTCAATAGGATGGGATAAAGGGTTGGGTCAATTTAGTAACGTTTAGTAAAAAAGTTGAAAGCTCCAACGGAAGTCTAGTACTTTAGGTTCCAGGACCCAGAGCACAACACCATTGTGGGATTTGTGGTAAGCACATTGAAGCTTAAGTTAGGGAGCAAGAATAGAATGCTCTAAGTGATTTTCTTTATAGGTCTTCAATTGCATACCTTGAAGATGAGATGAGGGAATATTTATACCCTTTATTGGCATGTGTTGGACAAGGAGAAACCATCATGACTCCCTTCCATTGCTTTTGGCAAATGCAACAAGCCCATTCCTAGGCATCCTTCCCAACTAGTTAGGACCCCCACCCAGAGAACAGGTTACATCACATTTAACGTTAAGTGGGTAATAAGAGTAGGTGATTAGGAGTAATTAATGTGATAATTATTGATTTGATCCTTTGCCTACTTTCTCAAACCATATAGGTTGGTTGTATGAAACTAGATACTACCCTTGGCATATGACCATTTATCGATATCGGCCCAACGTAGGTGAATTTACCATCTTACTCGTAGTTCATAAGACACTCTGCTCACAAGTGTAATTGTGCCAACTTCAAACGATTATATCTTACTCATTTAAATCTAAATTGGGTCAAATTTGTATCCGTTTTAAAACTCCAAATGTCTACTTTCTAATTAAACAAATTTTACTCCAATTAAGTGTGACCCAAAAAATATGGGTAAAAGTTCAACTCTTTATGTTAAGTGGATTGAAACTTGATTGTCTTTAACTCTAGCTCAACCTTTCCTTTGATCCCACATTCCTAAATCAACCTAGATCATTTAGAATCGTTTATATGTTAGATTCGAGGTAGAATTGCATGGCAAATCGTGGGATCACGTAGGATCGCGATCCCAAGCATTGATCCTAAATAATTCTAGAGCAAGAACCTTTCTGGATTGGCCTAGAGAAGCAATAGGGATGAGATCATGAGAAAGGTTAGAAGAGGAGTGAGCTTCTTTAACAGGAGCTGGAGAATTGAGGCAGATCTCCTTTTGGGGTATATAGAAGTTTTGTAGAAGTTGCACAGCCTTATATTCCTTGCTGGAATCTTACATGAGCAAACTAACAAGATTGAAATTTATAGGGAACAAAAATCTTAAAGCTGTTAGAAGATAAAGTCATTCTTAGGGTGTTGAAATTATCTATATTGGTTACTTTACTCATTTAGAGCTTTGAGTTGCTGTGCAACCTAGAAGGTCTTTCTTTGACAAATATGTGCTCTTTGTGACTTGTGTTACACTATAGCTTTTAGTTTTTAGTTTTTTTTTTTTTTTTTTTTGGTCACATTTTATTGAATAATCAGCATAATTTGTTTTATCTTTTTACTAATAAATAAGTTACAGGATGCCAAGATGAGTCAAATAATTGAGTACAAAAAATATAAACCAGTTAATTTGTTGAACTTGCATTGAGTGCTTACGTTGTTAACTTGAGAATATTATTTTTATCGAATGTTCCAAAATTGACTCATTTGATGCATTTTGAGTAATTTTCTGAATCTATAGTTTTGGTCCTCTGAGCAATGCCATTGAAATCACTTTACTAACGCAGAAGATTGTCCCTATTATATTGTCAATACTTCTCCAGCTTCATTTATTAATCTTCTCCATTCTAATCAATTTAAAGACTTTTAGAACATTTGAAAAGCTTATTATGTAGTTGAATATAAAGAAACGTACAAAAAGAAATATACATTACATTAAGCATGTCTGTCATTTTATAAGATATATCAGTATTTGATTTCCTGTTTTATTTTTCAATGCTTTTTCTATCATATTTTTTAATACTTCCAAGAGTATCATGAATTGAACAGTAATATATCACAACTAGATTGAACTCAAAATAAGAGAAGTAACTAAGGTAAGATGGTTTAATTTGCGTTGAAGTCTACAAAATCATTTTGTTTTGTATAATTGTTTTGTATTTATAAATATACATACATACATACATACATACATATATATATATATATATATATAATGTTTGCCAGCATTATTCTTGTATTCCAAAGAAATGGATTTCGCTGTAACAGTGAATAGTACTGCATATCCATTTTCAAAAATATAATGAAACTTTAACAAAAGAATCTAGTTGCAATATATTTTAATAAAGCCACAAAGGAAGTACTAAGGTTGAAATTCAGGGTTTGGAAAATTCTCCTTTAAATCCCATAACTGGTGTATCTTCTAAGGAGGATATGGAAGACAACAAAAGTGGCTCAACTATACCCAATGGATTCCCATTCAAACGGTTCTGCAGTAATAACACCCGATGAAAAAGGGTATCCATTCTGTCACAGAAATGAGTGATACAGGAACATGAAAGCTCATAGCAGCCAGCCTGATCAAAGCCAAAGATAAAAGCCCCATCAACAGGCCACGAATCCAAAAGATTTTGATCATCCATTATTTTAACCTCTCTTTCTGTGGGGAAGTGCACTTCTTCATATCCATTCAAATCAGAGACCTTCAAATCTTTAGTCTAACGCTTGATGGCTTCACATTTGGTCGAATTCATACTTCTCTGCTAGTTTTAAAATGCAATAACAGTTTTGACCATCTTGAAGTTGTGACAGCAGCAGCAGAAGATTAGCCATCTTCTCCCTACATCTGCATACCACTTGATAATATCAGTATCTTCAAGAGAAATGAGTATATTGATTGGCCTATGTAAAACCAGTCATCTTAACCGCCTTACTAGCAAGTTCTATCGGTGCATCAACTTTCACACACAACCTCGTCAAATCCTCAACCTTGCTCTTAGCATATTCCATTCTTCTTTGTCCTCTGCTCTCCTTTCTTCCTTCTCTAATGCCTTTTTATTTTGGACCAGACTCAAATATGAGTCAACTTGCTCTTGGAACTTATCATAGGCATCGACCAGCTCTTGGGGTAATTGATCTCTAAAGTGCATTAAAGAGAGAATTGCCTGCTGTGAGCATCTGATGCCATTCCTAGTGCTCTTCCAAGGACCCCAACAAATCTGGACTGCTCATCAGCCCAATTCTGATAATTTCTCAAACTTTGTTCTCAATTTGAGCAGCAAATATAAACCCATCACTTTACTTCAACTTCTTAAAACATGCTGCAAGGTCCTCATCCCCAGTTTCTTTCTACTCCTCTCCAGCATTTTCCATTAGCCCAGGATAATGTCTTTGCAAGGGCATTAGAATGCAAGACTCGATCAATTTAGCCTAAGAATACTATACAAATTCCAGCATCATCCTACTTAAACTCCCCAAAATTTCGTAAATCTCCTCCACTTGATGGTGTGATCTATCTGCAGAAACAAAACCATGGATCATCCCATTAGCCTCAACGCAGCTCCACCCTGGTTTCTTCTTCAGATCCTTTTCATTCATTACTCTCCTTACTTCTTCAACTTCATCCCATTGTCCAACACATGCTTGTACATTACTCAACAAAGTGTGATACCCAATATTACCAGGTTCCAATTCCAAAAGCCTTTGTGCTGTATATTCCCCAAGTTTTATGTCTTCATAAATTCTACAAGCCGCAAGAAGAGCACCCCATATCCTACTATCAGGAAAAATCACCATTTTCACTATTATAGATAAGGCCTCTTTAAGCTTTCCATATCGACCCAAAAGATCCACCATGCAAGTGTAATGATCCAAATCAGGTTGAAGACCATATATCCATTTCATTGAATTATAAACTTCACACCCTTCTCTGACAAGACCAGAGTGGCCACAAGCAGACAGTAAGCTCAAGAAGGTGATACAGTTTGGTTTTATTCTTTCCCCCAGCATTAGACCAAAAAGTTCTAGGGCTTCAAAACCAAGCCCATGGCTTCCAAAGCCTTCAATCATTGTTGTCCAGGTTACTAAATCTTTGACCAATATATTATGAAAACATGCTCTAGCAGAAGAAATATTTCCACATCTTATGTACATGTTTAAGATGGAGGTTTCCATGTGTGTGGTTTCCTCCATAGATCTGTTAGACAAATTTCTTATAAAGAAGCCATGGATTGCCTTACCCAATTGCAGTGCTCCCAGATAAGTATATGCATCAAGAATGCTTCTCAAAATCTCAGCCCCAGGCTCAAAATTTGCAGCTTGCATTTGATGGAATAAATTTATGGCATCCTTAATATATCCATTTTGTATGAATCCCGACATCATAGCACCAAACGTAACAATGTTTCTATTTGGAATTTCTCTATACAACTGAGCTGATATCTCTATTTCCCCACACTTTGCATAAAAGTCTAACAAACAAGTGAGCAAAATTTCATCACAAAAACCAGTTTTAATAGTTAAACAATGTATCTTTTCTCCTTGAAAAAGATCTCTACACTTTGCAAATGCTGATATAAGTAATGTTAAAGTCTCAATGCTGATTGCAGCACTACCCCGCATTTCACCAAAAATATTCACTAACTTTTCAATATCCCCTTCCATGGCATAATAGGAAATCAGAATATTCCAGGAAACCTCATCCTTTCTGTCAATCTTGCTGAAAAAGATTTCGACTTCTTCAACACTACCCGTCCTAGTATACATTTTTAAAATTGAATTTTGTACTGACCCATCTATTGCTAACCCACTCTTGATTGCATAACCATGAAGTTGCATCCCATGGATCAAACTTTCAATGGCACAACAAGCCTGCAACATTGCCATCAAAGTCACCGAATTGGGTTCAGACTTTACCATCATTTCCTGGAACAAAACGAAAGCGCTACCAACACTTCCCTCACCAACATACCCTGAAATCATTGACGTCCAAGAAACCAAATCTCTCTGTGACATAGCATCAAACAGTTTACGCGCATAATCTACACGCCCACATTTCAAATAAACCTCAATCATAGTATTGCAAAAATAAACATCAAATCCAAACCCCATTTTCGTTGAGACACAATGGACCATCTCTCCATACATTACATCACTCTGAAGCGATGAAACAGCTTGGTTTACTATTGGAAACGTGAAACTATCATGGGCAACACCCAGACGTCTCATTGTTTTATATAACAACAAAGCCGAATAAAAAAGACCCACATCAAGATGAGACTTCATGATCAAATTCCATGCAATAGTATGGGGTTCTTCTAAGGTTTTAAATACACGAACGACGCTGTGAAGGTCATGGAATTGGGCGTAGAAGCTCATGAGAGTTGAGGCAACAGAGATGGGTAGGAAACCATTTGAGACAATGAGAGAAGCATGGGCTTGTTTCAGAGTTTGAAGGTCCTTGCATGAATGTAATAGCCGTGAAGAAGAAGAAGAATGAGTATTTAGGTGATGGGTGCGAAGAAGAAGAAGAGGAAGTTGTGAAGGGAGAAAGGAGAGGCGAACAGGATGAAAGACATGACGGAGAAGCGAAGGAATATTGAAGTTTATAGATTGAACAAACAAAGGTGTGTTCTTGTTATTGTCTGATTGATGGTGAAATGATCAAAAGAGACAGAGACTACACCGTCGTGTGTTCTGTTTTACAGTCTACAAATCTTTCCACGGCTGCCGCTCTTATTTGATTTTTGGGAAATTACATAAAAGGGCTAAAACTATATTTCTTGTTTGGCTAATTATAATGGGTATGCTCCAATCATCCATTTTAAGACATTTTTTATTAAAAATTAAAAAAACTATCAAGAAAATTAATTACTTTTCATTTTTCCATAAATTCCAATTATTATTACACATATGTCAAACATGATTTCATCTATAATTGTGAAACATAATTTCATAATTGTAAATGTGTTCAATACACAGTGTATTACTATTAGTCTATTACGGCTCTTGTTTCGTGTTAGGCCAAATCTTTAATACAATTCTTATACATTTTATTCTCATTTTAGAATTCAACGACTATTTAATGATTGTTTTAGAGAATTGAGCAAGTTCAATGATTCTCTGTTGGCCAAACAAATTTGGAGGCTTAAGAACAATGAAAATTCTCTTTTTCACAAAGTTTTTAAGGCTAAGTTTTTTCCTAATTGCTCAATAATGGACTATAAATCCTCTAACAAAAGGTCTTTTGCGTGGAAGTGTATTTTTCAGGTAAACATGTCATTGAGATGGGGTCGGTTTGGAGGGTTGGGAATGGTCAATTAATCAAAATCAGAGAGGATAGATGGCTGCCTCATGTCTCAGGGTCTAAAGTAGTTTCCCCACCATCGGTTCTTCCCTTCAATTCAAAGGTCTGTGGTCTTATTGACCAAGAATCTCATGCGTGGAAGACTGACTTGGTTGAACAGGAATTCCTGCCACATGAAGCACGAATTATAATAGGCCTCCCTCTAAGCATCAAAGAGATTCCAGATAAACAAATGTGGCTATTATCCAATCATGGGGAGTTCACAACAAGGACAGCTTGTCATCTGATGACAAATGCTGAGAGAAATGAACAGCCAAACTCATCGACAAGGGGCAACAATAACCAACTGTGGAAGGGCATGGAATTTACAGGTACCTTATAAGGTTAAACACTAAATTTGGAGAGCAGCAAATGAATCTTTACCAACTCTACATAATTTACTGCGAAGAAATGTTGTTAGCAATGCTTTATGTCCACACTGCAAATCTACCTGTGAAGATACGGTACATGCTTTATGGAGTTGTCAAAGGCTTTAGTTATTTGGGAGGCTGATGTGGAGGTGAAGAAATGTCTCAAGCATTGATTCAATTGCTTTGCTGATTTTCTGGAGTTGGTTTTGCTAAGAAATGACCTGGTTAATGCTAATCTCCTAGCCATGATTATTTGGCTAATTTGGAGTAGGCGTAACTGTGAAAGGTTAGGTGAGCCCTTTACTCAAGTCATTGTGATTCGGGCAAGAGATGAATGTCTACTAGTTGAATTTCAATCAGCCCAAGTCCTGCATTCTTGGCTACCACCAAAAATGACCAGAACAGCAAGGTGTGAGGAATTTTGAGCTTGAAGTATGATCAACAATGGAGGATGAACAGAATGACAGAAAGAGAAAGAATCACGATAGAGAGAGAGAGAGAGAGAGAGAGAGCAAAGCGGAAGAGAAAATAAATGGAGAAAAATGATTTCTATTTCATCAAGCTTAAACTGAATACATTAGTCCCTATTCTATTTATAGTGTTAAGTACAATACAAGTTGAATCTTCAGAAGTGCAATCTGCGCATAACAAATTTCCTAACTGATTGTAGTTTCTGCTCCGCTAATACCGGAATGACAGCCTGGCTTGGATTGACAGTTATTGTTGGAGTTGTAACTGAAAACCCAGAGCTCCAAGTTCCAAGAACCTTGCGTTCCCTGTGCACAGAAGTCTGCTAAAGAAGATGATCTCAAACGACACCGTTGAGCACTCTTATATTACCATACATAAAACGGTATCGTTCTAATAAACATAAACAACACCGTTTCCTCATTAAACTCAGCTTCACTTATAATGATAGAAGAAACGGCACCGTTTAACCAAAGAGACGTTAGACTCAAAATACTAGCCGTTACTCTTCTTCTTCTTCGATTTTGAACTTTCGTTTCTGAGTGTCTGTGCTTTCTTCAACATCCCCCCTCAAAACCATGGGGTCAATGGACACCATGATTTTGGATCGAAGAAAGGCAAAACGAGAAGAAGGAAGACTCTTGGTAAACACGTCAGCCAGTTGGTCTCCCGTGGCAATATACTTGATTTGAAGATCTCTTCGCAACACCTTTTCGCGAACAAAATGGTAGTCGACCTCGATATGTTTGGTGCGCGCATGGAAGACGGGGTTTGAGGCAATGGCGAGGGCAGACACGTTGTCACACCAGAGCTTAGGAGGAGCAGGAAGAAAAACCCCAAGATCTCTCAACACCTGGCGAAGCCAATAGAGCTCAGCAGCAGTAGTGGCCAATGCTCGATATTCGGACTCAATGGAGGATCTCGAGACAGTGTCTTGCTTCTTTGCACTCCAAGTTATAGGATTGTAACCCAGATAGACAATGTAGCCAGTGATGGAGTGTCTATCATACGGATCCCCTGCCCAATCTGAATCAGAGAAGGCAGAGAGGGAAAGAGGACCAGGTTGAAGAAAAAGACCATGATGCAAGGTACCATTCACATATCTCAGAATTCTTTTAGCAGCAATTAAATGTATATCAGTGGGATTAGACATAAACTGACACACTTGTTGGACTGCAAAACTGAGATCAGGCCTAGTGAATGTTAAATAGTGCAAGGAACCAACCAAACTTCGATATTCATGAGGGTTAGAAAGTAAGGAACCATCAGTAGGAGATAATCTTGTATTAGGAGCACAAGGAGTACGAGCTGGTTTGGAGGTGTGCATATGAACCCTTAGAAGTAAATCTTGAGCATACTTGGTCTGATGCACAAGTAGTCCTCTAGAAGTTCTGGTGATTTGAAGACCCAGAAAGTAACTGAGAAAGCCTAGATCCTTAAGCTCAAACACTGTACTGAGTTGGGCAATTAGAGAGTTCAGAAACGTAGGGCTATTGCCAGTGAGGACTATATCATCAACATAGACTAGGAGGAAGACCACCAGGTTGCCATGTCTGAGAGTGAATAAGGATGAGTCTGAGAGAGAAGCTTGAAATCCCATATGAAGTAATTGGGATGAAAACCTCTCAAACCAAGCTCTAGGGGCTTGTTTGAGACCATAGAGAGACTTGAGAAGTTTACAAACATGATGAGGATGAGCTTAATCAACATAGCCAGGGGGCTGGAATATATAAACATCTTCTCTTAGAAAGCCATGCAAAAATGCATTACTCACATCAAGTTGCCTTAAAGGCCAGTCAAACTGAACTGCAAGAGAGAGAATCATTCTCACAGTAGGAGGCTTGATAACTGGGCTGAAAGTCTCCTCAAAATCAACCCCAAATTGCTGATGAAACCCCTTAGCCACCAATCTGGCCTTGTATCTGCTTATAGACCCATCACTGTTGTGTTTGAGCTTATAGACCCATTTGCAACCAACCAAATTCTGTGAAGAAGAGGGTGGCACCAAAATCCAAGTACCCTGCCTTTGAAGAGCCTTAAACTCATCATCCATGGCAGAACACCATTGGGGATGCTGAGCTGCAACTTTATAAGTTGGAGGTTCTGTAGTAGTGTAGTCAGGTTGGGAAGATGAACCTGACTTAATGGACTTAGGTTGAGAACCCTTAGAAGCAGCTAGGGGAGCAGTAGATGTAGCAAGAAGTGCCTTAGGCTTATAGATGCCAGCCTTAGATCTTGTGATCATAGAGTGATTGTTGACAGTATCAGGAACCTGTGAAGCAGCTGTGGGAATAGGAGCAGGAACCTGTGAACCAGTGACAGTAATGGAAGGAGGTATAGGGAGAGGAGATGAGTCAGTTGAGATAGGACTTGATTGTGATAGAGCAGGAGCAATAGCTAGAGATGATTGTGGAGTGGAATCAGGTGTAGAGGTAGGTATAGAGGCAGTAGAACCAGAAATATGAGGCTGAGTGACAAAAGGGATAATGACAGGACATTGTGGAGAGGACTGAACAGGTGAGGTAGATGAAAGACCAGTGGTTAAAGACTGAGGGTTAAAAAATTCAAGTTCATTGAAGTGGACATGCCTGGAGATGTAAATCCTAGAGGTGTGAGGGTTTTGACAGATATAGCCCTTTGTATGGGCTGGATAACCAAGGAAGATGCAAGGTGTGGTGTGAGGTTGTAACTTGTGAGAATTGTAAGGCTTTAGAAGGGGAAAACAAACACAACCAAAGGATCTGAGGTGTGTGATATCCGGTTTGGATTTGAACAGGAGTTCCCAAGGGGTAAGATTCTTAAGGAGTGGAGTAGGAAGCCTATTAATGACATGGATAGCAGTGGAGACAGCATAGGACCAGTAGGAGGGTGGCAAATGGGAATGGGAAAGCATGGTAAGAGCACATTCAACAATGTGTCTATGCTTCCTCTCAGCCACCCCATTTTGTTGGGGTGTGTGAGGACAAGAAAATTGATGAATAAGACCTTGGGTGGAACAAAATTGTTTGAAAGCATTAGAGGTGTATTCCCCACCATTGTCAGTCCTTAGGACTTTGATTTTAGAGTCAAGTTGAGTCTCAACCGTGGCTTTAAAGCATTTGAAAATAGCAAGAACATCAAACTTATGTTTAAGCAAGTAAACCCAGCTGAATTTAGAGTACTCATCAACAAAAAGAATATAATATTGAAAGTCATTAACAGAAGTAACAGGTGCTGGACCCCAAACATCAGAGTGCACTAACTCAAGAGGTTTAGAAGCATGAAAGGTAGACATAGGAAAAGAAAACTGATGCATTTTTCCACTCAAACAATGCTTACAATGAGTGAGACCATTATCACTGTGTGATGGACAAGAAATGTTTAAAGAAGATAAGGCAGCATCTAGTACTTTATTACTTGGATGGCCCATCCTATGATGCCATAACAACCAATTATTGGCTTTATTTACATTAAAGGCAGTAGGAAAAGGGAATGCAGGAAAAGAGGAATTCTGTTTTGGAGATGATTGAGACTTGATATGTGGAAGAGAGCTGATGAAGTTCTTGGAGTAGATAGGGTAGACCCCATTCTCACTCAAGCCCTTGTAAAGGAGTTTCCCCGTAGGAATATCCTGGATTTTTATGTGATTGGCATCAAAATAGCATGAGCAGTTGTTATGTAGGCAGAATTTATGAACTGAAAGTAAATTCTTTGCAATTCTTGGCACATGAAGAACATTTTTGAGGATGAAATTATGGTTTTTAGTGTGTAAGGTAGTGTTACCTGTATGGTTGATAGGTAAGGACTGTCCATTTCCCACAGTGATCTGCTCAGGCCCCTTGTACTGAGACTGATTAGAGAGATTGTTGAGATTTGCAGTAAGGTGATCAGTAGTTCCAGAATCAGCAAGCCAGTGATCTTGACTGCTAGTGATCACTGCATTGGATGCACTTGCCATGGCAACAAGTTTAGTAGGAGGATTTTTGCCTTGATAAGCAAAGTCCATCCTATGGTAGCAATCTAGTGCTCCATGACCAGATTTTCCACAAATCTGACAGCTTGGACGTTCATGCTTAAAGCTTTGAGGAGAGTGTTGTGAAGAAAAATTCTGAGGAGAGAAGTGTGAAGGTCCTTGTGGAGAGAAATGAGGTGCCTGTGGTGAAGAAAGATGTTGCTGTCCACCACCAAAATGTGGCTGTCCTCCTCCAAAATTATTGTATCTGCCACCTCCCCTTCCTCTATTGAACAGATTTCTTCCTCTTCCTCTACCAGAATTATGATTTTGTGACTGATTCTGTGAGCTGCTACCAGCTTTTCCATTTGAAGCAAACATTGCTAGTGAGTGAGAGACTGAATCAAGATGATCAGTCATTGCTTGTTCTTCACTTTGTAGCATAATAGCAAGTTGTTCATAAGCTATAGGATCACTCCTAGTCCGAATTGCAGAGCTGAAATGTGCAAATTCTCTAGGAAGTCCTCTGAGCACAATACAGATTAGCTCTTCATTATCAACAGCTACTCCCACAGCTAGGAGTTTATCTCGTGCAATCTTGATCCTTTGAAGGAAAGAATTCACTGATTCATTCCCTTTCTTGATACCTTGAAGTTCAAGTTTAAGATTCAAGATATTAGCTCTTGAAGTAGAAGTGAACCTCTGTTCAAGAGTGTTCCAAACTTCTCTTGAGCTAGTTACACCAACCACTAGTGAAAACACTTGTGGAGTAAGAGTTGAGTTTATCAAGGAAAGGAGTGCCTTATCCCTGATTCTCCAAGATTGGAAATCTGGATTAACAACTGAAGTTGTGTTTCCTGATGAATCAAGTACAAACTGTGATGGCTTTGTTGTTGTGCCATCAATATGTTCAACCAAGGAATAAGCTTCAAGTATAGTGAGCAGTTGATGCTTCCATGGAATGTAGTTATTGTAATCGAGCTTGATTGACATGAGATTGGACATATTTGAGAGTAATAGTAGTGGTGATTGAATGGAGGCTGAAGAGGTAGGAGCTATGTGTGTGGATTGAGTAGTCTCTGTACCAGGTGTTGAAGCCATTGGCTCTGATACCATGAGGAATTTTGAGCTTGAAGTATGATCAACAATGGAGGATGAACAGAATAACAGAAAGAGAAAGAATCACGATAGAGAGAGAGAGAGAGAGAGCAAAGCGGAAGAGAAAATAAATGGAGAAAAATGATTTCTATTTCATCAAGCTTAAACTGAATACATTAGTCCCTATTCTATTTATAGTGTTAAGTACAATACAAGTTGAATCTTCAGAAGTGCAATCTGCTCATAACAAATTCCCTAACTGATTGTAGTTTCTGCTCCGCAAATACCGGAATGACAGCCTGGCTTGGATTGACAGTTATTGTTGGAGTTGTAACTGAAAACCCAGAGCTCCAAGTTCCAAGAACCTTGCGTTCCCTGTGCACAGAAGTCTGCTAAAGAAGATGATCTCAAACGACACCGTTGAGCACTCTTATATTACCATACATAAAACGGTATCGTTCTAATAAACATAAACGACAACGTTTCCTCATTAAACTCAGCTTCACTTATAATGATAGAAGAAACGGCACCGTTTAACCAAAGAGACGTTAGACTCAAAATACTAGCTGTTACTCTTCTTCTTCTTCGATTTTGAACTTTCGTTTCTGAGTGTCTGTGCTTTCTTCAACAAGGTGGACCCCCCCTAATTTTCCTCATTATAAAATCAACTTCGATGGAGCCGTGTTTGATGAATTGGGAGCAGCTGGCTCAACAGTGGTTATCCGTGACTCACGTGGCTGTGTTATTGGAGCATTATCAGAACGGATTGCTATGCCTATTTCTACTGCAATAGTTGAAGCGTTAGCCTGTCGAAGAGATCAATCTTTGCAACAGAGTAAAGTATCTCTGAGATTATTTTCGAGGGTGATGCAGAGGTGATTACTAAAGCACTCTTGGTTGAAGATGTGAGCCATCTAGAGTTTGGTCTTATGCTGAATGATGTCCTGGCTCTAGCTGCAGAGTTCCACTTTTGTAATTTTAACCATGTTAAGCGTTTAGGTAATTCAGTTGCCCACTTTCTAGCTAGACATTCAAAGTCTGGCAGTGAGCTTTAGATTTGGATTGAATCCATCCTTAACGATATAGCTCCTCTTGTTACTCAAGATTATGCGTAATTTCTTTCAGTATTTCATTGAATAATACTTGGATGATTGGTTTGGATTCTATAAAAAAATAAATAAATAAAAGAAAAGAAAAGAAAAGAAAAAGGAAATCAACTAGACAGCATTAAAAGTTAGTGTAACTTCTATTTTCTCGCGATGAAACCTTGCCCTTTCACTTTCGTTGAACCTCAAGACCTAAAACTCTGTTAGGCCCATACAAAATCTCCTACAATACACCTATAAGTTTATTTCAATGGAAAACATTATATATAGATAAATTTTTGTGTTTTCTAGTGCTTGGCCGCATTAGAAAAAATGAGTCAAAATAATTAATACTATTTTTGGTCAACTAAAAAAGTATGATTTATTTTTAGAAATTATTTTCTACTCTATTTTTGGAAAACTAATCTATCTCACAGCAAACTAAATAAAGGAAGTTAAAAAATATTTTTCAACTCATTTAAGATTACCACTAAATAAAGGAAAATGAGATAGTTTTATGAAAAATAATTTTTAAAAAAATAACTCATTTCCTAGAAAATATTATCGCTAAAACAAAAAGAGTGGTTTATACCTTTATTTTCTTGATCTAAAAATCTTCCTTGTCCAAAATTTATATATCACATACACTCAAAAAATGTCCTCATAGATTCCTATTAGTGCATTTTAATTTAAAGTACGTTAAAACTTAAAGGGTATATTGCAAAGTACATCCCTAACATTTAGGGGTGATTGGATTTTTCACCCCAATATTTCGAAACTTTGATTTTACACCCTAACGTTTAGTTTCGTTAGCAAATCACCCCCAGTTAGTTTTTGCTGCTAACTGTCATGTCATTTTGCTGACGTGTTTTTTTTTTTTTTTTTTTTTTTTTTTTTGGTGCCAAATAAGCCAAAACAACACAATTTCAATGGCAATGAAGTGATGACCTGGCACATGCAAAACAGTGCCATTTGCCCAAAAAAAAAAAAAAAAAAAAATCTGCAACTTCACTGATTCACCAATTCCCCACCAAACAGAAAATCTCAAAATCCTAAAGCACACTCAGAGTTCCAATCCTTTTAAAAATCCTTTAAAAAATATGTCCAACAGTATCAAAGTGTCTTTGGCGTTGCTTGTGATTGTCTTTGTTTGCTGATTCTCAATGTCTCCGTTGTTGTTGTTGCTCTACAGTTGCTTGTTTGTTTTTGAGTTTTGGTTAAGTGAAAAAGGTTGGATTTTTCTGGGTTTTCTTTTTGTGAGGCTCTGGGTAGGTGAAAAAACTAAAAAGAGTATTTTTTGGGCCGAAATGCTTGTTCCGGACCGAACTAAGGAGGTGACCTTTTTTTACTACTCCTATACACTTGATCTTGTTAATGGAGGCGAAGAGTTGCTTAAATCTTGTCTTGCAGAGAAAAGATGTGCATGATATAGCGAGAAGGTAGATGTTAAAGAAGTTGAAATAGAGGAGAAGAGAGTTGTTTGAGAGTGAGAGTGTACTGTAGTGTGAATGTTATTGTGAACAATAAAAGAAGATGATGAAAGTAAGGTTAGAGAGAGAAGAAACATTGAGAAGTGGGAAAGTAAAATTAAAACTAAAAAAAGTAGAGGAGAGTCCAAGAGTCACATGGGAAGGAGTTTGTGGGCCTTATTTTCTGTTTGGTGGGGAATCGGTGAATCGGTGAAGTGGCAGATTTTTTTTTTTTTTTGGGCAAACAGCACCGTTTTGTATGTGCCAGGTCATCACTTCATTGCTATTGAAACTGTGTCGGTTTAGGGCTTATTTGGCAAAAAAAAAAAATGTCAGCAAGATGACATGGCAGTTAATAGCGAAAACATTAGGGGTGTAAAATCAAAGTTCCGAAACGTTAGGAGTGTACTTTGCAATTAACCCAAACTTAAATTAACTAAAGATTAATAAAGAGATGAGTTATAGTGGAATTTGTTAAAGAAAGAGTTAACTTGTATGCTATCTAGCAAAGAAGAAAGAGATAGAGGGAGTTTCTTGCCTAATGAAAGCAAAATCAATCATTAATGGAGCTTTAAGAAGAGAAGTCTTACTAGATTGAATGTGCAGGGAGTTCTGAAAGCTTCAAACCTCAAATACAATAAAAGATAGTGAAGAAGAAGGCTATGAGTAGTTTTTCTAAAAAGGAAAACAAAAATCAAGGTGCGAGAAGCTCAAGAAAACTTCACGTGCAGAACCAATGAAGAGAGAACACATGTCAATCACTTGACGAGAAGGTCGAGTCGCATTAAGTGTGATGAGAAAAGAATCTCGGGAAATGAAAGGGAGATTGAACTGCTAAAAACCTTTCATATTCCTATGTTCGTCCAAACAAAGGACAAACAAAGCAATAAAGGAGGCAACTGACGAGTTGTGTAAAATGGTCGTCCATAAGATGACTGTTTGTATAGGATCATCATTACCAAGGACGATCGTAAGCACACAGTAAAGCCCAGATATAAATTCATCACTTAAATGGCACAAGTGTAACAGACGTATAGCCTTTCCAGCCACCAGCTCACAGTTGTTAGAGCCAACTCAAGCTAATTGTTACACAATCGTTACAAGACATTGAATGGGGAGGTTAAATGGCTATTAAATGAGCCATTTAACCCTCCAGCTCAACCATAATTCCTGAGAAGATAAATGCACAGAGCATTTACTCACAAAGAGGCTATATAAAGCTAGAAGCAACAAGTAAGTGGGAGATAAGTTCAATTACACACAGATTATTCTAGTTCTACAAGAAATAAACTAAACACATAGATTATTCTAATTCTACAAGAAATAAACTAACTTAAGCATCAGAGGCTCCCCAGTGGACCCCAGACCGGTGTCTTCATTACATTGTTTGTTTCTGGTGAACAAGATCTCAACATCGTCCATCGTATTGATGAGGAACATACTGACGAGGCAATTTCCTGTTTTATCAATGTCCGTGCAACATAGATCTCAACTACTTCAAATTGGTTGGCAATATTCAAAGCGTCCATAACATGCTTCAAGCATTTCTCTCTCTCTCTCTCTCTCTCTCTTTCTCTCTCTCTCTCTCTCTCATTTGGGTGATGGTATTTAAATTGTCCATAACATACTTCATGTCTCTCTCTTAGTTCAAACATCATGCTTTGTATATGTTGGAACATTTTAATATTAATTAATTAAAATGGTTTTATATTATAACATAAATGTAAAGATGTGAGAGTTAATATGGAAGTAGAGGAGTTAGTAAAAATGTTTAATCCCACATTGAAAATGAGAGAAACTATTTTATTCTTTTTAATTGTATGTATTGATTCAGATATTAGGCTAGATATATGTGCAAGGGGGAGGTGAAGGGAGGAGGGCTAGATACTTGTTACAACGTTAGTACACTAAAAAAATCCAGCAAATGCAAGCATTCTTATACACTGAAAAATAAAGAGGTTCTAGTTAAAGAAGGGTATTCTTTTTGGTAGAGTTTTGGGCTTGAACACTTTGTGTAGAGGTTGTTCTAGCCATATGACATTTATTGAGATGTTGTATCCTGAGGGAGACAAGTCAGAGAAGGTGTACACCAATTACAAATCTTAGCCAACCAAGGGCTTGAATCTCCTTAAAGAGAGCAAGTGTCGTGCCTCAGTATTATTCAAGTCCAGATAATAATATTCAAAATAATAATATTCAGAAGTAATATTCAAGTCCAGTATTTCTGGTGGAGTTTTGAGCTTGAATACTCTGTGTAATTTTTCTCTTCAAAATAATAATATTCAGAAGTATTATTCAGTTTTTCTTTGTGTTACTTCCATTATTATTGTGTTTGCACCAACAGTATATTTCAGGTACAAATTGGTGAAGAGATATGTTAGTTGTGAGTTTTTAAAGACAACTTACCACGTAACTTTTATTGTGAAAATAGCACTAAGATAATCATTTTAATTTAATTTCAGCTAAGTTTTTATAAAAAAATTAAGGTCTGAGTGTTCAAAATTTTATTTTAGGAGTTCAAAACAATTTTTTTTTATTTATATAATTCTCTTTTTTTGGGGGGGTTCTCTTCTTTTTTTTTTGGTGGGGGGGGGGGGCGAAGGGGAGTCAAGGGGTTCTTTTGAACCCCAATGCTGTGTAGTGCTGCCCCTGCAATTGGAGTCTACTTAAAAGAAAATCATAAATATTTTCCCCTATTGGTTGCAGTTTATTAACTAAAACACATTCAATACCCAAATTGAAACCTTCTAATATGGTATTGTAAGGTCCAACTTTCAAAACATAACCCTAAAGGTTAAGTTAATATTTATTTTACTCCTTACGGTTTCAAATTTTCGATCCTCTCCCTTAAAGTTAGGGAATTGTTTTGATTGGCAGTCCCTTTGTTAAAAAAAAAAATAAATAAAAAATAATAATAATAATAATAAATTAAAAAATCCCTAGCTAGCCATTAAGTGGCACTTTAGCCTAGCACATTGGCTAGTTCATCCAATAAAATCATGTCATATAGATCATATAATTAAATGACAAAATTTTTAAGAAAAAATTTAAATTAATTTATTCTCCTCCATACAATCCATGACATCTAATAATCCAAAATGAGCCCAACACTTCTTCTGAGTTTAAATGGTAGGAACCCAAAACTTTTGATTTTTGATTTCCTGTTCCATTATTTATAAACCCATTTATTCTCCTCCACGCATTTACATTTTTTTACTAAGTTTTTATAATTGTTACATGATAATTTTATTATCACTACATCAAGTTAAGGTACTATTGGGCGAAATTTGATCCCTATATCATTTATTTGAACAACAATTTTTTTTTTTTTTTTTTAACTATTTGAACTAGATGGAAGCATGAAAAATGGATAATTTTTTGTTCTTTTTTTCATACTCTCCCATGTCTTCATCTCTACTAAATATAAAATATTATATACTTTTTAACATAAATTTATTCAAAAGTCAAGTTCAATAGTCAATACAGTCACTTTAGAAAGATAAAGGCATACGTATGATATGAGTATTGCCATGGACTTCTTACATGATAATCACCCTGCCAAACAAGTAATTATTGTCACTTTAGAAAGATAAAGGCATACGTATGATATGAGTATTGCCATGGACTTTTTACATGATAATCACCCTGCCAAACAAGTACGGTCCATCTTACTAATTAAATTTATAATCCACGTGAGAATGAAAGTACGTAATGGTCCTCCAGCTGGTCAATAATTTTCCCCAGCAAACACCTGTACCAGGTCCAGCATGAAAGAGGTTTTAGTTATATACTTTCTCCGGCAAAATTTGCCAAACGGCACGAATCTGAAAAAAAAAGAAGTGGATGGCATGTGATGAAAGTTTATTAGTAAGTTGGACTGTTTTTTGGAAATCGAGTACAGGAAAATCGAGTTCCAGCCAAAATCTCAGCCAAAATCGAGTTTACTGTACTCGACTTCCATTTTTATCCATTTCAGAGATATTTCTCCGTAGGAAGTCGAGTATACTAAACTCGATTTTGACGATTTTGGCTGGAACTCGATTTTGCTATACTCGATTTCCAAAAAACAGTCCAACTTACTAATAAACTTTGATCGCATGTCATCCGTCTAATTTTTTTTCAGATTCGTACCGTTTGGCAAATTTTGCCTACTTTCTCCGCTTACCTTTTCGTTGTTTACTCTCTCAATTTCGCGTTCCTCCTCAAAGCTTCGAACAACCAGAATTGATAAGGTAATCTCTCTCTCTCTCTCTCTCTCTCTCAATTTCGATTTCTAATTTTCAGATCGTCTCACTCTTTCTTTCACTCTCTCAGTCGGGATTGTGCAGAACAGTTTTGGACTTATAAAGGATTTTGAGATTTTTTTTATTTATTTAATATTAAAATTTTGGGATTTTAGCATTTCACTGGGTGGGCTAAACAAATTCACTCAGCAAGGTTTTCTTTTGTAAATTATTTTGGACTAATTTGTGTTGTTACTTGGGCCTCTAGGCTTATTTCAATCTAAGTCCTCTCTCTCTCCCCAAAATTATTGAATGAGAAGAAGACGAACCAAAACTCTTCAGAAAGTTTATACACGCAGTTGACTTGACTAAAAGATCACCAAACACATAACCCATCTCCACCATTTTTATTTGAGTTTGAATTTGAGTTATCTACAAAACGTACCTAGTCGAGTTCAGAGATTTAATTATATATATTAAGTTTTAGAAAATATACCGAACGGTGAGACTTCAACGGCGTTCATCGATGGCGTTTCTGGCTTCGTCACAGCGAGTAGCAGGGTGATGTACGTTTGGCTGGAGTGAGCTTATTTGCTTAACTTTGTCAATCTCCAGTTCAACTGGGCGTTCTCATAAATTAACCCAAAAAAAAAAGAAGGTAAAGTTGTTTGACCGATCTGATGAATGGAGGGATTTCTTCCCTAGTTTATTTCCCTTTCATTTTTTCCTCATTAGTATTTGATTTCTTTTTCTTTTCTTTTTTTGGTATGCAGATCTATATATATAGTGATTCAATATTTAGTAGTAGTGTATTTGCAATGGCTTTAATGGGAATGGAAACTGCCTCATCATCTTTCCCAAGTTCTTCTACTGAGCGATGGAAGTATGATGTTTTCCTCAGCTTTAGAGGCGAGGAAACCCGAAACAATTTTATGCATCATCTATTTATTGCTTTGACAGAGAAAGGCATTAACACTTTTAAAGATGATGAAAAACTTGAGAAAGGAAAATCCATCTCACTAGAGCTGTTGAAAGCAATAGAAGAATCAAGATTTGCTATTATCATTCTCTTAAAAGACTACACATCTTCTACTTGGTGCTTAGATGAACTTGCAAATATCATTGCATGCAAGAAAGATATTGAAATGGCAGTTTTACCTATTTTTCACTATGTTGATCCATCTGATGTACGAAAACAAATGAGAACTTTTGCACAGGCATTTGTTAAACATGAAGAAAAGGAGGAAAAAACAAGGGTGGATACATGGAGAGATGCTTTGAGACAGGTGGGCAACCTCGTCGGATGGCATTTAAAGAATACTAGGTAATTTATCCCAACATATTTGTTTCATTTAAATATACAAATGACCCACATTTTTTATATATAACTTTATTTGGAACCTCAAGCAAATCTATATACATGTTTCATTGTACTTCTTTCAATTTTTTCCTAAGCGGATCAATGTACATGTTTTTGTTTCAATCAACAAAATTGAACTTTAAGTATGAATCATATTTTTTTCTCTAACTTATTGGTGGTTCAAACTTAATGCATTTCCTACCTTTTTAATTGCAGACCTGAGTCACAAGATATCCAAGAAATAGTAGAATGGATATCACTCAACTTGAAATATGATGCATTCTCATATATTACCAAGGACCTAGTAGGAATATATTCTCGACTAGTGGAATTGGAGTCATGCTTAGCTCTAGGTTCAAAAGATGTCCGCTTTATAGGGATTTGGGCAATGGGAGGGATGGGTAAGACAACTCTTGCTAGAGTTGTTTATCATATGGTTTCTAAAGAATTTGAAGCTTGTGGCTTTATTGAGGATGTTAGGGAAAAGTTTGAAAAATATGGTCTTGTTCCACTACAACAGAAAATTATTGATGAAGTTTTGAAGGAAAAGAATTTGAAAATAGAAGAGGAGTATGATGGAGTTCTTAAGGTCAAGAATAGGTTATGTCGTAAAAGGATTTTTCTTGTTCTTGATGATGTAGATAAGATGAAACAATTAAAAATGTTAGCTGGGGAGCATGATTGGTTTGGTTCTGGTAGTAGAATTATCATAACAACAAGAGATGCGCATTTGTTGGAGGCACATCAAGTAGATGAAATATATGAAGTTAAAGGATTGAATGATGAAAATGCTTTCCAACTTTTTTCCTCGAAAGCTTTTAAAAAAAAGCATGTCCTTGATGATTATAGAGAGCTGTCTAACCAATTTTTGAATTATGCTGCTGGCCTTCCTTTAGCTCTTGAGGTTTTGGGCTCTTTTTTGTTTGGAAAAAGTACAGTTGAATGGACAATTGCATTAGAGAGACTCCAAGAATTTCCAGATGAAGCAATTCTCGAAGTACTTGAAATAAGTTTTAATGGACTCCAAAAACCACAGAAGGAAATATTCTTGCATATTGCATGTTTTTTTAATAATCAGAAGAAAGATTATGTATTGGAAATACTAGATATTCTTGGCCTTTACCCTATTATTGGATTGAAGGAACTCGCTGATAAGTCTCTTTTGAAAATTATGGATAATGATATTGTGTGGATGCATGACTTACTTGAAGAAATGGGTAGGAACATAGTTCGTCAAGAGTGCCTTGATGATCCTGGGAAGCGCAGTAGGTTGTGGGATTACGAGGACATTGACAAAGTGTTAAAAAAAAATAAGGTAAGGTTATTTAGAGAATTTGAGCTCATTCCCTACCTTCATGTTTAACAATTTGGAACTTGAATTGAAATGCTAATAATTAATTTTGCAATTCAACAATTCCTTCTTGATCTTAGGCGACAGAAGCACTTAAAGCCATGGATATTGTAAGTACTTATAATGAACAACAAGATGTATGTTGGAACCCTGAGGCCTTTTCAAAGATGGACAATCTTAAATTTCTTAGAATTTATGGCATTCTCCACGTCCCCACGCACCTTCCTAATGATTTAAGAATTCTTGATTGGATTTTGTATCCATCAAAATATTTGCAATCAAGTTTCCAGCTAGCTGAGCTTGTTCAACTTTGTTTGCAACAAAGCAAAATTAAACAACTTTGGAGAGGAATAAAGGTAAGTATCCTCCTAAAACTTTGCTTTTTAAAATTACAATAAATGGACACTAGGAAGCTAATTATTCTAACAATTGTTTTTCTTCTAACAGAATTTTGACAAGTTGAAGTTCATTGACTTAACCGACTCCTCGAACCTGATTATAACTCCAAACTTCACTGGAGTCCCAAATCTTGAGAAATTAGTTCTTGTAAGGTGCACAAATTTACGCAAGTTTCACCCATCTATTGGAATTCTTAAAAAACTTATTCATCTTAATTTACAAGATTGTGAAAGATTAATTCGTCTTCCAAGCAAGTTTGGAATGGAGTCTCCTGTGACTCTTGAAATTTCTTATATCTCAAAACTGAAGACAATTTCAAAATTTGTGGCAAACCCAAAATTCTTACAGGAGCTTTGTTTGGATCGCATTGCTATTGTGGAACTAATTAAAAACTTGCCAGAGAACCTATGGATAATCAAAGGCTTAGAGATACTTGATTTGAGCAAAGTAGATATAGAAGAGCTGCCTTCATCAATTGAACGTTTGACTGGCCTTACTTCGTTGACTCTAGGATATTGCGAGAATCTTGTGAGCCTTCCTAACACCATTTGTAGTTTGAAGTTTCTTAAGTCTCTTGATCTTTTTGGATGCTTAAAATTTCGTAACTTGCCAAAGAACATAGGAGATGTAAAAGGTTTGGAGTTGCTTAATTTGTGTTGGACAAACATAAGAGATGTTCCTTCTTCCATTGCTCTCCTTAAAAATCTCAAACATCTATATATCTGTAGACGGGGTTCATCTAAATCTTATTCCCTGCCAACAAGTCTTGAGCTGATGGGCTTAGTATTTCCTTCATTAATTTCAGAAAGTCATGTGAAGCCCACAATATCGCATCAAGCGAGCCCAAAACGTGGTTTCTTGCAATCTCTTCAATTATTATTGCCTTCCTTATCAGGTCTTCAATCTTTAACATATTTGCATCTCAGTGACTGCTATCTTCTGTCAATCCCCAATGACATTGGCTGCTTGTCCTCTTTAGAACACTTAAATCTAAGTGGAAATAATTTTGTTTCCCTTCCTGAAAGCACGTCTCAACTCTCTAATCTTCGAAGACTCCATTTGGAGGGTTGCACAAGGCTTCAATCATTGGAAAATGTTCCTTCAACTATTGATATTGTAATTGCAAACAATTGTGAATCACTGGAGAGATTGCCAGAACTGCAATCTTATCCTTTTAGGTTAGATCACTCCCATTTGAATTTCCAATGTGTTAACTGCTTCAAATTGGTTAGATATATTGGAAGTAGCGGTAACATGCTTCGGGTATCTCTCTCTCTCTCTCTCTCTCTAAGTTCTAAACATTATTTTCCTCAAAA
Organism: Quercus ilex subsp. ballota; assembly: GCA_032727855.1. Taxonomy (NCBI): domain Eukaryota; kingdom Viridiplantae; phylum Streptophyta; class Magnoliopsida; order Fagales; family Fagaceae; genus Quercus; species Quercus ilex. The sequence goes on along the minus strand of CM064914.1, from coordinate 8,622,809 downwards.
AAAAAAAAAAAATCTAAACATAAATTATGCTTTGTATATTTCAGGGGCAAAGTGGTAGACAACCAGACATCTTTGACATTATTATTCCTGATGGCTACTTTCCAAAATGGTTTAACTTTACATATGAATCTAGAAGTCATGAATTGAAGGTACAAGTGCCTTATGGGTGTGATGAGCTGATGGGAATAGAGTTGTGCGTTTGTTTTTCAATCCCAAAGGCTTCTAAAGATTTTCAACTTACATGTTGGATTAAAGTCAATGGATTTGAAAGCGCATCACCAATACGCTATTCTTTTAGGGCAAACTATGGTAAAGTTAGTTCACGTCACCTTTGGCAGCTCTATTTGTCTCATCGCTATTTCAACTCACAATGGGGAGAAAATTTTCATCAAATTGATGGGAATGGATCCAATAAAATTGCAATTAGAATAAGTACTTCAAATAACTTGGAGGTGGAGAAAGTTAGGGTTCATTATGATATTAATAATGATTCAGCCTCCAAAGGTACCCAAAATAAGCGAAGCCATGATGAGGATGATGGGGCTGGGCCTTGTAGAGAAGGCTATTCAAATGACGAACCACCTCCAAAGACATTGAGGATGTAAAATTGAATCAAGTATAAGAGAATTTTTGGACTTCTTTGCCTGTAAGTCATCATCTTTCTTCGTTCTATTACAGTTTACAAGTATTGACATTGTCGGACCGAGTGGTTGTAAGGAGTCAAATTGTGGTCCCCCCAACAATCCCTCTCTCACAATGACACTCCTGTGACTCGAACTCCTGACCATGGCTTTGATACCATTTGTCAAACCGTGAGGTGTACCATTCCTCCTCAAAACCAATTGGTAATAAGAAAAACACACTCAAATCTTTTATTGTCTTCAACGTCACATCACGTGAGCCTGTTTTTAGAGTGATTGTAGGAAGTCAAATTCTAGTCCCCTAACAATAACAAATTTAATTTGTCCTAGGTATATAATAGAGATTTTTTCTTTTTGTATTTCTCTTATTGGCATTTTAAAAGTAAAATAAAATCATTGTATTGTGCTAGTTGTACCTTAGCATTACCTTCTGGCTTTCTTATAGCCACATTTTCTCTCTCTCTCTCTCTCTCTCTCTTTTTAATCAGGTTGAAATCAAATTTTCCTGTTGTCTTGTTTGTGCACTTAAATATAATGGAAGGAGGAGATCAAACATCCAATAATCTTGAAGCCCATTGCGGTGGTAATTAAGAGGGATAGAAGCCAAAGGCACGCAAAAGAATTAGCAAAAACCTGGGCTCTTGCTGAAGTTGTCAAGGACTCAAAATGGTCAGCTATTATTATTGATTAAATCATGTTCTATCTTTTTTGGTGACCTACAAATGCAATGCTCTTTTAAACTTCTATATACAAATGCATATTGAAATTTCTCTTCCATGGTATTAATATAATTGTTGTTTTGCTATTTCTTCCATGGTTTGGTGTTTACTGTTCCTAGATTATGGCGTAACCGTTTCTCCTGTACTTAGGGAATGCCCATTTGATGGTTCCTTTTGTTGATTTTGTGGAAATGACAATGTTAAAGTTGGGTTCACCTGAGCTTGAGTTCAGTTTTACCATGGCCTGGCTGCTGTTGCATAATCTTGATGAAATTGGGTTAAGAGAAAATGCAAGTTCTGTCGAGACTTTGAGCAGCACGATGGTGGAATGTTATTGATGAATCGAACTGTTACATTTAGTCTTGATATTGGAATACAAGACCTCATGGTGGACTGTTCCAATTTCAGGTTGATAGTTCCATTGAAATTGAATGAGAACTATTAGTTTGAGGCCAAGAAAGATACCGAAGTTCTCAAACTGCAGGTTGTTTTAAACAAATTTCTTAGTTTTCGTGCAATATTAAAGAAGTGTAATCTAACAGCCCATGATTTAGTGGAGGTATGCAAAGGAGAATGAGGAGACCTCATGTCTGGAGGACTGTCCTCTCTTTTTTCTTCCTTTCTAACAGAAAATTTAAGTTAATTAAAATCTGTCTCATTATTTTAATTACCCCCAAAAAAATTTTTTTTTTTTTTTTTTTTTTTTTTAAGACAGTCCGATATACTAATGTTTTCTATATTTTTTTCCCCATGCAAACAGACATGCTCGACTTCAGAAGTTGATTTTGGACATGATTTGCATACATACATGTAATTGAAGTTGCATTAAATGACCTGATATCCCCCTTTACCAGGTCTAACCTAATGAAAACTACTCTGAGAGTTTTTTAGGACTCTGAAGCATCAACAAAGTTTACTATAATAGATGCACGGCCATCTCATCTAACTGGCTTCCAAAAACAGTTTTTCTTTCAAAACACTTGATACCCTTTCATTTGATCCACTGGCAGCGTCATATATGTCTCAAGTACCATTCTTGTGAACTAGGGCTCCGTCTGGATTCCACCAATCATCATAGGAAAATACTACAACTTGATCCCACTTCACACTTCAGTAATGGCTTAACAGTGCTTCTAAGATTTAGAATTTTCTTCCAACCTCAATAGCTGTCTTGGGGAATGTTAGTACCCCAGAAACTCAGCTTTTAAAAGATTAGATTGAACCCAAGCTACCCAATTTGAGCCTGCCTTTGCAAAAAAAATCCCATATATGTCTCATTATGGCTGCTTTGTTCTATGCTTCCTTTCTTCAATCTAATCCACCTTCTCTCTTTTGCTTGTATACAATACCCCAGGCCCAGGATACTTAGCCCCTAGAGCTGAACCATTCTTTCCTTTCCAAAGTTAACTATTAAATTTATGTTCAAAAGCCTTGATAATCTACTTTGGCAATATGAAGATGCTGGACCAGTAAACCAAAAGGCTATAAAGAACTGATTGAATCAACTGGAGCCATCCTGCAAAGGAAAGATTCCTTGCTGCCCAAGATTCAATTATGCTCTTATCATGAAGGGACTTACATTTTTTTTTTTTTTACCAAGTCTACTAGAAATGAGAAAAACCCAGAGATATCTTACTGGTATTGAACCTTATTTGAATTGCAAGAGCTCATGAGTTTGCTTCTTCAGCCCATCTGGAACAGCAGCTTGGCAAACTCACTGTTTTGAGAGTTAGCAAACCAAACCAGACAGAAATCTATACTAGTAAAAAAAAAAAAAAAAAAAAAAAAAAAACCTGCAAATTAGTTTTTTATGTTTATGGTTGTCTTGATTTCCATTTACATCCAAGAAATGCAATATACTCATATATGTCTTTAGGGTGGCAAGGTACAGTTCTCATCCCAATTGACATGAGAATCTTGAACAGTGAACCTCTCAAAGGAGCAACTAGGGTATGGTACATTGTGGCTAGAGCAGAGATCAGTCCATCATTGGGAGCAAAGGACATTTTTTTTTTTATCCAAGGGAGGGGGGTAAGTAGAGAAGCTGGCAACACCACAACCAATATCCAAAACCTGAACTACCCCTGTAAAACAAATATCCCTCATCTCAATTGTCACATTTCTCAACTTGAGTTAACAACATTATTCACTTGTATATATGACCAAAACCAACATATTGACCCCGACACAAAATATAGAAGTCATAAATTCACACATCTACAAATACATATACATATACATATATGTATGTGTGTGTGTGTGTGTACATTGTGTAGTATGAACATAGGAAATGATAAGAAGTTGATGAGTTTGCATGACAACAAGCTTTATACCTATTCATTCAGTATAAGACAAATCTTTAGCAACAGGCTAGGCAGAATCTTCATAGTATGAAACAAAATTATTAGGAGAAAAATGGACAAATTATTAGACTAAGATACCGGATATAATAGAGCAAATTATGTTAGCTTCATTCTTCAAGCAGTAAACTCCCAAAACATGGATGATAGTTGCTGATATATAATAACATTAAATATTCCTTCAAACAAATAACATTAAGTAAAATTCCCATTTGTAATTTTTAAAAGCAGGAAAGCTCCAGCATTGAACATGAGTACATGACAGTATATTTAAAAGATGATTATCAAAATAGACAAAATGGAACTTGCAGTTGAAATCGAATTTTAGTGAAAAATGTGGGTATCTTGTTTCGGTCACTTCAAAAAACAATAAGAAAAATACCATATATGCTAATAAGTCGTAGGAAAAATTAAATAATTATCAATAGAAAGTGACTTAAAATGTCAGTTTCAGACTGTAATTCACATCTACACCCCTTTCATTGTACCACTTCTTTCCACGTTTTTGATATGTCAGTTATTCTTCCTTTCATTTTCCCTTTTTCCTCCCTCTCTTCCTGGGGAAGACATTACTTGGGACTATTGGTTTTCCAGCACCAGTTTGGCTTACATATCTTTACTCTTTAGTTGGCTATTGCTTTTTTTTTTTTTTTTTGGTTGGGAGGGGTGGGAAGGGGGCTGCTTACAGGGAAAGCTTGACTAAATGCACCATAAAACCAAATAAATGATAATTTTTCCAATTAGAAAATTCAAAAAAAAATCATGCCATTAATGACTTCAAATTTACCTATCTTATTTTTTGTAAATGACAAACAAAAGCAGTATCAAATGCTAACTACATAGCTAGTCATACCACTGGAGAAAGAAAACACATGTAAACAAAAGAGGGATATGACAAACAATTGCCCCTTTGAACAGGCTCAGCCACCCCATGTATAAAATGCATAACACCACCTAGGAACCACCAAAGCCAATTCTTCCCATGCACCCAAATTTGTCAAGTCATGTATGGTTCACATTGCTTCACCACACAATCCCTACTGGTTGGCCATTTATGGGTTTTATATAATCTTTTGGCAGAGGAATGAAGCAAAACAAGCATGTCTCAGGTGGTCCTTTCTGCCAACTGCATATTACCTCTCATTCAGCCCCCTCCTATTTGAACATGTGGATACCCAATCTAAACCAGGATAATGTCTCTGCTGGGGTATTAGAATGCACCACTCAGTTGATAAATTCAGGCAAATACTACCATACAAACTCCTGTATCATCTGACTTTAACATGCCAATATCTCATAAATCTCCTCTATTTGACGGTGTGATCTACTGTAGAAACAAATCCATGGATCATCCCTTTAGCCTCAATGCAACTCCACCCTGGTTTCTTCTTCAGATCCTTCTCATTTACTACCCTCTTACTTCTTCAACTCCATTCCATTGTCTAAAACTTGCCTGCAGATTACCCAACAGAGTATGATACCCAATAATATCATGTTCCAATCCAAAAGCCTTTGTACTGTATATTCCCAAAGTTTTATGTCTTCATGAACTCTACAAGCTGCAAGAAGAGAACCCCAAATCCTACTATCAAGAAAATCACAATTTTCAATATTAAGGCTTAGGCCTCTTTAAGTCTTCCACATCAAGCCAAAGATCCACAATGCAAGTGTAATGATCCAAATCAGGTTGAAGACCAAATACGCATTTCATGGAAGGCTCTATTCATTTATTTGTGAAACGCTGATGTAGTATCATGATATTGGAGGGGTAAACCAAGAGTTTTACACTAAGTCTTTATCAAATTCAGACTCCTAAAATTCTTCATTTGTTCTAATGTTGAAATAAATAAATTAATTAATTTTAAATCTCAATTCTTAAAGACAGTAGCATGATTTTTCTTACTTCACTTAAATAATTAATTTTTTAATAATATATAAACAAACTCTTAACTTGGGCCAAAAAGCAAATGTAAAAAGAACCTTATAGCTGGCAAAAAATAGCAATTTAAACAGGACTTCTCTTGTCAATGGGAAGTTACAGCCTGTCTTCCTCATTGTAGTGCTTGAATTTTTTAGTTTTTTTACTATAAAGAAAAAGCTATACACCCCCGGTGAAAAAGCAATATGAAAAGAACTTTTTTTAGAAGAAAATATGAAAAGAAGTTTATATTAGCCGTTAAAATTAAAATAATGCAAAGAGAACTTTTGCTGCTCACGCACTACAACTTTCAGCGCCACTTTTGAAAAAGCGTCAAAAAAAGGAGCACATAGATGACCTCATGGCAACAATCAACAAGATACATCAAATAAGTCAAATCATAGATTAAGACATTCCAGCCAACTGTACAATGTGCACATATGCATTATATGTTCATGCCCTGAAGTACAGCACTTAAGAACAGACTTCTATCATGCAATCGCAATAATTAAACAGTTCGAATTTCACGATTTATACCCATAAGATCTGTTGCATATTATGCATTCAAATGCTTAAATGACATAAAAAAATACTCAGTTTGTGGGAATTATGCAGTACTGGCCTAATAGATCATGGCATTGAGAACTTCCTTAAAATCCAATCTACATTTATGCTATGGGAGTTGTATCATAAGATATGGCACTGAACAACTCCCATGACATTATTCATTAACAAGATTTTCATCCATTTTTCTCACACCATATACTAAAGAAACTCAGCCAGACAACTTCTAATAAGGATGAGCTAGCTATGCTTTGGGTTCATAGTCGAGTATGCCCTCTCCATCTTAGCTTTGCATGTGTAACAAACCAACTTATGCCAGTTCCCAGTCTCACTTAAACCACACAATGTATCATGTCCATACAATTTCATATTCCTGATCATGAAATCAAATACATTCCCCCACCAAAATCACCATAAACCAAAAGATCACTACTAAACAAGATCCATCACACTCCCCGTTAAAAACAATCCCATCTAACATCCAACTATACCATGCATAACTATTCAAGCTGTCCAATTTACCAAACCTATAACATAAACCCACCAAAAAATACAAAGATTTGAACACCCATATAAGCTAAAACACAAAGAAAACATAAGCCATCAATCTAAATTCCAACTACACCATGCATAACTATTCAAGCTGCCCAATTTACCAAACCAACAACATAAACCCACCAAAAAAAAGACACCCATTAAAGTTAAAGAGAGAGAGAGAGGTGTTACCAGTGGAAAAGGAAGAAGAAGGAGAAGAAGAAGAAGAATTGGAAGGGAGCTCGGAGACGTAGATGGGGCCATTGTTGCCAAAGAGGGTGCCAGCATAGAAGGTCCCAACCATTAAAAGCAGAGCCACCATTATCATTTGACCTGATTTGGAATCAAACGCTGAACCCAGCGCAAAGCCACTCATTTTCTCTGCCTCTCTTTGCTTTGCTTCTTTCGCCTTCTCTACTCTGCTTTTGGCTTTCTATCTCAAATGGGTTTTTCTTGAATTTGCAGGATTCATAAGGACTGAATCCACATTTGCAAATCTGAGGAGGAGGAAGAAGAAGACACTACCACCAGATTGCTCCCATTCCCAAGCTGTGAAAATTTTAATGTTGACTGTTTTTTTTCTATTTTCAATTTTATTATTTATACTTTACACCGGCATGAGTGCACGTGTGATTCATGTGACAATGACACCTTTTTCCCTCTTGCTATTTATATATACTTAGGTTAAAAGGATATCACTCTTTACTGACAAATTTATCTATACAGATATCATTATCTTGTAAAAGCAGTTCCTTAATTAATTAAGAGCTTTTTTTAGTAGTAGTTCATGAGGCTTTAAAATGTATTCGTGCTAGTAACTAGTAAGTACTTATTTGTAATCTTGTTACTCAATTTAATCTTGTTTGTACTAGTATATTTTAGTTTGATTCAAGTTCCTAACTGTTAATCATGTTCAATACATGTCTTCGATTTGATTTTTGAAGTTCAACATTTTTACTTAGGCTTCAATTTGTTTTCTACATACCATCAATCCGTTCATTAATTAGGTTTGATTTGTTTTGTCTGCACTCAAATTAATTGTGATCATGAAAAATTTAGCTTCTTGAAACTCAATATGGATGTTTGGAAAAAAAGTCTAGCCATATTAGTTGTATAAAATTTAAGCTTTTCTGGGTTTTAAAGAGATTTAACTTGAAACCCTTTATTTTTTTTTCTTATATTGATGTGTTGTGGGTTGTGAACAAGATTGTGCCACGTGAGTGTCAAAAAAGAGCCCTCAACGCCTCCTTTTCCCCTCTAAAATTTAAGTATAAGGTGCTTTTATATAGATGTACAAAACAGGGTTGACACCAAATAAAAGCCCTTCCATTATTAGTATTAAAATTCTAAATCATTGTATTTTCGTTTAAGCAAGATTCTTAAATTCAATAGGTTGGGATAAAGGGTTGGGTCAATTTAGTAACATTTAGTAAAAAAGTTGAAAGCTCCAACGGAAGTCTAGTACTTTAGGTTCCAGGACATAGAGCTCAACACCATTGTGGGATTTGTGGTAAGCACATTGAAGCTTAAGTTAGGGAGCAAGAATAGAATGCTCTAAGTGATTTTCTTTATAGGTCTTCAATTGCATACCTTGAAGATGAGATAAGGGAATATTTATACCCTTTATTGGCATGTGTTGGACTGGGAGAAACCATCATGACTCCCTTCCATTGCTTTTGGCAAATGTGACAAGCCCATTCCTAGGTATCCTTCCCAACTAGTCAGGACCCCCACTGAGAGAACAAGTTACATCACATTTAACGTTAAGTGGGTAATAAGAGTAGGTGATTAGGAGTAATTAATGTGATAATTACTGATTTGATCCTTTGCCTACTTTCTCAGACCATATAGGTTGGTTGTATCAAACTAGATACTACCCTTGGCCTATGACCATTTATTGATATCGGCCAACCTAGGTGAATTTACCATCTTACCCCTACTTCATAGTATGAATCAAAAGTATTAAGAGACAAAACGGAACAAAATTGTTAAGACTTAAATGCTGTATAGAATTACGGTAGCTTAATTCTTCAGGTGGTCCTACTCCCAAAACAAGGATAGTAAATACTTATATAAATAATAAAAATAAGTAAATTCCAATTTGGAAATTCTAGAAGCATGAAATCTACATCATTTGTATGATTGGTCTTGGGCTTGGAGACTCACAAATAGCGATTCCCTCCCTTTGTTCATTAATTCTCTTCTCTCTTGCTCATACTTTCTTTTTGCATTTCTTTTCATTCCTTGTATTTCTTTACTCTTTATGCTCGTTTGGCATAAAGTAGTTTTTGCAATATAGATTCTTCTTACTTATCACAAAAAATAAAAACTAAGGGGGAAGAGTTTTACTGAAGCCGAAAGGTATCCTAAACGACTGGTAGCACCACAATCAAATATGATTATAAACTCAGGAACTACAGAAATTACAGTTGAAATAAAATGTTAGTGACAAATTTGGGTTACCTAGGTTAGACAACATTCCCTTTATCCTCACTCTTTTCCTAACTACATGGCCAATCATAGTAGTGGCAGAATATGAAACACATTTGAACAAAATAGAGTATGTAAAACAAGTGTACCTTTGAATATACTCAGGGGCCCCATGTTTGAAATGGGTACCACCACCTGGGAACCACCAGAGCTGATTCTTCTCATGTACCCAATTTTGTCCTCCTTTGACTTCAGCAAGTCGTGTATGATTCACATTGCTCCGCCACACAAAATCCCGGCTTGTTGGCCATCGTATTGGTATCTTTTAATCTTCCGGAGGTGGAATCAAGCAAAATAATCGTTTCTCAAGTGGAGGGCAATGCCTCTCTAGCTCTTCTTTTCTAGAAACATCCAAGTTGGGCAGAAAACTCTTGATGTAAGAAACATTATGGCAAGGAATATATTCATTGAATGTTAATGGGCACACATTCATTCCAGTTTCAGGGATCAAAAGTGGTGTTTTTCTATAAGTAATAGCAACCTTGCTCGTATATGTAGAAATACCTGAAATTGTGGAATACAACAATATCAATCACAAGAACACGAGGTTGCATAGCTTAGTAAAATACCAAATCTTAAGACGTTACAATGTCTTATAGTTATAGGTATCCACTACAGTTGACCTCATAGCAACAATCAAGGCGATACATCAAATAAGTCAAATCATAGATTAAGACATTCCAGCCGACTGTACAATGTGCACATATACATTATATGTTCATGCCCTGAAGTACAGCACTTAAGAACAGACTTCTATCATGCATTCGCAATAATTGAAGAGTTGGAATTTCACAATTTGTACCCATAAGATCTATTGCATATTAAGCATTCAAATGCTTAAATGATATCAAAGAATACTCAGTTTGTGGGAATTATGCAGTACTGGCCTAAGAGATCATGGCACTAAGAACTTCCTTTTAAATCCAACCCACCTTTTATGCTATGGGAGCGGTATCATAAAAGTATGGCACTGAACAACTCCCATGACATTATTCATTAACATGATTTTCATCCATTTTTCTCACACCATATACTAAAGACACTCAGCCAGACAACTTCTAATAAGGATGAGCGAGCTATGCTTTGGGTTCATAGTTGAGTATGCCCTCTCCATCTTAGCTTTGTATGTGTAATAAAAGACTAAGACACAGAATGTAGACACCGTCTACAAAGTTTAGTTTTGAAAAATTACGTAGTCCCAACTTATGCCAGTTCCCAGTCTCACTTAAGCCTGCATCATGTCCATACAATTTCAAAATCTTGACCATGAAATCAAATACATTCCCCCACCAAAATCACCATAAACCAAAAGATCACTACTAAACAAGATCCATCACACTCCCCATTAAAAACAATCCCATCTAACATCCAACTATACCATGCATAACTATTCAAGCTGTCCAATTTACCAAACCTACAACATAAACCCCCCAAAAAAAACAAAGATTTGAACACCCATATAAGCTAGAAACACAAAGAAAACATAAGCCATCAATCTAAATTCCAACTACACCATGCATAACTATTCAAGCTGCCCAATTTACCAAACCAACAACATAAACCCACCAAAATAAAGACACCCATTAAAGTTAAAGAGAGAGAGAGACGTGTTACCAGTGGAAAAGGAAGAAGGAGAAGACGAAGAAGAATTGGAAGGGAGCTCGGAGACGTAGATGGGGCCATTGTTGCCAAAGAGGGTGACAGCATAGAAGGCCCCAACCATTAAAAGCAGAGCCACCATTATCATTTGACCTGATTTGGAATCAAACGCTGAACCCAGCGCAAAGCCACTCATTTTCTCTGCCTCTCTTTGCTTTGCTTCTTTCGCCTTCTCTACTCTGCTTTTGGCTTTCTATCTCAAATGGGTTTTTCTTGAATTTACAGGATTCATAAGGACTGAATCCACATTTGCTAATCTGAGGAGGAAGAAGAAGACGACACTACCACCAGATTGCTCCCATTCCCAAGCTGTGAAAATTTTTATGTTACCTGCTTTTTTTATTTTCAATTTTATTATTTATACTTTGCACCGGCATGAGTGCACGTGTGATTCACGTGACAATGACACCTTTTTCCCTCTTGCTATTTATATATACTTAGGTTAAAAGGATATCACTCTTTACTGACAAATTTATCTATACAGATATCATTATCTTGTAAAAGTAGTTCCTTAAATAATTAAGAGCTTTGGACCAAAAAAAAAAAAATAATAATAATAATTAAGAGCTTTTTTGTTGTCGTAGTTCATGAGTATTTAAAAGCATAGTTCTCAGAACTGGACCGGACCGGGAGGTCGGACCGTGAAAATCGTGAACCGTGATGAAAACCGGTTTTTTAAGTATAAAGAACCGGGCATATGTGGCAATTCCGTAAACCCCTAAAACCGGAGTTGGACCGTATGAACCGGTCAAGAACCGTGCGGTCCAACCCCTTAGCAATTTTTTTTTTTTAATTTTATAAAAACAACTTAACACAATTTTATTCTACTTAATTAAATTATCCATCTCTTACAAGGAATAAAAAAAATTATAATTAAAATCCTTCAAAGATATTCAACTTTACTTCAAAAATTAATCATAAATTTTAATGTTTTCATGGTTATTATTTTATTTTATTAACTTTCTTATTTAATTATTAAATATATGCTTGAAAATTATTAAATTTCCCTCACAAATATAAATATATTAGTCAATTTTACTAGTTTTATAAATTTAATATCTATATTTAGGCTTTAATTAATTATTAAATTAATTATGACGTCATCACAGTTCGACCCCGGTTCAACCTCGGTTCGACCTCAAAAACCTTGAACCTCTTCCTTTTACGGTTCAATGAACGGTCCGGGTCTGAAAACCTTGTTTAAAAGGTATTCGTGCTAGTAACTAGTAAGTGCTTATTCGTAATCTAGTTACTCAATTTAATCTTGTTTGTACTAGTATATTTTAGTTTGATTCAAGTTCCTAACTGTTATGGGAAGCTACTCCCATAGATAGCGACGTGATTAATGGGATTAACTCCCATTCAGTTGGTCCGGATATTGAAGGTGAATGTAATGGCTGCACTGAAGATGTTAATGCTAAGACAGCCACTCACGGGTCTGTTTGTAACGTTAGGTCAGGTATTAACATCCATAATTTGGGTCCTGACTGCACGCATGAACGTAATAGTGGGCTCAATATGGAAGTTAATGCCGTGGTCAATAAGGGGAGTAAAAACGTGTCCAAATTGGGAAGTAATTCTTTGATTACTCAACCAAGTTATTGCGTGATCAATCAGGATTTACTGCCCAAATCTGTTTCAGTTCAGCAAACGGTAGAGAGTGATAAGCAATCAAAAGAAATTGATACCGAACTGTCAAAATTTGATATGCAGAATTCTCCAGCAGTTAATACACTTAGACCGGAGTAGCGTGCTTCCAAGTTTTCAAGACCTAAGTCATCATGGGCTTATCGAGGAACCACTGCCTTCATGGATTTCAAAGAGTTACTGTCGTGGATGAGTGGAAAGCAACAGAATACAGAGTTGTTCTCGGTCATGTTTTGGACAATACGGACACATCGAAATCGAGTCAAAACTAACCAACCTTGTTGCATTCTAAAGCAGCTTGCCAACGTGGCCAACGAAATCCCACTGGATTTTCAGGCGGTACAACAACCTACCCAACCACAATCCACCCCGATCTGAGTTCATTGGAGAGCTCCTATCTTGGATATGGTTAAGGTTAATCTTGAGAATGTAATATTCTGTTGGAAGCAAAAACTTGGGTTCGGAGTGGTTTTGGCAAGATGTTTAAGTAAATTACACTACTCTCATGTTAAGAGAGAGGGTAATATGGTTGCTTTTGTTTCAGTATTTTTTGTTTTAATTGTCTTAGATTTTAGTGCATGGGTGGAGGATGCTCCCCCACAGTTCTTCTCTTTTGTTTCAGATTTTGATGTTTTTCTTTGAATAAAAGGCACTTCGTTGATTCTCAAAAAAAAAAAAAAAAAAAAAAAAAGTTCCTAACTGTTAATAATGTTCGATCCATGTCTTCAATTTGATTTTTGAAGTTCAACATTTTTACTTAGGCTTCAATTTGTTTTCTACATACCATCAATATGTTCATTAATTAGGTTTGATTTGTTCTGTCTGCACTCAAATTAATTGTGATCATGAAAAAATTAGCTTCTTTAAACTCAATATGGATGTTTGGAAAGGAAGTCTAACCATATTAGTTGTATAAAATTTAAGCATTTCTAGGTTTTAAAGAGATTTAACTTGAAACCTTTTTTTTTTTTTCTTATATTGATGTGGCGCAGGTTGTGAACAAGATTGTGCCACGTGAGTATCAAAAAAGAGCCCTCAACACCTCCTTTTTCCTACTAAAATTTAAGTATAAGGTGCTTTTATATAGATGTACAAAACAGGGTTCAAACCAAATAAAAGCCCTTCCATTATTAGTATTAAAATTCTAAATCATTGTATTTTCGCTTAAGCGAGATTCTTAAATTCAATAGGATGGGATAAAGGGTTGGGTCAATTTAGTAACGTTTAGTAAAAAAGTTGAAAGCTCCAACGGAAGTCTAGTACTTTAGGTTCCAGGACACAGAGCACAACATTATTGTGGGATTTGTGGTAAGCACATTGAAGCTTAAGTTAGGGAGCAAGAATAGAATGCTCTGAGTGATTTTCTTTATAGGTCTTCAATTGCAAACCTTGAAGATGAGATGAGGGAATATTTATACCCTTTATTAGCATGTGTTGGACTAGGAGAAACCATCATGACTCCCTTCCATTGCTTTTGGCAAATGCGACAAGCCCATTCCTAGGCATCCTTCCCAACTAGTTAGGACCCCCACCTAGAGAACAGGTTACATCACATTTAACGTTAAGTGGGTAATAAGAGTAGGTGATTAGGAGTAATTAATGTGATAATTATTGATTTGATCCTTTGCCTACTTTCTCAGACCATATAGGTTAGTTGTATGAAACTAGATACTACCCTTGGCCTATGACCATTTATCAATATTGGCTAACATAGGTGAATTTACCATCTTACCCATAGTTCATATGACACTCTGCTCACAAGTGTAATTGTGCCAACTTCAAACAACTATATCTTACTCATTTAAATCTAAATTGGGTCAAATTTGTATTCGTTTTAAAACTCCAAATGTCTACTTTCTACTTAAAAATTTTTTACTCCAATTAAGTGTGACCCAAAAAATATGGGTAAAAGTTCAACTCTTTATGTTGAGTGGATTGAAACTTGATTGTCTTTAACTCTAGCTCAACCTTTCCTTTGATCCCACATTCCTAAATCGACCTAGATCATTTAGGATCGTTTATATGTTAGATTCGAGGTAGAATTGCATGGCAAATCGTGGGATCACGTAGGATCACGATCCCAAGCATTGATCCTAAATAATTCTAGAGCAAGAACCTTTCTGGATTGGCCTAGAGAAGCAATAGGGATGAGATCATGAGAAAGGTTAGAAGAGGAGTGAGCTTCTTTAACAGGAGCTGGAGAATTGAGGCAGATCTCCTTTTGGGGTATATAGAAGTTTTGTAGAAGTTGCACAGCCTTATATTCCTTGCTGGAATCTTACATGAGCAAACTAACAAGATTGAAATTTATAGGGAACAGAAATCTTAAAGCTGTTAGAAGATAAAGTCATTCTTAGGGTGTTGAAATTATCTATATTGGTTACTTTACTCATTTAGAGCTTTGGGTTGCTGTGCAACCTAGAAGGTCTTTCTTTGACAAATATGTGCTCTTTGTGACTTGTGTTACACTCTATAGCTTTTAGTTTTTAGTTTTTTTTTTGGTCACATTTTATTGAATAATCAGCATAATTTGTTTTATCTTTTTACTAATAAATAAGTTACAGGATGCCAAGATGAGTCAAATAATTGAGTACAAAAAATATAAACCAGTTAATTTGTTGAACTTGCATTGAGTGCTTACGTTGTTAACTTGAGAATATTATTTTTATCGAATGTTCCAAAATTGACTCATTTTATACATTTTGAGTAATTTTCTCAATCTATAGTTTTGGTCCTCTGAGCAATGCCATTGAAATCACTTTACTAACGCAGAAGATTGTCCCTATTATATTGTCAATACTTCTCCAGCTTCATTTATTAATCTTCTCCATTCTAATCAATTTAAAGACTTTTAGAACATTTGAAAAGCTTATTATGTAGTTGAATATAAAGAAACGTACAAAAAGAAATATACATTACATAAAGCATGTCAGTCATTTTATAAGATATATCAGTATTTGATTTCCTGTTTTATTTTTCAATGCTTTTTCTATCATATTTTTTAATACTTCCAAGAGTATCATGAATTGAACAGTAATATATCACAACTAGATTGAACTCAAAATAAGAGAAGTAACTAAGGTAAGATGGTTTAATTTGCGTTGAAGTCTACAAAATCATTTTGTTTTGTATAATTGTTTTGTATTTATACATACATACATACATATATATATATATATATATATATAAAATGTTTGCCAGCATTATTCTTGTATTCCAAAGAAATGGATTTCGCTGTAACAGTGAATAGTACTGCATATCCATTTTCAAAAATATAATGAAAATTTAACAAAAGAATCTAGTTGCAATATATTTTAATAAAGCCACAAAGGAAGTACTAAGGTTGAAATTCAGGGTTTGGAAAATTCTCCTTTAAATCCCATAACTGGTGTATCTTCTAAGGAGGATATGGAAGACAACAAAAGTGGCTCAACTATACCCAATGGATTCCCATTCAAACGGTTCTGCAGTAATAACACCCGATGAAAAAGGGTATCCATTCTGTCACAGAAATGAGCGATACAGGAACATGAAAGCTCATAGCAGCCAACCTGATCAAAGCCAAAGATAAAAGCCCCATCAACAGGCCATGAATCCAAAAGATTTTGATCATCCATTACTTAACTTCTCTTTCTGTGGGGAAGTGCACTTCTTCATATCCATTCAAATCAGAGACCTTCAAATCTTTAGTCTAACGCTTGATGGCTTCACATTTGGTCGAATTCATACTTCTCTGCTAGTTTTAAAATGCAATAACAGTTTTGACCATCTTGAAGTTGTGACAGCAGCAGCAGAAGATTAGCCATCTTCCCCCTACATCTGCATACCACTTGATAATATCAGTATCTTCAAGAGAAATGAGTATATTGATTGGCCTATGTAAAACCAGTCATCTTAACCGCCTTACTAGCAAGTTCTATTGGTGCATCAACTTTCACACACAACCTCGTCAAATCCTCAACCTTGCTCTTAGCATATTCCATTCTTCTTTGTCCTCTGCTCTCCTTTCTTCCTTCTCTAATGCCTTTTTATTTTGGACCAGACTCAAATATGAGTCAACTTGCTCTTGGAACTTATCATAGGCATCGACCAGCTCTTGGGGTAATTGATCTTTAAAGTGCCTTAAAGAGAGAATTGCCTGCTGTGAGCATCTGATGCCATTCCTAGTGCTCTTCCAAGGACCCCAACAAATCTGGACTGCTCATCAGCCCAATTCTGAAAATTTCTCAAACTTTGTTCTCAATTTGAGCAGCAAATTTAAACCCATCACTTTACTTCAACTTCTTAAAACATGCTGCAAGCTCCTCATCCCCAGTTTCTTTCTACTCCTCTCCAGCATTTTTCATTAGCCCAGGATAATGTCTTTGCATGGGCATTAGAATGCAAGACTCAATTGATCAATTTAGCCTAAGAATACTATACAAATTCCAGCATCGTCCTACTTAAACTCCCCAAAATTTCGTAAATCTCCTCCACTTGATGGTGTGATCTATCTGCAGAAACAAAACCATGGATCATCCCATTAGCCTCGACGCAGCTCCACCCTGGTTTCTTCTTCAGATCCTTTTCATTCATTACTCTCCTTACTTCTTCAACTTCATCCCATTGTCCAACACATGCTTGTACATTACTCAACAAAGTATGATACCCAATATTACCAGGTTCCAATTCCAAAAGCCTTTGTGCTGTATATTCCCCAAGTTTTATGTCTTCATAAATTCTACAAGCCACAAGAAGAGCACCCCATATCCTACTATCAGGAAAAATCACCATTTTCACTATTATAGATAAGGCCTCTTTAAGCTTTCCATATCGACCCAAAAGATCCACCATGCAAGTGTAATGATCCAAATCAGGTTGAAGACCATATATCCATTTCATTGAATTATAAACTTCACACCCTTCTCTGACAAGACCAGAGTGGCCGCAAGCAGACAGTAAGCTCAAGAAGGTGATACAGTTTGGTTTTATTCTTTCCCCCAGCATTAGACCAAAAAGTTCTAGGGCTTCAAGACCAAGCCCATGACTTCCAAAGCCTTCAATCATTGTTGTCCAGGTTACTAAATCTTTGACCAATATATTATGAAAACATGCTCTAGCAGAAGAAATATTTCCACATCTTATGTACATGTTTAAGATGGAGGTTTCCATGTGTGTGGTTTCCTCCATAGATCTGTTAGACAAATTTCTTATAAAGAAGCCATGGATTGCCTTACCCAATTGCAGTGCTCCCAGATAAGTATATGCATCAAGAATGCTTCTCAAAATCTCAGCCCCAGGCTCAAAATTTGCAGCTTGCATTTGATGGAATAAATTTATGGCATCCTTAATATATCCATTTTGTATGAATCCCGACATCATAGCACCAAACGTAACAATGTTTCTATTTGGAATTTCTCTATACAACTGAGCTGATATCTCTATTTCCCCACACTTTGCATAAAAGTCTAACAAACAAGTGAGCAAAATTTCATCACAAAAACCAGTTTTAATAGTTAAACAATGTATCTTTTCTCCTTGAAAAAGATCTCTACACTTTGCAAATGCTGATATAAGTAATGTTAAAGTCTCAATGCTGATTGCAGCACTACCCCGCATTTCACTAAAAATATTCACTAACTTTTCAATATCCCCTTCCATGGCATAATAGGAAATCAGAATATTCCAGGAAACCTCATCCTTTCTGTCAATCTTGCTGAAAAAGATTTCGACTTCTTCAACACTACCCGTCCTAGTATACATTTTTAAAATTGAATTTTGTACTGACCCATCTATTGCTAACCCACTCTTGATTGCATAACCATGAAGTTGCATCCCATGGATCAAACTTTCAATGGCACAACAAGCCTGCAACATTGCC
Source organism: Quercus ilex subsp. ballota (assembly GCA_032727855.1). NCBI lineage: Eukaryota > Viridiplantae > Streptophyta > Magnoliopsida > Fagales > Fagaceae > Quercus > Quercus ilex. The sequence continues at coordinate 8,604,417 of CM064914.1, read as the reverse complement.
ATCAAAGTCACCGAATTGGGTTCAGACTTTACCATCATTTCCTGGAATAAAATGAAAGCGCTACCAACACTTCCCTCACCAACATACCCTGAAATCATTGACGTCCAAGAAACCAAATCTCTCTGTGACATAGCATCAAACAGTTTACGGGCATAATCTACACGCCCACATTTCAAATAAACCTCAATCATAGTATTGCAAAAATAAACATCAAATCCAAACCCCATTTTCGTTGAGACACAATGGACCATCTCTCCATACATTACATCACTCTGAAGCGATGAAACAGCTTGGTTTACTATTGGAAACGTGAAACTATCATGGGCAACACCCAGACGTCTCATTGTTTTATATAACAACAAAGCCGAATAAAAAAGACCCGCATCAAGATGAGACTTCATGATCAAATTCCATGCAATAGTATGGGGTTCTTCTAAGGTATTAAATACACGAACGACGCTGTGAAGGTCATGGAATTGGGCGTAGAAGCTCATGAGAGTTGAGGCAACAGAGATGGGTAGGAAACCATTTGAGACAATGAGAGAAGCATGGGCTTGTTTCAGAGTTTGAAGGTTCTTGCATGAATGTAATAGCCGTGAAGAAGAAGAAGAAGAATGAGTATTTAGGTGATTGGTGCGAAGAAGAAGAAGAGGAATTTGTGAAGGGAGAAAGGAGAGGCGAAGAGGGTGAAAGACATGACGGAGAAGCGAAGGAATATTGAAGTTTATAGATTGAACAAACAAAGGTGCGTTCTTGTTATTGTCTGATTGGTGGTGAAATGAATAAAAGAGACAGAGACTACACCGTCGTTTGCTCTGTTCTTCGCTGATAAATCTTTCCACGGCTAACGGCTCTTATTTGATTTTTGGGAAATTACATAAAAGGGCTAAAGTATATTTCTTGTTTGGTTAATTATTACGGAGCATTACACATTTGTTAAACATGATTTCATTTATAATTTGTAACTTCTATATTCTTTATAGAGAATAAAATAAATTATGGGTCCGAGAGTAAGATTTAACAATTTGTGATGAAAGTGGGTTCTAGTTAATTCAATTGATAAAGTCTCTAATAGCTGAATAAGAGATCTGAAGTTCAATTCTCGCTTACACCAAAAATTGATTGGTGTTTTGGTATGATAAAAGAACTATGATCCGACCAAGATGCTATAGGTTGAAACTCTTTAAAAAAAAAAGTGATAAAATAAATAAATATATATATATATAATTAATGAGTTCCACTTTACCTTGATTAAGGTGGTGGATATATGGTCAAGGAAAATTAAAATTTTATTTCCAATTTTGATTTTGGTATTGGAGAGAGAAAAATTTGTTAGTATGGAATCCTATGAGATTCTGTGACTAATATTAACAATCTACTACGTGAGAGATTGATTTACAAAAGTGAAAGCCTTTTACGAGTAACTAGCCATGAACCCGCGCGTTGCGCGTGATAATTATTTTTATGGTGGTTTTATTAAAAAAAATTACAATTTAAACTAATCTAATAATGAGTAATGTATTTCGTAATTATATTTTTATTTATTATAAGAACAATCATAAATGTAATATAGGATCAATCCAAAACACTAAAAAAAATAAACTAAAAAAAATTAATAAAACTTAACAATGATTAATTGAACCAATATTAGGATAAAATTTTGTTTTTGATAATCTATTAAGGTTATATTCTTTGTAAAAATTATAATTTCGGCCGCTCAAAATATATTATGAAATAAACAATTATTAGCAAAATCTAAGAATTAAATTTCTATACATGCATTGTTATAAAATAATAATAATTAAAATAAAATTGCAAAAGTTAAAATTTGTCACCTATCATTATTTTTGTTTGGCTAACTTTTGTTTTTTTTTAAATAAATGGCATTATAAAGTACTTCTAGTGCAACTATTAAGAGTATTTTGTCCACCACAAAGGATTAGAAAATAAACAAAAATTAGTAAAGTCTCATAGTTTAACATCTAAATTGAGCACTATAAAAAATCATGCTATGTAACAGAATAAATACCAAATTATCCTAATCATGCTATGTAATAGAATAATATTATATTTTTATATGCTATATTTAATTCTTTAGAACGCAATAGGATAATATTTAACATTCAAAGAGAATAATAAATAAATAAATAAAACAACAACAACAATTTAAAAAACTAAACTAAATCACATTAACCCAAAATAGAGTTTCAAAGAATATAAAAAATTATCAACCTAAAGTAGAGATGCAAGAAAAATAAAAAAAATCCACCAAAAAATTGAGAGAGAGAGAGAGAGAGAGAGAGAGGAAGAGAGAGGGAACCTTTTTTTTTTTTTTTTTTTTTGTGAGGGAAAACTATGCATATAATACAAGAGATATTAACAAATTTATAGTAAGAATGTGTGAATAAGAAGAGACAAAAATAAAGGAAGATGAAGGGAAAGAGGAAGAATGATATTAATGTAAAGGGTAGTGGGGAGATGAAAAGGTAAAGGAGTGAGAAAGATTGAAGAAGTAGTGGGGAGATGAAATGGTAAGGGAGAGAGAAAGGTTGGAGAAGTGTAAATAAGTAGTGGAAGTAAATAAATAAGTAGTGGGCTGCATTTATAGAACTGAAAATTGTAAAAATCATTTTAAAATTGTAGGAAAATTATATTTTAAAAAGGAAAAGAAAAAAAAGAATGACGTGGCAGCTGATGTGGCGCAACGTGAGAGTAACAGCATTAAACGCTACGCTTCAGCTTTTAGTAATATATAGATTAATCATCACCTATGCATTTTTGTAATTTTTTCGATTAAAATAAATTTGAGGCCAAATCAACCAGAAACACAGCTTCAATTTCTGGTAAAACTTCTTTCGTCCAAACTACTACTAAAGTTGAGACGCAAGACAGCTAGCATACCTTGCAAGAGTATTAGCAACTATTACCCTGACATTGTACATGAGAGAATTCAACCATATATGAAATGTGGACAGAACCTTTGCGTCTTGTAGTAAATGGCCAACAATTCAGCAAAAAAAAGGGGGGGCAACAAGAGCAAAGGATTCCTGTTGACAGATAAAGACTTTTTTTTTTTTTTGAGTTAATAGAGAGCTTTAGGCATAATATAAGTGGCTTTAGGCCAAGACCTAAAGCTGGTCCTGTATTTTTTAATATCATAATTAAGGAAACATTTTCTTGACCAATGAATTTCTTCTCTTTGACATGATCAAACCAGTCTTGGTAGAACATTGAATTTAGTTTCACTATGAAGAAATGTGCATTGTTGCCTAGGTATGTGAGACGAAGAATAAGGGTCGTAACAAAGAATTTTAAAATTCAGGTGGCCTTATGCCTGGAATATCAAAATGAAAGAAAAACATTTAATTGACCGATGAATTCCTACTCTTTGACATGATTAAACCAGTCTTAGCAGACTTACTGATAATATAAGTTGTCTTTGCAGCGTCATCTGCCCAGACGTCGGTGTCGAAGGTGGCGTAACATGTGAATACCAATAATCAAGGTTATCAATTATCTTAAAAATATTTCTGGATGATTTTATTAGTGCTAAACTATAATTCACTAATCAGAATTCCGAAGTATTGTTTTATTGTATCATTTTCACTAAATTAAGTGCGTTGACGCTATTTTGCCGGAGAGGCATCAGCGTAATCTTTCTATATTTTATTCGAGGGATATAGTTTCGTGTGAAAATTCATCAAACCCCATTCACTTAAATTTAAAAGTGTATTATTGGTGACTGAAACGTTAGAATCATCATTCATAAACATTAGAATCATATCTTGATATAACCGAAATATTCAGGTGCCACTTCCACGCAATAGTTCGTACTCTCTCTCCACCTAGACATACCATGTTTCCTCTTTACTTCTTCCTTCTAGTTCTTCCCACTGTTTCTTCAGTTTATTTCCAAATAACTCGCTTTGAGCCTGATCCCTCCAACATACTATGTCTAGGTGATGCAATGGTAACACTAGGAGCCATTGAAATGAACAGAGTTCATTATTTAAACCGAGTTGGTCAGGCATTCTATGCTAAGGGGGTGCCGCTTTGGGACCCTGATACAGGAAAGCTCACTGACTTCAGTACACATTTCTCCTTCCTTATTGACACCCAAGGAATGAACACTTACGGCCATGGGCTAGCATTCTTTCTAGCCCCTGTTGGGTTCGAAATCCCGACAAATTCAGCTGGGGGATTTCTAGGCCTATTCAACACCTCAACCGCTAATTCAACTCGGAACCAAATTGTTCTAGTTGAGTGACTCTTTCGCGAACCCAGAATGGGATCCTTCAGTTGAGCATGTCGGGATTAACAACAATGCAATTTATTCTGCTGTTTACACCCCTTGGAATGCCAGCTTACACAGTGGAGATACTGCTGATGTATGGATTATCTACAATTCTTCTACTAAAAATTTGAGCGTCTCTTGGAAATACCAAACAACCTCTAACGCTCAGGAGAATACCAGTCTTTTTTATGAAATTGATCTGATGAAAGTTCTCCCACAATGGGTCAAAGTTGGATTTTCAGCTACTACAGGTTCGTATGTAGAGCGACATACACTTCAGTCATGGGAATTCAGTTCAAGTTTGGACATAAAGGAAACAAATGGAAAGAATGCGAAAACTAAAAGATTTGTGGTTGGTCTAGCAGTCTCAGGTGGTGTTCTGATAGTTGGGGCAATTTTTGCATTTGCCGTATTGTTGATATGGAAAGGAAAGAAAAAGGTAGTAGTAGAGACAGTAAATTTAGCATCAATAAATGATGAACTTGAGGGAAGAGTAGGAGGACCAAGAAGGTTTTCTTACAGAGATCTTGTTTCAGCCACCAACCATTTCTCGAATGAGAAGAAGTAGGGTCAAGGAGGGTTTGGTGCCGTTTACAAGGGGCACTCAACTGATTTAGATATGCTAGTTGCTGTGAAGAAATCTCGAGAGGGTCCAAGCAGGGGGAAAAAGAATACATAACTGAGGTGAAGACTATTAGCCAACTGAGACATCGAAATTTGGTGAAACTAATAGGAAGGTGTCGTGAAAGAGATGAGTTCCTACTTGTCTATGAGTTTATGCCAAATGGTAGCCTTGATTATCACCTCTTTGGCAAGAGGAGTCCTCTCACATGGGTAGTGAGATACAAGATAGCTCTTGGGTTGGGCTCTGCATTGCTTTATCTTCATGAAGAGTGGGAGCAATGCCTGTTACACCGGGATATCAAATCAAGCAATGTCATGCTTGATTCTTTTTTTTTTTTTTCTTTTTTTTTTTGATTGGAAGTTTGCAATATCATTAAACTTGGGTAGAACCCAGAGAAATTACATTAGAGTGAACTTCAGATACAATAAAAGGGGGAGTGTCCTCCACCTAAATAATACAATCTTCAATTTCCTTAGCATATCTAGCCATTAAATGAGCTGCTTTGTTACAGTCCCTTCGTGCAAAACATGCCTTCCAGGACCTGAAATTTGGCAGCCATGTCTTAGTCCCCGAGATAAGTTACTGGATTGATAAAGGGGCAGGTTGCTCTGTAGACAAAGCATGAATGACTACCTGCGAATCCCCTTCAATAATGACTTCTCTAAGTCCCAGCTCCCATGCAAATATTACATCACACTCCGCTGCTTTGGCTTCAGCTTCTAATGCACCCAAAGGGAAACGAATCCTCTTCGACAGAGCCCCCATGATCTCTCCTCTATCGTTCCGAACTATTATTCCCAATCCACAATGGCCTTCATCCTTAAACGTTGCTCCATCTATGTTTATCTTGTACCACTCGTGGGGTGGAGGCTTCCACCGCTCCTGCGTAGATTCACGCCTTGGGACTATGATGGTTGTTGCTTGTCTGAACTCCTTCATGTACTTGTAAGCATTAGTGACTATAATCGTTGCTGTTTTAGAGGAACCACCATGCCTGACATCATTTCTATTGTTCCAAATGCCCCATGCCGCTGCAATAAGGACTTCCAAGTTAGCATTTTGGAATCGCTCTTTAAACAGCCAGAATAAGTCATAGAAATCTTTTGGCTCCCAAGGGGTATTAGGTGGCTTGACACCGAGGATTGTCCATACTTCCAAGGCCAGGCCGCACCCCAAGAAAACGTGTCCCGGTGTCTCTGTTGCTTCGCACATGTCACATTCTACGTCAACTTGCACATGGCGGTCTCTGAGGCGAGTCTTGGTGGGAAGAATATTTTTGCTTGCCCGCCATGCAAAGTTTCTTAGTTTGCATGGGCATTTAAGGTTCCAAATGGTCTTCCAAAGGCCTGTCATTACCATACTGTCTGAGCTTTGGCCAACATCTTCGCTTTCTTGGAGTTGTTGAGCAACTCGGTATGCACTACGAACAGTGAAGAAGCCATTTGCAGTGGCTGACCAAACTCGTCTGTCTTTAGTGGGGAATGAGCTGAGGGAGATGCCGAGAATAATCTCAGCCTCATGTGGGAGGAAAGTATTATGCACAACATCTTCTCTCCAAGTGTACAACGTCTGATCAATCAAGCTTGATACTTGGTTTCCTTCCTGGAGATTCTTCCTCGTGCTAATAGGCCTGAAGTGGGTAGGCATTGGCAACCATTTGTCTTCCCATAATCTAATCTTGTTGCCGTTGCCAACACTCCATTTGGTACCTTCTGCCACAACATTCTTGGCTGCCATAATGCTTCTCCATGCAAAGGAGGGGTGCTTCCCTAATTCGACTTCAAGGAATGTGGAGTTCTCAAAATACTTGGCTTTGAAGACCTGGTGAAAGAGTGTGTTTTGGTTATGCATTAATCTCCACCCCTGTTTTGCAAGGAGAGCTAAGTTAAAGGCTTTTAAATCTTTGAATCCCATTCCTCCATCTGCCTTAGGCTTGCATAACTTATCCCATGCGATCCACGGGATTTTCCTCTCCTCCTTTTTTTGTCCCCACCAAAACCGGCTAATCATGGCCCTAAGCTCTTTACATAATGAGCCCAGAAGCTTAAAACAGCTCATGGAGTATGTCAGTGTGGCTTGGGCCACTGCCTTTATAAGTGTTTCTCTACCAGCACTAGATAGTAACTTCCCCTTCCAACCGGCAATTCTCTTTCCCACTTGGTCCTTAATTTTTTTAAAGGCTTTCTTTTTCTCTCTGCCAACTAATGAAGGTAATCTCAGATATGGCTCGTGCTGTTTAATGACTTGTGCTCCAAATAATTCTTTGATGGAGTCTTGGGTTTCTGTAGGCGTGTTTTTGCTGAAAAACAGGGATGTTTTGTCCCTGTTCATCTTCTGCCCCGATGCCATTTCATAATCCCGAAGAATTTTCCAAATGTTGGAGCACTCAGTCATGTTGGCTTTGCAAAAAACAAGGTTATCGTCAACAAATAGTAAGTGGGAGATCCGTGGGGCTCTCCGACATATCGAGACACCATTGATGCTTCCTCTGTTTTCTACTTGCTTTAACATGGCAAAAAGACCTTCCCCACATAATAAGAAAAGGTACGGTGATATGGGATCGCCTTGCAAGATACCACGTGTTGGCAGGATTAAGCCCTTAGGCTCTCCATTCAAAAGCACAGAGTATGAGACACTTCTTATGCACATCATCATCAGTGATATCCAGCGGTCATGGAAGCCCAATCTCGTCATGATCCTTTCTAAGCAATGTCAAGCTTGATGACTTTGGGCTAGCTCGGCTAATGGACCATGAGTTAGCTCCCATAACAATTGGATTGGCTGGAACTATAGGATACTTGGCTCTAGAATATACAGGTAGGGCTAGTAAAGAATCAGATGTATATAGCTTTGGAATAGTTGCCCTAGAAATTGTTACTGGAAGAAGGTCAATTGATCGTGTGGGAGCGAATTCTGAATTGATGTTGGTAGAGTGGATTTGGAATTTATATGGAAGCGGAGATCTTATTTTGGCTGTTGATAGAATGTTGCAGACAAATTTTGATGAAAAACAGGTAGAGTGTATGGTGGGGGTTGGACTTTGGTGTGCTCACCCTGATCAAAATATGAGACCATCCATAAGGCAAGCCATTCAAGGTCTTAAATTTGATGCAAGAATGCCAAATCTTCCACCGCAAATTCCTATTCCTATGTATCATGTACCTACACCGTTAGTCTGCTCTGGTGCACCTTCCATAACTACAAGTCTTCAACAAGGTCGTTAATCCTATTCACTATTGCTTCTAAAAACTGTTACAAGTATTCAATGGGGTTGTTAATGCTATTTACCTTCTTTGCTGTTAAAACCTTTTACATCTGATTGTTGTCTCTTGAGTGTAGTCAGCTCGTTTTATGCAGATTTCACAAAGTTGAAAGTTATTATAAAACTTTTAGTTTCTTATACTCACTAGCTTGATTAGAATCATATAGTTAGGGAATGACAATGATAAATTATTATTTATTCCAAAAGTTTAAGTTCGTAACAACTAGTAAATTTAATTGCTTGACTATTACTCATTATCAACACACTTTCTCTCTCAAATGTGAGTTTATACTTTTCCTCACTAAATGGGGTCCAACAATATTTTTTTAGTTTTTACATGAGAGCAAAGGCACCTTGATACAATTGGAGGCTTCAGACCAAAATTTCAAGTAAGTTATTTTTCTTGTATTTAAATAGCAATTAAATAATATTTATTTAAATTTAAATTTTAGAGTTATGATTTTTTTTAAATAAAAAACTGTTCTGTAACTTTTCAAAAAATAATTCAATTTATTTTATATTTTATTTACTACTAGTATAATTTTTCAAGTTATTTTTTAGATTCATTGCATTTTAAATTCTTCCGCTTTTTTATTATTTTCGATTTTTATATCTTGAATCATATGTTAGAAATGTATAATTGAAAAAAATTTATAAATGAAAGATTTATTAGCTACAATATAAATTTATAATATAACAGAATAAAAGAAGTTTTAAAAAGGTAATTCATCAAAGGCATTGTTGTAACTTCAATTAATAATCTAATTACCCAATAGTCTTAACCTTAACAAGTAGAAAGAGATATACTTAATTCCAAATTAATAAAAAAATTCAATTCTTTTCACAAATTATATACATACAAAAGCATAATATATACTAGCCTCTGAGCACGTGCATTAGAGGCTCTTCTATTTTTTTTTGGAAAAAAGTTAATAATTTGCATCTACTATAATTTGAGATTACTACAATTTTCAATTACCAAAAAAAAAAAAAAAAAAACCTAGGGTGTAATGAGTTCATACCTTTTTGCACTGGTTATGGATGGGCTCAGAAAATTAGTTCAAGCTAAACTAACGTTGGTAGTTGTTTTTTTGTTATACTCCAAGTAAAGAAAAATTGAATTGGTAAGCATACTCATAACATAAGCCAACGTAAGCATGATTCATACAACATCAATACATAAGAACGATTTAATAATTAAGATTTATGGTGTCATTTCGACATAGTACATTGATCTAATTCTTACTAAACCACCAATATTGGGATATGGCAACAAATAGAGGTCTATCACAATCAATTACCCAATGCACATTTGCTGAGCCAAAGTTAGTACATAAGCTCCAAAGAGCAACATTAAGCTTGTTAAAGTCCATATCTATTCCTTTTAATGAGAGTTATCTACTTGTCTTTAATCCTAACATTTAGCTACTTACTACACATCCATAACAAAAGTAAAAAATAAAAAAAAAATAAAAAAATAAAAAAATAAAAGAAGAAGAAGAAGAAGAAGAAGAAGAAGAAGGAGAAGCCTAAATTTAGGCTTTAACAACTACCTTTAAAACCAAGAAATTATACATAACATTTTTTTTTATGAAATAAAAATAGATGTGGGTTTTTTTGTTATGTTTTTTTTTGTCTTTTATTTTTGTTAAATGAAAGATCCAAGATTGTTTGTGTTTGAGTGTTATTGCAGGTGTTGTAGGTGTTGTTTTTTTTAATTTTATTTTATTCAAAATGTAGTGTTTTAATACTAAAATTTAGCCATGTACCACACATCAATAGCAAAAAGTTAAGAAGAGCAAAAAATTTAAAATTTAACAACTACCTTTTTTTATGGTAAAAGGTTGAATTTTTTTTTTTTTTTTGGGGTGTTGTTGTTGTTGGTTGTTTTTTTTTTTTTACAATTTTATTTATTACCGTTATCAAGTTGTATTTAATCCTAAAATGTAGTGTTTTAATCCTAAAATTTAGCCATGTACCACGCATCCATAACAAAAAGTTAAAAAGAGCTTATATTTACAATTTAGCAACTAGATTTTTTTTTTTTCCTTTTACGGTAAAAGTCTCAAATTTTTGTTGTTATAGGTTTTTTTTTTTTTTTTTTTTTTGGGTTAAGGAAAGGCTCTAGATGTGCATCCACATTTTTTTTTCTTTTTAGTGGTGGTGTTGTTGTTGTTATTTTTATTTATGACAGTTATCAAGTTGTATTTAATCCTAAAATGTTGTGTTTTAATCCTAAAATTTAGCCATATACTACACATCCATAATAAAAAGTTAAAAAGAATTTATATTTAAATTTATAATATAACTAGAATAAAATAAGTTTTAAAAAGCTAATTCATCAAAGGCATTGTTGTATCTTCAATTTGAAATCAGCCATTTACCACTTTTCGTGGAAATTATTAGCAACATACCACTGTTTGCAAAATAAGTAGCAATGTACCACTTTTTTGAAACTCAAGTTCGCTATGTAAATTGAGTTTCAAACACTCAAGTTTCATAAAATAAAATAAAATTAAATTAAAAAAAAAAAAAAAAAACTTGTGCTGACGTGGATTTTTTAATTGAAAAAATGCCACATGGAACTCGAGCTTGGTAAACTCAAGTTCCATGCAACACAATACTCGAGCTTACAAAGCTCGAGTTCTTTGTAAATACAAAACTCAAGTGTAATGCTCTTTTTTGTTCTTCTATGGTACTCGAACTTACCAAGCACAAGTTCCTTGTAATATGGAACTCAAGTTTGGCAAGCTTGAGTTCCTTATACTTTTTTTTTCCGTTAATCAACAAATAAACATAAACATAAGTAATTTTTTTCATTTTAACGCACAAACATATGCAGTGAACAAAGAATAATTTATGCAAAAAAATAGTGAACAATTTTTTAAATAATGCTGAATAGAAATAATTTTATGCAGAATGCTAGAAATAATTTATGCAGAAAATAGTGAACAATTTTTATGAGAAAACAGTAAACAGTTTTAATTAATGCAGAAAACAGATTTTATGAATATAGTCAGCAGATTTGAATATATAGTAAACAAGATGTGCAGAGAGCAACCACCCTCTCCACCTCACCCCTTCTCTTGAAGTCCATCAATTCGACTCTCCAATTTGTCTACTCTGTGTTCGAAAAGTGGATACACTCTACCTTTACTATTGCTCAAGATGCGATTTTGCTACCCACCTTTATTGTGCTATGCTCCCCTCAAACCGGGAGTACATAAATTTGCAGGAACTTAAAAAGGAGTAGTCCATCGAGTCAAAAACTGAAGATCCAGAGCTCCATCAATCCTTTGACTCAAGAATTTGTAAAGTCAAAAAAACCACTGTTGGGGAGGAGGGAACTGAAATAGCCACAGAAATCAAACGCATTAGTCACGAACATGATTTGAAGCTTACTGATGAGATTCCGAATAACACAAAATGCAATGGTTACGTACAATCCATTCTCTCTCCATTTTACAGTTGTACCCCGTGTAGCTTCTTTCTTCATAAACCTTGTTCTAAATTACCCAAAATAAAACGACACTACACACTTGATGCACACCCTCTCACCCTCAATTATCAGCAAGCTTCTTTTTTCTTTTTTTTTGTATAGCCAATGGCCAGAGGTGCAATGGCTTAAAATACAACTGTCAGATATGCAACCGCAATTACAACCATTTCTTTTGTTTACTTTTCCATAAGGGTTATGTCAGTAAGAACAAATGAGTATATTTGATAGGTGTTTGACAAAAGGCTTCCAATAAGTATTTTATTTTTTAATTCTCCTTTGATCTGTTTTTTTATTTTTTGTTCCTATACAGATAAATCTCCTGTGGTGGAGTTTAATTAATTCTCAAAAATATTGAAAGAGAATCGCAAGTAGCATATGCAGGTAGTGCATCCTAAGTTCAACACATTCTCCGTGACATAGCATGTAACTGCATTTTTTTTTTTTTTTTGGCTCAATGACAATTAGTGTTGCCCCTATATAACTTCATGCAAGTGAGTTGATGCTTCCTTTTTTCTTTATTGAAGTCATCTACAATTTCTGGAGCCAAGGATAAATCTAATATTTATGTAAAATTGTATTGATGCAACATGTAATTAAGTAGTGAATATCATTGGTAGATTAAGCGATTCTAATTTACTTATCCCAAAAAAGAGCAATTCTAAATGAAATTTTATCTAAATTATATTTTTGAATGGATAAAAAGGTGTTATTTCATGTTATTACTTTCAAATAAATTTAACATTCTAGTTAACCTTCTCATGTAGCAGCTTACAACAATATTTGCTTATCACGCTTGGGTACTCCACTAGTTACCAGAAGGAGCAGTCCACCTGCTGTATGATTTGGCTCTATAGGTGACAATAATTAATTAAGCCTTCTGTTTATTGACAAAGCTTCTTCTCCTTCCCATGTGACGTTACTTGGTAAAGACCAATTACATGGTAGCATATAATTCTAAAAGGGTTATTGTGTTGTCTTTTTAGATAGCAAATTATGCTTCTTGTTCACTCACAAAGCATCTTCTTGTTCACTCACAAAGCATCTTCTTGTTCACGTATATGACCTTGCCTTGGGAAAAATACATCAATTAGTAGTCTAACTGATTAGGTTAGATTAGGTAAGCTGTACTTTTCAGGATAAAGTGACAAACCACGTTCCAACTCGAAGCTTCTTCTTGTTCACATATGACCTTGCCTTGAGACAAATACATCAATTAGTAGTCTAACTGATTAGGTTAGATTAGGTAAGCTCTGCTTTTCAGGATTAAGTGGCAAACCACGGTCCAACTCAAAGCTTCTTCTTGTTCACATATATGACCTTGCCTTGATATCAACTTTTTCTTTTTCCTACCAATTTCCTCTTTTTTTCCTTTTCCTTTGATTCCCCCGAAAAAAATTCTGCTACAGTCTACAGACGTGCATGGTACTTTATTTCCAAAATTCCACTCTCTTTCTACTTTCTAGCAATGCTAGAGACATCGAATTTTCACAACTTTTTTTTTTTTTTTTACAATTTGTTGAGTTAGCAAAATATAATTAGTGCCAACATTATTTTCATCTGTACCACCACTATTATCACTTTATGGCACACCAATTATAAATTGTTATCTCAATTCTCAACAAATGTGAGTAATTACAATTTTTACTATCTTTCAGCTCAATTGGACCTACCATAACAAAAAAGGAAATAGCTAGGACTGTAAATGAACCAAGTTGTTTATAATCAGCTCAAGTTTGGCTTGATAAAAAACTTGTTTATATTCATTTGTTTGAAAAACAAGTCAAGTTCAAGTCTTAAGTTTAGGTTTGATTATAAAACAAACAAAGTTCAAACATAATAATGTGTTCATGAACAAGCATGTGAACATAAGGGCTCAATTTAACTATATATAAAACTTTTTACTATTTTCTGCATAAACTATTTCTAACATTTTGCATAAAATTATTTTCTATTCAGCATTATTTAAAAAATTGTTCACTCTCTTTTCTTCATAAATTATTCTCTGTTCACTATTTAAAAAATTGTTCACTATTTTCTCATAAAACACCTCATGAAATTGTGTTTTCTAAATTTAAAAGCCAAATCTGAAGGTGTTTTATGAGAAAACAGTGAACAATATCTAAATATGGTGTGCTACAACTCGCCAAGAAAAAAAAGTTACCAAAGCAACTTTCACATCATTAGCCAAACATTTAGATATACATAAAAAAATGTTTCACATTTCTCTTAGAAACACTTCAAGTCAAGAAATTGACCATAATGCTTCCGAGAAGTTAGAAATTGATGAGTGTGTTAAAAATGAATGAACAATGGGTATGAGTGGCCTAAAAATTCATATTTTGAAATTAAAATTTCTATATTTTACAATGCTTCTATTTAAATAAATAAAAATATATGTTTGTGCGTTCAAATGAAAAAAAAAATACTTATTTTTATGCTTATGTTTATTTGTTGATTATAAAAATAATAAAAAAAATAAAAAAGTATAAGGAACTCAAGCTTACCAAACTCGAGTTCCATATTACAAGGAACTCGAGCTTGGTAAGCTCGAGTACCATAGAAGGAAAAAAAAAGAGCATTTAAGCTCGGGTTTTGTATTTACAAAGAACTCGAGCTTGCTAAGCTCGAGTATTGTGTTGCATGGAACTCGAGTTTACCAAGCTTGAGTTCCATGTGGCATTTTTTCCAAAAAAAAAAAAATCCACTTCAGCACAAGTTTTTTTTTATGAAACTCGAGTGTTTAAAACTCGATTTACACAACAAACTCGAGTTTCATGAACTTGAGTTTTAAAAAAGTGGTATTTTGCTACTTATTTTGCAAATAGTGGTATGTTGCTAATAATTTCTGCAAAGTAAATGGCCGATTTGGCCCTAATTACTCAATAGTCTTAACCTTAACAAGAAGAAAGAGATATACTTAATTCCAAATTAATTAAAAATTCAATTCTTTTCACAATTTTTTTTTCAGGAAGTCTTTTCATAAATTATATACATACAAAAGCATAATATATATATATATATATATATATAGACACACACACACATTATTTATAAGAGGATTCCCCTATTTGGACTGGACTTTTATGTGGTTCATAAATACCCCTAAACCTTAGGTTTAACGGAAAAATACTTGAGCATAACCCAGTAAAAATATATCTCCAACTCCACTTAAAATACCTACAAAATAAGGGGCTGTTTGGTAAGAGTATTTAAATATAGTTTTTTGTTTTGCAATCCATAAAATGATAGCTCCCATACTTGAATTTATTGTTTGTCTAATATTTTCTAAATACAGTTTTCAAAAAATTGTATCCTATTTTCCTGATTTAAAACAGAATTTTAAAAACAGTTTAGGGGGTGTGTTCAGGATACAAAAAATGTTTTTAATGACATAGTTGTAAATAAATTGAAAACAGTAGACCCTACATATTTGTCCAAACTCTTTTATCTCTTAAATTTAGGAGTTTATCTTTATCACAAAAAAAATTATCACACTTCAAATTTGAAACTTATCATTAAAAAAAAAAAAAAAAACATGATGAGTTCTATTCCTTTATCATTATCCACAACAAAGGTAAACTACAGATTCAATACGTTACTTTTTGTAAACATTTTTTTTTAAATCTCAAAAATAGAAATGGCCTCCCAAACAATTATTTTTATTTTTAGTATTTTGAAAATTGTTCTTAAAAGTGGGAGCCAAACACCTAAAATATAAAAATTATTATCTGAAAACTAGTTTTAAGTTCAATTTTGTGAAAATTGTTTTTATATTGTTTTGAAAACAAAAACAAAAATCCTACTACCAATCAGGCCCTAAGACGCTCTCTTACAAATCCATGTATTCAAAACAAACTTATCCAAAGTTTAAAAATAAAAAGGAAATTATGACACTAAAATAAAAAATAAAAAAAATCTCATTGCACGTGCAAAGCACATGTGATGAGGCTAGGCTAATGCGTGTGTCTATATATATATATATATATATATATATATATATATAAAGATTTCCCTCTTTAAATTGGACTTTTATGTGGTTCAAAAATATTCCTAGACCATTTAACACAAACAAAACTTAGAGACAACTTGATAAAAATATATGTCCAACTCCACTTAAAATACCTATAAAATAGAATACTCTCGTACTAATCCATGTTTTCAAGAAAGAAAAGGAAATATAAACATAAACAGTAATTTGCTAGTCAATGGAAAGTCTTTTTTTACTTTTAAAAGAAAACTATTGACCCGGTGAAAAAGTAATATGAAAAAGAGAACTTTCGCTGCTCACGCACTAGGAAATTTCATCGCTACTTTTGAAGTGAAAGTAGGAAGTGGAAGTACTAAGAAAAATAAAGAATAATTTCAGTCCTCTTTCATCCCTTCCAAATTTCAGTCTCCTTTTTCTCTGTCTCATCTGTTCCTAATTTCAGATTCAATTCCATCTCTTTCAAAGCTACGCAATTCAGGTTGGGGATCAAGTGGTTTCTTTTTATTCTTTCTTCGGTTCTAAACTAATTCTAATTGATCTTTTTTTTTTTTTTTTTTTTTAAATTTTTGCATGTCAGATCTATAATTTCTAATGGCTTTAATGGGCATGGAAACGGACTCCTCATCTTTCCCAAGTTCCTCTTCTTCTTCTGTCGCTCGATGGAAGTATGATGTGTTCCTCAGTTTCAGAGGTGAGGACACCCGCAACACATTGGCGGACCTTCTATATGATGCTTTCAATCAGAAGGGCATTAACGCCTTTAAGGACGATGAAAAACTTGAGAAAGGAAAAACTATTTCGCCAGAGCTTTCAAGAGCAATAGAACAATCGAGATTTGCTGTTGTCATTTTCTCAAAAAACTATGCATTTTCGACTTGGTGCTTAGATGAACTTGCAAAGATCATTCACTGTGAGGAACACATGGGAATGAAAATTCTGCCAGTTTTTTATGACGTGGAGCCCTCTGATGTGCGGAAGCAAATGGGAACTTTTGAACAGGCTTTTATTGAACATGAAAATTGTTTCAAGGAGAATATAGAGAAGGTGAAGATGTGGAGAGCTGCTTTGACTCACGTGGGCAATCTCGCTGGATGGCCTTTAATGAATAGGTAATTTAATTTCAATTGATATATTTATTTGTTTTAAATATTCTGATGACCCATTTCATATATATGGCTTCATTTTGAACCTTTAGCAGATCTACATTACATACATGTTTGCATTTCTATGAATTTTATCTTGAGCCTATCAAATTACATCATTACATGGTTTTGTTTCAGTAAGCGGAATTGAACACCAAATATCTTCTATGATCTCTCTTTATTGCAGGCCTTTCTCACAAGTTATTAAAAGCATTGTGAGGCTAATATGGCTTAACTTGAATAATGATGCATTCTCAGAAGTTACAAAGGGCCTAGTAGGAATAGACTCTCGTGTGGTGGAATTGGAGTCACGTTTAGCTGTAGGGTCAAATGATGTTCGCTTTATAGGGATTTGGGCGATGGGGGGAATGGGTAAGACAACTCTTGCTTGGGTTGTTTATCATATGGTTTCTAAAGATTTTGAAGCTTGCAGTTTTATTGAGGATGTTCGGGAAAATTTTGAAAAAAATGGTTTTGTTCCAATACAACAAAAAATTATTGATCAAATTTTGAGGGAAAAGGAATTGAAAATAGATGATAAGTACGATGGAGTTTTCAAGATCAAAAATGGGTTACATCATAAAAGAATTCTTCTTGTTTTAGATGATGTAGATAAACTAGACTTGTTAAACATGTTAGCCGGGGAGCATGATTGGTTTGGCCCAGGCAGTAGAATTATCATAACAACAAGATATATGCAGGTGTTGGAGACACATGGAGTAGATGAAATATATGAAATTAAAGAATTGAATGATGAAAATGCTCTTCAACTTTTTTGCTTGAAAGCTTTTAAAAAAGAGCATGTCCCTGATGATTATAAAGGGCTGTCTAAAGATTTTTTGAAATATGCTTGTGGCCTTCCTTTAGCTCTTGAGGTTTTGGGTTCATTATTGTTTGGAAAAAGCATTGTTGAATGGAAAAGTGCGTTAGAGAGGCTTAAAGAATATCCTAATTCAGAAGTTTTGCGTGTACTTCAAATAAGTTTTGATGGACTCCATGACCCAGAGAAGGAAATATTCCTACATATTGCATGCTTCTTTAATCATAATATGAAAGATCATGTTGTAGAAGTACTGGATAATCTTGGCCTTTACGCTGGTATTGGATTGAAGGAACTCGTTGATAAATCTCTCTTGAAAATTATGGATCATGATGTACTGTGGATGCATGATTTACTTGAAGAAATGGGCAAGAACATAGTTTTTCAAGAATGCCCTCAAGATCCTGGAAAGCGTAGTAGACTGTGGGTTTATAAGGACATTGACAAAGTATTAAGAAAAAATAAGGTAAGAGAATATTTAGAGAAATTGAATTCATTCCCTACCTTCATGTTCAACAAATTTGAAATTTGAATTGTTATGCTAATAATATTTTTTTGCAAATTATCATTTCCTTCTTGAATTTTGATTATTAGGTAATAGAAGCAGTTCAAGCCATGAGTATTAGGGGTAATTTTTATCTTAAAGAACAAGGGGCAGGTTGGAACCCTGATGCCTTTTCAAAGATGTACAATCTCAAGTTTCTTGAGGTTAATTTCATTAACCATGTCCCCACACATCTTCCTGATGATTTAAGAATTCTTAATTGGACTTATTATCCTTCAAAATCTTTGCCATCAAGTTTCCAGCTAGATGAGCTTGTTCAGCTTAGTTTGCTATCGAGCAAAATAGAACAACTTTGGATAGGAATAAAGGTAAGTGTGTTCTTAAGTATCCTCTTCCAACTTTGCTTTTAAATCACAATAAACAAACACTAGGAATCAAATCATTCTAACTTTATTTATTTATTTAATTTTTTTTTCTTTTAACAGCATTTTCAAAACTTGAAGTTCATTGACTTGACTAATTCCTTAAACCTGATCATAACCCCAGACTTCACTGGAGTCCAAAATCTTGAGATATTAGTTCTAGAAGGTTGTAAAGAATTACGCGAGCTTCACCCATCAATCGGATTTCTTAAAAAGCTTGTTCGTCTTGATCTAATGTATTGTGACAATCTAATTTGTCTTCCTAGCACCATTTGTAGTTTGAAATCGCTTGAATCTCTAGATCTTTCTGGATGCTCAAAATTTGACAACTTGCCTGAGAATCTAGGAAATGTCAAAGGTTTAAAAGGGCTAAATTTGAGTGGAACAGCTATAAAAGAGTTGCCTTCATCAATTGAACGCTTGCCAAGCCTTACTTCATTGAATATACATGATTGCGAAGATCTTGTTTGTCTTCCTAACACCACTTGTGGTTTTAAGTTCTGTGGTGCTCTTGATCTTTCAACATGCTCAAGTTTAAAAAACTTGCCAGAGAACCCATGGATAATCGAAGATCTACAGGTGCTTGATTTGAGTAAAACTGCTATAGAAGAGATTCCTTCATCAATTGTAGGTTTGACTGGCCTGACTTCATTGACTCTTTGGAGTTGCAAAAATCTTGTGTGTCTTCCTAGCACCATTTGTAATTTGAAATCACTTGAATCTCTAGATCTTTCTAGGTGCTCAAATTTTGGCAACTTGCCTGAGAATCTAGGAAATGTCAAAGATTTAAAAAGGCTAGATTTGAGCAGAACAGCTATAAAAGAGTTGCCTTCATCAATTGAACGCTTGACAAGCCTTACTTCATTGAATATAAGCGATTGCAAAAATCTTGTGTGTCTTCCTAGCACCATTTGTAGTTTGAAATCGCTTGAATCTCTAGATCTTTCTGGATGCTCAAATTTTGACAACTTGCCTGAGAATCTAGGAAATGTCAAAGGTTTAAAAAGGCTAGATTTGAGCAGAAGAGCGATAAAAGAGTTGTCTTCATCAATTGAACGCTTGACAAGCCTTACTTCATTGAATATAAGCGATTGCAAAAATCTTGTGTGTCTTCCTAGCACCATTTGTAGTTTGAAATCGCTTGAATCTCTAGATCTTTCTGGGTGCTCAAATTTTGACAACTTGCCTGAGAATCTAGGAAATGTCAAAGGTTTAAAAATGCTAGATTTGAGTGGAACAGCCATAAAAGAGTTGCCTTCATCAATTGAACGCTTGACAAGCCTTACTTCATTGAATATAAGCAATTGCAAAAATCTTGTGTGTCTTCCTAGCACCATTTGTAGTTTGAAATCAGTTGAATCTCTAGATCTTTCTAGATGCTCAAATTTTGATAACTTGCCTGAGAATCTAGGAAATGTGAAAGGTTTAAAAATGCTAGATTTGAGTAGAACAGCTATAAAAGAGTTGCCTTCATCAATTGAACACTTGATAAGCCTTACTTCATTGAATATAAGCGATTGCAAAAATTTTGTGTGTCTTCCTAGCACCATTTGTAGTTTGAAATCGCTTAAATCTCTAGATCTTTCTGGATGCTCAAATTTTGACAACTTGCCTGAGAATCTAGGAAATGTCGAAGGTCTACAATTCCTAGATTTGGGTGGAACAGCTATAAAAGAGTTGCCTTCATCAATTGAACGCTTGACAAACCTTTATTTTTTTCTTTTTTGGTGAAAAGGAATATGCATTAAAACAAACTAAGGGGTACAAAGTCTAGGGTAGGAAACACCCTAAGAATTAGCATACAGTTGGTACAAAAGAAAGTGAGGAGGGCTAGAATACCAAAAAAAAAAAAAAAAATTCATTAATAGAAGCTGCTTCCTTAGCCAAAAGATCCGCACAATAATTTCCTTTGCGGAAGATGTGGTGAATGTGTGCTTCTTCAAAAAGTTGGAGGAGGTGCCTGCAATCATAAATCAGAGAGTTGCAAGGGTGAGAAGAGATAGATGTTGGATTATAAATAAGAGTAACCATGGCTTTGGCGTCGGTTTCAACATAGAATTTTTTAATGTTGAGTTGTTTTGCTAAGGTAAGCCCATCACGAAGACCCCAAAGCTCTCTCTCTCTCTCTCTCCCTTAGCCCGTAGCTCTAAACTTTTTGTTTGTGTATTTCAGGGACAAAGTGGTAGACTACCAGGCATGTTAGAAATTATTATTCCTGGAAGAGAAATTCCGAAATGGTTTAACCATGAATGTACAGGTCACGAATTGAACATTCAAGTGCCTTAAGATTAAAGTAGAAAGCTGGAGCTTGAAGGTGGAGAAAATTGGGGCCTGTTTGGTATACAAGCAAGACATGGAAGATCCCAATCAAACTATGGCACAGTGCAGCAACAACAGCAGGAAGCTCTCTGAGGATCTGGGTGTTCTCCAACACGATCTTGACGATTCAGCTGCAGAAAGTATCAGAAAAAAGCGAAACCATGATGAGGGTGACGGGGCTGGACTTAGTGGAGAATGCTACAATATTGAGGAACCACAACCAAAGAGGATTCAAACACTAGAAGGATTCAGGGCTGATTTTGAAGGATCTAGTGAAAATGACTTGGAAGGCTAAGCATTCAGGGTGGTTTCACCAAGAAATCCTCAATCTGCAGCAAACTACGTGTGACTTGCTGGATGATAATACAAAGACTTGGAGAAAGGATGTTCAGGACAGGTTTTTTATACCACAAGAAGCTGTTCTCATTGAAAGCATTCCGTGAAATTCTCGACATTCTGATGACAGTATCTTTTGGGTGGAGCAAAAACTGGAGATTTTTCAGTTCAGAGTGCATATGATTAGTTGAACCACAAGGCACTGTCAGGTTTAGGAGAGGCTTCAAACAATCACAGCTCAACAATTGTGTGGCAGGCAGTGGAAGGCCCGGGTTCCTGACAAGATTATAGTTTTTCATGGTGTGCTCTTCTGTATATCCTACCAACAAAGCCTCATCTGTCTTCAGTAACTTGTGAACAGTGTTTTGAAAGTTCCTGAAACCAGTTTACATGCTTTATGGTCTTGCCCATGCGCCATGAAGGTATGGAAATTAGTTGAACGCATAAACTTTATCCCACACCAGCCTTTTCAGAACTGGACTGATCTATTCTCCTGGATGCTTCACCACAGCAGCATACTGTATGAGGATCTGGCTGATTCTGAGGATCAGCCAGAATCAGAAATTTTTAACATCTTTGCCAGTAAGTGGTCATCTTACTTCTTCCTACTTTATAAGACATCATCTTTTTTTTTTTTTTGGCACGTATACTATCATTTTTATTTTTAAATGTTAACTTCAAAGTACTTTAGCATTATCTAGTAACACTCGTAGAAAAATCAGCCCAAACTCAAAAATTTAAATAATACCATATCACGTTTCTATTTTTAGGTTTATTTTTTTAATCAGGTTGGAATAATACAAATTTTTCTTTTTGTCTTGTTGGTGAACTTTTATTTAGTGGAAGGAGAGGATCAAACGTCCAAGAAGCTTGAATCCATTCACGGATGGAAGAGCGATTGTTACCAAGACATTGAAGATCCCAATCAAACTATAACAGAGTTGAGCATCAACAACAGGACACTCTTATGAGAATCTAGGTGATATCTGCCATGATCTTTACCATTCAGCTGCAGAAGTTAGCAGAAATAAACGAAGCCGTGATGAGCAAGATGGGGCTGGACCTAGTGGAGAAGGCTACTCTAGTGATGAACCAAATCCAAAGACTTGGAGGATTTATGGCTGATTCTAAAAGAATTTAGTATAAGGAAGATTTGACTTCTTTGCCTGTAAGTCATCATCTGTCTTCTTGCTATTACAATATACAAGTCTTGAAGTTCTCTTTTATTTTATGGACAGGGGAATCCAATGAAATGAAAGTGTGGGTTTAGTTTCTCAAGTTTAAATTGGTATGATAAAAAAAATATAATTTGTCGTAGGTATAAATTGGAGTTTTTCTTTTTCGATTTTTAAGCTAGCATTGAGAGAGGGAAAAAAGAAAGTTCAAAGTATTGTTTGGCACTCACATCCCAATCACCTAAACTCAAGAATTAAAATCATTCCATATCACTTTTATTTATTTATTTTGAAGTTTTTTCATCAGGTTTGAATAATAAATTTTTTTTCTTCTTAACTTGTTGGGGCACTTTCATTTAATGGAAGGAGGGGATCCAAGAAACTTGAAGCCTATCGAAGTGGTAAGAGGGATAGTTATGAGAGCAACGTAGAAGAATTAGCCAAGGGGGGTTCCTTTTTGCTGTGTGTGGGGCTTTGTTCAATTGGTTTTATAGAGTTTATTCACTTGCCCCATGCTTTTCTGCTATTTTGTAAATTTCTATTTTCTTAGTGAAATTTTTTGTTAGACATTGTTTGTGGATGTAGGCCTAAGGCCAAACCACATAAATCTGTGTTCCATGTGTAATTGTCTTTTCTATTTCTATATCACATGACCTACTATTATATTGTTTCACCATCGCGCTAAGGGTGCGTGGTGGTGGTGTCTTAGAGTAGTTGTTATAGATGCTGTGTTTGGGACTGAATAATTACATTAGTTTGGGATTGTACGGCTACTTAAGATATGCCAGATGGCTTAATGGGAGGAAACTGAGGATTATGCTTCTACTGTTATATATAGTAATAGATAATAGATTCTGTTGGGTCGTTGGTCAATTCATGCTTCTCTGCTAGTGACAAAATGCAAGAGAACCTTTAGTGATATGTTACTACATTTTTTAACGTCTTGAAGTTGTGACAGCAGCAGAAGAAATCAAGCCACTTGATAGTATCTGTATCTTCAAGAGCAATGAGTAACTTGATCAGCCTAGGGCGACCCATGATTTTGTAGAAGCAGCCATCTAAACCACCTTCCCAAAAAGT
Source organism: Quercus ilex subsp. ballota (assembly GCA_032727855.1). Classification (NCBI taxonomy): domain Eukaryota; kingdom Viridiplantae; phylum Streptophyta; class Magnoliopsida; order Fagales; family Fagaceae; genus Quercus; species Quercus ilex. The sequence continues at coordinate 8,580,950 of CM064914.1, read as the reverse complement.
TCGATTGGTGCATTTCACACACAGCCTCATCAAATCCTCAACTGTTTTCTTAGCATATTTCCATTCCTCTTCCTCCTCTACTCTCCTTTCTGCTTTCTCTATTTTTATGATAAAATATGGTTTAATTGAATCACATCACCTTTGGCTGCCCTATTTTTCCAATTACTTTCAGCTCCAATGGGGGAAGAATGTTTAGTTAAAACCAAATTGACGCTAATGGATTTTGTGAACTTAATATTAAAATAGATAGCTGGAACTTGGAAGTGGAGAAAATTGGGATCCGCTTAGTATACCAGCAAGACATGGAAGATCCCAATCAAACTATGGCACAGTGCAGCATCAACAGCAGTACAAACTATGAGGTCCTGGGTGTTCTACATCATGATCTTGACGATTCAGCTGCAGAATCAGAAATAATGAAGCCATGATGAGGATGACAGGGCTGGAGCTAGTGGAGAGTGCTACTATAATGAGGATCCACAGCCAAAGAGGATTCAAACTTGAAGGATTAATGGTTGATTTTGAAGAATCTAGTGAAAATGACCTGGAAGGCTAAACATTTTCTGTTCATTACCTGTAAGTCATCATTTTTCTTTCTACAAACTTCAAAATATTGTGTACCTTAGTGGCAGCTTTTGGCAATCACATCCAAATTGACCCAAACTCAAAAATTAATATCATGTGCACCGTATTTTTTTTTTTCCTTCTCTTAAGTTGTTTTTTTTTTATCAGGTGGGAATAACACAAATTTTTCTTCTTGTCTTGTTGGTGTACTTTTATTTAATTAATGTTAGGATGGGATCAAACATCTGAGAAGCTTGAAGCCTTTGCCACCGTGGATAGTTACAAGAGCGTCAACGTTGAAGTATTAGCCAAGTAGCTATTCTCCTCTCACACTGACCTTGGGCTCTTGCAAAAGTGGTCAAGGACTCAAAATGGTCAAGCTTTTAAATTAACTGTCAATTGGCTCTCATTATTGGTTAAATCTTCTTTTTTTGGGTGTCCTGCAAATGTGATGTTCTGTTAAACTTCTAATGACATACAGACACAAATCCTTCCCATCTACCTCTTTTTGTTAATGAAAAGTTACCATCCAATGCCTCATTTGGTTGGAGAAGTATAATGGAAGCTTGAAAGGTTGCACAGTTGAGCTACTGTTGGAAGATAGGGATGGAAGACAGATTAACATCTGGGAAGATAGGCAGCTGCCGACACCGAATACATTCAGGGTGGTTTTACTAAGAAATCCTCAATCTGCAGCAAACTATGTGTGTGACTTGCTGGATGAGAATACAAAGACTCGCAGAAAGATTGTTCTGGACAGGTTGTTCATGCCACAAGAAGCTGCTGTCATTCAAAGCATTTTGTGAAATACTCAACATTTTGATTACAGTATCTTTTGGGTGGGTGCAAAAATTGGAGGTTTATCAGTTCAGGGTGCATATGATTTGTCAGACCACGAGGCAATGTCAGGTTTAGGAAAGGCTTCAAACAATCACAGCTCAACAATTATGTGGCAGGCACTGTGGAAGGCTCAGGTTCCTAACAAGATTAAAGTTTTTCATGGCATGCTCTTCAGTTTATCCTGCCAACAAAGCCTCATCTATTTTCCAAATGCATCATCTCTTCAGTAACTTGTGGGCAGTGTAATGAAGTTCCTGAAACCAGTTTACATGCTTTGTGGTCTTGCCCAGACACCAAGAAGTTATGGCAATTAGTTGAATGCATAAACTTTATCCAGAACTGGACTGATCTGTTCTCCTGGATGCTGCACCATAAGAATACATTCTCACTGAAACTATTTCCCACTCTCTCATGGCAATTATGGCTGCACAGAAATGGAGAGATTTGGGAAACCAGGAATACAGCCAACCACTTTGGTATATATAGGTAAAGAGATGCATGAACACTAGGCTGCAAAATTTTCGTCTGAGATACTGCCGAAAGTTCATCTCCTAATATGGAAGCCCCGTCAGTTACCTTACTCCAAGGTAAATGTTGCAGTGATTAGAGATCTCAAAAGTGAATTTTGTTGCAGCTAAGGTTGAGGTGATTGTGGGCCAATGCTGTCTGGAGGCCCTACAATTGTTTAACCAGCAGGGAATTCAGGAGGTTCAACTTGAGAGCCACTTAAGTATTGCCAATTTGCCATTGCTGCTTTTAACATGGATTCCACACCCCCACCCCCCCAAAAAAAAGTGACCTGAAATGCTCTGTTCAACAAAGTGAAACTAGCAATATCTACTTTCCTAAGCTGCAATTTTAATTTTGTGGACAAAAGCTGTAATAATGCTCCTCTAGTTTTAGCAGATCTTGGATGTAAAAATTGCTCCACTGAGATTTGGCTACTTGATAATTTTGTGAAATGCAATACAAATCCTGCTGCTTTTATTTTAAGAAAAATACATATTTACGTATTGATATTTAACTTTCCAATGTAACGGTTTGTTATATTAATATAATTGTTGTTTTTCTTTTTCTCCGACTGCAACATGTATAATGTTTTTTTTCCCCCTTCCCGGCATTTGGCTCTCTGATTCATATTGAGAAATTTCGAACAGAAACCTTGCTCAGTTTAGATGTTGATTTGCACACCAAATTAGCTGTGCAGGGTGCTCTCCAAGGATAGAGCTAAATTAATCCCCCCATTTACTACAAATGGCTTACTTCTAGTCTCCACCGTTGGTTTAAGCTCTCTCTTTATGATGACTACATAATCCCTCGTCAGTTCTTATCCCTTGGCAATGGAGAATGGCATTCCTTTGGTGTCATATATGGCTACACAGCAGCACCTGAGGCCTGCTTACAGACCACAACCCTAAGAGATTTTCACATCCACTGATCTTCTCATACAATGATGTCTTCCCACACAAATTCTTGGGAGTTAATTAAGCAGCACTTCATTAATTCTTTACAAACCCAGACACAATTTAAATTCCTCCAGATACTATGAAAAGCCTTATTGCAAACTAGTTGCTCATGCCTATAGTTGCTTCTAGATTTCCATTTCCCATTCAACAAATGCAATATAAATAAATATCATCAGGGTGGCTAGGTACCATTCTCATGCCAATCGACACAACAACCTTGAACATTGAACCATCTCAAGCTCTACTGGGGTCTGGTATCTGTTCCTGGCTAAAGCAGAGACCACTCCACCAATTCCATGCTCTAATGCAAATTGAATCTGTTTCTCATGTTCATCTTTTGGGGGCAAAGGGCAGTGTTATTTTAATAAGTTCATTAAATCATCCTCAAATCCTTCTCATTTCTCAAAACCATTTTCTGCACACAGTACAGTATAGTGTCTCTTTGAAACCACGTTCCTTCTTCGGACACCACATTTCTCCAAAACAACTTATTATTGATATGATATGCCCACTTTTTCCAATTTTATAGGGAATAGAAATTAAATATTTCAAACTAAAATAAAACCTTAATCAAATTTTAAACACCAAATCATATATTTTTGCTATCTCTAAAGAAATACTAACAACAAATAAAACGACGCCGGCTATAATTGGCAGTTGCCACCATTTTTCACTTCACTAAGTCAGAGCTAAGCTTGTTGAAGTAAAAAAATGGAGAACATGACAATTCTGAAGGACTGGGTTCGAGTGAGTCTGACTTAGAGAAAACCGGAACCATCACAACCCCTCATCTCAAGGTTCTCTTCTTCTTTCTTTTGTCTCTTGAAATTTCAAAATTCCTCTATTTTCTTGTAGGGTCATGCTAACAAATGCCCTTAGGGTATTGATTAACAATTCAGTTAAAGGAAGTTTTTATGGAAAAAGAAAAAAAAGCAATTAAAGTTTTGATAGCTTTTTTCATTTTCCATAAAAATAATGTCAAAACTTTCTTAAAATAGATTGTTAATCAATGCCCTAAAAGCACTCGTTAGCATTTTTTTTTTTTTAAATATCTTTTGCCCTATAAACAAAGGCATTTGACATCTCCTAATTAAAGTGGGTTTATTCTTCTGAGTTGCATAAGGGAAGTGGAAGTTTGGATACCTGACACGCTGGCCAAGTCTTTGAAAATAGCAAACTTTTTTTTTTGGGTGGGTAAATTACTTTTTTAAACCCATATTTTATATTGTTTTTAAATTACAATCTCCAACGGATACCAAAAAATTTACCAAATATTTCACATTTTACTTACATTGCATTTGAGATGGTGCTCAATTGAACCACCACCGTACAAAAACCCAAAGTAGGTTGTAAGAAAATCAATGACACTTTTAAAGTTTAACATTTAGAAAAAAAATAAATAAATAAAATCTCTAGTTTTACCATCGATTGCACGCTACGTGACGATAATAAGTAATATCATGTGTACCATCTAGACCTTGATGAAACTATTATTGTGGGCATAACACAGTTGTCAAAGCATTACTACTCAAATCACTCAACGACTGCCAAGCATTATGTGAAGATAATCTTGAAATTTCATGGTCGTACTATTGTTTCATTTTTATTATTGAATTTGGTTGATCTGAAATTTCATAGAAAAGATCATCTCAATTTCTCATCAGTCCAAATGTTGAAATGGTTCAACTCTTCCACCGACATCTACTTTTATACCCAAAGATAAAAAGTTACCCACATCAAATTGGATTTGGGCTACCTTCAAATGACAGAATAAGCTTTTTTCTTTCTTTTTTTGAGGGAGACTATTATTGGGTTAGAGTTAAATGAAAATTAGAGAGGAGATTATGCTATTTATATTGAAAGAATATAATCATTGGAAAACACGATTGTTAGAAATATATGGTTGTTTAAAAAATATGAACATTGGAAAGAAAAAAAAATCAATAAAGGCTTAAATATGATAGAGAGAGAATGGAAAATTTGTTGTATTTGAAAAGTAGGCAACTCAAATTGAAAAATATAACACCTTGAATCCTTCAAGCCCCAAAAGATCAACCATTTGGGCTTGAGCAACACAAGGTGTTAGAAATAGAATTAGAGGAATGTTCTACCTGTTGGTAGGACATGTCACGAATCTTCTGCGCAGGAGAAACACCTTACAAGCAAGGACACAGCGTATTAGAAATAGGAAGCCCCTTTCCCATTAAGCCCAGCCTTTTGGGGTTGATTGGTTCAATATGTTACAAAAGGTGGGCTTTTAGCTAAACTTTGGGTGAGAGTTGGCCTAACCCATTTGGTATGGACACAAAGATGCAAGTCTCCAATTACAAAACTTCACATTAACATAAAAAGAAGACAACCCAACCAATGTCCTAATAGTTCAAGACTGCTATTAAAATCCTTATATTCTTTTACTACTAGGTTTAGAAATTTAATTCCTTTTCTTTGATTTACAGTTTATTTGACTTTAGAAGATTTCATTAGAAATTTTCTCAATGATATTATGCTGATTTTAGTTAACTACATGCATAAATTCCTATGTTTAAAAAAAAATTATTTAAAGTCTATTATTGTCCTTCAATTTTGTTTTTTACGAGTTCGAGTTTAAGAGGATGGTTTTACTGGATCTGGATCCGTGCAGCTGTATCTTTTAACATGAGAGAGAAAATTTTAAAAAGTAAAATTTTAAAAAGCTAAAAAAAATTGTTAATCCGAAGATTAAGAATAGAAGTTAACTTTTTAATTTTCAATCTCATCATTCAAAAAAGTCAAATTGTAAAATTTTCTTGTTATAGTGTTTGGTTTTTAATATTTTTTTTTTTTGATAATTCAATAATTACATTAGGGATAGAAGTATTTAAATCCTAGAAATTTTTGTTACTAATACTAAATGTACGGTTAGCCTCAAAATTCTTGACCATAAATAGAATCTTTACAAACTGTATAAAGAACTTTGTGGATTCAGTATGTATGCAATTACATCCATTCCTCTTACAATATTGTTTTACTTCTTCACTTTTTAACTTTTTCTAACTTTATTTATTCAATGATTAAGTTTGATTTTTTTTCCCCTCAATCTAGGCCATTAAAAGCAATTACGCATTGTGCAATACGCTAGGTAATCATATCTCAATCCGAACTTTGTAACCATATAAATAGTAAAAAGGACGGTTGTTGTTTCATACATTGCCCAGGTCCTAAATAATGTTCATTAATTAAATGAGCCAAATTGATGAAATTGTTTATAATATTTCATAAAGTTGAGTCCTAATAAACTTGAGAGTAAGTTTAAGAACACAATAAAGTTTCACAATATTTTCATGGTATCTTATGCATAAATCATATGCATAAATTTAGCTAACTCTATGCATAAATTCCTTTTTTTTTTTTTTTTTTTTTGTCTTTCTTACTTAATGCCTTCTATGGCAAGTCTAAGTGTTAACATTTTTTTTTATCCAAATTCTATTATTGTTCTTCAATTTTGTTTCTTACGAGTTGGAGTTTAAGAGGATGGTTTTTTTCCCCCAAATTTGGATCTGTGCAATTGTACCTTTTAATGTGATCAAGAAAAGTTTTAAAAGTAAAACGTTAAAAAGCCACAAAAAAGAAAAAATTTGAATCCAAAGATTAAAACTAAAAGTGATTTTTCTTGTTGTAATGTTTGATTTTTAATAAATTTATAAAAAAAATTTCCTTTCGATAATTCAATAATAAGGGGTAGCTGCACATAGTAGTCATGAGATGGCAATTTTACCCAGCCCTGCCTTTACCCGCCCCTCCCCATTTCACTTTACATGGGTATTAATGAAACATGTTTTATTAAAAAAAATTGTAATAATTGTGTGGCAAATTAAAATGAAATAGAATTTTATGGGGCGAGGTGGGGTCCCAAGGGGCAGAGATGGGGTAAGAAAGTTGTCCCCATCATATAGAGCGAGGCAGAAGGGAAAAAATAAAACCATACTGGGCAGTAGTGAAGATCCCATCATTCGGGCCCGCTCCTCCCCATTTCCATCCCTTACTAGTTAGGGTGGTCCTCTGACTACCTTGACAAACAAAAAAAATTACTTGCAAGAAAAAATTATACACATAATTATATTTAAATTAACATATTTTGTCTATCCTATTAACCACACTAACTTGATAATTTCAAGAATTTGGGTTGAATAAAAATAAGAGTAATGCTAGGAACACAATAAAATCTGACAACAATTTCATAACATTCCAAAATTAGCATACCAACTCACACGTGTTTTTTTTTTTTTTTTTTAATCTCTAATTTAAATTTTTTTTGTATGCTTATATTGGAATTGTTGTGAAATTTTGTTGTGTCTCTAGTTACTCAAAATAATTTTGGTCCCTCAAACATAGTCTTTAACTTGAACAAAAAAAATAAATGTTCAAATAACAATAAAAATGAGCCAAAATAACATTAAAAAAATAGCAAAAAAAAAAAAAAAACAAGATTAGTCCAAACAACAACTACTGAACAAAATATCCAACAAACGCTCATTCAAAAACAAAAATAAAATAAAAATTGCTAATCATTCAGATTTGTAACTCGTTCAACTCATTCTATAAAATTATTTAAATAATTTCTGATTTCATTTTCCTAGGTATCAAAAAAGAGACTTTGGTCGTGAGTTTTCCTTAGTAACGCTAGGAGCTATGCTCTTTAGAGGCTTGGTTCACAATTACAACATGATCATTCACTGCTCTTTCTTACTTTATTTGTTTTTCTTTTCTCCATCATCATTTTAGACTTTTCCTCTCGTTATTACTTTTATCTTAACATTCTCATATCTCACTTAGTTTCTTATCAATCATTTTTTACTTTTTAATTTTGTTTGTAAAAAAATTTGTAACTGTTCTGAATGTTCAATATATGTGTAAAACACTTTTGAATGTTTAGACCCCAAATTACAAAATATCAATTCAAGCTTATTATCAAACAATAAATGTGCGGAACATGAACATCAGCTAAACCAGAATTGATAAACAATCTAAACCATAAATAATCACAAACACAGCAGTAATTTAATTAATGGTAAAGATAAATGGAAGAGAGATGCAAACACAAGGACAACACACGATGTGTTATCGAAGAGGAAACCGAAGTCCTCAGCGTAAAACCTTTCTGCCGCCCTCCAAGCGGTCAATAATCCACTAGAAAATGTATATTAAGTTTTAGACCCCTTAAAACAACAATTGGATTAACCTAGTTAATTAGCCAAGTGATTAACTTAGTCAAATTTGCAATTCTAGGTTAAAACAATCAAACAATCATATCAAGATATAAAGCAGCGGAAATATAAATAACACAATGATATGATGACCCAGGAAACCACACGGTAAAAACCTAGGGAGGATTTAACCTAGCTATCCTCAAGGTAAACCTGAATCCACTATGAAAGAATCGAAGTTCATACAAAGGACTTACAAGCTCCCCGCTTGACTTCCTAATGCTACCAACCAGTAGAACTTACTAACACAACCACGTGCAAGTTTCGAATCCACGGACTCCTTCTTTCTTGGATTCTCCAATCAGCTACAAGCACACACGCTTGTTATTCTTTAAGCTCTAATGGCAGCAACCGAGTTGATCATCAAGATGTTGATACTATCTCTACCTTGAAAACCCTTAGCTTTGTGTAAAGGAAAGCTCCTCTAGATCTCACAAGAAATTTACACAAAACAGAAAAGTATGAGCAACAATACAACAGAAGCAACTCACAAAACGTGACTAGGGTTTTGCCTTATATACTTAGGGCAAAAACATAAAACCCTAAACGTTTAATGAGGTAGGGCTGAGTTGGAAATTCTGCAGAAAACGCAATCTGGCCGACTTTCGATTGATCGAGTCTAACCTTCGATTGATCGAGCCAGGCTGAAATCCACTAATACATCTGCAGCCTCTCGATTCCAACTTTACAATAATTAAACAATTTTGAGCAAGCCTAAACAAGACTAAACATATTTTTTTGATCATGGTTTGCCAACATTACATATTAGAGTTCTAAATACATCAAATCCTAAGTCTTTAGAACCTAACAAACTCCCCCTTTGGCAATCCGTGACAAAACACAAACTAAAAACTCAAAGTTTACAAATAAAAAGTCCTTTACAAAAATAATGCTCATAAAACAAATTCAATCCTAACTACTATCCATCAGTTGCAAGTGTAGACAGCAGTTCAATTGAATCAACCTGTATATTCCTGAAACACTCAACAAACGCATAAACGCATGTGTGACAGAAAAACAGTAAACCAACAGATATGTAAACTAACTCTCCCCCTAAGTTAGATACATCCAAAACAAAGCATTCTTGTAAGTTCGCACAACACAAAATAAAGACATATATTAATGAATAACTCATAAATATAAATCAATAAGCAGTGAACACAATAAACAAGAATCATATCAAGAATCATATATATCAAAAATGTATCTCCCATAACATGAATAGCCCAAAAATGATATCAAAAGAAAGTATACACGGTGAAGCACCTAGATACAATCTAATATCTCCACTAGCTCCGCAAAAACACAAAATAAAACTCCCCCTAACTACAAAAACTCCTTTACAAGTAACAAAACTCTACTCCCCCTTTTTGTGACGGAATGCCAAAGAACAATTACAAGTCATCAAAAGGAGGTTGTGAGGGTGAATGACGGAAATGCGCCAAAGTCGCTCGCATAGCACGTAGCTCATCAAGCATGTCCACCAAAATCTGACCATGAGCCACCTGAACGATCATGACAGTCTTCAAAGTACGACGAATATCGAAGTCATCCGAAGGGGGTAGAGGAACATCAGCAGTAGCAGCATCACCAGCAGGATCAACAATATCCTCACCAGCAGGACCTGTAGAAGAAGATGGAGGAGGTGCGGTACCAGAAGGCTCAGACCTAGGGTGTTTAGAGCCAGCTTTAAGATGAGCGACCCTCTGTCTAAGAAAAGACGCACCTATGAGAGCTATAACATGGACGGGCTCAGAGGAAGGGAAATCATCTAGACCAAGATATAACAAAATCCTATGAACAAAAATAGGATGGACCAAAGCATGAGCAGATGATGAACTCCTATAAACCTCGTTCAAAGAACGAAGAAACAAATGGGGAAAACTGATACGAGCATCAGTAATAAGAGCATACAGAAAGACACACCGCTCGAGAGGAATGGTGTGAAGATGAGAGATAGGCCAAAGAGAATGACATGCTATCCTAAGAAAAAGATAGGTAATCTCAGGAAGCTCAGCAGAAGTGATTTGAGGATCAAAACCTCATTGGATAGAAGACCCAGTGATGTATGACATGACATCATCCAAGAGTGGAGACTCGTCATACGGGTAAACAGGGTGTTGGACTAAAGGTACCCCAAGAGCATCAGCCACTACCGTAGGAGTAATGGTGTACTCTACGCCTCGTATCCAACTCTTAACTAGAGTGTTGGAATCATAGACGCGGATAAAGATGTTTGAAAAGAACTCTCTAATCAAGGTAGCCGGTGGAGGAGGATCAGAAACATCCGACAAAGGTAACCAGCCCCTACGCTCAAAATTTGCCCTAATGGCAGGATCTAACTCATCTAACACCACAGAACGCTCAGCCCAATTTTTTCTCTTAAGGCTCAACTTATCAAAAATCTCTTAGTTTTTCTCACTCGGAAATTTCTCACGGTCAAAAGAAGGTGGGGGAGGAGAAGGTGAGGGAACATTCCTACAAGCTCTAGTCTTCCTAGGCATGATGCTAAGGAAAGGACAGAGACACACAGAAAAACCAAAAAAAGAACAAAACAAAATCAAAAACAAAGGGCAGACTGCAAGTTAGCACAAAAAATAAAAATTTATATGATGCATGAACAATTAAAATGTCATGATGCATGTTCTAATGCAGTAAAAATTAAGTTCAATTAAAGTTTAGATTAACAAGATTGGCTTGAGCATAGGGTTTCTAACAAAAACCCCAAAATTGAAAAACCACTTGTTGAAATTTTTTAAACAAATTGATGAATTGAGCATCACATAACACAACTCACAGATTATAATGCTTGATTACATCAAAACAACAAGCCAATTTCATCAATTTCACTCTAATTGAACAAAAACCCCAAATTGGATTCAATACAAGCCCTAGAATTTTTAATTTTTCACAAAACCTCAAATTGATCAAATTAAACAGCATAGATCATGATTATATCAAGTCCCCACAAAAACCCATTGATCAATTACATAAAATAAGGCTTGAATAAAAAAAAAAATCCCAAAAAGAAAAAGTCTGAAAATTTTAATGAATAATGCATGAAAAATGCATGAAATCATGAAAATAAACTCAAAAGGAAGGGCAAAATAGTCTTACCAGCCTTAGAAGACAAAAACCTTGCAAAAGATTCGGAGAAAAACGACAAAAACTGAATCATTTGGCCTTGCCTAGTCGGAGAGAGAGAGAAAAAGGTTTTGAAACTATTTGAAAAGTGTTTTGAACAAGTCAAAGTCTGAGTTTTAAAACCTGATTCGCGATCTTCGATTGATCGAAAATTACATTCGATCGATCGAAGTACCCTGAGACTCATAAAAACATTTAAACTCATTTTCGATCGATCGAAAAACAGAATGGATCAATTAAAATAGGCAGAGGCTCACTAAGTTTTGGAAAAATTAGAGTTTTGAAAAAACAAACACATTTTGGCCACAACACTCCTCAAAGCATTAAAATTTTAAGAACAAAATGCATGAGTATGAGATGAAATGTTTTTTCAAAAAACCAAAATTTAAACCCAATTTCAATCATTCTCCCTTTGAATTCTTCAAACAACAAATATTTTGTGCATAATTCTCAAGATATTTTCAAACTTGGTTGGTCAGACCAAAAACACACACAATAACATGTACGAAGTTTAGCAAAGAGTAACTTGTGTAGTGTGTGCAACTAGCAAAAGCTTGAGATACATGTGAGGTGATATGTGAATAGAAATCAAACACAAAGTTTACAAAATTCATCACATAGAATTTGAAAGAGACTATCACCAAAAGAGTTACATCATATAACTCTCACATCTCCTAGAACAAAAGCTTGCAATCATGTAAGTTTCTTGAATTTTGCCTCATAATATATACACCAATTTTAATTTATTCAAAAACTTATTAAAAAGTCAGGATAATGTACACACCAATTTTAATTATGTGATTTGGCATCAAGCCTAATAGTACATACCAATTTTAAGTATTAAGCAATTAAACTAAAACTACACCTTATGTTCTTTTTGTGCATGTGCTACACTTTTTCGAGCACAAAATCTTACGATATGCACTAAGGTGTTCATGATTGGCTAGTGAGCAGTGATGAGATGGTTATTTATGCCTTTCTCAAAATGATCAAGTCCGACAGTCAAATAACTTGTGACATCAAGATCAAGACAAAGTGATTAATGACCATAAACATCTTTCCCACACAACATGCACTACAAAGTTTCAACTAGTAAAGTGCAGTAAATAAGCTCATCAAAGCTAAACAAGATACACAAGACATGTTATGTGCAAATAAATTGACCAACCTTGTTTTCAAAAACCAAGAAAAATAATGTCAAACATATTTTTTCTTTTTCTTTTTCTTTTTCTTTTATTAAAAGAAAAAAATAAATAAATCCTAAAATGAAATGCATGAATGTTATGCAATGCAAATCCTAGAAACAAAAACAACACAAACCAAAGAACAATGGTCACAAAAAAGTAGAGCAATGAAGCACAAGGACCATGTCAGAAAGACTCAATTAGATCGAGTCTTTTACATCCAATACCTTTTAGATGCACCACGAGCATTGGAGTTCTTATTCACGTTCGAGTGACTCCCAACTCTAGAATTGGAATAAAGGTTTAACGCCTTTACCAATTCACCAATAAGTGCCATAGGATCTTGTGCTTGAGGCACAGACACTTTTGGTTTATTTGCTCTCTTAGCAACTTGAAACTTGTAACAGTTAGGACGAATGTGTCTAGACTTTCTACAAAAATGACAAACCCAAGCAGGTTTACCATGCATCTTGTCCTTAGATAGGGTAAACTCCTTAGGTCTAGACTCTTTCAGATCAACCCTAATCTTCCTAGGTGGTGAAACTTCTATGGGTTTAACAACCTCACTCACAAGGGGTTTAACAGTTTCACTCACAACCTCACTCACAGAAGGTTCAGAAGAAGATGAAGGAACAAAGTTTGTGAAATGGGGTGTAGATACAGAGATGCTCTCAACAAAACCTAAACCAGATTTGTCAAAATGATACTTTTGAACACTCAACATTTGATCAAGTTTAGAACTAGCAGATCTAGCAATAGTTAAATCAAGTTCCAATTTCTTAACTTTATCAATCAACAGCATATTCTCAGTTTTCACATTGTTCAAAAGATCATTAGCATCAAACAATTTAACAAGCAAATTTTTCTTATCAAGCTCAAGAGATTCAATTTTCTTCAGGCCAAGTTCAATATTCATAACATCCTATGCAGCAACTTTGCGAAGTTTATTATAGGCCTCTTGAAAATCTGCATCCTCAGAAAGTTCCCCATCAGAAGAGTTCTCTTCAACAGATATGCTTTCATTGACTATAGCAGTAGCAGTGAAAGCAATGAAGTTTCCATCCTCGTCACATCCAGACTCATCATCAGAAACCTCATTATCACTAAGGGTTACAGCCATAGTCTTGCCCTTAGACCTCAAGAATGTAGGACATTCAGATTTAACATGACCATACCCTTGACAACCAAAACATTGAGAACCCAGAGAATTATTGGAAGATTGACCTACTCTTTCTCTAGGTTTTTCAGTGTTGCTAACTTTAATGGGATCATTCTTCCTAAAATTTCTAGGTTCAGCAGTGTTTGTATTTCTTGCCTTTCTGTTATTATTCCTTAGAAAGTTCCTAAAGTTCTTGGCAAGGTAAGCAATCTCTGTAGCAGAGACCTCATCATCAAATCTACCAACCTCAACATTATTAACAAACTTAAGAGCCATTGACTTGGATTTGTTAGTTTTGGGTAGGTCTAGCTCATAGGACTGAAGAGATCCTACAAACTCATCAACAGGGATGAAGTTCACATCCTTACTCTCAGTAATGGCAGTCACTTTGGGTTTAAAATCTTCAGTCAAAGATCTAAGAATCTTCCTAACAATTTTAGCTTGATCATAGATTTCACCCAAGTTATAAGCAGAATTAACAATGCCATTAAGTTTGGCATAAAATTCATCAAAGGATTCATCATTAAACATCCTAATGCTCTCAAACCTAGAAGTTAATTGCTGCAACTTATTTATTTTGACAGCCTTTGTGCCTTCATGCACAGTCTGGAGGATTTTCCAAGCAGTGTGAGCAACCTCAACATTAGAGATTCTCTTAAATTTCACCATAAAAATAGCGTTAAAGATGGCATTCATAACTTTGCTATTAAACCCAGCTGCTTCTTCTTGAGAAGTTTGCCACTCACTCATAAGAGTAGTGGGCTTCTCCCATCCGTACTCAACGGAATTCCAAACTCTCTCATCAATGGATTTTAGGAATGCTTTCATTCTTACTTTCCAATAAGTATAGTTATTCCTATCAAAGTGAGGAGGAACAACAAAAGAGTGTCCATGTTCCATGACAACAGGGGTCAAGGATCAACTCAGAGATTAAAAGATCTACAACAAAAAGAGCTACCCGCTCTGATACCACTTGTTAAATTTTTAGACCCATTAAAACAATAATTGGATTAACCTAGTTAATTAGCCAAGTGATTAACTTAGTCAAATTATGCAATTCTAGGTTAAAACAATCAAACAATCATATCAAGATATAAAACAGCGGAAATATAAATAACATAATGATATGATGACCCAAGAAACCACACGGTAAAAACCTGGGGAGGATTTAACCTAACTATCTTCAAGGTAAACCTGAATCCACTATGAAAGAATCGAAGTTCATACAAAAGAACTTACAAACTCCCCGCTTGAATTCCTAATGCTACCAACCAGTAAAACTTACTGACACAACCACGTGCAAGCTCCAAATCCACAGACTCCTTCTTTCTTGGATTCTCCAATCAGCTACAAGCACCCACGCTTGTTATTCTTTAAACTCCAATGGCTGCAACCGAGTTGATCATCAAGATGTTGATACTATCTCTACCTTGAAAACCCTAAGTTTTGTGTAAAGGAAAACTTCTCTAGATCTTATAAGAGATTTACACAAAACAGAAAAGTATGAGTAACAATACAACAGGAGCAACTCACAAAACGTGGCTAGGGTTTTGCCTTATATACCTAGGGCAAAAACATAAAACCCTAAACGTTTAATGAGGTAGGGCTGAGTTGGAAATTCTGCAAAAAACGCAATCTGGCTGACTTTCGATCTATCGAGTCTAACCTTCGATCGATCGAGCCAGGCTGAAATGCACTAATACATCTGCAACCTCTCGATTCCAACTTTACAATAATTAAACAACTTTGAGCAAGCCTAAACAAGACTAAACATATTGTTTTGATCATGGTTTGCCAACATTACATATTAGAGTTCTAAATACATCAAATTCTAAGTCTTTAAAACCTAACAATGTAGTTGGGATACATGAACAGTAATAGACCCTCCAAGCCTAATCTACCCAGTATACCTAAGCCCTCCAAGCTTCTTGCTCTAACAAGGTTGCGCCGAACATTTTTCTTTTCTAGCTTACCGGATTCCGCTATAAACCATAGCATCAACCAATGTGAATTGGTCCCTTCATAACTGCTTCCCAAAACACCAAATAAACCTTCTCACTAATATGGGTATGGTGAGAAAATGATTTGGTTAAGAACCTCTCAAGGATTTATCAATAGAGACAGTGAAAGTAGAGGAATTTGAAGAGTCTCTTAGGTGAAGATTGTGAATGAATCAATCTTGTTTTTCTCTAGGGTTTCTCTCTCAAAATTCTCTCTAGAAATTCTCTACATTTCATGGGTATAAGGGTCTATATATAGTGGTGTGTGTTTGGAATGCGAAGAGTCAGTTTTTCCCAAACAGGGTGGTCTGGCGGCTTGGCCTCGCGACTGGTCTGAGTCGCGAGTCCCAGCGGCGAGTTAATGGCCTGGCTAGCCTGAGACTTTTGTCCTGTAGTGCGACAGCTGGCGTGACCCTTCAGCTCCCCTGCATGCTTCACCCGTGTGCTGCAGTTGGCAGTTTGCCAGTCGCGAGTCAGTCGTGAGTCCTAACCGCAAGTCTCTGCATCCTTACACAAACTTGAACATTTCTTCACACTCTCTCACACACTACCCTTACATGAATCCCACCTAAATACAGGGTTACTAATTGCTAAAATACAAGCAAATTGGCACGGAATAAAACCAACAAGATGGTTGATTAAATTCAACCTTAAACGTTCATATATATATATATATATATATATATATATATATTGTGATATTGATATATTTAAATTATATTTTTATTATATTTTATATAATTTAAGGTTTTTAATGCCTACGTAAAAAAAAAATTTCATTTTGTATAAACTGAAGATGCACTATGTATTCTAAGAGCATTAGCATTGGAAAATGCTAATGCCAAATCTAAGGACAATTTAGCATTTTAAGCCTTAAAATGCTTTGCATCAGAGAATGGTAAACCCAACTATTGCAAATTTTTTTGCAATAGTGCTACAATACAATTTTAAAGTTAGAATTGTACTGTAGCAATATTCTAAAAAAAATAATAATATTTTATTCATTTTTCCCCCGAAATTTCTCTCTCCTCTATCTCATTATTTCATTTCTCTTCTCTCTCTTCCTTCTC
Source organism: Quercus ilex subsp. ballota (assembly GCA_032727855.1). Lineage (NCBI taxonomy): Eukaryota > Viridiplantae > Streptophyta > Magnoliopsida > Fagales > Fagaceae > Quercus > Quercus ilex. The sequence goes on along the minus strand of CM064914.1, from coordinate 8,564,280 downwards.
TGTTTCACTATCTACTCTCTCCTCTCTTCAAACCCAAACACCTTGCTCTCTCCTTTATCTCATTATTTCAGTTCTGTGGTTGCTTTTTTTTTTTTGGCATGGGTGACAGCGTGGGTCACTGTGGTGGTGGTTGTTTTTGGCGTGGGTCACTGTGGTGGTTGTGGTTTTCTTTTTTTTTTTTGCTGTGACCGGTGCCTAAAAGGGTTGTGAGTTGTGGTTGGGTCCAGTGTTTGGGTCATGGTTGGGTCCGGTGTTTGGGTCGTGGTTGGGTTGTGGCTAAAGTGGGTTGTTGGTCGTCGGAGATCGCTAGTGTTTGGGTCCGGCGAGGTTGGGTTCAGTGTTTCACACGGCCTCTCTATCATCTCTCATCGTAGATCAACGAGTTGGGTTTGAATTGGTGGGCTGGGATTGGTTGATGGCGAGCTCCGATGGTGGCTTCAGCGATGATTTGTTTTATATGGGTTTGCTCTGGTGGCTCCGGTAATGATTTTTTTTGAATGGGTTTGAATGGGTTTGCTCCGGTGATGATTTTTTTGATCGATGTGTGTGTGGCTCTATGTGTGTGGTGATGGGATGCTCTGTGTGTGGGTTTGAATGGGTCTGCTGAATGGAAAATTGCGTTAGAGAGACTCAAAGAATTTCCTGAAGAAGCAATTCTCCGCGTACTTGAAATAAGTTTTAATGGACTCCAAAAATCACAAAAGGAAATATTCTTGCATATTGCATGTTTTTTTAATCATCAAGATAAAGATAAGATAGTAGAAATACTTGATATTCTTAAACTTTACCTTGGTATTGGATTGAAGGAACCCATTGATAATTCTCTCTTGAAAATTATGGATGCTCAAAATTTGACAATTTGCCAGAGAACCTAGGGAATGTCAAAGGTCTAGAGAAGATTGATTTGAGTGGAACAGTTATAAAAGAGCTGCCTTCATCTATTGAGCATTTGACTTACCTTACTATGCTGACTCTAAAAGATTGCAAAAATCTCATGCGTCTTCCTAACAATATTTTTTGTTTGAAGTTGCTTAAATTTCTTGATCTTTCTGGACGCTCAAAATTTGACAACTTGGGAGAGAACCTAGGCAATGCAAAAGGTTTGGAGTTGCTTAATTTGAGTGGAACAGCCGTAAAAGAGGTTCCTTCCTCTATTTTTCTTCTTGAAAATCTCAAAGAACTAAATATTCATGGATGTAATAAAAGGGCATTATCTTTATTTTATTCCATGCCATCAGATTATGTTCCTGTGGGCCAATTATTGTCTTCCTTATCAGGTTTGCATTCTTTAAGATATTTGGATCTTAGTGACTCAGATCTTTCATCAATTCCCAATGAAATTGGTTGCTTGTCCTCTTTGGAACACTTAAATTTAAGTGGAAATAATTTTGTTTCCCTTCCTAAAAGCATCTCTCAACTCTCAAACCTTCGAAGACTCCATTTGGAGGGTTGCGAGAGGCTACAATCATTGCAAAATGTTCCGTCAACTACTCATGTTGTAATTGCAAACAATTGTATCTCATTGGAGAGATTGCCAAAACTACAAAATTATTCTATTAAAACTATAAGCGTACCTCATTTGGAGGTTTGCGAGAGGCTTCACTCCCATTTGTGTTTCCAGTGTGTCAACTGCTTCAAATTGGTTGACAATATTCAGATCGATGACATTCTTCAGTTCTCTCTCTCTCTCTCTCTCTCTCTCTCTCTCAGTTCCTAACATTTATGCTTTATATATTTCAGGGACAAAGTGGTAGACTACAAGACATCTTAGACATTATTATTCCTAGAGGTGAAATTTTGAAATGGTTTAGCCTTGAACGTAGGAGTGATAACATAAAGGTCCCTTCTTTTGGATGTAATGATCCTATGGGAATTGCGTTGTGCCTTGTTTTTGAACGCAACAGGTTGCGTCAATACTCTAGAGATTGTCACCTTTCATGTCTTTTTGTAGTCAATGGAATTACAATGGAATATGTACACTCTGATTTTTCGACAAACTATGGTGAAGTTAAATTACCTCACCTTTGGCTGCTCTATTTGTCCTCTTGCTTTTTCGGCTCCTATTGGAAAGAAATACTTAGTGAAACTGATGCAAGCGGATGCTGGAAACTTGAGATTAAAGTAATTTTTGGGTCCTTGGTGGTGGAGAAGAAAATGGGGTTCCGTTTGGCATATGAGCAAGACAAAGAAGGTCCCAATCAAACCATGGCACAATGCAGCAACAGCAGCATACCCTATGAGGATCTGGGTGTTCTTCATGATGATTTTGACGACTCAGCCTCAGAAGGTAGTGATTCAGAATGTACTGATTTAGGCTCAGAAGGCAATGAGTCAACCTTAGAGGGTAGTGATTCAACCCCAAAAGGTTGTAGAAATAAGCGAAGCCGCAATGAGGATGATGGAGCTGGACCTAGCGGAGAAGGTTACTTTGATGAGGAACCACATACAAAGAATTGGAGGATTTATGACTTACTTTGAAGAATCTAGTAAAAAGGGAATTTCTACCACTTCTTTGCCGGTAAGTCATCATCTTTCTTTTTGCTATTATAATTTACAACCCTTGTTGTTCTCTTTTGATTTGGGAGGGGAATCCAATGGAAGTGTGGGTATTGATTGTCAGGTTTAAATTGGCATGATAACAAATTTAATTTGTCATAGGTATAAAACTATAGAATTTTTCCTTTTGGATTTCCCTTACTAGCATTTAAAGAAAAAAAATCATAGTATTGTGCTAGCTGTACCTTAGAATTACCTTTTGGCACTCAGATAGCCAATTTTTATTTTTTTTAATCAAGTTGGAATAATACAAATTTTTCTTGTTGTCTTGTTGGGGAATTTTTATATAATGGAAGGAGGGAATCAAACATCCAAGAAGCTTGAAGCCTATTGCAGCGGTAAGAGGGATAGTTAGCAGAGCCACGTTGAAGAATTAGCCAAGTAAGGTACCTTCTCTCACATCCACCTGGGCTCTTGCTAAAGTGGTCAAGGTCTCAAAATGGTAAGCTATTTAAATTAACTGTCAAATGGCTTTTTTTTTTTCTAGGTAATTGTTATTGCGGGGGCTCGAACCCCAAGCTAGCAGTTTCATGGTAAACTAGGTACCACTTGGGCCACAAGGCCCGGTGGTATTGTCAAATGGCTCTTATTATTGATTGAATCATGTTTTTTATTTTGTCCTGCAAATGTAATTCTCTGTTGAATGTTTAGTGTACAAATACGATACACACTAACAACTCATGACAATTAAAATAACTATCAGCAGCACAGGTTTTAAATTGTTAGTTTCAGACTGTTATTCACATATATACCCCTTTCATTGGAACACAATGCCAGTTCTTCCTTCGTTTCATTTACCATTTTTTTCTCCCTCTCTTCCTGAAAGACATTATAGTTGCGTTTGGGATTTGAAAAAAAGTTAGCTTATTTTACTTTTTAGCTTATTTTTGCACTTAAAGTGGGTCTCATTGCTCCAAAAGTCAGTTTTTAGCTTTTTTTTACATACTTTCAGCAAAAAAATTTCAGTTTCAGTAAAATATGCGGTTCCCAAATTGATATATCCACATGGGACAGTTTCTTTTTTCTCGCTCTCAGCCCCAGTTTGCGTTAGATATCTTTAATTAGTTAGGTCAATTGTGTTGGCTGTTGTATTTTACGGGAGAAAGCATGATTAAATGTGCCACAAAACCAAATAAGTAATATTTCTTCAAATGAGACAATTCCAAAAAAAAAAAAAAAATGCCAAACGGTCCCCTCTAATTTTATGCAGCCCCTATAGAGTTTCATAAGATACAACACAAAACTTTTCCCATCTATAAAATCCAAGTTAAACTCAGGATCTCTAAACTAATCTATTAGGAGCCACCCAACATTAAAATTTAATTTCTTAGAAATTTAAAGACAATTGTTTAAATTCACAGGTGTCTTTAAGTTTCAAGAATAAAAGAATCCTACAAACTGAATAAGATGCATACTATGGAACACCAACATCAAATCAAAAACTCATCAGACATCTATTTGTTATACACTTAACTCTTAAGCTCCTATAACTAACCATAATACAATCTGTCTTAATATTGGCTTCAAAAATCATAACTAGTACAAGAAAGCTCTATAATTCTTATGGATGCCTTATGTGGTTGTACGCTAAATTGTTGGATTTTCTTTTATTAATATAAGTTAATTCCATTTGAAAAGGAATATGAATACCAGTAAATCCCATATTTACTATGGCACAGTGCAGCAGCAACAACACGGTCTATGAGGATCTAGGTGTAATCCATCATGATATTGACAATTCAGCTGCAGTAGGTAGCAGAAATAAGCCAAGCCATTATGAGGATGATGGGGTTGGACCTAGTGGAGAAGGCTACTTTAATTAGGGGACCAGATCCAAAGATTTGGAGGATGTATGGCTGATTCTTTAGGGAAGTTTTGGACTTCTTTTCCTGTAAGTCATCATCTTTCTTCTTCCTATTACAAATGAAATGAAAGTGTGGGTTTTGATTGTCAGGTTTATTTTGGCATGGTAAAAAAATTTAATTTTTAATAGGTATAAAATAATAGGGTTTTTCTTTTTGGATTTTTCCTTTTTCTTTTTTTCCTCAGACATATTCTAGCATTCAAGGAAAAAAAATTCAAAGTATTGTGCTAGTTGAGTAGTTGTACCTTAACATTACCTTTTGGCACTCACATCCCAATCACCACAAACTCAAAAATTAAAATCATTCTGCATCACTTTTTTTATTTATTAGTTTTTTCATCAGGTTTGAATGGTTCAAATTTTTCTTGAAGCCTATAGTGGCGGTAAGAGGAATAATTACCAGAGTGACGTTGAAGAATTAGCCAAGGAGGGTCCCTCCTCTCACACCCACCTGGGCTCTCGTTAAAGCAGTCAAGAATTAGCCTAGGAGGGTTCATTTTTGCTGTATGTGTGTGGCTATGTTCAATTGTTTTATAGAGTTCAAGCACTGGCATCAGTGTAGAGAAATTAAAGATTCTCTTCTCCCGTGCTATTGTGCCATTTTGTAATCTCCTATTTTCTTAGTGAAATTTTTTGTTAGACTCTGTCCGTGGATTTAAGCCTAAGGCTGAACCATATAAATCTTTGTGTTTCATGTGTGATTGTCTTTTCTATTTCTTCTATTTCTATTTCACAAAACCTACTATTGTTTTGTTACACACAACAAATAAGTATAAAAGCTTCCACTAACTCAACAGTTTGTGATAAGAGTAATGTCTGCTTATGAAATAGAGTTGCACTATTGTAACAATTGAGTGCCCTGTTGGGCTTGTAAGTTTTGGTTGCAAATGTAGCTGTTTGTACTTTAGTAGCAGACAGGGGGGTTGTTTTAAGTGTTTTTGCTGGACTGTTGGTTGTGTCCAGCTTTGTTTGAAGTTTTTTATACTAGTGTTTTGATCAATAAAAATTAATTATTCATTAAATAATTATCGAGTTTTGTTGTATTAATATAATTCTGTTCAGCTGTTGGTCAATTCATGCGTATCTCAGCTAGTGACAAAATACAAGACAACCTTGATAGAGCAATGAGTAACTTGAAGTTGTGACAGCAGCAAAATCAAGCCACCTTCTCCCTACATCTGCATACCACTTGATAGAGCAATGAGTAACTTGATCATCCTAGAGTGATCCAATATATTCATAAAACCAGCCATCTAAACCACCTTCCTAACAAGTTCTATTGGTGCATTTCACACAGCCTCATCAAATCCTCGACTGTGCTCTCAGCATATTTCCATTCCTCTTCCTCCTCTACTCTCCTTTCTTCTTTCTCTAATGCCTTTCTAGCTAGAAACGGACTCAAATATTGTCAGGTTCCAATTCTAAAAGCCTTTGTGCTTTATGTTCCCCAAGTTTTATGTCCCCATGAACTTTGCAAGCCGCAAGAATAGCACCTGAAATCCTACCATCAGGAAAAATTAAAATTGCCATTTTCACTATAATGGCTAAGGACTCTTTAAGCTTTCCGTATTGAACCAAAAGATCAACCGTGCAAGTGTAATGATCCAAATCAGGTTGAATAGCAAGTATCCATTTCATGGAATTATAAAGTTCACATGTTGGTGTGGGTGATGTTTCAAACACTTAGCCTTTTGCTTTGTGTCCCACATTGATTAGAAGTGAGCCATATTCAGTGTTTATAAGTCATGGGTTACCTTAAGTGATTTCTTAAAATAGTGGGCCTAGTGTTGAACTTGGGCTTATGCATATCACACACGCACGACCGTTCTGGCCTGTTATGTGCGAGTAAAAGCCATAATTTTTGCCCTGGGCTTTAATTTTTCTTGTCTCTTTTCCAGCCCGTTGGGCATTTATTGTGTGCCCAATGACTCTTTATTTTGGCCCATTGGAGTACCTAGTTACCATTGGGTTGACCCATTGGGTTCAGCTTATTTACTAAGCTAACCTTTCTCTCTTTAGCACATATCCCTCTCATCTCCTAGACCTGCTCTCTCCTTCTCTGCTCCTCTATCATTTTTTGAGAAGTGTTACGTTCACAATATTTTCACAACAAATCACATGTGATAAATTCTTATTGGTTTTAACAACCAATAACAACCTACCACTTAGGATTTGGTGTGAAAATGTTGTAGATATAATATTTCTCTTCTTTTTCTCCCACGAATTTCTGCTTTTGTTTTTGGGTTTAAGGAAAGGCAAATATAAGGTTGCTCTTGATTCTTCATGATTGGAAGTGCATCTATCTCAATATTGTTGCTATAGTTTAATCTTAGGGGTTGTTCAGCCAAGAGGGCCATTAGCACCAAGTTTTACTGAATTAAACCTTTAAGGACAACATCATTGCGTGATTCTACAACTTTGTGAAATCTTTCTAACTTTCTCTTTTAATTTCTATTATTGATAATTTTTAAGGTTTACATTGTTAAATCAAACTTGTTTTTTCTTAGCTATTTTTCAACATTTCGCACCCTTCTCTGACAAGAGCAGAGTGGCACGTTTGGTTTTATTCTTTCCTCCAGATTAGACTAAAAGTTCTATAGCTTGGTGAACCAGCCCATGAGTTCCAAAGCCTTCAACCATTGTTGTCCAGGTTATTAAAACACACTCCAGCAGAAGAAATGTTTCCGCGTCTTATGTACAAATTTAAGATAGAGGTTTCCAAGTGTCTAGTTTCTTCCACAGATCTGTAAAACAAGTTTCTTATAAAGTAACCATAGATTGACTTACTCAATTGCAGAGCTCCCAGATAAGTATATACGACAAGCATGCATCTTAAATTCTGGGCTCCAAGTTCAGTATTTGCAGCTTGCATTTGATGGAACAAAAATATGGCATCCTTAATATATCCATTTTGAATGAAACCTGACATCATAGCACCTAAAGTAACATTGTTTTTATTAGGAATTTATCTAAACAAAAAATCAACTTTGCAAAACCCAGTTATAATGACTAAACAATGTATCTATCCACACTGAAAGATCTAGTGTATAATTTGTGCAATATAATGTATTTTTATGCACGAACACTTAATTTTAATTTCATCATATCATGGAAGGAAATATAATACAGATCTGTTTCTTTTTGATTTCGCATCACCTCTTCTTATCCAATATCCAAACAAAGTTGAATAAAATTTTTACCACTTCACATCTCTCATTCTAAACATATTCTTAAAGAAAAATAAATAATAAATAGCCCAAATAATACATTCTGAGAATTCTTTAAAAAAATTATGATAAACTCATGAACATTTAAGCTTGTTGAAGTAAATTAAAAATGGAGACTTATATAGTAATAAATTGAAGGACTAAGCTTCATGGCTTTGTTGATTATGCAAATTAAAACGTATAATACAAATATTGATAAACCCATTGCCCATCAAAGAAACAATGTTAACCTGATGGATGAGATGGCTAGACCTAGCAAACAAGTCTGGTTGCATTCGGTTTCAGTCTCCTTACCCAACTATTTGATAAGTGCATTAACTAAGCCAAGATCACAATTTACTAGGTCGAACCTCATGGATGCAACTTTGAATTTTTTTTAGGACCTTGATGTGCCAACAACTCAACAAGGCTACACTCTTGATAACCTTTTGGAAGAACATAATACTTCACATTCACAAGTTACCATTAAAGGACACTGATACTATAAATTTTTTGTTTTTGGATGAGTGAGATATTATTAATTATTAGAAAGCTCAATACAACTGCAAACACCAAGAAAAACAATCACAGTAGCACAGGAGCAGATATCAAAATAGTACAGCTCCAGACACATGCCAACAAAGAAACAAAACAGAGCAAAACTAATTAGCTAGGCAGAGTACAAATGACTCTTTAAGTAAGATTAGAGTATAGTTACCTCTAGTCTCCACCCTTAGTTTAACCTCTCTCTTTACAGACTTCATAGTGCATAATGCCCTCCTCGCTTATATTTGTATTCCTTTGGTGCCATATATGATACACAGCAGCACCTAGGCCAATGTACACATTACAAGTTGACAACCCTTAGAGATTTTCCCTTCCGCTGATTTTCTTTCTCACCCACAGAAAAAAAAAGGGAAATAATTAAGCAGAAATTCATTAATTCTTTCCAAATTCCTCTAGTGAAAAAGCACTCAAATTACAAGTGGGCTCTACATTCTAAGCTTTTCCTGCAGAGTACGCACTTTAGATTACCAGTGTAACACCAATTTAGCATTCTGTCCAGAGTACTTAATCTGCTTCTTATTAAATGCCAACAGAAAGAATAGATTTGTCCTGGAATAACTTGAGAGTACAGGATGATTTTCCACCATCCTACTGTTGGAAGTTTAGCTATGATGTACACCCTATTTCTGCACTTGAATGGGTAAACAAAGTGTACTTTGGATGGAACAAGTGTTTGATCTAACTTGCTTCCAACGCCAGTTTTTATCTTTCAGAACACTTGAAACCCTTGCATTTGACATGCTGTTCATATATGACTCAAGTACCATACTTCTGAATTAGGACTCCGTCTGGATGTCATCAATTATGCCATAGGACAACGCAACAACCTGATCTCAAATTAAACTTCAGTAATGGCAAGACAGTGCTTCTCAGATTTAGAATTTTCCTCAAGCCCCAAGAGCTATTTTGAGGAATGTTAAACACACCAGAAACTCGTCTATCAAGAATTATATTGAACCCCAGCTACCCAAACAGATCCCATATTTGTCTCATTATGGCTGCTTTGTATCAGTCTTGCACCCCTTTCAAATTTAATCCACATTCCATTTGGCTTGCATAAAATATCCCAGGATATGTTTTATGTTAGCCCTTAGAGCTGAACAATCCTTTCCTTTCCATAGGTAACTACTAAATTTCTGTTCAATAGCCTTGTATATGACCAAAAACACACGTTGATCCTGACACAACATTAAGGTCGTAAATACACTCAAACATATGAATATATGTATACATATATGTATGTATGTACATAGGTAGGGGTAATAAGTAGATGAATTAGCATGACAATGAGCTTTCTACCTCGTCCTTCACTATTATGTTGAAAGATCTTTAGCAACAAGTAAGGTGAAATCTTCATAATATGAATCAGAAGTATTAGGAAACAAAAAAGGAACAAATTATAAGAATCAGATACAGGATATATAAAGCAAATTATTTAGCTTAATTCTTCATGTGGCCAAACTCCCAAAACAAGAATAATGAATGCTTATATATAGTAACACAAGTAGAATTTACTTATCAAAAAAACAAGTAGAATTCCCATTTATAATTTCTTGAAGCAGGAAAGCTGCAACATTGAAAATGATAGTATATATTACATAAATGGTTGCCAAGATGGCCAAATAGCACTAATTTATGAAGTTTTCAGCAAAATAGCACTGTTCACAAACTTTGTAGCATAAAACCACCCTTTTGGAACTTGATTTTGTGAAAATCGAGTTTCACATAGAACTTGATTTCACTGATGTTGAGTTCCATGAGTAAATAGCCACAGCCACGGTAGCACTTGGTGATGTGGCTTTTCTCCAAATAGCACTAATTTATGAAGTTTTCAGCAAAATAGCACTGTTTGCAAACTTTGTAGCATAAAACCACCCTTTTGGAACTTGATTTTGTGAAAATCGAGTTTCACATAGAACCTATGTTGCACGGACACGGACATCGGAATACGGAAATTTTTGAAAAATAAGGACACGACACGGCGGGAACACGGCGGTTAAATAATTAATTATATTTTATATTTAGGCATATTTTTTTAATATTTTTAGACATAAAATACGTTTATGTCTAGAATTTAAATTATGTAAGAACTACAAATAAGTAAACTAACACCCAAAGTAGTACAATAATACACAATATTTAACTTTAATAAATAAATAAAACTATAATAGGACACACAAAAACAAAAATCACTAAATTCATAATAAATATTATAATTTATAAGGCAAAACAAAAGACTGATTAAAGAAATACATTAACTGTGAGAGTGGGATTAAAAAAAAAAAAACGCGTTATAGAGAGAGGAGGTCAGACCATTCAATCAATCACCAAAAACGCATAGAGCCTTATACTGAGTGCACCAAAACGCGTTATACTGAGTACACCCATTACCATTCAGTCACCAAAATTAATATCCCAAAAAAAAAAAAAAAACAGAGAGAGGAGGTCGGACCTGCTGTCCACGCTGAGAGAGAGAGAGAGAGATCGCCGGAAGGGACAGGGCATGGCGTCACTCGACATCTATGGAGCTCGCCGATCGGCCCGATCTAGCTCCAGCGAGGGACAGAGGGCAGCGGCAGAGGTTAGAGGGATGGTGGGTTGAGAACTTGGGAGGTGGGTTTCTTAAAATGACTTCTCAGACTCAAAATCTGTGATTTTCTTTTTTTTTTTTCTTCACTACTGGAGTGTCGGACGCGTCGGAGCTGTGTCGGCGCCGCGTTGGCGAGTGTCAAAAAAAAAAAAAAAAAAAAGAGGACACTCGTCGGACACCGGAATCTGGCGAGTCGCACCCGTTCCGGTGTCCGACACCAACATGACGCCAAAAATGGCGTGCCTGTGCAACCTAGCATAGAACTCAATTCTACTAATGTTGAGTTCCATGAGTAAATAGCCACTGCCACGGTAGCACTTGGTGATGTGGCTTTTCTCAATAAAAAATGCCACATGGAACTCGATATTCAAAAAATTGAGTTATATGCAAAACATTTTTAGTTGAAACTCGATAACACTAGTAACACGTTCTGTGTAAACTTTAAAAAAAAAAAAAAAAGGGGTGGAAATACCAACGGGTTCTATATGATAAACTTTTTTTTAACTTGAAGAAGGAAAGCTACAACATTGAATATGATAGTATATATTACATATATGATTATAAAATCAGACATAATGGAACTTGCAGTTGAAATCAAATTTTAGTGACAAACTTGGATATCTTGTTCAAATCACTTATAAAATCATAAGAGAAATACCATTTACAGTAATAACTAACAATTCATATGAAAAATTAAAATAATTATCAATATCACATAACTTAAAATGTAAGTTTCAGACTGTTTCTGACATCGACACCCCTTTCATTGGGCCACTTTTTTTTTTCCAATATGTCAGTTATTCTTACTTCCTTTCATTTTCCCTTTTTCCTTACTCTCTTCCCGAGGAAGACATTACATGGGCCTATTTCTTAATTCTGGTTTTCCAGGCTCAATTTGGCTTAGATATCTTCAATTAGGTTATTTGTGTTGGCTTGGGGGGGGGGGGGGGGGGGGGGGGGAGTGTCTCCAGGGCAAGCATGACTAAATGCGATATATTTTTCCTAATGAGAAAATTCAAAAAATTCATGTCAACGTTGACTTTAAATTTACTAGTAAGATAATTATTATCTAAGTGCTTCACAAAAAAGAAAAAAAAAAAGCAATATCAAATGGAGAAAAGGAAATGCATTTGAACAAAAGATATGAAAAGCAAGTGTACCTTTGAACATACTCAGCCACCCCATGTTTAGAATGGGTACCACCACCTGGGAACCACCAGAGCTGAATCTTCTCATGCACCCGATTTTGTCAAGTTGTGTATGATTCACATTGCTTGACCACATATAATCCCTGCTGGGTGGCCATCTTATAATATTCTGGCAGTGCAATCAAGCAAAACAAGAGTGTCTCAGGTGGAGGGCAATGCCACTCAAGTTCTCTTCTGCCAACTGCATATTAAGATTAAGCTGAACTCTCATTCAGCCCCCTACTATTTGAACATGTGGACACCAAACCAAAAACCAAGATAATGTCTTAGCATGGATATTAGAATGCACCACTCAATTGATAAAGATAGACAAATACTACCGCACAAATTCCTGTATCATCCTACTTAAGCACATCAATATCTCAAAAACCTCCTCCATTCGCAGAAACAAATCCATGGATCACCCCTTTATCCTCAACACAACTCCACCCTGGCTTCTTCAGATCCTTCCCATACATTACTTTCCTTCTTCAACTTCACCCCATTGTCCAACACTTTCCTTTAGATTACTCAACAGAGTATGATACGCACTATTATCAGGTTCCAATTTCAAAAGCCTGTGTGCCATATATTCCTTGAGTTTTGTCTTCGTGAACTCTACAAGCTGCAAGAAGAGCACTCCAAATCCTACTATCAGGAAAAATCACCATTTTCACTATTATGGTATGGCAAATGCCTCTTTAAGCTTTCATTATTGACCGAAAAGATCCACCATACAAGTGTAATGATCCAAATCAGGTTGAAGACCAAATATCCATTTCATAGAATTATAAACTTAACACCCTTCTATAACAAGACCAGAGTGGCCACAAGCAGACACTGAGCTTAAGAAGGTGATACAGTTTGGTATTATTCTCTCCTCCAGCATTATACCAAAAAGTTCTAGGGCTTCAAGACCAAGCCCATGGCTTCCAAAGCCTTCAATGATTGTTGTCCAGGTTACTATATCTTTGACCAATATATTATCAAAACACATTCTAGCAGAAGAAATGTTTCCACATCTTATGCACATGTTTAAGACACAGGTTTCCATGTGTGTTGTTCAGTCCATGGATTTGTAAAACAAGTTTTCTTATAGAGTAGCAATGATTGCCTTACCCAATTGCACTGCTGCCAGATGCGTATACGCATCTGGAATGCTTGTCATAATCTCAGCCCTGGCCTCAAAATTTGCAGCTTGCATTTGATGGAACAAATTTATGGCATCCTTAATATATTCATTTGAATGAATGCCGGCGGCATAGCTCCAAATTTAACAGTGTTTCTCTGGGTTCTTTAAACAATTGAGCTGATATCTCTGTTTCTGCACATTTAGCAGAAAAAGCCAAAAAAGAAGTCAACAAAACATCATTGCTAAAACCAGTTTTAATGGCTAAAGAATGTATCTATTCACTTTAAATAGATCTCTAGACTTCGCAAATGCTGATATAAGTAATGTTAAAAGTCTCAATGCTGAGTGTAGATATACCCTGAATTTCACTAAACCTATTCACTAACTTTTCAACATTCCCCTTCATGGAATAAAAGGAAATCAGAATATTCCACGAAACATCATCCTTTCAGTCAATCTTGCTGAAAAATATTCAAACTTCTTCAACACTACCTGTCCTAGTACACACTTTCAAAATTGAATTTTGTACTGACCCATCTGTTTCTAACCCACTCTTGATTGCATAAACGTGAAGTTGCCTCCCATGAATCAAACTATCACCAGCACAACAAGCCTGCAACATTACCATCAACGTCACTGAATTGGGTTCAGACTTTACCATCATTTCCCGGAACAAATCAAAAGCATTACTAACACTTCCCTCACAAACATACCCCAAAATCATCGACATCCAAGAAACCAAATCTCTCTGTGACATCTCGTCAAACAGCTTTCGTGCAAAACATACACACCCCTCAAATTTTGCATTACAAAGATACACATCAAACCGAAAACCCATTTCCGTTGAGACACAATGGACCATCTATCCATATAAGAAAAAGCTGAATAAAAAAGACCCACATTAATGATCAAATTCCATGCAATAGTATGAGGTTTATTTTTTCTTCTCAAAAAAAAAAGTATGAGGTTTATTTTTTTAACAAGTCTCATTAAATCTCGGTTTAAATCTCTCAGTTCATTTCCTGTTATTATAATTTATAACTACGTAATTATTATTACTTTTGTTTCTTAAAAAAATAACTACGGAATTTTTCTCATAAAAAAAAACTATCAAATTCTAAATTATAAATGAATTATTAAAAATATATATATATATATATTAAATTACCCATGTATGTAGGTTTTCAGTCAAATTAGTATTTAAGAAATAGGGTATTTAAAGGATGCCGTTTCTTAAGAGATTTAGACGGAAAGACCAAGTTGATTCATTTTTATAAAGTGAAAGACTTATTAATTGACAAAAAAGTAAAATTTTTAAGAATTTATTTGAGAATTGAAATTAAGGTCTAGGACTAAATTGAATATTAGCTTTGATTTTTTTTAAAACTAGCTGAAGGCAAGTGTGGTACATGGTTTTTAATGATCAACGTATGTGTTCTTCACTAATATTCTTTCAATGTCTCTATGAAGTTATTCATAAACTATTGGTTGTTCATTGGGAGAGTGTCTCTATGAAGTTATTCATAAACTATTGATTGTTTATTGGGAGAGTGAGAGATGACTAGACTTCGTAAAGAATTTTTTTCTTATTAATTGAAATAGCAATATTGTTTTTTAGTTAGTATTTTATATTTTAATTTTAGGTTTGATGATTTTTTAGATTAAATTTTTTTATAAATAAATTAAGTTGTTTAATTGATAACTAAAATGACATGTTATGATTTTCATTGGACCAGCTAGCTCATGTGAGGTGGCACTTGATGGGCAGCTAGGTATGGTGCATGAATTGAAGTGTCCAAATTGAAACAATATATAAAGTTAGGGGAGCAAATCAAAATTTTAAAAAAAATAGGGAGTAAAATCAAATTATTCTATTTTATAGGTGTAATTAGCATAATTTTCAATTTATTCTATTTAGATTTTAAACCATTTATTTAATTACTTAAAGTTTTTTAGCCTATTTATTTAATATGGCATAGTTGAATTCACATAGCATGATTTAATTAAACCAACTTAGCTCAAGTAATTGGCTTTTGTGGCATTTAAAGGCCACCATATCAACAAAAAGACTTGAATCAAAGGGGGCAAATCAAAATTGCTGCAAACATTAAGGATATAAGAAATTTTATCAAAATTTATTAATTGAGCTAAACTAAAATCCATTTTACATGGCAGATTTTTTTTTTGGGAGTTAAACTTGTACATATCATTTCTTGATTGAAAGTCCTCAATCTAAACAACATTGTCAACTAAATTCCTAACAAATTCTGCTAAACAATGAGAGTCTGTTTGGTAAGTGATTCCAAACAACAGTTTTTAGTGTTTAAAAATACTGAATTTGTCAAACTTACCAATTTTTTCAAAAAACACATTCACATACCAAACACACAATTATACTTTTTCACATTTTTAAATATGTTATTTGAAACATGGTGCAAAACATATTATTTTATTATGAGTACTTTAAACACATGTTTTCATAACACTTTTTAAACCATAGTTTTCACATTATTTTGAACAACAATACTTGAAAGCCGCTACCAAATAAGCCCTGAGCTATTGAATTAGCAGCCCGTGCTACATGAGATAGAGAACTCCATCGCAAACCTTTATATATATATATATATATATATAGAGAGAGAGAGAGAGAGAGAGAGAGAGAGAGAGAGAGAGAGAGAGAGAGGGATAAACTACACAATTTCATTAAAAAAAAAAAAGGATCAATACAGTTCAAGCTAGAGGAGACACCTCCAACCGAAATTGACAATTGAGACAACATTACAATAAAATTTGCTAGATCTAACCCAACTGCCATATTTATCTAATTCCCCAAAACAACTGTCCCTGTGACAAAATGAAAGAATTCCTATAAAGAACAATATCCTTTTGGTATCTCTATTTTTCCAACTTTTGACGACCCAACAAATTTTCCTCCCTTAAAAGTTATCATGGTTTTTGAGTGGAGTTGTGGTGTGCATTTGTGTTAGAACCCTTTTCCCTCTCCCCTATGTGTGTGTGTGTGTGTGTGTGTTTGTTTCTGAAAAAACAAAAAAACAACTTTTCCCTAATCTTCAGATATTACTCTGTCGGGCTAGATCTTTATTGGTAGGGAGGGTACTCCAACTCATCACTTTTATTATATTTGGGATGTTAAAAGCTTCCAAATCTTTGACCACATTGGTTGCCCATTTGAGCTCTCGGCTAAATTTGTTTCTCTTGCAACAATCCTAGCCACATAATAAGTAGATGCGACTGTGTAGCACATGGACGAAGCCAGGACTTGAAATTTGGGGGGGGCGACTTTGCTACTGGCTGCATGTAGAGCTTTGGCTTTTGGCTTTGCTACTTTACTACTAAGGGGTTTTATTTATTTATTTATTTTTGTGTGTTTTTTATGTGTGCCTTGCTTCTAGGTAAGAACAAAATTATTTTATTTAAAAATTTTTGAAGGATTGGGCTATTTGTTTTGGGTAAATTTGGTTGATTAAGCTTAACTATTTTTAGCTTTACTATTGGTAATTTTGTTGTTGTGCTAATTTTTTTGGGCTTGTATATTTTGTTTTAGATTTTAGATCAAGTTTTTTTATGGCCTTTAAAATGAGGAAAATGCTAAAGGTACAAACTTTTTTTTACAAATTACTAATGTAGTAAATAGTTATTGGAAAAAAAGTGATGTAAGTGGTGGGCTTAGATGCGAACCAATAAGAATTTACTAACTCAGTAGCTTGTAAAAATGTTGTAGAAAATTTTGTGGCTATAGCATTACTCGTAAAAGAATTAATGATATTATTAAGGGGGGCAAAGTGTAATTTCATAGAACAAAATTGCTAAAATTATTACCTATATAATAGTAGTATTTAATATATATATATATATATATATGTTTAGGGGGGGCCATTGCCCCCCTTGGTCCAACTATGCCTCCATCCTTGGTGTAGCACTAATTCTTGAAATGTGCCCAAAACATTGCGTCATTTGTCTGATAACAAGTTAGGCGAACACATAAAATTGCCTCAACAAGTTTTTAACAAAGCTTGTAAATTGTGCTTTATTGTTTGTTAAAACATTAGTATTGGTGGATGCATTTTGCTAAAATGCTAAATTTACCATCAAAATATAGCAAAAGTGGTGTTCAATTTCTAAAATGCTAAATTTAGCACTACAAATCACAAAAACCGCTACATTAATTGTGCCATATCTAAAAAAATTGACAACTTACTACAATGAACTGGTTACCATTTCACTGTAGCAAGTTGCTAATTGCTTTTAGTATGAGGTTATTCTCTCTCTCTCTCTCTCTCTCTCTCTCTCTCTCTCTCTCTGTGTGTGGTCCCTCTCTTCATTTCATTAGAACTCTCACTCTCTCATCTCAAAATTCTCACTTTCTTTTTTGTCCTTTTCTTCTCTCTTTGATTGGCTTATGGTGGTTAGGATGGGTTCCGTTTGGGTTGTCAGTTGTTGTGGTAGTGGTGGGTTAATGATCGAGCCGTGGGTTACTATGGATGTGGTGGATCGTTGATAAGCCAATGGTGGTGGGTCACGCCATGGGGTTCTGTGGATGTGGTGGGCCAGTTATTGGCCTGTGGTGGTTGGATCGATGGGTCACACCATAGGCGTGGTGGGTCAGTTTGTGGCGGTTGGGATGGGTTTTGATTAGGTTGTTACAATGGTTGTGGGTTGTTCCGATTGGATGAATATGCATATTTTCATGAAATAAATTCTTACATTTTATGGGTTGTGTGTGTGAAAGTGTGAACCCATTTTTGTTTCACAAGACTTTGAACTATGTAATATATAGGAGTTGTGGACGAGTTTCTATCTTTGGGGATTTGGGTTTGTGTTGCTCAGAAGAGAGTGTTGTTACTATGATTGTGGTTGGTGGACCGACCAAAAGTAATAGGTTGTTTCATATGCTTTTTTTATTTTTGGGGGGGAACAAACTAGTTCTACTATAATTGGAATTCTTACTCTTTGTTTGTTTCAATGTAACTATTTTCAGGAAAATATTTTAACATTTAACAATGTTTGTTTTGCAATAAAATATTTAGCCAAATCAATCTAGGCAAATTTGTGCAAAATTTTTTACACTTGAAAATTCGATAAAATTTTACATTTGCTCTCTCCCTCTCAACCTAATACCTTTCGCACTCTCTCTCCCTCTCATGCTCTTTCTCTCTCTCAACTTTTCTCTCCATAACCTAGCCAGGCAGCCACCATTAATTTCTCTTTCTCTCCCACCACTAGCAAGCTCTAATTGGCACTACCAGCAAGCTCCATGGTCAACCTTGCGTCGCCGCTTAAGCCCTCTTGTCACCACCATGGCCGAGGTCGTCTGATTTGAGTTTTTGGCTTGGTGGGTTTTGGGTTTTCAATATAGGTTTGCGAGTTTTTTTGGCTTTCTTTTGGATGGTTATTAGAGTGGTTTGGTCGGATTTGTGGTTGAAGGCTCATATATTGTGGATTGCTGGTGGCTTAATGGTCAAATTTTTAGGTGGTGGCTGAGAGGTTGTGATTGTGGTGGTTATCTTTTTTCTCTCTTCTAGATCTGATTTTTAGGTGGTTGGTGGTGGTTTAATGGTTTATGCTCATTTGGTGGTGATTTTGGGGTCGTTGGTGGTGGATTTTGCTCATTTTTGGGTGGCTGGTGGTGGCTTGCATTTTTCATGTCATGTGATTTGTAATTCTAAACACTTGAAAATATTTTATAGTAGAATATTTTACTGTAAAATATTTTACATTGAAACAAACGGAGCATTAATGTTGATTTCCATGGAAAAGAATGAGTTTTGATTCAAATGATGAAACCCAATTCGTGTATGGATATGCATATTTTGATTGTTAGTGAAGTTTTGATTAAGAATAGGAGAGATGAAGAATAAATAAAGAATAAAAAATAATACAAAAATATTTAAATGTAGTGCTAAAAAAAATGAACTAATGTTGGATGTGTTATAACATAGTATATTAAAATAGATAAAGTGAAATTTTTTAGATGCTAAAAGCTAAAAGTTTTAGTTCCATCATTTATTTTAGAGAGATTCAACCTATGACATTCATCTTTGATGATAATTATTTATTATCAGATCAAGACACCAGTCGATTTTTTCACTGAATTATAGATCTCTTATTCAATCATGACACTGTACCATAGTAAATGCTCTAAAAGTAGATTTTCAATAGAATAAAAAAAAAATCTCTTATTCGGCCATGACACTATATCATGGTAAATGCTCTAAAAGTAGATTTCCAATAGAATAAAAAAAAAAATATTTTAAATCAAAGAACTTATTATATAGTGAATTCACAAAACAATCCATAAATATTATATATATTTTTAGTAGATAATATTTATTAAATTTTGTTGACGCGGCAATACTTATTAAAATAGGGAATATTTTTAGATACTTTTAAAGCATGAAAAATGGTGTCCTTCCCCCCACCCCTCTCAAAAAAAAAAAAAATGGTGTCCTTCCTTCCATAGGTGATGGACCCTAATATAAACTTTTTTTTTTTTGAGAAATAATATAAACTTAACTAGTAAACACCCACATTAACAGGAGAGAGTGATCACCTTCTCTGAAAAATCAAATCTTATATTAGTCGTACAATGTTTCTCCAAAAAAAAAAAATTAGTCATACAAATGCATCTTATTAAAATGAGAGTTACATAAGCAATGACACCATGAGCTCTGGAAGTTTCTGCTTAATTTCTAACAGGGAGAGGGAGCACAACAATTTCAGTCTTCTAGTCCTCATCTGTCCAAATGTCCGTCTTCTCCTGGCTCCTCTCTCTCATCAGTTCCAAATTTCTGATTCAATTTCATATCTCTCCAATTCAACGCATTTTCAGGTTTGGGATCAAGTCATTTCTTCTCCCCTAATTTACTTTTTAATCTTTCTTCCGTTCTATATTTCTAATAGATTTTTTTTTTTTTTAAACAAGAAATTTGCTTGCAGATTTATTTTTGTTATGGCTTTGATGGGCATGGAAACGGGCTCATCATCTTTCCCAAGTTCTTCTTCATCTTCTACTGCTCAGTGGAAGTACGATGTCTTCCTCAGTTTCAGAGGCGAGGACACCCGCAATAAGTTCATGGGTCATCTATATGAAGGTTTGATACAGAAGGGCATTGCTACCTTTAAAGACGATGAAAAACTTGAGAAGGGAATACCCATTAGACCAGAGCTGTTGGAAGCGATAAAAGAATCCAAATTTGCTATCGTCGTTCTCTCAGAAAACTACGCATCTTCAACTTGGTGCTTAGATGAACTTGCAAAGATCATTCACTGCAAGAAAGAGATGGGAATGACAGTTTTACCTGTTTTTCACTATGTGGACCCATTAAATGTACGAAAACAAATGGGAACTTTTGCACAGGCATTTGTTAAACACGAAGAAAAGGAGAATAAAGAGAGGGTGGAGAAATGGAGTGATGCTTTGAGACAAGTGGGCAACCTCGCCGGATGGCATTTAAGGAATACTAGGTAATAAAACTTGACTTATTTATTTCTTTTAAGAATATTCAGTCAACCAAATTGAACATCATATAGTTTTCAAAATAATAATAATAATAAAATTGAAGATCATATATGTATCATATTTTTTGTGTGATCTCTTGGTGGTTCAAACTCAGCGCATATTGTTACCTTCATTGTAGGTCTGAGATAGAAGACATCAAAGACATCGTAGGAAAAATATCACTTAACTTGAAATATGATGCATTCCCATATATTACCAAGGACCTGGTAGGAATATACTCTCGAATGGTGGAATTGGAGTCGTGTTTAGTTGTAGGGTCAAATGATGTTCGCTTTATAGGGATTTGGGGGATGGGGGGAATGGGTAAGACAACTCTTGCTAGAGTTGTTTATTATATGGTTTCTAAAAAATTTGAAGCTTATAGTTTTATTGAGAATGTTAGGGAAAAATCTGAAAATGATGGATTACTTTTTCTACAACAGAAATTTATTTATGATATTTCGATGGAAACAAATTTGAAAATAAAAGATGAGTGTGATGGAGCTCTCAAGATCATGAATAAGGTATGTCATAAAAGGATTCTTCTTGTTCTTGATGACGTAGATAAACTAAAACAATTAAAAATGTTAGTCGGGGAGCATCATTGGTTTGGTCCTGGCAGTAGAATTATCATAACAACAAGAGATAAGCATATGTTGGAAGCACGTGGAGTAGATGAAATATATGAATTTCAAGGATTGAATTATGAAGATGCTCTTCAACTTTTTTGCTTGAAAGCTTTTAAAAAAGAGCATGTTCCAAATGATTATTTAGAGCTGTCCAAAGATTTTATAAAATATGCTGCTGGTCTTCCTTTAGCTCTTGAGGTTTTGGGTTCCTTCTTGTTTGGAAAAAGTACCACTGAATGGAAAAGTGCGTTAGAGAGGCTCAAAGAATATCCTAATACAGAAATTCTCCATGTGCTTCAAATAAGTTTTGATGGACTCCATTACACAGAGAAGGAAATATTCCTACATATTGCATGCTTCTTTAATCATGATATGAAAGATCATGTAGTAGAAATTCTAGATAGTCTTGGCCTTTACCCTAATGTTGGGTTGAAGGAACTAAGTAACAAATCTCTCTTGAAAATTATGTATAATAATGTGGTGTGGATGCATGATTTACTTGAAGAAATGGGTAAGAACATAGTTTGTCAAGATTACCCTGATGATCCTGGGAAACATAGTAGATTGTGTCATTATAAGGACGTTAACAACATTTTGAAACAAAATAAGGTAAGAGGTTATTTAGAGAATTTGAGCTCATTCTCTACCTTCTTGTTCAAAAAATTTGAAATTTGAATTGTTATACTAATAATATATTTTGCAATTCTCCAATTCCTTCTTGATTCTTAGGGCACAGAAGCAGTTCAAGCCATGTATATTTCATGTATTTATCATTAAGAAAAATTGGCATGTTGGAACCCTGAGGCCCTTACAAAGATGTACAATCTTAAATTTCTTAGAATTCTTGGCTTTCACCATGTCATCGAAAATCTTCCTAATGATTTAAGAGTTCTTGATTGGGAATCGTATCATTCAAAATCTTTGCCATCAAGTTTCCAGCTAGATGAGCTTATTCAACTTCGTTTGCGCTACAGCAAAATTGAACAACTTTGGGTTGAACGAAAGGTAATTGTGTTATTAAGTATCATCACAACTTTGGTTTTAAATTTCTAGAAATGGACGCTAGGAAGCTAATTATTCAATTTTTTTTTTTCTTTCAATAGAATTTTGACAAGTTGAAGTTCATCGACTTGACCAATTCATGGAACCTGATTATAACCCCAGACTTCACTGGAGTCCCAAATCTTGAGAAGTTAATTCTTAAAAATTGTAAACGTTTACGCAAGCTTCACCCATCCATTGGAATTCTTAAAAAACTTATTCTTCTTAATCTACAAAATTGCCTAAGACTAAATTGCCTTCCAAGCATTGGAAATATGGAATGCTTACAGAAGCTTTTTTTGGATTACACTACTATTATGGAACTACCTTCATCAGTTGGAGGCTTGATTGGCCTAACTTCATTGACTCTAAGTAATTGCAAAAATCTTGTGTGTCTTCCTAGCGCCATTTGTAGTTTGACATCTCTTGAATCTCTAGATCTTTCTGGATGCTCAAAATTTGACAACTTGCCTGAGAACCTTGGGAATGTCAAAGGTTTGAAGAAGCTTAATTTGAGTGGAACGGCTATTAAAGAGTTGCCTTCATCAATTGAACGTTTGACAAACCTTACTTCATTGACTCTACTTAAATGCTATAAACTTGTGTGTCTTCCTAACACCAAATGTGGTTTCAAGTTCCATGGTGCTCTTGATCTTTCTAGACACTCAAAATTTAAAAAATTGCCAGAGAACCTATGGATAATCGAAGGTCTAGAGAAACTTGATTTGAGTAGAACAGCTATAGAAGAGCTACCTTCATCAATTGAACGTTTGACAAGCCTTACTTTATTAACTCTCAGAGGTTGTAAAAATCATGTGTGTCTTCCTAGCACTATTTGTAGTTTGAAATTGCTTGAATCTCTAGATCTTTCTGGATGCTCAAAATTTGACAACTTGCCAGAGAACCTAGGGAATGTTGAAGCTTTGAAAAAACTTGATTTGAGTGGAACAGCTATTAAAGGGTTGCCTTCATCAATTGAACGTTTGACATGTCTTACTTCATTGACTCTACTTTATTGCTATAAACTTACGTGTCTTCCTAACACTACTTGTGGTTTTAAGTTTCGTGGTGCTCTTGATCTTTCTACATGCTCGAGATTTAAAAAATTGCCAGAGAACCCATGGATAATTGAAGGTCTAAAAATGCTTGATTTGAGTAAAACAGTTATAGAAGAGCTGCCTTCATCAATTAAACATTTGACTAGCCTTACTTCATTGACTCTAAGATATTGCATGAATCTTGTGCGCCTTCCTAGCACCATTTGTAGTTTGAGGTTGCTCAATTCTCTTGATCTTTTTGGATGCTTAAAATTTGACAACTTGCCAGAGAACATAGGAAATATAAAAGGTTTGGAGGTGCTTAATTTGTGTTGGACAGCCATAAAAGAGGTTCCTTCTTCCATTGTTCTCCTTAAAAATCTCAAACAGCTAAATATCCATGGTTGGAAGTTATCTGATTTTTATTCCCAGCCAGCAAGTCTTGAGTCCATGACCCCATTACAGACTTCATCTATTTTCTTGCCAACAAGTCCTCCTAGGAAAACATTATTGCCTTCATTTTTATATTTTTCCCTGCCAACCAGTCCTGTTCCGATGGGCTTATTATTGCCTACCTTATCGGGTCTGCAATCTTTAACATATTTGTATCTTAGAGACTGCGATCTTTCGTCAATCCCCAATGACATTGGCTGCTTGTCATCTTTAGAATGCTTAAATTTAAGTGGAAATAATTTTGTTTCCCTTCCTAAAAGCATGTCTCAACTCTCTAATCTTCAAATACTCTGTTTGGAGGGTTGCAAGAGGCTTCAATCTTTGGAAAATGTTCCGTCAACTATTGATTCTGTAATTGCAAACGATTGTATCTCATTGGAGAGATTGCCAGAACTGCAATTTTATCCTCTAAGGTCAAATCACTCCCATTTGAATTTCCAGTGTCTTAACTGCTTCAAATTGGTTGACTATATTCAAAGCGGTGGTAACATGTTTCAGGTCTCTCTCTCTCCCTCTTTTCTCTCTCTCTCTCTCTCTCTCTCTCTCTCTAAGTTCTATACGTTATGTTTGTATATTTCAGGGACTAAGTGGTAGACTACCGGACTTGTTAGAAATTATTATTCCTGGAAGAGAAATTCCAAAATGGTTTTACCATGAATGTATGGGTCATGAATTGAACATACAAGTGCCTTCTAGTGAGAGTGATGATGTGATGGAAATTGCATTGTGTGCTGCTTTTGTACCCAAGAAGAGGCTTCCCCACTTTTCAATATGTCAACTTTCATGTTCATTAAATGGGGTTCAAATGAAACATCGAGTGTACTCTGGTTTTAGGACAAACTATGGAATAATTGAATCACATCACCTTTGGCTGCTCTATTATTCCAATTACACTCTAAATGATGGAAGAATATCTAGTGAAATTGATGCGAATGGATTTTGTCAACTTAAGATTAAAATAGATAGCCAGAGCTTTGAGGTGAAGAAAATTGGGGTCCGTTTGGTATACCGGCAAGACATTGAAGATTCCTATCAAACTAAGGCACTGTGCATCAACAACAGCAGTATGCTTCCATGAGGACCTGGGTGTTCTCCATCATGATCTTGACCATTCAGCCTCAGAAAGTATCAGAAATCAGCGAAGCAATGATGAGGATGTCGGGCCTGGACTTCCCTTAGTGGAGAACGCTACAATATTGAGGAACCACAGACAAAGAGGATCAAAGACTCGAGGGATTAATGGCTGATTTTGTAGCATCTAGTGAAAATGACGTGGAAGGCTAAATGTTTTCTGTTCATTATCTGTAACTGTAAGTCACCATTTTTCTTCCTACAATTACTAGTCCAGTTCTTTTCTTATTTTCTCCTCTAGACATACTAACTTGTTTTTTCTTTTCTTTTTTCCCTTAATATCATTCCGTATCACCTTCTTCTTCTTCTTCTTCTTCAATTTTTTTTTTTTTTTTTTTTTTTTTTTTAAATATTATCAGGTGGGCATAACATAGATTTTTCTTGTTGTCTTGTTGGTGGACTTTTATTTATTTAATTAATGGAAGGACAGGATCGAATGTCCAAGAAGCTTGAAGCTGTAGTTAAGGGATAGTTACGAGAGTGATATTGAAGTATCAGCCAAGTAGCTATGGTCCTCTCACACCCACCTTAGGCTCCTGCGAAAGTGGTCAAGGACCCAGAAGGGTCGAGCATTTAAATTGACTATCAATTGGCACTTTTTATTGATTAAATCTTTTTGTTTTTGGTGTCCTGCAAATTTAATGTTCTGTTATACTTCTAATGATATACAGGTACAAATACTTCCCATCAATCTCTTTCCTTAATGCAAAGTTACCATCCAATGCCTCTATGCTTGGAGAAGTATAATGGAAGCTAGAAAGGTTGCTCAATTGAGCTACAATTGCAAGATAGGGAAGGAAGACAGGTTAACATCCAGAGAGATAGGTGGCTGCCAACACTAAGCACAGTCAAGGTGGTTTCACCAAGACATCCTCCATCTGCAGCAAACTATGTGTGTGACTTGCTGGATGATAATACAGAGACTTGTTGAAAGGATGTTCTGGACAGGTTGCTTATGCCAAAAGAGCTGCTGTCATTTAAAGCATTCCATGAAATTCTCAACATTCTGATGGCAGTATCTTTTGGGTGGTGCAGAAACTGGAGATTTTTCAGTTTGGAGTGCATATGATTTGTTGAACCAGGAGGCAATGTCAGGTTTTGGAGAGGCTTTAAACAATCACAGGAGCAAGCAGAAATCAAAATAGTACTGCTCCAGAAAACACACAACAACAAATGGCTTATGTCTAGTCTCTGCCCTTAATTTAAGCTGTCTCTCTATGGACTGCATAATACCCTCAGTTCTTATCCCTTGGCAATGGAGAATATAGCGTTCCTATGGTGCCATATATGGTACACTGCAGCACCTGAGGCCAACTTACATACTACAGCCCAGATTTTCCCTTCCACTGATTTTCTCCCCACACAAATTCTTGGGAATTAATTAAGCGGCACTTCATTAAATATTTCCAAAACCAGACAGATTTTCAAATTTTCCAGATATTATGAAAAAACTCACTGCAAACTAGTTGTTAAATGATAATGCTAATAGTTGCTTCTAGATTTCCATTTCCCATTCAAGAAATGCAATACAAATAAATATATTTAGGAGGCCGGGTAGCGTTCTCATGCCAATCGACATATAAATTGAAAAGTGAACCATCTCAAGCTCTACTGGGGTATGGTAGCTGACTAGCTGTTTATGGTTAAAGCAGAGATCACTCCACCAATTCCTCTCTCTAATGTAAATTGAATCTGTTTCTCATGCCCATCTTTTGGGAGCAAAGGACAATGTTTGCATATCCCACAACTAACATATAGAACCTGAAGTACCCCTGCAATATAATCCTTATGAACTTCCCCTGCAGTAAAATGCCCGACGTTACCCAGTGTTGACAACTTCTATAAAAGAATTTCAAGTACTTGGGCTCTTTCGGATCCAAATTATTTGCCTCCTCTTTATTAGATTCAGCTAGCCTAAATGAAGCAGAAGGCCTCATATCTAAAGCAAACTGAGAATTTCCTTCTGCTTCTGAAGTGCCAAATAATTCAATCTTGACTGTTTGATTACTTGATAATCTAATTCACATCATCATGAGATTCAGTCTTTTCTATTTAGATTAGGTATGCACCTTGATACTTGTTTGAACTTGCTGAACCAGGTTAACCATAATGCTTTATCAAGATCAAACATCTCAAGAGTATAACTAGCAAAATCTCAAATGAAAAATCTAATCTTAATTAGCTCATTAAATCATCCCATAATGCTTTATCAAGATTAGGAATCTTAGAGTAAGATCAGTAAAATACAAAATGTAAATTTAATTTTAATCAGCTCATTTAATCATCCTCAAAACCATCTCATTTCTCAGAATCATTTTCTGCACACAGTACAGTGTCTCTTCTATATCTTCTCTGAAATCACATTCCTTCTTCAGACACGAGACACCACATTTCTCCAAAACATCTATTATTGATAATGCCCACATTTTCCATAATCCACACGACCAATAAACATGAGATTACAACAGCCAAACAATGGAACAATGCCATTCTTTCTTGCTCACCAAAAACTTGAAACGCTAAATCCCACACAACATTACACCACATCATGTAACAGAATCTTCTTCAGCCTGTTTATGGTCATCCTGACAAAGTTTAGCTTGCTTCGTTACAAAATGATCAAACACCATTCCACCTGAAATATCCTTGCTTACTTTAAACCAAGAAAACCAGTACCTCTGCTTCAAAGATGGGTTCTTATTCTGTGTAAGTAGCCTATACAGAATACTTTCACGCAGCAGCCACTACTACAATAAACAACCCCAAAGACCAGTTGGAAAAAAAAATGCATATTTCAAAAGTGCACATAGATTAACTCTAAAAGCAAAAGAGATATTTACAATACATGTCAATCATGAAAGAAAAAAAAGAAGACTAATTGTCAAGTCAATGCAAGTATATACATATATATTACCATTCAATACTTTTTGCATATATTGGCTGTGCTTAGGACTTGAACTCAACACACATTTGGTAGGCTAATACATTACCAATCATAAAATCAAGAGTGTAAGCAAACTGAGCTAAGCACACCTTCTTAGTTCTTACTACTAAGACTCAGCTCCTGCATAAAAATTTCTACATAAGCCACTTTCCCATTAAGCCTAGCCTTTAGGCTTTGAAGGGTTGAGTATTTTACAAAAGGTGGGCTTTTAGCTAAACTTTGGGTGAGAACTGGCCTAAACCCATTCGGTATGGATAAAAGATACAACATACAAGTCTCCAATTACACAAACTTACATTAAAATAAAAAGAAGACAGCCCAACTAGTGGCCTAATAATTCAAGACTGCTATTAGTTGGACTTAAGGCCTAACAATTGATGTTTAGGATTTATCTTAATTATAATTATGTGTAATTAGTTAACCCTTATTACTTATTAGGCTTATTTTCCTTTTCCTTTCTTTTAAAAACCTTATTGTCTTTTACTACTTGGTTTAGCAATTTAATTCATTTTCTTTGATTTACAGTTTATTTGATTTTATAAGATTTCATGTGATTTATAATTTATTTGATTTAATAAGATTTGATTTTAATTTTTCTCAATGATATTATGCTGATTTCAGTTAACTATATCTATATGCATAAATTCCTCTCTCTTTTTTGTTATTTATTTATTTTATAGCTTTCTTGCGTAATGCCTTCTCTGGCAAGTCTAAGTGATGAAATTGTTTTTTTTTTTTTTTTTTTTTTTAAATTTTTTTTTATTTAAAGTCTATTATTGTTCTTCAATTTTGTTTTTCACGAGTGAGAGTTTAAGAGGATGGTTTTTCTGGATTTCGATCTGTGTAATTGTACCTTTTGACGTGAGAGAGAAAAGTATAAAAAGTGAAAATTTTAAAAACTAAAAAAAAATAATCCAAAGATTAAGAATAGAAGTGAATTTTAAATTTTAAATTTCATCATTCAAAAAAGTCAATTTTACTATTTTTCTTGGTGTAATGTTTGGTTTTTAATAAATTTATAAATAATTTTCTTTTGATAATTCAATAATTACATTGAGGATAGAAGTATTTAAATCCTAGACACTTTTGTTAATAATACTAAAAGGTACGGTTAGCTCCAAAGTTCTTGACTATAAATAGACTCTTTAGAAACTATATAAAGAACTTTGTGGATTTGGTGAGTATTTTATTTTATTTTATTTTAGAGAGTTTCAACCTATGGTGTCCGCTCTTGATGATAGCTTTTTATCATCAGATTAAGATATCAATTGGTTTTTAGTATAGACAGGAATTGAATACCGAATCTCTTATTCAGCCATCAGAAACTTTACCAGTTGATGAACTAACTGGAACCCACATTCACTTTTTTATTTAATGGTCGAGATTAAACAGTAAAAAGGGCAGTGGTTGTTTTATACATTGCCCAAGGTCCTAAGAGTAATCACACTAGTCCGTCTAAAAATTTCTGTCTATTTTAGCTTAAGAACCTATTTTTTCTATTTTACATCATCATTTTCCAAAATCACTCACATCAATCCATTTATTTTACAATCTATTCTATATAAATAATAATATTTCTTTAATTTTTTATTATTATTTTATCTTTATCTATCTCTCTCTTAATTTTATCTTCTCATCTCTCAAATCAAACGGACTAGGAGAAGCTCTCTCTCTCTCTCTCTCTCTCTCTCTCAAATTGCCCATCCACCATAGGCCTCTCTCTCTCTCATAGTCATGTTATTTCTCCATAAGAAGCACTGATCTCCGTTGACCCACAAGCATCAATCTCCACTGCCAACACCAATCCACAAGCATCAAAACCCATTCCCGTCGACCCATAAGCACTGATCTACAAGTGTATCAAGTTCACAATAGTGCACTCTCTCTCTCTTTGTTGATTTGTCTGTGTGTTTTTCTGTGTCTTTGTGTTGATTTGTTTGTGTGGGTGTATTTGTGTGTATCAAAGGAAGAAGAAGATGATGAGGGAGAGCAGAAGTCTGAAGTTGTTTTGCAAACGGAGATGAGAGAGAAAAAATGAGCAAAATTATGAAATTAATAAAATATTATGATGCAAAGTTACAGTAACCATGTATATTTACACGGTTACTGTAGCAAAATTGGAAATATGCAGTAGTTTAGAAGAACTAACGTGGGGTGTTTTTGAAGAAAAATGTGTAAAATTGATAGTTTTTTGTATTTGCAAGGACCGGTACGATTGCTCTAAATAATGTGCATTAATTAATTAAATGGGCTAGATTGGTGAAATTTTTTTATAATATTTCATAACTGAGCAAGTTTAAGAACACAATAAAGACTCATAATATTTTCAAAATATCATTATTTTGAATTGTGTTGAATCATAGATTTTTGTTATTTTGGCCGATGGTCGAAAACGGCTAGCATTTGAAAATATTTTGAGATTCTATTGTGTCCATCAAAGGACTCTAAAAAAAAAAGGTTTGTATAGAAAATATTATCTTTTGAATAAATTTCAATGAAAATGTGTTATAATTTGTGGAATAGGCGCAGTACGAAGTACGGACACTTCCATCTTTCATCATATCGTGGAAGGAATTATAATGAGTATCTGGAGTTTTTTATTTTTATTTTTTATAATAATTTATTTTTCTGCACCACTACTCTTCTTATTAAATATCCAAATATTCCCTTTCAAAAAAAAATTATGCAAAGTCCAAACATGAAAGTTGATTGAATTTTCACCACTTCAGTTCTCTCAATCTAATTCTATACACATTGTTAAATCAAAAGAAATATCCCAAATAATACATTTTAAATATTCACCAAATTTGTTTCTTTCAAGAAAGAAACCAGAGAAAGAAGTAGACAACACTTGAGGTTTCTGCATGAAATTTCCTACACGAAAACAAACACTGTGCTAATTACCAAAAGTCAAGTTGCGCGTGAAGACCGACGAAGCCACATCTCTGCAGTCTTCTTCTGAGAATCTGTCCTTGTCGTCCTCCACTCTCTTTCTCTGAAATTAACGACGAAAAGATGGGCCTACACTTAGAATCGGCTTAGCACAAAGTCTAATAAATACGAATTAGTCAGTTTTTTTTTTTCGGTAAGACCTGAACTTTCATTAGACTAGAAATTAACTATTCTATTACAAAATACATTAGCTCTATCCATAGCTAGAATGCTGTCCACCACAGGCGGTGGATTTACAAAAACAACAAAAGAAGTTAGCGACGTAGCTCCCATTTTTGCCAATGCATCAGCGCATTGGTTGGCCTCTCGATAGGCATGGACCACCTGCGTATTAGGAATTGCCTTCAAAAGGTTCCTGCAATCGGTAAGAAGCGGCTCCATAAGTAAATTGCAAGTGTTGTTTCTCATAAGCTGAACCACACTTAAAGCATCAAGCTCAACAACAAGATTATTTAAACTCAATTCTTTAGCCAACAGCAGCCCATCTCTCAATGCCCAAAGTTCAGCCATGCAGCTGTTGGTTCGCCCAAGTGGTCTAGCAAATCCCGTTATCCATTCTCCTTCATGACCCCTGATCACTCCACCACCTCCGGCCAAAGCTGTGCTTCCCATAACTGACCCGTCAGTGTTAAGTTTAGACCAACCCTCAGGCGGCTTCGACCAACCAATAGGTATCACCGCTCTATTTCTTTCCACTTTGGTTTTGCACCCTATGGCATAAAATTCAGCGCACTCTTTGATACATTTCCTAAACCATGAATGCTCAACCTTCCCTGATTTAAATACATAATTGTTCCGATGCAGCCATAGATACCAAACCCCCATAGGAAACACAATTTTCCATGGTATACCCATAAACAAAGAGTTAGCCTCACTCCTACAGTTGGATTTCAGCCAATTTTCAATAGGAAGATTAAAAGTATTCTTCATACAATAAGGCACTTTCAGCTCATTCCAGAAATTCTCAGCCACTTCACAGCCCCTCACAAGATGCTCCACTGATTCTATTTCCTTATTACATAGACTGCAAGTGGGGTCAAGATTTAACCCCCTTGAACCCAGCACTTTACCAACGGGAATGCTATTATGGAGGCACAACCATAAAAAGAAATGTACCTTTGGCGGAGCTTCGACCTTCCAAACCCAACCAATGGAGTCAGTATCTCGATTCATGGGATTTAAACCCCTTGCCAGCAGATAAGCAGACTTGAGCGAGAAAAAACCATTCTTAGAGTAAGCCCAATGTAACACATCCTCAGCATTATGCTCCAACGAAAGTGGAGTAGCTTTAATCACATTAAGCAACTGATCCGGTAGCTCAAATGACATATTATAAGTCCTCCCGTCATTCTCATCAACAAAAAATTGCCTTACAGTCATATTCTCCTCTCCCCTTTGTAATGGCCCTTGAATGAGACTACGCAAAGTACCTTCAGGCAGCCAAAAATCCAGCCATAATTTAGTAGTTTCACCACTTCTGACAGCCCATTTGAGACCTTTAACATAGATTGGACCACCCTTTTTACAAGCAGTCCAAATGCTAGAGCAAGGTAAATTCTTCCCTTCCTCAGTCATTCTTTTGGGTGTGAGATACTTGGCAGCCAACATAGCAGCCCATGGAGATCCATTATCACTAGCCAGTCTCCAACAAAGTTTAGCAAGAATCGCTAAATTCCTTTCCTTCATTGACTGTAGCCCCAACCCACCAAGTTCTTTTGGAAGGGTTACTGTGCTCCAATTGACCATATGCATTTTTCGCTTCTCCTCAGTTGAACCCCACAGGAAATCTCTAATTGATTTATCCACTGCTTCACAAACTTTCCTAGGTAGCGCTTGACATTGCATGCAATATTCAGCTATGGGGGCAGCTGCGGACTTCACTAAGACAAGCTTTCCTGCTCTAGACAGCAGCTTAGTCCTCCAACCAGCTGGCTTACTTTGCACCCTCTCCACAATAAAGTTGTAAGCGCCTCCTGATCTTCCCTGAGTTATTAATGGAAACCCAAGGTATCTTCCTAAATTGTTTGTGGCCAGAATACCCATCTTTCTACAGATAAACCTTTTTCTCCTTCTTGTGACATTGTGAGAAAAAAGAATCTTCGACTTCCCAAGGTTAACTTTTTGGCCAGCAAGGTTACAGAAATTGTCGAGCACCTCAATGAATTAGTCAGTTATAAAGTTTACAACTTTTCCCCCATTCGTATAAAAAAAAAAAAAATTTCCCCCACACCATTTACCCTTATGACATGTACGTATTCAATGACCCCACGGCCCCACCATTTTTGTAACAATTGAGTCATCAACAACTTTTGCTAGTCACCATGAATTTACGTGTCCGCATTGAACACGCCGGTGTAACTCATACGAATATACGATGACTCTACCGTCATGGGTCCACCACTTGACTTCTTTTTTTGGTAAAGACTTCTTCGAAACTGTTGAAGAATGAAGTTTCTTGAAAAGATTATTATATAAAAAAAAAAGCTTCTTGGAAATTTTCAATATCACTGCTTAATAAATACTTAACTTCAAAACTAAATTTTTTTAATCATTCTACTTTTTCTTTTTCTTTTTTTTTTTACTCCCACTTTTTTATATTCTCAATTAAACATAACCTAACGATTTGTGGTTTTTATTTTTATTTTTTATAATTCTATTCTTGTTTTTCAAAATTTTTTTATTGATTGGAGTACCTAAGAGACTTTTTTTTTTGGTTGGATTTGGAACTATGCAATTGCACTCTTAAAAAGTGATTGCACGATTTTTCTTACTTTACTTTAATAATTATTTTTTTAATAAATATAGAAATAAACTTTTAAAATGCAATTGCAAGATTTGGAACTAGTGGTGTTACATTGAACTACAGTGTTTCAAACTCGGATTCCTTCTATTTTTTTTTGCATTGAAATCGATTTTTATTAACTTGATTTCTAAAAAAAATTGCATAGAACTTGAGTTCCAAGTGGAATGATTGTTATTTTAGAGAAAAATGTTATGTCTATAATACTTTCACAACAATTTTTACATTGCACAAAATCGTCAATTAAGTGATCGTCCAGAGGGAAAGTTGTCCAAGATCCTGCAAAAATAAATGAAGAATGGAAAAAGTAAAGATCACCGATGTGGTGCCTGCCACAAGGCCTCCGATAATTAAGTCAGATAAACTAGAAGAGAAAATAGAAATTGATATCAGAATATTAGAATATAGGGATGAGAATTTTCTTGTACCTCTCCCAAGGTCCTGAGGTACGTATATATATGTATCTGCCTCTTCATCATAGCCGTTGGGGGCAAGGAAGTTAATACCGTACCGGAGGCTGTACCGGTTTGGTCAGCGGTACGATATATTTCGGATACCGGTTAATACCGGTGTACCGTTTCGGAATTACCGCTAAATATATATATTCTTTTAAAAATTTTATATATTCTTTTAAAAATTTTATATATTCTTTTAAAAATTTTATATATTCTCATAAAAATATAAAATAATTTAAAGTCTAACCAATAATAATAATTTTTTAAAATATTAATAATTATGGTTGTAGTATAACTTTTTATTTTAAGAAGAGTTGTAGTTTAATAATAGTAGTAGTACTACGTACATGTGCAAACTAAATGCACTAATGAAAAAACAAAAGAAATAAAAATTAATGGGTAAAATGATTCCCCCAAAAAAAAAAAAAAATCAATCAATGAGTAAAAGTTAAAACTAGAACACGTGGTGTTGGGGATAAGTTTGAAATTTTGAAAGCCTTTGACTCATTAATGACTTCAGTACATTCACATGGTAGTGGGACTCTAGTGTCCAAAACCAAACAAGATGTACAGGTGACCAGGCGTTCAAAACTAGGAAAACCAAAGAACAGAAAAGCTGAAGAGTGGAAGAAAAACAGAGAACGGAGAAGTGAAGAGGCGAGGAAGAAGAAGCTGAAGCAGGTGGGGAGACTGCAATTGACAAAATGGAAGTGGCTGGAGGCATGGGAGTGACCGGCAACGTGGTGGTGAATGGCTGTGATGACCAAAACAGGTGATTTTTGGGTTTTTTTGTTTTTTTTTGGTACCGGCCCGGTTTAGATTTACCGGCCGAAACATCTAATTTTCGCCGATAAGGCCGAAACAGTCCGGTATGGGCCGGTACTCAGAACGGTACGAATCAAGGGGGGTTTCGGTACCGGTCAGTTCACCGGTACAGAAAAAACCGGCCGTACCGGCCGGTACGGTACTGTATTAACTTCATTGGTTGGGGGTGTTAGATGGCAGTCTTCAATGTAATATCTGTAACGCTTCTAAGGGGTCTGAATGAGAGGATCTTGCTCCTCCCAACGGCAAGAATACTTATTGTTGGCGTGTAACGCCTTCTCCATTGATTGGGGTTTAATGGTCTTCCTTCGTCTGGTGCTGACCATTATGAACGAGTACTTTGCCTAAGGAAGGTATGTTGGGCTTATCAGTAACTATTGTTATTGGTAAACAATAAAGTAATTTAAGTAGCGAGTTCAAATTCTAACTAGTCACAACTTATCACCTAAAATTTGTTGAAAAGTGTTGTGAAAATATTGTGGACGTAACACTTTTCTATTTAAATGTTATGCCAGTGGCTCCATATTAGCAAGTGATTGGGAGCTCAACTTTGGGAAAGTCGAGTTTTACTTGAAACTTTATTTTCGCAAAATCAAATCACAAATGAGACTATTCAAAAAAGTAAGGAATTGTTTGGTAGTGTATTTTGAGCAACAGTTTTCAGTATTTAAACAACATTACACGTATTTTCACACTTTTTCACCCACACATATTTCCAAAAGATACAAATAATGTTAGTAGAACAACATTACCAAACGGGCCCTAACTTTCAAAAGAGTTTTTTTGATAAAATAGTCCTAAAAATGAAGTATTTAGCCAAAACAGAGCCCCAACAAGCAGGTTAAAAAGAACTTTGTAACTCGTAAAAAAGAAAAGGCAACGATGGGGGAATATTTCCACAACCCCTCGTCTAAAACATGCCACTTGTCCGACTTAGTCTCCTTGTCTGACATGGCTGACTCGTCTGACAAGTTCACTTCTTCGGACACCAACATTAGTTGAGCCATTGATGAGCATTCTTGAGTCGTCCCCCTTAGGGTACTCATTCGTCACCTACGGGGATGGACGAGTAAGGACACTTAGCTCCACAAATGAACAAAATTCACTCTACAATTGTTCACATGAAGAAATTGCTACTCACTGCGCCAGAAGGTACTACTCCTAATTAAATTTCTGTACCCACAAAGTGTGGGAACACTATACCCAATGATCTCAGTGCCACTAACCCATGATCTTCATTATGCTAATTCCTACATTCCAATAAATGTGGTCACTCTAGACCTCTATACATGAAAACACAATTTCCTAACTCTTACGACTCTTACGCTTTTAGAGTTCTTAAAATTATTGTGAGTTTCTAATTTAACTTTTGGATGGACCTTAATTGACACCACAATAGTGCACTTTAAAAGTATTTTGTTTTTCAAGTTTTTTGATGCTGCGAGTTCAAACGATCGACTTACTTCCAAACTTGTGCATCAATATAAACAGGATAGGGATGACAATTTTGCTCCGCCCCGCTGAATCTATCCCTCCCCGCTTCATCCCATGCGGGTTTTTTCCGCCCCGCAAAGGTGGTGGAGCGGGGATGGGGCAAGATTTTAGCCCCGCTTCACAATATTTTCAAATTAGAATACCACCTCAAGCATGGGCTCATTGAAATTTGTAAATTTATTTATTTATTTACTTATTTATTTGATGAGAAACTTGTAACTTTATTAAGAAGAAGATAAATTTAGTACATCATTAACAACAATTGGCTTAATCAGTGATGAATTTTCCTCTATCCATGTTACATAATTATTAATATTATCTATTTATTTGGCAAATTTTGCCAATAAATATGCAAGTTTATTGTCTTGCTGCTTCACATGGGAGATTTAAATTGATCTAAAATCTTGAAACTTGTGAGTTACACCAACAAGAACATTAGATACAACCATAGGAGGAGTACATAAACCTAGTAGAGTGTCAACCACTATCTTGGAATCACTTTCAACTACCACATCCCTTATACCAACATCCCATGCAAAAACCACCCCAATTTCCATAGCTATTGCCTCAATCTCAAACAGACCCAAACCCTTCCATCGTGGTCACGGATCACCACCTTGACCCTAAACCCCCCGAATTTGAGTAAAAACTACTCCATCCACATTCATCCTGTAGTTTGGGGCCTTTGGCAATGTCTAAGAATCAGTCATCTCCATCCTTGGTAGAGCAATAACGTGGTTTGCTACCTGAAATTCAACAAGCATGGCTCGAGCTTTCTGCACCACCACTATTGCCTATTGACGAATACTCCCATGTCTGATTGTATTCCTATTACACCACATGAACCAAGCTACCATAAAGATCATCTCGAGAGGGTCATCTCTAGCATGTTGGAAAAAAAAAAAAAAAACAAATACCATACCAGGTCCACAAATTCTTGATAACGGATTCCTTGTGTCTCAAACGCAATACCTGTTAGAGCTCGCATCTCCTGGGCTTTCCCACACTCCCAGAACACATGGCCACTAGATTCTTCCCCCAAATTGCGGGCTTCACAGCCAGCTTCATCAACGACTTGTCGATGACGCAGGTTCACTTTCGTAGGGATGATATTACGACACACTCTTTAGGCAAAACATTTAACTTTATTTGGTAGATTCAAGCCCCACAATCTCCTCCAATACATTTTATGTGAATCAGCATTTGAGACTCCCGCCATACTTTGTAGGCACTTCAAACTCTAAATTGATCATTTACGTTTTTAACAATGCTTGCAAATGGTGCCTTATTGACAATAAAAAA
The DNA here is from genome assembly GCA_032727855.1 of Quercus ilex subsp. ballota. NCBI lineage: Eukaryota > Viridiplantae > Streptophyta > Magnoliopsida > Fagales > Fagaceae > Quercus > Quercus ilex. The sequence goes on along the minus strand of CM064914.1, from coordinate 8,526,596 downwards.
TAGATTCTCACTAAAAAAAAAACTGTTAAAAATAAATTGAGGTTAAAAAAAAAGTATGTTCTCCATTAAATTTAACATGATTATTTAAAGTTTTAATAGTTTGCAATGTAAAGTTCAAAGAATTTATGATTTAGACTTCTTGAGTGAATTGAAGCAATTTATACATAATTAATAAGATATTAAGAACTGCGCGTCCTTAGTGCGATGGTAAAAAAATTTATATATTTAGATTAGGTTAGAATAAAAATTATATCTTGTATTAAAAAAAAAAAAAAAAAAGACATTAAGACTACCAATATTTATTAGATTATTCAAGCAAAGATATTGTGGTATTACCAGGCACATGCACGATACATATATATGAGCACTGAAACTACACAATTGCACTTTTAATTAATGTAAAAGAGAAAAGTTAAAAGGTTAAAAATTGTAAATTTATTCTAATGTTGAAATTAAAAATGAAATTTCTCAGTAAAAAAGAAAAAAAAATCAAATTTTAAAATCTCACAATTGCATGATTTTTCTTATTTTGATTTAATAATTAATATTTTAATAAATATGTAAATAAACTCTTTACTTGGATTAAAAAGCAGTGTAAAATGATCTTTGTAGCTGGTGAAAAATTAAAGCAATATAAGCAAGACTTCGCTAGTCAATGGAAAGGAGCTTTGTCTTCCTCGTTGCAATGCTTGAATTTTTAATAAAAAGAAAAAACTATACACCGGGTGAAAAAGCAATATGAAAAGAACCGGTGATAAAAATAAACTAATAAATTAAAAACAGAACTTTCATTGCTCACGCACAACTTTTAACGCTACTATTGAAAACGCGGTCAAAAAATTAAAAAAGAGCAACTTTCGCTCCTCACTAAAAATAATAATAATAATAATAATAATAATAATAAAAGCACTGGAAGTTTCTTGTAATTTTCCCAACAGGAGCTCTGAAATTTAGTCCTATTTTATCAGTTCCAAATTTCAAAAGTCCCCTAGCCTCCTCAGTCTTCTCTCCGTCTCTCATCAGCTTCAAATTTCAGATTCAATTCCATCTCTTTCCAATTCGACGCATATTCAAAACTACGCAATTCAGGTTGGAGATCAAGTATTTTCTTCTTCCTTTAATTTATTTTCTTTTGAATCTTTCTTCAGTTCTAATCTAATTCTAATTGATTAATAATTTTTGTTTTTGGTTTTTTTAAATTTTGCATGCAGATCCGTTGTTAGGCACAACAAGTTCTTCTTCTTTTCTCTCCCCTATTATCAATTGATGATGCCGAAAATATCATCAGTGAGTCACACGATACTTGCGCACTCGAAACGGGACCTGCACAACAAAAAAGAAGAAGACCTAACAGATAGCACCGGTGTGGTGCCGGCCAAATACCCTTCGAAAGTCAAGTTAGAACTTCTTTCAACTCTAGAGTGCTAGAGAGGGGTTAATTATGCGTACCTTAATTTGTGAGGGTATTGGAGTTTTTATAGTAGTAGAGGGTGGACTTCTCTTTCTTGGAGTAGAAGTCTTTTCCTTATAGGAATCCTTATGAGCGTAGATTGCGAAATCCTTTCCTTATAGGACTCTAACACTAAGTGTGGGATACAAGACATTTCCTTATATACTTATACGTGGTGGCCAAGTCAAAGGTACATTGGAGCCGTTAGCTTTAGGGTCGTCAGCTTTGCCTACTCCTTCGTTAGGGTCGTCAGTTTCGACTACTCCCTTCAGCTTAGTCGGGGTTGTCAGCTTCGCCCATTCCCTCGTCGGGGTCGTTAGCTTCGCCTACTTCCTCGTCGGGGTCGTTAGCTTCGCCTACTTCCTCGTCGGGGTCGTCAGTTTCGCCTACTCTCTTCAACTTAGTCGGGGTCGTCAGCTTTGCTTACGACCTCGTCAGGGTCGTCAGCTTCGCCTACGACCTCGTCAGGGTCGTCAGCTTCGCCTGCACCCTTCAGCTTTATTAGCGTCGGCTACCCATCTTCATTGCCTAAGGTCAACTCGTCGACTATGCGATGAGATTCGTGGACTTCCTAATATTGTCACTTACTAATGGATCCCGATGGAGGTTTGCTTACCCTCTTCAGCTTGTTCTTATCAGCTTCCTCTTTATGCTTACTATCTTCAGCTTACTGTTTTCAGTTTACTCTGTTCAGCTTACTCTTCAGCTTATTGCCTTCAGCTTAGAGACTGACGGCTTCATCTTGCGTGATGTCTTCAGTATGCATAATAGAGCTGACGGGTTTTTGGAGATTAACTTTTATTTTTCCAATTAAAAATTCCCCTTATCATCAATAATCCTCATTCTCTTACAATTTCTATATTGTTTAGAAATATGTAACTCTCCTTTATTTTATTTTATTTCTTATTACTTAAGCAATTTAACGTTTGTGAAATCCATAGTAGAAGTCTTTGTCAAATCTACCATCCAAACTATTACAGGTATGTGTTTCTCTTCTTTGTGTTTTTTTTTATATTATTATTTTTTATATTTTAATTTAAGGTTTTGCTTATAAGTCATAAATGCAATTTTAAATCCATTATATAAATCTTTATAAATATATACTCTTTACCTATTTATTATTTAAGAATTATCAAATTTTGTATTCACTCCAACAAAGGTTTAATATGTATTTGTGTAATGTTTAAATGTGCATTATTAAATTAAATTAATTTTTTTGAGTAGTAAAATTTTTATGTTACTATTTCTCATTTTTAATTTTGTTGTTAATGATATAATATATGTGCGAAAGAAATTGTCTAACATTATGAGCATGTAAATAAAAAAAAAATTCTCCGCAATTAGGCCTTATTTTTGGTTTTTACAAATATTAATATCCATACCTATATTTATCACTCGCAACACATTTGAATAGTATTCATGAATTTTTTTTTTTTTTAAAACATAGCATGTTATGAATATCAACAACATATTTCTTCACAAGATTGCTATTAGCAAGTAATATTAAATCTACATCATGAAAAAGAATTCACATCTCAATATGATCATCCAACTTTGCTTGAACTAATAATTTTTTCTAACGAATTGCCTATATAATTTTTATAAAATAGGTATCCTTTAATATTAAATTTTCACGACTCTCCACTCATTCGTAAGGAGACCCCATTTAAATAAAAGAGGCCATTAGTGTATCAAAACGTAAATCTCAATAAATATTTGAAAAACAAAATACCATGTAGTCTATACTTTTCAAGTGCATAACACATTGTAGATCTAACTACAAATATTCTGGCAAATGAAAAATCTCTGGTTAAGTTTCCTTAGATTTTTAATTATTAAATTTAGGAATTTCTTTTTATATAAATATGTTGTGTGATTGCTTGAATCCAAAGAACAATACTTTATATACAATTTAGATTACTTTTTTTTTTTTTTGAGAAAGTTTTAACTTATGACGTTCGTTCCTAATGATAACTCTTTATTATCAGATCAAGACACCAGTCAGTTTTTGGTGTAGGCAGGGATTGAACCCCAAATCTCTTATACAACCATCAGAGACTTTACCAGTTGAGCTACTAGAACCCACCAATTTAGATTACTTTATATACAATTTAGATGATGTAGACTCAAGTGATTATTAATTTATTATTTTTCAATAAAATTAGTTTAAAGTTTATAGCCAAAACCATGCAATGCATGAGAATAATTCTAGTTAAAAATGAAATTTCAAAATTTAAATCTCATAATTGCATGATTTTTCTTATTTTACTTTAACAATTAATTTTTTAATAAATATGTAAATAAACTCTTTACTTGGGTTAAAAAGCAGTGTAAAATGATCTTTGTAGCTGGTAAAAAAATAAAGCAATATAAACAGGACTTTGCAGGTCAACGGAAAGTTTTAGGACTCGTCTTCCTCGTTGCAATGCTTGAATTTTTAATAAAAAGAAAAAACCTCTACACCGGGTGAAAAAGCAATACGAAAACAACTTTACAGTAGGCGATAAAAATAATAAAATAAAAACAGAACTTTCATTGCCCACGCACAACTTTATTTAACGCGTTGACCGAAAAAAAAAAACTTTATTTAACGCTACTTTTGAAAACGCGGCCAAAAAATTTTAAAAAGAAAAAGAAAAAAAGAGCAACTTTAAATAATAATAATAACAACAAAAAAGCACTGGAAGTTTCTTGTAACTTTCTCAAAAGGAGCACTGAAATTTGAGTCCTCTCTTATTAATTCCAAATTTCAAAAGTCCACTCCTCAGTCTTCTCTCTGTCTCTGACTCTCTCATCAGTTTCAAATTTCAGATTCAATTCCATCTCTTTCCAATCCTACGCATTTTCAAAGCTACGCCAATTCAGTTTTGGGGATCAAGTACTTTCTTCTTCCTTTAATTTATTTTCTTTTTAATCTTTCTTCAGTTCTAAACTAATTCTAATTGATTAATTTTTGTTTTTGGTTTTTTTAAAATTTGCATGCAGATCCATTGTTACTAATGGCTTTAATTGACATGGAAACTGCTTTGTCATCTTTCCCAAGTTCTTCTTCTTCATCATCATCTTCTACTGGCGGATGGAAGTATGATGTCTTCATCAGTTTCAGAGGCGAGGACACCCGCAACACATTTGCAGACCTTCTATATGATGCCTTCAAAAGGGAGGGCATTATCGCCTTTAAGGACGATGAGAAACTTGAGAAAGGAAAAACTATTTCGCTAGAGCTTTCGAATGCAATAGAAAAATTGAGATATGCTGTTGTCATTTTCTCAAAAAACTATGCATCTTCGACTTGGTTTTTAAATGAACTTGTGAAGCTCGTTCAGTGCGAGAATAAGAGAATTTGGCCTGTTTTTTATGATGTGGAGCCATCCGATGTACAGAAACAAAAAGGAACTTTCGAACATGACTTTATCAAACATGAACAAAATTTCAACGAGGACCGGGTGAAAATGTGGAGAGTTGCTTTGAGTCAAGTTGGCGAAATCGTTGGATGGCCTGTAATAAATAGCTAATTTTTATTTGCTGCAATTATTTCTTTTTAATATTCAGATGACCCACTTCATATATGTAACGTCATGTTGAATCTTAAGCATATCTACATTCATGTTTGTATTTCTATAAGTTTTATCTTGAGTCAATTAGTTTACACGGTTTTGTTTCAATAAACGGAATTGAAAACCAAATATGTACCATGTTCTCTCTTCATTGCAGGCCCTTGTCACAGGTTATCAGAAGCATTGTTAGAGTAATATCGCATAAATTGAATGATGATACATTCTCAGATATTGATGAGGGTCTAATAGGATTAGATTCTCGAGTGCTGGAGTTGGAGTCATTTTTAGATGTAGGGTCAAACGATGTGGATGTTCGCTTTATAGGGATTTGGGCGATGGGGGGAATGGGTAAGACAACTCTTGCTAGAGTTGTTTATCATATGGTTTTCAAAGAATTTGAAGCTTGTAGTTTTATTGCAGATGTTAGGGAGCTTTCTGAAAAACATGGTTTAGTTTTCCTCCAACAGAACCCTGTTTCTGACATTTTGAAGGAAACAGATTTGAAAGTAAAAGATACTTACAATGGAGTTCGTGTGATCAAAAATAGATTTCGTCATAAAAAGATTCTACTTGTTCTTGATGACGTACATGAATCAGACCAGTTAAATAAGTTAGCTAGGAAGCATGATTGGTTTGGTCCTGGCAGTAGAATTATCATAACAACAAGAGATGAGCATGTGTTGAAGAAACACGAAGTAAATCAAATATATGAAGTTAAAGGATTGAATGGTGAACATGCTCTTCATCTTTTTTGTTTGAATGCTTTTAAACAAGAGCATGCCCCAGACGATTATTCAAAACTATCCAAAGATTTTTTAAATTATGCTGGTGGTCTTCCTTTAGCTCTTGAGGTTTTGGGTTCCTTTTTGTTTGGAAAAAGTACTGTTGAATGGAAAAGTGCGATTGAGAGGTTGAAAGAATTTCCTGATGAAAAAATTATCGAAGAACTTCAAATAAGTCTTGATGGACTCCATGATTTAGAGAAGGATATTTTCCTACATATTGCATGCATCTTTAACCATGAGAAAAAAGATGATGCAGTACAAATACTCAAGATTCTTGGCCTTCACCCTGAAATTGGATTGAAGAAACTCATGGAGAAATCTCTCTTGAAAATTATGAATGAGGATATAGTGTGGATGCATGATTTACTTGTAAAAATGGGTAGGAACATAGTTTTTCGTGAGTGCCCTAATGATCCTGGGAAGCGTAGTAGACTATGCCATTATGAGGACATTGACAAAGTGTTGAAAAGAAATAAGGTAAGAGGTTTTTTTTAGAGAATTTGAGCTCATTCCCTATCTTCTTGTTCAACAAATTTGAAATTTGAATTTTTATGCTAATAATATATTTTGCAATTCACCAATTCCTTCTCAATTATTAGGGAACAGGTGCAATTCAAGCCATCGATATTTCAGGTATTTATTAAGCAGAAAAAGAGGCACGTTGGAACCTTGATGCCTTTTTGAAGATGGACAATCTTAAATTTCTTAGAATTCATAATGTTTGCCTTCAACATGGCCCAAAACATCTTCCTAATGATTTGAGAATTCTTGATTGGAGTAATTATCCTTCAAAATCTTTGCCATCAAGTTTCCAACCGGATGAGCTTGTGCAACTTTGTTTGCAACATAGCAAAATTGAATGACTTTCTATAGGAATAAAGGTAACTGTGTTAATCATACAACTCTACTTTTAAATTTCAATATAGAGGATAGGAAGATAATTATTCTAACCTTTTTTTATTTATTTTGGGTGTGTTCTTCTAATAGAATTTTGACAAGTTGAAGTTCATCGATTTGGCCAACTCAATGAACTTGATTATAACTCCAAACTTCACTGGAGTCCCAAATCTTGAAAAATTAGTTCTTGAAAGATGTAAGAATTTACAGGAGCTTGACCCATCCATCGGAGTTCTTAAAAAGCTTATTCTTCTTAATCTACGACAATGCGAAAAACTACATTATCTTCCAGTCGAGTTTGAAATGGAGTTGCTTGTGATTCTTGAACTTTCTGGATGCTTAAATGTAAAAAAAATTCCAAAGTTTGTGGGGAACATGGAATACTTACATCATCTTTCTTTGAAATGCACGGCTATTACAGAACTGCCTTCATCAGTTGAACGCTTGGTTGGCCTTACTTCATTGACTCTAATTGCTTGCAAAAATCTTGTGCGTCTTCCTAGCACCATTTTTAGTTTGACATTGCTTACAGAACTTGATCTTTCTGGATGCCCAAAATTTGACAACTTGCCAGAGGAGTTAGGGAATGCCAAAAGTTTGAAGGTGCTTAATTTGAATGGAACAGCTATAAAAGAATTGCCTTCATCAATTGGACGTTTGATTGGCCTTATTTCATTGAGGTTAATAGATTGCAAGAATCTCGTGTGTCTTCCTAATTCCATTTGTAGTTTGAAGTTACTTGAATGTCTTGATCTTTTTGGATGCTCAAAAGTTGAGAACTTGCCAAAGAACTTAGGGAATGTCAAAGGTTTGAAGGTGCTTAATTTGAGTAAAACATGTATAAAAGAGTTGCCTTCATCAATTGAACACTTGACTAGCCTTACATCATTGACTCTAAGGGATTGTAAAAATCTTGCGTGTCTTCCTAACACTATTTCTAGTTTGAAGTTGCTTAAATGTCTTGATCTTTTTGGATGCTCAAAAGTTGAGAACTTGCCAAAGAACTTGGGGAATGTCGAAGGTTTGAAGGTGCTTAATTTGATTGGAACAGCTATAAAAGAGGTGCCTTCCTCCATTGCTCTCCTAAAAAATCTAAAAAAACTGAATATCCATAGATTTAATGGGACATCAACCTCATATTCCATGCCAACAATTCATTATCTTGTTAATGGTGGGTTATCCTCTTTGGTATGCTTGAAGCTAAGGGAAAATAATTTTGATTCCCTTCCTGACAGCATCGGTGGGTTATCCTCTTTGAAATACTTGTATCTAATAGGAAATAATTTTGATTCCCTTCTTGACAGCAGCATTGGTGGGTTATCCTCTTTGGAATCCTTGAATCTAAGTGGAAATAATTTTGATTCCCTTCCTGATAGCATCGGTGGGTTATCCTCTTTGAAATACTTGGATCTAAGTGGAAATAATTTTGATTCCCTTCCTGATAGCATCGGTGGGTTATCCTCTTTGAAATACTTGGATCTAAGTGGAAATAATTTTGATTCCCTTCCTAACAGCATTGGTGGGTTATCCTCTTTGGTATGCATGGATCTAATAGGAAATAATTTTGATTCCCTTCATGATAGCAGCGTTGGTGGGTTATCCTCTTTGGAATCCTTGAATCTAAGTGGAAATAATTTTGATTCCCTTCCTGACAGCATCGGTGGGTTATCCTCTTTGGAATCCTTGAATCTAAGTGGAAATAATTTTGATTCCCTTCCTGACAGCATCGGTGGGTTATCCTCTTTGAAATACTTGGATCTAAGTGGAAATAATTTTGATTCCCTTCCTAACAGCATCGGTGGGTTATCCTCTTTGGTATGCATGGATCTAATAGGAAATAATTTTGATTCCCTTCCTGACAGCAGCATTGGTGGGTTATCCTCTTTGGAATCCTTGAATCTAAGTGGAAATAATTTTGATTCCCTTCCTGACAGCATCGGTGGGTTATCCTCTTTGAAATACTTGGATCTAAGTGGAAATAATTTTGATTCCCTTCTTGACAGCATCGGTGGGTTATCCTCTTTGAAATACTTGAATCTAAGTGGAAATAATTTTGATTCCCTTCCTAACAGCATCGGTGGGTTATCCTCTTTGGTATGCATGGATCTAAGTGAAAATAATTTTGATTCCCTTCTTGACAGCATCGGTGGGTTATCCTCTTTGAAATACTTGTATCTAAGAGGAAATAATTTTGATTCCCTTCTTGACAGCATTGGTGGGTTATCCTCTTTGGTATGCTTGGATCTAAGTTGAAATAATTTTGATTCCCTTCCTGACAGCATCGGTGGGTTATCTTCTTTGAAATAATTGCATCTAATAGGAAATAATTTTGATTCCCTTCCTGACAGCATCGGTGGGTTATCCTCTTTGGTATTCTTGGATCTAAGTGGAAATAATTTTTGATTCCGGGTTATCCTCTTTGGAATACTTGGATCTAAGTGGAAATAATTTTGATTCCCTTCCTGACAGCATCGGTGGGTTATCCTCTTTGGAATACTTGAATCTAAGAGGAAATAATTTTGATTCCCTTCATAACAGCATCAGTAGATTTCATCATCCAAAAATTCTCAAGTTGTAAGGTTGCGAGAGGCTTCAATCAGTCTTATATCTTTCGTTCTTTTGTTTTGTACATGAAAGATCTTTTAACTCATTTGTGATTTTCTATGGGTTCGAATTGGTTGACTATATTCAAAGTGGCACTGTTTTTCTTTCTCTTGGAAGTGAAATTCCGAAATGGTTTAACAATCAAAGAATAGGTCATAAAGTGAACATGCAAGTGCCTTCATGTTATGGGAGGGATGAGCCGGATGGGAATTGCTTTGTGCACTGTTTTGGTACCCAACGGTCCTTTATACGCTAGAGATATTGGGAATACATGTTCATTTGAAGTTAATGGATATCAAATGAAATATACACATTTATGTTGGGAAAATTATGGTAAAATTGAATCGCATCAACTTGATCTGCAATATTTGTCCCATTACAAGTTGCCCAATGGCTTTGATTCCAATTGGAAAGAAGTATGGAGTCAAAGTGATGCAAACGGAATCTATCAAATTGGGATTGAAATATCTTTCCAGAACTTGGAGGTGAAGAAAATTGGGGTTCATTTGGTATTCGAGTAAGAAGTTGAAGATCCTGATCAAATTATATCACCGCGGAGAGACAATAGTGAATCTAGTGAAAGTGACTTGGAAGGCTAAACTTTTTCTCTTCATTGCCTGTGCTGTAAGTCATCATCTTCTTCCTATGGTTACAAGTTGTTTTTTTTTTTTTTTTTGGTTGTGGTTATTTATTTATTTTATTTATTTAGACCTATACCAGCATTTTTTGGAACATATATATATATATATATATATATATATATATATAGATTTTGCTAGTTTTAACTTAGCATCACGTTTTGTCACTCATATTAAAATCACCCCAAACTCAAAAATTAAGAACAAATTTTCTCTTCAAATTAATTTGGAGAAAAACTCTTCAAACTTCTCATATATATATATTGGTGTGAATTTTGAAAATTTAACTGTTGAATTTCATGTTTTTTATGTTCTTAACACGTATATCAAATTTCATTCAAATCAGATGTTATTTACTATTCAATCAATAAACTTATTTTTTATACACAAATTTAGATCATAAAAACTTGAAATTTTAACATTTGTTTGATGACATAGAAATTGATCTTTGATCTTCTTAAAATTTTGTGAGTATGAAGGATATGATAAAAACATGCAATCCATTGGTTAAACTTTTAAAATTCACACTCAAGAAGCTTGAAGCCTATCACTGCAGCAAAAGGAATAGTTACAAGAGCCACGTTGAAGAATTAGCCAACCAGCTACGGTCCTTTCACGCCCACCTTGGCTCTTGCTAAAGTGGTCACGGACTCAAAATGGTCAGCTATTTAAATCAACTGTCACATGGCTCTTATTATTGAGTTTTTTAAATTTATTTTTTGAATGTCCTACAGATACATATTGAAATTTCTCTTGACATTTGTTGTATTAATATTAGATTCTGAATTTGAGAAGAATACGGTGTAAAACTCATATTTTACGCCCTCTAATTATAGCACGTCATATCACTATTTTGCAAAATAATGAATAGCTAGTATCACACATAATCACTACTCATCAAAATCCCAAAACTCATATGCTCTCTCACCAAACAGCCATCATAGGCCAATCTTCTTCAGATCCACCTCTCACCGGTTGACGTCATTGTCATCCATGGCTGTGACTTGGATCAAATTGCCTCCCACAAACGAAACCCAAAAACCAAATAGCCACCGTGGCTCCACATCTTGCTGATTCTCCAAACCCACCATTTCAAACCGATCCACAAACAAAACCCAAAAACCAAACCCAACCTCAACCACCTTATCAAAGTCAAAATCAGTGGTGGAAAAAACCTAGTGTTGTGGTGTTCAAGGCAAAGGAACTGAGATTCACAGCTGATTGTGGCAGTGGTGGTTACTGGCAAAGGAATGAGGCAGTGAGTCTCGACCTTGGGTTCCTTGGGGCAAGAACAGAGAAGAGGAGAGAGAGACAAGACCAGTATGGACACAGGATCAATGGTGGTGACCTTTGGCAAGTGGCAGCAGCGAGCAAGGGTTGCTCAGCCATGGCCAATGGTGTTTGTGGTTAGGGAATGGGTTTGAGAGTGCAGATGTGTTGGAGTTTTTTGTGGCTTTAATCAGTTGTTATCAGATGTGTTAGTATTTGGTGTTCTCTTTTAAAAAGTCTAACGCCGTGCTCATTATTGGATGGTGTAAATAAAGGGTTTTTACACTGCATTCTTATAGAGTTTAATCACTTAATATTATGGTTGTTTTGCTTTTTCTCCAATAGTCTCACATATAGAATGTTTTCTATTTTTTCCCCTTGCTGGCATTTGGTTCAATGATATATGTTATAAAGAAATTTCAAACAGAAAACCGGCACATTTCAGATGTCGATTTTGGACCATGATTTGCACACCTACGTGCAATTGAAGTTAGTAAAAAAAAAAAAGTAATGAAAAAGTGTTGAAGTTTGCAGTTTTTTTCCCTGTTTGGTAATAAAAGAAAGATAAGTGAATAATAAGTATAGAAAAAAATGGAAAACTATTCAATATTCCATGACAATGAGTCTTAATAAAGTTTGCCTTTTGGCACTCATATACAAATTGACCCAAACTCAAAATTTTTTTTTTTTTTTTTCCCTAAGAGAGTTTCAACTTATAGTATCCGCTCTTGATTATAGTTTTTTATCATCAGACCAAGACACCAATCGATTTTTGGTGTAGATAGAGATTGAACCTCAGATCTCTTAATATCATACTGTATCACTTTTTTGTTTCCAAAGTTATTTTATTTTCTTTTATATCAGATAGGAATAACACAAATTTTTCTTCTTGTCTAGTTGGTGCACTTTTATTTAATTGATGGAAGGATAGGATCAAATGTCCAAGAAGCTTGAAGCCTACTACAGCGGTAAGAGGGATAGTTTCTAGAGCCATGTTGAAAAATTAGCCATGGAAGGTCCCTCTCACGCCCATCTGGGCTCTTGCTAAAGTGGTTAGGGATTGAAAATAGTCAAGCATTTGAATTAACTATCAATTGGCTCTTATTATTGATTAAAACTTTATTTTTTGGGTGTCCTGCAAATGTAATGCTCTGTTAAATTTCTGTTGATATACAGATACAAATTCTTCCCGCAATCTCTTTACTTGAAGCAAGGTTATCATCCAATGCCTCATTTGCTTGGAGAAGTATAATGGATGCTAGAAAGGTTGCGCAGTTGAGCAGCACTACTGTTGGAAGATATAAATGGAAGACACGTTAACATCTGTGAAGATAGGTGGCTGCCATCACCAAGCACATTTAAAGTGGTTTCTCCAACAAATCCTCAATCTGGAGAAAACTGTGTGTTACTTGCTCGATGATGATACAAAGACTTGTAGATTTTTCAGTATAGAGTGCATATAATTTGTTGGAATATGAGGCTAGGTCAGGTTTAGGAGAGGCTTCAAACAATCACAGCTCAACAATTATGTGGCAGGCACTGTGGAAAGTTTTTCACGGCATGCTCTTCAGGATATCATAGCAACAAAGACTCGACTATTTTCCAAAAGGCTTCATCTCTTCAGTAACTTGTGAGCAGTGTAATGAAGTTCCTGAAACCAGTTTACATGCTGTATGGTCAGTGGCGACGCCACGTTGAAGTCAGGGTGTTCCCAGGAACACCCTGACTTGAAAAAAAAAAAAAATTATATATAATAATTTAAATTTTTTTATCTGTTAACCCTTAAAAAATAAAATAGGAACACCCTAAACCAAAATCAGGAACACTCTCAAAAAATTTTATGCCAAACAAATTTTGAACTAAAATCTAAAAAAAAAAAAAAAAATCTTATGCCGGCCAAATCCAAACGTATAGCTTTCAGCCAAAAAAAAAAAAAAAAAAAATTGTAAAACCTTATGATTTTACAGAACAAATTTGTTTGGCTCAAGCTTCCTTTCCTCCGATCTAATCTAAATCATCGGACTGCCTCGCTCCTGGCTCAAGCTTCCTTTCCTCCGCCGACTGCCCTTTTTTTTTTCTGCTGCTGCCGTCAGTGCCGTGCTACGTTTTGATTCTGGCTGGGACGCTGGGTAATGGGTTTTGTCGTTTTGACTTTTGAGCTTCACTGCTTCAGGTATAAGTGTATAACTAATAGGCTTATAAGGCTTGGCTTGCTTTCTATTCTACTTTATATTTGTTAAGAGGGCTGGGCCGTACCCGTGCTGCCTTTTTTTTTTTTTTTTTTTTTTTTTGGTTATACGTGTAAATGTAATAGGATATTAGGATTTGTTTTATGTTTTTTGTGGTGAGTGGCTCTTGGTAGGTTCTTGGCTGGGCTGGGCTTTTTTTGTTATGGTTGTGATTAATTTTTTTTTTCTTTTTTTTTTTAATCTTGTGTTTATATATATATATATATATATATATCTTTTTTAGTGGTAAGTAATATAATGAATAAATCTTTATTTATACAGATTGAGATTGTTAAAAAATTGGTACTATTTGGTGAAATTATAACAATACTTTTTATATAAATCAGGTTCTATTTCTTATTTGCTCTACACTTTAAAGTTTTTATTTATTTATTTTAGTCTTTATAAATATATTGTTTGATTAAAAATGTCTACTAGAAAATATGCATCTGGATATGAAAAGCTTAAAAAAAAGAAAAAAAAAATAAGAAAAATTAATTGAGTCTCAAAACATGATGTTTATGATGATATTGATGGTTTAGATTTATTTTCAGCCGGTATTTACCGAAACGACCCGAAACACCCGAAATAAATCGAAATGACCTGAAATTTTTTCAAAGTGGAATAGGAATACCCTGGACAAAATTCCTAGAGTCGCCACTGTGTATGGTCTTGCCCACACGCCAAGAAGGTATGGCAATTAATTGAAGGCATAAACATTATCCCACAGCAGCCTCATCAGAAATCGACTGATCTATTCTCCTGGATGCTGCACCACAAGAATACTATCTCACTGAAACTATTTCTCATTCAGTCATGGCAATCGTGGCTACACATATATGGAAAAAGATTTGAGGAACCAGGAATACAGCAACCACTTTAGTCTATAGAGGTAAGGAGATGCATGAATGCTACTTGGCTGCAAAAGTTTTATCTAAGCTACTGCAGAAAGTACACATCCCAATATGGAAGTCCCTTCAGTCACCTTACTTCAAGGTAAATATTGCTGTTAAAAAATGCAAGGATGACTTTTGTTATGGGATATGCACAGTGATTAGACTTAACGAGATTTTAATGGGAATTTTGTTGCAGCTAAGGTTGAGGTGATTGTGAGCCAATGCTGGCTGGAGGCTCATTTTACAGGATTCTGGCATGCCCTACAATTGTTACCAGCAGGGACTTCAGGAGGCTCAACTTGAGGGCCACTTTTGGTACTGCCATTGCTGCTTTTAACATGGATTCCCCCTAAAAAGTGACCAGAAATGCTCTGTTCAACGAAGTGAAAACTAGCCATATCTAATTTCAGATGCTGAGTTTAAATTGGTGGACAAAAGCTGTAATAATGCTGCTCTAGTTTTAGCAGATCTTGTGTGTAAATATTGTGTTGCTGAGATTTGGCCGGGTGTCCCCCAACCTCTTATCACCCATTGTATAGACTTGATAATTTTTGTGACATGCAATATATATCCTGCTGCTGTTAATAAAAAAAAAGAAAATAAAAAAAAATAAAAAAAGAAAAAGAAAAAAGAAGAAGAAGATGTATACATATTGATATGTCTTTCCTATGTATTTGTTTGTTATATTAATATTATTTTTCTTTTTCTTTTTTCTTACAGTCCCAACATATATGATGTTTCTATGTATTATTCTTTCTTGGCATTAGGCTCTTCATATTGAGAAATTTCGAACAGAAACCTCGCTTGGTTCAGATTTTGATTTTGGACCATGATTTGCACGCCTATAAGCTATTGAAGTTAGAAAAAGAAAAGCAATGGAAAAGTGAATTGAAGTTTGCAAAACTTTATTATGTTTGGTAATAAGAGAAAGAGAAGTGAATAATAAGTATAGAAAAATTGGGTAATTATTCAATATTCCATAATTAATAGAGTTTGTAAAACACCAGCAGAAACAATCACATGAGCGAACAGAAAACAAAATTGTAAGGCTCCAGAGTCCGGACACACCACAACCAAATAAATAAATAAATAAAAGAGAAGACAGCAAAACTAATTGGCTACACACAGTTCTCCCCAAGGATGGAACTAAATTAATCCCCCATTTACTACAAATGGCTTACTTCTAGCCTCCACCCTTAGTTTAAGCTCTCTCTTTATGGCAATGAAGAATAGCATTCCTTTGGTGCCATATATCATATATGGTACACATCAGCACCTAAGGCCAACGTGCATACCACAGCCCTTAGAGATTTTCCCTTCCACTGATTTTCTCCCCACACATTGATGTTTTCTCACACAAATTTAAGGGAACTACTTAAGCAAAACCTCATTAATTCTTTCCAAAACCAGACAAATTTTAAAGTTCTGCAGATACTATGAAAAACCATACCGCAAACCAGTTGCTTATGCTTATAGTTGCTTCTAGATTTCCATTTCCCATTCAAGGAATGCAATATAAATAAATATCATTAGGGTGGCAAGGTACCATTCTCATGCCAATCGACACAACCTTGAACAGTGGGCCATCTCAAGCTCTATTGGGGTATGGTAGCTGTTTGTGGCTAAAGCAGAGATCACTCCACCAATTCCTCGCTCTAATGCAATTTGAATCTGTTTCTCATGTCCATTTTTTGGGAGGAAAGGACAATGTTTGTGTATCCAAGTGGGTAAGTAGAGAAGGTGGCAACCCCAAAACCAACATCCAGAACCAGAACTAACCCTGCAGTATAATGCCCTATTAACTACCCCTGCAGTAAAATGCCCATTGTTACCCAGTGTTGACAACTTCTAAAAGAATTTCAAGTACCTATGCTCTTCTGGATCCAAATTATTTGCCTCCTCTTTGTTAGATTTAGCTGGACACGACTATTTGATTAGTTGATAATTTAGTTCACATCATTGTGAGAAGCATTATTTTCTGTTTAGATTAGGTGCGTATCTTGATACTGGTTTGAACTTGTTGAACTAGGTTAACCATAATGCTTCATCAAGACTAAACATCTCAGAGTAAAACTAGCAAAATTCTAAATGAAAAATCTAATCTGAATTAGCTCATTAAATCATCCCATAATGCTTTATCAAGATTAGGAATCTTAGAGTAAACCAGCAAAAAAAAAATGAAAATCTTTTTCTAAAAAGCTCATTTAATCTTTTTTTTTTCTATAAAAAAAAGTGTCTCTTCCATTATTGATACTAGTTGCAAATCCACGTGATGGGTGGAAAAAAATGATATGATTATTTTTTATTGGATAATTATTGAATTAATATATTAGATTGTGTATTTTAAAAAATTCAATGTATTATTTGAAATTATGTTTTAAATTAGAAGTTTTTGGTAGTGTAACAAAATATATTTTGTAGTAAGGTATTATATATAGTAAGATATGTATAAAAACACAATGCAATAATTTTATTTTATTTTAAAAAAAATTGATATTGTGAGAACTATTAGATCAAGTTGTAACCATGTATACTTTGTTTATTACTATACAGATGTTTGCAATTTAACTCTTATAGATATATTTTTCTCCAAAACATAGATTCACATCTTTTTCTTCCTCACAATTGAAACTAAGTGAGAAAGTAAATAAAGATAACTATGCAATAGATCATTATCAATAAATCATATATCATAAAGTGAAAATATAAAATAAAATAAAATGCAAAAAGAAAAAGTTCCTTAAGTATCTATACATAGAAACATTAATAGCATAATGATGCTATAAAGTAAATTATATTTTATCTTATTTTCTTTTTGGCATTTTCAGGAAAGATGATCAACTGAGCAAAGTAAAAGCTTACCAAGAAAGTTCGGATTAACTAAAAATTTGATGGTGGAGATGCTAATTATTTGTAATAAAATGACCAAAATACAAATAACTAATAGATTTGAGAAAAACACATAAGATTTCTAAAAGGAATTTTACCAAACACATGGGATGTAACAATACAAAATTTCTACACTGAATATTTTTTGACTTTTTGATACTCTACAAATAAAAAAACTTTATTCATTTTTGTTCACAGTATAGACTATAGAGTGATTACAAAATAACAAAAAGTCAAGGAACTTATATTAAAAGGCTTTCTATACAAAATTCCAATAGAAGGGAGACTAATAGGCCCTCCACTTTCTTCAAGACATAGGGGATTATGAAAGATCATACATCATTTGCCTACTCTTTCCTCTTTCTCAAATTCACATTATCAAAGAAGTATAGAAGCTAAAAACATTATGAATACATCTCCGTTTAGTAGAAGTCCATTGGTAGGCACATTCAAATTCGTAGCCATATACATTTTGTTTTGATATAAACTAAAATTTCTATTTTAAAAAAACTACGTATTAACCCAAGCCAAAATTCAACCAAAACTATAGGAGTGGTCTATGATGAGAAATTTAAAAAATACAACACAAAAAATTAAATAAAAAAACCGTCAACCTAAATTAGAGCTATAAGAAAAAAAGAAAAAAAATCAAGCAATAGAGAGAGAGAGAGAGAGAGAGAGAGACAGAGAGAGAGAGAGAGAGAGAGAACTCACAGTTTTTGTATGAAAAAAAATACAGATTGAATGGAATAAATGATATCAAATTTATACAAAATAAAATGGAGAGAAAAAGAGTTAAAATATAAGAAAGAAGAAATGATGAAAGAAGTTTAATGGTAAAGTAAAGAGTAATAGGTAGAGAAAGAGGCAAAGAGGAAGGAGAAAGGCTGGAGAAAGAGAAGAAGAGTTTTTTTTTTTTAGAATAGGAAGATGAAAAGTTTAAATATTCAATTTTAATAATTACTTGAAATTAGAAAGAAGAAAACGAAAAGTTGAAATCAATTTGGATAGTTAAATATAGTCAAACATTTGCATCTAATAAATAATAAACATGTGCATATATCCAGTAAAATGATAATGAATTATTCAATTTTAACAATTACTTGAAATTAGAAAGAAGAAAATGAAAAGTTGAAATCAATTTGGGTAGTTGAATAGTCAAATATATGCATTTAAAACGAATGAATAGTAAAATGTTGAATAGTAATGAAGTTTATTAACAGGTTTGTCTATTAACTATATTTAATTATTTTATATAAAATAACATAGAAAAACCATAAAGGAATTTAAAAAAAGAAAGAAAGTATGACATGGCTGATGAGGTTGCTCAACAGGAGTACAACAACATTAAATTCTACATCTCAGCTTTTAGATATATACAGATATAGATTTCCAAAACATCTTCAGACACCACATTTCTCCAAAACATCCATTATTGATATGTCCACTTTTCCTATAATCCACACAACCAATAAACTTGAGATTACAACGGCCAAACAATGGAACAAAGCCATTCTTTCTTGCTCACTAAAAAGTCGAACCTCTAAATCCCACACAACATTACACACCATTAGTAACATAATCTTTTTTAGCCTGTTTATGGCCAGTCTGACAAAGTTTAGCCTGCTTCGTCACAATGATCAACACCTTTCTTCCTGAAGTATCCTTGCTTACTTAAAACCTAGAAAACCAGTACCTTTGCTTCAAAGATGGCCCCTTATTTTGTGTAAGCAGCCAACACAGGATACTTTCACGTAGCAGCCACTCCTAAAACAAACAACTACAAAGACCAGTTAGAAGGAAATTAGTGTCAAATTTTAATAAAAAATAGCGAGAAAGAATTTGAATATTTAAAAAGTGCACATAGATTAAACTCTAAAAGCAAAGGAGATATTTACAATACACATCAATCTTGAAAGAAAAATGAAGATTAATTGTCAAGTCAATGCAAGTATATACACATGCATTACCATTCATAACTTTTTGCATATAATGGCTGTGCTTAAGACTTGAACTCACACACAATTGGTAGGCTAATACATTACCAATCATAAAATCAAGAGTGTAACCAAACTGAGCTAAGCACAACTTCCTACTACTAAGACTCAGCACTTGCAAAAAATATTTCTAGAACTAAAGATCGGCTTGAGCTTGATTTCAGTCTCAATATTCTGGTTGAACTTCAGCTCTTGCAATACTCAAATGTCTTCCAAGCTGCTTGTAAGCTCCAAAAAAAGAAAAAAAAACCCTTCTAAATGCTTGATCTTTTGAAATTTTAAACTTCAAAAGCTGATGGGTATTTCATAAAGGGTCAGGTTGCACAACCTAGGAAGCAACACTTGTGACGGCCTTTATCATCTCATGTGTACATTTATAATTTTTTAAAGGCTCCTCAACATGTGCTTTTCCTTCATGTCACTCGCAGTTGCTAAAGGGAAGCATGGCTTTTTATGACAGAGGAATGGCTACTATTTCATTAGTAATTTGCAATTGGGGAATCAGATAGAGCAAAATCCATCTTATACATGAAAAGCCAACGGAGCCACAGCATTGTCAATGTTGTGCTCCAATCCCAAATAGATTAAAAAAACAAAAAAAAACAGATAAATTGAGAAGAATGTTCAGTCTATGCTCATTTCGCAAAATGAAAGAATCAGATCAGTTTGAGAAGAAAATATTCCCTCAGATCTATGATGGAGACCCTCTAGAGAGCCAGCAAATGAGCTACGAGCTGAGCATAATGATGTTTAAGCTCATAGCATGGTTCAAGCTCAGGTCATCAGTCATCTTGTTAACAAACAAGGCAAGTAAACTTTGATCAAGCTTCTAGCACTCGCACTTGGCTCATCTTACAGCCTCACAGTACTTAGAGAACAGTTCTAAACATGTACCTACAACAAGCATGAAAAGAATTGGGAGAACAGGTTTTTTAGCATAGTTAAAATAAAACCAGAAAGATTAAGGTCACAAGACACTTCAAAAAACTGAAACCCAACCAAAAAATGAAGAAAACTCCCTACATCAAAAATGGAAAAAATCATTAAAAGATAGAGACAACTTATATGAGCTAAAGATCGAAAGTGCTAAGTTGTAACTTGAGTGGCACTGTCAACAAAGATTTAAAAAGAACATAAAGAGAAATTCTTTAAAAACGCTTCCTTATGGGTCAACCAAAATACACGGGAAAGAAAATTCAATGAGACAAAGGTTTTACCAGTCCCACTTCCCATTAAAACATAAGCTTAGGGAAATGAACAACTGGTCCCCTCAGTTATAGTAGTTTCTAACTTTTTCACCAGACAAGCCAGAGAAAATATTTAGATAGTTTTAAGCAAATGGATGTCAGTTTCTCAATTGATTTTTTTTAAGCCTTCACCAAAAAGCTAACCACCCCAAATACAAGTGAAATAATTAATGATGTTTTAATTCTTTTCCAGTGAGCTCTAGGTAAAATGGCTCCTCCTACCCTTGTAAGAGTAAAGTGAAGGTGAGGTCATGGGTTCAAGATGCATTAATAACATGTGTAACTTACAAAAAAATAATAAAAAGGGTGAAATAATTTGTGTTTTCTGTCAAAGAATCACATTGGCACACTACATTTGCGTACAAATCGTGGAGACCTGTTGATACAGGAGGCAGGGTGAAGGATTTATTATATTTTATTTGATTTTATGTATCAAGGGCAGTTGTGTAATTTCATAATATTCTGGAATGGACTAATGTCCATTGGGTCTTACTTTAGTTTTATTTAAAGTTTGGTTATTTAGTAGTAAAAGCCTACGGAGTCCAAGTCCAAGTCTTATTAGGGTTTTAAGAAATCCTAGTTCAACTAGGATTAGGTATTAGTTTTCTATTTAAAGAGTTGTTGTATTTTCTACTGAGGTAGAGAGGTTAATGATGAATGTTTTTCAGAATTTAATAGCTATGAAGCTTTCTTTATGGTTTGTGTGATGTAACCTTCTCTGAGGTGTAATACCAAGGAATCCTAGGTGTGATTCTTAGGAAGTCTAGGTGTGATTCCTAGATATTTATCTTTTATTTTATTTTATTTTACTGTTCACAGATCACTTTTCACAACACAGGAACAGCCACCCAAACCTTGATTGTTCTCCTTTGTTTCATCCCTAAACCCTACTAATCCATGTCCCCCTTTGGAAACCCTACTATCCCTCTTATTTTCTAGCCTATTTACCACCAAAACCTAATCCTAAACCCTCAAAACAGAAGTATTACCAGATCTGCCCCAACAGTTCTAGATCAGATTTTGTTTGTCCCCCCTTGTCCTAAGTCACCTGGTTTGTGTATAAAACAAACAACAAATCCAGGATCAAACAGCTGGTGTGATGATCATGATGGTCACAATGTAGGGGAATAAATTGAACATGTCAACATGAGACACTAATGTAGAAGAAGGCAATGCAAAAACAGTTTAAGGAAAGACAAGATTATCATGTTGAACAAACACTTAAGCAATGTATAAGGACAGACTTTTCATGGATAAAAATGATTTGTAATCCTACTCCATCAAAATAAACTGAGCTATAAGATCGATCAAATGCTCAGGGTTGGGAAAACAAGGGACCGCCTTGTCAATCAATTTCATCAGTTATGAAGTAACCAAGAAAAAACCTGGAGAAGTTCTGGATAATTACTACTTGAATAAACTTCACACGAGGATTCATTAACACAAATAACAATGACATTAGCAGCAAAGGAAATCAATAAAAACAATTTACACATCACCTACCTGGCTTCATTTCAGAAAAGAAATACACAAAAATTTCTTGAACAAGGTTCAGAACATCAGCAGCCAATAGAACCAAAGCCAATTACATAGAAAAACTGCAGCAGAACAAGTAACATTCAGTCCACATACACAAACGAAGTGCAGTTAATGTCTTGCAGGGTGATTTTCCCCATATATGAATCGTTTTTGTGATCAGAACAGAGACAGAGGCTGATGCAGAACAAGTAGGAAAATAGAAAATAAAAGAGGAACAAAAGTAACAACAAAACAAACCCAAGGCTTCACCACCTAGAACCTGCCTGCAAACCCTAGGAGTCAAATATGATTCCCGTGCCATCCTTGGGAGTAAAGGACATTGCTTGTATATCCAAGGGGAAGAGGTAAGCATAATGCAGATCACTCCCTTGTAGTCCTATTTTCTAACCCGAATGTACAACAAAATTCAGTTATGTTTAACATATATGACCAAAAACAACATATTGATCCCAACAAAATACAAAAGTCACAAATACACACGCGCCACACACAAACATATGCATGTATGTATGTGTAGTATGAACATAGGAAGTGATAAAAAGCTGATGAATTAGCATGACAAAAAGCTTTGTACCTATTTTTCCACTATAATGATGACAAATTTTTAGCCACAGGTTAGGTGCATCTTCATAGTATGAATCAAAAGTATTAGGAGACAAAAAGGGACATATTGGTAGACTAAGATACAGGATATAATAGAGAAAATTATGTTAGCTTAATTCTTTTTTTGGTGCAACTCCCAAAACAAGGATAATAATTGCTAATATATAATAACATTAAGTATTCCTTAGAAAAAATAACAAATAACATTACGTAAATTCCCATTTGAAATTTCTTGAAGCAGGAAAGCTCCAACATTGAACATGATGGTATATATTACAGATTTGATTATCAATAAGAAAAAATGACAAAATGGAAATTGCAGTTGAAATCAAATTTTATTGCCAAATAGGATATCCTATTTAGGTGACATAAAAATCCATAAGAGAAGTACCATACACACTAACAAGTCATAGGAAAAATTAAAACAATTATCATCAGCACGACTTAAAATGTTATTTTCAGACTGTTATTCATCAGCACTCCCTCTCTTCCTGGGGAAGACATTACGTGGGGCTATTTAGTAACGTTATTTGTGTGGGGGAGTGGGGGGCAAGCATGATTATATGCGCCATAAAACCAAACAACAAATATATTTTTTCTAATGAGAAAATTCTAACAATTCATGCCAATGGTGACTTCAAATTTACTTGTAAGATAAATATTATTTCAGTGCTTGACAAACAAAAGCAGTATCAAATGCTAACTACATGGCCAGTCATACAATTGGAGAAAAGGAAAAACATTTAAACAAAATACGGGTATGGAAAACAAGTGCACCTTTTAACATTCTCAGTCGCTTATGCTTAAAATGGGAACCACCAAAGCGATTCTTTTCAAGCACCTAATTTTGTCAAGTCGTGTATGATGCACGGTACTTGACCACACATAATCCCTTATGGTTGGCCGCCTTATGGTATTCTTATAATCTTCTGGCAGTGGGATCAAGCAAAATAAGTGTGTCTCCAGTGGAGGGCAATGCCATTCTAGTTCTTCTCTTCCTTTCTGCCAACTGCATCTTTAAGATTAAGTTGACCTCTCATTTAAGCCCACTTCTATTTGAACATGCGGACGCTGAAACAAAACCAGGATAATGTTTCTGCACGGGCATTGGAATGCACCACTGAATTGATAAGTTTAGCCAAAGATTACTATATATATTCCTGTATCATCCTACTTAAACATGCCAATATCTTGTAAATCACTTTCATTTGATGGTGTAATCTATCTGCAGAAACAAATCCATGGATCATCCCTTTAGCCTCATGGAAACTCCACCCTGGTTTCTTCTTGAGATCCTTCTTATTCGTTACTCTCCTTACTTCTTCAACTTTATCCCATTGTCCAACACTTGGCCTGTACATACTCAACAAAGTTAGTACCCAATATTATCAGGTTCCAATTCCAAAAGCCTTTGTTCCGTATATTCCCCAAGTTTTATGTCTCCATGAACTCTGCAAGCTGCAAGAAGAGAACCCCAAATCCTTCTATCAGGAAAAATCAACATTTTCACTATTATGGTTATGGCCTCTTTAAGCTTTTCATATCAACCCAAAAGATCCACAATGCAATTGTAATGATCCAAATCAGGTTGAATACCAAATATGCATTTCATGGAATTATCGACTTCACACCCTTCTCTGAGAAGACTAGAATGGCTACAAGCAGACAGTAAGCTCAAAAAGATGACACAGTTTGGTTTTATTCTTTCCCCCAGCATCAGAACAAAAAGTTCTAGGGCTTCAAAACCAAGCCCATGAGTTCCAAAGCCTTCAATCATTGTTGTCCAGGTTACTAACTCTTTGACCAATATATTGTTAAAACACATTCTAGCCAATGAAATGTTTCCGCATCTTACATACATGTTTAAGATAGAGGTTTCCAGGTGCAAAGTTTCTTCCATAGAACTGTAAATTAATTTCCTTATAAAGTAGCCATTGCCTTACCCAATTGCAGTGTTCCCAGATGGGTACATGCATCAACAATGCTTCTCAAGATCTCAGCCCTGGGCTCAAAATTTGCAGCTTGCATTTGACGGAACAAATTTATGGCATCCTTAATATATCCATTTTGAATGAAACCTGACATCATAGCCCTAGACGTAAGACTGTTTCTATTAGGAATTTCTCTAATCAACTGAGCTGATGCCGCTATTTTCCTACACTTGACATAAAAATCCAACAAAGCAGTCAGCAACACATCATCACAAAAACCAGTTTAATGGCTAAACGATGTATCTGTTCTTCTTGAAAAAGATCTCTACACTTTGCAAATGCCGATATAAGTAATGTTAAACTCTCAATGCTGAGTGCAGCACTACCCCGCATTTCACTAAAAATATTCACTAAATTTTCAATATCCCCTTCCATGGCATAATAGGAAATCAGAATATTGCAGGAAACCTCATCCTTTCTGTCAATCTTGCTGAAAAAGTTTTCGACTTCTTCAACACTACCTGTCCTAGTATACATTTTTAAAACTGAATTTTGTACTGACCCAATTACTAACCCACTCTTGATTGCATAACCATGAAGTTGCATCCCATGGATCAAACTTTCACTGGCACAACAAGCCTGCAACATTGCCATCAAAGTCACTGAATTGGGTTCAGAGTTTACCATCATTTCCTGGAACAAATTGAAAGCAGTACCAACACTTACCTCACCAACATACCCTGAAATCATCAACGTCCAAGAAACCCCAAATCTCTCTGTGAGTGCCGGCTGAAGCTATAGGCCATTTAGGCTACCGCCTAAGGCCCCACTTATAAGGGGGCCCCAAATAGTAATAATATATTATATAATATTACTTTCTCATCTAAAAAAAAAAAAATTACAACAGCCATCATCAAATCTCATCAAGTCATGAAGGCCCGTTTCTCACATAAAGAAAAAAAAAAAAAAAAATACAAACGGCCATCACCAAATCCCATCAGGCCATGAAGTCCCGTTTCTCACAGAGAAAAAAGCTGAAGTGACAATGTGACACGAAGGCTAATTCCATCAGGCCATCACCAAATCTTTAGCTTGTAGAAGAAAAGATTACAAAAGGCAGAAAGAAGAGACAACTAAGAAAATGCAGAAAAAATAAAGAAGAAAAAAAGCACTCACTCTCTGACTCTCTCCATCTTGATTCTAAAAAAAAAAACACTCTTTTTAGTTGGCTTACTCATCAATTAGTGTTGGCAATAGACTTAGTGTGTTCACAGAGCTTCATTTCAGGTTCGTTTTTTATTTTCTCTTCCTTTGCCTCTTTTGTCTTCTTCATGGTTTGACGCCGGAGTGCTAGCCCTGCTAGGTTTTTGCTCTTTCTTTTTTGCTAAACTTTAGTTTAGTTGTTCTTGTACTCTTTCTCTTTACAGGCACTGCTTTACACTTCACTCTTCTTTCTTTTATTTCTTTAGATTTCTCTAGAATGCTATAGAATGGTCCGAATGGACCCACTTAATTTTGTTTTTTGTTTTTTGTTTTTTTTTTTAAGAAGTCAGATTTAGTGGATGTGGATGTAAGTTAAAGTACTCAGTGAGATCAAGTCCTACACGTTTTTGATTCAGGGATTCAGATCCTTTATATTTTTTAGGGTACTCTACCAAATAGATTTCTTTAAATCTTAACAATTCTTTAATGATTTAATGGTCAAGATTCTGCCATGTCAGTATTTCACTAATAATAATCTTAATTGTTTTGTTTGCAACATTATTTTATTATTTTAAAAATATTGTTAGTGGAATGCTGACATGGCAAAATCTTGACCATTAAATCATTAAAGAGTGGTTAAGATTTAAGGAAATCTACTGGTAGATTACCCTAGGAAATCTAGAGGATCTGAATCCTTGATTCAGTGGGCTGGTCTTACTTCTTAGTGGATCCAAATCCAATCTTCCAATTTAGTTGAGTCCTATACATTTTGCTAAAAAAAAAAATGGTTTACTGCTACATAAAAAAAAGAGTATTGATAACAAAATTATAAATTTAGAATAATTTACTTTGTATTAATATTAATTTTAATTTATTTGTGCAGGTTTAAAGTGTAAAGTGATCATATCAAGTAAAGCTGCAATTGTGCTTTTGATAAACCAAGTTCTATTGTTTTATACATTAAATTTATATTATTCTAGTTAAATTGTAATTTCTTTTTTATTATAGATTGTGTTTCATTTATTCATAAATATTTTTTAATTACAAATATCTACTAGAAAATATCTATCTGGTTATAAAAAAATTAAAAAAAAAAAAAAAAGACAAAGAGAAAAACTAATTGAATCTCAAAAAAGAGCTATGGACAAATTTATTACTAGTAAAAACAAAATCTTGCAGAAAATTTGAGTGATGCTTTCATAAATGAACAAGAAATTCATCAAAAAGAGTTAGAAGATAATAAAAATATACAACAAAATGATAATAACGAAGGTGGTCATGATAATGTTCAAACATGTAATGTCACCATTCTTGATAATGAAGCTCAAAATAATTTAGAGGAGAGTGAAAATATTAATGGTCAACCTAATTATATTCCTACAAATATTTTTGATCCAAGTCAATGGAAAACTATTGATATAAAATTAAGAGATTTGTTAGTAGAAAATGGTCCAATAAGAGTTGATGATCTAAACTTTCCTATAGATAAGAACTGTAGACATTTTTCTACTACGCATTATATTCAAAAATTACCAAATGGGGAGAAACATGATAGAAAATGGTTAGTGTATTCGAAAGACCTAGATAAAGTATTTTGTTTTTGTTGCAAGTTGTTTAATTCAAAATCTAATACAAGAAAAATAAATTTTAATTGAAAAAAATATATGAATTTATAATTAGATATAATAAAAAGCTCCGTTTAAAGCTTTTGCCTAGGGCCCCAAATTCATTGAGCCGGCCCTGTGTGTGACATAGCATCAATCAGTTTACGGGCATAATCTACACACCAACATTTCAAATAAACCTCAATCATGGTATTGCAAAAATAAACATCAAATCCAAACCCCATTTTCGTTGAGACACAATGGACCATCTCTCCATACATTACATCACTCTGAAGCGATGAAACAGCTTGATTTACTATTGGAAACGTGAAACTATCATGGGCAAGTTTTATATAACAACAAAGCCGAATAAAAAAGACCCAAATCAAGATGAGACTTCATGATCAAATTCCATGCAATAGTATGGGGTTTGGACCATCTCTCCATACATTACATCACTCTGTTCTACGCTGATAAATCTTTCCACGGCTAACGGCTCTTATTTGATTTTTGGGAAATTACATAAAAGGGCTAAAGTATATTTCTTGTGTGGTTAATTATTATTACACATTTGTCAAAGAGTAATCATATCGCGACAAATTATTTTACAATATTTTTATAAGGGTAAGACTTAGGTATAGTATTTATGTGTTATTCCTTAGGTCCCTTCTTAAGATTCTATCATGTGGATTTTTTGTTATGGGATAGAAGTGTATTTTTTAGTTAAGTAGCTACATAGTTGAATATTAAAAGGAAACTTAAGGAATAGCACCTAAGGTATTGTACCTAAGTTTTTATGATTTTTACAAAATGTTAATGTGGCCAACCTCTTATTGGTTTTCATTTAGGCACATCATTAATATCACTTTTTTATTTACCAATAATCACTCGCCACATTATCAGTTTGTAAATTTTTTTGTAAAATAGTTTGTCTCTAAAATTATTCTTTGTTAAACATGATTTCATTTATAATTTGTAACTTCTATTTTCTTTATAGAGAATAAAATAAGATGATGGACTATGGAAAAATGATTTAGTCCGACAGATTTTCCTTCCCCATAAAGCTAATGCTATATGTGGAATCAACATAAGCACTAACTTGCCAGATGATAAGCAGATTTGGCCACCAACGGCAAATGGGATCTTCAACGTCCGAAGTGCCTGCAAGATTGCAGTTGAAATGGGTTCAGGTGATGCAGTAGGGGCTATGTCGAATGATAGCAATCTCAGGAAGTTTTGGAAATGTCTATGGCGATTAAAGGTCCCCCATAAAGTCCACCATTTCACTTGGAAAGTCTGCAAAGATATTCTGCCTACCAAGGAGAATTTAGTGAAGACAAAGGTGCTGATGGATGCTTGCTGCGAGGAGTGCCAGGCGGTGACAGAATCCTCAGGTCATCTATTCTGGGATTGTCCTAGAGCTTGTGACATTTGGTTACTGTCAAATTTGTTTCATGACAGAAATGGTCTGTTTTTTAATTCCTTCATGGACTTGATGTGGTATGTAGTTATGGTGGCTCAATGGGAACATTGCTAGGTTGAGAAGTTAATAATGGTGGCATGGGCAATATGGACGAATTGAAATGAAAGCAGAAACAGGGGAGTGAAGAAAAACAGTCGGGCTTTACTTCAGTGATCACTGGACTATTTATGGGAGTATCAAGCATGTTCTGAAGTCCCTGTTATGCCAAAGACAAGTGGTGCTTTAAGCTGGATTCCCTCAACATCTAATCGTTACAAAGTAAATGTGGATGGGGCTATTTTCGCGTTGCAGAAAATGTCTAGAGTGGGGGTATTGATCAGGGATGCAGAAGGCAGATTGATTGGGGCTTGCAGTAAGAAGATTATGGCCCCTCTTGGTGCCATTGAGGCCGAAGCAAAGGTTGTAGAGGTATTGCTTCAGCTCGCTTAAGGCTTGTCCATCCAAGACTTCACTCTTGAAGGTGATTCGCAAATGTTGATAAATGCTTTGAAGGATACATCGCCTCCACTTGCATCTGTTGTAGCTTTGGTGTATAGCTCTGTGGCAGCTTCCCATGGCTTTCGTCGTGCGGACTTTTCCCTTGTTCGTAGAAAAGGCAATAGGCTAGCTCATTTACTAGCAAAACATGCTCTAAGCATTGCTAATTTCTCTGTATGGGTTTAAGAGAATCTTTGTTTCATTGAACAAGCTCTTAATCACGATGTACTCATAGCTTTTCATCTATATATTACTAAAAGCTGAAGCGTAGCGTTTAATGCTGCTGTTCTCACGTTGCGCCACATCAGCTGCCACGTTATTTTTTAAAAAAAAATAATTTTCCCTACAATTTTAAAATGGTTTTCACAATTTTCAGCCCTATAAATGCAGCCCACTACTTATTGATTTACTTCCACTATCACCCTATAATAAATCAAACCCACTACTTATTTATTTACTTCCACTATCACCCCATAATAAATCTGTATAATTAATCACTTCTTATTTATTTAGTTCCACTATCAAGCCCAACCCAAAACCTTTTCAGTTCAGCTTTAAATTTTTGTGTGAGCTTTTTCAGCTTAAAGGAAAAAAAAAAAAAAAAAAAAAAAAAAAAAAAAAAAAAACAACGTTGAAGCCTTTCAAGCTTTAGGGTTTTTTTTTTTTCAATTTTCTTATAATTATTTTTAACATTTATTTTTTTAATATTACATTTCTCCAACCTTTCTCTCTCACCTACCATTTCATCTCCCCACTACTTCTTCAATCTTTCTCCCTCCCTTACCTTTTCATCTCCCCACTACTCTATACATTAATATCATTCTTCCTCTTTCCCTTCATCTTCCTTTATTTTTGTCTCTTCTTATTCACACACTCTTACTATAAATTTGTCACTATCTCTTCTATTCTATGCATAGTTTTCCCTTAAAAAAAAAAAGGTTCCCTCTCTCTCTCTTTCTCTCTCTCTCGATAAATTTTTTGGTGGATTTTTTTTATTTTTCTTGCGTCCCTACTTTAGGTTGATAATTTTTTATATTTTTTAAAACTCTATTTTGGGTTAGTGCAATTTAGTTTTTTTTTTTTTTTTTTAGTTGTTGTTGTTGTTGTTGTTTTTTTTTTTTTTTTTTTTATTTTATTTTATTTTTATTTTTATTTTTTATTCTCTTTGATTGTTAAATATTATCCTATTGTGTTGTAAAGAATTAAATATAGCATATAAAAATATAATATTATTCTATTACATAACATGATTTGGATAATTTGCTATTTATTCTATTACATAGCATGATTTTTTATAGTGCTTAATTTAGATGTTAAACTATGAGACTTTACTACTTTTGTTTATTTTCTAATCCTTTGTAGTGGGCAAAGTACTCTATAATGCCATTTATTTAAAGAAAAGCAAAGGTTAGCCAAATGAAAATAATAGGATAGGTGACAAATTTTAACTTTTGCAATTTTATTTTAATTATTATTATTTTTTAACAATGCATGTATAGAAATTTAATTCTTAGATTTTGATAATAATTGTTTATTTGATAATATGTTTTGGGTAGCCGAAATTATAATTTCTACAAATAAAATAACCTTAATAGATTATCAAAAACAAAATTTTATCCCAATATTGGTTTAATTAATCATTGTTAAGTTTTATTAATTTTTTTAAGTTTACGTTTTTTTTGGTGTTTTGGATTGTTTCTATACTACATTTATGATTGTTTCTATAATAAATAAAAATATAATTGTGAAATACATTACTTATTATTAGATTAGTTTAAATTGTAATTTTTTTTAATAAAACTACCATAAAATAATTATTACGCGCAACGCGCGGGTTCGCGGCTAGTTCTTAATAAAAGTTCTTGCAGTCTTCTCATAAAAAAAAAATTATGGGTTCAAGAATAAGATTTAATAAACTGTGATGAAATAAATAAATATATATAATTAATGAATTCCACTTTACCTTGATTAAGGTGGTGGATATATGGTCAAGGAAAATTAAAATTTATTTCCAATTTTGATTTTGTTAATGGAGAGAAAAAAAAAAAAATTGTTGGTATGGATTCCTGTGAGATTCTGTAACTAAGGTTAACAATCTACTACATGAGAGATTGATGTACAAAAGTGAAATTCTTTTACGGTAAATTAATCATTACCTATGCATTTTTGCAATTTTTTCAATTAAAATAATTTTGAGGCCAAATCAACCAGATATACCGCTTCAATTTCCGGTGGAACTTCTTTCATCCAAACTACTACTAAAGTTTAGACACAAGATAGCTAGCATACCTTGCAAGAGTATGAGCAACTATTACCCTGACATTGTACATGGGAGAATTCAACCATATAAGAAATGTGGACAGAACCTTTGAGTCTCGTAGTAAATGGCCAACAAGAGCAAAGGATTTCTGTTAAGAGGCTATATAGTCTTTAAGGTTTTTTTTGTTTTTTGTTTTTTCAGGTGAGAGCTTTAGGCATAATATAAGTGGCCTTAGGCCTAGACCTAATGCTGGTCCCGTAATTTTTAATATCATAATTAAGGAAACATTTTCTTGACCAATGAATTTCTTCTCTTTGAAATGATCAAACCAGTCTTGGTAGAACATTGAACTTAGTTTCACTATGAAGAAATCTGCATTGTTGCCTAGGTATGTGAGCTGAAGAGTAAGGGTTGTAACAATGATTTATAAACTTCAGGTGGCCTTAGGCCTAGAATATCAAAATGAAAGAAAAACATTTTATTGACCGATGAATTCTTACTCTTTGACATGATCAAAACAGTCTTAGCAGACTTACTGATAATATATAGGTTATCTTTGCAGCGTCATCTACCCAGACGTCGGTGTCGAAGGTGGCATAACAGGTGAATATCAATAATCAAGGCTATCAGTTATCTTAAAAATACTTCTGGATGATTTTATTAGTACTAAACTATTAATCACTAATCAGAAATACTGTTTTATTGTATCATTTTCACTAAATTAAGTGCGTTGACGCTATTTTGCTGGCGAGGCATCAGCGTAATCTTTCTATATTTTATTCGAGGGATGTAGTTTCATGTGAAAATTCATCAAACCCCATTCACTTAAATTTAAAAGTGTATTACTGGTGACTGAAACTTTAGAATCATCATTCATAAAAATTAGAATCATATCTTGATATAACCTAAATATTCAGGTGCCACTTCCACGCAATAGTTCGTACTCTCTCTCCACCTAGACATACCATGTTTCCTCTTTACTTCTTCCTTCTAGTTCTTCCCACTGTTTCTTCAGTTTATTTCCAAATAACTCGCTTTGAGCCTGATCCCTCCAACATACTATGTCTAGGTGATGCTGTAGTAACACTTGGAGCCATTGAAATGAACCAAGTTAATTGTGCAAACCGAGTTGGTCAGGCAATATATGCTAAGCGGGTGCCACTTTGGGACCCTGATACAGGAAAGCTCACTGACTTCAGAACACATTTCTCCTTCCTTATTGACACCCAAGGCGTGAACATTTACGGCCATGGGCTAGCATTCTTTCTAGCCCCTGTTGGGTTCGAAATCCCGACAAATTCAGCTGGGGGATATCTAGGCCTATTCAACACCTCAACCTATGATTCAGCTCAGAACCAAATTGTTCTAGTTGAGTTTGACTCTTTCGCACACCCCGAATGGGATCCTCCGGTTGAGCATATCGGGATTAACAACAATACAATTGCTTCTGCTGTTTACACCCCTTGGAATGCCAGCTTACACAGTGGAGATACTACTGATGTATGGATAATCTACAATTCTTCTACTAAAAATTTGAGTGTCTCTTGGAAATACCAAACAACTTCTAATGCTCAGGAGAACACCAGTCTTTTTTATGAAATTGATCTGATGAAAGTTCTCCCACAATGGGTCAGAGTTGGATTTTCGGCTGCTGCAACTTGGTATTCAGAGCGACATACACTTCAGTCATGAGAATTCAGTTCAAGTTTGGATATAAAAGAAACAAATGGAAAGAATGCGAAAACTAAAAGATTTGTGGTTGGTCTAACAGTCTCAGGTGGTGTTCTGATAGTTGGGGCAATTTTTGCATTTGTCATATTGTTGATATGGAAAGGAAAGAAAAAGGAAGTAGTAGAGACAGTAAATTTAACATCAATAAATGATGAAATTGAGGGAAGAGCAGGAGGACCAAGAAGGTTTTCTTACAGAGATCTTGTTTAAGCCACCAACAATTTCTCGAATGAGAAGAAGTTGGGTCAAGGAGGGTTTGGTGCCACTTACAAGGGGCACTTAACTGATTTAGATATGCCAGTTGCTGTGAAGAAAATCTCAAGAGGGTCCAAGCAGGGGAAGAAAGAATACATAACTGAGGTGAAGACTATTAGCCAACTGAGGCATTGAAATTTGGTGAAACTAATAGGAAGGTGTCATGAAAGAGATGAGTTCCTACTTGTCTACGAGTTTATGTCAAATGGTAGCCTTGATTATCACCTCTTTGGCAAGAGGAGTCCTCTCACATGGATAGTGAGATACAAGATAGCTCTTGGGTTGGGCTCTGCATTGCTTTATCTTCATGAAGAGTGGGAGCAATGCATGTTACACCGAGATATCAAATCGAGCAATGCCATGCTTGATTCTGATTTCAACGTCAAGCTTGGTGATTTTGGGCTAGCTCGGCTTATGGACCATGAGTTAGCTCCCAGAACAACTGGATTGGCTGGAACTATAGGATACTTGGCTCCAGAATTTATACACACATGTAGGACTAGTAAAGAATAAGATGTGTATAGCTTCGGAATAGTTGCCTTAGAAATTGTTACTGGAAGAAGGTCAATTGATCATGTGGGAACGAATTCTGAATTGATGTTGGCAGAGTGGATTTGGAATTTATATGGAAGAGGAGATCTTCTTTTGGCTGTTGATGGGATGTTGCAGAAAAATTTTGATGAAAAACAGGTAAGAGTGTATGTTGGTGGTTGGACTTTGGTGTGCTCACCCTGATCAAAATATGAGACCATCCATAAGGCAATCCATTCAAGTTCTTAAATTTGATGCAAGAATGCCTAATCTTCCACAGCAAATGCCTATTCCTATGTATCATGTACCTACACCGTTAATCTGCTCCGGTGAACCTTCCATAACTACAAGTCTTCAACAAGGTCGTTAATCCTATTCACTATTGCTTCTAAAAACTGTTACAAGTATTCAACGGGGTTGTTAATGCTATTTAACTTCTTTGCTGTTAAAACCTTTTACATTTGCTTGTTGTCTCTTGAGTGTAGTCAGCTCATTTTATGCAGATATCACAAAGTTGAAAGTTATTATAAAACTTTTCATTTCTTATACTCACTAGCTTGATTAGAATCATATAGTTAGGGAATGACAATGATTAATTATCAGTTATTCCAAAAGTTTAATGTTAGGATATATGTGTTTCACTTGTTAAGAACATATGTCATTCTTTTATGTAATTGGCTAATCTTTTGACAAAATGCACTCAACTTGTAATTGGGTAGTTCTAGGTGTTTTTAATACTTCAAGAAACAAGGTTTTAAAATCAAGTGTTGAAGTTATCAAGTCTGTCCAAGAAACAAGCTGAAGAAGTGCACATTCATTAAAGCTCGACACCTTGCTATCTGTCGAGGTTTACTAAAATCAGAAATTCTGATCTGTTTTCTTGGGATCCGTGAATGTGTCTTTGGACATTCTTTTCTTCTAACTTTAGACATATAAAAGGATTGTTTTAAGGGTCGTCAAAGTGTTCACAAGTTGCACAAGCATTGAGCAAATTCTGTTCAAGAAAATTGTGACCGGAGACAAAGTTTTGCCCTAGTTCATCTCTTCTGAAGAAGTTGCTGTGTATGTGCACCTTTGGGTTTTGTGACCAAGCATCTTCTTGATCTTCATCGTGGATGAACTGAAGAACTTTGTAGCCAACAACTCTTTCTAGTTGGTGATTGAAGTTGCGTACTAGGATCCGCACATTGGTTAGTCACGTACTTGGGAGCCGTGCATCAAAAGGGGAAACTGTCACTACAGAATAAGTCCAATTGGGTATTGGGGTAAGGGTTTAACTGTAGGTTGGTAAGGTACTTGAGATTCCTTTACTTATAACCGCTTGTTGTGATAATAGTGGAGTTTCGGGAGTGTTGACCTGAAAATCACCCGATGGGGTTTTTGCCGTTAGGTTTTCCTTATTCGTAAACAAATCACCGTGTTATTTATTTTTCGCTGCATAGTTAGTTTATTGGTGATTTGTTTGTGCTATCACGCGTTTGCATGTTAAATTGATTAATTAATAACTTTGCTAATTAATTAATTAATTCAATCACAAGGGGTCAATACGTTTTTGGCCTATCGTGGTATCAGAGCAGGCACACTCTGATTAGGTTTAATCTTTGCTGTGTTGATCCATTGGCCCCTGTTTGTCATGGATAGAGGACAGTCATTAATCATACCTCTTTTATTTGATGGCACTAATTATGCATACTGGAAAGTATGCATGAGAGTTTTCTTGCAGTCTTTAGATGAGAAGGTGTGGCAAGCTATAGAGATTGGCTGGACCAAGCCAAAAGAAGCGCCGGCCGATTGGGATGAAGCCAAGATCAAGGCGGCAAACTTCAACAGTAGAGCATTGAATGCCTTATTTAGCACAATCACCAATGAGGAGTTCAAGAAGATATCCTCTACTGAAACTGCAAAGGAAGCATGGACCATCTTCCAGACAACCTATGAAGGTACAAAGGCTGTCAAGGGTTCAAAGCTTCAAAGGCTCACTACAAGCTTTGAAGAAATAAAGATGGAGGAGGATGAGTCGTTCGATGAGTTCTATGCCAAACTCAAGGACATAGTGAACTCAACCTTCAATCTTGGTGAAACCATTCCTGAACTCAAGATTGTGAGGAAGGTGCTCTGATCTCCACTCGAGAGATTCCATGCCAAGATTACGGCGATAGAAGAATCAAAGGATATTGATAAGATTCCTTTGACTGAGCTGGTTGGAAACTTGCAGACCTACGAACTAAGACTATCTAGGATTGGCAAGTCGGGTAAAGGCAAGAGTACGGCCTTGAAGGCAAAGAGTAGTAACACAGATGATTCTTCCGATGATGAAAATTTCAAGATAAAGTCCTACATTACAAGGCAGTTCAAGAAGTTTATGAAGAATGCCAATGGGAGGAACTTCGAAAAGAACCGCGGACAATCCAGTTCTTTTCAGTTTAAGGGCCAAGACAAAGGGAAGAAGGATGCAAGGGATGGCGGTCAGTACACTGTTCCCACAGGACCTAAGTGCTTTAGGTGTCATGGATTCAGTCACATGAAGCAAAAATGCCCCACATATCTCAAGAGCATTGGAAAGAGTAAGGCACTTGCTGTAACCTTGAGTGACACTGAGCCTGAAGATGATTCCGACGATGAAGATGACGGAATCTTGAATGCCTTCACTGCCACAGTCAATCCTACTGAAGGGATTGTTAAAGACGTGGAAGAAGAAGAAGAATTAGTGGATTCTAAG
Organism: Quercus ilex subsp. ballota; assembly: GCA_032727855.1. NCBI lineage: Eukaryota > Viridiplantae > Streptophyta > Magnoliopsida > Fagales > Fagaceae > Quercus > Quercus ilex. The sequence goes on along the minus strand of CM064914.1, from coordinate 8,489,803 downwards.
TGTGAGAAGATGGATGATCAAGATGATATCCATACAACCTATGAGAAACTTTACAAGCTCTCTGAGAAGCATGAGAAACTGTATAGGCTGGCCACCAAGAAGGTTAGTGATGTGGAACTTAATCGTGAAGAGCTTTCCACAAAGTTTGATGAAGCTAATCAAACAATTGGTGCACTGAGGTTTGAGAACAATTTCTTGGCTGAGAAGACCAAGAAGCTTGAAGCGGAGCTGTTTCAAGTCAGAGCTCAATTGGAGAGGACTTCAAGTGCAAAGCTTGATGAGATGCTCAACATTCAGAAATCTATTCTGGATCGTACAGGTTTAGGGTATGGTCTTTCTTCCTCTAATACTGCTTCTACTAGTTTTACTGTGTTTGTTCCTCTTGCTAATAAAACTGATATTGAGAATACTGATGTTAAAACTGAATTAGCTAGTGAGAACTTAGACAAGGGCAAATCTATCTTAGGAGCACCCCCTAAACAGGATAAGAAAGATGTTAAGAACCCTAAGGCTAAGAAGGCTAACTCTCAAAAGTCTAAACAAAAAAAGCAGCATCTCTATCATCATTGTGGAGCTGCCGGTCATACACAACTAAATTGCTACAAGTGGTTAGCCACTCAACAGAGCAACAACATGATCATATTTGGAAGCCAGAATCAGCTTCAATCCTCTCTTGCTCCTCTTGGTGATCTTCTCAAAGCCCTCATATTCCTTTCGAACTTAAACGGTTTCAATTCTTCCCCCTCACCACCGATTCAAGGATTTAATCAAAGGAAAGGCTCTTCCAAGGTGTGGAAGAAAAAGGACTCTAAGTGATTTTATCACTTTCTTCTATCTTCTTGTTTTTGTTTGTTGCATTACTTGTGTGTTTTGCATTCTTTTTGAGTCAGTCTAGTTTTATGCTTTGTTTTGTTTAACATGTTTTTGTCTGTTTGTTTTCAGTTTTGTTTATTTTGTTTTTCATATAAAAAAAAAAATTGAAAAATCAGAAAAATACAAAAACAGTGTGTGTTTTGTGTACTTTGATACTTGTGTACCTTGGATAGCCATTGAAACAAAGTTTTCTAAACTTCGGATCATCTGTAGCTTAGATGAGCATTCTTATGCACAACTAAGCAAGTGAGCTTTGTGGCTCTTGTTGGTGATGAGTAAGATTAAGTTATCTCTTGGACTTAACACTCGTATCACTCTTTTTGACGGGCAGGACTAGAAAATCCTAAGAGAAATGCATAAATAACTATCTCATCACTGTTGCCCGCCAATCATGAATGACACCTATATGCTTCGGCATAACAAAAGTACAGTGTCAAAGACACCTGTATGCTTCAGCATAGCAAAAGTGCAGTGTCAAAGACATCTGTATGCTTCAGCATAGCAAAAGTGTATTGTCAAATGCTTACCATCTTGGGTATTTCTTTTCTCTTTTTTATATGCCCATGCATGATATGCTAAAATAAAAGAAAATATGCAAAGAAAATAAAAAGCAAAAAGATCAAAAATGCTTTAAATATGATTGCAAGCGTGTTTTCTAGGAGATGTGGGAGTTATAGGATGTACCTCGAAGGTGATAGTCCCCATCAAACAATTATGATTGTGTGTGAGTTAAAGTGATTTTCTCATATCTCAAATCATTATAACATGTATATACTTATGCAATCTTGCAATGTTTTTCACACACAATACGCAATATTCTTTGCAACTCTTGATACATGGCAGGTACAATGTGATTTGGTCATCACAAGGTTTTACATGTGCTAATGTATACTCACTAAACTGTCTTGACTTGTTTTTGAAATATAAAATTGGTTAGACTTGTTTAGTGTGTGTGTGTTGTGTGTGTGTGTGTGTGTGTGTTTCTGAGGATCCATGTGCTTAAAATTTATTTTGAGAGATGATTTTGAGAGCTTAATATGCTGATTGGATCATTGGTTGAGTTGCCTGTTGGATTGCATTTATGTCTGTGTTTTTTACTTCTCGAAAAACTGTTTTTAAAAGCTAGCTCGACACCTTCTCGACACTTAGCTATCTGTCGAGCTTCTTAAGCTTTTTTCTTATCGCAATCTCGACACCTCCTAGATACCAGGTGGATCGATCGAGAAAGTTTCTGTCTCCTCGATACCTTCTCGACACTTGGTGGATTGATCGAGCTTCTGTTCTTGGTTTTGGTGGTTTGTTCCATGACATTTTCTCGACACCTTCATCTGTCGACGACCATTTCCTCGACACCTCCCTTGATAGCTGGCTCGACACCTCTCGATACCTCATCTGTCGAGATTTACTAAGGTTTCTATATAAACCCCTCGTGCGATCCGCCTCTCATTTCTCTCAATCTCTTTCTCGATAGCTCTCTGTTTTCTCTCCCAAACACTCTCATCTCACTCCAATCTTGTTCCTCAAGGTTTCTTCAAGCTTCCTCAAGTTTTTCTACACTTGGTAAGCTTCTAATCTCTTCATTTTTCATGCATTTCATGATTTGAAACCTAGGTTTTGGGGTTTTTGAAAAATTTTGGGGTTTTTCAAAATTGATGAGTTTTTGTTGAAATTTTGGGTTGGGTTTTCATTTAAATTTGTTAAAAACCTCATACATTGTATCACATTTGCACTATAATGATATTTTCATGCATTTAGATGTGTGTAATATGCTTATATGTTGGTAGGATTGGATTGGGCTGAGCCCATGATGTATTTTCTTTTGCATGTCACATGTCATGCATTCCCCATGCATACGTACTCTCTTTTCAATATATTTGATATATTTGAATTGCTTGGGACTTTTCTGATTGTCTTCTTTCTTTCCCTCTCTTTCTGTTTACGTTAGTCGTGTCTATGGCATCTAAACGTAAGTTTGCTCCGTCCCAGAACCCTCTGCGTTCTAGGACATCTTCATCTTCTGATCCTACTCCATCTAACATTCGGTTCCATGATGAGGATGCTCGTAAGGCTTTCTCAGAGAACTTCTCTAAACAAGGTGTTCATTCTGAACACCAAGTCATTTTGGCAGACTTCACCGACACTGACCTTCCCTCTGTCATTCATAGTCGGGGATGGGAGTCACTATGTGACATCCCGGTCACTTGTCCTCTCGTGCTTATTCAGGAGTTCTACTCCAACATGCACGGGATTGATCATTCAGTACCTCTTTTCTTCAATCGCGTTCGAGGTACGCGCATTCCTGTCACACCGCAGCTTGTTGCGGATGTGCTTCGGGTTCCTAGGATAGAATTTCTTGACTATCCTAGTTATGAGCGTCTGAGGACTGTGTCCAAAGATGAGCTCATGGCTGCTTTTTGTGAGCGACCTGTTGACTTGGGTGTGCGTCAGTTTACACCATGTAAACCTTTTGCTAAAGGCCCTCACTTTATGAACATGGTGATGACTTTTGTACTCCATCCTTTTTCTCACTACAACTCCATCATAGAGATTCGAGCTCGGTTTTTGTTTTCTCTTCTTGAGCATCTTACCATAGACTTTCCTTCTCATTTCATTCTCTCTATTATAGATGTTCATTTAGATTCGGCGTCCCATGATAAGCTCATCTTTCCTTCCGCTATCACGAGGATCTTACGCCATTTTTCTGTCCCTTTTCCTATGTCCGACCACTTCACAAACATTTGTGCCATAGATGCCGCTACCGCAAAACGTAGTGAGGCACAGTTTAAGTCACGACAGTCAGATTCCACTCCTTCCTCCCATCCGGCTTCATCTCGTTCAGCTCCATCCACATCCGCCCCCTCCTCTTCCATGGGTGATGTATCACTCGGAGACATCATGGCATAGCTATAGCGCATGGATGCTCACCTTGATACACTCTCTACTGAGTTGTATCAGGTGAATGTTTGTGTCGGTTGTATTGCATGACGGCAGGCGACTATGGGTGGCTTTACTCCTAGGGCTTCTCCTCCACCACCTCTTCCAGTGGCTTCTGATTCTAATGCTGAAGATGATGATGATAATGGTGATGACGATGACGCTTCGGATGATGATGGAGATGCTAGCTCTACTGATGAGATGTCTACTTGACACTCTTACACTTTGTCACTCGTGACAAAAAGGAGGAGTAGTTTTGGATATTGAAAGTAGTCATTCTTAGGGGGAGAGTTAGTGTAGGACATTTTTGGTAGGGGGAAAGTGTTGATATGAGGGATGTAGTGAGGATTTGATGTATCTTTTTCTTTTCTACTTTATTAGATACATTGTTCTTGTACATTAGGTCTTGTGACCAGTTTTTACATACATTGTACTTATTTTCTCTATATGTGAATATATGTTTCTTTCACTTACCTCTACATGTGTTGTTTCTTTTCTATCTTTATACACATGCTTCTTATACTTGTATGCAATCTATTATTTCTGTTTCATACTAAGATGCATTGATGAGTTTTGTTTAAAGTGTTTCAAAAATACAGGTTGTCAAAGTCTACTTGTCATAAACTCTCTTCTTGCAAAGTTTTTCAAGAGTTTGTGTTAGGATAGATATTATTGTATTCAACAAGTGAATATGAGTTGAGTGATTTATGACTTCTCTCATATCTCATTTGTTTGTTGTGATTTTGTCACGGATTGTCAAAGGGTGAGATTGTTAGGACATATGTGTTTCATTGTTAAGAACATATGTCATTCTTTTACGTAATTGGCTAATCCTTTGACAAAATGCACTCAACTTGTAATTGAGTAGTTTTAGGTGTTTTTAATACTTCAAGGAACAAGGTTTCAAAATCAAGTGTTGAATTCATCAAGTGTGTCCAAGAAACAAGCTGAAGAAGTGCACATTCATTAAAGCTCGACACCTTCTCGATAGCTTCTCGACACCTCGCTATCTGTCGAGGTTTACTAAAATTAGAAATTCTGATATGATTTCTTGGGATCCGTGAATGTGTCTTTTGGCCTTCTTTTCTTCTAAACCTAGACATATAAAAAGGTTGTTTTAAGGGCCGTCAAAGTGTTCACAAGTTGCACAAGCATTGAGCAAACTCTCTTCAAGAAAATTGTGACCGGAGACAAAGTTTTGCCCTAGTTCATCTCTTCTGAAGAAGTTGCTGTGTATGTGCACCTTTGGGTTTTGTGACCAAGCATCTTCTTGATCTTCATCGTGGATGAACTGAAGAACCTTACAGCCAACAACTCTTTCTAGTTGGTGATTGAAGTCGCGTACTGGGATCCGCACATTGGTTAGTCACGTACTTGGGAGCCATGCATCAAAAGGGGAAACTGTCACTACAGCACAAGTCCAATTGGGTATTGGGGTAAGGGTTCAACTGTAGGTTGGTAAGGTACTTGGAATTCCTTTACTTATAACCGCTTGTTGTGATAATAGTGGAGTTTTGGGAGTGGTGACTTGAAAATCATCCGATGGGGTTTTTACCGTCAGGTTTTCCCCATTCGTAAACAAATCACTATGTTATTTATTTTCCGCTGCATAATTAGTTTATTGGTGATTTGTTCGTGCTACCACGCGTTTGCATGTTAAACTGATTAATTAATAACTTGGCTAATTAATTAATTAATTCAATCACAAGGGGTCAATACGTTTTTGGCCTATCATTTAAGTTCATAACAACTAGTAAATTTAACTGCTTGACTATTACATATGCTCAACACTCTTTCTCTCTCAAATGTGAATTTATACTTTTCCTCACTATATGGGTCCAACAATGTTTTTTTAGTTTTTACATGAGAGCAAAGGCACCTTGATACAATTGGAGGCTTGAGACCAAAATTTTAAGTAAGTTATTTTTCTTGTATTTAAATAGCAATTAAATAATATTTATTTAAATTTAAATTTTAGAGTTATGATTTTTTAAATAAAAAACGGTTCTGTAACTTTTCAAAAAATAATTCAATTTATTTTATATTTTATTTAGGGATAATTACACATAACCCACCTGTGGTTTGGGCGAAAATCACTTTGCCTACCCGTGGTTTGAAAAGTATCACTTAACCCACTTGAGGTATGTTTCCGTCACTCTCCGTAACCCACCTCGGTCTCTGCCATTACAAATACACCTTTTAACCCCAAAATAGAACACAACGAGAATCAAAACACCCAAAACTCAAAAACTTTTTGAGAGAGAGACCCGAGGTGCAATCAGCTTGTTCTTCATTTTGCATCATCGAAGCTAGGCAAGGTATGTGTGACTGCTATTCATCGTGACCCACCCACGTATTTGTGTTTGTTCTTGATTTAGGGTTTCAGATTTTGTTCAAGTGCGAACTTACTGTGTGAAAGTCTAAATTTGTACTTCCCAGGAATCGTGTTATGTTGATATGTCTTCATCAAGTGGTAATTTCTCGGGTTCATGTGGACATATGTGCAATAAGCAGACTTGTGTTTTGAGAACAAGTTTGAGTTTGTACAATTTTGGGAGGAGGTTCTTGGGTTGTAGCCGTTAAAAGGTTGGTCCTAAGTGTCCTTTCTTTGTTTGGGTTGATAACGCAACCTATCCTTGTGGGAATGAAACTGCACCTTTGGCTCTAGAGAAGATGTCTAGGCTTTAAAGTGCTCTCTAACTTGCCAATGAGAGGGAAATGACAGCTCTGGAAACGGCAGAAGAAGCTTGAAAAATGGCAGAAAAGGCTGTTGAAGAGGAAGCCAAAGCCAAGGAGAGGGAGAGAAAGGCTCGAGCTGTCTGTGCAAAAGCTAAGGAAAAGGCCATGTTTGCTAAAGAGAAGCAGAGAATGTGGAAGTCTGCATGCATTTTGTCATGGATCTTTTTTGTTATTGTTATGTTGTATTTTGGCTCAATTGAGCTCTCTGGAGTGAAGAGACCTATATTGTTGCCCTGAACTAGTTAATTGGTTAGTAGAGATAGTTATGGCAATTGTGTTAATGAATTTGCATTGTAATAGCACTAGCCTACTGATGTAATGTTTTGATGTGTCAATGAATGAAGAATTAGTCAATTATTGAGTATTTTGTGCATACCATAACAACCATTCAATGGAAGAAATATTGGTCATGCCACTAGTCTGTGGGCATATAATGAAAGAAGTATTGGTCAATTATCAATGACTTGTGGATACCATAACAACCATTCCACAATAAAAACTATACACTATATTGGAAAAATATACTTGGACACAATCTCTAGTAGCAATAAATAAACTTCCATATAATTTGGTTTGGACAAATATTGTTCCATACAAACTGTAATACCACAACTTCCATATAACAACCTGGAGTGTGTTGTACCTCAATTACAAAAAAACACATTCCAAGGCCAGCTACATATATATATATATATACACACATATATACACATACATATAACTGCTCAAAACAAGGTGATTGTTTTTTACACTAATTGATAATTACAAAAAGCCAACAGTGGTCTTCATAAAAAACAAAAAGGCCCACATGTTCCCACTAGTTTTACTCCCAATGCTGGCATGCGTACCCACTAGCTTCATTCATTTCTTGTCTTTACTCTTTCCTTTTTCCACCCACTGAATTCATTTTTGCTGGCCTTTGTGTAGCAAGCTGTCCTTTAGTCCTCACACCACCATTGCTCCTATTTGCATGTGAAGGCTACAAAATAAAAAATAGATCCGCTTGTTAAAAAATATCTCAGTCTACACAACCATCCAAGAAAGAGGTTACTCAACCAAGTTACCTGTGAAGAACTTGGTAAGGTATCCCAGGTCTCCCTAGGTGTGTGAAACTCTGGCTGTGAGGAAGAGAACCATCCTGCTCTCCTGTGAGATGGCCTAGGTTGATTTCCTTGCTATGAGGATGAAGGCTGAGTGGCAGACATCATGTTGTAGGTCTAGGTAGGCTGCTGGGATGGTGGCTGGGGTGTAGGCTGAGGTGCAGATCTAGGTGCAGGCACCCCTTCCCTTGCCTGCAACAAAACCGAGTTTCAATACGGTGTTTATTGTAAGTTTAAAAACAAGTTTTTTTTTTCCTAATTACTTACAGCTTTTTCTCTTTCAAATCTCTATCTCCTCTGCCATGGTGTCTCCCCAGTGATGTCAGTCTTGCACCTTCTTGATTTATGCCCTTCCTTTTTGCATTTTCCACATCTTATAGGTCTGTTCAGCCTACTTGCTTTGTAAGGGTTCCTAGGCTCATCAAAAGCCCTATTTCTTTGCTTGGGTGGTCTTCCTGGTGGTTTGTATATGTGAGGTGCTGGGGGAGCAGGCTGTCCAGTCTCAGCCCATTCTGACTGGCCAGGCATGGGAGGAAGTACCTCCTTGTATATCTCCATGTAAGTTTCTTTGAAGTAGCATGGGTGGGTATAGTCTTCTGGTGTCTCAATGTTTGTATAAATGGCTGTTATGGCATGTTTGCAGGGAATGCCTTTTAAATCCCAAGACCTACAGCTACATGTCTTCTTCACCAAATCAACAACTTGCCTCTCATACTGACTGCCTACCTCATACAGGAAACTGCCAGCTGGGGTAGCAATAATGACTTACTTTCAACCTTCAATTTCTCCAACCTATCTTGTATGCTTGGACACAACTTTCTAGCATACTTCTGTATCCCTGCCCTTTTTGTGTAAAGCCTAGTCATAAGTCTAACCCTAATCCACTCCAACATTGCCAAGATAGGCTTGTCCCTAGACTTCAATATCATTGCATTAAAAGACTCACTCAAATTATTTACTAAACAATCTGTTAAGGCCCTAGTAGTGAAGTGTCACCTTGTCCACTGTGCAGGTGCAATGTTTGCAAGATACTCGTATGCCTTTTCATCCAAATCCCTTATGTACTGCATGCATCTCTCAAACTCCCTTACTGTTGTGGCAGTAGCACACCTCCACAGTGCATCCTTCAGCTCCAATCCCTTGTGATCAACTTTGAAATTGTTGTAGATGTGTTTCACACAGTATCTATGCTCCACAGTAGGGAATAATGTCTCTATTGCAAGTATAAGCCCCTGCAAATAAGCAAACAAACAAACAAAACAAGTTAGTTTAGCAAACAAAGTAAACTATTCAAGTGTAACTGAACAAAACAAAACAAAACTTGCATACCTTTTGCCTATCAGAAATGAAGACCAACTGAAGCTCCTCTGGCCTCCCTATATCATCAGCAAAAATTTCCAAAAACCATATCCAAGACTCCCAGGTTTCTTGTTCCACAACAATCATGGCTACTGGAAAAATTGTTGTCATTTGCATCCTTGGCAGTGGCAGATAAGATTTTCCCACCAAATCTGTGCTTTATGTGACAACCATCTAAACCTATAAATGGCCTGCATCCACCTAAAAATCCTACCTTCTGAGCATTGAACCTAACATACATCCTCTTAAATTTTGGCTGGGAAGTCTCATCAGCCATTTCTGTCTGCAATATAACCCTGCTCCCCTTGTCTACAATGGTTATCATTTGTGCATAGTCCCTAAGGACACCATATTGCAGTTGCTCATCTCTATTAATCAAATCCTTTGCCTTTCTCTTTGACCTATACACTTGGTTTACACTTACGTCAACAGATAAATTTTGCATCACATGGTTGTATACACAACTCACCTCCCAATTTGGATTTTTGCTAAAATCCTCAATGAACCTCTTAGCAACATAAGCTGATGTTGCTTGGCTATTTTTAAAAGACTTGGGGCAAGTACAGTCATCAGTCAAGGTCTTAATTTGAAATGTTAGCTCTCCACTTATTTGAGATGCATAACATCTCCACCCACACCCATTCTTGCAGTGAACTGATATTTTGGTCCTCTTATTAAGCTTGAATTTGATGTCAATAGGTTTTTTGATTACATACTCCCTTAAAGCAGCTCTAAACACCTTTGCATTAGGAAACTTCATCTCCTTCTTTAGTACAACATTTCTCATGTCACTCTTAGCATTAAACTCTACTTGCTCAGCTACCTGCTCATCATCAGACCCATCCATGCTTACCAGGTCATCCTCAAGGGTTGGCTCAGCCCACTCAGGGTCTGCATGGAATGCATTGCTTGATTCTGGGGCTGTGTAGGGTGCATTGCTTGATTCTGGGACTGTATTGGGAGCAAAACCTTGTGGAGCTGAGTTTTGAGCACATGGTTGTGGAGCTAAGTTTTGAGCAGAACCTAGTGGAGCTGAGTTTTGAGTAGCAAATATATCATCACCAAAGTCATCCCCCTCTAGGCCTTCATTTAGCCAATCATCATCATCATCATCATCATTTTCATCTCCTTCAACATTTTGTTCTTCATCTCTTGCACCAATCTCAACATCCTCAACATCTTCTTCTTCATCATTATCATCATCTTCATCGTAATCACTATCCAAATCTATTTCATCCCTTACTGCATCACCACCTAAACCACTTACATCACCACCTACACCATCTGCCATTCCCCCTTCATCACCACCTACACCACCATCTGCCACTCCCCCTCCATCACCACCTACACCACCATCTACCACTCCCCCTCCATCAGGATACTCAACTGCCAGTGGCTCCACATCTATGTTAGTATAGATTATGATTTTTTCAGCTGGCCATGCCCTATGAAGGGCAGTCATAATCAGGACATCTGTTTCTATGTCTCTTAAATCATCCTGTAGATCACCTTCAGGAAGTAAATACTTATATCTACTGTGTTCTTTAGGAGCACCAACTAGATGGCATAAATCCCGAATTTCAAAGAAACTCAACTTGTCAGGGTCAATCTCTGTCAGTAAACGTATAGACCCACCCACATATTTAATGGTTGGCTCCTCCACAAAACATCCCCCAACATGAATTTTAATGTCAAATGTGAAGTCAACCATCTGCAATTCAAATAAGTAGTTTGTTTACACACTGACATGCGGAAAATGACAAGAAGCCAAAAGAGACAACAAGCCAACAAATTGACAACAAGACAACAACACATGGACAAAGGACCACATAAAGCACATGCAAAACTAGATTCCCAACAAATTCTTAGGGACCACACTACCCACAGTTCATAAACAAGTGCAATCATTGACAAATAAACTTGATTCTTTTAGGTATATGCATTATATAAACAACCATAGCAGTACATTAGCTACATCCTAAGCGATTCTACATATAAATAGCAAAATGCACATTTAACATACAAAAAAAATTTAAATGTGCAGATGAACAGCAAAACCTAACTACGTGGGTGGGTCGTGATAAAAAACGTGGGTGGAAGAACCCAAATGTAGATGAACAGCAGTCACACATACCTTGCCTAGCTTCGATGATGCAAAACAAGTGTTTTCTCCCCCTCCAGACGCTCCAAACCACGAAGAACAAGCTGATCGCACCTCGGGTCTCTCTCTCGAAAAGTTTTAGAGTTTTGGGTGTTTTGATTCTCGTTATGTTCTATTTTTGGGTTAAAAGGTGTTTTTGTAACGGCAGAGACCGAGGTGGGTTACGGAGAGTGACGGAAACATACCTCAGGTGGGTTAAGTGATACTTTTCAAACCACGGGTGGGCAAAGTGATTTTCGCCCAAACCACAAGTGGGTTATGTGTAGTTATCCCTTTTATTTATTACTAGTATAATTTTTAAAGTTATTTTTTAGATTCATTGCATTTTAGATTCTTCTGTTTTTTATTATTTTTTATTTTTTATATCTTGAATCATATGTTAGAAATGTATAATTGAAAAAATTTTATAAATGAAAGATTCATTAGCTACAATATAAATTTATAATATAACTAGAATAAAATAAGTTTTAAAAAGCTAATTCATCAAAGGCATTGTTGTAGCTTCAATTAATAATCTAATTACCCAATAGTCTTAACCTTAACAAGTAGAAAGAGATATACTTAATTCCAAATTAATAAAAAATTCAATTCTTTTCATAAATTTTTTTTTTTTTTGAGGAAGCCTTTTGGGAAAAAGTTAATAACTTGCATCCATTATAATTTGGGCTTACTATATTTTTCAATTACAAAAAAACCTATGAGTGTAATGCATTCATACCTCTTTGTACTTGAACGGTTTTAGACCCCTTAAAAGAACCAGATTGGTTAGCCTAGTTAATTAGCCAAGTTGTTACTTAGTCAAATTATGCAATTCTAGGTTAAAACAATCTAACAATCATATCAAGAATATAAAGCAGCGGAAAAATAAAAGACACAATGATAGGATCACCCAAGAAACCGCACGGTAAAAACCTGAGGAGGATTTGACCTAGCTATCCTCAAGGTAAACCTGAATCCACTATGAAAGAATCGAAGTTCATACAAAAGGACTTACAAGCTCTCCGCTCGACTTCCTAATGCTACCCACCAGTAGAACTTACTGACACGACCACGTGCAAGCTCCGAATCCACGAACTCCTTCTTTCTTGGATTCTCCAATCAGCTACAAGCACCCACGCTTGATATTTTTTAAGCTTCAATGGTAGCAACCAAGTTTATCATCAAGATGTTGAAGTAATCTCTATCTTGAAAACCCTAAGCTTTGTGTAAAGGAAAGCTCCTCTAGATCTCACAAGAGATTTACACAAAACAGCAATGTATGAGCAACAATACAACTGGAGCAACTCTAAAAACGTGGCTAGGATTTTTCTTTATATACCTAGGGTAAAAACAGAAAACCCAAAACGTTTAATGAGTTAGGGTTGAGCTGGAATATTCTGCAGAAAAACATTCTGCCCGAGATTCGATCGATCGAGCCTTTCCTTTGATCGATCGAGTCAGGCCGAAATGCACCAATGCATCTGCAGCCACTCGATTCCAACTTTACATGAAAGACCCAACTTTGAGCAAGTCTAAACAAGACTAAATAACCTGTTTTGATCATGGTTTACCAACAATACAAATTAGAGTTCTAAATACATAAAATCCTAAATCTGTAGAACCTAACAAACTCCCCCTTTGGCAATCCGTGACAAAACACAAACAATAAGCTCAAAGTTTACAATTAAAAAGCCCTTTACAAAAATAATGCTCATAAAAACTAAATTCAACCCTAACAACTATCCATTAGTTGCAAGTGTAGACAGCAGCTCAATTGAATCAACCTGTATATTCCTGAAATACTCAACAAACGCATAAACGCATGTGTGATAGAAAATAGTATATAAACAGGTATAACATTCTTGTATGATTCACACAACACATAATAAAGACATATATCAATGAATAACTCATAGAATATAAATCAATAAACAGTGAATCCAAAGAAACAAGAATCAAATAAAAAATCATGTACATCAATCAATGTTACTCCCCCTAACATGAATATCCCAAAAAAAATGATATACAAGGTGAAGTGCCTAAATACAATCTACTTCACAAAACAAAGAAAATCTTCCTAACTACAAAACTCCTTTCTACAAACTCTATTCCCCTTTTTTGTGACGGAATGCCAAAGGGCAATCACAATCCATCATCAAAAAGAGGTGGTGAGGGTGAACGAAGACGCGCTAGATCAGCTCGTAAAGCTCGGATCTCGTCAAAAAGGTCCACCAAAAGCTGACCATGAGCTGCCTGAACGGTCATGACAGTCTCCAAAGTACGATGGATATCAAAGTCATCCGATGGAGGTGGAGGAACAGCAGCAGCAGCAGCAGCATCAGGATCAGGATTAGGAACAGCCTCACTAGCAGGACCTGTAGAAGAAGAGGGAGGAGGTGCGGACCCAGAAGGCTCAGACCTAGGGTGTTTAGAGCCAGCTCGAAGGTGAGCAGCCCTCTATCTAAGAAAAGACGCACCTATAGGAGCAATCACATGAACGGGCTCAAAGGAAGGGAAACCACCAAGATCAAAATAAAGCAAAATCTTATAAATGAAAATAGGATGAACAAGGGCATGAGCAGAAGATGAACTCCTATAAACTTCGTTCAAAGAACGAAGAAACAAATGGGAAAAACTGATAGGAGCATCAGTGACAAGAGCATACAAAAATACACACCGCTCGAGAGGAGTGGTGTAAAGATGAGAAATGGGCCAGATGGAGTGACAGGCTATCCTAAAGAAGAGATAGTGTAACTCAGAAAACTCAGTAGTGGTGATCCTAGGATCAGAACCCCACTGGATAGAAGACCTAGTGATGTAAGACATGACATCACACAACAAGGGAGACTCATCATAAGGATAGATAGGGTGCTGTACCAAAGGTACCCCTAGAGCATCAACCACTACCTTAGGAGTAATGGTGTACTCTACGCCTCGTATCCAACTCTTTACCAAAGTGTTGGAATCATAGACGCGGATAGAGATGTTCGAGAAGAACACTCTAATCAAGGTAGCAGGTGGAGGAGGATCAGAAATATCCACCAAGGGTAACCAGCCCCTACGCTCAAAGTTCGCCCTAATGGCAGGATCAAGCTCATCTAAGATGACAGAACGCTCAGACCATATCTTCCTCTTAAGGTTTAGCTTATCATAAATCTCTTGGTTTTTCTCACTAGGAAATTTCTCTCGGTCAAAGGGAGGAGGGGAAGGAGTAGATGAGGTGACAGACCTACGAGCCCTAGTTTTCCTAGGCATGATGCTAAGGAAGGACAAAGACACAAGAGAAAAACAACAGAACAAAAGAAGCAAAAACTAAGAGCAAACTGCAAGTTAGCAAAAAAAATATAGAGCAAAAATCTATATAATGCATGAACAGTTAAAATGACATGATGCATGTACTAATGCAATAAACAAAGTTCAATTTTAAGTTCAATTGCACAAAAATCGGCTTGAGCATAGAGTTTCTAACTAAAACCCCAAAAAATTTGAAAAACACTTGAAAAAATTTTGAAGTACATGGATGAATTAAGCATTACAAAACATAACACAATTATTATAATGCCTATTTACATCCAATCAACAAGCCAATTTCATCAATTTCAACCTACTTGAACAAAATCCTCAATTCGGAACTAAACATAAACCCTAGAAATTTCAATTTCTCACAAAACCCAAAATTGATCAAATCAAACTATCACAATCAAGTTTATAACATGTCCCCATAAAAACCCATTGATCAATTGCACAGAATTGAGCATGAAACATCAAAAATCCCAATTTAAGAGAGGTCCGAAAAATGTAGAGAAAATGCATGAAAAATGCAAATAAACTCAAAACTGAGGGGCAAAAGAGACTAACCGGCTTGAGGAAAGAGAAACTTTGCAAAAAATTTGGAGGAAAACGACAAAAAATTTGCTGTAGATCCTTGCCTTGTCGGAGAGAGAAAAGAAGTTTGAAAAAACGTTTGAAAAGTTAAGGGAATCAGTCAAAGAACACTATTTGAAAAAGCTGATTCACGACTTTTGATTGATTGAAAATTACTTTCGATCGATCGAGTCACTCCGAAATTTTTAAAAGGAATTTTAAAATTTTCGATCGATCGAAAAACAGACTGGATCGATCGAAACAGGCAGCGGATCATAGTATTTTGAAAAAAATTACAGTTTTGAAAACCTCAAACCAATTTTTGAAAAAGAACTCCTCAAAGCATTGAAATCAATGAAACACAATGCATGAGTATGAGATGAAATGGAATGATTTTTCAAAAACCTAAATTTGTAATCCCAGTTTCTCCAAAGAAAGTTTCAGCCAGTTCATCCTTAATTTCTCAGGCAAAATAATGTTTTGCATAATTCTCAAGATGTTTTCAAACTTGGTTGGTCAGACCAAAAACACACACAATAACATGTACAGTGTTTAGCAAAGAGTAACTCGTGTAGTGTGTGCAAACTAGCAAAAACTTGAGATACATGTGAGGTGATATGCGAATAGAAATCAATCACAAAGTCTACAAAATCCATCACATAGAATTTAAAAGAGACTATCACCTAAAGAGTTACATCATATAACTCCCACATCTCCTAAAACATAAGCTTGCAATCAAGTAAGTTTCTTGTATTTAGCCTCTTAATTATGTGAATTGGCATCAAGCCTAATAGTACATACCAGTTTTAATTAAGTGAATTGGCATCAAGCCTAATAGTACACACCAGTTTTAAGCATTAAGCAATTAAACTGAGGCTACACCTTATGTTCTTTTTGTGCATGTGCTACACTTTTTCGAGTACAAAATCTTATGATATGCACTAAGGTGTTCATGATTGGCTAGTGAACAGTGGTGAGATGGTTATTTATGCATTTCTCAAAAGGATCAAGTCCGACAGTCAAACAATATGTGACTTCAAGATTAAGACAAAGTGATAAACACCATAAACATCTTTCCCACACAACATGCACTACAAAGTTTCAACTAGTCAAGTGCAATAAATAAGCTCATCAAAGCTAAACAAGGTACATAAGACATGTTATGTGAAAATAAATTGACCAACCTTGTTTTCAAAAACTAAGAAAAAAATGTCAAACATATTTTTGCTTTCTCCTTTTCTCCCTTTTTTTTTTTTAAATTATTAAAAAGAGAAAAACAAACAAATCCTAGAATGAAATGCATGAATGTAATGCAATGCAAGTCCTAGAAAAAAAACACCAAAGAACAATGGTCATAGAGGAATGGCAATGAAGCACAAGGACCATGTCAGAAAGACTCAATGAGATCGAGTCTTTTGTATCCAAAACCTTTTAGATGCACCATGAGCATTGAAGTTTTTATTCACATTCTAATGATTTCCAACTCCAGAATTGGAATAAAGGTTCAACGCCTTAACCAATTAATCAATTCACCAATAAGTGCCATAGGATCTTGTGCTTGAGGCACAGGCACCTTTGGTTTGTTTGCTCTCTTAGCAGCTTGAAGCTTGTAACATTTTGGACGAATGTGTCCAGACTTTCCACAATAATGACAAACCCAAGCAGGTTTACCATGCATCTTGTCCTTAGAAAGAGTAGAATCTTTAGATTTAGACTCTGCTAGATCAACCCTAATCTTCTTAGGAGGTGAAACTTCTACAGATTTTACAACCTCACTCACAGGGAGTTTGACAGTTTCACTCACAACCTCACTCACAGAAGGTTTAGAAGAAGAAGAAGGAACAAAGTTTGTGGAATATGGTGCAGAATCAAAGATGCTTTCAACATATCCTAAACCAGATTTGTCTGAAGGATACTTTTGAACATTCAACATTTGATCAAGTTTAGAACTAGCAGATCTAGCAACAGATAAATCATGTTCCAAAGTTTTAACTTTATCAAGCAAAAGCATGTTCTCAGATATTTAACATTGTTCAAAAGATCATTAGCATCAAACAATTTAACAAGCAAATTCTTCTTTTCAAGCTCAAAAGATTCAATTTTCTTTAGGCCAAGTTCAACATTCATAGCATCCTTTGCAACAATTTTGCAAAGTTTATTGTAGGCCTCTTGAAGATCTGCATCCTCAGAGAGTTCCCATCAGAAGGGTTCTCTTCAACAGATATACTTTCATTTACTATAGCAGTAGCAGTGAAAGCAATGAAGTTTCCATCCTCATCACATCCAGACTCATCATCAGAAACCTCATTATCACTAAGGGTTACAGCCATAGCTTTACCCTTAGACCTCAAGAATGTAGGACATTCAGATTTCACATGACCATACCCTTGACAGCCAAAACACTGAGGACCCAAAGAATTATTTGAAGATTGACCAACTTTTTCTCTAGGTTTTTCAAAGTTATTAACCTTAGTGGGATCATTCTTTCTAAAATTTCTAGGTTCAGCAGTGTTTGTACCTCTTGCCTTTCTGTTGGTATTCTTAAGAAAGTTTCTAAAGTTCTTGGCAAGGTACGCAATCTCTATAGCAGAGAGCTCATCATTAAATCCACCACCATCAACATCATCAACTGACTTAAGAGCCATTGATTTGGATTTGTTCACTTTGGGTAGGTTAGACTCATAGGACTGAAGAGATCCTACAAGCTCATCAACAAGGATGGAGTCCACATCCTTGCTCTCAGTTATGGCAATCACTTTGGGTCTAAAGTCCTCAGTTAAAGATCTAAGTATCTTCCTAACAATTTTAGGTTGATCATAGATTTCACCCAAATTAAAAGCAGAATTAACAATATCATTCAATTTTGCATAGAATTCATCAAAAGATTCATCATCAGACATTCTAATGCTTTCAAATCTAGAAGTCAATTGCTGCAGTTTATTGATCTTAACTGCCTTTGTGCCTTCATGCACAGTTTGGAGGATTTTCCAAGCAGTATAAGCAACCTCAACATTAGAGATCCTCTTAAATTCCTCCATAGAAACAGCATTGAAGATGGCATTCATAGCTTTGCTATTGAAGCCTGCTGCTTCTTTTTCAGAAGTTTGCCACTCACTCACAGGAGTAGTGGGCTTCTGCCATTCGTATTCAACGGAATTCCAAACCCTCTCATCAATAGATTTCAGGAATGCTTTCATCCTTACTTTCCAATAAGCATAGTTATTCCCATCAAAGTGAGGAGGAACAACAAGAGAGTGTCCATGCTCCATGACAACAGGGGTCAAGGATTAGCTCAGAGATCAAAAAATCTCTAACAAGAGAGCAACCCGCTCTGATACCACTTGAACGGTTTTAGACCCCTTAAAACAACCAGATTGGTTAGCCTAGTTAATTAGCCAAGTTGTTACTTAGTCAAATTATGCAATTCTAGGTTAAAACAATCTAACAATCATATCAAGAATATAAAGCAGTGGAAAAATAAAAGACATAATGATATGATCACCCAGGAAACCACACGGTAAAAACCTGGGGAGGATTTGACCTAGCTATCCTCAAGGTAAACCTGAATCCACCATGAAAGAATCGAAGTTCATACAAAAGGACTTACAAGCTCCCCGCTCGACTTCCTAATGCTACCCACCAGTAGAACTTACTGACACGACCACGTGCAAGCTCCGAATCCACGGACTCATTCTTTCTTGGATTCTCCAATCAGCTACAAGCACCCACGCTTGATATTCTTTAACCTTCAATGGTAGCAACCGAGTTGATTATCAAGATGTTGAAGTAATCTCTATCTTGAAAACCCTAAGCTTTGTGTAAAGGAAAGCTCCTCTAGATCTCACAAGAGATTTACACAAAACAGCAATGTATGAGCAACAATACAATTGGAGCAACTCTAAAAACGTGGTTAGGGTTTTTCTTTATATACCTAGGGTAAAAACAGAAAACCCAAAACGTTTAATGAGTTAGGGCTGAGCTGAAATATTCTGCAGAAAAACATTCTGCTCGAGATTCGATCTATCGAGCCTTTCCTTTGATTGATCGAGTCAGGCAGAAATGCACCAATGCATCTGCAGCCACTCGATTCCAACTTTACATGAAAGACCCAACTTTGAGCAAGTCTAAACAAGACTAAATAACCTGTTTTGATCATGGTTTGCCAACAATACAAATTAGAGTTCTAAATACATAAAATCCTAAATTTTTAGAACCTAACAGTACTAGTTATGAATGGGCTCAGAAAATTAGTTCAAGCCAACCCCAAAGTTCTGGGACTAACGTTGGTGGTTGTTTT
This sequence comes from Quercus ilex subsp. ballota, assembly GCA_032727855.1. NCBI lineage: Eukaryota > Viridiplantae > Streptophyta > Magnoliopsida > Fagales > Fagaceae > Quercus > Quercus ilex. Next base: position 8,470,497 of record CM064914.1, on the reverse strand, counting down.
TTTTTGCTATACTCCAAGTAAAGAAAATTTGATTTGGTAAGCATACTCATAACATAAGCCAAGGTAAGCATGATTCATACAACATCAATACATGAGAACGATTTAATTATTAAGATTTATGGTGTCATTTCGACGTAGTACGTTGATTTAATTCTTACTAAACCACTAATATTGGGATAGTACACTGATCTCTTACTAAAACACCAATATTGGGATATGGCAACAAAGAGAGGTCTATCACAATCAATTACTCAATGCACATTTGCCGAGCCAAAATTAGTACATAAGCTCCAAAGAGCAACATTAAGCTTGTTAAAATTCCATATCTATTCCTTTTTATGAGAGTTATCTACTTATCTTTAATCTTAACATTTAGCTACTTACTACACATCCATAATAAAAGTTAAAATTTTTTTTTAAGAAAGCTTAAATTCAAGTTTTAACAACTACCTTTAAAACCAAGAAACTGTACGTAACATTTTTTATGGAAATAAAAATAGATGTGAGTTTTTTTTGTTATGTTATGTTATTTATTTCTTTTTTTGTCTTTTATTTTTGTTAAAAGAAATATCCACATTTGTTTTTGTTTGAGTGTTGTTGTAGGTGTTGTAGGTGTCTTTTTTTTTTTAATTTTATTTTATTTAAAATGTAGTGTTTTAATTCTAAAATTTAAACATATACTACACATCCATAACAAAAAGTTAAAAAGAGCAAAAAATTTAAAATTCAACAACTACCTTTTTTTATGGTAAAAGGCTGACATTTTTTTTTTGGTGTTGGTGTTGTTGTTGTTGTTGTTGTTTTTTTTTTTTTTTTTTTTTTTTTTTTTTTTTTCAATTTTATTTATGACAATTATCAAGTTGTATTTAATCCTAAAATGTAGTGTTTTAATCCTAAAATTTAGCCATGTACTACACATCCATAACAAAAAGTTAAAAAGAGCTTATATTTACAATTTTGCAACTACCATTTTTTTTTTCTTTTACAGTAAAAGACTCAAATTTTTGTTATTTTAGTTTTAGTTTTTTTTTTTTTTTTTTGGTTTGTTTGTTAAGGAAAGGCTTTAGATGTGCATCCATGTTTTTTTCTTTTTAGTGGTGTTGTTGTTGTTGTTCTTTTATTTACGACAGTTATCAAGTTGTATTTAATCCTAAAATGTTGTGTTTTAATCCTAAAATTTAGGCATGTACAACACATCAATAACAAAAAGTTAAAAAGAGCTTAGATTTAAATTTATAATATAACTAGAATATAATAAGTTTTAAAAAGCTAATTCATCAAAGGCATTGTTGTAGCTCTAATTACCCAATAGTCTTAACCTTAACATGTAGAAAGAGATTTACTTGATTCCAAATTAATAAAAAATTCAATTCTTTTCACAATTTTTTTTTGAGGAAGTCTTTTCAAAAATTATATACATACAAAAGCATAATACACACACACACACACACACACACACACACACACACACACTATTTATAAGATGATTCTCCTATTTGGACTGGACTTTTACGTGGTTCAGAAATACCCCTAAATTTTAGGTTTTACAGGAAAAAACTTGAGGACAACCTAGTAAACATATATCTCCAACTCTACTTAGAATGCCTACAAAATAAGACACTCCTACAAATCCATGTCTTCAAAACAAACTTATCCAAAATTAGCAACCAAAAAAAAAAAAATTATGACACTAGAAAAAAAAAAAAAAAAGGCCTCATCGCACGTGCAAAGCGCATGTGATGAGGCTAGGCTAGTGTGTGTGTGTGTGTGTGTGTGTGTGTGTGTGTGTGTGTGTATACTATTAATAAGAGGATTCTTTTCTTTGGATTGGATTTTTATGTGGTTCAAAAATACCTCTAGACCATTTAACATGGACAAGACTTGGGTACAACCTGGTAAAAATATATCCTCAACTCCACTTAAAATGCCTACAAAATAGGATACTCTCATACTAATCCATGCATGTCTTCAAAACAAACTTATCTAAAATATATAATAAAAAAATAAAAATTGAAATGAATAAAAAATTATGACACTAGGCAGAAAAAAAAAAAGCCTCATCGCTTAGTCCTGAGAGTAAAATGGGTGGTTTCAAGTTTGTTGGTGAGAGTTATCATTCTTCTGTTTTAAATTCCGTTCGTTACGGTTGGAATTTCTCACACCAACCACCAAAGCCTTACAACAACCCTTTGCTCCGTTTCGGTCAAAATACCAGTCCATTCCTACTTGTCAAAGGTCATACATACACACACCTACATATACACATACATACATGTGTGTACATATGGGTTGTTCACATAGGAAATAAAATTTTAAAAAATAAAAATTTGACGAGTTCACATTCTACCTAATCATTTGCGATAATGTTGAAAAATCTTTAGCAATAGGATAGGTGGAGTCTTCATAAAGTATTAGGAGAAAAATCGACAAATTATTAGACTAATATACACAGGGCCGTCCAACAGATTTGGAGGCAAAAGGCCAAAACTTTAAAAGATTTTTTTTTTTAATTTTTTTATTATAAGAGAGTTTTAATCTATATATCATCACAGATTTCTTATTCAACTATTAAAGACTTTAAAAGAGACTTTTGTTCATACTTAAATAACTTTTAATTAGTGTTTTATATAAAAAAAAATTATTATTCTTATTTTTAATAGGACAATTTTGTTTTGGGAAAATGCTAAAACTATTACAAATTTTACTACAAAAACTTACACATTGATGTAATGTAGCAACAAATGCAATCAACAGCACCTAAAAAAGATAATTAATAAGTACTAATTTGAATGTATGATGGATATTATAAAATTTACCACAAGAAGCTTACAAAGATGAATTACCAATCACAAAAAGTAATTTGAAAATGCATTTAATAAGTTGTTGAAGTCCACCAATTATATTGGCGATGGCCTAAGTGGCCTAGGCCCAGGGCTAGCTCTGAAAATACAGGATATAATAGAGCAAATTGTGTTAGCTTCATTCTTCATGCCGTCAAACTCTCAAAACGGCATATGCATTTGACAATCGATTATAAGCTAGTTTTTTACTTACATAATCCATTATTTGTGGGTTTTACACTACTTTTTGTTTCAGCTTAATTTCAAATAATATAAGTTTCAGTTTTTTTTTAAAATAAACTATCTTTTAACTTTTTGTCTCACATTATGTAACTAAGCTATCGAAATAACCAATTTTCTAACATAATGGGTCATTTGGGTACAATTAAACTTTTAAAAATAGTTCAATTTTTAAGGAGAACAAATTATTGTCAATAAATATTAGATAATAAATTATACATTATATATTCCACATTACAATATAATTGAAGAAGTGTAAGTTCGTCAGTCAGAGTGGGCAGATGGAACCAATCCCCAGTTTGTGTGAATGTATCCTCAAAGATGGTCACCGGTGTGGTGCCTGCCACAACGTCTCCGATGCCAAAGTCAGTACAAGGAAGCTCTTTGTAAGTTACAACAGAATCGTAGAATAACAATAAAATTATCTGAGTATTTCTCGTACCTTGTGTTGATATTGTGAGGGCCTTATATATGTTTTTACAGCTTCTAGCCGTTGGGGTAGTTATGGTGGCCTTAATGTCCCTCTTGGTAACGTTTTATACCTTATAATGTGGCTTCAATATGCTCCAACAGTTCATACAGCTGGCTCTGTAACTGCTCCGGGTATAATTGGTCGCATTGAATGGTTTAGTTGCCTTCGTCAGTAACGTGGGTATTTGTTTAGCTCGTCTGAGAATGTCCTTGTCTGTATCGTTGAGATCATCTCTAGGAGACGAATTCGTCAGTCTCATCAGCTACCCCCGATTTTGTGGTCGTCATGACGTGTCATGACGACCATAGAATATGAAAGGTTATGGGCTATAAATGACTCTTGGGGTTTCGCTTCGTATTAAATGCATAGTGGCGGTGCTCCTCAGGTAGTGGCCTATGTGGCACATTCTGACTGGTGGAGTTAATGCTCCAATTTGTGGGACTATTGGGTTTCCCGCTAGTTTTTCAGTTTTCTAAGCCTTGGTTTTAAACTTCTCCCCTTCTCATTTTTTCTTTTCACTTTTCTCAAAAACTTCCAATCATTGCTCTAAGCATTTTCTTCGCTAACCTCATTTTGCAACTCTTCTCCGAACTGGTGTGCTGTGCGGTGGTGCTTCCCTTACTCGCCATTTTTAAGGTACATTTCTTCTCTTTTTCCTGCTATGCCTTTCCCTTTTTTCTTTTATTGCGATATAGCCTCTGATTTCTTTCTTCTTCTCCTTTCCTTTTTCCTTTTGTTTGTCTTTGATTTCTTGGGGATTTAGCTTGTATTGTTTCCCTTTGTGTTTTTTCTGGATTTCCATGGTTCGTAGCTTTGAGGTTGGATAGTTTGTCCATTAATTTCCTTCCTTTTCGTGCGCTTATGAGGGTCTTTAGGCATTTTCCCCCATATTGAGGATTTCGTTTTTGAGGGTAATTGTTTGAGTGTTGCATTGGCCAACCTGTTGCCTTTGCTTCGTCAGTCGATTGATTGGTTCGAGAGTCGGGTAAGAGAGCAGGAGACAATGTCTGTGGTTAGGTCTAGCGAACTCGAGACTGGGTTATCATCTAGCGGTGACCCAATGGAGGGGGATATTGCCGTCTCTACCCCTAGAGAAATTAGGGCTTTTTATGCCCTCAAGGAGGAGTGTGGATTGGATGCTGACACACTGGGAAGATTTAGGGATAGATTCCAATTCCCAGAACGAGTTAGGGTTCGTCTATCGGGCCTGTCACTTCTTCCCAGGGGAGGTATGCTTTTACGAGTCTGCCTTCGTCTGTGGGTTGAGGTTTCCTGTCCATCCCTTCCTCATGGAGCTATTAGATCGTTTTGGTATCGCTTTTGGGCAGCTTATGCCTAACTCGTGGAGAATAGTGGTCAGTTGTATGGGAATATGGCTGGCCACTACAGACGGAGATATGCTCAAGGTTGACGAGCTTCTTTATCTGTACCACTTAAAAGCATCTAAGGAGCACAGGTACTATGAATTGGTGCCCTGGGAGAGGAGGACTAGGATCATCAAGGGTTTACCTTCGTCTTTCAGGTATTGGAAGTCCAGATTTTTCTTTGTGTATGGGGACGATTTTGAGACTCCCTCTGGCGAGGTTTGGGGTGATCTCCTGAGGTTGCATCGTCAGTGGGGAACCTCGACCTTAGGTGCGTCAATATTTCTTCTCGTCATTTAAGTTTTGTTGCGTTTGCCGTTATTGCTACTGATTCTTTTACTTCTTGTTTTGCGCAGTTAAAAGACGGCCCAAACTTAAGAGCAGGTATAACAAGCGAGTACAGAAGGTAATTGAATACACGTAGACAATTGAAAGCTGAGACGATCTTGTGGACCCAAGGACTCTTGCCTTTTACTGTCTCTGACCAGAGCCTTCCGCCTTCGTCCTGCGCAATCTTGAAATTGAAGGAAAAAAGAGTAAGTGTTAGGTTCGTCAGTACTGACTTTTTCATACACACCTCCTCCCTTTTTTTTTCTTTTTTTCTTTTTTTTTTGACAAGTGTTTCCCTCTTGCAGAGATGACGACCAAGTTCAATAAGGACATGTATGCAAAGGTGAGGTCGAAGAAAAACGAGCCGTTGTCGAACACAGGGAAGAAGACAGTGCGTGTTACTGGGAAGGGTCCCTCCGTCACTCCAGCTGCCTCCGTCACTCCCATCGTTTTTGGTGCTAAAACGACGAGGACGGCCTCTCCTTTGACCTCGGTTGAAGAACTTCTTACTCCCATCTCTAAGAGGCCACGCTTGTTCGACAAGGAGAAGGAAAAGGTCGATTCTCACTTGTCCACAGTCTGGGATGATGAGAGACTGGAGGAGGACAGGGCTCACGAGGTCATGACTGCCGAGGATTTAAAGGTCTTCTCTGGAGTGCCTTTCAACAATGTCGCGAGCTGCCACGTCCATAAGCTTGTTCAGGTAAAATATTTGTGCAACTTTTAGCCCTCTCTTTTTTTTTCCTTTTTTTTTTTTTTTATATATATTCTACTGACGATTTTGAATTTCTTTTTAGGTGTTGGGGGAAAGTCTCCATATTACCTTTGAGTACTTCACTCAAGAGGCCAAGGTGGCATCTCTCACATCGAGAATGGAGGCTCTGGAGGCAGAGAGTTCCAAGCTGAAGAAGAATTTGATTAACTCTATAGGCGAGGCCGCCACCCTAAAGGAAAAAGTGAAGACTTTGAGTGACGATCTCAGGGCTGAGTGTCAGTTGACCTTGGAAAAGGATGAGCAACTTCTAGGTGCCAAGGAGAGGCTTAAGACTATTACTGCCAGGTCTGTGGAAGCTTTCCAGACGACTGACGAGTACAACACAGTCCTGTTCAGCTGGTATTTCAAGGGTTTTGAGCTCCTAAGGAGATACCTCGTCAAGCATCCTTCTGAGGTAGACTTGGAAAAACTGGATTTGCAAGAGGTCGACCAAGAGATGGTTGTTGACGAGGCTGCCCAGTCTTTTGCCACTAAAACGGACGCCCTCGAGAATGCCCCTACTAGTGACGCTCTTGCCGGCGATAATGTTGCTACTGATGCCTGAACCTGATCCTTATGAAAATGTTTCTTTTTTTATTTTTTATTTTTTATGTGCCCATTATGTTTTGGGCTTTTTGTAAATCTAATTTCATAACAATTTCTTTTTAATCTATCTTAAGAACAATATTTTTAGCCCAGTGTTTATGGGCCTTTAGATGTGAAAACAATGGTAACTGCCCGTGGTTTTTGGGCTTTAATTAAATTTGTAGCTGTGTACTTGTATTTGTGATTGCACACTCTTTGGTTCATGATATGCTTGTGGTATCTTACAATTGTCCATGCTTTGTACTTAGTGAAATTTTTGGTTGTGACTTTCCCTTTCGTCAATGATTTTGTCTATGTGGGTTCTGTTGCTTTGTTGATTTCCTGCAACCAGCACCTCTTCAGGGGATCTTGTTGAGGGTTTTGGTGAACTGGTTTTAGCCTGAGTTCTGTTCTGGTCTGTTGCAAGGTTCTTGTCTCTTCAAGGGATCTTTTCATCGTCAGTAGCTTATATCTATCTAGGCGGAATCTTGTTACTTGGCCATTTTTGGCTTTTGTGACTTACATCCTTTTAGGGATCTTGTCATCGTCAGTAACTTACATCCGTCCAGGCGGAATCTTGTTACTTAGCAATTTTTGGCTTTTGTGACTTATACCCTTTTCGGGATCTTGTTATCGTCAGTAACTTACATGCATCTAGGCGAAATCTTGTTACTTAGCCATTTTTGGCTTTTGTGACTTACACCCTTTTAGAGATCTTGTCATTCTTTTGGCTTCGTCAGTAACTTACATCCATCTAGGTAGAATCTTGTTACTTAGCCATTTTTGGCTTTTGTGACTTACACCCTTTTAGGGATCTTGTCATTCTTTTGGCTTCGTTAGTAACTTACATTCGTCTAGGCGGAATCTCGTTACTTAGCCATTTTTGGCTTTTGTGACTTACACTCTTTTAGGGATCTTGTCATTCTTTTGGCTTCGTCAGTAACTTATATCCGTCTAGGCGGAATCTTGTTACTTAGCCATTTTTGGCTTTTGCGACTTACACCCTTTTAGGGATCTTGTTATTCTTTTGACGTACAGTTGACTAGACCTGTTTGCACAGAGACATTAGCTGAATAATTCATTTATTAATTTCAAGAATGAATACATTTATTTGTTACATCTATTGGTGGTACTTCTTCAAGTGCTCAATGTTCCATAACCTCGAGAGCCTCTGTCCGTCTAGGGTTTCCAGGTGATAGCTGCCTTGCCTGGAGTAGTGGAGGACTTGGTAGGGTCCTTCCCATGTGGGGCCAAGTTTTCCTTGGGCAGAGTCTCTAGTTGCTGTGATGACCTTGCATAGGATGAGGTCACCTATGTCAAGTCATCTGAGTTTCACCCTCTTGTTGTAGTAGTCGGCCATCTTCTGCTGGTACTCCGTCATTCTGCTGGAAGCTTTCTCTCTTACTTCCTCCAAACAATCCAGGTTGATTTGCAGACGATCGTCATTGGCTTTTTCACTGAATACCTTTCGCCTGATGCTGGTTACTCCTACCTCGATCGGGATCACTGCTACAGTGCCATAGGTAAGCCTAAAGGGGGTTTTTTCCGTTGGGGTTCTTACTGTGGTTCTGTAGGCCCACAGGACATTGAGAAATTCTTCTGGCCAGGCACCCTTCACGTCATCCAGCTTAGTTTTGATAATCTTGAGGAGTGTTCGATTCGTCACCTCTGTCTGTCCATTCGCCTGTGGATGCCCTAGGATGAGAACTGATTCTTAATGCCTAGGCCTGAACAGAAGTCCCTGAAGCCCTGGCTGTCGAATTGTTGCCCATTATCTTATATGATCATCCTTGGAATCCCGAACCTGCAAATTATATTCTTCCACACAAAGTTTCGAATTCTTGCTTCAGTGATGCTTGCTAGTGCCTCTACTTCAACCCACTTCGTAAACTAATCAATAACAACTAGTAAGAATTTTACTTGACCTTTACCTAGGGGCAGTGGGCTGACAATGTCGATTCCCTATTGCGCAAATGGCCACGGGGATGCTATCGTCGTCAGTCTCTCTGCTGGAAGTCGCTGGACATTCCTGAACCGTTGGCACTTGTCACACTTCTTGACGAGCTCCACTGCGTCCACCTGCATAGTAGGCCAGCAATAACCTGTTTAAATGACCTTACTTACCAGGGATCTAGGGCCAGCATGGTCCCTGTAAATCTCTTCGTGGATTTCTTCCAGGATGTACTTGGCTTCCTCTTCGTCAACATACTTCAAGTAAGGCATGGAGAAGCCTCTCTTGTATAAGGTGTCATTAAGGATCATAAATCTGGCCGCCCTCTTCTTGATCTTCTTGGCCTCTTCTGCATTTTGAGGGAGGTGCCCGTCCTTGAGGAAAGATACGATTGGTGTCATCTAGCTGTTTGTGCTCTGGATTGTGAATGTGGGAACTTCTTCAATGCTAGGGTGTTTATGGACTTCCATCACCAAGCCCATGCTTGTTGCCCCTTCTTCTAACGATGCTATCTTCGAGACTTCACCTGCTACCATATTCTGGCTTTTGGGGATTTATACAAATTCTACCTTATCAAACTCTTGAGTCAGATGTTTCGTCAGCCTGAGGTATTTCTGCATTTTCTCTTCCTTTGCTTCGTATTCTCCCTTGATTTGCCCAATCACCAGCTTTGAATCATTTTGGACTAACAGGTTCTTAGCTCCAAGCGCCTTTCCGAGTCTCAGTCCCATCAGTATTCCTTCGTACTCAGCCTTGTTGTTGGTAGCCAGAAATTTCAGTTGAACTCCGTATTTGAGTACTTCTCCATCAGGGGTGGTTATGATGACCCCTACTACCCCTTCTTTTAGGCTGACGAACCATCGGTCTGTATCGTCCATCGTTTGGTCTCGTTAATGAGACCGTCCTCGTCCAGGAAGGTGAACTCGGCAATGAAGTCTGCCAAAGCTTGTGCCTTAATGGCTGTCCTGGGATGGTACTCAATATCAAATTGGTTGAGTTCAATTACCCACTGGACCATTCTTCCAGCTGCCTCAGGTTTGTTCATGGACTTTTTGATAAGTTGGTCTGTCATCACTAGGATAGGATTTGCCTGAAGATACTGTCTTAGTTTGTGTGAGGCTACTATTAACGCGAACGCTATCTTTTCAATCCTTGGATACTTGGACTCAGCCCCATGGAAAGCTTGGCTGACGTAGTAAACTGGGAGCTGTTTCTTGCCTTCTTCTCGAATCAGGGTTGTACTCACGGCTGTAGCTGATACTGCCAAGTACAAATATAGGTTTTCCCCTTCCTTGGATGGACTTAAGAGGGGTGGATTACTCAAGTCACGTTTGAGTTCCTGGAACACTGCTTCACATTCGTCAGTTAAGGCAAAAGCCTTCTTCAAAGTCTTGAAGAATGGCAGACATTTGTCTATCGTTCTAGAGACGAACCTATTAAGGGCTGTAATCCTTCCCATGAGCTTTTGGACTTCCTTGACGGTCCTGGGTGATGCCATGTTGATTATGGCTTGCACCTTCTCCGGGTTTGCTTCTATTCCTCTCTGGAACACCATGAATCCAAAGAATTTTCCTGAAGCTACACCAAAAACACACTTACTAGGATTCAGCTTCATCTGGTATTGTTTGAGGGTGGCAAACGTCTCCTTTAGGTCGTCCAGATGGGTAAGTCCTTCCTTACTCTTGACGAGCATATCATCCACGTATACCTCCATATTCTTGCTGATATGTTTGCTGAACATCTTGTTCACTAACCTTTGATAAGTAGCTCCTGCATTCTTTAATCCAAAAGGCGTTACCTTATAGCAATAGAGCCCTTGGCTTGTGATGAAAGCAGTTTTTTCCTGATCTTCTTCAGCCATTTTTATCTGGTTGTTTCCTGAGAAAGCATCTATGAAGGTCAGCAACTTATGTCTGGCTGTAGAATCTACAAGCTGGTCTATCCTTGGTAGAGGGAAACTATTCTTCGGGCACGCCTTGTTCAGGTTCGTGAAGTCCCCACACATTCTCCACTTCCCATTTGCCTTCTTCACTAAGACAATATTTGCGAGCCAATCGGGATAGTATACTTCCCGGATGAAGCCTGCCGTCAATAGTTTGTTAATTTCATCTGTAACCGCTTGGTCTCGTTCTGGGGCGAAGAATCTCCGTCTTTGTTGGGCGGGTTTTCTCTCCAGGTCTACATTCAACTTATGCTGAATGACTTCTGGAGATATGTCTGGCATGTCCTCGTGGCTCCATGCGAAGACATCTAGGTTCTTTTTAAGGAACTGGACGAGCCTTGTTCTCATCTCAAGACTTAGCGTCGTCCCTATTCTCGTCGTCTTGGTTGTGTCTCCTTCAGCCAGTTCCACTGTTTCCAGGGCTTCCATTTTATCTTCTTCCTTCTCTTCAATCATCCATGTATGGTTTTCTTTTGCAACCAAGACGGCTTGGTAGCACTCTCTGGCTAAGACTTGATCTCCTTTTACTTCGCCGACACCATTATCTGTTGGGAACTTTACCTTCAGGCAATTTGTGGACGTGGCTGCCTTCCATTTGTTAAGTATGGGCCTTCCAATAATTACATTGTAAGATGAGGGGCAGTCTACCACCAAGAAGTCTAGCTGACGGGTCAACTGCCTCGGGTAGGTCCCCACTGTTATTGTCAACGTCACTATGCCCTTGGGATATACCCTATCTCCACTAAAACTGACGAGGGGGGAGTCAAATGAGCGCAGTCTCCTTGGATTTAGCTTCAGCTACTAAAATGCAAGAAGGTAGATGATGTCTGCAGAGCTACCATTGTCCACAACAATACTTTTGGTGTTGAATCCCTCTATAGTCAACATTATGACCAAAGGGTCATTGTGAGGTTGCTTCACTCCCCTGGCATCTGTTTCATTGAAAGACATGTCCTGGTCCGTTCGTCTTAGCTTAAATGGAGGTATCATATGGACGCTGTTCACCTGTCTTTGGCATGCTTTCTTAAGGGATCTAAATGATCCTTCTGTGAAGGGCCCCCCTGTGATCGTCTTTATCTCCCCGATCACATCCTGTGGAGGCTGGAACGGATGATCATCATTCTTGGATGAGGATTCATGCTGGCTCTTATTGCCATCTCTGAACTTACTATACTCCCCCTTCTTCACATATTTCTGCAGTTTTCCTTTCTGTATCAACTCCTCTATTTGCTCCTTTAGGTCCCGACAATCTTCTGTGTAGTGGCCATGATCCTTGTGAAACCGGCAGTACTTATTTTTATCATGGACATTAAGGGATGAATGTAATGGTCTCGGCCATTTGAGGTAGTGCTCATCCTTAATCTGCGTTAAAATTTTGTCAACATGCATAACTAGAGGGGTACATTTTACCGTTCGAGGACTTTTATCGTCTTTCCTTCTATTCCCGTCACTGGTCCAACGATCCAGACACTCCCGCTTTGTTCCCCTACGCTCGTCGTCCTTCCTTCCTTTGTCTTCTGGCTTCTCTACATCCCTTATGGCTATTAATGCGTCTTCAGCATTCATGTAATTCTGTGCTTTCAGGAGCATCTCTGCCATCGTTTTTGGAGGATTCTTCGCGAGTAAAGCCACGAGTTCTCTGGATCTTAGCCCCACTTTGAAGGTCATCAGCTGCACCTTGTTGTCAACTTCGTCTACCTCCAGGGTCTCCAGAGTGAAGCGTTTTACGTATGACCTCAGGGTTTCCTTCTCTCCCTACCTAATGGTGAGTAAATGGTCTGCTGGCCTCTTAGGACATTGTCCCCCCAATGAAGTGACGCAAGAAGGCGTTGCTCAACTGCTCGAAGTTATCAATGGACGATGTTGGCAACTTTGTGAACCATTCCCTTGCAGCTCCTTTAAGAGTGGTGGGGAAGGAACGACACAGTATCTCGTCAGGGGGCTGTTGAAGGCCCAGCGTCGTTTTGAAGGTATTAAGGTGATCCTAGGGGTCCTTAAGCCCGTCGAACGGCTCAAGTTGAGGCAGATGAAATTTCGACAGCACTAGACATTCGAGGACTGTTGTAGAAAATGGCGAATTTGTGGCCCTTACCATTCTATCAACACTCCGGTCCGTTTTCTCCTTGATGGCGTTCCTCAACTCATCCATCTCTTTCCTCATCTCTCGAAGAAAATCTGAATTCTGTTCGTCTGGAGTAGTAGGTCTTTGATGATTACTTCTTCTATGGCTGTCTCCCTCATCCTCCGGGTTCCCTTTGGATCGATTCTTCTCTTGTTGAAGTCGTAGCTTCATTTCCTGATTTTGTCTGGTAAGTTCTTCAACAGTGGCCGCAAGAGCTTGAACTTGTTGAGCCAAGGCTGCGGAATCTTGATTGGACTCCATCTGAATATAGAAGTTGATGGAAATTGTGTTTTCGAATATGAATACGAAAAATGTTCCCCACAGACGGTGCCAAACTGATGAAGCGTAAGTTCGTCAGTCAGAGTGGGCAGATGGAACCAATCCCCAGTCTGTGTGAATGTATCCTCAAAGATGGTCATCAGTGTGGTGCCTGCCACAACGTCTCCAATGCCAAAGTCAGTACGAGGGAGCTCTTTGTAAGTTAAAACAGAATTGTAGAATAACAGTAAAATTATCTGAGTATTTCTCGTACCTTGTGTTGATATTGTGAGGGCCTTATATATGTTTTTACAGCTTCTAGCCGTTGGGATAGTTATGGTGGCCTTAATGTCCCTCTTGGTAACATTTTATACCTTGTAATGTGACTTCAATGTGCTCCAACGGTTCATACAGCTGGCTCTATAACTGCTCCAGGTATAATTGGCTGCATTGAATGGTCTAGTTGCCTTCGTCAGTGACATTGGTATTTGTTTAGCTCGTCTGAGAATGTCCTCATCTGTATCATTGAGATTGTCTCTGGGAGACGAATTCGTCAGTCTCGTCAATAATTATACTAGCCTCTACGTATGCACGTGCTCAAAAGCTCTTCTAGAGTATTATCTAATAAATAGATCTTTTTTTTTTTTCTAAAGTACAAAACTTTCTATTTATCATAATTCGGGGTTTTGTACTGTATTTTATCTCCCTTTTTTTGGTTTTAGTGTCAATTTATTCCAATTTAAGTTTTATGCATTTCTCCAATAATATTTGTATTTGTAAATTACTAATACAGTCAGAGTGTTATGAGCCTAGCACAGAAAAAGAATATTGAAATAGCTTTGAAATCATATGCTTGTGTATGAAAAACTACCAACTTTTCTAACTCGTAGCAAGCCGCTGTTTACAGTAAAAAAAAAAAAAACCAAATTAAAATTTTTTTTACGATAAAAAAAACCAAATTAAAACTTATTGCCTCATTGACCATAGCATGCCATGTTGACATTGGGTCCGTTTGGATACAACTTATTTTTATTGAAACTGAAAACTGAAAATACTGTAACAAAATAATTTTTAAATGTGTGAATAGTACCGTGGGACCCATTTTTAATATTTTTTTTCTGAATAAAGTGACTGTGGGTCCCATGAACAGTGCGTGAACAGTACTAAAACAGTGCATGAACAGTGACATTTGTCTCATGAACAGTAAATTTTGTCTCCCTGAAACATGTGAAAGCAAAAAAAAAAAAAAAAAAAGGAGAAAAACGCAACGCATGATTCAGTGGAAATGTTGAATCCAAACCCACACATTGTTGTTTCATTTCCTGGAGACATGTGGATGGATAATTAAGTGCCCAACAACTTTAATCTTCATTGTATCATGCAATAGGTTGAATTTCGATAATTACTTACAAAACCTCTATATTTGGAAATTCCTAAATAGAAACACCACTACTTTTATTTCAAATTATCTTACATCAATTCAAAATGCAAATTTTGTAATTTTCTTATTCTCAAAATTTAATGAAAATGCATGTAGGGTCCGTTTGGATACAGCTGAAAACTGAAAACTGAAAAACACTGTAGCAAAATAATTTTTAAATGTGTGAATAGTATCGTGGGACCCATTTTTAATGAAAAAATTGCTGAAAAGTGAAATTTGTGGGTCCGTGAACAGTAAAATTGTGCTGAAAAGTCAAACTTTGCGGCTACTGTTCAATGAACAGTAACCGCTACAGTACTGCTACAGTGAAAAAAAGTGGACTGAACCGCGTGAGGAAAAAAAAAAAAAAAAAAAAAAGCAAAACGCAACGCAGCAAAACGTGCCACCCAAACGCTCTCGTAGTAAACCTTCTCAATAATCTTATATATTCTTATCTTGATAGACCCTCCATTTCTTTCAATTCTTTTTAAACAAATTAACAAAAAAATAGCAATTAAAAAAATTACCAGAATATATAAATTCTTTTTTAAATAAACCAAAAAAAAAAAAAAAAAAAAAAACTACCGGAGTATATCAATGTTACTAGGTCATTCGCATGCGTGGTTTCTTATGCATCGTCATAAACATCTGAAAATTCAACAATGCTAGAGAATGAGAATAATAAAATACCACCCAAATTGAAAATTTTACAAATAATAATAATAATAATAATAAAAAGTCCATTGCGCTCATCCTTCGCCACAAACATTATGCTAAACTTCACCCCGAAAATGACACCTATGATATCAAAAACATTTATAAAAGGGAAAAGAATTAGCTTATATATTGAGAAATAGTAACTACAGTTCACTCAAAATAATAATAATGAGTGTCTAAACGACTATACTCAACAAAAAGGGAAAGGCCTTACCAAGGTGAGTCTTATAGCTTTTCTTGCCCACGCTCCTAATTTCACATGAACATTAGAACTGGGGGGAAAATATCTATAATAAAAGATACATTATACAGAAACAAAATTTAAAATCTAAAATAAATTGATACAAAATTGAGGAAGGAAAAAAATCGCGTGCTAAATTATTGACCTTACCAGATATGTATTAGACCTACAAAATGGACATTTTTATGAAGTCAGATTCTAGAAAAAGAAGAAAACACTAAGGTCTCAAATCAAACAATTTTTGTGCATGTAATACAAAGTTTTGTTAGTTAAGTCCACACCAGCAATTTTTTTTTTTTTTTAAAAAGGGTGATTAGTAGAGAAAGAGACAAACAAATAGATCAAACTTGAATTAGAAGGTGAAATCAAGGTGACCAAACGAGAAGCGAGAATGAGAAAGAACATTAACAAACGCCCAAGTGACAAAGAACAGAATTATAGAGGAATAAAATAAGAATTGGGGTTTGTTCCCGAGAGAGATTCATTACATTGATTCATTGTTTTTATTTATTTTTACATAGATTCATTGCTCTCATTCATAGTTCAAAGTGTTTGGAGTAGTGACGGAGCCAGGATTTTAGTTTAGGGGGGCAAGATCAAAAGATAATAATAACAAAATAACCTAAAATTATTAATTGATATTAAAAATAAAATTATAAACAAACAATAATTGTCATACAAAGCCTATTAAAATTAAAAAATTTGTAAAATAAATAAGCAATGCTAAAACATCTAATTCATAGTTATTGACAATCAATCATCAAAGTAAGAGACTAATCTATATGCATAAAGTTTAGAGATCTAATTTGATTCCTCAAAATAAATTGAGAAAATAAATTTCATCCTAACCAAACCCATCACATAAGTCCAACCCAACCCAACCCACATGGGTCAGGTTGGGTCGAGTTGAACCCATGGATTGGACAATTTTTTTTTAATTACTATTATTATTAAATTGAGCATAAAAAAAATATAACACACCTGTCACTTGAGTTGATAAACAAAATATACATTAATATATGAACTAATATTCCAACTCAGTTTTACATTAATATATGAACTAATATACATTAATATTGGCTTTTATATAGGATAGGAGGAAGCGCTGGTTATTTGAAAAAATTTATTAATTATATAATATATTTAAAATATAT
Organism: Quercus ilex subsp. ballota; assembly: GCA_032727855.1. Classification (NCBI taxonomy): domain Eukaryota; kingdom Viridiplantae; phylum Streptophyta; class Magnoliopsida; order Fagales; family Fagaceae; genus Quercus; species Quercus ilex. The sequence continues at coordinate 8,454,107 of CM064914.1, read as the reverse complement.
ATTAAATATATAGGTGGGTCGGGTCGAGTTTGGAATTTTATGACTCGAACCCAACCCAACCCACTAAGTCCTAAAAACCGACCCAATCTAGTGGGTTGGGTTAGGTTGGGTCGGGTCGATTTTGGCGGGTTAGCTGCATACCCCTAGTAATTAGAGCTGAAAAGAAGGAAATTTATGTAAGTGAAAAAAGAAAAAGACAAAAAGAGTTAATATTGGTCAAAAGTGTAAACAACTTTCACAAGTTTAGTTTGGTGGCATTTATTGTGTCAGATTGTTTAAAGTGGGAGGAGTTGTTTTCGTAACACCACAAAATCTCACAATATTTTTACAATAAAGTAGGAAGATTCGTTATTTTATTATTTATTTTATGTGATGTTTGTACCGTTTGTTTAGGAAAATTGTTTCCTTGTTTTTCTATTCTATGCCAGAAGCTTAACTCACTTTACATAAGCATTTATATAATAGACTTTTTAGGAGAGTCAGGGGGGGCAGGTGCCCCCCCTCGCCCCCCTCTGGCTTCGCCCCTAGTTTGAAGAACTGTAACAGCAAGCAAAATATGGAACGTGTCAAGGCATGGTTATTGAAAATAACCTTCAAAAAATTAATTAAAAATAAAAGAATATTGCAAGGGATGCGCCGCTATGCAAAATTGTAGATTATCTCATATATATATATATATATATATATATATATATATTGTAAAGTTGTTATTTACAACTATGTGTTTTGATGGCTTTTATTTCGTGCCAAATTTGATTGTAATTTTATTCAATCTTTTGTACCATGTATTTATTGTGGGAATTGATTGTAAGGGTTGTGTGATAGAGAGAGAGTGTGAAGACTCAAGCATTTGAAGACTCAAGAATTTTTGCGGGTAGCTCGCAACTAAGCATCCCGCGAAGTGACCCATGTGACTTGCACATACTAGAATGTGAAGAGTCAAGCCAGGATGGAGAAACTGTGTCTCGCGAGTATCTCGCGAGTAAGGCCTTCTCGCGAGACACCCGCGAGACATTCTACTCTGCCAGACTGTCCATTCTGATACACACTTTTTGTGCCTAAACTTTATATACCCACATTACCCACAAATGTTAAGGAGTACTTCTAAGAGAAAACCCTAGTCAAACACCTTGAGAGTTAGAGATTGTTATACCCACAATCCTCTACACATTTGCTTGTGGAATTTCCTCAACTCCTACCTCTCAATTTCCATACCATTGAGAGATTGATGGCTCAAACACTTACCACACCCTTTCAGAGTGTCAAGTGAAGTATTGGTGCTGCTGGGAAGCATTGGAAGAAGCCAAGGATGGCAGATGCAACATGAAGCTTGTTGCGGGATCTAGAGAACTAGACAAGACACGGTTCCAAGAAGCCTTATTGGAGTAGGAGCTTAGAGGACTTAGGTACATCGAGTAGATTAGGCTTGTAGGGTCTCTTGCTAACCCATGTATCCCAACTAATTGTCTAGTGGATCGATTTCCGCTTGGAGGGTGGCGGAGAGGTTTTTCGCCGAGTTCTTCGGTTTCCTTTTCAATAACACATTGACGTGTTATCTTGTGTTTGCATCCTTCTTCCCTACTCTTTTACATTCCATTTTACTGTTGCGTTGCTTTGATTATGGATTAGAGTAGCTTGTTTATTTATCCGCCTTTTACACTATTCCGCACTTAGTATTAAGTTGTGTAAAATCAATCGAGCCGTAACTTTAATTTGGGGGTCTAAACAGCTCTTGTGTTTTCAATACATTTTCGAGCTTTCATATATATATATATATATTCACTCTAATCTTTCATCTGATTTACAATCTCCTTCCAAACTTTTTTAATTTGCTCAATTAACACCCAAATTTGAGAGACTTGCCACAATGTCCACCTTTAGTCTTGTGTGTAGCCATGTGCATATGCACAGGTACAATTAAAAATAATCACAATTATACTTTTTTTATAAGAAATTCAAATTATACATAGTATTAGCTTATATTATTTTAAAACCATACATTTCTAAAATATGTAATGATTTCTTATTATTTACATATATAATTTAGAATTTAATTGGATTTAGACTCTTCGATTTTTTCACCCAATAATTCACTTACCACAAAAAAAAAAAAAAAAATTGAACACGTGACAGAAAATTGGACTTCAATTGAAATCCAATTTAGAATTTAATTGGATTTGGACTCTTCAATTTTCATGCTCAATAATATACTTGGCACAAAATTAAAAATTAAATGGGACACCTAGTGCGAAGTTGAAAATCTAATTAAAATCTAATATATATATATATATATATATTAGGATTATCTTAGACAAAAGACATAATCACATGCGAAACATGTGACCTATGGGCCAACAAAACCAAGGGGTCTATTTTGAAGAAAATTCTGAAAATTTCCTCATTGGTTGCAATTTATTAACTAAACACATATCTTTTCAAAAAAAAAATTAACTAAACACATACAAAGTTGATATTATACCCAAACTGAAACCCTCTAATATGATAATATTGCAAAGACTAACTTGCAAAAGATACCCCTAAAGTTTAATGTCATTTGATTTTATTCCCTAAAGTTTCAAAATTTTGATCATCTCTCCTATTGTTAAGGTACCATTTCAATGGATAACCTCTCCATTATAAAAATTAAAAAAAAAAAAAAAAAAAATCCTTAGCTAGATGTTTAGTGACACCTCAACCTAGCACATGGGCTAGTTCTTCCATTTAAATCATGACACATAGACCTCGTAATTAAATAACCAAAAAAAAAAAACAATTGCAAAAATCTCTAAAAATCAAATAAATGAAAATTTTTAATTTAATTTAACTTTTTCCTTCCCTCGATGTTTTTCTTTCTTCTTCACCAAAATTTTGCCTCTTTTTAATCTTTTTTTTTTTTTAAACCTAATTTTTGTGGGGTGGTTTTACTATTGTTTGCTCTCTTGTTTGTCGTGGTTGTACTATTGTTTTATTATTATTATTATTATTTTTATTTTTATTGAACTTGACTGACTTGAAATTAATATATATATATATATATATATATATATATATATATATATATAACCTCAATTGCTCACAAGTCCAAATGTTGAATTGATTGAGCACTTCTACCAACTTCTACTTCCATAGCCAATGTTAACATAATGCCAAAGTTACTACAAAATTCTTATAATGATGTGACAAGAATATGATCGATGCCACTTAAATAATATAATAAGTGAATGTTTAAATCATTTTTTTTTTATTGGACCGTGACACGTCAGCTTGTAATGCTTATGCTGTAAAATTTGTAATATTTCTAGTATTCTTCAACTGAATTAGTCAGATTAAAAGTAAGAATAATGGGTTTAAAATGAAACATTAACTCAATTGATGGTTAATAAATTAAATATTATTTAAGTGGTGCTTAAATATAAAAAGGCTCATTTAAAATTTTGGCCTCAACCTCAAATTGTATTGACCTTGCAACTAAACCCATAGTTAGTTTCTCCTTTTTTGCTAAACTAAAACCATAGTTTCTTTACTAACTAGTACTTGTTGATGAGTGGTATTATGGATATAACAATTTCACAACAAAACTTAGATGAAAAGTTGTTATTGATTCTCATTTAACTCTATCATTAACATAATTTTTTTTCTTTCCAATAAATAACAACTTGTCATTTAAGTTTTGTTATGAAAATATTGCATCCGTAGCTCTATTCTTTGTTCTATTCAAATGGAGGAGATGAGAATTGGATTTGAATGTTTTATTTAAAAACACCAAAATATACCCATTAATTAAGATACGAAACTCTTCACAGTACTGTAAAAATATAGGTCGATAATTTTTGGCTAATGTTTGGCATTCTTGTCCATATCTGGATTAAATTGAATTGCGAGTTGGGGCTCATTTTCAAGTGAAATCGTGAACTGAAGTGGCATCTTATCTTACTTGTTTTTTTTTGTTTAGAAAGGAATCCTATGCTTCGTGGATAATGCTATGTTACGAAATTGTTTGGCATTTTTTCATCCAAAAAAAAAAAAGTTGGCATTCTTATTGGAGTACTGTTTGTTACACACGTTTAAACTTTAAAGTGATTTTTTTTTTTTTTTTTTTTTTTTTTTTGCTTAGTCACAGCGAGTGGCAGAGCAATGTATGTTTGGCTAGAGTGAGTTTATTTGCTTAACTTTGTGAACCTCTAGTTCAGGAATAGAGCCAGGACTCTGAGTTAGAAGGGAAAATTATTATGAAATTTCAATTAGTTTTTACAAATCAAGGGAGTTAATATTGTATTTGAGGCCATTTTAATTTGGCAAAGATAACAAAATATTTCGGTAGTGATTTGAAATTACCGCTACTTTATATATATATATATATATATATATATAATCCCAATATATTAACCTAATATATAGTAATATAAAAATATATTATATTAGAATTGTATTATCTTTTAGTAATTATGAACCAATTTACATCATATTTTTTCACATAATCCCAACTAGGCCCATGGTTTTTGTTTTCCACCCATCTACACTACGAGCAACTTTTTTTGTTTTTGATTTTTTTTTTTCCTCCACCCATTACTTATCTTCTTAGACCTTTCTTCTTTTTCTTCTTTTTTTCTCCACTTACATCCACACGATTAATCATTTTTATTTCTCTCCTCTCCTTGTTCAGCTTGTTTCTCTTTATTCATTTCATCTTCTTCCTTTTTCTTTATTTCATCCATTGTAAAAACTCTCTCTCTCTCTCTCTTAAGTGTCCTTCAAAACATCAATTCTGCACTTATTTGTATGCTCAAATCTGCAATCAAGCTGTGCTGCAGTGACACTACCTCTCTGCCTCTCTCTCTTCAGTTCAGCGTCTCTCACTCTATCTCAAGTTTTTTTTTTTTTTTTTTTTTTTTTTTTTTTTTTTTTTCCTTTGGGAATTTGATGGAATGAACAAAAATTTTAAATTCAAAATTTTTTAGGGGCTGGGCTTTTTTTTGTTTTTTTGGGTAAAATTGGTAGATTGGGCTAAATTTTGTAACTTTACTATTGGTGATTTTGTTATTGGGATTTTTTTTTTTAGAGTTTGCAATTTTTAAGGGAGCCAAAGAATGGCAACGGTTCAACCGGACGTTCTCATAAATTAGCCAAAAAAAAAAAAGAGGTAAAGTTGTTTGACCGATCTGATGAACGGAAGGATTAAAAACATTGCATCAAATGGTTTCTTCTTCCGTAGTTTATTTTCATTATTTTTTCTTTAGTAGTATTTAATTTTCTTTTTTTCTTTTTAGCCAAAATAAAAAATTCACCCTTTAAGTTTAACTTTTTGTCATTTCAATCCTTAGCTAGATTTTTGTCATTTCAGTCTTCTAAGTTTTAATTATACTCGATTCAGTCCTTCTGATTACTATCCATTAAATTACACGGGTAAATTATCCAAAACGAAACCGTTTTACACTTAGTTAATATTTAAATTTTTTTTTAATTTCTGAATTTTAGAAAAACGTTTATTTAAATAAATTTTTAAAAAAAATACTAAATCCAACCGGTGGGGACGGTAGGGACCGAGAGGAAGAGAGATTGAGAGGGAGAAAGAGAGAAAGATGGACAGAGAGGAAGACCGTGGCTGGGTTCCGTCCAGTGGTGTCCTCGGGTTCACTCCCCCGCTTCAGTAGGCAGTTCCGGCCATTAATTGTGGCTGGGGTTCACTAAAAAAGAGTAGACTTGGGTTCCCTTAAACCCTATTACTTGTTGTTTGTTTCCTGAACATTTTTATATCTGGTAATTAGATGTTTCAGAAATTAAACCCCAGTTAACCACAAAATTTTCACTCTGCTAACCCTTACTAGTTATATTTCCAATAGATTCAGTAAGAACAGGGCCAGGTATTGAAGAATAAGCCTTGATATAATTTTCTCATGTTTGAAATTTTGGTTCAAGGAAGCTTATTCTCATGAATGAAGACAATTGTATTGGCAGGGAAGGATCACGGTTGCAATTATCTTGAACATCTCAATAGTCTGAATTTTGACCAAAAGGAGTAAGCATATTGATTTCTGTTGCTGCTATACTTATTTTTTCTTTTTTAATTATTTTTTATGGGGAGCAACATGAGGGAAGATGTAATCATTCTTGATTTGAACCAAGAACCTGTCGACCAGCCTCACGTTTCAGAAGCAAAGTTGGCAAAGGCAAAACTAGTAGAACTAGGAGCACGTGAGCAAGTGGTAGTGGCCGGAGCTGCCTCCTGAAGTGGCAGAGTGAAGCTGAGGACACCACTGGACGGAGCCCAGCCGCCGTCTTCCTCTTGGTCCCTCTTTCTTCCTTTTTCCCTCTCAGTCTCTCTTCCTCTCTGTCTCTACCGTTTAGTTTTTATTTTTATTTTTATTTTTAATTTATTTAAATAAACGTTTTCCATAAAATTCAGAAATTAAAAAAAATTAAATATTAACTAAAGTGTAAAACAGCGTCGTTTTGGCTAATTTAACAACGCAATTTAACGGATAGTAAACGAAGAATTGAATTGAGTGTAATTGAGACTTAGAGGACTGAAATGACAAAAGTCAAATTTAGAGAACTGAAATGACAAAATTTGAAATTTAGAGGGTGAGTTTTGCATTTTGACATTTCTTTTTTGTTTTGGTATGCAGTTCTATATATAGTGATTCAATATTTAGTAGTAGTGCATTTGCAATGGCTTTAATGGGAATGGAAACTGCCTCATCATCTTTCCAAAGTTCTTCTACTTCATCTTCTGCTGAGCAATGGAAGTATGATGTTTTCCTCAGCATTAGAGGCAAGGACACCCGAAACAATTTTATGGATCATCTATTTACTGCTTTGACAGAGAAAGGCATTAACACTTTTAAAGATGATGAAAAACTTGAGAAAGGAAAATCTCTCTCACTAGAGCTATTGAAAGCAATAAAAGAATCTAGATTTGATATCGTCATTCTCTCAAAAGACTACACATCTTCTACTTGGTGCTTAGATGAACTTGCAAATATCATTGCGTGCAAGAAAGATATTGAAATGGCAGTTTTACCTGTTTTTCACTATGTTGATCCATCTGATGTATGAAAACAAATGGGAACTTTTGCACAGGCATTTGTTAAACATGAAGAAAATGAGGAAAAAACAAGGGTGGATAAATGGAGAGATGCTTTGAGACAGGTGGGCAACCTCACCGGATGGCATTTAAAGGATACTAGGTAATGCTAGATGGCATTTAAAGGATACTAGGTAATTTATCCTGACATATTTGTTTCATTTAAATATTCAAATGACCCACTTTATATATATATATATATATATATATATATATATATATATATATATATATATATCTTTATTTGGAACCTTAAGCAAATCTATATACATGTTTCATTGTACTTCTTTCAATTTTTTCCTAAGCCGATCAATGTACATGTTTTTGTTTTAGTCAACAAAATTGAACTTTAAATATGAATCGTATTTTTTTGTCTGACTTATTGGTGGTTCAAACTCAACGCATGCATTTCCTACTTTTTTAATTGCAGACCTGAGTCACTAGATATCCAAGAAATAGTAGAATGGATATTGCTCAACTTGAAATATGATGCATTCTCATATATTATCAAAAACCTAGTAGGAATATACTCTTGACTAGTGGAATTGGAGTCATGCTTAGCTCTAGGTTCAAAAGATGTCCACTTTATAGGGATTTGGGTGATGGGAGGGATGGGTAAGACAACTCTTGCAAGAGTTGTTTATCATATGGTTTCTAAAGAATTTGAAGCTCGTGGTTTTATTGAGGATGTTAGGGAAAAGTTTGAAAAATATGGTCTTGTTCCACTACAACAGATAATTATTGATGAAGTTTTGAAGGAAAAGAATTTGAAAATAGAAGAGGAGTATGACGGAGTTCTCAAGATCAAGAATAGGTTATGTCATAAAAGGATTCTTCTTGTTCTTATGATGTGATAAAATAAAACAGTGAAAAATGTTTGCTGGGGAGCATGATTGGTTTGGTTCTGGTAGTAGAATTATCATAACAATAAGAGATGCGCATTTGTTGGAGGCACATCAAGTAGATAAAATATATGAAGTTAAAGGATTGAATGATAAAAATGCTCTTCAACTATTTTCCTCTACAGCTTTTAAAAAAAAGCATGTCCTTGATGATTATAGTGAGTTGTCTAACCATTTTTTGAATTATGCTGCTGGCCTTCCTTTAGCTCTTGAGGTTTTGGGTTCCTTTTTGTTTGGAAAAAGTACCGTTGAATGGAAAATTGTGTTAGAGAGACCCCAAGAATTTCCAGATGAAGCAATTCTCCAAGTTTTAATGGACTCCAAAAACCACAGAAGGAAATATTTTTGCATATTGCATGCTTTTTTAATAATCAAAAGAAAGATTATGTATCCGAAATACTAGATATTCTTGGCCTTTACCCTGTTATTGGATTGAAGGAACTCCCTGATAAGTCTCTCTTGAAAATTATGGATAATGATATAGTGTAGATGCATGACTTGCTTGAAGAAATGGGTAGGAACATAGTTCGTCAAGAGTGCCTTGATGATCTTGGGAAGTATAGTAGATTGTGGGATTACGAGGACGTTGACAAAGTGTTAAAAAAAATAAGGTAAGAGGTTATTTAGAGAATTTGAGCTTATTCCCTACCTTCATGTTTAAAAATTTGGAATTTGAATTGTAATGATAATAATTAATTTTGCAATTCACCAATTCCTTCTTGATTATTAGGGGACAGGAGCACTTAAAGCCATGGATATTATGAGTACTTATAATGAACAACAAGATGTATGTTGGAACCCTGAGGCCTTTTTGAAGATGAACAATCTTAAATTTCTTAGAATTTGTGGTATTCTCATGTCCCCACACAGCTTTCTAATGATTTAAAAATTCTTGATTGGATTTTGTATCCATCAAAATCTTTGCAATCAAGTTTCCAGCTAGATGAGCTTGTTCAACTTCGTTTGCAACAAAGCAAAATTGAACAATTTTGGATTGGAATAAAGGTAAGTATCCTCCTAAAACTTTGCATTTTAAATTACAACAAATGGACACTACGAAGAAAATTATACTAACAATTACTTTTCTTTAAACAGAATTTTGACAAGTCGAAGTTCATTGACTTGACCAACTCGTCGGACCTGATTGTAACTCCAAACTTCACTGGAGTCCCAAATCTTGAGAAATTGGTTCTTGTAAGGTGTACAAATTTACGCAAATTTCACCCATGCATAAGAATTCTTAAAAAAACTTATTCATCTTAATTTACAAGATTGCGAAAGACTAATTCGTCTTCCAAGAAAGTTTGGAATGGAGTCTCTTGTGACTCTTGAACTTTCTAATTGCTCAAAACGCAAGGAAAATCCAAAATTTGTGGTAAACAAGGAATTCTTACGGGAGATTTTTTTGGATCGCACAGCTGTTGTGGAACTAATTAAAAACTTGCTAGAGAACCTATGGATAGTCAAAGGCCTAGAGGTGCTTGATTTGAGCAAAGCGGATATAGAAGAGTTGCCTTCATCAATTGAACGTTTGACTAGCCTTACTTCATTGACGCTAAGATATTGCATGAATCTTGTGCGCCTTCCTAACACCATTTGTGGTTTGAAGTTGCTTAATTCTATTGATCTTTTTGGATGCTTAAAATTTGGTAACTTGCCAAAGAACATAGGAAATGTAAAAAGTTTGGAGCTGCTAAATGTGTGCTGGACAGCCATAACAGAGTTTCCTTCTTCCATTGTTCTCCTTAAAAATCTGAAACATCTTTATATTTGTAGATGGAAGTTATCTGAATCTTATTCCCTTCCAACAAGTCTTGAGCTGATGGACTTAGTATTGCCTTCATTAATTTCAGCAAGTCATGTGAAGGCCATATTGCATCAAATGAGCTCAGAATTTGTTTCCATGCAAAGAGTTACTCAATCATTATTGTCTTCCTTATTAGGTATTCAATCTTTAACATATTTGCAACTTAGTGACCTCAATCTTTTGTCAATCCCCGATGACATTGGCTGCTTGTCCTCTTTAAAACACTTAAATCTAAGTGGAAATTTTTTTTGTTTCTGATAAGATCCTAAAGAATCTTAAGAAATTTAGCTGAGTTCAAGGACAGCCAGCCTCCAAGAATGATGGAATGTAGAGGATGAGTGAGAGAGGGAGAAAGAACAGAGCAATAAAGGAAGCAAGTGAAATCAAATGTGTTATTCCTTATGACCCTCATCAATACAATCCAACTTATTTATGTAACAGAATCCATGTTAACTAACTAATCCCTTAATCAATGATTACATCTCACTAATCAATGCATTGACAGTAACTAATAACTACCCAATGATTAACAACCCTGCACTAACTGCCTAACTAACTAACTATCCTTGACGATCCCAACCAACTGCTCAACTCCTTGGTACAACACAGCAACAGCCCACGCACCTCACAGCAGCAGCCCACGCACAACACAGCAGCAGGTCACGCACCCCAGTGCACAAATGCACACAATTGCCTTAGCACATGCCTCAGTATTTTGGCCTTGTATCAGTTTCCCTCCCTGAAAGCATGTCCCAACTCTCTAATCATCAAACACTCCATTTGGAGTGTTGCATATGGCTTCAATCATTGGAAAATGTTCCTTTAACTATTGATTTTGTAATTGCAAACCATTGTGAATCACTGAAGAAATTGCCAGAACTGCAATTTTATCCTTTTATGTCAGATCACTCCCACTTGAATTTCCAGTGTGTTAACTGCTTCGAATTGGCTGACTATATTCAAATTAGCGATAACATACTTCAGGTCTCTCTCTCTCTCTCTCTCTCTCTCTCTCTCTCTCTCACATCTAAACATTATTTATACTTTGTATATTTCAGGGACAATGTGGTAGACTACCAGACATCTTTGACATATTATTCCTGGAAGTGAAATTCCAAAATGGTTTAACCATGAATTTGTGGGTCATGAATTGAACGTACAAGTGCCTTATGGCTGTGATGAGCAGATGGGAATTGAATTGTGCGTTGTTTTTTTCAGTCCCAAAGGTTTCTCATACCTTTACAGATTTTCTACTTACATGTTGGATTAAAGTCAATGAAATTGAACGGGCATCAACAATACACTCTTCTTTTAGGACAAAATATGGTAAAGTTAGATCACATCATCTTTGGCTGCTCTATTTGTCTCCTTGCTATTTCGACTCCCAATGGGAAGAAAATATTCGTCAAATTGATGCGAATGGATCCAATAAAATTGCGATTAGAATAAGTACTTCAAATAACTTGGAGGTGGCGAAAATTGGGATTCATTTGGAATACAAACAGCGTCTCTGTGACGATCTGGGTGTAATCCATCATGATATTAATGATTCAGCCTCCAAAGGTACCCGAAATAAGCGAATACGTGATGAGGATGATGGGGTGGACCTTGTGGAGAAGGCTATTCTAATGACTAACCACTTCCTAAGGCTATTAGAGAATTTATTGACTTCTTTTCCGGTAAGTCATTATCATTCTTCTTTCTATTACAATTTACAAGTCATGATCTCTTTATTTTGGGGAGGGAATCCAATGAAATGAAAGTGTGGTTTTTGAATTATTTTAGCACGATAACAAATTTAATTTGTCCTAGGTATATAATAGAGATTTTTTCTTTTTGTATTTTCCCTTACTGGCATTTTAAAAAATAAAATAAAATCATTGTATTGTGCTACTTGTACCTTAGCATTACCTTTTGGCTTTCATATAGCCATATTTTCTCTTCTTCTTTTTTTCCCTTTTCTTTTTTTTTTTTTTTTTTTTTAAATCAGGTTGAAATCAAATTTTCCTGTTGTCTTGTTTGTGCACTTTAATATAATGGAAGGAGGAGATCAAACGCCCCAGAATCTTGAAGCCCATTGCTGTGGTAACTAAGAGGGATAGAAACCAAAGGCACGCTGAAGAATTAGGAAACCTGGGCTCTTGCTGAAGTTGTCAAGGACTCAAAATGGTCAGCTATTATTATTGATTGTATCAAAAATATATATATATATATATATATTATCATTAATTAAATCATGTTCTTTTTTTTCTTTTTTTTTGGTGACCTACAAATGCAATGCTCTGTTTAACTTCTATATACAAATGCATATTGAAATTTCTCTTCCTTAGTGTTAATATAATTGTTGTTTTGCTTTTTCTTCCACGGTTTGGTGTTTACTGTTCTCAGATTATGGCGTAACCATTTCACCTGTACTTAGGGAATTCCCATTTGATGGTTCCTTTTGTTGATTTTGTGGAAATGACAATGTTAAAGTTGGGTTCACCTGAGCTTGAGATCAGTTTTACCATGGCCTGGCTGCTGTGGCATAATCTTGACAAAATCGGGTTAAGAGAAACTGCAAGTTCTGTCAAGACTTTGTGCAGCACCATGGTGGAATGTTATTGATGAATCGAGCTGTTACATTTAGTCTTGATATTGGAATACAAGACCTCATGGTGGACTGTTCCAATTTCAGGTTGATAGTTCCATTGAAGTTGAAAGAAAGCCATTCGTTTGAGGCCAAGAAAGATATAAAAGTTCTCACACTGCAGGTTGTTTTAAACAAATTTCGTTTTAAACAAATTTCTTCAGTTTTCGTGCAATATTAAAGAAGTGTAATCTAACAGCCCATGGTTTAGTAGGGTATGCAAAGGAGAATGAGGAGACCTCATGTCTGGAGGACTGTCCTCTCTTTTTTCTTCCTTCTGTACAGAAAATTTAAGTTAATTAAAATCTGTCTCTTTAGCTTCTTTTCATTTTCCTTATCAAAAAAAAAAAAAAAAAAAAGTTCATATATTTTTAATTTTATTTTTAAAAGACAGTCCGATATACTAATGTTTTCTATATATTTTTTCCCCATGCAAACAGACCTGCTCGTTTTCAGAAGTTGATTTTGGACCATGATTTGCATACCTACATGTAATTGAGGTTGCATTAAATGAGCTGATATCCCACTTTGCCAGGTCTAACCTAATGAATGCTACTCTCAGAGTTTTTTAGCTCTAATGTACTCCCATGACTCTGCACTTGAATAGGTACCAGGCTTTATCTGAAACGTTTTGAGGACTTTGATGCACCAACAAAGTTTACTATAATAGATACGAGGCCATCTCATCTAACTGGCTTCCAAAAACAGTTTTTCTTTCAAAACACTTGATACCCTTTCATTTGATCCACTGGCAGCATCATATATGACTCAAGTACCATTCTTCTGAACTAGGGCACCGTCTGGATTCCACCAATAATGCCATAGGAAAATACTACAACTTGATCCCACTTCACACTTTAGTAATGGTTTAACAGTGCTTCTAAGATTTAGAATTTTCTTCCAACCTCAATAGCTGTCTTGAGGAATGTTAATACTCCAGAAACTCATCTTTTAAAAGATTAGATTGAACCCAATTTGAGCTACCCAATTTGAGCCTGCCTTTGCAAAAAAAATCCCATGTATGTCTCATTATAGCTGCTTTGTTCAATTCTTCCACTCTTCAAATCTAATCCACCTTCTCTCTTTTGCTTGTATACTATACCCCAGGCCAGGATATACTTAGCCCCTAGAGCTGAACCTTCTTTCCTTTCCAAAGTTAACTATTAAATTTATGTTCAAAAGCCTTGATAATCTACTTTGGCAATATGAAGATGCTGGACCAGTAAACCAAAAGGCTATAAAGAACTGATTAAATCAACTGGTGCCATCCTGCAAAGGAAAGATTCCTTGCTGCCCAAGATTCAATTATGCTCTTATCATGAAGGGGCTTGCATATTTTTACCAAGTCTACTAGAAATGAGAGGAACCCAGAGATATCTTACTGGTAGTGAACCTTCTTTGAATTGCAAGAGCTCAAGAGTTCGCTTCGTCAGCCCATCTGGAACAGCAGCTTGGCAACCTCACTGTTTTGAGAGTTAGCAGGCCAAACCAGACAGACATCTATATACTAGGAAAACTAACAAAAAAAAAACCTGCTAATTAGTTTCTTATGTTTATATTTGTGTCTCGATTTCCATTTACATCCAAGAAATGCAATATATATCTTTAGGGTGGCAAGGTACAGTTCTCATCCCAATTCACATGAGAATCTTGAACAGTGAACCTCTCAAAGGAGCAACTGGGGTATGGTAGATGTGTTGTGGCTACAGCAGAGATCAGTGCCCATCTTTGGGAGCAAAGGACATTGTTTTTTTATCCAAGGGAAGGGGGTAAGTAGAGATATCCCTCATCTCAGTTGTCACATTTCTCAACTTGAATTAACAACACTATTCACTTGTATATATGACCAAAACCAACATATTGACCCTGACACAAAATATAGAAGTCATAAATTCACACACCTACAAATACATATACATATACATATACATAAATGTATGTATGTGTGTATGTGTGTGTACATTGTGTAGTATGAACATAGGAAATGATAAGAAGTTGATGAGTTTGCATGACAACAAGCTTTATACCTATTCATTCACTATAAGACAAATCTTTAGCAACAGGCTAGGCGGAATCTTCATAGTATGAATCAAAATTATTAGGAGAAAAATGGACAAATTATTAGACTAAGATACCAGATATAATAGAGCAAATTATGTTAGCTTCATTCTTCAAGCAGTCAACTCCCAAAACATGGATAATAGTTGCTGATATATAATAACATTAAATATTCCTTCAAACAAATAACATTAAGTAAAATTCCCATTTGTAATTTTTAAGGCAGGAAAGCTCTAGCATGGAACATGAGTACATGACAGTATTTATTAAAAGATGATTATCAAAATAGACAAACTGGAACTTGCCGTTGAAATCAAATTTTAGTGAAAAACGTGGATATCTTGTTTCAGTCACTTAAAAAAAAACAAGAAAAATACCATACATGCTAAAAAGTAGTAGGAAAAATTAAATAATTATCAACAGAAAGTGACTTAAAATGTTAGTTTCAAACTGTAATTCACATCTACACTCCTTTCATTGGACCACTTTTTTGATATGTCAGTTATTCTTCCTTTCATTTTCCCTTTTTCCTCCCTCCCAATTCACATCTACAATTGGGGAAGACATTACTTGGGACTATTGGTTTTCCAGCACCAGTTTGGCTTACATATCTTTACTCTTTAGTTGGCTGTTGCTTTTTTTTTTTTTTTTTTTTTGGTTGGGAGGGGGGGCTGCTTACAGGGAAAGCATGACTAAATGTGCCATAAAACCAAATAAATGATATTTTTTCTAATTAGAAAATTCAAAAAAATCATGCCATTAATGACTTCAAATTTACCTGTCTTATTTTTTGTAAATGACAAACAAATGTAGTATCAAATGCTAACTACATAGCCAAGTCATACCACTGGAGAAAGAAAACACATGTAAACAAAAGAGGGGTATGACAAACAATTGTCCCTTTGAACAGGCTCAGCCACCCCATGTATAAAGTGCATAACACTGCCTAGGAACCACCAAAGCCAATTCTTCTCATGCACCCAAATTTGTCAAGTCATGTATGATTCACATTGCTTCACCACACAATCCCTGCTGGTTGGCCATTTATGGGTTTCATATAATCTTTTGACAGAGGAATGAAGCAAAACAAGCATGTCTCAGGTGGTCCTTTCTGCCAACTGCTTATTACCTCTCATTCAGCCCCCTCCTATTTGAAAATGTGGATACCGAATCTAAACCAGGATAATGTCTCTGCTGGGGTATTAGAATGCACCACTCAGTTGATAAATTCAGGCAAATACTACCTACCATACAAACTCCTGTATCATCTGACTTAAACATGCCAATATCTCATAAATCTCCTCTATTTGACGGTGTGATCTACTGCAGAAACAAATCCATGGATCATCCCTTTAGCCTCAATGCAACTCCACCCTGGTTTCTTCTTCAGATCCTTCTCATTTACTGCCCTCCTTACTTCTTCAACTCCATTCCATTGTCCAAAACTTGCCTGTAGACTACCTAACAAAGTATGATACCCAATATTATCATGTTCCAATCCAAAAGCCTTTGTACTGTATATTCCCAAAGTTTTATGTCTTCATGAACTCTACAAGCTGCAAGAAGAGAAACCCCAAATCCTACTATCAGGAAAATCACAATTTTCAACATTAAGGCTAAGGCCTCTTTAAGTTTTCCATATCGAGCCAAAGATCCACAATGCAAGTGTAATGATCCAAATTAGGTTGAATACCAAATATGCATTTCATGGAAGGCTCTATTCATTTATTTGTGAAATGCTGATGTAGTATCATGGTATTGGAGGGGTAAACCAAGAATTTTACACTAAAGTTATGTTTGGTAACGGTTTTTGTTTTCTATTTTCAAAAACTTATTTTTGGGAATATAAAGAAAAAAATAATTTTCTTGTATTTTTGAAATCAAAAACATATTTAGTTAGTTAAAATTAAAAATATAGTTTTTTGAAGAAAAAAATAGAAAATACTAAAATATGTTGTTACTAGAATTTAAACTCTAATGCTAACTCATTAAATGAAATAAATTCATTAAATAAAATGCGTTTTTCATTGACTTTTAAAAATTAAAAACTGAAAACAACATTTTGCATGTTTTCAATTTCCTTCATAAATTGAGTTTTGAGAACAATTTTTGTTTTCTGTCCATTTTGGGTTGACAAACAAGTTTTTTAGTCTCAAAAATAACAAATTGTTTTCGGAAACAGAAAATATAGGAAAAAAACAGTTACCAAACATACCCTAAGTCTTTATCAAATTCAGACTCTTAAAATTATTCATTTGTTCTGATGTTGAAATAAAATAAAAATAAAAAAATTAATTTTAAATCTCAATTCTTAAAAGACAATTGCATGATTTTTCTTACTTCACTTAAATAATTAATTTTTTGATAATATATAAACAAACTCTTAAATTGGGTCAAAAAGCAAATGTAAAAAGAACCTTATAGCTGGCAAAAAATAGCAATATAAACAGGACTTCTCTTGTCAATGGGAAGTTACAGCCTGTCTTCCTCATTGTAGTGCTTGAATTTTTTAGTTTTTTTACTATAAAGAAAAAGCTATACACCCCCGGTGAAAAAGCAATATGAAAAGAACTTTTTTTTAGAAGAAAATATGAAAAGAAGTTTATAGTAGCCGTTAAAATTAAAATAATGAAAAGACAACTTTCGCTGCTCACGCACTACAACTTTCAGAGCCACTTTTGAAAAAGCGTAAAAAAAAGGAGAACATACATGACCTCATGGCAACAATCAACAAGATACATCAAATAAGTCAAATCATAGATTAAGACATTCCAGCCGACTGTACAATGTGCACATATGCATTATATGTTTATGCCCTGAAGTACAGCACTTAAGAACAGACTTCTGTGCAATCGCAATAATTAAAGAGTTCGAATTTCATAATTTATACCCATTAGATCTGTTGCATATTATGCATTCAAATGCTTAAATGACATCAAACAATACTCAGTTTGTGCGAATTATGCAGTACTGGCCTAAGAGATCATGGCATTGAGAACTTCCTTTCAAATCCAATCTACATTTATGCAATGGGAGTTGTATGATAAGAGTATGGCACTGAACAATTCCAATGACATTATTCATTAACATGATTTTCATCCATTTTTCTCACACCATATACTAAAGACATTCAGCCAGACAACTTCTAATAAGGATGAGCTAACTATGCTTTGGGTTCATAGTCGAGTATGCCCTCTCCATCTTAGCTTTGCATGTGTAATAAAAGACTAAGATAGAGAATGTAGACACCTTCTACGAAGTTTCGTTTTGAAAAATTACATAGACCCAACTTATGCCAGTTCCCAGTCTCACTTAAACCACACAATGTATCATGTCCATACAATTTCAAAATCTTGACCATGAAATTAAATACATTCCCCCACCAAAATCACCATAAACCCAAAGATCACTACTAAACAAGATCCATCACACTCCCCATTAAAAACAATCCCATCTAACATCCAACTATACCATCCATAACTATTCAAGCTGTCCAATTTACCAAACCTACAACATAAACCCACCAAAAAAAAAAACAAAGATTTGAACACCCATAAAAGCTAGAAACACAAAGAAAACATAAGCCATCAATCTAAACTCCAACTACACCATGCATAACTATTCAAGCTGCCCAATTTACCAAACCAACAACATAAACCCACCAAAAAAAAGATACCCATTAAAGTTAAAGGGAGAGAGAGAGAGGTGTTACCAGTGGAAAAGGAAGAAGAAGAAGAAGAAGAAGAAGAAGAAGTATTGGAAGGGAGCTCGGAGACGTAGATGGGGCCATTGTTGCCAAAGAGGTTGCCAGCATAGAAGGAGGAAGAGAAGAAACATGGTCTCTGGGGGAAGAAGGAAGAAGAGAAATTCACTGTTTCTGAATCTTATTCTCACCCAAAGCCTATAGAGGATTACTACAAGGAGGAGAGGAAGGAAGAAGAGAAGAAACAGGGTCTCTATCAGAAGACGAAAGAGATGAGAGTACCAGTGTATGAGTCTCATTCTCACCCAAAGCCTGCAGAGGATTACTACAAAGAGGAGAGGAAGGAAGAAGAGAAGAAACATGGTCTCTTCCATAATAAGGAAGAGGAGAAAGTCTCAGTGTATGAGTCTCATTCTTAACCAAATCCTGTAGAGGAGTACAAGGAGGAGAAGAAGGAAGAAGAGAAGAAACCTGGTCTCTTCGGCAAGCTACACCGATCTAACAGCAGCTCTAGCTCTGTAAGTATTTTATATCTAATATCTATTTCAATATCTTCCATATTTTTAAATATTTTACACAGTTTTTGTTTTTAAAGTTTTGTTTTGATTGTTCAATGAATTTCCTTGTTTGTGTGTTTATTATCTTTTCCAATATATATATATATATATATATATAGTATTTTTGGATTCCTGATAGTTGAGATTGTAAAACGTAGAACCTGAAAATTGGAACCATTAGAAATGATGGATCTGTGGACCTGAAAGTTGCTGTGGGCTTGCTTGCCTCTGTTACAATAATTTTTTTTTTTTTTTTCGGATTTTAGTTCAAATTTTTTTTTTGGACTTTTTTTTATTTTTCTTGAAAGTAGAAGTGTAGAGCCATTTTTTTTTTTTCTTTTTAAATTTAAGGGTGTTCTTAATTGTGTGAATGAGGGTGTTCTTAATACAGCGTAAATATATATATATATATATATATATATATTTTTTATTATATATATAAATTCAAATGATAATGGTCCCAACCATTAAAAGCAGAGCCACCATTATCATTTGACCCGATTTGGAATCAAACGCTGAAGTCTGAACCCAGCGCAAAGCCACTCATTTTCCCTGCCTCTCTTTGCTTTGCTTCTTTCGCCTTCTCTACTCTGCTTTTGGCTTTCTATCTCAAATGGGTTTTTCTTGAATTTGCAGGATTCATAAGGACTGAATCCACATTTGCAAATCTGAGGAGGAAGAAGAAGAAGAAGACACTACCACCAGCTTGCTCCCATTCCCAAGCTGTGAAAATTTTTATGTTACTTGCTTTTTTTATTTTCAATTTTATTATTTAAACTTTGCACCAGCATGAGTGCACGTGTGATTCACGTGACAATGACACCTCTTTCCCTCTTGCTATTTATATATACTTATGTTAAAAGGATATCACTCTTTACTGACAAATTTATCTATACAGATATCATTATCTTGTAAAAGCAGTTCCTTAATTAATTAAGAGCTTTTTTTGTAGTTAGGGCTATAAATAAACCAAACCTATAAATGAACTAAGCTGATCATGAATAATTCGGGCTCGGCTCGATAAAAAACTTGTTCACATTTGTTTATTTATAAAAAAGTCAAGTTTGAGCCTTATTTTCAGGCTTATTTAATAAACAAGCCCAAGCAAAAAAATTTGTTCACGAACAAGCTCGCGAGCTATTAGGCTTGATACACAACAATTCAAGCATAGACTCATTTATAAGTTTATATGTGTTAGTTAAATATACTTAATTTTTACCTTCCCTTTAAACTGACCAAGAACCACTTTAGACTATAGTTGCATTTAAAAATAAATAAATAATTAAGTAGGCCACATATGATCCTTCTCTATCAATCATCTAAAGTAAAGTTATGAAACAAGTTAATATTTTCTCATTCATAATAGTTACAAACAGGTATTTTTCTAGTCCTTCACCATCTAACGTGAATGTAAAAATTGTTTTTTGAACAAATGCTGAAACTGTAGACAAGGAATGATGAATGAATAAATTTAATTATGTAAATTATTAATTTGAATAATAGATAATCAAAAGTAATACTAGATGCATGATAAAATGAGTATATTATTTTCTTTTTCTTTTTTCTTAATTTTAGAGATTTAAGGATTTAATAATGTAATTTTTTTAGATCTCAAGCTCAAAAACTTGACCTAAGCTTGAGTTTGAGCTTGATATTAAGCTTGAGCTTGAGTTTGAGCTTGATATTAAGCTTGAGTTTGGCTTAACTAATTAATCAAGCTAAGCCAAGCCAAGCCGAGTTTAAGCTTTTTGGCTTTCGCACGAGCTCAAACTCAAACACTATTTTTAGGCTTGTCACAAGCTCAAGCCAAGCTCGAGCTTTTGATTTTTCCTGACAAGCCAAGCTTGAATATGCACTACTCAACAAAACTCGGCTCGTTTACAACCCTATTTGTAGTAGTAGTTCATGAGGCTTTAAAAGATGTTCGTGCTAGTAACTAGTAAGTGCTTATTTGTAATCTTGTTACTCAATTTAATCTTGTTTGTACTAGTATATTTTAGTTTGATTCAAGTTCCTAACTGTTTCGATCCATGTCTTCAATTTGGTTTTTGAAGTTCAACATTTTTACTTAGGCTTCAATTTGTTTTCTACACACCATCAATCCGTTCATTAATTAGGTTTGATTTGTTCTGTCTACACTCAAATTAATTGTGATCATGAAAATTTTAGCTTCTTGAAACGCAATATGGATGTTTGGAAAGAAAGTCTAACCATATTAGTTGTATAAAATTTAAGCTTTTCTGGGTTTTAAAGAGATTTAACTTGAAACCCTTTATTTATTTATTTATTTATTTTTCTTATATTGATGTGGCGTGGGTTGTGAACAAGATTATGCCACGTGAGTGTCAAAAAAGAGCCCTCAACACCTCCTTTTCCCCTCTAAAATTTAAGTATAAGGTGCTTTTATATAGATGTACAAAACAAGGTTCAAACCAAATAAAAGCCCTTCCATTATTAGTATTAAAATTCTAAATCATTGTATTTTCACTTAAGCGAGACTCTTAAATTCAATAGGATGGGATAAAGGGTTGGTTCAATTTAGTAACATTTAGTAAAAAGGTTGAAAGCTCCAACGGAAGTCTAGTACTTTAGGTTCCAGGACATAGAGCACAACACCATTGTGGGATTTGTGGTAAGCACATTGAAGCTTAAGTTAGGGAGCAAGAATAGAATGCTTTAAGTGATTTTCTTTATAGGTCTTCAATTGCATACCTTGAAGATGAGATGAGGGAATATTTATACCCTCTATTGGCATGTGTTGGACTAGGAGAAACCATCATGACTCCCTTCCATTGCTTTTGGCAGATGTGACAAGCCCATTTCTAGGTATCCTTCCCAACTAGTTAGGACCCCCACCGAGAGAATAGGTTACATCACATTTAACGTTAAGTGGGTAATAAGAGTATGTGATTAGAAGTAATTAATGTGATAATTACTGGTTTGATCCTTTGCCTACTTTCTCAGACCATATAGGTTGGTTGTATGAAACTAGATACTACCCTTGGCCTATGACCATTTATCGATATCAGCTAACCTAGGTGAATTTACCATCTTAGCCCTAGTTCATATGACACTTTGCTCTCAAGTGTAATTGTGCCAACTTCAAACAACTATATCTTACTCATTTAAATCTAAATTGGGTCAAATTTGTATCTGTTTTAAAACTCCAAATGTCTACTTTCTAATTAAACAAATTTTACTCCAATTAAGTGTGACCCAAAAAATATGGGTAAAAGATCAACTCTTTATGCTGAGTGGATTGAAACTTGATTGTCTTTAACTCTAGCTCAACCTTTCCTTTGATCCCACAATCCTAAATCAACCTAGATCATTTAGGATCGTTTATATGTTAGATTCGAGGTAGAATTGCGTGGCAAATCGTGGGATCATGTAGGATCGTGATCCCAAGCATTGATCCTAAATAATTCTAGAGCAAGAACCTTTCTGGATTGGCCTAGAGAAGCAATAGGAATGAGATCACGAGATAGGTTAGAAGAGGAGTGAGCTTCTTTAACAGGAGCTGGAGAATTGAGGCAGATCTCCTTTTTGGGTATATAGAAGTTTTGTAGGAGTTGCATAGCCTTAAAACGTGGCAAAACGGGCGAGTCGAGTCAGGTTCGAGTCGAGTCAATCGGGTTTGTGAGTCAAACGGGTTGTGGGTCAAAACGGGTCATTTTTAAACCGGTTAATCGAGTTGCAGGTCGAGTCGAGTTTACCCGTATTTTTCAAACAAGTTTTTTTTTTTTTTTCAATTACAAAAACAAATTAATGACAACTTGTTTAGAGAGAATGAATAAAATCAATAAAGCAAATGAATTGCACTTAATGTCACTTGTTAATATCCTTCAAATTCTGATAGTTTTGAGCATGACAAAAATTATTTATAGGCATAAATTCATGATGGAAAAAGTTTTCAATGTTAATAGTTCACTGTCAAAATGCATATAATTACAAGTTTACATCTTCAAAAAAAGATAGATCTTAAAACAAACAAAACAAATAAGCCAGCAAAGTAACAAGTTATCGGTTTTCTTAAGTGCACATGTTCTTGTTGCATTTAAAATAATAGCAAAGTTAGATTACTTAGAAAGATAAACTAAACAAAAAAATTTAAAAATAAACATAACATATTAAGTAAAGAAGAATAAGTAAATATTTTATAAGAATTACACCTCAATCTCAATCTACTCAACGTTGGTAACAGATTCAGTACTGCAAATATTCATACTTACAAATTGTAGCTCAAGTTGGTCAATTTCGTCAACATCTTCATTTACAATACAATATTTTAATATAACTTAATGCACCATGAAAGCAAATCAATAAAGAATTAAAATTGTATAATTATGACTATAAAAAAATTAAATTACCTTCAAATCCATATAGCCAACTTTAAGTATACAACGTAGCTTCTACATTCTCAGGTAAAAGACGTGATCGATACGGAGTAAGAAATTTTTTCCTAGTGCTAAAACTTGATTTAGAAGCAACAATGGTTATCGGTGATAGGCCAAAAATGTAATGACCCCTTGTGATTAATTAATTGATTAATTAGCCAAGTTTATTAATTAATCAAATTAACATACAAAGCGTGTGGTAGCACAAACAAATCACCAATTAAACTAAGTGCAACAGAAATTAAATTGACACGGTGATTTTTTTACAAATGGGGAAAACCAATACGGCAAAAACTCCACTAGATGATTTTAAAGTCACCACTCCCGAGAATCCACTATTATCACAACAAGCGGTTACAAGTAAAGGAATCCCAGTACCTTATACCAACCTACAATTGAACCCTTACACCAATTCCCAATTGGACTTGTTCTGAAGTGACAATCTCTCCTTTTGATGCACGGCTTTCAATCCGTGGCTAACCAATTGCGCAGATCCCAATATGTGACTTCAATCACCAACTAGAGAAGGTTATTGGCTGCAAAGTTTTTCAGTTCATCCAAACGATGAAGATCCAGAAGATACTTGGTCACAAAACCCTACGGTGTACAAACACAGCAACTGCTTCACAAGAATGATGAACTAGGGCAAATTCTATCTCTGGTCACAATTTGCTTGAACAAACTTTGCTCAACACTTGTGCAACTTGTGTCCACTTTGACGGCTCTTAAAATAATCCTTTTATATGTCTAGAGTTGTAAGAAAAGAAAGCCCAAACACATAATCACAGATTAGAGTCAAAACAGAACTGAAATTCTGTTTTTCATAAATCTCGACAGACAGCCATCTGTCGAGCAGTTGTCAAGAAGCTGTCGAGCCACGGGGTTGGAACAATTCTTCAAGCTCGATATATGCTAGCTGTCGAGGTTTAATGACAGGCACTTTTCAGACTTGAATCTTGGACAAACTTGCATGGTTTCAACACTTGATTTTGAAACAAAATTTCTTGAAGTATTAAACACATCCTAGATCTACCCAAATACAAATAAAGTGCGTTTTGTCAAAGAATTAGATAATTACATAAAATAATGGCATATGTTCCTAACAAGTGAATCACATATGTCCTAACAATCGGAATGCTCATGAGATCCCGTGCCATTAAAGAGAGCTCTGAAAACCGATTGTAATGCTCTTTCCACCAAGAGAGAACTTCCAACTTTGAATTTTGCTTTTTGTTAAGTCTAGGCTCTTCTAAATACAAGTCCAACTAAGATTTTTTTGTTTTGGCACCATGACCACTTTCATAATGATCAAATTCCTAATCATTAAAAAAAATTGCAATAAAAAATAATACCACACAACATTACAAACTTTATTATTAAAAAAACATAGCACAACATATACCAAACTGAATGAGATATTTGGTCCTTTGGAGTTTGGACAATGGACTACAGCTCAGCTGAATGAGATATATATATATATATATTAATGGCTGTCTTGACTGATGACTCTTGATAGCCTTGGCCCTTGTGTAACGTGTTGTAGGCAATTGGCAAGCACTGAAGCTAGGCTAGCTAGCTCTTATTGGTTTTGATGATTTTTTTTTTTTTTTTTTTTTGAGAAACGGTTTTGATGAATTAAATAGTCATTCTCTATAATATATTTACTATTAGTTTTGGTACTTTGTACTTTATGCACTTAGTATCAGGACGTAATTAAAATATCTTTTTATGGAAGTTATCCGGGTCTAGTCGGGTTGACCTGCAAAAAATCGGGTCAGGTCACGGGTTAACCCGTTTTTACTTCAAGTCAAAAAAATCAGGTTCAGGCTAGGTATTTTTTTTTTGGGTCGGGTTGGGTCAGAAAATTCTGACCCGTATTGCCATGTCTTATTCCTTTCTGGAATCTTACATGAGCAAACTAACAAGATTGAAATTTATAGGGAACAAAAATCTTAAAGCTGTTAGAAGATAAAGTCATTCTTAGGGTGTTAAAATTATCTATCTTGGTTACTTTACTCATTTAGAGCTTTGAGTTGCTGTGCAACCTAGAAGGTCTTTCTTTGACAAATATGTGCTCTTTGTGATTTGTGTCACACTCTATAGCTTTTAGTTTTTTGTTTTTGTTTTTTGTTTTTTTTTGGTCACATTTTATTGAATAATCAGCATTTTTTTTTTTTTTACTAATTGTTAAAATAACATTATTATATCAGCAACGTGATGTGTTATACCATGTTGTATATGCTAGAGTGGATGCGGAAGATGAAGCATAGAATAGGAACACTGAGAACACGAGGGTTACGTGGTTCAGCCTTGTCGACCTACATCCACGGAGGAATCCCTTAAGGGTTACATCTTTATTGTATAAGAGTGTAGTACAATAACTTGTGTTACAATGAACCCTAACATGAGTATATATAGACGACTAAACCCTAGACTACTAGTACAAGCAGGAATGGGCTTGTGCCTATTACATTGGGCTAATATGTCTAATATATATCTCTAACACCCTCCCTCAAACTCAAGGCGGAAGCTCGATGAAGGCTTGAGGTTGGATAAGCATGAGAAAATCACTTGGAGATGCCTTGAAGAATGCCTTTGAAGAAACCACAATAAAGAATGTGCCAATTGACCAATTTTGGAGTTTCAAATGAAAAACCAGAGTCCAAAATTGGAATCTACGCAAAAAACTGAGCAAGATAGGTCATTTCAAAAATTTAAACTTTTGGTCAAAAGTCAATGCAAAGTCAAAGTCAACGAAAGTCAACGAATCTGGTCAAAGTCAACGGTCAGCGCTCACGGGTCAGATCCGGGTGGTCCGGGTCGGGTCGGTCCGAGTCAACGTCAGCTAGGTGACGTGGTGCTGACGAGGCGACACTGCTGACGTGGCGAGCTGCGTGGCTGATGACGTGGTGATGACGAGGCCTTTTGCTGACATCATGAATGACGTCATCACATAATTCGGCGTGTGGGAGGTCCACCGGCGCGTGGAGGAGAAGCCAGATACCAAATCGGCTCATGGAGGCGGGTGCTTAAGCGGTTGAAAGCCAGATTTCTTCTGTAGGTAGATCGGTGGTCGACATGGCCGATAGGGCAACGCGTGTGACCAATTAATGAGCTACAAAAAAGGAAATCGTGGCGGCGCCTGGGGAGGTTCCGGAGCTATTAGCGGCGCGTGGTGGCGCGTGAGGCCGCCGGTTGAGGCCGTGTTTCTGGGTTTTTGTCGCAGGAGGTCGTGGAGCACGTCTGTGGTGTTGGTTTCATAAGGCGAAGCTTGGATTTGCACAGATCTGAAAAGTTAAGTCACGGCTTTGCTTGAGTTTGTGGATCTTGGACACAGCACTGAGCCACGGTGGCTGCGAGACGCCGTGTAGTCTAGATTCAGAAGAGAAGCATGTGTGACTTTTGATGATGGTGTGCACATGATATTCTTCTTTACTTGTTAGAGATGTTTTGTTTGATGCCAAGAACGAAGTTCGGCTTTGATACCATGTTGAAATAACATTATTATATCAGCAACGTGATGTGTTATGCCATGTTGTATATACTAGAGTGGATGCGGAAGATGAAGTATAGAATAGGAACACTGAGAACACGAGGGTTACGTGGTTCAGCCTTGTCGGCCTACATCCACGGAGGAATCCCCTAAGGGTTACATCTTTATTGTATAAGAGTGTAGTACAATAACCTGTGTTACAATGAACCCTAACATGAGTATATATAGGTGACTAAACCCTAGACTACTAGTACAAGCAAGAATGGGCTTGGGCCTATTACATTGAGCTAATATGTCTAATACATATCTCTAACACTAATAAATAAGTTACAGGATGCCAAGATGAGTCATTTGGGAATATTATTTTTGTTAATTTGAGAATACTATTTTTATCGAATGTTCCAAAATTGACTCATTTGATACATTTTGAGTAATTTTCAGAATCTATAGTTTTGGTCCTCTGAGCAATGCCATTGAAATCACTTTACTAACGCAGAAGATTGTCCCTATTATATTGTCAATACTTCTCCAGCTTCATTTATTAATCTTCTCCATTCTATTCAGTTTAAAGACTTTTAGAACATTTGAAAAGCTTATTATGTAGTTGAATATAAAGAAACGTACAAAAAGAAATATGCATTACATTAAGCATGTCAGTCATTTTATAAGATATATCAGTATTTGATTTCCTGTTTTATTTTTCAATGCTTTTTCTTTCATATTTTTTAATACTTCCAAGAGTATCATGAATTGAACAGTAATATATCACAACTAGATTGAACTCAAAATAAGAGAAGTAACTAAGGTAAGATGGTTTAATTTGCGTTGAAGTCTACAAAATCATTTTGTTTTGTATTTATAAATATATACACACACACACACATATATATATATATATATATATATATATAAAATATGTTAGCCAGCATTATTCTTGTATTCCAAAGTAATGGATTTCGTTGTAACAATGAATAGTACTGCATATCCATTTTCAAAAATATAACGAAACTTTAACAAAAGAATCTAGTTGCAATATATTTTAATAAAGCCACAAAGGAAGTACTAAGGTTGAAATTCAGGGTTTGGAAAATTCTCCTTTAAATCCCATAACTGGTGTATCTTCTAAGGACGATATGGAAGACAACAAAAGTGGCTCAACTATACCCAATGGGTTCTCATTCAAACGGTTCTGCAGTAATAACACTCGATGAAAAAGGGTATCCATTCTGTCACAGAAATGAGCGATACAGGAACATTAAAGCTCATAGCTGATAGGCCACAATCTGAATGACCCCTTGTGATTAACCCAATTAATTAATTAGCTAAGTTATTAATTAATCAATTTAACATGCAAATACGTGGAAGCACAAACAAATCACCAATAAACTAATTAAGCAGCGGAAAATAAATAATACGGTGATTTGTTTACGAATGGGGAAAACCCTTGCGGCAAAAACCCCACCGGGTGATTTTCAGGTCACCACTCCCGAAACTCCACTACTATCAAATCAAGCGGTTACAAGTAAAGGAATCTCAAGTACCTTACCAACCTACAGTTGAACCCTTACTCCAATACCTAATTGGACTTGATCTGTAGTGACAATTTCCCCTTTTGATGCACGGCTCCCAAGTACATGACTAACCAATGCGCGGATCCCAGTACGCGACTTCAAACACCAACTAAGGAGGAAAGGTTGGCTGCAAAGTTCTTCAGTTCATCATACACGATGAAAATCAGGAAGATGCTTGGTTACAAAACCCTTTGGTGCAAATATACAACAACTTCTTCAGAGAAGATGAACTAGGTCAAGAACTTCATCTTTGATCACAAATTGCTTGAACAGAGATTGCTCAATGCTTTTGCAACTTGTGTCCAATATGACGGCTCTTAAAACAATCCTTTTATATGTTTAGGGTTAGAATAAAAGAAGGCCTAAAAGCATATTCACGGATCCCAAGGAAATCAGATCAGAAAATCTGAAATTATAACTCTCGACAGATAGTAGGTGTCGAGGTAGCTATCGAGCAGGTGTCGAGATTTAATGAATTTGCACTTCAGCTTGTTTTTTCTTGGACAGACTTGATGACTTCAGCACTTGATCTTGAAACCTTGTTTCTTGAAGTATTAAAAACACCTAGAACTACCCAATTACAAGTAGAGTGCATTTTGTCAAAGGATTAGCCAATTTACATAAATAAGTGACATATGTTCTTAACAAGTGAAAACACATATGTCCTAACAATCTCCCCATTTGGCAATCCGTGACAAAACCACAACAAACAAATGAACATATGAGAGAAGTCATAAATCACTCAACTCATATTCACTTGTTGAATACAATAAAATCTATCCTAACACAAACGCTTGAAAAACTTTGCAAGAAGAGAGTTTATGGCAAGTAGACTTTGACAACCTGTATTTCTGAAACACTTTAAACAAAACTTTTCAAGGCATCTTATGTGAAACAAAAATAATAGATTGCATACAAGTATAAGAATCATGTATATAAAGATAGAAAAGAAACAACACATGTAGAGAGAGGTGAAAGAAACAGACATCCACATATAGAAAGAAGATAAGTACAATGTATGTAAAACTAGTCAAAAGACCTCATATACAAGAACAATGTATTTATAAAGAATAGAAAAGAAAAGATACATCAAAACCTCATTACATCCCTCAAATATCAACACTCCCCCTATCAAAAATGTCCTATACTAACTCTCCCCCTAAGATGACTACTCTCATAACCCAAAACTACTCCCCCTTTTTGTCACGAGTGACAAAGGGTAGAGTATCGTGTAGACATCTCATCAGTAGAGCTAGCATCTCCATCATCATCCGAAGCGTCATCGTCATCACCATCATTATCATCATCCTCAGAGTCAGAAGCCGCTGGAGGAGGTGGTGAAGGAGTAGCCTCAGAAGCAAAACCACCCATGGTCGACTGCCGTCGTGCAATACGACCAACACGAACATTCACCTGATACAACTCAGTGGAGAGTGTATCGAGGCGAGCATCCATGCGCTGCAGCTGCGCCATGATGTCTCCAAGAGATACATCGCCAGTAGAGGAAGAAGGAGCAGATGTAGATGGAGCAAATCTGGATGGAGCCGAACAGGAGGGAGGACGTGTTGAGGAGGTGTCGAGACAGCAGTTAAAAGCAGTTTTTCGAAGTGAAAAACATAGACATGAATGCAATCCAACATACACCTCAACCATTGATCCAATCAACATATAAAGCTCTCAAAATCATCTCTTAACAAAAATTTTAAACACATGGATCCTCAGAAACACACACACACACTAAACAAGTCTAACTAATTTTGTTTTTCAAAAATAAGTCAAGACAGTTTAATGAGCATACATTAGCACATGTAAACACTTGTGATGGCCAAATCACATTGTACCTGCACATGTATCAAGAGTAGCAAAGAATATTGCGTGTTGTGTGTGAAAAACACCGCAAGATTGCATATGTGTATACATGTTATGACGATCTGAGATATGAGAAAATAACTTTAACTCACACACAATCATAACTGTTTGATGAGGACCATCACCTTCGAGGTACATCCTATAACTCCCAATCTCTTAGAAAACACGCTTGCAATCATATTTAAAACATTTTTGATCTTTTTGCTTTTTATTTTCTTTGCATATTTTCTTTTAAGCATATCATGCATGGGCATAAAAAGAGAGAAAAGAAATACCTAACATGATAAGTATAGACATTGCACTTTTACTATGCTGAAGCATACGGATGTCTTTGACACTGCACTTTTGCTATGCCGAAGCATACAGGTGTCTATGACACTGCACTTTTGTTATGCCGAAGCATACAAGTGTCATACATGATTGGCGGGCAACAGTGGTGAGATGGTCATTTATGCCTTTCTCTTAGGATTTTCTAGTCCTACCCGTCAAAAAGAGTGATATGAGTGTTAAGTGTTAAGAGATAACTTAATCTTACTCATCACAAACAAGAGCCACAAAGCTCACTTGCTTAGTTGTGCATAAAGATGCTCATCTAAGCTACAAAAGATACAAAATTTAGAAAACTTTGTTTCAATGGCCATCCAAGGTACACAAGTATCAAAGTACACAAAACACACACTGTTTTTGTATTTTCTGATTTTTCAATTTTTTTTTAATTTTTATATTAAAAACAAAATAACCAAAACTGAAAGTAAACAAACAAAAACATGTTATCAAAGCAAAGCATAAAACTAGACTGACTCAACAAAAATGCAAAACACTCAAGCAATGCAACAAACAAGAAAAACAAGAAGGGAAAAGAAAGTGATGAAATCATTTAGAGTCTTTTTTCTTCCACACCTTGGAAGAACCTTTTCTTTGATTGAACCCTTGAACCGGCGGTGAGGGAGAAGAATTGAGACCGTTTAAGTTCGAAAGGAACATGAGGGCTTTTAGAAGATCTCCAAGAGGAGCAAGAGAGGATTGAAGCTGATTTTGGCTTCCAGATGCTATAATGTCATTGCTCTGTTGAGTGACTAGCCATTTATAGCAATTTGGTTGAGTATGACCGGCAGCTCTACAATGATGACAGAGATGCTGCTTCTTTTGTTTAGGCTTTTGAGAGTTAGCCTTCTTAGCCCTAGGGTTTTTAGCATCTTTTTTATCTTGCTTAGGGAGTGCTCCTAAAATAGATTTACCCTTGTCTAAGTTCTCACTAGCTAATTCAGTTTTAACATCAGTGTTCTCAATTCCAGTGTTATTAGCAGGAGAAACAAAAACAGTATTACTAGTAGAAGCAGTATTAGAGAAAGAAAGACCATACCCTAAGCCTGTTCGATCCGAAGCAGATTTCTGATTGCTGAGCATCTCATCAAGCTTTGCACTTGAAGTCCTCTCTAGTTGAGCTCTGACTTGAAACAGCTCCGTTTCAAGCTTCTTGGTCTTCTCAGCCAAAAAGTTGTTCTCAAACCTCAGTGCTCCAATAGTTTGATTCGCCTCATCAAACTTTATGGACAATTCTTCACGATCAAGTTCCACATCACTGAGCTTCTTGGTGGCCAGCCTATACAATTTTTCATGCTTCTCAGAGAGCTTGTAAAGCTTCTCATAGGCTGAATGGATATCATCTTGATCATCCATCTTCTCAAATTTGAACTCCACCAGTTCTCCTTCTTCATCCACTTCTTTAAAATCCCTTCAGTAGGATTGACTGTGGCAGTGAAGGCATTTAAGATTCCGTCATCCTCATTGTCGGAATCATCTTCGGGCTCAGTGTCACTCAAGGTTGCAGCAAGTGCCTTACTCTTCCCAATGCTCTTAAGATATGTTGGGCATTCATGCTTCATGTGACTGAGTCCATGACATCCAAAACACTTTGGTCCTGCAGGAACAGTGTACTGACCACCATCCTTAGCATCCTTCTTCCCTTTGTCTTGGCTCTTGAACTGAGAAGAATTGGATTGTGTGTGGTCCTTGTCGAAGTTCCTCCCATTGGCATTCTTCATAAACTTCTTGAACTGCCTTGTAATGTAGGACTTCATCTTGGAATCTTCATCATCGGAAGACTCATCTGTATCACTGCTCTTTGCCTTCAAGGCCATGCTTTTGCCTTTACTTGACTTGTCAATCCTAGATAACCCTATCTCATAGGTTTGCAAGTTTCCAACCAGCTCAGTTAAAGGAATCATGTCAATATCCTTTGATTCCTCTATTGTCGTAATCTTGGCATGGAATCTCTCAGGTAGAGATCTGAGCACCTTCCTTACAATCTTGGGTTCAGGGATGGTTTCCCCAAGATTGAAGGCTGAGTTCACTATGTCATTGAGCTTGGCATAGAACTCATCAAATGACTCATCCTCCTCCATCTTAATCTCTTCAAAGCTTGTAGTGAGCCTCTGAAGCTTTGAATCTTTAACTGCCTTTGTTCCTCCATAGGTTGTCTGGAGGATGGTCCACGCCTCCTTAGCAGTTTCAGTTAAGGATATCTTCTTGAACTCCTCATTGGTGACCGCACTGAACAACACATTCAATGCCCTACTGTTGATGTTTGCCGTCTTGATCTTGGCTTCATCCCAATCAGCCGGCGCTTCTTTTGGCTTAGTCCAGCCAATCTCAACAGCTTTCCACACATTTTCATCTAAGGACTGCAAAAAAGCTCTCATGCGCACTTTCCAGTATGCATAGTTAGTCCCATCAAATAAAGGAGGGATAATTAACGACTGTCCTCTATCTATGACAAACAAGGGTCAATGGATCAAACATAGCAAAGATTAAACCCTAATCAAAGTGTACCCGCTCTAATACCACTTGATAGGCCACAATCTGAATGACCCCTTGTGATTAACCCAATTAATTAATTAGCCAAGTTATTAATTAATCAATTTAACATGCAAATACGTGGAAGCACAAACAAATCACCAATAAACTAATTAAGCAGCGGAAAATAAATAACACGGTGATTTGTTTACGAATGGGGAAAACCCTTGCGGCAAAAACCGCACCGAGTGATTTTCAGGTCACCACTCCCGAAACTCCACTATTATTAAATCAAGCGGTTACAAGTAAAGGAATCTCAAGTACCTTACCAACCTACAGTTGAACCCTTACCCCAATACCCAATTGGACTTGATCTGTAGTGACAATTTCCCCTTTTGATGCACGGCTCCCAAGTACGTGACTAACCAATGCGCGGATCCCAGTACGCGACTTTAAACACCAACTAAGGAAGAGAGGTTGGTTGCAAAGTTCTTCAGTTCATCATACACGATGAAGATCAGGAAGATGCTTGGTTACAAAACCCTTTGGTGCAAATACACAGCAACTTCTTCAGAGAAGATGAACTAGGTCAAGAACTTCATCTTTGATCACAAATTGCTTGAACAGAGATTGCTCAATACTTTTGCAACTTGTGTCCAATATGACGGCTCTTAAAACAATCCTTTTATATGTTTAGGGTTAGAAGAAAAGAAGGCCCAAAAGCATATTCACGGATCCCAAGAAAATCAGATCAGAAAATCTGAAATTATAACTCTCGACAAATAGCAGGTGTCGAGGTAGCTATCGAGCAGGTGTCGAGATTTAATGAATTTACACTTCAACTTGTTTTTTCTTGGACAGACTTGATGACTTCAACACTTGATCTTGAAACCTTGTTTCTTGAAGTACTAAAAACACCTAGAACTACCCAATTACAAGTATAGTGCATTTTGTCAAAGGATTAGCCAATTTACATAAATAAGTGACATATGTTCTTAACAAGTGAAAACACATATGTCCTAACAATAGCAGCCAACCTGATCAAAGCCAAAGATAAAGCCCCATCAATAGGCCATGAATCCAAAAGATTTTGATCATCCATTATTTTAACCTCTCTTTCTGTGGGGATGTGCACTTCTTCATATCCATTCAAATCAGAGACCTTCAAATCTTTAGTCTAACGCTTGATGGCTTCATGTTTAGTCGAATTCATACTTCTCTGCTAGTTTCAAAATGCAATAACAGTTTTGACCATCTTGAAGTTGTGACAGCAGTAGTAGAAGATTAGCCATCTTCTCCCTACATCTGCATACCACTGGATAATATCAGTATCTTCAAGAGAAATGAGGATATTGATTGGCCTATGTAAAACCAGTCATCTTAACCGCCTTACTAGCAAGTTCTATTGGTGCATCAAATTTCACACACAACCTCGTCAAATCCTCAACCTTGCTCTTAGCATATTCCATTCTTCTTTGTCCTCTGCTCTCCTTTCTTCCTTCTCTAATGCCTTTTTTATTTTGGACCAAACTCAAATATGAGTCAACTTGCTCTTGGAACTTATCATAGGCATCAACCAGCTCTTGGGGTAATTGATCTCTAAAGTGCCATAAAGAGAGAATTGCCTGATGTGAGCATCCGATGCCATTCCCAGCGCTCTTCCAAGGACCCCAACAAATCTGGACTGCTCATCAGCCCAATTCTGAAAATTTCTCAAACTTTGTTCTCAATTTGACACTCAAATTTAACCCATCACTTTACTTCAACTTCTTGAAACATGTTGCAAGGTCCTCATCCCCAGTTACTTTCTACTCCTCTCCAGAATTTTTCATTAGCCCAGGATAATGTCTTTGCATGGGCATTAGAATACAAGACTCAATTGATAAATTTAGCCTAAGAATATTATACAAATTCCAGCATCATCCTACTTAAACTCCCCAAAATTTAATAAATCTCCTCCACTTGATGGTGTGATTTATCTGCAGAAACAAAACCATGGATCATCCCATTAGCCTCGACGTAGCTCCACCCTGGTTTCTTCTTCAGATCCTTTTCATTCATTACTCTCCTTACTTCTTCAACTTCATCCCATTGTCCAACACATGCTTGTACATTACTCAACAAAGTATGATACCCAATATTACCAGGTTCCAATTCCAAAAGCC
Source organism: Quercus ilex subsp. ballota (assembly GCA_032727855.1). Classification (NCBI taxonomy): domain Eukaryota; kingdom Viridiplantae; phylum Streptophyta; class Magnoliopsida; order Fagales; family Fagaceae; genus Quercus; species Quercus ilex. The sequence continues at coordinate 8,419,076 of CM064914.1, read as the reverse complement.
TTTGTGCTGTATATTCCCCAAGTTTTATGTCTTCATAAATTCTACAAGTCACAAGAAGAGCACCCCATATCCTACTATCAGGAAAAATCACCATTTTCACTATTATAGATAAGGCCTCTTTAAGCTTTCCATATCGACCCAAAAGATCCACCATGCAAGTGTAATGATCCAAATCAGGTTGAATACCATATATCCATTTCATTGAATTATAAACTTCACACCCTTCTCTGACAATACCAGAGTGGCCACAAGCAGACAATAAGCTCAAGAAGGTGATACAGTTTGGTTTTATTCTTTCCCCCAGCATTAGACCAAAAAGTTCTAGGGTTTCAAGACCAAGCCCATGGCTTCCAAAGCCTTCAATCATTGTTGTCCAGGTTACTAAATCTTTGACCAATATATTATGAAAACATGCTCTAGTAGAAGAAATATTTCCACATCTTATGTACATGTTTAAGATAGAGGTTTCCATATGTGTGGTTTCCTCCATAGATCTGCAAGAAAAATTTCTTATAAAGAAGCCATGGATTGCCTTACCCAATTGCAGTGCTCCCAAATAAGTATATGCATCAAGAATGCTTCTCAAAATCTCAACCCCGGGCTCAAAATTTGCAGCTTGCATTTGACAGAACAAATTTATGGCATCCTTAATATATCCATTTTGTATGAATCCCGACATCATAGCACCAAACGTAACAATGTTTCTATTTGGAATTTCTCTATACAACTGAGCTGATATCTCTATTTCCCCACACTTTGCATATCTATATCTATATCTATATCTATATCTATATATATATATATATATATATATAATAGCAGAAGCTGAGAGAAAGTGGATTCCTACAATTAAGGAGGTAGTGACAAATCAGACAAGTGTCTATCCAAAATTTAGGCATGTTCTGCTTTAAAAAGCGATACACTTCATTATTTGGTAACATTATCACACCGTTTAAAAGCGATAAATTATAATTTTTCCCTACATTACACCATTTAGAGCCCTCTTGGTATAAAAGGAAATTAACTGCTTAAGACAGAAAAAAGAAAGATTGCTACACCAGAGAAAAAAAAAAAGGAGAAAGAGAGAGATCGAGAGAAAACAGAGACAGAGAAATAGAGAGGCAGAGAACGAAGAAGGAGAGAGAGATCGAGAGATCAAAAACTGAAACCCAAAACATCACACACCAATCAAGATGAAGAAGAGCCGTACAGTCTCTTCCAATACCCCCAAACTCTCTCTCTCTCTCTCTTCTCACGAACCCTAATCTTTTTCTTCAAGAATATTCAATCCCTTCAATCCAGGCTACAGGTTTGTTCTTTAATTCAATCTTTTTCCAATTTAAGATTCACGTATTTGTTTCTTGCTCTCTATATTATTGAATTCCTCAAATTTTTAAATTTTTTTGAAAAATCAGATTTGAATCGATCTTTGTGTGTTTGTATGGTGAACGGTACGGATTCAGAGGAGTTCGTGTTGCTATCTCAGGTTCGAACGGGTCACAAGCGCGAGTTCGCCTACGCAATGAAGGCGCAATCAGAAAGGCAATGAAAGAGAGAGAGAGACAGGCGACAAGGAAACAGGGAAAGAAGCAGAGAGGCGATGAAATAGAGGATGAGCCTGGGACACGGAGAAAGAAACAGAGAAAGGCGAAGAACTCTGTATACAGAGAGAGAGAGAACAGAGTTGTTTGTCGGACTCCAAGAGGAAGAAAGAAATATCCAAGGCTGGCAATTGTTCGTTCCCTGGCCAGACTTTGACCACCGGAACCGACACCGGTAAATTTTTTTTCATTTTTTAGATCTGGGTATGAAATTCTACTTTTAATTGAGTTTTTTTGTTGGATAGATTTAGATTTGATTCATTTTTGTTCTGGGTTTTAGGGTTTTCTATCAAAAAGTTTGTAGACATTTGCTTTTGTTTTGAGAAAAAAGAGAATCTTTTCCCGGTTCCTTTCAAAATTTGCGAAAATTGGGCGAAAATTCATCGAAGATCATTGAATAAACGAAGAGTCATAACACATTGATGAATTTTCCCCTAAATTTTGCAAATTTTGGATGATTAATGCAATGGTCCACAATTCACATAGATGAGAAAATTTGGCTAATCTTGAAGCAAAGTTTGATATGAAATGGGTTTTTTTTTTTTTTTTTTTTGGACTGTTTGCTCTCTGTGTTCTGCAAGAGAACGAAGAGATTAGGATGTAATTGATTTTATCTTGGTTCTTGGATTATATTTTGACTAATTGAAACCAAAATCCTAAACCTTTATCTTTTAGAACTTTGTTTTGTGTGTGTAATGCTGCCAAATCTTTCTTTTTTTTGTATGTGTAACGTTTTAATGTACATATATAGTTCCCCTGCCACCGTCAAAATCAAAGAATCTACAACTAAAGCCAACCTTCTCTGAAGAGCAAAATCCGAACCCCAGGTAAGAATTCTAATTCGCTTTCAATTGAAAACCTTCCTACCCTGTTATTATTTACTTTGGGTGTTTTGGGTTGTTATGGCTGAATGATTGGCCTTTAGTTCGCCGGCCTTAAAAAGGGTTTTCCAAAAAAAAATTTATTGTATTTACTTTAAGGGCTATGGTTTCTTCTGCTTTATATCTTATTGTGGTAGAAGTCGAACACTTTAGTGGGTTTTCAAACTTGGGCTTCTTCCTCTAGAGGTAGAAGATTCTTTCTTTAATTTTTGGTTATTGGTTCTAGATTTTCATGACTTTGCTATTATTATTATTTTCATACGTGATGCGTAGAATTGGATCATGGGTGAATTATGATTGAATTCATAGATTGATGGGTTTAGATGTAGAGGGTTTAGATAAGTCAAATTAGTGGACGCATTGAATTTTTATGTTCCTATCTTCGTTGTGATTTGTTATTTAAAAATATTGTATAGTTTATATCATCAGTTGCCCTTTTTATTTGGTAGATTTTGGATCAAGCTGAAGTGCATGGTGTCCTTTCTTCAAAATTCTAGACCTTTACATAAGACTCATTGAGACAAAAGATTTTAGAAGATAGGCCAACCCTATCATAGCATCACTTGATGTGCTTGACAATTGTCTGAGTGAAGTAAAAAAAAAAAAAAGCTTGGAAAATTTTTTTATGTTTATTTTATGAAAATCCTCTATTTTCGTCTGGATTATTTATTGTTTTTCTTTCATGCCAATACAACATGATATTTGTTTTGTTTACTACAAGGATTTTCGTAATTATTAGAATATGATGAGTCTTATTCCTTGATGTTTTTTTGCTGATTCTACCTATTTCAGACCTTTGTACAGCCCCTTTTAATTTTCAATTCAAGCCATTGATATCTACACTACGTGCAAGGTCTTTGTCTTTCTCCATGTATATGTGTATGTGTGTAAAGTTTGTCTTTTTTCTCTATTTATATTTGTAAAGTTTGACTCCTTTATGGCTTTCCAATGGGTGATATTTTCATTTTGGTTGGGATTGCTTAGGTGTTTCAAGTTAGAGTGAGTTTTGTAAAGGATGTGCAAAAGCAAGAGGCATGGTGGGAAAGACAACATGAACTTGCGGCTGAGAATTTTGGGGTAAGAATTTCTTCTAATATTTCTTCTTCTTCTTCTTCTTTCAATTTTTATTTCTTTAAGTTTTAATTTCGTTTATATAGAACTATTAGCGTTTACATGTATTTTTGTGTGGTTGTCTTTAGAATTAATAGATTATGACTTTGGGAATTTACTTTCTGACTTAAGTGAATTATAAATACTGCGGCCTTGAAGCTTATTTCATCATAATTTACCACAAATCAATTGATATTGTATGACCTATTATCTATATATCTTTAAAAGAAAAGGTTTGTAAAATGATTTTTTTTTTTTTTGGCTCTGTTTGAAGCTTCTCAATGGGTATTTAGTAAGAAAAAAACAAATATGATAAACCATATGTAAATTTACTTTAAAATTTGATTCACGGTTCACACTGTTGTTTTCATTACATTCCTATGTGTTATTCTATAGACTATTACATTTATCATTTTCATTATGTTATAATGTTTAAAAAAACATTTTTTTAGGAGTGACCTTCTTGCATCAATTTATAGTGGTAGATGATGAATTTTGATAAATGTCAGGTTTTGCTGAAGGAGCTTACAGGTATTGATATAAATTTCATGTAAAATTGTGAGTGGTGTTAATGCATTCACTTAAAAGTGATTGTCTATTTAGTACTATTAGAAATAATTCTTGCTGCTGGCTGGGTCATGTAATTAATTGGATGTGGACATAAAAGAAATCCATTTATGAATAAATGATTACATAATAATGGGTGAAAAGTTTCATGAATTCCATAACTTGGGTGTGTGTATAATCTAATATATCTGTTTTGTTTATCACTACGAGGGTGGTTGTTAACAAATTTTCTCTGTATCATTGCAGCTTTTCGGGATTGTGAGCTTTTTTTTTTTTCTTTTTTTGTTTTGCAATTAAAATTTAGGGTCAAGATTAAGATTCAATGTTGTTTTTATGGGTTATGATTATGCATTTTATTTGTTGCAGGTGGAATTCTGTTTTGTTTATATATTGTGGCTTGATTATGCACTACAACTTTTTCTTTTTTCTTTTGCAATTAAAAAGTTGGATTCAATGTCCCTTTTAAGGGTTATATTTTGGTTTGGTTTTAGAATTTGAGATTCCAATGTACTATTGATTATGCATTATTATTTGACTAATATTTTTCTAACTTTTTGTTTCACAAACTAGTAGCCATTTTTCTCTTTTAAACTTTTCGGTTGTAAAATTCTCTAATCTCATGGTTTAATTCATTGTGGTTCCTAGGAATGGTAGATTTGGTATTTGAAATTGTCTTGCAAGTTTTAGTTCGGTATGATTCATTGTGGTTCCTAGGAATAGCAGATTTGTTATTTGAAATTGTCATGTAAGTTTTAATTGCTTAAAGTCAGATTCTTTTTTTTTTTAGTCTCTCATAACAGGGAAATACACATGAGTGATTTGAAGAAACTAATTTTTAAAAATTTTAGGGGATATTGGACACTATATGCTTAAATATACTACGTTATTTAAGCTTGAATATATGTAGTAGAAGTATGATAACTAAGTTTATGTTGGATGCAAAGTTTGTTAATATGTAAAATAATCCTGCGCATTGCGCGGGTTAAACTAGTGTCACCCTGTTTTACAACTTAAAGCCACCATCTTAACTTTCAAAATATTATTGTTAAAGTTTTAAATTTTATTTTCAAATTTGCTGCTAACATGTGATTAAGGCTTTGGTTTTGAATTGGATGCAAAATATAATTAAGGCTTTGGTCATTAATTTCCTTTGAAGCACTATTTGTGTGTGATTTGTTTGGAGGAGAACAGGGAGTTGGTTATTAATTTGAGTATGAGTGTGGGTTTATTTATGTAAATCTGAATGTATACGTCAATTGCAAATATGACTGCATTTTTTCTTTGAGAAAATTATTGTTGATGAGAAATGGTGATTTTAAAGAGTCGGGAGTTTGGTCCTGCCAAATCAAAGAAACAAAAAAATACAGTTACATGGTACTATACTTAACCTCCATGTCTCTCTCTCTCTCTCAAATATCTCTATATAATTTCATTCAATTTGTGTTTTTCAATATTAAAGTTTTGTTCATCTTCTTATGCAAAAACTAATAATAGAAGCCCTTCATTCCAGGTTGATATGAAAGGTTTGGATGGAATACTAGGAGCTAGCTATGTTGGGATAGCAATCATTCTATGATTATGATGCTCCTAAAGCTAAGAGGCCAATAACCAGGACATCCAACTATTTGCAAAGGTGGTGCTGCTGATGTTGTAGATAGAGGAAAAGGAAGGTTATAAGAAGCCTATATATGAGATAAAGAAAGGGTATTTTTTTTCCCCCCATTGTTAGGGCACTCATATCAATGAGTGTATAATAGAAAAATGTGTAAAATTTACACAGTTTTGCACAAAAATGGCCCACATTAATCCATATATAACCATGTAAATTTATAGGTTTGCTATATAGTGACCGTGTAAATTTATAGCAAACCTTTAAATTCACACCAATACTATTTATTTTACATTTATTTTTTTATTTTTTTATTTTTTTAAGGATAAAGGAAGAAAGTAGATGGTGGTTGTTGTGTATGAAGAAAGAGAAATAATTAAAAAAATCAAGAAATTTTGATATTTTAATAAAATGTAATGTAACTAGAAAACGCATTAGACTTGAATTAGGTTGAATAGAAAGTATTGACTTTTTTTATATAAAAAAAAGAAAGAAAAAAGAAAAGCAACCCAAAAAAAAAAAGCCTTTATAATAGAAGTTGCTTTGTTAGGAATACTCCGTGCATTGCGCGGGTTAAAGGCTAGTATATATAATAGCAAAGCTGAGAGAAAGTTGATCTCCACATTTAAGGAGGTGCTGACACGTATAAATAAAAAAGCTATACGTTATGTTGTTTGACCATGCTAAAGCACCGTTTAAAAGCCTATTTATAAATAAAAAAAATTAACCGGCTACAATACTATGCACACAGTGATAGAAATAGTGAGAGAGAGAGATGCGATGAGGCCCTGGGACACGAGAAAGAAACAGAAAGAGGTAGAACGGTAAATACTACATCGATTGGGCATAAGAAATCAAAAAGTTTCAAAACTAGATTTTGCAAACGTCGTCTCTCAAATTCCTTTCTTAGTTTCCACTAAATCTAAGATCAGAATTCAGAGACGTTTTTCATTCTATTTTTTTCCCGAAATAAGGAGGAAGGAAGATGAAGCGGCCTTCAACATAAGCACGAAAAAAACCTTTCTCAGGAACTCTTGATATTAGACCATTCTTTCTCGGTAATTTTCAACTAATCTCTTACTCTATTGTCTTCAATTATGTTTGCTGTCAATTTAGGGATTTCGTTGAAATCAGGGAAACAACCTGGAAGTTCAAATTCAAACTGAATTGTTATTAGGAATTTTCTATTTCGGGGTTTTGTATCAAATTCTAACTGAATTGTTATTAGGAATTTTCAGTTTCTAGGTTTTGTTCCTTTGCTTTCATGAATTTCAGTTTCATATTTTGTTTTGTTTTGATTTTTTTTTTTTTTTTTTTTTGGCTTGCTATCTGGGTCATTAGAGAAGAGGGAGAACCGTTTTGGTACAACCCAAAAAAAAAAAAAAAAAAATAGAGAGGGAGTTCTCAAGAGGGAGAACTGTTTTGGTACAACCCAAAAAAAAAAAAAAAAAAAAAAAGATAGAGAGGGGGAGTTCACTGGTCGTATGCCTACCAAAGTAAAGTCCAATCTCCCACCACTATCAGACTCCTGTGACCCCATGGTAAAGTTTTTTTTTTTTTTTTTTTTTTTTTTCATTATTAAAATTTATGGATTTGGTTATATACTTGGATTGATATCGATTTAGATGTTTGGGTTAAATTTGATTTCATTCTTATCCTCACACATGTTCACCAAAAATTTACTTTTAACTTTTAAAAATCCACATCGGTTCAGTATGTAACCACTCTATCTGCCTTCTTATATATTGTTTCTTCTCTTCAATTTTCCCCTTTTTCTATTATGCTCTTTTTCCTCTGCGATAAGAAACCCAGCGATGCTTGAAGAGAAAGAACAGAGGCCTGCCTTCACTAGCCTGCCGCCACTGGTCAGCCAGTGAAACTCCTACCAGTAAAACTGATTTCTTTCATTTTTCCCATTTCAGTTGTAGTGCTTTGGATTTTATTTCTTAATCTTCTTCTCCTTCTGAGTGAAAATTTGTTTGTGTAATTTGGGTAGCTCAATTTCTTTTTCCTTCCACCCTCGATGTTCACACAGTCACGCTACCGTATTGCATTGTTAAAAAAAAAGTAAAAACCCAATATTGCAACATTTGCCGTGTTTTTATTTCCTTCCACTAATTTGATAGAGATATAATTTTACCATTGTATGTTTTGATTTAGACAATTTTCCAGATTATACCATGTTTGCTTTGGTGATATGAAAACTTTCCCTTGCTTTTAAGAGGTGCCGAATCAAACAAATGTTAGACATGTTGCGCTGTAGGAACTGTTCAATGTGCCAATAAGTTGTGTATTTCTGTTTTAATTCTTTTTATATATAATAACAATCGATAATATCTTAGACATTGAAATTTTGTGCACACCATGCGTTTGACAAAATGATTTACTTACTCTTGCATTACTTTATATCCACTCCATGGTTTGTGCCTCTTGGTTTTAGTTGCCATTGGTCATTGCATTTTTTTTCTAATGTGCATTTAGGCATTCTATGTCAACAACATAAGTAGCAATTTAGTACACAATACACTAGAACTTTCCATCATCAAAACCCAAGTTCCGCAGTTGGATTTTGAATTTCCCTATACTTGAAAAATTTGAAACAACAACTCTAGGTGTTTGTTAGTTTTTGATGGTCTGTTTTTCACTCAAAGCTATCTTTATACTTTAATTTCCTTCATTTCAATTATACATACTGCATATATATTTCTTAAGAATGCATAATTTTTAATTATACCTGTTTGAACTTTTCATTATAATGTCTCTATCATGTCATAGTAACAGTACTATGTAGTTGTTTTGGGGTAGAAATCAGAACAAATCTACCTGAAAGGTTTCTGTTTGCTAGATTTCCAATTCCAAAAGAAAACACCATTGCTTTTACTTCCCATGTGCCACACCACCTGAAGCAATTTACAATATTCTGCTCATCAATTTCTCTCTATATATATATGCCTTTTAAATGAAGCAAGTTCAACAATTTTTAGTTTTGTCTGTAAATATAAGTTCTATATCAAGTTTTTTTTTTTTTTTTTTTAAATGGTAGGACATTGAGAAATATAAGTTCTTTATGAATGTTCAATCAGATTTCTCATCATTATATAATTCCTCTTAGGAAGCAAGATTTAGGAGGAAAATTTGTTCTATCTTTTTAAAATCTAGCAAGAATTGGCGTTTGAGATTAATTTATGATTAGTTTAGTGTTATTTTACAAAAGAAACACAGTTGCCTGTAATTTGTATAAACAATTAATGAAATAGAATTAAGTTTTGTAGTTACATTCAAAGCTATAGATGCTGAACAATTATTGAATTCTGATGTAAGGGGGTGTATTCTGCTGCATTTAGAGTCAGTGATTCAGTGTTATTCTGTTTTAGTTTTGCTTGAATTATTTGAACAATTACCTCAAAAAAAATCTTTAGTTTTGTCTCTTCCTCATTTAAAAATTATTAAAAAAAAATAAAAAAAAAACTTACGTTATAGACTTGGTGTTGATAATGGAAGGAAACTCATTTCTAACTCTCTCTCTGATTCCTTAATATTCAGCCTCTAGACTTGGTATTTAGTTTGGCCTTTCTTTCCTCCTTTACTCCTTTATCCCTTTTATTTATGAAACTCTAAGTCTACAATAATATTTACATTAGATTACATTTTACTTAAGAAGTCTTACAGTTTCTGTGCTCAAATTGGCTTTAGAAGTCTTGCTGATGCCTTAAAAGCCTTCAAGGAGTCACCATGAAAGAAAACTTCTTCAAATCCCCATTTCTATAAAAAAGAACGAATCCCCCATGTCACTTTCTGCCTTCTTTATCCTACACCTGAGCATATGAATCTGTTTCCAACCACTAAAGCTTAGAATGACCTGTTGTCGATGTTGTCTTCTAGATCTTGCACATTTGTTTGCTGCCTCCTAAAGATTGCAATCTTTGTAGTTCTGTACCTCTATAATGCACCCGAGCATGTGAATCAGTTTCCGACTATTAAAGATTGTAAAGGATGTGGGAGTTAATTCTCTTGCTGCTGTTTTTGTGAGAAGGTATTAACTTGATTTAGGTGGTCATTTACTGCACTATTATTGATCTTCGTTATTCTGTTTTTACAAATTATTTTAATTAAAAAAACTAAAAAAATACTTATTTTGCAGGTTCTACTTTCATTTTTGGATAAAGAGCTGCATACTTAACTGCATTGACTCAAGGTTTGTTAACAATTTTTGTAAAAATTTTTTAAAAAAAGTTCATGTTGCATAAAAGTTATATATAAATAGTCAATATAAAACCATTAATCAGATCATTTACTGCTTTGCAACACCATATATCTAAGTTTAAGCATAACATTGTTAATTATCCTGTTCGAATACTTTTCCTTCTCCAAATACAGTTTTTGTTGTCTGTAATTTAAAACAATTGCTTTTCCTTAGCACCTGATTTTTCAATATCTACACTCCTAATCATTAAAACCCACTGATCCACACTTTATTAAAAAGAAAAAACTTAAAAAGAGAGCCCATAACCGTTAATAAACTTTAAACATAGAACAAAATGAGATTAAATAAAGAGAGAGGGAGATAGAAATATGTAGGTCAGCCCCTCTGTCAAGCTAGCTTCCTGCCAACGTGTACCTTCCCACCACTGACTTGCCAGGACTGCTAACAGTAAGTTTTCCTCTTTATTTTTAAATTTGTGCATTACATATGATCTTTTTTTCCCCTAAATATGTTATTTTTTCTTTATGAGATGTATATGTGTTGCTGCATTTGGATTATTTAAAAGTCATATAGGCATGGCTTTATGCATAAATTTGTGATGTTTCTTTTGCTTCTTTTACGTGTTTGAGCTTTTGACATCTTACTTTTAGATTAAATGATCTATGAGATTTTTCTCCTTCGTGTATGTGTGTGTTTTAATGTACTGTATGTGTTCTATATACTTTCAGCCTCAAAAATTTCATTCGAAGCACTGGCCGTTGCAATTTGGAGAACTTAGTCTACCAAAGGATTTAGTTGCTGGGTTTTGAGTTGAATTTATTTGTAGGTAGTTCTTTGATAATATTATATGCAGCAGTGGTTGCAACAATAATGCTTGATGTGTGTTTGATAAAATGCCTGCCTTGAAAAGATTATATTATGTGGAATATTTTGCTAAATGGTTTACTTATTGTAGTAATTCTCTACAACTCTTTTTGAAATCAAATTAGTATGAAATGCTTACTTATTGGATTAATAATAGATTGTTAATGTTTAATGGGAAGAAAAACTAAGCTTGAAATTGATCCAATCAAACTTATCCAACATAGGCATTTCTGCAGTGGATGCAACTGTTAGGTCCTAATAATGGACTTATGTTCAAGTTTTGTACAAGCTGCCTCAAGGTCCAGTTAAGTTTGTTGCCTAAGATATATGGTTATTTATTTTTGTATAATTGGGGCACGTGAGGATTGATCTGAAAGTATGTACGTAATCAGCTATATGTGCTGATTCAATAATTACAAAGTATGGCCTGCATGATTGAATTCATGGCTTATGGGACCAATGTTAGAGTTAGATTTTGGCCTTAATCCCAATGTTAACCATGCAATTCGTTTTGCTATGAGTTTTCCTTGATAAGTTATTGATAGCATGGTCCTTAGAAATCAACTATTTTTAAATTTGTGATTACCCCTTCCTACTGCTTGCAGTTCATTTGTACGGCCATGTTGTAGTTTTTGAAAGTTTTTGAGCACTATGGTTGGTAGCCAAATAAAAAAAATCAAAGTTATGCAGAGGGTAGAAGTGTTTAAGAATATGAAACTGCCTTGAGTACTGTTTCTTTTTTAAGAATTTTGGTTAAGAAGGTCAATGATAGGAGGGTTTAAACATTTTTCTGCAATTAAGGCCATTGCGACATGTAGGAAAACTCCCCACTTAAAAATCTGCCACTTTGCTCCATTTCTTCTTTCTCCTACAGGTTTGTATCAGTTTGTTTTATATTTTCCTTTTGTTTTTATGTAATTAGTAATGTACTTCATATATTATAATAGTTTTCTAAATTTTGTAATCACTATGAAATTAGAGGGTCGGAGAGAGAGACTAACTCTGACTATGATATAGGTCAAAGATTAATGAAAAACGTTAGGCAATGATGGCATCATCCTTAGAAAGAGCATGAAATTCAGTAACTTATCACTATGTTTAGCTATTTGATTCCATGAAATTTTAGGTCAATTGAGCCACAAGTGAAAGGAAAAGATTTACTCTGATTGTGATATTGCTTTAAGTCCTTTCTCTTTCAGGTTTGTTTTCTACTAAATTATCTCTATCTTTTTCTTTATCTTTTTTATAATTCTTTTGTTAGCATTGTATAGATTTTCATTATTAACATAATAAAGCATTGTATTAAAGTTACCTAATATATGTGTTAGACGAAGATGATGTTGCCAGTTTCATTTTTGTGTAGCAATTGGTTATATGATTTTATTCCTAGGTCACAAATTTCATGTCTTTGATTATTAATAAAGTCAAAAATTGCCAAAATCAAAAGATGAAAAAAATAAAAAATAAACAAATAAAGGAAAGTCAAAGAAAGAAAAAGAAAATGAAAAATTAAAGGGTAGACAAAATAATAGTTGTTATAGGTGTCATAGAAATTGCAAAAATCATCCTAAGTTTGAATCACATTTATAAGTCCTGGAAGTATTTTATGTGTCTTGATATTACTCCAACAAATGATATTTTAAGGATTACAAGGAATTTTGTCATTAGCAGAACTTATATTATATTTTAGTTACTCACTAAAAAAAAAAACATATTTAGTGGCTTTCTTGGTAGATTTCTATTGATAAATTGTTTGTTCTAAGTTTACTTTATGTTTTTACTATTAGATTGTATCTGAAACACCAATGACTTAAATCATAGTGCTAATATCCTATAAACCATTACATCTTTGTTGGGCTAATATTACATCTTTGTGGTATTCTAACTAATATTATGGTTTTGTATTTTCAGCCAAATCAGCTTATAGATAAATATTGACAAATGGCAGGTGGTAGTTATACAGTTGTCACAAATCACAAGAAATGTTGGTTGGGGTTAAAAATGTGTCTTTGTTTCAACCTGTATGTATTAATCCGAAGGATAACACACTCTATCAAGTCTTTGAAATTCTATATGTATTATTTTTGTGATCTTTTAAATTTATGAAATCCTATATCTGGTATTTTCTGTTTTTGTTAGTACCATGGGTTAAAAATGTGACAAAATGAATGTGTAGAACCTTTGAACATTTGGATTCAACTATGCAAAAAAAAAAAAATTGCAGTGGTGTTGGTGGTGAATACGAGTTTAGCCATTGATTTAATTATGTTCAAGTTTTATTTCATAACTCTTGCCTTCAAAGACTATTTCAACATGATTGTGATTATATTGCATTAAAGGTTAGTTTGTTTGGCTCCAACTAATTGTGAAAAGACATGTCTGTCTTAATTCAATGTAATTTGTCAAGCTCCTCTGTAAATACCACCAAATTTTGGATTGTGATGACTGAAAGTGAAGCTGTTGGAAAATATTGGACCAGTTCTAGGAATAATAAACGCTACCTAACTTAAGAATTTTTAATCCTATGTGGTAGAGATACCAAGGGAAGAGATTAAGTTTCAAATAAATGTTGTTAGGACAACTTTTAATACAAGAGGAAAATCTTTTACAGATTGATTTTATTAGCCAAGTTTCTCTCCTACTTATTTCATACTTCAACAACTATATTCTCTCGAACCCACAACCTTTAAAAAAACCTTGAACCAATTAGTTATAACTTATGAGATTTCAATTAACATTTTTTCTAGATTATGTGTTGATGCCAGGTTATGTCTGTCTTTTAAAAGAACACTTGCACATTAGCATCATTATCTAAACAACTAACCATCCACCCCCTTCCATATTTTACCATCACATTAAGTATAACGTATTAAGTTGATTCTTTTCTAACTCATAAAATGATCCCGCGCATTGCGCGGGTTAAACATTAGTAGGAATAATAGATGAAGCTGAGAGAAACTCAAATTAGAATTTCAAATTAGAGTTCCAATTTTGCGTCATATGTCCTAAAATATTTATTCTTAAAAAGTTTTATTTCTTAATTTTAGAATCAAATGTGGGACCACGTCATAAATATTCATCCAAGTGAGTTATTAAGTACAAAAACCAAAGAGTCTAGAATAAATTAATCGTAAAAAAAATTGCTTCACAATAATTAAAAAAAAAAAAAACATGGACAATTTACATTTTATATCTAATAATATCTTTACAAATTTTTTTAAAGAATTAACGAAATATAAAAATGACTATTAATAATATTTAAATTATATATATAGGAATTATATTATGTACCTTATTGTATATTTTTAAGTGTATCCATGCATATGCACGGAGTTACAAGTTAGTAAGTCTAACAAACAAGTGAGCAAAATTTCATCACAAAAACCAGTTTTAGTGGTTAAACAATGTATCTTTTCTCCTTGAAAAAGATCTCTACACTACACAAATGCTGATATAAGTAATGTTAAAAGTCTCAATGCTGATTGCAGCACTACCCCGCATTTCACTAAAAATATTCACTAACTTTTCAATATCCCCTTCCATGGCATAATAGGAAATCAGAATATTCCAGGAAACCTCATCCTTTCTGTCAATCTTGCTGAAAAAGATTTTGACTTCTTCAACACTACCTGTCCTAGTATACATTTTTAAAACTGAATTTTTTACCGACCCATCTATTGCTAACCCACCCTTGATTGCATAACCATGAAGTTGCATCCCATGGATCAAACTTTCAATGGCACAACAAGCCTGCAACATTGCCATCAAAGTCACCGAATTGGGTTCAGACTTTACCATCATTTCCTGGAACAAAATGAAAGCACTACCAACACTTCCCTCACCAACATACCCAGAAATCATTGACGTCCAAGAAACCAAATCTCTCTGTGACATAGCATCAAACAGTTTACGGGCATAACCTACACACCCACATTTCAAATAAACCTCAATCATGGTATTGCAAAAATAAACATCAAATCCAAACCCCATTTTCGTTGAGACACAATGGGCCATCTCTCCATACATTACATCACTCTGAAGCGATGAAACAGCTTGGTTTACTATTGGAAACGTGAAACTATCATGGGCAACACCCAGACGTCTCATTGTTTTATATAACAACAAAGCTGAATAAAAAAGACCCAAATCAAGATGAGACTTCATGATCAAATTTCATGCAATAGTATGGGGTTCTTCTAAGGTATTAATTTATGAAGCACGGGTGCGTTTCGGGACTCGGGTGCGGGTGCGGGTGCGGGTGCGGGTGCGGGACTCGGCAATTTTTGAAAAAGGTGGGTGCAGGTGTGGCAGGACTCGGCAATTAAAAAATCATTAAAAATATTTTTATTTATATTTTTAATATATTACTAAGCATACTTTTTCACATTATATAAATATATACCAAATAAAAAATTAATATTATCAGTTTTTTATTTTATTTTATTTATATACATATATTTTCTATATAATTTATTGAAAATATTAAAATTATAAGTCTATGTTTCAACTAGTATATCAATATTACGCTTAAATATCTACCTAAATTATAATTATAATAATAAGTTGATAACAACTATCACTTTTTAGAATATTAAAAGTTTAAAATAGTAATATAATATGTACGTAGATAATGACAACAAAAAAAAGAAAAAAAAAAGCCACAAGTTAAAAAATTAAAAAAGAAAAAGAAAGAAAGATACTACATTTACGGTTGAAAGTTTGCTACTTTCCAATGCTTTGTCACGTGACTACTGACTAAGCTCACAAAACTAAAAAGAAAGATAAAAGAGAACAAAGCAGGGAAACTAAATCTAAAAGCAGCAGATGAAATTCAGGAGACTCAAAAACACGAAGAACAAAAGAGTAAAGAAGAAACAGAGAGAAGAACAAAAGAGTAAAGAGGAAACAGAGAAGAAGAAGCCTGATCTACGATTCTGTGTTGTCTGCGTCGGCGTGAGTCTGGGGGGAAAAAAAAACAAGTGGCAGGACGCGGCCTGACGCGGCCCGACTGGGCACCGACGCGCGGTCAGCGGCATCCTTCATGCGTCGCCTCGTCGCGCCGCATCGGACGCGGGTGCGACTCCTCTGGTGCCGCATCCGTGCTTCGTAGGTATTAAATACACGGACGACGCTGTGAAGGTCATGGAATTGGGCGTAGAAGCTCATGAGAGTTGAGGCAACAGAGATGGGTAGGAAACCTTTTGAGACAATGAGAGAAGCATGGGCTTGTCTCAGAGTTTGAAGGTCCTTGCATGAATGTAATAGCCGTGAAGAAGAAGAAGAAGAAGAAGGAATATTGAAGTTTATAGATTGAACAAACAAAGCTGTGTTCTTGTTATTGTCTGATTGATGGTGAAATAAATAAAAGAGACACAGACTACACCGTCGTTTGTTATGTTCTTCGCTGATAAATCTTTCCACGGCAAACGGCTCTTATTTGGTTTTTGCGAAATTACATAAAAGGGCTATAGTATATTTCTTGTTTTGTTAATTATTACGGAGCATTACACGTTTGTTCATGATTTCATTTATAATTTGCAACTTCTATATTCTTGAACAAACTATGATGAGGGTGGGTTCGAGTTAGCTTAATCGATAAAGCTTTTAATATCTGAATAATAGATTTAGGATTCAATTCTCACTTACACTATAAATCGATTGATGTCTTGGTCTGATGATAAAAGAACTATCATCAGACCAAGATGCTATATATATATATATATATATAAAATTAATGAGTTCCACTTTACCTTGATTAAGGTGGTGGATATATGGTCAAGGAAAATTAAAATTTTATTTCCAATTTTGATTTTGGTATTGGAGAGAGAAAAATTTGTTGGTATGGAATCCTGTGATATTCTATGACTAATGTTAACAATCAACTACATGAGAGATTGATTTACAAAAGTGAAAGTCTAATAGGGGGCAATTAATCATCACTTATGCATTTCTGTAATTTTTTTCAATTAAAATAAATTTGAGGCCAAATCAACTAGAAATACAGCTTAATTTCTGGTGAAATTTGAAGAAAAAAAATTGACACCTCAACCTGGTACATGGGATAGTTCTTCATTTTAAATCATGACACGTGGACCATGTAATTGAATAACCAAAAAAAAAAACTTAAAAATAATTGCAAAAATCTCTAAAAATCAAATAAATGAAAATTTTTAATTTAATTTAATTTAACTCTTTCCTTCCTTCGATATTTTTCTTTCTTCTTCACCAAAATTTCGCCTCTTTTTAATCTTTTTTTTTTTAACCTAATTTTTGTGGTGTGGTTTTGCTATTGTTTGCTCTCTTGTTTGTTCTTCGTGGTTTGACTATTGTTTTATTTATTTATTTTTTTTTTTATTGAACTTGACTGACTTGAAATTATATATATATATATATATATATATATATAACCTCAATTGCTCACAAGCCCAAATGTTGAATTGATTGAGCACTTCTACCAACTTCTACTTCCATAGCCAAAGTTAACGTAATGTTAAAGTTATTACAAAATTCTTATGATGGTGTGATAAGAATATGATTGGTGCCACTTTCTTCTTTTCTTTCTTTCTTTCTTTCTTTCTTTTTTTTTTTTTTTTTTTTTTTTTTTTTTTTTTTTTTGAAGGGATTGGTGCCACTTAAATAATATAATAAGTGAATGTTTAAATCATTTTTTTTGTCGGACCGTGATGTGTCAGCTTGTAATGCTTATTCTTTAAAATTTGTAATATTTCTAGTATTCGTCAACTGAATTAGTCAAATTAAAAGTAAGAATAATGGGTTTAAAATGAAACATTAACCAAATTGATGGTTAATAAATTAAATATTATTTAAGTGGTTCTTAAATATAAAAAGGCTTATTTAAAATTTTGGCCTCAACCTCAAATTGTATTGATGCGGCCTTGCAACTAAACACATAGTTAGTTTCTCCTTTTTTTCTAAACTAAAACCATAGTTAGTTTTTTTTACTATGTAGTATTTGTTGATGGGTAGTATTATGGATATAATAATTTCATGACAAAACTTAGATGACAAGTTGTTATTGGTTCTCATTTAACTCTATCATTATCATAATTTTTTCCTTCCAATAAATAACAACTTGTCATTTAAGTTTTGTTAAGAAAATACTGCATTCGTAGCTCTACTCTTTGTTGATAAATGTAAAAGGTTTTTTGGATAATTCAAATGGAGGAGATGAGATTTGGATTTTGTAGGGACTCAATTTGGAAGGGCCCCCTAAAATTAGAGTGGAAGTAATCCTATAGGCCCCAAACAATACATTTCTAGAGAGTGGGTTGAAGAAATTGGCCCTTGCAGACGAACGGAAGCCAACCATGGACCCATCACCATTGAAGGCCCATACACTTAAATTCCTTCTCAAAATTGATCCTCGGCATTGGTCCGAGGAGCTTGACTTTTTCCCTCCTCTCTTTCTTGTTCTGTTGGTCCCTCTTATATAGTCCTCTTCCTCCCATCTCTCTCTTCCACCTGTTGATCATCCATGCGCTTTCCCTCTGATTTTCCGTCCCATCAGCAGCACTATATGTACTCAAGTAATTCACAGTAATCAAGGTTGCCCTGTCCAAGAGTCACATCTCCACTAGTGCGGCCAGAGGGTTAGGTGAGCGCATTTAGTGTGGAGGTGACAACCTGTCCTGGGCCCGTTTCCCCATCTGAAGCTAGTCTTGGTCCGCCGAGGACAAGGTTGTCCTCGACGGGGTTTTTGAAGTTTAGGCTCCCACGTATCGTCCTCGGACGGACCCTCTTCTTCGGCATGGGCCCTGGGCCGGACGTAAAGTGGGCCGAGGTCGCCAGGCCCTCGGGCCCCACAATAGCCCCTCAAAATTCTGCTGTCCATGTCCTCTGACGGGGAAGAGGATTTTGATGTTCCCGGGCTCTCCACATGATTCACCATACCTCGGCCCACATCAGCGTTGGAGTCTTTTATCTGCCACATGTAAGTTTTTGGTGCTTCGAGACTCAGTGTGTGTTTGCATTAAATTTTGGCGGCTCCATGGAGAACCCTCGAGGGATGACGCCGTTATACGAGACTTTCGAGGAGGTGAGGGGGCTCGGGTAACCGATGCCCCAGAAAAGCCCCCCTGTAGTTAATCAAAGTCTTTCGTTGGACCACCTCGTTGTGACAGCACGGGGCATTCTTATTTGTTTTCTTTTTCATTTCATTTTGCTTTTCGCCTTGGCAACGTTGTAACGAAGCCACATGCCTTCTATTTAAAGGATATATTCAGTGGTTTGCCTCTAACTCATTAATTAAGGCTTCCCTTTACTTGTTATACTTTAGGGTTTTGCTCACTACCTTGATTCTGTTCCGGACTTGATCTCATGAGATAGTCAGCTGTCTTTTGAATTTGCATCCGAGGACCGTACCACAACTCGGTCAGGTCTAACGCTTTTATTCTTCCACAAACATCTGGTTTTCCATAAGTTTGAGTCCGAGGACCACACAAGACCTTGGTTCTGTCTAACGCTTCTGCTCTTCTGTAAGTAACTAGTTTCCCCATAGGTTTGAGTCCGATGACCATGCAAGACCTTGGTTCTGTCTAACGCTTCTGCTCTTCTGTAAGTAACTAGTTTCCCCATAGGTTTGAGTCCGAGGACCATGCAATACTTTGGTTCTGTCTAGTACCCAGGTATATTTAAGTGGATAGTTTCCCCATAGGTTTGAGTCTGAGGACCATGCAAGACCTTGGTTCTGTCTAACGCTTCTGCTCTTCTGTAGGTAACTAGTTTCTCCATAGGCTTGAGTCCGAGGACCATGAAATACCTTGGTTCTGTCTAGTACCCAGGTATATTTAAGTGGTTTGTTTCCTCATAGGTTTGAGTTCAAGGACTATACAAGACCTTGGTTCTGTCTAACGCTTCTACTCTTCTGTAAGTAACTAGTTTCCCCATAGGTTTGAGTCCGAGGACCATGCAATACCTTGGTTCTGTCTAGTACCCAGGTATATTTAAATGGTTAGTTTCCCTATAGGTTTGAGTCCGAGGACCATGCAATACCTTGGTTCTGTCTAGTACCCAAGTATATTTAAGTGGTTAGTTTCCCCATAGGTTTGAGTCTGAGGACCATGCAAAACCTTGGTTCTGTCTAACGCTTCTGCTCTTCTGTAAGTAACTAGTTCCCCCATAGGCTTGAGTCCGAGTACCATGCAATGCCTTGGTTCTGTCTAGTACCCAAGTATATTTAAGTGGTTAGTTTCCCCATAGGTTTGAGTCCGAGGACCATGCAAGACCTTGGTTCTGTCTAACGCTTCTGCTCTTTTGTAGGTAACTAGTTTCTCCATAGGCTTGAGTCCGAGGACCATGCAATACCTTGGTTCTGTCTAGTACCCAGGTATATTTAAGTGGTTAGTTTCCCCATAGGTTTGAGTCCGAGGACTATGCAAGACATTGGTTCTGTCTAACGCTTCTACTCTTCTGTAAGTAACTAGTTTCCCCATAGGTTTGAGTCCGAGGACCATGCAATACCTTGGTTCTGTCTAGTACTCAGGTATATTTAAGTGGTTAGTTTCCCCATAGGTTTGAGTCCGAGAACCATGCAAGACCTTGGTTCTATCTAGCGCTTCTGCTCTTCTATAAGTAACTAGTTTCCCCATAGGTTTGAGTCCGAGGACTATGCAATACCTTGGTTCTGTCTAGTACCCAGGTATATTTAAGTGGTTAGTTTCCCCATAGGTTTGAGTCCGAGGACCATGCAAGACCTTGGTTCTGTCTAACGCTTCTGCTCTTCTGTAAGTAACTAGTTTCCCCATAGGCTTGAGTCCGAGGACCATGCAATACCTTGGTTCTGTCTAGCACCCAGGTATATTTAAGTGGTTAGTTTCCCCATAGGTTTGAGTCCGAGGACCATGCAAGACCTTGGTTCTGTCTAACGCTTCTACTCTTCTGTAGGTAACTAGTTTCTCCATAGGCTTGAGTCCGAGGACCATGCAATACCTTGGTTCTGTCTAGCACTCAGGTATATTTAAGTGGTTAGTTTCCCCATAGGTTTGAGTCCGAGGACCATGCAAGACCTTGGTTTTGTCTAACGCTTCTGCTCTTCTGTAAGTAACTAGTTTCCCCATAGGCTTGAGTCCGAGGACCATGCAATACCTTAGTTCTGTCTAGCACCCAGGTATATTTAAGTGGTTAGTTTCCCCATAGGTTTGAGTCCGAGGACCATGCAAGACCTTAGTTCTGTCTAACGCTTCTGCTCTTCTGTAAGTAACTAGTTTCCCTGTAGTCTTGAGTCCGAAGACCATGCAATACCTTGGTTCTGTCTAGTACCCAGGTATAGGGTGAAGGAGATTATCCTCAGCATTGGCCATACCAGTTTTGGCATGATAATGGCCTTGGCCCTGCCACGTCGGAAGTGGGGCATCGTGTGGACCGGACCATTGAACCCGCAGTGCCCCGGGAGAGGCTGGTTTGGGACTCTAACCTCACACATAGCGGTAAGACCGCCCTCAGTTTAAGTTTCTGCCCTCATCAGTTACGAGGCGCCTCTTGACTGCTTGCGTTCTGCGCTTGACGTTTCGACATACGAGGCGCGCTCTCATTAACACTCTCTTGGATTGGTGCAGATCGAACGGTTGATAGGCGCCTTGGAATTTGGTCAGGATTAATGTCACCGATAATCCACTCTTCGAATTCTGCGTAGATCAATTCCTATCAATCTTCGTCCCCTATTTAAGGTTGTATAGGGGAAATGTCCTTCTATGCTTCACGAACTCTCTAATACACTAGGAAACATGCCCTCTCAACTTTCAAAGCCCCTTCAATAACCCTACTAGAAGTTGCGATAAGAGTTTGGAGAAATGGAACGGCCTTGGATGGGAGTGAGGGTGCATGGGCCCGAAATCCTCCTTCCTCAACGGAGAGCCGCCGTAGCTACAGCTTTCGTCAGGTCTCTGGTGCGGCTGAATTTGTGCATCATCCCCATAGTGCCGTGCACAACGGCCAAGAGGAAGGTCCCTGAAATACATAACGCTCCTCCTCGGGGCGCCCTCACGCCGGTGGAAGCGTGCAAGAATACGTCATGTCTGGTGCCTGAGTGTTGCCGTCTCCAACGGCCAACCACCATGGGGCTGGAAGAGAATCAAGGGAACATCACGGGGAAGGGTCGCCCGGCGCCCTTGCATCTGCTCCTCTCTTCGCACCAGCGCCACCGCACCGACTTGGGCGTTGTGGGTAGCCTTGAAACAGGCCTGCCTCAGCTCCCTTTCCTTTAGTTAGCTTTAAAACAGGCCCGTCTGGGCCTTTGTTTGTAGAGTTGGCTTTAAAACAAGCCTGTCTAAGCCTTTATTTGTATGTTGTAGATCCTTTTCATCTAATAAAATAACGCTATTCTTCTTCTCTTTTCCTTTGAATCTTCTATTTTTCTGCAATGGTGTTTTTTTTTTTTTTTTTTTGCGCGTTCTTGTGAACTTTCCGCCAACTGGCTACCTAGGGACGATTGTCCGTTGCGCCTACTAGTGCACAAATTCTTCCCACAGACGGCACCAATTGTAGGGACTCAATTTGGAAGGGCCCCCTAAAATTAGAGGGGAAGTAATCCTATAGGCCCCAAACAATACATTTCGAGAGAGTGGGTTGAAAAAATTGGTCCTTGCAGATGAACGGAAGCCAACCATGGACCCATCACCATTGAAGGCCCGTACACTTAAATTCCTTCTCAAAATTGATCCTCGGCATTGGTCCGAGGAGCTTGACTTTTTCCCTCCTCTCCTTCTTGTTCTGTTGGTCCCTCTTATATAGTCCTCTTCCTCCCATCTCTCTCTTCCACCTGTTGATCATCCATGCGCTTTCCTTCTGATTTTTCGTCCCATCAGCAGCACTATATGTACTCAAGTAATTCACAATAATCAAGGTTGCCCTGTCCAAGAGTCACATCTCCACTAGTGCGGCCAGAGGGTTAGATGAACGCATTTAGTGCGGAGGTGACAACCTGTCCTGAGCCCGTTTCCCCATCTGAAGCTAGTCTCGGTCCGCCGAGGACAGGGTTGTCCTCGGCGGAGTTTTTGAAGTTTAGGCTCCCACGCATCGTCCTCGGACGGACCCTCTTCCTCGGCATGGGCCCTGGGCCGAACGTAAAGTGGGTCGAGGTCGCCAGGCCCTCAGGCCCCATAGATTTGAATGTTTTATTTAAAAACACCAAAACATACCCATTAATTAAGATACAAAACTCTTGACAGTACCGTAAAAATATAGGTCGATAATTTTTTGCTAATGTTTGGCATCCTTGTCCATATCTAGATTAAATTGAATTGCAAGTTAGGGCTCATTTTCAAGTGAAGTCATGAACCAAAGTGGCATCTTATCTTACTGGTTTTTTTTTTTTTTAGAAAGGAATCCTATGCTTCATGGATAATGCTGTGTTATGAAATTGTTTGGCATTTTTTCATCCAAAAAAAAATTTGGCATTTTTATTGGAGCACTGTTTATTACACACACATGTTTAAACTTTAAAGTGATTTTTTTTGCTTAGTCACAGTGAGTGGCAGAGATGTATGTTTGGCTAGAGTGAGTTTATTTGCTTAACTTTGTGAACCTGAATAGAGTCAGGACTCTAAGTTAGAAGGGCTATAGTATAAAAAGAAAATTATTATGAAACTTTAGTTAGTTTTTACAAGTCAAGAGAGTTAATATTGTATTTGAGGCCATTTCAATTAGGCAAAAATATATTAACCTAACATATAGTAATATAAAAATATATTATATTAGAATTATATTATCTTTTAGTAATTATAAACCAATTTTCAACATATTTTTTCACATAATCCCAACAAGGCCCATGGTTTTAGTTTTCCACCCATCTACAAGCCACTTTTTTTGTTTTGTTTTTTTTTTTTTTTTTTTTGATTATTTTGTTTTTGTTTGTTTGTTTGTTTGTTTGTTTTCGTTTCTCTATTCTCCTCCACCCATTACTTATCTTCTTAGACCTTTCTTTTTCTTTTCTTTTTTCTCCACCTACATCCACACAATTGATCATTTTTATTTCTCCCATCTCCTTCTTCAGCTTGTTTCTCTTTCTTCATTTCATCTTCTTCCTTTTTCTTTATTTCTTCCATTGTAAAAACTCTCTCTCTCTCTCTTAAGTGTCCTTCAAAAAATCAATTTTGCACTTATTTGTATGCTCAATCTGCTATCAAGTTGTGCTGCAATGACACTACCTTTCTACCTCTCTTTTTAGTTCAACGTCTCTCACTCTATCTCAGTTTTTTTTTTTTTTTTCCTTCCTTTGGGAATTTGATGGAAAGATCAAAATTTTAAATTCAAAATTTTTTAGGGGCTGGGCTTTTTTTATTTTGGTAAAATTGGTAGATTGGGCTAAATTTTGTAACTTTGTTATTGGTGATTTTGTTATTGGGCTTATTTTTTTGTAGTTTGCTATTTTTAAGGGAGCCAAAGAATGGCACCGGTTCAACTGGACGTTCTCATAAATTAACCAAAAAAAATAGAGGTAAAGTTGTTTGACCGATCTGAAGAACGGAAGGATTAAAAACATTGCATCAAATGGTTTCTTCTTCCCTAGTTTATTTTCATTATTTTTTCTTTAGTAGTATTTAATTTCCTTTTTTTTTTTTTTTTTTGGTATGCAGATCTATATATAGTGATTCATTATTTAGTAGTAGTGCATTTGCAATGGCTTTAATGGGAATGGAAACTGCCTCATCATCTTTCCCAAATTCTTCTACTGAGCAATGGAAGTACGATGTTTTCCTCAGCTTTAGAGGCGAGGACACCCGAAACAATTTTATGGATCATTTATTTATTGCTTTGACAGAATAAGGCATTAACACTTTTAAAGATAATGAAAAACTTGAGAAAGCAAAATCTCTCTCACTAGAGCTGTTGAAAGCAATAGAAGAATCAAGATTTGCTATTGTCATTCTCTCAAAAGACTACATGTGTTTCTTGCCCCAGTTCTAGCCTCAAGCCACTCACCATATGGCTTCTCACTATCTGCTGCGCTCCCTCGTATCGGACATTCACTGTGGGTGTGACCGATTCGGCCACAACTAAAGCACCATCCAACTAATCTCTTGTACCTGAAGGCCACTCGGAATTCCTCACCTTTCAGACTAATGATTAGGTCGCCTCGCCTAAGTGGTTTGTTCAGTGGGACCTCCACTCGTAAACGCAAGAATCTGGACTGATCTGAATTTATCGCTTTGCAATCTACCTCCACGAGCTCACCGATGCTCCGACCAATATCGCTTCCAGCCTCCTCATTTATAGGATCAAAGGACAGTCCCCGTACTTGGATCCAAAATGTTTGCTTTGTGAACGTGACATTCCTCAATGACATTCCTTTCTCCCACCGTCGAAGCGCCAAGAGATGATGGTCGAAACACCATGGCCCGTTGTTCCATACCCACATCAATTGGCTTTCCATCGAAAACTTGAACTGTAATAGGCCTTCCCCCACTTCAATTATTTTCAAGTCCTCCCCTAGCTTCCACATGAATCGTAGAAAGTTCTTAGCTACCCATATATTGATTGGCTTCGTTGTGAGGAACTTTCCTATAAGGCTAAAGGAAAATTCTTCCAATACATTTTCCCTCCTCACTGAGTGGATTGGCATGACCTCATCTTCATCCATTGTGAGCGTCATATTCTGTATTTGGTCAAGGACCTCAGATTCCATATTAGTGCTTGTAAGAGTCTTAGCAGGACTGTATGTTGAATGGAGTGTAGTGGACGAGTTAATTTCCTTCCACATGGATCGTAGAAAGTTCTTAGTAGGTCTGTATGTTGAATGGAGTGTCATATTCTGGCTCGTGGCTTGCAAGTTGCCAAAAGAGGCACACATGTGAAGCATGCAGAGGAGCTGAAAAGTCACACCAGCTGTTGCACTATAGGACAAAACTTTCAACTGGCCAGGCTGTTATCTAACGACTCAGTCAAGTCGTGAGGCCAAGTCGCCAGTTCACTCTGTTTGGGAAAAACTGACTTTTCGCATTCCAAACAGACACCAGTATAAATACCCCTTATACCCACATATTGTTGAGAGCTTTTAGAGAGAAACCTTAGAGAAAAACAAGATTGACTCATCCACAATCTTCATCCTTGTTTCTCCAAATTCCTCTACTCTCTCTCTCTCCATTGTTACATCATTGAGAGGTACATTTAGCGAAATCTTTTTCTCATCATACCCATATCTGTGAGAAGGTTATTTGTTGCTTAGGAAGCAGTTAGGAAGGGACCAATTGATATTGGTTGATGCTATGGGCTATAGCAGAATCCAGTAAGCTAGAGAAGACAAAGGTTCGGCGTAACCTCGTTGGAGTAAGAAGCTTGGAGGGCTTACGTACACTGAGTAGATTACGCTTGGTGGGTCTTCTACTATTCATGTATCCCAGCTTCATTCTCTAGTGTATTATTGACCGCTTGGAGGGCGGCAGAGAGGTTTTATACTGAGGACTTCGGTTTCCTTTTCGATAACCCATTGCTGTGTTGTCTTTGTGTTTGCATTTCTCTTCCCTTAATCTTTGCCTTTTAATTACTATTGTGGTTGTGATTAATTATGGTTTAGATTGTCTTATCAATTCTGATTTAGCTTATTTTCATATTCCGCACATATTGTTTGATAATAAGCTTGAATTGGTAATTTGTAATTTGGGGGTCTAAACGTTCAAAGTGTTTTACACACATATTTGAACATTCAATTGATATGATATGCCCACTTTTTCCACTTTTATAGGGAATGGAAATTAAATATTTCAAACTAAAATAAAAACTTTAATCATATTATAAACACCAAATTTTATATTTGTGCTATCTCTAAAGAAATACTAACAATAAAAAAAATGACGTCGTCTGTAATTGGCAATTGCCACCATTTTTCACTTCACCGAGTCAGAGCAGAGCTTGTTGAAGTAAAAATGGAGAACACGGCAATTCTAAAGGACTGGGTCCGAGTGAGTCTAACTCGAAGAAAACTAGAACCATCACAACTCCTCATCTCAAGGTTCTCTTCTTCTTCTTTCTTTTATCTCTTACAATTTCAAAATTCCTCTTATATATATATATATATATATATATATATATATATATATTGCCCTGAAATTGACGTCATTTGACATTTCTTAATTAAAGTGGGTTTATTCTTCTAAGTTGCATATAAGAGCATTCTCACTAAGGGTGTTAAAAATGTTAATGCTATTTTTTAGCATTTTTAACACCTCAAATCATAAAAACCCATCTTTATCAAAGCTTTCAAATCTTAAAAATTTTAGCAACTTGATACAATGAGGTTTTATTTCTAACACCTCACTGTAGCAAGTTGCTACCATTTTTTTATTATTTTTCCTTCTTTCCTTTTCAATGTGTCTCTCTCGTGCTCTCTGTCCACTTCTTCTTTCCTTTTCACTATCTCTCTCGTGCTTTCCGTCCACTCTTTCTTTCATTCTCTCCGCCTCTCTGTTTCCCTTTCTCTCTACATCTCGAGTTCGTGGGGTCTTGGGTGTGGTCAGGATGCGATGCTGGGTGTGGTTGGGCTGCGGTGTGAGTTGATTGTGGGTCTACGGTGTGGGTTGATCGTGGTCTCTACGGTGTGGGTTGATCGTGGTCTCTACGGTGACTGGGTTTTGCGATTTGATATCGGTGAGTTTTAATTTCAGTGGTTTTGATTGATTTTGGTGGGTTTTTGATTTCGATGGTTGGGTTCGTGGGTTGATCGGGGTGGCTTTAGGTGATGGGTGTGGGTTGATTGGGGTAGTGTTAGGTCTTTGTTGTGGTTTTGTGATTCTTTGATTTTGATGATTCTTTGATTTGATGATTCTTTGATTTTGTGATTATTTGATCAGGGTGATTATTTAAGGTGGCCGGCGATGCTGGGTTGAGAAAGAGAGATGGTGGCCGATGGTGCTGGGTTGAGAAAGAGAGACACAGAGGAGAGAGATAGAGAGAGGAAGAATAAAAAATGATAAAGAAAGAATATTTAAATGAAGTGTTAAAAAAATAAAAGTTTTGAAGTAAGTGATGTTGTAAAATGATGTGTTATATATTATAAAGTTGGTTTTTGAGATGGTAAATGCTAAATTTTTTAGAATCTTTGATGGGAATGCTCTAAGCGAAGTGGAAGTTTGGATTTTGGAAACTCCACTTTTGAGATTGCACCTGACAAGCTGGCTAGGTCTTTGCAAATAGCAAACTTTTCTTCTTCTTCTTCTTCTTTTTTTTTT
The DNA here is from genome assembly GCA_032727855.1 of Quercus ilex subsp. ballota. Taxonomy (NCBI): domain Eukaryota; kingdom Viridiplantae; phylum Streptophyta; class Magnoliopsida; order Fagales; family Fagaceae; genus Quercus; species Quercus ilex. The sequence continues at coordinate 8,391,060 of CM064914.1, read as the reverse complement.
TTTTTTTTTGGTAAACTATATTTTAAAACCCATATTTTATATTGGTTTTAAATTACAATCCTCCTACCGGTACCGAAAAATTTACCGAATGTTTCACATTTGAGATGGACCGATGTTGCTCAATTGAACCACCATAAGACAAAAACACAAAGTAGGTTGAAAGAAAATTAATGACACTTTTGAAGTTGACATTTTATTTTTTAGAATCTTTCTCTAGTTTTACCATCTTTTTTCTAAACTTTTGATTTGCTCAATTAACCCCACAAATTTGAGAGAATTACCACAATATTCAGCATTTGTCCAAATTGAGATTATCTTGGACAAAAAAGCATAGTTACAATCACATGCAAAACATGTGATTTGTGGACCCACAACACCAATTAAATTGCCCTCATTATTGCAGTTTGTTATCTAACACATACAAAATTGATATCGTACCTAAATTGAAATTGAAACAATCTAATATGATGAGAGATTAAATTTGGTAAGGATGTGGTGTAAAACCCATGTTTTACCCCTTCAATCCCAACATGTCACACATTACCTTATCACATATTTAAAAATAAGCACAACCACACCCAATCAATTCTAATATTCATATATAAATCCAACCAAATTGGGAGTTTATTGAGATGTTATTAGATATGGTAGGATGTATCGAATTTTAAGTAAAATGCTGATGTAGCAATCTCTTATTGGATGGTGTAAAACATAGGTTTTATACCCCATTTTTACCAAATTTGGACTCATATAATAATATTGTAGAGACTAAATTGTAAAATACACCTCTAAAGTTTAAGGTTACATTTATTTTGTTTCCTAAAGCTTCAACATTTTGATCATCTCCCCTAAAATTAGGGGATCTTTTTGATTGTCAACCCCTCCATTAAAAACAATATATATATATATATATATATATATTAGTTAGCCATTAAGTATACCCCAACTTGTCACATGGGCTAGCTAGTTCATTCAATTAAAGCATGCCATATGATGTGAATTAAATGACAAAAAAAAAAATTATAAAAAAATCTCTAAAATATAATAAAATAATTTAATTTAATTTAACCTTTTATTTTCTTCAATATTTCTTTTTGCTTCCACAAAATTTATGCTATTTTTAATCTAAAAACACTAATTGTTCGGGGGTTTGGTTTTCTTCCACACTAATTTATGCTCTTCAATATCTTTAAAGTTTTTTTTTTTATTTTTTATTTTTTTATATGTATATATATTGCTAAATAAAAAAGGGTTTCTAATGTAGACTCATCGACCCTACGTTAGGTGACAATAATGAGCAATACCATGTGTACTATCAGTGCTCTGATAAGGCTATCATGATGAGCATAACACATTTATTGAAGCATCACTACTCGAACCGCTTACCTCCTACCAAGCATCATGCGCAACGACACGAAAACTTTTACCACCAAGCCACAACCCGCAATGGTTTGCTAATGTTTGCTTTCTTCTTTATTCTTTGTGTTCGTACTACTGTTTCATTTTTATTATTGAATTTGGTTGACTTGAAATTTCATAGAAAATATAATCTGATGATTTAACTCTTCTACTAACATCTACTTCCACACAACGATAAAAAGTTACCCACTTCAAATTGGATTTGGGCTACCTCCAAATGACACAATAAGCTTCTTCTTTTTTCTTTTTCTTTTTTTTCCCCCTTTTTTTTTGAGGGAGACTACTATTGGCTTTGAGTTAAATAAAATTAGAGACGAAATTATGCTACTTATATTGAAAGGACATGATCGTTGGAAAATATGATTGTTAGAAATATATGGTTGTTTTTCTTCTTCTTCTCTCAAAAAGGAAAAAAAATGTAGCTGTTGAAAAAATATGACCATTGGAAAGGGAAAAAATAATAAAGACTGAATAATAAAGACTTAAATATAATAGAGAAAAAATAAAGAATATGTTGGGTTGGAAAAGTAGGTAACTCAAATTGAAAATTTTAACACCTTAAATCCTTCAAGTCAAGCCCCAAAAGACCAACCTTTTGGGCTTGAGCGACACGAGGTATTAGAAATAGAATTACAGGAATGTTCTACTTGTTAATAGGACATGTCAAGAGCCTTGTGCGCAAACACCTTTGTAGGACACAAGGTGTTAGAAATGGGAAGCCCCTTTCCCGTTATCCCCTTTTAGGGTTAAAGGGTTCAGTATGCTACAAAAGGTGGGCTTTTAGCTAAACTTTGGGTGAGACTTGGCCTAACCCATTTGGTATGGACACAAGATACATGTCTCTAATTACAAAAACTTACATTAACAGAAAAAGAAGACACCCAACCAATGGCCTAACTGCTATTAGTTAAACTTAAGGCCTAACATTTTTTTTTTTTGGTAAAAAAAAAAGGGTAGAGGAGTTGACCAGTATGGTTTCCCTACTTAGGTGTGACCATAATAACACCCTATTCACTCCCAGGCGAGACCCCATACCCCGGTTTGTGAGAAATTCACTTATTATCTTTGGATCTTTTGGAATGGAGATGAGATATAAGGAGCACCAATACACAATTAATTGTTGAGACTCAAACCCAAGTCATGAGATTTGTTGGCTGAGTATCTAACCAACTAGGCCACCCAAATGTGGGTTTAAGGCCTAACAATTGATGTTTAGGATTTATTTTATTTATGAGTAATTAGTTAACCCTTATTATGCTTATTTTCCTTTTCCTTTCTTTTGAAAACGTTATTGTCTTTTATCACTTGGTTTAGAAATTTAATTCCTTTTCTTTATTTGATTTTATAAGATTTCATGTGATTTATATAGCTTATACTTGATTTAATAAGATTTCATTTGAAATGTTCTCAATGATATTGTGCTGATTTCAGTTAAGTCTATGCATAAATTCCTTCTTTTTTTCAGCTTTCTTGCTTAATGCCTTCTCTGGCAAGTCTACGTGTCGCCAAAGAGGACGGTTTTTCTAGATTTAAATCTGTGCAATAGTACCTTTTAACATGAGAGATAAATTTTTTAAAAGTTTTAAAAAAAGTTCAATCCAAAGACTAAAAATAGAAGTGAACTTTTTAATTTCCCATCTCATCGTTCAAAAAAGTCAGTCAATTGTGCAATTTTTCTTATTGTAATGTTTGGTTTTTAATAAATTTATAAATAATGATAATTCAATAATTGGTAATTATATTGAGAACAAACGTATTTAAATCCTAGATAGTTTTGTTAATAATACTAAAAGTTATGGTTAGCTTCAAAGTTCTTAACTATAATAGACTCTTTACAAATTGTATAAAAAACTTTGTAGATTCAGTACTGTATATTGTTTTACTTCTTCACTTTTTAATTTCTAACTTTTTTTTAATTCACTTTTTTCACTTCTTCTAACCTTTTTTATTCAATTGTTGAGATTGATATTTTTTTTATTCCTCAATCTTAGCTATTAAAAGCAATTACACACAATGCAATACACGAGGTAACCTTATCTCAATCTTAACTTTGCAGCCATATAAATACTAAAAAGGGCAGTGGTTGTTTCATACATTGCCCAAGGTCCTAAATAATGATCATTAATTAAATGAGTCATATTGGTGAAATTGTTCATAATATTTCAGAACTTTGAGTCCTAATAAACTTGAGAGCAAATTTAAGAACACGATAAAACCTTACAATGTTTTCACAATATCCTTGTTTATTGGTTGAAATTTAAGTGGTTTATCTGTAATTTGAAATTTGATACTTTATTGTCAAACTTCAAACTACAGGTAGACAACTTAAATTTTGGTCAAACCACAAGTAGGTAAGTTGTAATTTACCCATGTTTTTATTTTGACTTATGGTTGGTTGAGACACCTAATTTGTAAAAATATTGTGAGATTTGATTGCCTACATAAAAGAACGGGAATATAGTAATATACTATTCAGGCTAGAATAAAAAATATTATTTATTGAATAATTTTCAATGAAAAAGTGTTAATCATATCATGAAAGAAAATATAACGAGGATCTGGTGTATTTATTATTATTTAATTTCGGCATCACTACTCTTCTTATTAAATATTCAAACATTTCCTTTAAAAGAAAAATCCTAACATGAAATTTTTTTTAAGAAACAAACACGCGCAAAAGGAAGTGGGAAAGAAGTTCTAACACAATCTAGACAATACACATTGTTAAATCAAAATAAATATCCCAAACAATACATTTTAACAATTTAGTAAATTTACCAAATTTGTTTATAATACTAAATAAAACATTATATTCAAATTCTCATAAATCCATTCCCCATCAAAGAAAAATTGTTAACCTTAATGGATTCAACCGCTATAGCTAACATAACGGGCTGGTCGGATTTGGTTTTAGGGTCCGTTTGGATACAGCTGAAAACTGAAAACTGAAAAACACTGTAACAAATAATTTTTAAATGTGTAAATAGTACCGTGGGACCCATTTTTAATAAAAAAGTTGCTGAAAAATGAAATTTGTGGGTCCATGAACAGTAAAATTTGTGCTGAAAAGTCAATTATTGCAGCTACTGTTCATTGAACAGTAGCCGCTACAGTGCTGCTATAGTAAAATTTAGCTGAAAACGCGTGAATTAAAAAAAAAAAAAAAAAGCTGAAAACGCAAACGCCAGACGCAACGCGCAAACCAAACGTACACTTAGTCTCCTTATACAACTGGAGTATTTGATAAGAGAATTAGATGATTCTAAAATCCAATTTGCCTGATCTAACTTCATGGATGCAATTAACTATGGAATTTTTTTAGGACTATGATGCCACTATCAAGGTTAGGTCTTTTTGTAAATGCTAGTGTTATAGGTCTTGTATTTCCACTCTCTCCTTCTCCATCCCCTATGTATTTTTGTATATTATCTCAAAAAAAGAAAAAAAAAAATCACCATCGAAGGATACCAATACTAAAAATTGTTTTTTATTTTATTTTATTAATGAGACTTAATTAACCCTATACAACGAAAGCACCAGTAGAATCAATCACAGACACAGTAGCGAAGGAGCAGAAATCAAATATAGTAAAGCTCCAGTAATTAACGACAAAAAAGATGGGCCTAAACTTAGAATCGGTTTAATTAGCACAAAGTTTAACAAATAAAAATTAGCCAGATACAACTTTTCCCCCACAACATTTACCCTTATGAGTTATGACACTTATTCAATGCCCCCACCATCTGCGTAACAATTGAGTTATATTATCATCTTTTGCTAGTCACCATGAATTTACGCTTTGTCCTCATTTTTGAACACACGGGATGTGTACAGTAAGGTTGACTCATATAATGACTCTACCATTAACATTAACTTAAAGATCGTTTGATAATATTATTTTAATAATATTAATTAAGTGTTGTGAAAATATGTGTGGGTAAAAAGTATTGTAAAAATACATGTTGTGTTGTTTAAACAATGAAAACTATTGTTTAAACAACCCAACTAAACAAACCCTAACTTCTCCGAAACTCTCAAAAATGAAGTTTTTTTGAAAATTTCCAACATCACTGCTTATACAGTATACACCTGGTGAAAAAGCAATATGAAAAGAACTTTGTTATTTTTAAGAAGAAAATATAAAAAGCAGTTTATAGTAGCTAATAATAAAAATAATAATAAAAAGATAAATTTCGTACTACAACTTTCTGCGCCACTTTTGAAAAAGCGTCAAAAAAAGGAGCACGATGAAGCTTTGATAGAAACTACGCAAATTCTCTCCTCTTCTTTCTCTCTCTCTCTCTCTCTTCTTTTTTTTTTTTTTTTTGGTAATCACTCTCTCTCTCTTTTCACTTTTGCTTTCTTCTTTTCTTTGTTGGGTTCATGTGTGGAAGAAATGTGAGTATTGGGTAGCTATTCTGACATAGTTCCCATTGTTTGAGTTTTATTTTGCTTTTTACAAACTAAAAACTGAGTTCAAGTTTGCGTTCCAAACAAGAATTTGAGTGAGAATAAAAAAGAAAGAAAGAAAGGGAATTATGAATTGAGTTAAGAATTGTGAGTTGTGAGTCCTGAGAATGAGAACTAAGTTATGAAAATTAAGACATGGATGTGTTGAGAACCAAACACCGTATAAACTTCCAAATCTTTGACCACACTAGCATATGCCCCATTTGAGATCTAAATTAAAGTTTCTTTTAGGGTAAAATATCATTTTCGTCTTTAAACTATCACAAAAATTCATTTTTTGTCCCTAAACTTTCAAAAGTTCTATTTTCGTCCCTAAACCATCACAAAAGTTCGTTTTTCGTCCCTACACTTTCAAGAGTTCTATTTTCATCCCTAAACTTTTCCAAATGTATTGATTTTCATCGCTCCGTCTGACGGAGTGCTGACGTGGCTTGACAGAGTGCTGATGTGGGAGGGACGAAAATCAAGACATTTGGAAAAGTTTAGGGACGAAAATAGAACTTTTGAAAGTGTAGGGACGAAAAACGAACTTTTGTGATAGTTTATGGACGAAAATAGAACTTTTGAAAGTTTAGGGATGAAAAACGAACTTTTGTGATAGTTTAAGGACGAAAATGATATTTTACCATTTCTTTTATTGCGATGATCCTAGCCACATAATAATTAGATCTGACGGTGTAAAACCCTTCTTGGAATGTGACCAAAACATAGCATCATTTATCCGATAACAAGTTAGGGAAACACATAAAATTGCCTCAACATTTCCACTATCAAAGTATAAAGACTTAAATAGACTTAAAAAAAAAAAAATTTTTTTAGCCCACAAGTGACATCCATCATACCAACAATGTGCGGTGGTAAAGGTAAAGACTTAATGAGTTGTAATAGCTATCTTAATTTTATGCTTTTAGCAATACTTGCAAATTATGTCTCATTCACAATTAAAAATAGATTCTTATAAAATAAAATAAAATAAAAAACTGTTAAAAATAAAGTGAGGCTAATAAAGTATATTCTCCATTAAATTTTAAAAAGACAGTTTAAACTTTAAAGTTTTAATAGTTTGCAGTGCAAAGTGCAAAGAATTTATAATTTAGACTTTTAGAGTGAATTAACTGAATTTTAGTAATTTTTTTAGTGAATTTAAGTAATTAATACGTAAAACTAACAATATTTATGTTTTTTTTTTTTGAGCTGACATTATTTATTATACTAGTGATCCAAAGACGCCGTCGTATTACTAATACTAGGCACATGCAAAATATATTTGAGCACTTGGAACCATGCAAAATGCACTTTTAATGTAAGATAGAGAAGCTAAAAGGTTTGAAATTATTCATTTATTCTAATGTTGAAATTAAAAATAAATTTTTTAATTTTTAATCTCAGTTCTTAAAAGACAATTATATGATTTTTCTTACTTCACTTAAATAATTAATTTTTTAAATAAATATATAAACAAACTCTTAACTTGGGTAAAAAATCAAATGTAAAAAGAACTTTATAGCTGGCAAAAAATAGCAATATAATAAAAAGGACTTCTCTGGTCAATGGGAACTTACAGCCTGTCTTCCTCGATGTAGCGCTTGAATTTTTTTAATTTTTTACTATAAAGAAAAAGCAATACACCCCGGTGAAAAAGCAATATTAAAAGAACTTTTTTTTAGAAGAAAATATGAAAAGAAATTTATAGTGGCCGTTAAAATTAAAATAATGAAAAGAGAACTTTCGCTGCTCACGCACCAAAACTTTCGGCGCCACTTTTGAAAAAGCGTCAAAAAAAGGAGCAACTTTCGCTCCTCCCTAGGAAGTGGAATTACTCAGAAATGAGAAAACGTATGGTAATAAAAAAGAGCAGTGGAAGTTTCTTGTAATTTTTCCTAAAAGGAGCACTGAAACTTCAGTCTGTTTCATTACTTTCAAAATTCTAGCTCTCCTCAGTCTTTTCTCTCTCTTCACTTGCAAATTTCAGATTGGATTTCTGCTCACTCCGATTCGACGCATTTTCAACACAACGCAAGTGATCAGGTTGGGATCAAGTCATTTCTTCTTCCCTAATTTCAGATCCACCTGTTCTAGCCCCTATCTCAGGTGCGTCTCCTTCATTCTCTGTCTCATCTATTGCTAAAATTTTGTGAAGTTTGATGTGTTGTTACAGTCTTTTTTGGCTCTGATTTTCGGACTATTATGTGTGGGTTTATGATGTTTGTGCTATTTACTGGGTTTATGATGTGAGATCAGAACTTCATATATCAACACCAAACCTTTAAAACTGAGATCTTTTGGCTTTATTTTCTGGGTTTATTTTATCAGATCAAAGCTTTTATTTTTTTCACCTTTGATTTCTTCTTCTATCTTCAGTTTGGGTTTGTGTGTAGAAGAAACGTGGGTAGCCGTTCTGACATAGGCCCCACTGCTTTTTACAAACCAAATATGAGTTCAAGTTTGGGTTCCAAACAGGAAATTGAAAATTGAGAACTAAGTTATGAAAATTGAGATATGGGTGTGTTGAGAATCTGTATAACTTTCAAATCTTTGAGACTTTGACCACACTTGCTTATGCCCAATTTGAGCTCTATATTAAATTTTCTTTTATTGCGATGATCTTAGCCACATAATAACTAGATTTGACTGTGTAGAACTCATTGTTGGAATGTGACCAAAATATAGCATCATTTGTCTGATAACAAGTTAGGGGGAACACGTAGAATTGCCTCAACATCCCCACTATCAAAGTTTTAAGACTTTAGACCTAAGAGTTGTAAGGTCGGTTTGGATACAATTTATTGTTGTTTATTGTTGTTAAAAACTAATTGTTGCTAAAAATACTGTTGCAAAATAATTTTTAAATGTATGAATAGTATCGTTGAACTCATTTTTAATATTTTTTAATGTATGAACAGTGCTGCTATAGTGAGTAAATAGTGCGTTACAGTATGTGAACAGTGATTTTACTGTTCATGCATAGTGATTTTACTGTTCATAAGTTAAAAAAAGAAAAGTTCCGAAACGTGAAATAGAAAACGCGACTGCAACTTTCAGTGTTATCCAAACACATACATAATAGCCATCTTAATTTTACGTTTTCAACAATGCTTGCAAATTGTGTCTTCTTCACAATTAAAAATAAAATTCTCATAAAATAAAATAAAAAACTGTTAAAAATAAAGTGAGGCTAAAAAAGCACAATCTCCATTAAATTTAAGAAGATATTTTAAACTTTTTACATAAAACTAACAATATTTATGTTTTTGATTTTTTGAGCTGACATTATTTATTATTTTAGTCATCCAAAGACGCCATCGTATAACTAATACTAGGCATATGCACAATATATATGAGCACTTGAACTATGCAATTGCACTTTTTTAACGTAAGAGAGAGAAGTTAAAAGGTTTAAAATTATTCATTTGTTCATCAAAAAATTATTCATTTGTTATAATGTTAAAATTAAAAATGAATTTTTTTTTTTAAGTTTAAAAATCTCAGTTCTTAAAAGACAATTTTATGATTTTTTTTTTTACTTTACTTTAATAATTAATTCTTTAATAAATATATAAACAAACTATTAACTTGTAAGCAACGTAAAAAGCAAAAAAGCAATATAAACCAAAGTTTTGAATTATGTTTAGGTTGTTTTTGTCAAATTGGCTATAAGAATGAAATATTTTAGTACCGGTGTGGGGTGGAAAACTATTTCAAAATTACTTGCCAAATATATATATATACACATAAATTATTTAAATTACTTATTTTAGGAGTATAAAAATAAATTTCTTATACAGTGATATAATTATGAGATTGATGATTAAAAAAATTTAAACTTTGATATTACTTAGTACAGCTGAGATGAGATTGTTTATTTAAAAAAATCTAATAAAGGAGATTGTACTCGTTTTAGATGGGTATTGGGTAAAGTAAACCATGAACTTTCCAAAAGGCTTACACCATATCTTTAATTTATTTTTTGTACCTTCACATTTCAAGTGACCTTTCACAGTTTTCGATGTCTTACAAAGAAAGATAAATTCAAACTTGATATTACTTTTTTTTGGTTAAAAGGACATAAATAATACAAACCGGGAAGCCAAAATGGCTAAGTTCATGGTTGATAGCCTACAGTAATTAACCCCATTAACATTAGAGCATAACAACTCCTTAACAAAGTTTGGGGCTGAATCAAAAATACAAAATTCTTCCTCCATCGTGTTGCCATTCCTTGCAAGCGCATCAGCATTGCGATTTGCTTTTCGAAACACATGGCTCATCCTGGCATGAGGAATTTGGCTTAGCAGCAACCTGCAATCCACCAGAAGAGTAGTATATGCTGCATTAGTTTGGGAGTTAGAGTCGATCAAATCCACAACAACTTTTGCATCCAATTCAACTTCTAGATTTTGGATGCCGAGTTGGATAGCTAAAAACAGCCCATCCCTAAGAGCCCAACACTTTGCTAACATGCTGGTACCCGTTCCTAGCGACCTTGAGAAACATTTAACCCAAAAACTAGCACTGTCAGTCCACCTCCCCCAGTATTTAGCTTAAACCACCCAATTGGGGGCTTATTCCACCTAACATTTATAACCTTCCTGCTTCTTTGCATTTTTATTTTCTCCACACAATAAAAATACTCCATTGCTTGAGTTATGCATTGTTTCTGCAGATTGGGGTTTAGTGCAACATTTTCGAAAACCACGCGGTTCTTATGCTTCCAGAGACACCACAAGGCAAAAGGAAAGATGTATGACTAGGGAGTATTAGAGTGGTGAGTAACTCTACTAAGACAATTGACCCTAAGCTAGTCCAAAAGATCACTGTTAAATGATCTAATTAGAGCAACAGGTGCACGGATTTTATGCTAGAAATCACTAGCAAAAACACACTCCCTCAGCACGTGAATGATTGACTCATTATGATTCTTGCACAGATGACATTTTCTTTCACAATCAATCCCTTTTGAGGCAAGCACATCTCTCATAGGCACACTATTATGTATGATGAGCCAAAGGAAGTTGACAATCTTTGGAAGCATGTCCAACTTCCAAATCCACTGCCCTTGGAAGGGGGGATTTTGTTCCTGCTCCAAGTTAGCAAGATCATAAGCTGACTTCGTGGAGAAATTACCATCCTTCGAAAATTTCCAAATTATAATATCGTCAGCTCTTCCAGCTTGTTGGCAAGGAATGGCTTGGATCTTGTCTTTAATACCTTGAGGAAGATCTAATGAGATAGCTTCCCAATTCCAACCATGACCTCCACTGTACATAAAATCTACAACAACCATTTCACTCTCTGGCCGAGTCAGTGGCCCTTGCACTAGCTCCCTTAAGGATTGCCCTTTAACCCAACAGTCAGTCCACACTTTTATTTTTTCACCATTGCCAACACCCCAACATATACCTTTTTCAAAGGTTTTAAAGCCCAATTTCACGGCTGCCCAATTAGGAGACGCAAGCAACTTATTCAGATTTCTCGACCTTCTCCTATCTACAAAATAATACTTCCCCAAAATCACTTTAGACCATAAAGCCTCTTTTTCTTGGTTCATTCTCCAGTTCAGCTTGGCTAAAAGGGCAATATTCCTCGCCCTTGCTGCTTGAATTCCCAATCCTCCATTTTCCTTATCTGTTATAATCTTACTCCATCCAACCAAATGCATCTTCCTTTTTTCACTAGTGCTACCCCAAAGAAAACCTCTATTAATCTTGTCCAATTTATCACATAAATGGACCGGTAGAGCCCTTCCCTACATCACATGATTAAGAATCGCTGCCATAACTGATTTGACCAACACAGCTCTACCAGCAAATGATAGGAACTGAGTTTTCCACCTTGCAAGTTTACCCATCACTTTCTCAACAATGAAGTTAAGCTGATTCCTTGGCGCTCCTCTATGCTTGATTGGAATTCCAAGATACTTGCCGATGTTTGTTGTAGATTGGATACACAATCTTTGACAAACTTCATCCCTCACTTCCAAATCCACATTCGGAGAGAAATATATCCTTGATTTCTCAAGGCTTATCTTTTGGTGCTCCTCAATGTTTCACCAAGTTAGAGTTAGCCATATTTATCGCGAAGCGAATAAATGTGTAGATAATTAAAAGGGGTTGTGCTCAACATGAAGACTTCGTAATTTTAGAAGCACTTCCCTCTATTGATGTCTCTATTTTTGTAAGTTTTGATGCTATTGGTGTGCACTCTTAGAGCATCAGTATTGGTAGTGCCAAAAATTTTAGCTTTTGCAGGGATGGACCCAGGTCGAGGCTCGAGCCCCCTACGTCCAATTTTTATTTTTTATTTATCATATATATCTTTTTGTAATTGGGCCACCTTCTAAAATCTTAGGCCCCCATTCTCCTCAATAATTTTAGCTAGCCTCACTCAAATAGCAATTATCTAACCCAAATACTTAACAAAAATAATAAAAATATTCACAATGGTGATTATATTTTAGCAAAAAAAAAAGAAAAGAAAAAAAAAAAAAAGAAGCTAAAACTAAATTTTTTGCAATTACAGTAAATTGGTATAAATATAAGTTGACTGTAGCAAGTTGTTAAAAATAAAATACAATATTTTATTAAGATTATATCTGTTCCTTCAATTAAAAAACACAAACACATTTCCTTTATTATTTTAATGAGTTGTTTATATTATCTTAAATAAAGTGATAAAAAATAAAACATCTGATATTGGGCGTATTGTAAAGTGAGGTGGTAAAATAGATAAAGTACATTTTTAAGGTGCTAAAAGCTAAAATTTTTAGCACCGCCATTGTGAATGCTCTAATTTCCAAAAAAAAAAAAAAAAAAAAATTTCTAGCCAGCCTAGTATTAAAAATAAAAAAAATTATTTTGTTTTTGTTTTTGTTTTTTTCTTTGTTAGTAAATGATTACATCTTAATGTATTTAGAAACAACGATTTTTTGTATTTACAATTTTTTAATACCATATGGATGCCTATTCGGAGTTTTTTTTTTTACTCCAGCCCTTGTTAACTTAAAATTCTACGTCCATCCTTGTTTTGGCACCACAAAAAGCGATTTTATTTATTTTACGATCTCATTTTACAAAAACCTAACATCAATGGTTTTATTTTAGCATTCAACACATTAAAATAATATAAACAATACAATAAAATAATATATTCACTACAATAAACACCAATCACAGCCACAACCAAAAGAAAATAATTATTATAATAATAAAAGGAGAAATAAAATATATTTTTTAATTATACCATATGAGCGACAATGTACGGCCAAAATGGGCTATGCACTGTAGCTCAAGAGCAAAAAATTATGTCTTTAACTCCATTGATGCAACTCTATTTTTTTTATATTGGTTGTTAATTTTGGCAATATGGGCCTTTCGGGTAAGTAATTCGAAACAACAGTTTTCAATGTTTAAACACTAAAAACTGTGGGCCTAAAAAAAAATACATGTGTGATAAGCTTTTCAAATAACATTATTTAATAGCATTTTTGTGAATATATTAAAAATTGTAAGCCCTACTTGATAAGACCATGACTTGTTGGACTCAACTTCTCCCTCACGCCTCCACACTCCTTTTTCTCTTTCTTTTTCCTCCCTTTTCTTTTCACGCCCAGAACCTTCCCTCATCACAACTCTCTTCAATTAGATCCCTCTCCCTCTCTCTTCTCTTCAATGGGCCACTCAACTAAAACTCATGTATCAAGAAATTTTTTTAAAATATGTTGTTTGACATATGGTACCAAACTTATTTTTTCTATTATAAATATTATAAGTATGTGTTTTTACAATATTTTTTAAACCACAATTTTTACATTATTTTAAACAAAAATCTTTAAATACTATTAGAGCATTCCCATCAAGGGTGTCAATTACCAAATATTTGGCATTTGACATTCCAAACTCTAAAAAATCACTTCCATCAAGCATTGTAAATGGCATAATTTTTGGCACTGATGAACAATGCAATCTCAATTTTGAGACCGCACTGTTCACCAATTGTAAAAAGTTATATTATTTTTTTATTCCGTGGGGCCCGTTTTCTTTTCTTCTTATTTTTTTCCTTCTCCTTTCCTTGTCTTTCTTCCGTCTCTCATTCTTGCTCTGAGAGCCTCCAACCACTTCTCTGCTCTCTCTCTCTCGATGTTCTGCCTCCCTCTCTGACGAAACCCAGGCCGAAGCATCAAGGCAAGCCGATCTCTATTGTAGTGGTTTCTTTTTATTTATTTATTTTAGTTTGTGATTTGATGGTAGATTTGGCAGTGGTTGTGTGGGTTATGGATTTGGCCGGCGTGGGCATCGGCGTTGAGGGTAGATCGACGTGGGTCATCAGCTAAGAGTTCGGCATGGGTCTCTGATCGGTGGGTCTCTAATCGCGTGAGTCTCTCTCGGTGGTTGTTTTTCTTTTTCCTTTTCTAATTGTTGGTGGTGATGAGGTTGTGGGTTTGTGATTTGGTTGTGATTTTGGAGGGTTGTTTTTCTTTTTCTTTTTCCGGTTGCTGGTGGTGAATGGTGATGAGGTTGGGGGTTTGGGTTTGTGATTTGGTTATGATTTTGGAGGTTGGTGGTCATGGTTGTGGGTGGTGGTGACAGTGGCAGTTGTTGTAGCTGTGGTGGTGCCGACGAGTGGTTTTATTTTATTTTTTTTGTTTTCGATGGTGGTGGTCGGCAGCGGCTAGCCGTGGGTGTGGGTTTGCAAAGAAAGGGGTGAGTTTTCAGAGAAAGGGAGAGACAGAGAGAAAGAAACAGAGAATAAAAAAACAATATTTAAATGAAGTGCTAAAAAAATTAGAATCTTTGATGTATGATGTATTATAAAGTGAGATGTTAAAAGCTAAAAAAGGTGGTATATGCTAAAAATTTTACTTCCCTTGATGGGAATGCTCTTACCAAACAGGCAAACAGCAATTTGACACCAACAATGTTAATGCTGATTATAGAACAACTATGCCATATATTTTGATTAGCTAGCTTTGTTGTGGTTGTGCATATTCCCTTTTATCCCAAAATAATAATAATAATAATAATAATAAATGAATAAATAAAGGAGAAGATACGACATATCTTTCTCGTTGAAATGCATGAATTTGAATTTTTACTGTGGAATGAAAAGGATTTTAACTTTTCACCTATTTGTGATAAAAAACCAATATGAAAGTAACTTTTTAGCTAAAAAAAAAACAGAGAACTTTTGCTGCTACTTTTGACGTGGGATGTAAAAGCTATGGTGTAGAGTAGACTCATATGATGATTCTCGCATTCGGTGGACAACATGAAGTTTCTTGGAAATAGAACCTCGTGCTTCTCATATTTTTCACTTTAAGGTTAAGGGTGCTGTTAACGGGTGCCATACAATATTTGTTAATGTGATAAAATTTAAAATAAATTATTCACATTTTTTTATAAATGTGAAAAAAATTGAATATATATTAAGTGTGTGTCAGTTTATATGAAAAAAGTCAAATTATTTTATAATAAACTACAGTAAAAAAGTAAAATTTTGTCAATTTTCTATGTATTGGGATTTATGATAAATTATAAATGAATCACAAACTGGTTCATTAACAGGTGCTGGCCGGTACCTGTTTTTTTGTTCAATTCTCTTTTGCAAAACGCCACCGTCTTATTAAAATGATGTCACCCTCTTCTTACTGTTCACGGTGTCATTTTGGCTTTGCTTTGTTTTGTTTTCTTCAATTTTTCAGTCTTCACTGTTTTCTTGACAAGCAGAAATCAAATAGTACAGCTCTAGTAATTAAAGACAACAAGATGGGCCTAAACTTATTTAGCACAAAGTTTAATAAATACAGTACAAATTAGTCAGAGATAAACTTGACAGCTTTTCCCCACACATCATTTATGACACTTATTCAATGCCCCCACCATTTTGTAACAATCGAGTTATCAACACGCGGGATGAATTTGCCATAGTGTACAGTAAAGCTGACTCATATGACGACTCTACCATTATGGTCCACCACTTAACTTCTTCGAAACTCTCGAAGAATTACAATAGCTGTTAAAAATAAAATAACAAAAAGAGAAACTTCGGGCCTGTTTGGTTTGTGTTTTCAAACAACATTTTTTAGTTTTTAAACAGCATTTCACGCATTTCAACACACTTTTTCACCCATACGTATTTCAAAAAACTACAAACAACAATTTTCAAACTACTCTACCAAACACTCCCTTCATTTGGAAATTTCAGATTGGATTTCTACTCCCTCCGATTCGACGCATTTTCAAAACTACGCAAGTCAAGTCGGGGATCAAGTTATTTCTTCTTCCCTAATTTCAGATCCACATGTTCTAGCCCCAATCTCAGGTGCGTCTTCTTGATTCTCTCAGTCTCATCTATTGTTAAAATTTTGTAGAGTTTGATGTGTTGTTACAGTCTTTTTTGGCTCTGATTTTCAGACTACATTATTTTAGTTTTTTGGGTTTATGATGTTCGTGCTATTTACTAGGCTTATGATATGAGATCGGAACTTCAAATATCAACACCAAACCCTTAGAACTGAGATCTTTTGGTTTCATTTTTTGGGTTTACTTTATGAGATCAAAGCTTTTTGTTTTTCTGTTCTTTTCTTTTAAGTTTGGGTTCATGTGTGGAAGAAATGCGGGTAGCCGTTCTGACATAGTTCTCATTGTTTGAGTGTTATTTTGCTTTTTACAATCCAAAAACTGAGTTCAAGTTTGGGTTCCAAACAAGAATTTGAGTGAGATTAAAAAAAAAGGGGAATTATGAATTGAGTAAAGAGTTGTGAGTTATGAGAATGAGAACTAAGTTATGAAAATTGAGTCATGGATGTGTTGAGAACCAAACATTGTATAAACTTCCAAATCTTTGACCACACTTGCATATGCCCCATTTGAGCTCTAAATTAAAGTTTCTTTTATTGCGATGATCCTGGCCACATAATAATTAGATCTGACCATGTAGAACACATTCCTCGAATGTGACCAAAACATAGCATTAATTGTTCGATACAGTTAAGTGGCGTTTGGTACAGGGTAATGTTTTAGGATTTCTAGGAATGTTTAAAGATTCCCATGTTTGGTTGCAAATCATGCTAGGGAATCAGATGCCAGAGGAATCTGGATTCCCCCCTTAAACCCCTCTCAGTGGGAATGTGGATTCCCTTTAAAACAGGTGGGAATCTAGATTCCCAAGTTTAAAGGAAATTGTATTTTTTATAAATTGACAATTTTAACCCTTTTTTTTAAATAACTTGGTAGTTCACATTCAAATCTAAGGATAGAATGGGAAAAATAAATAATTCATTTAAGATTCCTAGGAATAAACCAAACATAGAAATAGCTACATTCTTAGGAATGTGATTCCTAGAAATCACATTCCTAGGAATCTGGATGCCAAGAGTAATGTGGATTCCCCCGTATCAAACGCCACATTAGGGGAACACGTAAAATTGTCTCAACATCCCTACTTTCAGAGTATAATGACTTAAAAGACTTTTTTTTAACTCTGCCCTATCCTCACACTCAACAAGTTATACTTGTGGAGTGACGTCCAATGTACCAAGAGTATGTGGTGGTAAAAATAAAGACTAAGAGCATTACCATTAGGTGTGCTAAATGTGCCAAATGCCAAATATTTGGCACATTTAGCACACCAAACACAAAAACAACCTCTCATGAGGTGTGCTAAATGTCTCAAAAATATGAGACATGCTACAGTACGCTCTCAAATATGAGAGCGTACGAACAGCCATGCCATTTTACTGTTTAGCATATTTAATTCTTTTTTCTCCCTCCTCTCAGTTCTCTCTCTCTCTCGGTCATTCTGAAACCCATCTCTCTCTCTCTCGCTCTCGCTCTCTCTCTCTCTGGGGCACTCTCATCGCACTCTCATCGCCACGCCCACGCCCACGCCCACGCCCACGCCCACGCCCACGCCCACGCCCACGCCGTCTCATCGCCGTCTCACCACGCCCAGGCTCGCCACTGATCACTGACCCACTTTGCGACGAAGAGGAACTTCGGTGTGAAGGAAACGGTGGTCGGGAGTGAAAACTTCCATCGCTGTCTCGCCACGCCGTCTCGCCATCGCCGATCTCGCCGCGGTGTATGTCCGATTCAATTTATGATGTTAGTGTAATTTGTAATTAATTTTATAATTGATTTGGTGGATTTGGGATGTGGGTTTGTTTAATTTGGTGGATGTGGGTTTGGTGGATGTGAGTTTGTGTGCAGCCAATCTCTCTGGTTGTGTCTTTTTTTTTTTCTTTTTTTTTTTTTTTTTTTTTTTGAGGTGGCGTTGGTGGATGTGAGTTTGTGCCCGTGGTGGCTGTCGGTGTTGTTGCGGCAGTGGTTGTTGGTGGCCGTTGTTGCGGCAGTATAGGTTGTGCCGTTGTTGTTGTTGTTGACGATGAGGATGAGGCTGAGAATGAGAATGATAGGGAGAAATTTACCGTTTGAAGTTTTTTTTTTTTAATGGTATTTTAATGTGATGGATATATTATTTTAACGTATGGGATTGAAAAATAGAACATCTGATAAATGAGATGTTGTAAAATGATGTTGTAAAATAGTAAAGTAGGCTTTTGATGTGTTAAAATGACATTTTTTATACAACGGCTGATGAGAATGCTCTATCTTAAATTTATGTTTTTAACAATACTTGCAAATTATGTCTTATTCACAATTAAAACTAGATTCTTATAAAATAAAATAAAAAACTGTTAAAAATAAAGTGAGGCTAATAGAGTATATTCTCCATTAAATCTAAAAAAGATAGTTTAAACGTTAAAGTTTTAATAGTTTGCAATGCAAAATGCAAAGAATTTATAATTTAGACTTTTAGAGTGAATTAACTGAATTTAAGTAATTTTTTTAAAGTGAATTTAGAGTGAATTGAAGTAATTAATACATAAAACTAACAATATTTATGTTTTTGTTTTTTTGAGCTGACATTATTTATTATATTAGTCATGCAAAGACGCCGTCATATTACTAATACTAGGCATATGTCCCATAAAAAAAAAAAAAAAAAATACTAGGCACATGCACAATATATATGAGCACCTGGAACTATGCTAATGTTCTTTTAATGTAAGAGAGAGAAGTTAAAAGGTTTAAAATTATTTATTTGTTCTAATGTTGATTAAATTTTTTAATCTTAAATCTCAGTTCTTAAAAGACAATTGCATGATTTTTCTTACTTCACTTAAATCATTATTTTTTTAATAAATATATAAACAAACTCTTGACTTGGGTCAAAAAGCAAATGTAAAAAGAACTTTATAACTGGAAAAAAATAGCAATATGATCAGGACTTCTCTGGTCAATGGGAAGTTACAGCCTGTCTTCCTCGTTGTAGTGCTTGAATTTTTTAGTATTTTTACTATAAAGAAAAATCTATACACGCCTGGTGAAAAAGCAATACAAAAAGAATTTTATTTTTAAGAAGAAAATATGAAAAGAAGTTTATAGGAGCCGTTAAAACTACTACACTTTAAAACTCACAAATTCACGTAAGTTTTGTCAGTATCTATCTCATTTTCTATTTCTTATTCTTCTTCAGATTGAAGACATTTAGTTTAGCTCTACATCCTCCTTTCTTTTTCTTCTACTTTCGGATTTGGTTTCTACTGTTAGAGTCTCCAACAACTTTTCAGGTTCTATCTTTTGCAAGTTCCTCTTTCTTTTCTTTTCTTTTGTTTGTCATTGACTTTCTTTGAGTTCTTACTTGTCATGGCTGCCAAGTATTCATAGTTTGAGGAGTACTTACCTGTGGGTAAATGTGATTAGGGATTCAAGGGTGTTTGATAGTGGCTTATTACCCGTGGTTGACTTTGAAATTTCAAATAGAAGGATTTGTGTTTGACCTGGCTGCTTGAAAAAGGATATTTGTAAGGGCTCTTTTTTTTTGTTTTGACCTAGAATTAAATATAAACTTTTTTTTGTTTTTTATTTTTTGGAATTTACGGTATTTTTTTTGAGAGAATTACGCTACTTGGTTTGGTTTTTATTTATTTATAGGAATTTATGCTTTTTTTATTTATTTATAGGAATTACGCTTCTGTGGTAACAAACCTATACTATTACCTTTAATAACATGCTTGCTACTTTTTTTTTTTTTTTTTGGTTGAGAATGTAACATGCCTGCTACTTGGTTTGGTGTTTTTACACTACTCTTCCCTGTTTGAATTCCTCAATTTTGATGCCTAAAATACCCTCATTATACCCACTTATTACAAGTTTTTAACTAACGGGAATAAATATGTAAATTAAAACTCCTACACTTTTAAGACTCATAAACTCACGTACGCTTTGCTAGTTTCTATCTCACTTTCTATCTCTTATTTTTCTTCAGATTGAAGACATTTAGTTTAGCTCTACATCCTCCTTTGTTTTTCTTCTACTTTCGGATTTAGTTTCTACTTTCAGAAACTCCAACAACTTTTCAGGTTTTATCTTTTGCAAGTTCCTCTTTGTTTTCTTTTGTTTATCATTGACTTTCTTTGAGTTCTTACCTACCATGGCTGCCAAGTACTTACCTGTGGGTAAATGTGATTAGGGATTCAAGGGTGTTTGACGGTGGCTTATTACCCGTGGTTGACTTTGAAATTTCAAATAGAAGGATTCTTGTTTGAACTAGCTGCTTGAAAAAAGATATTGGTAAGGACTCTTTCTTTTTGTTTTGGCCTAGAATTAAACGCAAACTCTTTTTTGTTTTTTTAAGGGAATTATGCTACTTGGTTTGGTTTTTTCAATTTATAGGAATTTACGATTTTTTTTTCATTTGTAAGAATTACGCTTCTGTGGTGACAAACCTATACTATTACCTTTAATAACACACCTACTACTTTTTTTTTTTTTTTTTTTTTTGGAGAATGAACACGCTTATGACCTTTTTTTTTTGGGAGAATGTAACATGCTTGCTACTTGGTTTGGTGTTTTTACACTACTCTTCCCTGTTTGGTGCCTAAAATACCCTCATCATACTCACCTATTACAAGTTTTTAACTAACGGGGATAAATATGTAAATTAAACTCCTACACTTTAAGACCCACAAACTCACATACGCTTTGTTAGTTTCTATCTCACTTTTTATCTCTTATTCTTCTTCAGATTGAAAATATTTAGTTTAGCTCTACATCCTCCTTTCTTTTTCTTTTACTTTCGGATTTGGTTTCTACTGTTAGAGGTTCCAACAACTTTTTAGGTTTTCTTTTATTTATCATTGACTTTCTTTGAGTTCTTACCTACCATGGCTACCAAGTACTTATCTGTGGGTAAATGTGATTAGGGATTCAAGGGTGTTTGACGGTGGCTTATCACTCATGGTTGACTTCGAAATTTCAAATAGAAGGATTTGTGCTTGAACTAGCTCCTTGGACAAGGATATTGGTAAGGGCTTTTTGTTTTTGTTTTGGCCTAGAATTAAACACTAACCCTTTTTGGTTTTTTTTTTTATTTTTGGAATTTACGGTATTTTTTGAGGGAATTATGCTAATTACTTGGTTTGGTTTTTTATTTATTTATAGGAATTTATGATTTTTTATTTATTTATAGGAATTACACTTCTGTGGTAACAAACCTATACTATTACCTTTAATAACACGCTTGCTACTTTTTTATTTATTTATTTTGAGAATGAACACGCCTGCTACTTTTTTTTTTATTTTTTTTTATTTTTTTTTTTATCGCTGGGTGACAAACCATTACTAGCATCGAGAAAGGTAGACGAAATCAGGGGTGAACTTTACCAAAATCTGAAAGAAAAAAAAAAGGTAATATGATATGAGATTCTATGTTTCTTTCAGCGTTTGTTACTATTATTATTAAAAAAAATTATTATATATTTAATGTATCATGTTAATTGTTACCCAATTTAAAACAAACACAAACTCTCTTTCTGGGTTTTTTTTTTTAAAATGTAATTTACGCTTTTTTTTAGAGGGTATTACACGCTACTTTGTTTCCCAATATCCAAAAAAATTAAAATTAACTTCTCATTCAAAATGTATCGGTAATTGGTTTTCCTTTTTAACCCAATAACCCAATCTCTCATCTACTTTCCCATCATTGCCGATTAATTCAAATTTAATTTATAATACTTGGTTTATTCAAAATAATGATAATCTTATATTTAACCCTAACTCTTTTATCTCTCTTAAGTTGACATATGCACAAATTTATTGGAATGGAATATTATTAGATAAGTTCGGGTGATATTATTTACAAGAATTATTGTATGATTCAAACCTCACATAAAATGGTTGTTATTTAAGAAATTATTGTAAAAAAATTTCTTTTATAACAAAAACTATATTTATCATTTATATAATTATATGTAAAATTCAATTTACATCTTTTTTATAACTACTAATTTACTACTCCATAAAAAATGTTACTTACATTTTCTCAGTTTTAAAGGTAGTTGGTATATTTGAAATTTAAAATCTTTTTAACTTTTGTTATGTGTGTGTAGTAAGTGGCTAACTTTTAAGATTAAAACACTACATTTTAGGATTAAAATTGATCCTTTCACCATAAAAGAAATATATTTGAAATTTAAACTCTTTTTAACTTTTGTTATGGATGTGTAGCAAGTGGCTAACTTTTAGGATTAAAACACTACATTTTAGGATTAAAATTGAGTCTTTTACAGTAAAAGAAAAAAAAAATGGTAGTTACTAAATTTTAAATATAAGCTGTTCTAACTTTTTGTTATGGATGTGTAGTACATGACTAAAATTTAGGATTAAAACACAATATTTTAGGATTAAATGAGAAGTTTTTAATGTGGGGAGTGTTATTTCAACCCACATGTATAAATCATACATTAAGCAAACGTGGGAGACTTGTAATTTTATCTGAAATTTTTAACTGTGTAGTTATTCACAAACGTGTACTGTTTTTAAACTTTGAATTTGAAAAAAAAAAAAAGGTGGCCGGGTAGTGTTTTTTTTTTATAGAACATGGGATTTATAAAAAAAAAAATTTAATCTAGAATTTTTAAACGTGTAGTATTTTTTTTTTTTGATAAACTTTTAAACGTGTAGTTATCCATAAATTTGTACTGTTTTTAAACTTCGAATTTGAAAAAAAAAAAAAGAAGTGGCTGGGTAGGTGTTTTTTTGGATAGAACATGGGATAGTTTTAGCTCAAATGGTTATGATAGGCAAGAATAATTTTATTTGGTGATTGATTAGCTTCTCGAATCTTTTGTCAAATTAGATGCATTTATATTTTATGGTGATGACCTTTGCACTAATAAATCCATAATCAATACATTTGAGTTGGTATATAAGAAGCGGGTCAATTCTGATCAGAACTAACACGTGGCAGACATTGTTGGAAATATTAATAACATGCCCTTTTTTCTCTCACCCGAAAAATAACTTAAAATAACAAGATGCACTTTTTTTTTTTTGATAGTTGATATAAGATAAAATTCTACTCTAGGGGTCCGCTTGGGATTCCCTTATTTTGCTGAAACTGAAAACTTTTTGTTAAAAGTACTGTAAATAAAGATAAAAGTTAATTGAAATAGTACAGTGAGATTCATGAATAGTACCAAAAAGTGCAGGAGACCCATAAATAGTAGTAAAAATAAACTGAATAATAAAATGAGTTGGCAAACATAATTTTTGCTAAACGGACACTAGGTGTGTGTGACTATGAATCTACATGTCAAATAGAATTTATAGCATAGAACAGTTATAGAAGTGATGGTATTGTATTACTATTTCTGGTTCCAAAGGAAGACCATTTCATGATATGAATAATGAATATTAGCCTCCCATATAATATGGGATTACTACATTTTTGAATCACAAAAAAACTTTAGGGCGTGATGAGTATTTTGCGTTTGCAGGTGAAATAATTTTTCATCACACTACTAAATTTTTTTTTTTTGTGATTAGAAAATGTGGTAATCCAAAATTATAATAGATAAAAATTATTAATTTTTTTTCAAAAAAATAGAAGAGCCTTTGAGCTCAAGCCTATTTTTTCCTAAAAGGAGCACTGAAACTTCAGTCTGTTTCATTACTTCCAAAATTCTAGCTCTCCTCACTCCTCAGTCATTTCTCTCTCTTCATTTGCAAATTTCAGATTGGATTTCTACTTACTTCGATTTGATGCATTTTCAAAACTACGCAAGTGATCAGGTTGGGATCAAGTCATTTCTTCTTCCCTAATTTCAGATCCACCTGTTCTAGCCCCAATCTCAGGTGCGTTTGCTTGATTCTCTCAGTCTCATCTAATGTTAAAATTTTGTGGAGTTTGATGGGTTGTTACAGTATTTTTTGGCTCTGATTTTCGGACTAGATTATTTTACCTTTTTGGGTATTTTCTAGGTTTATGATGTTTGTGTTATTTATTAGGTTTATGATATGGGATCAGAACTTCAAATATCAACACCAAACCCTTAAAACTGAGATCTTTTGGCTTCATTTTCTGGGTTTATTTTATGAGATCAAAGCTCTTTTTTTTTTTTTTTTTTACATTAGCATTCTTCTTGTGTCTTCCAGTTGGGTTCAGTGTGTGGAAGAAACGTGGGTAGCTGTTCTGATATAGGCCCCACTGTCTGAGTGTTATTTTGTTTTTTACAAACCAAAAACTGAGTTCAAGTTTTGGTTCCAAATAGGAATTTGATTGAGATTAAAAAAAATGGAAATTATAAATTATGAGAATGAGTTAAGAATTGTGACTTATGAGAACTAAGTTATGAAAATTGAGATATGGGTATGTTGAGAACCGAACACTGTAAACTTCCAAATCTTTGACCTCACTTGCTTATGCCCCGTGTGAGCTCTAAATTAAATTTTCTTTTATTTTGATGTTCTTAGCCACATAATAACTAGAATTGACTATGTAGAACTCATTGTTGGAATGTGACCAAAACATAGCATCATTTGTCTAATAACAAGTTAGGGGAACACGTAGAATTGCCTCAACATCCCCACTATCAAAGTTTTAAGACTTTAGACCTAAGAGTTGTAATAGCCATCTTAATTTTATGTTTTCAACAATGCTTGCAAATTGCGTCTTATTCACAATTAAAAATAGATTCTCATAAAATAAAGTAAAAAACTGTTAAAAATAAAGTGAGGCTAAAAAAGCACAATCTCCATTAAATTTAAGAAGATAGTTTAAATTTTAAAGTTTTAATAGTTTGCAATGCAAAGTGCAAAGAATTTATAATTTATACTTTTAGAGTGGATTTAAGTAATTAATACATAAAACTAACCATATTTATGTTTTTGTTTTTGTTTTTTTGAGCTGACATGATTTATTATTTTAGTCATGCAAAGACGTCGTCGTATAACTAATACTAGGCATATGCACAATATATACTAGCCCCATCACACGTCTGCATGTGCGATGAGACTTTTTTTTTTTTTTTGAGCTTATTGTAATTTTGTACGGGAAGGAATTTTTAAGAAACTAAAATTTAGGATTTTAAAACATCTGGTGAGATTCTTTTTTTATTTTGAGTTTAACGTAATTTTATATAGCAAATAATTTTTAAGAAATTAAAATTTAGGATTTGAAATGGAGTAAACTGCTGGGTTTAGTGTGCGCTAGTTTTTAGGAAAAAATGTATCAAACTTTCATGAGATATATTTAAATGAAAAATGATATGTTCACAATATTTTCATAACATTTTTAAAACAAATCTTAAGTGGCAAATTGTTACTGGTTGTTATTGTTGGAGCAAAAAAGTAATCTTAATGTTAGGTTCAAATTTGAACCAATATCAACTAACCACCTATGATCTGTTGTGAAAATGTTTTGAATGTAGCACCTATAGAAAGTGTGTTAATTTTTAGGAAAAAAGTTTTCCTAGTAGTAGTTTTTTTTTTTTTTTTGTTGAATTATAATTTTAAACCAATTTTTTATTTTTTAAGAATAAGGATTATTTAATTAGATTAGGAGTATTTTTGACATTTTTTGAAACTATAACTAACTTTTTGAATCCTCTTAATATGTATAAATAAGCACCTAAACTATGCAATTGCATTTTTTTAGTGTAAGAGAGAGAAGTTAAAAGGTTTAAAATTATTCATTTGTTCTAATGTTAAAATTAAAAATGAATTTTTTTGAAGTTTAAAAATCTCAGTTCTTAAAAGACAATTGTATGATTTTTTTTACTTACTTTAATAATTAATTTTTTAATAAATATATAAACAAACTATTAACTTGGAATGAACGTAAAAAGCAGTATAAACCAAAGTTTTGAATACTATTTAAGAGGTCTTTTTGGATTGGCCATGAGAACAGAATATTCTAGTATTGGTGTGTTAATGTACTGTTCCGAAATTACGCATTGGATATATGTATATACACACATAAATTATTTAAATTACTTATTTTAGGAGAATAAAATAAATTCCTTATACAATGATATAATTATGAGATTGATTGTTAAAAAAATTCAAACTTGATATTACTTAAAATCCGTTTAGAAAGAGTTTATTTAATTGAAATTGAAAACTTTTTGTTGAAGATATTGTAGATAAAACTAAAAGGTAGCTGAAATAATACAATGAGATCTATAAATAGTACTAAAAAGTATTATTAAAGGTTGAGTTTGGATTGCATTGAAAAGGCAAAAAAATTTGTGTTTGACATTTTTTCTATGGGTCCCGTGCACTGTTCACGGAATCCGCAAGTACGGAAAAATACAAATTTTAAGTTAAAACTGGGTCCCACGACATTATTCATATATTTAAAAATTATTTTGCTAGTGTTTTCAGTTTTCAATAATAAACAGTATTCAATCAGACCCATAATAGTAACAAAAATATGATAAATAGTAAAAAAAAAAAAGGAAAAAAAAAAGAAGAGATTTTTAAGCCAATGTCTTATTACTACTGAGATGGGATTGTTTAGTTAAAAATAATCAAATAAAGAAGATTGTACTTGTAGGTGTTGGGCAAAGCAAACTATGAAATCCTACTCCATTTTTTTAATTCATTTTCTGTACTTTCACATTTCACGTGACCTTTCACGGTTTTTGATGTCTTTAGTACTTTTCAACTTTTCAGATATTAGTTTCTCCTTCTCAACTCTTTACTTCTTCCCTGACTTGACCAGACCTTTTTCTTCCCTCTCTCACTTTCTTCCATTCTCACTGTATCCTCTCGACCTCTCAGGATCTACTCATCGTTTAGCTCTTCTCCAAAAAAAAAAAAAAAAACTCATGCTTTAGTTCTTTGTTTTCTCTCAAGAGCACTGAAATTTCTAGGAAGTGGAAGTACTCAGAAAAATATAATAAAAAAGAGCAGTGGAAGTTTCTTGTAATATTTCCTAAAAGGAGCACTGAAATTTCATCACTTCCAAATTTCTAGGTCCTCTCCAAATTCTCTCCTCAGTCTTCTCTCTCTCTCTCTCTCTCTTCATTTGCAAATTTCAGATTGGATTCGATGCATTTTCAAAACTATGCAAGTCTGGTCGGGGATCAAGTTATTTCTTCTTCCCTAATTTATTTTCTTTTTAATCGTTTTTCAGTTCTAAATTTCTAATGGATTATTATTTTTTTTTTGGTTATTTTTTAATTATTTTTCAATACAACAAATCTTGATAATGAACTTCAAAAGAATTTAGAAGAAAATGAAAATAATGATAAAAATGTTACAAATGAACAAATTCAACATAATGATGTTCAATTAGAAGAAAATGAAAATCATAAGGACATGTTGAATTATATTCCTACAAATATTATTTATTGAAATAAAAATGTTAGAAGAACTTGAATACAAAAATTTAATTAGTCATTTTGCATCTCAAAAGGTAAGATAAATAGATTTTAAATGAAATATATTACAATATAAAAATATTAAATAAATATTAATTTAATTAATACATAAATATAAAAGACTTTAGACTTAAGAGTTGTAATAGCTATGTTAATTTTATGTTTTTAACAATGCTTGCGAATTGTGTCTTATTCACAATTAAAAATAGATTCTCGTAAAATAAATAAAAAAAACTGTTAAAAATAAAGTGAGGCTTAAAAAAGTACATTCTCTGTTAAATTTAAGAAGATAGTTTAAACTTTAAAGTATTAATAATTTGCAATGCAAAAGGAAAAGAATTTATAATTTAGACTCTTAAAGTTAATTTAAGTAATTAATACATAAAACTAACAATATTTATGTTTTTTTTGTTTTTTTGAGTTGACATTATTTATTATATTAATCATGCAAAGACGATGTTGTATTACTAATACTAGGCACATGCACAATATCAATATATATGAGCACCTGAACTATGCAATTGCACTTTTAATGAAAGAGAGAGAAGTTAAAAGGATTAAGATTATTCATTTGTTGTTTAGCAAAAAGAAAAAAAAAAGATTATTCATTTGTTTTAATGT
The DNA here is from genome assembly GCA_032727855.1 of Quercus ilex subsp. ballota. Taxonomy (NCBI): domain Eukaryota; kingdom Viridiplantae; phylum Streptophyta; class Magnoliopsida; order Fagales; family Fagaceae; genus Quercus; species Quercus ilex. The sequence goes on along the minus strand of CM064914.1, from coordinate 8,362,823 downwards.
TAAAATTAAAAATAATTTTTTTTTCTTTTTAAAAATCTCAGTTCTTAAAAGACAATTGTATGATTTTTTTTTTTACTTTATTTTAATAATTAATTTTTTAATAAATATATAAACAAACTACTAACTTGGAAGCAACGAAAAAGGCAAAAAAGCAATATAAACTAAAGTTTTGAATTTCTGTTTTGCATGTTTTTTTTTTTTTTAAATTAGATTTGGGAAGGGAATATTTTTGTATTGGTGGGTGCCGGTCTACTGTTTAGGAATTACGTGCCAAATACACATACATAAATTATTTAAAATTTTACTCAAAAAAATATTTAAATTAATTATTTTAGGAGTATAAAAATAAATTCCTTATACAGTGATGTAATTATGAGATTGATGATTAAAAAAAATTCAAACTTTATATTATTTACTAGCGCAACTGAAATGAGATTGTTTATTTTTTATACTTTCACATTTCACGTGACCTTTCACAGCATTGATGTCTTTTTACTTTTCAACTTTTCAGTTTTTACTCATCTCTTTACCTTCTTCACTAACCTGACCAGACCTTTTTCTTCCCTCTCTCACTTTCTTCCATTCTCACTGTACCCTCTCGGCCTCTCAGGATTTACTCATCGTTTAGCTCTTCTCAAAAAAAAAAAAAAAATACTCATCGTTTAGTTCTTTGTTTTCTCTCAGGAGCACTGAAATTTCTAGGAAGTGGAAGTACTCAGAAAAATATAATAAAAAAGAGCAGTGGAAGTTTCTTGTAATATTTCCTAAAAGGAGCACTGAAATTTCATCACTTCCAAATTTCTAGGTCCTCTCCAAATTCTCTCCTTAGTCTTCTCTCCCTCTCTCTTCATTTGCAAATTTCAGATTGGATTTGACGCATTTTCAAAACTACGCAAGTCTAGTTAGGGATCAAGTTATTTCTTCTTCCTTAATTTATTTTCTTTTTAATCGTTTTTCGGTTCTAAATTTCTAATTGATTATTATTTGTTTTTTGGTTTTTTTAAATTTTACATGTAGATCTATTTTTCTAATGGCTTTAATGGACATGAAATCGGACTCATCAGCTTTCCCAAGTTCTTCTGCTGCCCGACGGAAGTATGATGTCTTTCTCAGTTTCAGAGGCAAGGACACCCGTTACAAGTTTATGGGTCATCTATACGAAGCCTTGGACCAGAAAGGCATTGTCACCTTTAAGGATGATGAAAAACTTGAGAGAGGAAAATCCATTTCACCAGAGCTATTGAAAGCGATAGAGGAATCAGAATTTGCTGTAGTCATTCTCTCAGAAAACTATGCATCTTCAACTTGGTGCTTAGATGAACTTGCAAAGATCATTCGCTGCAAAAATGAGACAAGAATGACAGTTCTACCTGTTTTTCACTATGTGGAACCATCTGATGTACGAAAACAAATGGGAACTTTTAAGCAGTCATTTGTTAAACATGAAGAAAAGGAGAACAAAGAGAGGGTCGAGAAATGGAAAGATGCTTTGACACAAGTAGGCAACCTCGCTGGATGGCATTTAAAGGATGATTGGTAATTTAACTTCAACTTATTTATTTCTTTTAAATGTTTAGATGACCCACTTCATATATGTAACTTTATTTGGAACCTTAAGCAAATCTACATACATGTTTATTCTACTTCTTTTAATTTTGTCCTCAGTGAATAAATTTATATATTTTTGTTTCAGGCAATAGAATTAAACTTTATATATGTATCGTATTCTTTGTGTGACCTATTGGTGGCTCAAACTCAATGCATATTGTACTTTGTTCATTGCAGCTCTGAGATAGAAAACATCAAAGACATTGTGGGATGGATATCTCTTCACTTGAAATATGATGCATTACGATACATTGCCAAGGACCTAGTAGGAATATACTCTCGAATGGAGGAATTGGAGTCGCGTTTAGCTTTAGGGTCAAACGATGTTCGCTTTATAGGGATTTGGGGGATGGGGGGAATGGGCAAGACAACTCTTGCTAGAGTTGTTTATTACATGGTTTCTATTAACTTTGATGCTTGTAGTTTTATTGAGGATGTTAGGGAAAATTCTGAAAATAATGGTTTAGTTGGACTGCAACAGAAACTTATTTCTAATATTTTGATGGAAACAGATTTGAAAATTAGAGATAAGTATGATGGAGTTATCGAGATCAGGAATAGGTTATGTTGTAAAAGGATTCTTCTTGTCCTTGATGATGTAGATAAATTGGACCAGTTGAAATTCTTAGTTGGGGAGCATGATTGGTTTGGTCCGGGAAGTAGAATTATCATAACAACAAGAGATGAGCATGTGTTGATAGCACATAATGTAAAGGAAATATATGAAGTTAACGGATTGAATCATGAACATTCTCTTCAACTATTTTTATCAAAATCCTTTAAAAACAAACATGTCCCAGATGATTATTTAGAGCTGTCTAACCATTTTTTGGACTATGCTAGTGGCCTTCCGTTAGCTCTTGAGGTTTTAGGTTCATTTTTGGTTGGAAAAAGTATTGTTGAATGGAAAAGTGCATTAGAGAGGCTCAAAGAATTTCCTGAGGATACCGTTCTCCAAGTACTTAAAATAAGTTTTAATGGACTCCGTGACACAGTGAAGGAAATATTCCTACATATTGCATGCTTCTTTAACCATTGGCAGAAAGATTGTGTATTAGAAATACTGGATAGTCTTGATCTTTACGCTGTTATTGGATTGAAGGAACTCACTGATAAATCTCTCTTGAAAATTGAAGATAAAGATAGACTGTGGATGCATGATTTACTAGAAGAAATGGGTAGGAACATAGTTCGTCACGAGTGCCTTGATGATCCTGGGAAGCGTAGTAGATTGTGGCATTATAAGGACATTGACAAAGTTCTAAGAAAAAATAAGGTAAGAGGTTATTTAGAGAATTTAAGCTCGTTCCCTACCTCCTTGTTCAACAATTTTGAAATTTAAATTGTTATGCTAATAATATATTTTGCAATTCACCAATTCCTTCTTGATTATTAGGGAATGGAAGCAGTTCAAGCCATGCAAATTATGAATACTTTTGAAGTACAACACATCCCATCTATGGGTACTCTCGAGGCCTCTTCAAAGATGTACAATCTTAAATTTCTTCAAATTAATGCTATTTTCCACGACGTTCAACATCTTCCAAATTCTTTAAGATTTCTTGATTGGATGCATTATCCTTCAAAATCTTTGCCTTCAACTTTCCAGCCAGATGAGCTTGTTTGGCTTTGTTTACAATATAGCAAAATTGAAGAACTGTGGATAGGAAGAAAGGTAATTTTCTTATTAAGTATCCTCACAACTTTGCATTTAAATTTTAATAAATTGGACACTAGGAAGCTCATCGACTTGACTTCCTTTTTAACTTTATTTTTTTCTTATAACAGAATTTTGACAAGTTGAAGTTCATCAACTTGACATACTCCTCAAACTTGATTATATCCCCAGACTTCACTGGAGTCCCAAATCTTGAGAAATTAATTTTTGCAAATTGTAAAAATTTACGCGAGCTTCACCCATCCGTTGGAATTCTTAAAAAGCTTGTTCTTCTTGATCTAAAATATTGCTCAAAACTAAGTTGTCTTCCAAGCAAGTTTGAAATGGATTCCCTCGTCACTCTTGATCTTATGCATTGCTCAATACTAGAGAAACTTCCAGAATTTATGGGAAACATGGAATACTTACAGACACTTACTTTAAATGACACGGCTATTTTGGAACTACCTTCATCAGTTGGAGGCTTGATTGGCCTGACTTCATTAATTATGAAGCATTGCAACAATCTTGTATGCCTTCCTAACACCATCTGCAGTTTAAAATCACTTGAAAGTCTTGATCTTTGTGAGTGCTCAAATTTGGACAACTTGCCGAAGAACCTAGGGAATCTCAAAGGTCTTAAGGAGCTTAATTTGTGTGGAACAGCTATAAAAGAGCTGCCTTCATCAATTGAAGGTTTGACAACACTTACTTTATTGACTCTCAGATATTGTAAGAATCTTGTGTGTCTTCCTAGCATCATTTGTCATTTGAATTCGCTTGAAAGCCTTGATCTTTGTGGGTGCTCAAATTTTGACCACTTGCCGGAGAACCTAGGGAATCTCAAAGGTCTAAAGGAGCTTGATTTGAGTGGAACAGCTATAAAAGAGCTACCTTCATCAATTAATGGTTTGACAACCCTTACTTTTTTGATTCTTATAGATTGTAAGAATCTTGTGTGTCTTCCTAGCACCATTTGTAGTTTGAATTCACTTGAATGCCTTGATCTTTGTGGGTGCTCAAATTTTGACAACTTGCCGGAGAACCTAGGGAATCTCAAAGGTCTTGAGGAGCTTAATTTGAGTGGAACAGCTATAGAAGAGCTGCCTTCATCAATTGATGGTTTGACAGCCCTTACTTTATTGCCTCTCAAATATTGTAAGAATCTTGTGTGTCTTCCTAGCACCATTTGTAGTTTGAATTCGTTTGACTGCCTTGCTCTTTGTGGGTGCTCAAATTTTGCCAACTTGCCCGAGAACCTAGGAAATCTCAAAGGTCTTGAGGAGCTTGATTTTAGTGGAACAGCAATAAAAGAGCTGCCTTCATCAATTGATGGTTTGACAATCCTTACTTCATTGACCCTCACAGATTGTAAGAATCTTGTGTGTCTTCCTAGCACCATTTGTAGTTTGAATTCGCTTGAATTCCTTGATCTTTGTGGGTGCTCAAATTTTGATAACTTGCCAGAGAACCTGGGGAATCTCAAAGATATCTATCGTCTTGATTTGAGTGGAACATCTATAAAAGAGCTGCCTTCATCAACTGATGGTTTGACAACCCTTACTTTATTGACTCTCAATGATTGTAAGAATCTTGTGTGTCTTCCTAGCACCATTTGTAGTTTGAATTCGCTTAGATGCCTTGATCTTTGTGGGTGCTCAAATTTTGACAACTTGCCGGAGAACCTAGGGAATCTCAAAGGTCTCAAGGAGCTTTTTTTGTGTGGAACAGCTATAAAAGAGCTGCCTTCATCAATTGATGGTTTGACAACCCTTACTTTATTGTTTCTCAAAGATTGTAAGAATCTTGTGTGTCTTCCAAGCACCATTTGTAGTTTGAATTCGCTTGAATGCCTTGATCTTTGTGGGTGCTCAAATTTTGACAACTTGTCGGAGAACTTAGGGAATCTCAAAGGTCTCCAGAAGCTTCACTTGGGTGGAACAGCTATAAAAGAACTGCCTTCATCTATTGATGGTTTGACAACCCTTACTTCATTGACTCTTAATAGTTGTAAGAATCTTGTGTGTCTTCCTAGCACCATTTGTAGTTTGAATTTGCTGAAATTCCTTGATCTTTGGGGGTGCCCAAATTTTGACAACTTGCCGGATAACCTAGGGAATCTCAAAGGTCTAAAGGAGCTTGATTTGAGTGGAACAGCTATAAAAGAGCTGCCTTCATCTATTGATGGTTTGACAACCCTTGCTTCATTGACTCTTAACGATTGTAAAAATCTTATGTGTCTTCCTAGCATCATTTGTCATTTGAATTCGCTTGAAAGCCTTGATCTTTGTGGGTGCTCAAATTTTGACCACTTGCCGGAGAACCTAGGGAATCTCAAAGGTCTAAAGGAGCTTGATTTGAGTGGAACAGCTATAAAAGAGCTACCTTCATCAATTAATGGTTTGACAACCCTTACTTTTTTGATTCTTATAGATTGTAAGAATCTTGTGTGTCTTCCTAGCACCATTTGTAGTTTGAATTCACTTGAATGGCTTGATCTTTGTGGGTGCTCAAATTTTGACAACTTGCCGGAGAACCTAGGGAATCTCAAAGGTCTCAAGAAGCTTCACTTGAGTGGAACAGCTATAAAAGAGTTGGCTTTATCAATTGATGGTTTGACAACCCTTACTTTATTGATTCTCAAAGATTGTAAGAATCTTGTGTGTCTTCCTAGCACTATTTGTAGTTTGAATTCACTTGAATGGCTTGATCTTTGTGGGTGCTCAAATTTTGACAACTTGCCGGAGAACCTAGGGAATCTCAAATGTCTTGAGGAGCTTGATTTGAGTGGAACAGCTATAAAAGAGTTGCCTTCATCAATTGATGGTTTGTCAACCCTTACTTTCTTGGCTCTCAAAGATTGTAAGAATCTTGTGTGTCTTCCTAGCACCATTCGTAGTTTGAATTCGCTTATACGCCTTGATCTTTGTGTGTGCCCAAATTTTGACAACTTGCCGGAGAACCTAGGGAATCTGAAAGGTCTCGAAGAGCTTGTTTTGAGTGGAACAGTCATAAAAGAGCTGCCTCCATCAATTGATGGTTTGACAATCCTTACTTTATTGTTTCTTAAAGATTGTAAAAATCTTGTGTGTCTTCCTAGCACCATTTGTAGTTTGAATTCGCTTGAATGCCTTGATCTTTGTGGGTGCTCAAATTTTGACAACTTGCCGGAGAACCTAGGGAATCTCAAAGGGCTCAAGAAGCTTTGCTTGAGTGGAACTGCTATAAAAGAGCTGCCTTCATCAATTGATGGTTTGGCAACCCTTACTTTATTGATTCTCAAAGATTGTAAGAATCTTGTGCGTCTTCCTAGCACCATTTGTAGTTTGAATTCGCTTGAATGCCTTGATCTTTGTGGGTGCTCAAATTTTGACAACTTGCCGGAGAACCTAGGGAATCTCAAAGGTCTCAAGAAGCTTTGCTTGAGTGGAACTGCTATAAAAGAGCTGCCTTCATCAATTGATGGTTTGGCAACCCTTACTTTATTGATTCTCAAAGATTGTAAGAATCTTGTGCGTCTTCCTAGCACCATTTGTAGTTTGAATTCGCTTGAATGCCTTGATCTTTGTGGGTGCTCAAATTTTGACAACTTGCCGGAGAACCTAGGGAATCTCAAAGGTCTCAAGAAGCTTTGCTTGAGTGGAACTGCTATAAAAGAGCTGCCTTCATCAATTGATGGTTTGGCAACCCTTACTTTATTGATTCTCAAAGATTGTAAGAATCTCGTGCGTCTTCCTAGCACCATTTGTAGTTTGAATTCGCTTGAATGCCTTGATCTTTGTGGGTGCTCAAATTTTGACAACTTGCCGGAGAACCTAGGGAATCTCAAAGGTCTCAAGAAGCTTAATTTGAGTGGAATAGCTATAAAAGAGCTGCCTTCATCAATTGATGGATTGACAACCATTACTTTATTGATTCTTTTTTTTTTTTTTTTTTGAGAATCTACTTTATTGATTCTCAAAGATTGTAAGAATCTTGTTTCTTCCTAGCACCATTTGTATATTGAATTTGCTTGAATGCCTCGATCTTTGTGGGTGCTCAAATTTAGACAACTTGCCAGAGAACCTTGGAAATCTCAAAGGTCTAAAGGAGCTTTATTTGAGTGGAACAGCTATAGAAGAGCTACCTTCATCAATTAATGGTTTGGCAACCCTTACTTTATTGATTCTCAAAGATTGTAAGAATCTTGTGCGTCTTTCTAGCACCATTTGTAATTTGAATTCGCTTGAATGGCTTGATCTTTGTGGGTGCTCAAATTTTGACAACTTGCCGGAGAACCTAGGGAATCTCATAGGTCTCAAGGAGCTTGATTTTAGTGGAACAGCTATAAAAGATCTACCTTCGTCAATTGATGGTTTGACACCCCTTAGTTTATTGATTCTCAAAGATTGTAAGAATCTTGAGTGTCTTCTTAGCACCATTTGTAGTTTGATTTCGCTTGAATGACTTGTTCTTTGTGGGTGCTCAAATTTTGACAACTTGCTAGAGAACCTAGGGAATCTCGAAGGTCTCAAGAAGCTTCACTTGAGTGGAACAGCTATAAAAGAGCTGCCTTCATCAATTGATGGTTTGGCAACCCTTACTTTATTGATTCTCAAAGATTGTAAGAATCTTGTGTGTCTTCCTAGCACCATTTGTAGTTTGAATTCGCTTAAATGCCTTGATCTTTTTGAGTGCTCAAATTTTGATTACTTGCCGGAGAACTTAGGAAATGTCAAAGGTTTGAAGAATCTTGATTTGTGTGGAACATCAATAAAAGAGTTGCCTTCATCAATTAAAGGCTTGTAGTTTGAAGTTGCTTAATTCTCTTGATCTTTTTGGATGCTTAAAGTTTGACAACTTGCCAGAGAACATAGGAAATATGGAAGGTTTGGAGCTACTTAATTTGTGTTGGATAGCCATAAAAGAGGTTCCTTTTTTCCATTGTTCTCCTTAAAATTCTTAAACAGCTTCATATCTGTGGATGGAAGTTATCTAAATTTTATTCCCAGCTAGCAAGTCCTGAGTCGATGGAACCATTATGGATTTCATTATCTTACTTGCCAACAAGTCCTACAACGGAAAGAATATTTTTGCCTTCATTTATATATTCTTCCCTGCAAACAAGTCCGGTTCCGGTGGGCTTATCATTACCTTCCTTGTCAGGTCTACAATCTTTAACAGATTTGAATCTTAGTCACTGTGATCTTTGGTCAATCCCTAATGACATTGGCTGCTTGTCCTCTTTAGAATACTTAGATCTAAGTGGAAATAATTTTGTTTCCCTTCCTGAAAGCATGTCTCTACTCTCTAATCTTTGAGGACTCTGTTTGGAGGGTTGCGAGAGTCTTCAATCATTGGAAAATGTTCCACCAACTATTGATTCTATAATTGTAGACGATTTTACCTCACTGGAGAGATTGCCAGAACTGCAATTTTATCTTTCTAGGTCAGATCGCACCTATTTGCAATTCCTGTTTTTCAACTACTTCAAATTGTTTGACAATAGCATGCTTCAGGGCGTTAATAACATGCTTCAGGTCTGTCTCTCTCTCTTTCTTTCTCTCTCTCTCTCTCTCTCTCTCTCTCTCTCTCTCTTCAAGTTCTAAACGTTATGCTTTGTATATTTCAGGGACAAAGTGGTACACTATCAAAGAAGTTAAAAATTATTATTCCAGGAAGTGAAATTTCGAAATATTTTAACCATGAATGTATGGGTCATGAATTGAAAGTACAAGTGCCTTCTAATTTGTCTAATGCACCGATTGGAATTGCATTTTGTGTTGTTTTTGTACCCAACAAGTGGCGTGAATGCCCTCGTGATTGGGAGCTTTCATTTATAATCAATGGGTTTCCAATGAATGAGGGAGAAATTTCTGGTTGTAGGAAAGAATATGGTACAATTGAATCACATCACCTTTGGCTGACCTATTATTCCTATTGGAACGGATTTCATCCTCTTACGATTAGAGCATCTTCTCGAAACTTGGAGGTGGAGAAAATTGGGGTCCAATTCATATACGGGCAAGACATCGAAAATCCCAGTAAAACTATGGCACAGTGCATCAACAACAGCAGCATTGTAATCCATCATGATATTGATGATTCAATTGCAGAAGGTAGCGGAATTAAGCAAAGCCGTGATGAGGATGATGTGGCAGGACCTAGTGGAGAATGCTGCTCTATTGTGGAACCCCCATCAAAGAGGATTCAAAGGCTTGGAGGATTTATAGCTGATTCTGAGGATTCTAGTCAAAGGTAATTTTTTGACTTCTTTGCAAGTAAGTCTTTTATCTTTCTTCTTACTTTCAAGTTTTAACTTTTACCAGTCATCATTTACAACTACTTGTTGGTGCACTTTTATTTAGTGGATGGAGAGGATCAAATGTCCAAGAACCTTGAAGCCATTCACGAAGGTAGTAGTTACCAAGACATCGATGATCTCAATCTAACTATGGCACAGGGCAGCAACAACGGCCGCACTCTATGAGGGTCTAGTGAAATCTATCGTGATATTGAACGATTCAGCCACAGAAGGTAGCAAAAATAAGCAAAACCGTCATGAGGATGATGGGGCTGGACTTAGTGGAGAAGGCTACTCTAATGAGGAACCACGGCCAAATTGGATTATAAAGTTGGAGAATTTATGGCTGATTCTGAGGAGTCTAGTCAAAGGGAAATTTTCGATTTCTTTGCCAGTAAGTGATAATCTTTCGACTTACTACTTTAAAAGTCGTCATCATTTTTTTTTTTTTGGGATATATACTATCTTTTTTTTTTTTTTAATTGTTAAATTCAAAGTATTGTGCTAGTTGTACCTTAGCATTACCTGTTATTGTTAACAATCATAGCAAAATCAGCCCAAACTCAAAAATTAAAATCATACTATTTTATTTTTTTTAATTAGGTTGGAGTAACAGAAATTTTTCTTGTTTGTCTTGTTGGTGAACTTTGTTTTAGTGGAAGGAGAGTATCAAATGTCAAAGACACTTGAATCCATTCATGGAGGGAAGAGGGATAGTTACCAAGACATTGAAGATCCCAATCAAACTATGACTCAGTTAACCATCAACAGCAAGACACTCTGAGGATCTGGGTGATCTAAGCCATGATCTTTAAGATTCAACCATAGAAGGTAGCAAAAATATGCAAAGCTGTGATGAGGATGATGGGGCTGGACCAAGTGGAGAAGGCTATTCTATTGACGAACCCCATCCAAAGACTACCTGGATTCATTGCTGATTCTAAAGAATTTGGTATAAGAAATGTTTCGACTTCTTTTCCTGTAAGTCATCATCATTCTTCTTGCTATTACAGTTCCCGAGTCTTGAGTTCTCTTTTATTTTGGGGAGGGGAATCCAATGAAATGAAAGTGTGGGTTTTGTTACTTAGGTTTAAATTGGCATGATAAAAAAAATTAATTTGTAACTGGTATAAATTGGAGTTTTTCTTTTCAATTTTTATACTAGCATTGTGAGAGGGAAAAAAGGAAGTTCAAAGAATTGTGCTGGTTAACTTCACCTTTTGGCACTCACATCCCGATCACCACAAACTCAAAAATTAAAATTATTCCATATATCTATTTTTTTAAAAGTTATTTCTTCAGGTTTGAATAATACAAATTTCTCTTCTTGGCTTGTTGGGGCACTTTTATATAATGGAAGGAGGGGACCCAAGAAACTCAAAGCCTATCGCGGAGGTAAGAGGGATAGTTATGAGAGAGATGTTGAAGAATTACGCGGTGGTAAGAGGGATAGTTATGAGAGAAATGTTGAAGAATTACCCAAGGAGGGTCACTCCTCTCACACCCACCTTGGCACTCGCTCAAGTGGGCAAGAATTAATCAAGGAGGGTTACTTTTTGCTGTACGTGTGTGTGTATATATATGTGTGTGGCTTTGTTTAATTGGTTTTATAGAGTTTAAGCCATGGCATCAGTTTAGAGAAATTAAAGATTCTCTTGTCCCATGCTTTTGTGCTATTTTGTAATCTCCCATTTTCTTAGTGAAATATTATGTTAGACACTGTCCGTGGATGTAGGCTTAAAGCCGAACCACGTAAATCTTTGTGTTCCATGTGTGATTGTCTTTTCTATTTCTATTTCGCATAACATATTATTTTTTTTGTTACACACGACAAATAAGCATAAATTAACCTACTATTAGTTTGTTACACACAACTAATAAGCATAAAAGCTTCCACTAACTCAACAGTTTGTGATTAGAGCAATGTATGCTTATGAAATGAAGTTGCATTGTTGTAACAATTGAGTGCCCTGCTGGGCTTGTAAAGTGCGGGTGCAAATGTAGCTGTTTTTACTTTGGTAGCACAGAGGGGTTGTTTGAGTGTTGTATTTGCTGGGCTGTTATTTGTGTCCAGCTTTGTTGGAAGTTTTTTCTTCTAGTGTTTTGATAAATAAAAATGAATTATTCATTGCAAAAAATCTCCTGAGGTTTGTTGTATTACTTTAATTCTCTTGGGCTGTTGGTCGATTCATGATGCTTCTCTGCTAGAGACAAACAAAATACCCAAGAACCTTTAGTTGTAAGTTACTAAATATTTTTATCATCTTGAAGTTTTGACAGCAGTGGAAGAAATCAAACCATTTGATAATATCAGTATCTTTAAGAGCAATGAGTAACTTGATCATCCTAGGGCGATCCATGATATTTGTAAATGCAGCCAACAACCTGCCTAACAAGCTCTATTGCTGTATTTCACACAGCCTCATCAATTACTCAACTGTGCCCTTAGCATATTCCTTTTCCTCTTCCTCTTCTACTCTCCTTTATTCTTTCTCTATTGTCCTTCTAGCCAAAAAGGGACTCAAATTTTGTCATCATTTGCTTGGAACTTATTATAGGCATCAACCAGATAATGAGCCTTAAAGAGAGAAAATTGCCAGCTGTAAGAATCTATTGCCATTCCCAATAATTCATTTAAAAATTTTTAAGGACTTATTAGTTTTGAATTAGTCGGATTAGTCGAACTAGGTTGTATTTTTGATACTCCTACACTATTTTCCTTCTTTTTGTGTTTGAATAGAGCAAAAAGTCCATGCGGAAGCAAAATTATCAATTCCATTTTGTTCAAGTTATTTATCGGATGAATCATCCATCCATCCACCTCGACCTAAATTTCAGTACATTTCACTAACTTCTGGTCTGGTTGATATAGTATTTTCTGCTAATATGTGAACAAAACATTAACTTTTTTGTTTGTCATTTTTTATTTAAAAAGTTTTACTCATAAAATATGAAATTAGAATTTGATTGTTTGATTTGATGTCATGAGAAATTTGAACCCAATGATTAGGAAGTGGTCAAAATCATGTCATACTAAGCTGGTTGAGCAATTTATGTTATTGACTTGATTCATCATAAATTGTTTTTCTTGATTTGATAATTAAATTTTGGTCCTTTTAGGCTAAACTCTTATTCATCCTAAATTAATTGGGTTTTTGTTATGTAATGAGATATTATAAACCTCTTTGTTGAGTTATAATTATGTTAAGAATGTGTATTTTTTGATAATAAATAATGCTTGAATCTTTGAATGAGCATTATTTAGGACCTTAGTCAATGTATGAAGTTTTCACAAAATGACATGTTTTCTTTCAGTTATCCCATTTTGTTAGGGTGTGTGGAAAAGAACAATAATGTATTATGCCTTGTGAAGTACAAAATTTATCAAATTCAGATGAAGTACATTCACCTAGAGGTCAAGCCATGGATTATTAGTCCACAATAGGCTACCATTAAAATGCCCTATGTTACCCAGTGTTGACGATTTCTAGAAGAATTTCAAGTGCCTACGCTCTTCCTAATCCAAAATTATTTGCCTCTTTATTAGATTTAGCTAGACTAAAAGAAGCAAAAGAATTCATATCTAAAGCAAACTGAAAATTTCTACCTCTAGAGTGTAAAAAAATTCAGTCTCAACTGTTTGATTACTTGATAATCCAATTCACATCATCATGAAAAACATTCTTTTTTCTGTTCAAACTAGGTGCCCGCCTTGTAGTGTTTTGAACTTGTTGGGCTAGGTTTGGCACGTGACATAAAGTTGAATGTCCATGGTTCAATTCACCACACATTTAGTTCATGGGATTTGGGGGTGTTTCCCAGACAAAAAGTAATATAGTTTGGTCAAAGGCTGAGACACCACTTCTTTATATCGAGAGAGAGAGAGAGAGAGAGAGATTATGTGTGTTAGTAAAATTAGCCAAATCTAGAATAAAAAATTTAATCTTAATTATCCATCTCATTTCTCAAAACCATTTTATGTACACAATTCAGTGTATCATCTATATCTTATAAAAACTACCTTCCATCTTCAACAGTCACATTTCTCCATACACATACACCCGTTAAACTTGATATTGCAACTGCCAAATAATGAAACAAGGACATTCCTGCTGGCTCACCAAAACTTAAACCTGAAAGCCCACAAAACATTACACTTCATTAGTAACAAAACCTTCTTTAGCCAGTACGGTTAGTCTGCCAAAAGCTCAGCCTGCTTCGTCACAAAAATAATCAACACTTTCCCTTCTGAAGTATTCTTTTTTAAGCCTTGAAATCCAGTACCTCTAATTCCAAGATAGCTCACATAACCCCACAGCAACCATTCCTACAAAAAACAACCAAAAAGACCAATTAAATGGCAACAAATGTTCAGTACTAACAGTAAAAATTTTATAAGCAATATGCAAAAAAAGTATATTGCATTTTTCAAAAGTGCCAAACATTGACTAAACTCTGAAAGCAAAAGAAGTAATTACAATACAAGTCAATCATCAAAGAAAAATGAAGATTAATTTTCAAGTCAATGCAAGCATATACACATACATCACCCATTAAGATTCTTTTTGCAAAAAATGGTTGTGCTTAAGATTTGAACTTGCACACCTTTGGCTAGCCAATCATACAATTAGGAGTTAAAAGAAACTAAGTTAAGCCCAACTTCCTAGCACTCAGGTTCTATTTGGGATTTGCTTATTTTGCTGAAACTGAAAACTTTTTGCTGAAAGTATTGTAAATAAAAATAAAAATTAGTTGAAATAGTATAGTGAGACTCATGAATAGTATCAAAAAGTGCAGTATAACCCATGAATAGTAGCAAAAATAAGTTGAATAGTAAAATAAGTTGGCAAAATTAATCATGCCAAACGGACACTCAGACTCGACTCTTCCATAAGATTTATAAAACTCAATATTGGCTCAAGCTTCATTCCAGTTTCAATATTCTGGTTCTCAACTCTCTTCCAAGCTAATTGCAAGCTCCAAAAAACTTTTAAATGCTAGTTGTTTTGAGTATTTAAACTTCAAAAGCTGATGAGCTCTACATCAAGGGTAAGGTTATTGCACAACTTAGGAAGTAACACCTGTGATGGCTTTTTATTACAGGAATGGCTACTCTTTTCATCTCTTGTTTGCAAATGGAGAACCAGAGAGAGCAATATCCATCTTATACATGAAAAGCTCATGGCATTTTCGATGTGGTGCTAAAATCCCACAGAGAGATAACAAAAAATGAAAACAATAAAATAATAAATAAAAACAGGTAAGTTGAGAAGAATGTGTTGTACTGCTGTCTATGCTTGATTCCTAAAATGAAAGCATCATATCAGTTTGAAAAGAAGAATATTCCCTCAGATCTATGATGGAGAACATCTATCAAGCCAGTGCACGAGAAGAGCATAATGATGCTTAAGCTCAAACGTCAGTACATAGTTCAAGCACAGGTCATCTAGCTTAACAAACAAGCCAATCAAACTTTGATCAATTTGCTTGCAAGCAGCTTGGCTCTTTTTTTAGTACTACAGTATCTTGAGAAAAGCTTTTCACATGTACCTACCACAAGCAAGAAAAGAGTTGGAAGAACAGGTTTTCTAGCATTAGTGAAAATAAAATCAGAAAGATCAAAGGTAAGAGACACTAAACACTTCAGAAAACTGAACCCCAACCAAAAACTTAAAAAAAAAAAAAAAGATTGCTCTTATTTATTTGTTATTTCTATTACCTATCAAAAAAAAAAAAAAATGATTTTCATATTGAAAGGATACTTAAGCAAGGCACAAGGACAGAATTTTCCTGGATAAAATGGTTTTGTAATCCTATTCCCGTCAGAATATACTGAGCAATGAGATAGATCAGGTGCTTAGGGTTGGGAAAACAAAGGATGCCATTCACAAAAACCTAGAGAAGTTACAAAATAACCATCCAAAATCCTGGAGAAGTATTGGATAATGACTACTTGAATATGTTTCTCTATAATGTTTTATAATAAACTTCACACGAGGATTCGTCACCACAAATGACAATGACATTAAATCAATAAAAACACAAACAATTTACACATCACCTACCTGGCTTCATTTCAGAAAAGAAATACAGAAGAATTTCTTGAACAAGGTTCAGATCATTAACAGCCACCAGAACCAATGCCAATTACGTAGAAAACTGCAGTAGAACAAGCAACATTCAGTCCACATCCACAAATGAAGTGCAGTCAATGTCTTGCAGAGCGGGACGCATTTCCGATTGAGACTTTCATGAATTGCGCCCATCCCTGGGACCCACTTGTCCTCAACAGATGGGTTCACATTCAAATGGTTCTGCAGTAACCGTACCTGATAATAAACAGTATCCATTCTGTCACAGAAATGACCGATATAGGAACATGAAGGCTCATTAGAAGCCAACCTGATCAAAGCCAAAGATAAAGCCCCATCAACAGGCCTTGGATCCGAAAGATTTTGATCTCCCATCATTTTAACCTCTCTTTCTGTGGGGAAGTACACTTCTTCATTTCCTTTAAAATCAGAGACCTTCAAATCTTTAGTGTAATGCTTAATGGCTTCACACTTGGTTGATTCATGCTTCTCTGCAAGTGTCAAAATGCAAGAGAACCTCAAGTGATAAGTTAGTAAGTTACTACAGTTTTAACCATCTTGAAGTTGTGACAGCAGCAGAAGAAATCAAGCCACCTTCTCCCCACACCTGCATACCACTTGATAATATCAATATCTTCAAGAGCAATGAGTAAATTGATCGGCCTAGGGCAACCCATGTTATTTGTAAAAGCAGCCATCTTAACTGCCTTCCTAACAAGTTCTATTGGTGCATCAACTTTCATACACAGCCTCGTCAAATCCTCAACCGTGCTCTTGGCATATTTCCATTCCTCTTCCTCCTCTACTCTCCTTTCTTCTTTCTCTAATGCCTTTCTAGCTTGGACGGGACTCAAATACTTGTCAACTTGCTCTTGGAACTTATCATAAGCATCAACCAGATCTTGGGGTAATTGACCTCTAATGTGCCTTAAAGAGAGAAAATCGCCTGCTGTAAGCATCTGATGCCATTCCCAACGCTCTTCCTAAGGTACTTCTTCCGTGCCCTAATTGCTTTCTCCGTCATGGGAGGATGCAAAACTGAAGGTGGAACCGCCTGTAGTTCCATACCTAGAAAGCTAATATTCTCAGATACCGCACTATGAAAACTGGGGGTGATTGGTACATGTGTTTGAAAACATGTATGGATAAAAAAAATGTATAGAAATACATGTAATATTGTTTAAAAATTGAAAATGTGTGTATGAGAGGATGTACCAAACACCCCCTAATATTCTCAGATACCTAGTTCTTAAGGTACCTAATGGCGGTGTGGCATCCCATACCGACACGCCCACCTTAAGAAAAAGTTACAAACCGCTCATCATAAGCAATTTCCAATACCAACCTAATAGCTTCAATCAAAACCTTTAATTTCAAGTTGGGCAAGACCAAGGACTCACCTTTCTTTCTTGAGGGTAGCATTGTGACAAAACAAGCCTCAATATCGAACCGATTGTCGCAGAGCTGACTGCCCATTTCTTCAATATTAAATCGCTTTGAGACTGAGTGGAGAAGGGACTGCGAGTCAGTCAAGGAAGCTGAGCCTGAAACCATCGTTGGGTTGTGGAGTGGTGGCAGTGAGGAGGACATTGGGCAAAGCGATGACGTTTGAGACAAGGTTGGAGAACTTGCCTTGAGAGTATTGGGTGAGAACTAAGGCTTGGTGGGCTGAATTCAAGTGGCTTTATTCTTCTGAGGTGAATAAGCATTGAGACAATGAGAATTGAGAAGAGAAGTGGAAGTTTTGGATTTTGAAATTGTGCCTGAGTTTGAACTTTTTTATTTGTTTTATAAATTACGTTTTTATATTGGTTTTATAAATAAACTCTCTAGTCTCTTCTGTTCAAAAAGCAATATAAATGTAAAAAAAGCAATGTGTAATAAAAAGAACTTCTAGCTGATAAAAAAAGCTATGGTGTAGAATAGAGACTCCTATGATGACTCTCACATAGTCACATAGGGTTGGGTCGACTACTGTACGTCCTCGAATCTTGAAAAACTAAGAAGTTTCCAGGAAATTTCCCACACTACTTCACAAGTCACGTTTCTTAAAAAGAAGGCCACTTCCAAGTAGCCTCTGCTTTTCAAAAGCTATTCCATTTCTCTCATATATTCGATTCCAACTCTCTCCGATTCGACGTACTTTCAAAAGCCACGAACTCAATTCAGGCTGGGTGTCGAATAGTTTCTTATTTTTTCATATTTATTATTATTTTTTAAAAATCTTTCTTCAGTTCTAAACTTCTAATTGATTTTTTTTTTGGGGACATGTAGATCTATATATCCATTGGCTTTAATGGGCATGGAAGCTGACTCGTCCTCTTTCCCAAGTTCTTCTTCTTCTTCTCCTACTGCTCAAAGGAAGTATGACGTCTTCCTCAGTTTCAGAGGCGAGGACACCCGCAACAATTTTATGGATCATCTATTTAATGCTTTGAAAGGCAAAGGCATTCACACTTTTAGAGACGACGAAGAACTTAAGAAAGGGAAAGCCATTGGACCAGAGTTGTTGGAAGCCATAAAAGAATCCAAATTTGCTGTAATCATTCTCTCAAAAGACTACGCATCTTCAACCTGGTGCTTGGATGAACTTGCACACATCATTTTTTGCAAGGAAGAGAAGGGAATGACAGTTTTGCCTGTTTTTCATTATGTCGATCCATCTGATGTACGAAAACAAAGGAAAACTTTTGAACAGGCTTTTGTTGAATATGAAAAAAAGGAGAACAAAGAGAGGGTCGAGAAATGGAGAGTTGCTTTGAGACAAGTGGGCAACCTCGCTGGATGGCATTTAAAGGATACTAGGTAACACAACTTGACACATTTATTTATTTTAAATATTCAGATGACTCACTTCAAATATATAACTTATTAACTCTATTTGGAACCTTATAAGTAGATCTATTTACATGTTTCATTGTACATGTTTCGATTTTGTCCTGATCGCATATTTTTTTCTTTCAGTCAATAGAATTGCACATTAAATATGTATTTTTTGTTTGTTTGTTTGTTACCTCTAGGTGGTTCAAACTCAATGTATATTGAACTTTCTTCATTGCAGGCCTGAGTCACAAGATATCCAAGAAATTGTGGGATGCATATCACTTAACTTGAAATATGATGCATTCCCATATATTACCAAAGACCTAGTAGGTATATACTCTCCAGTAGTAGAATTGGAGTCGTGTTTAGCTGTAGGGTCAAATGATGTTCGCTTCATAGGAATTTGGGCTATGGGGGGAATGGGTAAGACAACTCTTGCTAGAGTTGTTTATCATATGATTTCTAAAGAATTTGAAGCTCGTGGTTTTATTGAGGATGTTAGGAAAAAATTTGAAAATTATGGTTGTGTTCCACTACAACAGAAAATTATTGATGACATTTTGAAGGATAAGGATTTGAAAATAGAAGAGGAGTATGATGGAGTTCTCAAGATCAAGAGTAGGTTAAGTCGTAAAAAGATTCTTCTTGTTCTTGATGATGTAGATAAACCGAAACAATTAAAAATGTTATCTGGGGAGCATGATTGGTTTGGTCCCGGCACTAGAATTATCATAACAGCAAGAGATAAGCATGTGTTGGAGGCACATGGAGTGGATAAAATATATGAAGTTAAAGGATTGAATGATGAAAATGCTCTTCAGCTTTTTTGCTCGAAAGCTTTTAGAAAAAAGCATGTACTTGATGATTATATAGAGCTGTCTAATCATTTTTTGAAGTATGCTGGTGGCCTTCCCTTAGCTCTTGAGGTTTTGGGTTCTTTTTTGTTTGGAAAAAGTAGTGTCGAATGGAAAATTGCGTTAGAGAGACTCAAAGAATTTCCTGAGGAAGTAATTCTCCAAGTACTTCAAATAAGTTTTGATGGACTGCAAAAGCCACAAAAGGAAATATTCTTGCATATTGCATGCTTTTTTAATCATCAGAAGAAAGATCATGTAGTAGAAAAACTAGATATTCTTGGCCTTTACCCTGTTCTTGGATTGGAGGAACTCATTGACAAATCTCTCTTAAAAATTATGTATGACGATATGGTGTGGATGCATGATTTACTTGAAGAAATGGGTAGGAACCTAGTTTTTCAAGAGTGCCTTGATGATCCTGGGAAGCGTAGTAGACTGTGGGTTTATAAGGACATTGACAAAGTGTTAGAAAAAAACAAGGTAGGAGTTTAATTAGAGAATTTGATCTCTTTCCCTATCTTTTGTTCAACAAATTTCAAATTTGAATTGTTATGCTAATAATATATTTTGCAATTCTTCATGATTATTAGGGAACAGAAGCAATTCAAGCCATGGATATTTTAAGTACTTATAATGAAGAAAAAGAGGCACGTTGGAACCCTAAGGCCTTTTTGAAGATGGAGAATCTTAAATTTCTTAGAATTTGTGGCATTCACCGTGTCCCCACACATCTTCCTAATGATTTAAGAATTCTTGATTGGATTTCATATCCTTCAAAATCATTGCCATCAAGTTTCCAGCTAGATGAGCTTGTTCAACTTTGTTTACAACAGAGCAAAATTGAACAACTTTGGATAGGAATAAAGGTAAGCTTGTTAATAGCTTTGCTTTTAAATCACAATAAACGAACACTAAGAAACTAATTATTCTAACTTTTTTTTTTCTTCTTTTATCAGAATTTTGACAAGTTGAAGTTCATTGATTTGGCTAGCTCCTTAAACCTAATCATAACCCCTGACTTCACCGGAGTGCCAAATCTTGAGAAATTAGTTTTGTCAAATTGCACAAAGTTACGCGAGCTTCACTCATCCATTGGGATTCTAAAAAAACTTATTCTTCTTGATCTAAGACGTTGCCGAAAACTAAGTTGTCTTCCAAGAAAGTTTGAAATGGAGTCACTCGTCACTCTTGAACTTTCTGGTTGCTTTGACATTGAGAAAATTCCAGAATTTGTTGGAAACATGGGATGCTTACAAGAGCTGAAATTGGATGGCACTGGTATTAAGGAACTACCTTCATCAATTGAAGGCTTGATTGGCCTGACTTCACTATCTCTAGCATATTGTGATGATCTTGTGTGTCTTCCTAGCGCCATTTGTAGTTTGAAATCGCTTGAATCTCTTGATCTTTCTTGGTGCTTAAAAATTGACAAATTGCCAAAGAACCTAGGGAATGTCAAAGGTCTAAAGGTGCTTAAGTTGAGTGGAACAGCTATAAAAGAGCTCCCTTCATCAATTGAACATATGACAAGCCTTACTTTACTAACTTTTAATAAATGTAAAAATCTTGTGTGTCTTCCTAACTCCATTTTTAGTTTAAAGTTGGGTAATTCTCTTGATCTTGCTGGATGCTCAAAATTTGACAACTTGCCAAAGAACTTAGGGAATGTTGAAGGTTTGGAGAAGCTTGATTTGAGTGGAACAGCTATTAAAGAGTTGCCTTCATCGATTGAACATTTGACAAGCCTTACTTTATTGTCTCTAAAAAATTGTAAAAATCTTGTGTGTCTTCCTGGCACCATTTGTTGTTTGAAGTTGCTTAATTCTCTTGATTTTTCTGGATGCTCAAAATTTGACAGGTTGCCAGAGAATTTGGGGAATGTAGAAGGTTTGGAGTTCCTTGATTTGAGTGGAACTTCTATAAAAGAAGTTCCTTCCTCCATTGTTCTCCTTAAAAATCTCAAAGAACTTCTTGTCCATGGATTGAAAGAAACATTATTTTCATTTAATTCCATGCCAACAAGTCATATTGCTGTGGGCTTATTATTGCCTTCCTTATCAGGTTTGCATTCTTTAATATACTTGGATCTTTGTGACTGTGATCTTTCGTCAATCCCCAATGATATTGGCAACTTGTCTTCTTTAGCACGCTTAAATCTATGTGGAAATAATTTTGTTTCCCTTCCTAAAAGCATCTCTCAACTCTCTAACCTTCAAACACTCCATTTAGAGGGTTGCAAAAGGCTTCAATCATTGGAAAATGTTCCATCAACTATTGAATTCGTAATTGCAAACAATTGTACTTCACTGGAGAGATTGCCAGAACTACAAAATCATCCTTTTAGGTCATGTCCTTCCCGTTTGCTTTTCACATATCTCAACTGCTTCAAATTGGTTGACAATATTCAAAGTGGAAGTAACATGCTTCAGGTCTCTCTCTCTCTCTCTCTCTCGGTCTCTCTGTCTCTTTGTCTCACTCACAATCATTATGCTTTGTATTTTTCAGGGACAAAGTGGTAGACTACCAAACATGTTAGAGATTATTATTCCTGGAGGTGAAATTCCAAAAGGGTTTAGCCCTGCAAGGTTTATTTTGAAAAGTCCCCCTCGAAGTAAGCTTCAAGTGTTGACGGGTCATACATGGAAGATACAACTACAAGTGCCATCTTGTGGGTGTGATGAGCTGATGGGAATTGCGTTGTGCATTGTTTTTGTACCCAACGGGTCATATCAAAGCAGTTGTGCATTTGAGGTACATGGATTTCGAGGGGAAGTTCCAGTAAAATCTGATTTTGCAATAAATTATGGTAAATTTGAGTCACCTACCATGCTAGACTCTGGATTTATGACAAATTATGGTAAAGTTGAATCACCTCACCTTTGGCTGCTCTATTTGTCCACTCACTATTCTGGCTCCAATTGGGGAGAAACATTTAGTCAAATTGATGCGAATGGAGCTCATCAATTTGAGATTGAAATATCTTCCCCAGAATATGAGGTGGAAAAAGTTGGGTTCCATTTGGTATACAAGCAAGACATCGAGGATCCCAATCAAACTATGGCACAATGCAGCAACAACAGTATGCTCTATGAGGATCTGGGTGATCTCCATCATGATCATTCCAATTCAGCTGCAGAAGGTTTCAGAAATAAGCGAAGCAATGATGGGGATGATGGGGCTGGACCTAGCAGAAAAGGCTACTCTGATGAGGAACCACAGCCAGAGAGGATTCATAGACTCGGAAGATTTATGTCTGATTCTGAGGATTCTAGTCAAAGGGAAATTTTTTACTTCAGTAAGTCATCATCTTTCTTGTTACTATTACAATTTACAAGTCATCATTTTGGGACATATATTAGCATTTTTTTAAAATGTTAACTTCAAAGCATTGTGCTTTCCTCATATTATCAGTGAACTTAGAAAAACATAAAATGCATGTTTGGTTTAACATATATTCTTCCAAATGTCAAAGACAATTATGCCTTTCCAAAAGGAATACATTTCAACAACTAAAGGAGAGAGTTTCCAATAAACTTGTTGGTTGGATGGATAAGTTATCGTCTAAGGTAGGAAAGAAAATTCTCATTAAACCAGTTGCCCAGGCTTTACCCATTTACACAATAACTTGTTTCCTTCTTCCGAAGGCATTATGTGAGGACTTGACTCACCTTGTAAGAAAATTTTGGCGGGGTCAAAAAAAAAGGATGAAAAGAGAATGACTTGGCATAGTTGAGACAAGTTATGTGCTCCTTAGGAGAGAGGAGGGATGGGGTTTAAAAATTTTCATGCCTTTAACTTGGCTTTGTTGGCTAAGCAAGGGTGGAAACTCCCAAAAAAAAAAAAAATTGAACTTATTTTTCTATAAAGTATTCTGAAATGGTGATTTTCTGTATGCTAATTTGGGTCATAATGAGCCCTCCAACACCCCCCCCCCCCCCCCCCCAACCCCCCACCCCCCCCCAAAAAAAAAAAAAAAGAAAGAAGAAAAAAACCTCCCAATGGATGCTAAGGTTTGTGATCTAATCAATGGGGAGGATGGAACACAGAAGAGTAAAGTGGTGAGAAGATCTTTCATGGATCATGAGGATGATACCATTTTAGGAATCTGCCTATGCCCTGTATATGACAGAGGACAAGTTGATATAGGCTGCTACCACCAGCAGAAAATTCACTATGAATAGTGCATATAAAGTGGCTATGGATGCACTATTCCACTAACAGAGGCAAGAGCTCTTACAAGGTGAACACAATGAAGCTGTGGAAGCGAGTTTGGAAAGCTGAAGTATCTCTGTATCTGGGAAAGTTAAGAATTTCATGCGACATTCATGCAAGAACATTCTTCCTACAAAACTAAACCATTTACAGCATCATTTATCTACTGATGGGGTCTGTGAGGGATGTGGGAAGGCTCAGGAGTCTACTGGTCATGTCTTTTGTTGTTGCAGAATGGCTAGAGAAATATGGACCAGCTGTAATCTTGGCCACATAATGATTTCTGATGAAGAGGATTTTACTAATGTGTTTTGGAGAGTGGTTCAGGATGATAAGATCGAAGCCCATGTGATCGAATTAATTATGATGACTAACTGGGCTATTTGGATGCATAGAAATTAATTGAGGCTGGTGGCTTAAAATAGAGGGGATCTGACATTGCTAGAGGCACTTCATTGTTATTGGAGTTCCGTTCAGCCAGGGAATGCAATATTATGGCAACAGCAGCAGAAGAAGTGAAGGTCTCCACCCGAACCTGGGATGTATAAAGCCAATGTGGATGGTGCAGTGTTCACAGAGGAAAAGACAGCAGGGGTGGGTGTACTGATTCGAGATGAAATGGGTAACATTGTTGCAGCTATGTGTATGAAGATTAATGCCCCCTGTCCTGTTTGGAGAATGAGTCTTATGGCATGGCTTAGTCAGTTATTCTCGCAGTTCAAATAAGATTTGGACCACCACTGGTTGCGCTGGAAATTGAAGCCAAAGCTATGGAAGTCGTAGCCCACTTTGCAAGAGATATAGGTGTCCGAGAGGTTATTTTTGAAGGGGACTCTGTTAGTCTGGAATGCTTTATCTGGGAAGATTGAAACACCAGAATGTTATCAGTGGAACCTGTGTGTGGATGCAAGAGTTTCGATGAGCTGAGATTTCTCAAACACAAAGCATAATGACAATAAACCAGCTCATTCGCTAGCTCAACAGTCAACACACTTAGCATGTTCAGGATTACTTGACTTGGGTTGAGGAGACCCCAAATTTTATAGAAAGCTTTTTGTGATTCAATAAAATTTCAAGTTTCCAATAAATAAATAAATAAAAGAATAGATTGAGAACATACTTCTGTTTGTTTAAATATCTATTCACTAGAGAATGAAGGTCTTATCAAATAACAGTGAGTTGGTTGGCTTCATGAGCATGTTGGTTGAAATAGTTTTGATTGCGTAATTTGGAAATTGATTTTATACATTAAGATTATAATGTTTGTTGTATCATTTCCTTTTCTTTGTAAATCCTCTTTAATTCATTTTTCTTGTTATATAGGAATATCAAAAAGAGTGTTCTTTTAGTTAATGAGGGTAAAATTAATATTAAACTTCATATTTTATTTTATTTTCAATTGGGCATATTGTTTAACACATACTGGCCTTTAAAAAGGCAGTCTTTTTTCAACGATAGAACCAATCACATCTGATAGAGATTTCATTACGAACCATGACATTTTCTTCTCAATCATGCGAAGTCCTTATTTTAATATCTCCCTTTAATGAAATTGCAGGAGAATGGATATTTCGGTTACTTTGTTGGTGTGCAAGAGACAAAGACAATAGAGATGATGAGTAGTATAAATGGGTATGGGACAACCATGGAGTCAATTTCTCATTTGTACTCTTATTTTCAATATTGGTTTTTAATTTTTATGTTGTCCAGGTATGCTTTTATAGACGTTTGGAGAAGCTTCTGCTTTTCCAACATCTTATACTACTGGGACCGTGTAGACTTTCAGGTCAGTCAATTAATGATTTACAAAAGGGGTTTTGCTATAAATGTGATTTAATTTTGAAGGGGTATATTTGTTAAATTCCTTCATTAACAACTTTTCAGATACTGAGTCCAGTAAGTATACTACAGCCAAATCGAAATACATCCTTTGGAGGGCTGTGATCAATTCACTGTCCGTGATGCAGAAGGTATAGAGGCCATGGCAGTGTGATGAGCAATCTATTTTGCCATAGAAGGAGATTGGTTGGTGGTTATCAATGCAATACGCTGAGCAAGCGAAATGCACATCACCAGCAGGGCACATTGTTGAAGATGCGAAATGGCTTGCAACAGACATGAGAGCATGCAAATTCTAACATACCAGAAGGGAGGCAAACATGGCTCTGCACATTCTCTGGCACGCCCCAACCTCAAGCCCAGTTTTTAGAAGCTCCTATGTATATGGCTTCAGGATATACCAGCCTTCATTGCAAATGTTATTTTTATTTTTTAATTGAATCATTGTTATGTTGGTTTTTGATGCAGCAATAAAATTATTCATCCTCTTCTATTTTTTTTTTTTTTTTTTTTACAAATATGTTATCAGAGACAATATTAGCCTAAATATTTAGGACTTTTTCGGAGTTTTTTAGATCTCCTTTTGGTTTTCATTTTCTTTTTTTTAAATCTCTATTATTTACCATTATTAATTGGAACAAACAGGACATAAAATATTTACTACTTTGAATAAGAATGGCCTGAAGAAGAAAACAGACCACATAAAAAGCTTTAAACACTCACCATAATTAGTTGTTTCTTTATGTCAATGGTGGTGTCATTTTTTTTTTTTTTTTTGGGGTGGTGATGTAACGATATCAACTCATTTTAACTTTTTTTTTTTTTTTTTTTTTTTTTGAGAAAGCATTTTAACATAAATTGAATGGAATGGATAAATATATAGGTGAATATTGCAAAACAAATATTGTTATGGCTACACGAAAATAATTATTTAAAACAGCTCTTAGAAAACAACATTAATAATAAGACCCTTAAATTACCTATGATATATATAAAATAAAATTGAAAAAACCATTATAGGGCATCAACCCATGTACTAAAAGTCAATAAAACTAAAATCATGATCAAAATTTTGTATTTGAAAGGAAGAGAAATTTTAGCTTTAGAAACTCATGCATTCACATAAAAAGGGCCTAATTTGTTTCTTCTCCAATCTTGTCCTTTAATCTAGAAATAAACAAACATAGAAAAGCCACATAAACACTATGATCAAATTACACAACTTTTTATTAATTTTATACCCAAAAAAACATAAAAGCTTTCATACCTAAAACTGAACCTTTTTCCATTCTTCACAAAACCTTTATATGCATAATTTGATTACTGGAACTTGAGAGGGAAAAAAGAGGAATCAACACGCAAGAGCTTCCAAATTGAAAATATGTTAATAGTAGCTTGTAACTTTGTATCCTAAAATTAATCTTTAAAAAATTGGTCATTATGGTAGTTTGCCAATGTAGATGGCGTCAAAGAACCATCAAGTTTCACGAACCAAAAGCTTCTCATCATGTGATATCCAATAAAAAGAAAAAAAAATAAAAGATATTTTTAAAACTAATAAAGTAAATTATAATTTTTTTTTTGTTACTCTAAGATAGAATTCTAATTTAAGATAATCTAAGTGTATATATATGTAAAACTCATTTCTAGAGACTAAATATTTGTAAATTAAAATTCCCACTCAGCCTAAAAAAATAAGGAATATGCCATGAAAGATCAACATAGAAATAGGTGGCTACCTTCTTCTTGGATGATGTCCTCTGGAGATTTCAATAAATTACATCTAATGATTTCCTAGCTACCTATGTCTCAATACATTGTTCTTTGTTTTTTAGAATACTAAGTATTTTTAACATACACACGAGCAGATGAGAGAAGGTCTTAAAAAAACTGATAGTGGTAGGCCTAATTCTTAGATACACAGCACATACTTTACACCTCTTTAACTATCTCAATTCATGAATATGAATCTATACCCAGGTTTTTTTTTTTTTTTTTTTTTTTTTTTTTTGAGAATCAAATCTATACCCACCTAAGGAAGTATTATATCTCTTTAAATAATAGATATGGTGCCTTAGATCAGGCTGAAAGGAAAATATTGATTAATGGTTTTTTTTTAATTCAAAATTATTTTTCACCGTACCATTGGAGTTGATAAGAGATTTTTCATTTTTATGGTTGGATTTGGAACTATGCAATTGCACTTTTAATAAGAGAGAAAATTTAAAAGGTTAAAAATTGTTCAATTATTCTAATGCTCAAATTAAAAGTGAATTTTTAATTTTAAATATCTCAGTTCTTAAAAGGAAATTGCACGATTTTGCTTACTTTGATTTAATAATTATTTAAAAAAATAAATATATGGATAAAGTTTAGCTACAAAATTAGTTGTAGTCTAAGGCTACAACCTTACTCAATAAAATAAATATCATTACATATTTTGAAAATCTAATCGTTAAATTGCATATTATTTATGCTCTTAATATACATGTCAAATTTTGTGTCAATCAGATATTATTTACTATATGATCTATAAGTTTATATTTTATGCACAATTTTGAACTACAAAAACTTACAATTTAAATAATTTATTGATAACATAGCTATTGATCTTTAATTTTTTAGAAATTTTGTAAGCATGAAGGATATAAGAAGAAGATATAATCTAATGGTGGATTTGTTAAAATTCACCTCCAATAAAAAGATATTGAGTAAAGTTGTAGCCTTAAGCTAGAATTAATTTTATAGCTAAACTTTGTTCTGTAAATAAACTCTTAAAAGAAAATTGCACAATTTGGAACTAGGTGTGTTACATAGAACTAGAAT
Source organism: Quercus ilex subsp. ballota (assembly GCA_032727855.1). Taxonomy (NCBI): domain Eukaryota; kingdom Viridiplantae; phylum Streptophyta; class Magnoliopsida; order Fagales; family Fagaceae; genus Quercus; species Quercus ilex. The sequence continues at coordinate 8,334,626 of CM064914.1, read as the reverse complement.
TTTTCAAACTCAATTTTTTTGGTACTTTGTTTTTTGTTTTTGCATTGAAATTGATTTTTATAAACTTAACTTAAAAAAAAAAAAAAAATTGCATAAAAATTGCATAGGACTCTAGTTCCAAGGGGGGATGATTTTTATTTATAAATTTTTTTTTTTTTTAGAATAAACAGCAAAAATTTTTAAATGCCATGTTAGTGGCTTTACATTAGCAAGTGGCTGCTAGAACTCAACTTTTGGAAAGTTAAATTTTACTCGAAACTTTATTTTCACAAAATTAAATTACAAATGAAACTATTTAACTAAATAACTTTCAAAAAGATCCTTCTTAATAAAATAGTCCTAAAAAATGAATTATTTAGCAAAAAAAAAAAAAAAAAATGCCCCAAAAAGTAGTGTAAAATGAACTTTGGAACCTGTAATAAAAAAAAGGAAATATAAACATAAACAGTAATTCGTTAGTCAATGGAAAGTCTTTTTTACTTAAAAAAAAAAAAACTGGTGAAAAAGCAATATGAAAAAGAGAACTTTTATAGTTGCAGAACTTTGGCTGCTCACGCACTAGGAAATTTCATCGCTACTTTTGAAGTGAAGGTACTCAGAAAAAGAGAGCAACTTTCGATCCTCACTAGGAACTAGGAAGTGGAAGTACTCAGAAAAATAAAGAATAATTTCAGTCCTCTTTCATCTCTTCCAAATTTCAGTCTCCTCTTTCTCTGTCTCATCAGTTCCTAATTTCAGATTCAATTCCATCTCTTACAAAGCTACGCAATTCTAAATGATCAAATGGTTTCTTTTTATTCTTTCTCCGGTTCTAAACTAATTCTAAATGATCTTTTTTTGTTTTTTTAATTTTGCATGTCAGATCTATAATTTCTAATGGCTTTAATGGGCATGGAAACGGACTCCTCATCTTTCCCAAGTTCCTCTTCTTCTTCTGTCGCTCGATGGAAGTATGATGTGTTCCTCAGTTTCAGAGGTGAGGACACCCGCTACACATTGGCGGACCTCCTATATGATGCTTTCAATCAGAAGGGCATTAACGCCTTTAAGGACGATGAGAAACTTGAGAAAGGAAAAACTATTTCGCCAGAGCTTTCAACAGCAATAGAAGAATCGCGATTTGCTGTTGTCATTTTCTCAAAAAACTATGCATCTTCGACTTGGTGCTTAGATGAACTTGCAAAGATCTTTCACTGCGAGGAACACATGGGAATGAAAATTCTGCCAGTTTTTTATGACGTGGAGCCCTCTGATGTGCGGAAGCAAATGGGAACTTTTGCACAGGCTTTTATTGAACATGAAAATCGTTTCAAGGAGAATATAGAGAAGGTGAAGATGTGGAGAGCTGCTTTGACTCACGTGGGCAATCTCGCTGGATGGCCTTTAATGAATAGGTAATTTACTTTCAATTGATATATTTATTTGTTTTAAATATTCTGATGACCCATTTCATATATATGACTTCATTTTGAACCTTTAGCAGATCTACATACATGTTTGCATTTCTATGAATTTTATCTTGAGCCTATCAATTTACATCATTACATGGTTTTGTTTCGGTAAGCGGAATTGAACACCAAATATCTTCTATGATCTCTCTTTATTGCAGGCCTTTCTCACAAGTTATTAAAAGCATTGTGAGGCTAATATGGCTTAACTTGAATAATGATGCATTCTCAGAAGTTACAAAGGGCCTAGTAGGAATAGACTCTCGTGTGGTGGAATTGGAGTCACGTTTAGCTGTAGGGTCAAATGATGTTCGCTTTATAGGGATTTGGGCGATGGGGGGAATGGGTAAGACAACTCTTGCTTGGGTTGTTTATCATATGGTTTCTCAAGATTTTGAAGCTTGCAGTTTTATTGAGGATGTTCGGGAAAATTTTGAAAAAAATGGTTTTGTTCCAATACAACAAAAAATTATTGATCAAATTTTGAGGGAAAAGGAATTGAAAATAGATGATAAGTACGATGGAGTTTTCAAGATCAAAAATGGGTTACATCATAAAAGAATTCTTCTTGTTTTAGATGATGTAGATAAACTAGACTTGTTAAACATGTTAGCCGGGGAGCATGATTGGTTTGGCCCAGGCAGTAGAATTATCATAACAACAAGATATATGCAGGTGTTGGAGACACATGGAGTAGATGAAATATATGGAATTAAAGAATTGAATGATGAAAATGCTCTTCAACTTTTTTGCTTGAAAGCTTTTAAAAAAGAGCATGTCCCTGATGATTATAAAGGGCTGTCTAAAGATTTTTGGAAATATGCCTGTGGCCTTCCTTTAGCTCTTGAGGTTTTGGGTTCATTATTGTTTGGAAAAAGCATTGTTGAATGGAAAAGTGCGTTAGAGAGGCTTAAAGAATATCCTAATTCAGAAGTTTTGCGTGTACTTCAAATAAGTTTTGATGGACTCCATGACCCAGAGAAGGAAATATTCCTACATATTGCATGCTTCTTTAATCATAATATGAAAGATCATGTTGTAGAAGTACTGGATAATCTTGGCCTTTACGCTGGTATTGGATTGAAGGAACTCGTTGATAAATCTCTCTTGAAAATTATGGATCATGATGTACTGTGGATGCATGATTTACTTGAAGAAATGGGCAAGAACATAGTTTTTCAAGAATGCCCTCAAGATCCTGGAAAGCGTAGTAGACTGTGGGTTTATAAGGACATTGACAAAGTATTAAGAAAAAATAAGGTAAGAGAATATTTAGAGAAATTGAATTCATTCCCTACCTTCATGTTCAACAAATTTGAAATTTGAATTGTTATGCTAATAATATTTTTTTGCAAATTATCATTTCCTTCTTGAATTTTGATTATTAGGTAATAGAAGCAGTTCAAGCCATGAGTATTAGGGGTAATTTTTATCTTAAAGAACAAGGGGCAGGTTGGAACCCTGATGCCTTTTCAAAGATGTACAATCTCAAGTTTCTTGAGGTTAATTTCATTAACCATGTCCCCACACATCTTCCTGATGATTTAAGAATTCTTAATTGGACTTATTATCCTTCAAAATCTTTGCCATCAAGTTTCCAGCTAGATGAGCTTGTTCAGCTTAGTTTGCTATCGAGCAAAATAGAACAACTTTGGATAGGAATAAAGGTAAGTGTGTTCTTAAGTATCCTCTTCCAACTTTGCTTTTAAATCACAATAAACAAACACTAGGAATCAAATCATTCTAACTTTATTTATTTATTTATTTTTTTTTTCTTTTAACAGCATTTTCAAAACTTGAAGTTCATTGACTTGACTAATTCCTTAAACCTGATCATAACCCCAGACTTCACTGGAGTCCAAAATCTTGAGATATTAGTTCTAGAAGGTTGTAAAGAATTACGCGAGCTTCACCCATCAATCGGATTTCTTAAAAAGCTTGTTCGTCTTGATCTAATGTATTGTGCCAATCTAATGTGTCTTCCTAGCACCATTTGTAGTTTGAAATCGCTTGAATCTCTAGATCTTTCTGGATGCTCAAAATTTGACAACTTGCCTAAGAATCTAGGAAATGTCAAAGGTTTAAAAGGGCTAAATTTGAGTGGAACAGCTATAAAAGAGTTGTCTTCATCAATTGAACGCTTGCCAAGCCTTACTTCATTGAATATACATGATTGTGAAGATCTTGTTTGTCTTCCTAACACCACTTGTGGTTTTAAGTTCTGTGGTGCTCTTGATCTTTCAACATGCTCAAGTTTAAAAAACTTGCCAGAGAACCCATGGATAATCGAAGATCTACAAGTGCTTGATTTGAGTAAAACTGCTATAGAAGAGATTCCTTCATCAATTGAACGCTTGCCAAGCCTTACTTCATTGAATATAAGCAATTGCAAAAATCTTGTGTGTCTTCCTAGCACCATTTGTAATTTGAAATCACTTGAATCTCTAGATCTTTCTAGGTGCTCAAATTTTGGCAACTTGCCTGAGAATCTAGGAAATGTCAAAGATTTAAAAAGGCTAGATTTGAGCAGAACAGCTATAAAAGAGTTGCCTTCATCAATTGAACGCTTGACAAGCCTTACTTCATTGAATATAAGCGATTGCAAAAATCTTGTGTGTCTTCCTAGCACCATTTGTAGTTTGAAATTGCTTGAATCTCTAGATCTTTCTGGATGCTCAAATTTTGACAACTTGCCTGAGAATCTAGGAAATGTCAAAGGTTTAAAAAGGCTAGATTTGAGCAGAAGAGCGATAAAAGAGTTGTCTTCATCAATTGAACTCTTGACAAGCCTTACTTCATTGAATATAAGCGATTGCAAAAATCTTGTGTGTCTTCCTAGCACCATTTGTAGTTTGAAATCGCTTGAATCTCTAGATCTTTCTGGGTGCTCAAATTTTGACAACTTGCCTGAGAATCTAGGAAATGTCAAAGGTTTAAAAATGCTAGATTTGAGTGGAATAGCCATAAAAGAGTTGCCTTCATCAATTGAACGCTTGACAAGCCTTACTTCATTGAATATAAGCAATTGCAAAAATCTTGTGTGTCTTCCTAGCACCATTTGTAGTTTGAAATCAGTTGAATCTCTAGATCTTTCTAGATGCTCAAATTTTGATAACTTGCCTGAGAATCTAGGAAATGTGAAAGGTTTAAAAATGCTAGATTTGAGTGGAACAGCTATAAAAGAGTTGCCTTCATCAATTGAACACTTGATAAGCCTTACTTCATTGAATATAAGCGATTGCAAAAATTTTGTGTGTCTTCCTAGCACCATTTGTAGTTTGAAATCGCTTAAATCTCTAGATCTTTCTGGATGCTCAAATTTTGACAACTTGCCTGAGAATCTAGGAAATGTCGAAGGTCTACAATTCCTAGATTTGGGTGGAACAGCTATAAAAGAGTTGCCTTCATCAATTGAACGCTTGACAAACCTTTATTTTTTTCTTTTTTGGTGAAAAGGAATATGCATTAAAACAAACTAAGGGGTACAAAGTCTAGGGTAGGAAACACCCCAAGAATTAGCATACAGATGGTACAAAAGAAAGTGAGGAGGGCTAGAATACAAAAAAAAAAAAAAAAAAAAAAAAATCATTAATAGAAGCTGCTTCCTTAGCCAAAAGATCCGCACAATAATTTCCTTTGCGGAAGATGTGGTGAATGTGTGCTTCTTCAAAAAGTTGGAGGAGGTGCCTGCAATCATAAATCAGAGAGCTGCAAGGGTGAGAAGAGATAGATGTTGGATTATAAATAAGAGTAACCATGGCTTTGGCGTCGGTTTCAACATAGAATTTTTTAATGTTGAGTTGTTTTGCTAAGGTAAGCCCATCACGAAGACCCCAAAGCTCTCTCTCTCTCTCTCTCCCTTAGCTCGTAGCTCTAAACTTTTTGTTTGTGTATTTCAGGGACAAAGTGGTAGACTACCAGGCATGTTAGAAATTATTATTCCTGGAAGAGAAATTCCGAAATGGTTTAACCATGAATGTACAGGTCACGAATTGAACATGCAAGTGCCTTCTTGTGGATGTGATGACCTGATAAGAATTGCATTGTGCGTTGTTTTTGAACCCAACGGGTGTTATCAACACCCTAAAGAGTATCAATTTTCATGTTCATTCAATGAAATTGAAGAATATGATCTATATAACTCTATAGTTAGTACAAACTGTGGTATAATTGTATCACATCACCTTTGGCTGCTCTATTTGTCCAATAACTATGTGTCTTGCTATATGAACTCCGGTTGGGGAAGAATATTTAGTCAAATTGATGCAAATGGATTTCATCAACTTAAGATTAAAGTAGAAAGCTGGAGCTTGAAGGTGGAGAAAATTGGGGCCTGTTTGGTATACAAGCAAGACATGGAAGATCCCAATCAAACTATGGCACAGTGCAGCAACAACAGCAGGAAGCTCTCTGAGGATCTGGGTGTTCTCCAACACGATCTTGACGATTCAGCTGCAGAAAGTATCAGAAAAAAGCGAAACCATGATGAGGGTGACGGGGCTGGACTTAGTGGAGAATGCTACAATATTGAGGAACCACAACCAAAGAGGATTCAAACACTAGAAGGATTCTGGGCTGATTTTGAAGGATCTAGTGAAAATGACTTGGAAGGCTAAGCATTCAGGGTGGTTTCACCAAGAAATCCTCAATCTGCAGCAAACTACGTGTGACTTGCTGGATGATAATACAAAGACTTGGAGAAAGGATGTTCAGGACAGGTTTTTTATACCACAAGAAGCTGTTGTCATTGAAAGCATTCCGTGAAATTCTCGACATTCTGATGACAGTATCTTTTGGGTGGAGCAAAAACTGGAGATTTTTCAGTTCAGAGTGCATATGATTAGTTGAACCACAAGGCACTGTCAGGTTTAGGAGAGGCTTCAAACAATCACAGCTCAACAATTGTGTGGCAGGCAGTGGAAGGCCCAGGTTCCTGACAAGATTATAGTTTTTCACGGTGTGCTCTTCTGTGTATCCTACCAACAAAGCCTCATCTGTCTTCAGTAACTTGTGAACAGTGTTTTGAAAGTTCCTAAAACCAGTTTACATGCTTTATGGTCTTGCCCATGCGCCATGAAGGTATGGAAATTAGTTGAACGCATAAACTTTATCCCACACCAGCCTTTTCAGAACTGGACTGATCTATTCTCCTGGATGCTTCACCACAGCAGCATACTGTATGAGGATCTGGCTGATTCTGAGGATCAGCCAGAATCAGAAATTTTTAACATCTTTGCCAGTAAGTGATCATCTTACTTCTTCCTACTTTATAAGACATCATCTTTTTTTTTTTTTTTTTTGGCACGTATACTATCATTTTTATTTTTAAATGTTAACTTCAAAGTACTTTAGCATTATCTAGTAACACTCGTAGAAAAATCAGCCCAAACTCAAAAATTTAAATAATACCATATCACGTTTCTATTTTTAGGTTTATTTTTTTAATCAGGTTGGAATAATACAAATTTTTATTTTTGTCTTGTTGGTGAACTTTTATTTAGTGGAAGGAGAGGATCAAACGTCCAAGAAGCTTGAATCCATTCACGGAGGGAAGAGCGATTGTTACCAAGACATTGAAGATCCCAATCAAACTATAACAGAGTTGAGCATCAACAACAGGACACTCTTATGAGAATCTAGGTGATATCTGCCATGATCTTTACCATTCAGCTGCAGAAGTTAGCAGAAATAAACGAAGCCGTGATGAGCAAGATGGGGCTGGACCTAGTGGAGAAGGCTACTCTAGTGATGAACCAAATCCAAAGACTTGGAGGATTTATGGCTGATTCTAAAAGAATTTAGTATAAGGAAGATTCGACTTCTTTGCCTGTAAGTCATCATCTGTCTTCTTGCTATTACAATATACAAGTCTTGAAGTTCTCTTTTATTTTATGGACAGGGGAATCCAATGAAATGAAAGTGTGGGTTTAGTTTCTCAAGTTTAAATTGGTATGATAAAAAAAATCTAATTTGTCGTAGGTATAAATTGGAGTTTTTCTTTTTCGATTTTTAAGCTAGCATTGAGAGAGGGAAAAAAGAAAGTTCAAAGTATTGTTTGGCACTCACATCCCAATCACCTAAACTCAAGAATTAAAATCATTCCATATCACTTTTATTTATTTATTTTGAAGTTTTTTCATCAGGTTTGAATAATAAATTTTTTTTCTTCTTAACTTGTTGGGGCACTTTCATTTAATGGAAGGAGGGGATCCAAGAAACTTGAAGCCTATAGAAGTGGTAAGAGGGATAGTTATGAGAGCAACGTAGAAGAATTAGCCAAGGGGGGTTCCTTTTTGCTGTGTGTGGGGCTTTGTTCAATTGGTTTTATAGAGTTTATTCACTTGCCCCATGCTTTTCTGCTATTTTGTAAATTTCTATTTTCTTAGTGAAATTTTTTGTTAGACATTGTTTGTGGATGTAGACCTAAGGCCAAACCACATAAATCTGTGTTCCATGTGTAATTGTCTTTTCTATTTCTATATCACATGACCTACTATTATATTGTTTCACCATCGCGCCAAGGGTGCGTGGTGGTGGTGTCTTAGAGTAGTTGTTATAGATGCTGTGTTTGGGACTGAATAATTACATTATTTTGGGATTGTACGGCCACTTAAGATATGCCAGATGGCTTAATGGGAGGAAACTGAGGATTATGCTTCTACTGTTATATATAGTAATAGATAATAGATTCTGTTGGGTCGTTGGTCAATTCATGCTTCTCTGCTAGTGACAAAATGCAAGAGAACCTTTAGTGATATGTTACTACATTTTTTAACGTCTTGAAGTTGTGACAGCAGCAGAAGAAATCAAGCCACTTGATAGTATCTTTATCTTCAAGAGCAATGAGTAACTTGATCAGCCTAGGGCGACCCATGATTTTGTAGAAGCAGCCATCTAAACCACCTTCCCAAAAAGTTCGATTGGTGCATTTCACACACAACCTCATCAAATCCTCAACTGTTTTCTTAGCATATTTCCATTCCTCTTCCTCCTCTACTCTCCTTTCTGCTTTCTCTATTTTTATGATAAAATATGGTTTAATTGAATCACATCACCTTTGGCTGCCCTATTTTTCCAATTACTTTCAGCTCCAATGGGGGAAGAATGTTTAGTTAAAACCAAATTGACGCTAATGGATTTTGTGAACTTAATATTAAAATAGATAGCTGGAACTTGGAAGTGGAGAAAATTGGGATCCGCTTAGTATACCAGCAAGACATGGAAGATCCCAATCAAACTATGGCACAGTGCAGCAGCAACAGCAGTACAAACTATGAGGTCCTGGGTGTTCTACATCATGATCTTGACGATTCAGCTGCAGAATCAGAAATAACGAAGCCATGATGAGGATGACAGGGCTGGAGCTAGTGGAGAGTGCTACTATAATGAGGATCCACAGCCAAAGAGGATTCAAACTTGAAGGATTAATGGTTGATTTTGAAGAATCTAGTGAAAATGACCTGGAAGGCTAAACATTTTCTGTTCATTACCTGTAAGTCATCATTTTTCTTTCTACAAACTTCAAAATATTGTGTACCTTAGTGGCAGCTTTTGGCAATCACATCCAAATTGACCCAAACTCAAAAATTAATATCATGTGCACCGTAATTTTTTTTTTTTCCTTCTCTTAAGTTGTTTTTTTTTTTATCAGGTGGGAATAACACAAATTTTTCTTCTTGTCTTGATGGTGAACTTTTATTTAATTAATGTTAGGATGGGATCAAACATCTGAGAAGCTTGAAGCCTTTGCCACCGTGGATAGTTACAAGAGCGTCAACGTTGAAGTATTAGCCAAGTAGCTATTCTCCTCTCACACTGACCTTGGGCTCTTGCAAAAGTGGTCAAGGACTCAAAATGGTCAAGCTTTTAAATTAACTGCCAATTGGCTCTCATTATTGGTTAAATCTTCTTTTTTTGGGTGTCCTGCAAATGTGATGTTCTGTTAAACTTCTAATGACATACAGACACAAATCCTTCCCATCTACCTCTTTTTGTTAATGAAAAGTTACCATCCAATGCCTCATTTGGTTGGAGAAGTATAATGGAAGCTTGAAAGGTTGCACAGTTGAGCTACTGTTGGAAGATAGGGATGGAAGACAGATTAACATCTGGGAAGATAGGCAGCTGCCGACACCGAATACATTCAGGGTGGTTTTACTAAGAAATCCTCAATCTGCAGCAAACTATGTGTGTAACTTGCTGGATGAGAATACAAAGACTCGCAGAAAGATTGTTCTGGACAGGTTGTTCATGCCACAAGAAGCTGCTGTCATTCAAAGCATTTTGTGAAATACTCAACATTTTGATTACAGTATCTTTTGGGTGGGTGCAAAAATTGGAGGTTTATCAGTTCAGGGTGCATATGATTTGTCAGACCACGAGGCAATGTCAGGTTTAGGAAGGGCTTCAAACAATCACAGCTCAACAATTATGTGGCAGGCACTGTGGAAGGCTCAGGTTCCTAACAAGATTAAAGTTTTTCATGGCATGCTCTTCAGTTTATCCTGCCAACAAAGCCTCATCTATTTTCCAAATGCATCATCTCTTCAGTAACTTGTGGGCAGTGTAATGAAGTTCCTGAAACCAGTTTACATGCTTTGTGGTCTTGCCCAGACACCAAGAAGTTATGGCAATTAGTTGAATGCATAAACTTTATCCAGAACTGAACTGATCTGTTCTCCTGGATGCTGCACCATAAGAGTACATTCTCACTGAAACTATTTCCCACTCTCTCATGGCAATTATGGCTGCACAGAAATGGAGAGATTTGGGAAACCAGGAATACAGCCAACCACTTTGGTATATATAGGTAAAGAGAAGCATGAACACTAGGCTGCAAAATTTTCGTCTGAGATACTGCCGAAAGTTCATCTCCTAATATGGAAGCCCCGTCAGTTACCTTACTCCAAGGTAAATGTTGCAGTGATTAGAGATCTCAAAGTGAATTTTGTTGCAGCTAAGGTTGAGGTGATTGTGGGCCAATGCTGTCTGGAGGCCCTACAATTGTTTAACCAGCAGGGAATTCAGGAGGTTCAACTTGAGAGCCACTTAAGTATTGCCAATTTGCCATTGCTGCTTTTAACATGGATTCCACACCCCCACCCCCCCAAAAAAAAGTGACCTGAAATGCTCTGTTCAACAAAGTGAAACTAGCAATATCTACTTTCCGAAGCTGCAATTTTAATTTTGTGGACAAAAGCTGTAATAATGCTCCTCTAGTTTTAGCAGATCTTGGATGTAAAAATTGCTCCACTGAGATTTGGCTACTTGATAATTTTGTGAAATGCAATACAAATCCTGCTGCTTTTATTTTAAGAAAAATACATATTTACGAATTGATATTTAACTTTCCAATGTAACGGTTTGTTATATTAATATAATTGTTGTTTTTCTTTTTCTCCGACTGCAACATATATAATGTTTTTTTTTCCCCCTTCCCGGCGTTTGGCTCTCTGATTCATATTGAGAAATTTCGAACAGAAACCTTGCTCAGTTCAGATGTTGATTTGCACACCAAATTAGCTATGCAGGGTGCTCTCCAAGGATAGAGCTAAATTAATCCCCCCATTTACTACCAATGGCTTACTTCTAGTCTCCACCGTTGGTTTAAGCTCTCTCTTTATGATGACTACATAATCCCTCGTCAGTTCTTATCCCTTGGCAATGGAGAATGGCATTCCTTTGGTGTCATATATGGCTACACAGCAGCACCTGAGGCCTGCTTACAGACCACAACCCTAAGAGATTTTCACATCCACTGATCTTCTCATACAATGATGTCTTCCCAGACAAATTCTTGGGAGTTAATTAAGCAGCACTTCAATAATTCTTTACAAACCCAGACACAATTTAAATTCCTCCAGATACTATGAAAAACCTTATTGCAAACTAGTTGCTCCTGCCTATAGTTGCTTCTAGATTTCCATTTCCCATTCAAGAAATGCAATGTAAATAAATATCATCAGGGTGGCTAGGTACCATTCTCATGCCAATCGACACAACAACCTTGAACATTGAACCATCTCAAGCACTACTGGGGTCTGGTATCTGTTCCTGGCTAAAGCAGAGACCACTCCACCAATTCCATGCTCTAATGCAAATTGAATCTGTTTCTCATGTTCATCTTTTGGGGGCAAAGGGCAGTGTTATTTTAATAAGTTCATTAAATCATCCTCAAATCCTTCTCATTTCTCAGAACCATTTTCTGCACACAGTACAGTATAGTGTCTCTTTGAAACCACGTTCCTTCTTCGGACACCACATTACTCCAAAACAACTTATTATTGATATGATATGCCCACTTTTTCCAATTTTATAGGGAATAGAAATTAAATATTTCAAACTAAAATAAAACCTTAATCAAATTTTAAACACCAAATCATATATTTTTGCTATCTCTAAAGAAATACTAACAATAAATAAAACGACGCCGGCTATAATTGGCAATTGCCACCATTTTTCACTTCACTGAGTCAAAGCTAAGCTTGTTGAAGTAAAAAAATGGAGAACATGACAATTCTGAAGGACTGGGTTCGAGTGAGTCTGACTCAGAGAAAACCGGAACCATCACAACCCCTCATCTCAAGGTTCTCTTCTTCTTTCTTTTGTCTCTTGAAATTTCAAAATTCCTCTATTTTCTTGTAGGGTCATGCTAACAAATGCCCTTAGGGTATTGATTAACAATCCAGTTAAAGGAAGTTTTTATGGAAAAAGAAAAAAAAGCAATTAAAGTTTTGATAGTTTTTTTCATTTTCCATAAAAATAATGTCAAAACTTTCTTAAAATAGATTGTTAATCAATGTCCTAAAAGCACTCGTTAGCATTTTTTTTTTTTTTTTTAAATATCTTTTGCCCTATAAACAAAGGCATTTGACATCTCCTAATTAAAGTGGGTTTATTCTTCTGAGTTGCATAAGGGAAGTGGAAGTTTGGATACCTGACATGCTGGCCAAGTCTTTGAAAATAGCAACTTTTTTTTTTTGGGTGGGTAAATTACTTTTTTAAACCCATATTTTATATTGTTTTTAAATTACAATCTCCAACGGATACCAAAAAATTTACCAAATATTTCACATTTTACTTACATTGCATTTGAGATGGTGCTCAATTGAACCACCACCGTACAAAAACCCAAAGTAGGTTGTAAGAAAATCAATGACACTTTTAAAGTTTAACATTTAGAAAAAAAAAATAATAAATAAAATAAATAAATAAAATCTCTAGTTTTACCATCGATTGCACGCTACGTGACGATAATAAGTAATATCATGTGTACCATCTAGACCTTGATGAAACTATTATTATGGGCATAACACAGTTGTCAAAGCATTACTACTCAAATCGCTCAACTACTACCAAGCATTATGTGAAGATAATCTTGAAATTTCATGGTCGTACTATTGTTTCATTTTTATTATTGAATTTGGTTGATTTGAAATTTCATAGAAAAGATCATCTCAATTTCTCATCAGTCCAAATGTTGAAATGGTTCAACTCTTCCACCGACATCTACTTTTATACCCAAAGATAAAAAGTTACCCACTTCAAATTGGATTTGGGCTACCTTCAAATGACATAATAAGCTTTTTTTTTTTCCTTTTTTTGAGGGAGACTATTATTGGGTTAGAGTTAAATGAAAATTAGAGAGGAAATTATGCTATTTATATTGAAAGAATATAATCATTGGAAAACACGATTGTTAGAAATATATGGTTGTTTAAAAAATATGAACATTGGAAAGAAAAAAAAAATCAATAAAGGCTTAAATATGATAGAGAGAGAATGGAAAATTTGTTGTATTTGAAAAGTAGGCAACTCAAATTGAAAAATATAACACCTTGAATCCTTCAAGCCCCAAAAGATCAACCATTTGGGCTTGAGCAACACAAGGTGTTAGAAATAGAATTAGAGGAATGTTCTACCTGTTGGTAGGACATGTCACGAATCTTCTGCGCAGGAGAAACACCTTACAAGCAAGGACACAGCGTATGAGAAATAGGAAGCCCCTTTCCCATTAAGCCCAGCCTTTTGGGGTTGATTGGTTCAATATGTTACAAAAGGTGGGCTTTTAGCTAAACTTTAGGTGAGAGTTGGCCTAACCCATTTGGTATGGACACAAAGATGCAAGTCTCCAATTACAAAACTTTACATTAACATAAAAAGAAGACAACCCAACCAATGTCCTAATAGTTCAAGACTGCTATTAAAATCCTTATATTCTTTTACTACTGGGTTTAGAAATTTAATTCCTTTTCTTTGATTTACAGTTTATTTGACTTTAGAAGATTTCATTTGAAATTTTCTCAATGATATTATGCTGATTTTAGTTAACTACATGCATAAATTCCTATGTTTAAAAAAAAATTATTTGAAGTCTATTATTGTCCTTTAATTTTGTTTTTTACGAGTTCGAGTTTAAGAGGATAGTTTTACTGGATCTGGATCCGTGCAGCTGTATCTTTTAACATGAGAGAGAAAATTTTAAAAAGTAAAAATTTAAAAAGCTAAAAAAAATTGTTAATCCGAAGATTAAGAATAGAAGTTAACTTTTTAATTTTCAATCTCATCATTCAAAAAAGTCAAATTGTAAAATTTTCTTGTTATATTGTTTGGTTTTTAATAATTTTTTTTTTAATAATTCAATAATTACATTAGGGATAGAAGTATTTAAATCCTAGAAATTTTTGTTACTAATACTAACTGTACGGTTAGCCTCAAAGTTCTTGACCATAAATAGAATCTTTACAAACTGTATAAAGAACTTTGTAGATTCAGTATGTATGCAATTACATCCATTCCTCTTACAATATTGTTTTACTTCTTCACTTTTTAACTTTTTCTAACTTTATTTATTCAATGATTAAGTTTGATTTTTTTTCCCCTCAATCTAGACCATTAAAAGCAATTACGCATTGTGCAATACGCTAGGTAATCATATCTCAATCCGAACTTTGCAACCATATAAATAGTAAAAAGGACGGTAGTTGTTTCATACATTGCCCAGGTCCTAAATAATGTTCATTAATTAAATGAGCCAAATTGATGAAATTGTTTATAATATTTCATAAAGTTGAGTCCTAATAAACTTGAGAGTAAGTTTAAGAACACAATAAAGTTTCACAATATTTTCATGGTATCTTATGCATAAATTTAGCTAACTCTATGCATAAATCCCTTTTTTTTTTTGTCTTTCTTACTTAATGCCTTCTATGGCAAGTCTAAGTGTTAACATTTTTTTTATCCAAATTCTATTATTGTTCTTCAATTTTGTTTCTTACGAGTTGGAGTTTAAGAGGATGGTTTTTTTCCCCCAAATTTGGATCTGTGCAATTGTACCTTTTAACGTGATCAAGAAAAGTTTTAAAAGTAAAACGTTAAAAAGCCAAAAAAAAAAAAAAAATTTGAATCCAAAGATTAAAACTAAAAGTGATTTTTCTTGTTGTAATGTTTGATTTTTAATAAATTTATAAAAAAAATTTCCTTTCGATAATTCAATAATAAGGGGTAGCTGCACATAGTAGTCATGAGATGGCAATTTTACCCAGCCCTGCCCTTACCCGCCCCTCCCCATTTCACTTTACACGGGTATTAATGAAACATGTTTTATTAAAAAAAATTGTAATAATTGTGTGGCAAATTAAAATGAAATAGAATTTTATGGGGCGAGGTGGGGTCCCAAGGGGCAGAGATGGGGTAAGAAAGTTGTCCCCATCATATAGAGCGAGGCAGAAGGGAAAAAATGAAACCATACTGGGCAGGGGTGAAGATCCCATCATTCGGGCCCGCTCCTCCCAATTTCCATCCCTTACTAGTTATGGTGGTCCCTTGACTACCTTGACAAACAAAAAAAATTACTTGCAAGAAAAAATTATACACATAATTATATTTAAATTAACATATTTTGTCTATCCTATTAACCACACTAACTTGATAATTTCAAGAATTTGGGTTGAATAAAAATAAGAGTAATGCTAGGAACACAATAAAATCTGACAACAATTTCATAACATTCCAAAATTAGCATACCAACTCACACGTGTTTTTTTTTTTTTTTTTTAATCTCTAATTTAAATTTTTTTTGTATGCTTATATTGGAATTGTTGTGAAATTTTGTTGTGTCTCTAGTTACTCATAAAAATAATTTTGGTCCCTCAAACATAGTCTTTAACTTGAACAAATAAATAAATAAATAAATGTTCAAATAACAATAAAAATGAGCCAAAATAACATTAAAAAAATAGCAAAAAAAAAAAAAAAAACAAGATTAGTCCAAACAACAACTACTGAACAAAATATCCAACAAACGCTCATTCAAAAACAAAAATAAAATAAAAATTTCTAATCATTCAGATTTGTAACTCGTTCAACTCATTCTATAAAATTATTTAAATAATTTCTGATTTCATTTTCCTAGGTATCAAAAAAGAGACTTTGGTCGTGAGTTTTCCTTAGTAACGCTAGGAGCTATGCTCTTTAGAGGCTTGGCTCACAATTACAACATGATCATTCACTGCTCTCTCTTACTTTATTTGTTTTTCTTTTCTCTATCATCATTTTAGACTTTTCCTCTCGTTATTACTTTTATCTTAACATTCTCATATCTCACTTAGTTTCTTATCAATCATTTTTTACTTTTTAATTTTGTTTGTAAAAAAATTTGTAACCATTTTGAATGTTCAATATGTGTGTAAAACACCCTTGAACGTTTAGACTCCAAATTACAAAATATCAATTCAAGCTTATTATCAAACAATAAATGTGCGGAACATGAACATCAGCTAAATCAGAATTGATAAACAATCTAAACCATAAATAATCACAAACACAGCAGTAATTAAATTAATGGTAAAGATAAAGGGAAGAGAGATGCAAACACAAGGACAACACACGATGTGTTATCGAAGAGGAAACCTAAGTCCTCAGTGTAAAACCTCTCCGCCGCCCTCCAAGCGGTCAATAATCCACTAGAAAATGTATATTAAGTTTTAGACCCCTTAAAACAACAATTGGATTAACCTAGTTAATTAGCCAAGTGATTAACTTAGTCAAATTTGCAATTCTAAGTTAAATCAATCAAACAATCATATCAATATATAAAGTAGCGGAAATATAAATAACACAATGATATGATGACCCAGGAAACCACACGGTAAAAACCTGGGGAGGATTTAACCTAGCTATCCTCAAGGTAAACCTGAATCCACTATGAAAGAATCGAAGTTCATACAAAAGGACTTACAAGCTCCCCGCTTGACTTCCTAATGCTACCAACCAGTAGAACTTACTGACACAACCACGTGCAAGCTCCGAATCCACGGACTCCTTCTTTCTTGGATTCTCCAATCAGCTACAAGCACATACGCTTGTTATTCTTTAAGCTCTAATGGCAGCAACCGAGTTGATCATCAAGATGGTGATACTATCTCTACCTTGAAAACCCTAAGTTTTGTATAAAGGAAAGCTCCTCTAGATCTCACAAGAGATTTACACAAAACAGAAAAGTATGAGCAACAATACAACAGAAGCAACTCACAAAACGCGGCTAGGGTTTTGCCTTATATACCTAGGGCAAAAACATAAAACCCTAAACGTTTAATGAGGTAAGGCTGAGTTGGAAATTCTGCAGAAAACGCAATCTGGCCGACTTTCGATCGATCGAGTCTAACCTTCGATCGATCGAGCCAGGCTGAAATGCACTAATACATCTGCAGCCTCTCAATTCCAACTTTACAATAATTAAACAACTTTAAGCAAGCCTAAATAAGACTAAACATATTGCTTTGATCATGGTTTGCCAACATTACATATTAGAGTTCTAAATACATCAAATCCTAAGTCTTTAGAACCTAACAAACTCCCCCTTTGGCAATCCGTGACAAAACACAAACTAAAAACTCAAAGTTTACAAATAAAAAGTCCTTTACAAAAATAATGCTCATAAAACAAATTCAATCCTAACTACTATCCATCAGTTGCAAGTGTAGATAGCAGTTCAATTGAATCAACCTGTATATTCCTGAAACACTCAACAAACGCATGAACGCATGTGTGACAGAAAAACAGTAAACCAACAGATATGTAAACTAACTCTCCCCCTAAGTTAGATACATCCAAAACAAAGCATTCTTGTAAGTTCACACAACACAAAATAGAGACATATATTAATGAATAACTCATAAATATAAATCAATAAGCAGTGAATACAATAAACAAGAATCATATCAAGAATGATATATATCAAAAATGTATCTCCCATAACATGAATAGCCCAAAAATGATATCAAAAGAAAGTATACACGGTGAAGCACCTAGATACAATCTAATATCTCTACTAGCTCCGCAAAAACACAAAATAAAACTCCCCCTAACTACAAAAACTCCTTTACAAGTAACAAAACTCTACTCCCCCTTTTTGTGACGGAATGCCAAAGAACAATTACAAGTCATCAAAAGGAGGTTGTGAGGGTGAATGACGGAAATGCACCAAAGCCGCTCGCATAGCACGTAGCTCATCAAGCATATCCACCAAAATCTGACCATGAGCCACCTGAACGATCACGACAGTCTCCAAAGTACGACGAATATCGAAGTCATCCGAAGGAGGTAGAGGAACATCAACAGTAGCAGCATCACCAGCAAGATCAATAATATCCTTACCAGCAGAACATGTAGAAGAAGATGGAGGAGGTGCGGTACCAGAAGGCTCAGACCTAGGGTGTTTAGAGCCAGCTTTAAGATGAGTGGCCCTCTGTCTAAGAAAAGACGCACCTATGGGAGCTATAACATGGACGGGCTCAGAGGAAGGGAAATCATCTAGACCAAGATATAACAAAATCCTATGAACAAAAATAGGATGGACCAAAGCATGAGCAGATGATGAACTCCTATAAACCTCGTTCAAAGAACGAAGAAACAAGTGGGGAAAACTGATACGAGTATCAGTAATAAGAGCATACAGAAAGACACACCGCTCGAGAGGAATGGTGTGAAGATGAGAGATAGGCCAAATAGAATGACATGCTATCCTAAGAAAAAGATAGGTAATCTCAGGAAGCTCAGCAGAAGTGATCTGAGGATCAGAACCCCACTGGATAGAAGACCCAGTGATGTATGACATGACATCATCCAAGAGTGGAGACTCGTCATACGGGTAAACAGGGTGTCGGACCAAAGGTACCCCAAGAGCATCAGCCACTACCGTAGGAGTAATGGTGTACTCTACGCCTCGTATCCAACTCTTAACTAGAGTGTTGGAATCATAGACGCGGATAAAGATGTTTGAAAAGAACTCTCTAATCAAGGTAGCCGGTGGAGGAGGATCAGAAACATCCGACAAAGGTAACCAGCCCCTACGCTCAAAATTTGCCCTAATGGCAGGATCTAACTCATCTAACACCACAGAACGCTTAGCCCAAATTTTTCTCTTAAGGTTTAACTTATCAAAAATCTCTTGGTTTTTCTCACTCGGAAACTTCTCATGGACAAAAGAAGGTGGGGGAGGAGAAGGTGAGGGAACATTCCTACAAGCTCTAGTCTTCCTAGGCATGATGCTAAGGAAAGGACAGAGACACACAGAAAAACCAAAAAAAGAACAAAACAAAATCAAAAACAAAGGGCAGACTGCAAGTTAGCACAAAAAATAAAAATCTATATGATGCATGAACAATTAAAATGTCATGATGCATGTTGTAATGCAGTAAAAATTAAGTTCAATTAAAGTTCAGATTAACAAAATTGGCTTGAGCATAGGGTTTCTAACAAAAACCCCAAAATTGAAAAACCACTTGTTGAAAATTTTTAAACAAATTGATGAATTGAGCATCACATAACACAACTCACAGATTATATTGCTTGATTACATCAAAACAACAAGCCAATTTCATCAATTTCACTCTAATTGAACAAAAACCCCAAATTGGATTCAATACAAGCCCTAGAATTTTTAATTTTTCACAAAACCTCAAATTGATCAAATTAACCAACATAGATCATGATTATATCAAGTCCCCACAAAAACCCATTGATCAATTACATAAAATAAGGCTTGAATATAAAAAAAATCCCAAAAAGAAAAAGTCTGAAAATTTTAATGAAAAATGCATGAAATCATGAAAATAAACTCAAAAGGAAGGGCAAAATAGTCTTACCGGCCCTAGAAGACAAAAACCTTGCAAAAGATTCGGAGAAAAACGACAAAAACTTGATGATTTGGCCTTGCCTAGTCGGAGAGAGAGAGAGAAAAAGGTTTTGAAACTATTTGAAAAGTGTTTTGAACAAGTCAAAGTCTGAGTTTTAAAAAACTGATTCGCGATCTTCGATTGATCAAAAATTACATTCGATCGATCGAAGTACCCCGAGACTCATAAAAACATTTAAGCTCATTTTCGATCGATCGAAAAACAGAATGGATCGATCGAAACAGGCAGAAGCTCACTAAATTTTGGAAAAATCAGAGTTTTGAAAAAACAAACACATTTTGGCCACAACACTCCTCAAAGCATTAAAATTTTAAGAACAAAATGCATGAGTATGAGATGAAATGCTTTTTCAAAAACCCAAAATTTTAAACCCAATTTCAATCATTCTCCCTTTGAATTCTTCAAACAACAAATATTTTGTGCATAATTCTCAAGATATTTTCAAACTTGGTTGGTCAGACCAAAAACACACACAATAACATGTACGAAGTTTAGCAAAGAGTAACTTGTGTAGTGTGTGCAACTAGCAAAAGTTTGAGATACATGTGAGGTGATATGTGAATAGAAATCAAACACAAAGTCTACAAAATTCATCACATAGAATTTGAAAGAGACTATCACCAAAAGAGTTACATCATATAACTCTCACATCTCCTAGAACAAAAGCTTGCAATCATGTAAGTTTCTTAAATTTTGCCTCATAATATACACACCAATTTTAATTTATTCAGAAACTTATTAAAAAGCATGGATAATGTACACACCAATTTTAATTATGTGATTTGGCATCAAGCCTAATAGTACATACCAATTTTAAGCATTAAGCAATTAAACCGAGGCTACACCTTATGTTCTTTTTGTGCATGTGCTACACTTTTTCGAGTACAAAATCTTACGATATGTACTAAGGTGTTCATGATTGGCTAGTGAGCAGTGATGAGATGGTTATTTATGCCTTTCTCAAAAGGATCAAGTCCGACAGTCAAATAACTTGTGACATCAAGATCAAGACAAAGTGATTAATGACCGCAAACATCTTTCCCACACAACATGCACTACAAAGTTTCAACTAGTAAAGTGCAGTAAATAAACTCATCAAAGCTAAACAAGATACACAAGACATGTTATGTGCAAATAAATTGACCAACCTTGTTTTCAAAAACCAAGAAAAATAATGTCAAACATATTTTTGCTTTTTTTTTTTTTTTTTTTTCCTTTTTTTTTTTATTAAAAGAAAAAAAAAACAAAATAAATCCTAGAATGAAATGCATGAATGTTATGCAATGCAAATCCTAGAAACAAAAACAACACAAACCAAAGAACAATAGTCACAAAAAAGTAGAGTAATGAAGCACAAGGACCATGTCAGAAAGACTCAATTAGATCGAGTCTTTTGTATCCAATACCTTTTAGATGCACCACGAGCATTGGAGTTCTTATTCACGTTCGAGTGACTCCCAACTCCAGAATTGGAATAAAGGTTTAACGCCTTTACCAATTCACCAATAAGTGTCATAGGATCTTGTGCTTGAGGCACAGATACTTTTGGTTTATTCACTCTCTTAGCAGCTTGAAGCTTGTAACAGTTAGGACGAATGTGTCCAAACTTTCCACAAAAATGACAAACCCAAGCAGGTTTACCATGCATCTTGTCCTTAGATAGGGTAGACTCCTTAGGTCTAGACTCTTTCAGATCAACCCTAATCTTCCTAGGTGGTGAAACTTCTATGGGTTTAACAACCTCACTCACAGGGGGTTTAACAGTTTCACTCACAACCTCACTCACAGAAGATTCAGAAGAAGATGAAGGAACAATGTTTGTGGAATGGGGTGCAGACACAGAGATGCTCTCAACAAAACCTAAACCAGATTTGTCAGAATAATACTTTTGAACACTCAACATTTGATCAAGTTTAGAACTAGCAGATCTAGCAACAGTTAAATCATGTTCCAAAGTTTTAACTTTATCAATCAACAGCATATTCTCAGTTTTCACATTGTTCAAAAGATCATTAGCATCAAACAATTTAACAAGCAAATTTTTCTTTTCAAGTTCAAGAGAATCAATTTTCTTCAGGCCAAGTTCAACATTCATTACATCCTTTGCAGCAACCTTGCAAAGTTTATTAAAGGCCTCTTGAAAATCTGCATCCTCAGAGAGTTCCCCATCAGAAGGGTTCTCTTCAATAGATATGCTTTCATTGACTACAGCAGTAGCAGTGAAAGCAATGAAGTTTCCATACTCGTCACATTCAGACTCATCATCAGAAACCTCATTATCACTAAGGGTTACAGCCATAACCTTGTCCTTAGACCTCAAGAATGTAGGACATTCAGATTTAACATGACCATACCCTTGACAACCAAAACATTGAGAACCCAGAGAATTATTGGAAGATTGACCTACTCTTTCTCTAGGTTTTTCAGTGTTGCTAACCTTAATGGGATCATTCTTCCTAAAATTTCTAGGTTCAGCAGTGTTTGTATTTCTTGCCTTTCTGTTATTATTCCTTAGAAAGTTCCTAAAGTTCTTGGCAAGGTAAGCAATCTCTGTAGCAGAGAGCTCATCATCAAATCCACCAACCTCAACATTATTAACAAACTTAAGAGTCATTGACTTGGATTTGTTAGTTTTGGGTAGGTCTAGCTCATAGGACTGAAGAGATCCTACAAGCTCATCAACAAGGATGGAGTCCACATCCTTGCTCTCAGTAATGGCAGTCACTTTGGGTTTAAAATCTTCAGTCAAAGATTTAAGAATCTTCCTAACAATTTTAGCTTAATCATAGATTTCACCCAAGTTATAAGCAGAATTAACAATGCCATTAAGTTTGGCATAAAATTCATCAAAGGATTCATCATTAGACATCCTAATGCTCTCAAACCTAGAAGTTAATTGCTGCAACTTATTTATTTTGACAGCCTTTGTGCCTTCATGCACAGTCTGGAGGATTTTCCAAGCAGTGTGAGCAACCTCAACATTAGAGATTCTCTTAAATTCCACCATAGAAATAGCGTTAAAGATGACATTCATAACTTTGCTATTAAACCCAGCTGCTTCTTTTTGAGAAGTTTGCCACTCACTCATAGGAGTAGTGGGCTTCTCCCTTCCGTACTCAACGGAATTCCAAACCCTCTCATCAATGGATTTCAGGAATGCTTTCATCCTTACTTTCCAATAAGTATAGTTATTCCTATCAAAGTGAGGAGGAACAACAAGAGAGTGTCCGTGCTCCATGACAACAGGGGTCAAGGATCAGCTCAAAGATCAAAGGATCTACAACAAAAAGAGCTACCCGCTCTGATACAACTTGTTAAATTTTTAGACCCATTAAAACAACAATTGGATTAACCTAGTTAATTAGCCAAGTGATTAACTTAGTCCAATTCATGCAAATCTAGGTTAACACAATTATATAATCATATCAAGATATAAAGCAGCGGAAATATAAATAACACAATGATATGATGACCCAGGAAACCACACGGTAAAAACCTGGGGAGGATTTAACCTAGCTATCCTCAAGGTAAACTGAATCCACTATGAAAGAATCAAAGTTCATACAAAAGGACTTACAAGCTCCCCGCTTGACTTCCTAATGCTACCCACCATTAGAACTTACTGACACAACCACGTGCAAGCTCCGAATCCACAGACTCCTTCTTTCTTGGATTCTCCAATCAGCTACAAACACCCACGCTTGATATTCTTTAAGCTTTAATGGCAGCAACCGAGTTGATCATCAAGATGTTGATACTATCTCTACCTTGAAAACCCTAAGTTTTGTGTAAAGGAAAGCTCCTCTAGATCTCATAAGAGATTTACACAAAACAGAAAAGTATGAGCAACAATACAATAGGAGCAGCTCTAAAAATGTGGCTAGGGTTTTGCCTTATATACCTAGGATAAAAACATAAAACCCTAAACGTTTAATGAGGTAGGGCTAAGTTGGAAATTCTACAAAAAACGCAACCTGGGCGATTTTCGATCGATCGAGTCTGTCCTTCGATCAATCGAGCCAGGCCGAAAGTCATAAAGACTTCTGCAGCCACTCGATTCCAACTTTACAATAATTAAACAACTTTGAGCAAGCCTAAACAAGACTAAACACATTGTTTTGATCATGGTTTGCCAACATTACAAATTAGAGTTCTAAATACATCAATCCTAAGTCTTTAAAACCTAACAATGTAGTTGGGATACATGAACAGCAATAGACCCTCCAAGCCTAATCTACCCAGGATACCTAAGCCCTCCAAGCTTCCTGCTCTAACAAGGTTGCGCCGAACCTTTTTCTTTTCTAGCTTACCGGATTTCGCTATAAACCATAGCATCAACCAATATGAATTGGTCCCTTCATAACTGCTTCCCAAAACACCAAATAAACCTTCTCACTAATATGGGTATGGTGAGAAAATGATTTGGTCAAGAACCTCTCAAGGATTTATCAATGGATAGAGTGAGAGTAGAGGAATTTGAAGAGTCTCTTAGGTGAAGATTGTGAATGAATCAATCTTTTTTTTCTCTAGGGTTTCTCTCTCAAAATTCTCTCTAGAAACTCTCTACATTTCGTGGGTATAAGGGTCTATATATAGTGGTGTGTGTTTGGAATGCGAAGAGTCAGTTTTTTCCAAACAGGGTGGTCTGGCGGCATGGCCTCGCGACTGGCCTGAGTCGCGAGTCCCAGCCGCAAGTTAATGGCCTGGCTAGCCTGAGACTTTTGTCCTGTAATGCGACAGCTGGCGTGACCCTTTAGCTCCCCTGCATGCTTTACACATGTGCTGCAGTTGGCGGCTTGCCAGTCGCGAGTTAGCCGTGAGTGCTAACCGTGAGTCTCTGCATCCTTGCACAAACTTGAGCATTTCTTCACACTCTCTCACACACTACCCTTACATGAATCCCACCTAAATACAGGGTTACTAATTGCTAAAATACAAGCAAATTTGGTACGGAATAAAGCCAACAAGATGGTTGATTAAATTCAACCTTACACGTTCATATATATATATATATATATATTGTGATATTGATATATTTAAATTATATTTTTATTATATTTTATATAATTTAAGGTTTTTAACGCCTACGTAAAAAAAAAAAAAAAATACATTTTGTATAAACTGAAGATACACTATGTATTCTAAGAGCATTAGCATTGGAAAATGCTAATGCCAAATCTAAGGACAATTTAGCATTTTAAGCCTTAAAATGCTTTGCATCAGAGAATGGTAAACCCAACTATTGCAAATTTTTTTGCAATAGTGCTACAGTACAATTCTAAAGTTAGAATTGTACTGTAACAATATTCTAAAAAAAATAATAATATTTTATTTATTTTTCCCCCGAAATTTCTCTCTCCTCTATCTCATTATTTCAGTTCTCTTCTCTCTCTTCCTTCTCTGTTTCACTATCTACTCTCTCCTCTCTTCAAACCCAAACACCTTGCTCTCTCCTTTATCTCATTATTTCAGTTTTGTGGTTGCTTTTTTTTTTGGCATGGGTGACAGCGTGGGTCACTGTGGTGGTGGTTGTTTTTGGCGTGGGTCACTGTGTTGGTTGTGTTTTTTTTTTTCTTTTTTTTTTTTTGGCTGTGACCGGTGCCTAAAAGGGTTGTGAGTTGTGGTTGGGTCCGGTGTTTGGGTCATGGTTGGGTCCAGTGTTTGGGTCGTGGTTGGGTTGTGGCTAAAGTGGGTTGTTGGTCGTCGGAGATCGCAAGTGTTTGGATCCGGCGAGGTTGGGTTCGGTGTTTCACACGGCCTCTCTATCATCTCTCATCGTGGATCGGCGAGTTGGGTTTGAATCGGTGGGCTGGGATTGGTTGATGGCAAGCTCCGATGGTGGCTTCAGCGATGATTTTTTTTATATGGGTTTGCTCTGGTGGCTCCGGTGATGATTTTTTTTGAATGGGTTTGCTCTGATGATGATTTTTTTGATCGATGTGTGTGTGGTGATGGGATGCTCTGTGTGTGGGTTTGAATGGGATTATTCTGTTTATGGCTCTGTGTGTGTGTGACTGTTGAAAAGCCTAGGAAAATGGGATTGAAAAACGGTTGGAAAGAAATAATAAAGAAAGGTTAAAAAAAATATTTTAATAAAAATAGAGTTTTGGGATGCTGGAGGTATTGTAAAATGGTATGGTATAATAATAAAGTGGCTTTTTGGAATGGTAAAATAGAGTATAATTGAAATTCTCTGATGCTAATGCTATTTTGCCCTGGTAAAAATGGTTGAAGTTTTACTATAAAATAAAAAAGAACTATTTTCATTTTGGTCAAAAAGCAATATGAAAAGAACTGTATAGCTGTCAAAGAAAACAAAACACAGTAACTTTCGCTCCTCCCTAAGAACTTTTGCTACTACTTTTGACGCAGGAATTGGATGTGTATGGGCCTATGGTGTAGACTATAAAGTGTAGACTCATACAATGATTCTCACATTATGGGTCGACCGCTTTAACTTCTTCAAATCTTGTAGAATGATGTTTCTTGTAATTTCCTACATCACTGCTTAAGCACCACGCCATGTCAAATCTATAAATTACTAAAAGATGAATCGTGGTATTTATTGTTACAGAATTCTTGTTGCACCACTTCATCTTTGCATAATTATTATTTATTCTTTTTTTTATTAAAATATATATATATATATATATATATATATATATAAATAGATTATTGACTTTACATATTCATCTTTGTCGGTTTTAACATCTATATTTTTTTTTTCAATTTTCCTATAATTTTTTTACACTCACTTTTTTTTTTTTAATATTTACACTTTCTTCTAACTTTCTTCTTCCCTCACCTTTTCATCTCTCCACTACCCTCTACTTTAATATTGCTATTCATATTTCCCTTCATCTTCCTTTATTTGTCTCTTCTTATCTCTTCCCTCTTACTATAAATTTGTCACTCTTTTCCATTCTTTGCATAGTTTTCTCTCACAAAAAGGTTCTCTCTCTCTCTCTCTCTCTCTCTCTCTCTATGTTTTGGTGGATTTTTATTTTTTATTGCATCTCTGCTTTAGTTTGATAAATTTTTGTGTTTTTAAGAATTCTAATTTAGGTTGATAAGATTTAGTTTTGTGTTTTAAGTTAATATTATTATTATTTTGCTCTTTGATTGTTAAATCTTATCCGATTACATTATAAAAAATTAAAGATAGTAGATAAAAATAAAATAGTATTTCATTACATACCATAATTTGGATAATTTAGTGTTTATTGTTATATTTTTTAATTTTTTTTTCTTCTCTTCTATTTTACTCAATATTGAAATTCAAGCACATCCTACTTATCATTAAATTATTTATATTTTCTCTCTCTTTTTGTTTTAAAAAATAAAAATTGTAATATTTTACTTAAATTCAAATAAAAGAAAATTGTGATCATCAACTAATTTTTTTTAACATTTACACTTTCTCCAGCCTTTCTCCTTCTCTTTACCTTTTCATCTCTCCAAACATTCTACCTTGATATTACTCTTCCTCTTTCCTTTTATCTTCCTTTATTTTTTTTTCTTTTTATTATCATCATCTTAGTATAAATTTGTCATTCACTCTTCCATTCTTTGCATAATTTTCTCTCACAAAAAAGTGGTTATTTCCCACTCTTTCTCCCTCAATTTTTTGGTGGATTTTTATTTTTATTTTTCTTGCATCTCTATTTTAGCTTGATAAAGTTTTATATTCTTTAGAACTCTATTATGGTTAATAACTAAAATTAAAAAGTGGATTATATAAAGTTTTCTTAAAGGTATGTGTAAAGATTCACTATATATATGTGTGTGTATAAAGGTAAAAAAAGGTATATTTAAGGTTTTTATTAACTTAAAAAATAATGAAAAAACCAATGGTTAATAACTAAAATTATAGTATTAATAAAATATTTAATGAGACCATCCTAAAAAAATTATTACGCTCAACGCATGGGTATGCGACTAGTTTTTCATAAACAACAAGGCTTCTGTTCCTCAAAAGCTGCCCTCTCTCCCATTCTGGATTTGATTCCATCTCTCTCTCTCTCCCCGATTCGAAGTAATTTCTGTTAGAGATATATTAGACATATTAGCCATATGTAATAGGCGCAAGCTCACTCCTGCTTGTACTAGTAGTCTAGGGTTTAGTCGCCTATATATACTTATGTTAGGGTTCATTGTAACAAATGTTATTTTACTACACTCTTACACAATAAAGATATAGCCCTTAAGGGATTTCTCCGTAGATGTAGGCCGACAAGGCTGAACCACGTAACCCTCGTGTTCTCGGTGTTCCTATTCTATACTTCCCCTTCCGCATTCACTCTAGCATATACAACATGGTATAACACATCGCGTTAATAATAATATATTTAACAATTTCAAAATCACGTAGTTCAGGTTGAACATCGACTAGTTTCTTCTTCCCTAATTTATTTTCTTTTTAATCTTTCTTCAGTTCTAATTGAATATTTTTTCTTTTTCTTTTTTTGTATGCAGATATAGATTGTGATTCAATATTTAGTAGTATATTTCCTATGGCTTTAATGGTCACAGAAACCGCCTCATTATCTTTCCCAAGTTCTTCTTCTTCCTCTGCTGTTGGACGGAAGTATGACGTCTTCCTCAATTTCAGAGGTGAGGACACCCACAAGAAGTTTATGGGTCATCTGCATGTTGCTTTGATACAAAAAGGCATCATCATCTTTAAAGACAATGAAAATCTTGAGAGAGGAAAGCCCATTTCACCAAAGTTGTCGAAAGCAATAGAAGAAGCAAAATTTGCTATCGTCATTCTCTCAGAAAACTATGCATCTTCAACTTGGTGCTTAGATGAACTTGCAAAGATCATTGCTTGTGAGAAAGATATGGGAATAACAGTTTTGCTTGTTTTTCACTATATTGATCCATCTGATGTACGTAAACAAATGGGAAATTTTGCACATGCATTTGGTAAACATGAAGAAAAGGAGAACAAAGAGAGGGTGGAGAAATGGAGAGATGCTTTGACACAAGTAGGCAACCTCTCCAAATGGCATTTAAAGAATATTAGGTAATCTAATTTGACATATTTATTTCTTTTAAATATTCAGATGACCCACCTCATGTAGAGATAGTTTAATGTAGACTTGGAGTGTTTTATATATATATATATATATATATATATATATATATATTACTTTCTTCCTAGGGAATGTACATAACTCTATTTGAAACCTTAAGCAGATCTACGTACATGTTTCATTGTATTTCTTTCAGATTTGTCGTGATCCAATTAATTTACATATTTTTGTTTTCAGTCAATAAAATTGAACTTTAAATATGTATCGTATTTTTTTGTGTAACCTATTAGTGGTTCAAACTCAATGCATATTGTACTTTCTTTATTGTAGGCCTGAGTCTCAAGATATCCAAGAAATAGTGGGATGGATATCGCTTAACTTGAAATATGATGCACTCCCATATATTACCAAGGACCTAGTAGGAATATACTCTCAAGTGGTGGAATTGGAGTCATGTTTAGCTCTAGAGTCAAATAATGTTCGCTTTATAGGAATTTGAGCGATGGGGGGAATGTGCAAGACGACCCTTGCTAGAGTTGTTTATCACATGGTTTCTAAAGAATTTGAAGCTCATGGTTTTATTGAGGATGATAGGGAAAATTTTGAAAAATATGGTTGTGTTCAACTACAACAGAAAATTATTATGGACGTTTTGAAGTATAATGATTTGAAGATAGAAGAGGAGTATGATGGAGTTCTCAAGATCAAGAATAGGTTATGTCGTAAAAGGATTCTTCTTGTTCTTGATGACGTAAACAAACCGAAACAGTTAAAAATGTTAGTTGGGGAACATAATTGGTTTGGATCGTGTAGTAGAATTATCATAACAACAAGAGATGCACATTTGTTGAAGGAACATCAAGTAGATGAAATATATGAAGTTAAAGGATTGAATGATGAAAATGCTCTTCAACTTTTTTGCTCAAAGGCTTTTAAAGAAAAGCATGTCGTTGAAGATTATAGAGAATTGTCTTTCCATTTTTTGAATTATGCTGGTGGCCTTCCTTTAGCTCTTGAGGTTTTGGGTTCCTTTTTGTTTTGAAAAAGTACTACTGAATGGAAAATTGCGTTAGAGAGACTTAAAGAATTTCCTGAAGAAGCAATTCTCCGCGTATTTGAAATAAGTTTTAATGGACTCCAAAAATCACAAAAGGAAATATTCTTGCATATTGCATGCTTTTTTAATCATCAAGATAAAGATAAGATAGTAGAAATACTTGATATTCTTAGCCTTTACCTTGGTATTGGATTGAAGGAACTCATTGATAATTCTCTCTTGAAAATTATGGATGCTCAAAATTTGACAATTTGCCAGAGAACCTAGGGAATGTCAAAGGTCTAGAGAAGATTGATTTGAGTGGAACAGCTATAAAAGAGCTGCCTTCATCTATTGAGCATTTGACTTACCTTACTATGCTGACTCTAAAAGATTGCAAAAATCTCATGCGTCTTCCTAACAATATTTTTTGTTTGAAGTTGCTTAAATTTCTTAATCATTCTGGACGCTCAAAATTTGACAACTTGGGAGAGAACCTAGGCAATGCAAAAGGTTTGGAGTTGCTTAATTTGAGTGGAACAGCCGTAAAAGAGGTTCCTTCCTCTATTTTTCTCCTTGAAAATCTCAAAGAACTAAATATTCATGGATGTAATAAAAGGGCATTATCTTTATTTTATTCCATGCCATCAGATTATGTTCCTGTGGGCCAATTATTGTCTTCCTTATCAGGTTTGCATTCTTTAAGATATTTGGATCTTAGTGACTCAGATCTTTCATCAATTCCCAATGAAATTGGTTGCTTGTCCTCTTTGGAACACTTAAATTTAAGTGGAAATAATTTTGTTTCCCTTCCTAAAAGCATCTCTCAACTCTCAAACCTTCGAAGACTCCATTTGGAGGGTTGCGAGAGGCCACAATCATTGCAAAATGTTCCGTCAACTACTCATGTTGTAATTGCAAACAATTGTATCTCATTGGAGAGATTGCCAAAACTACAAAATTATTCTATTAAAACTATAAGCGTACCTCATTTGGAGGTTTGCGAGAGGCTTCACTCCCATTTGTGTTTCCAGTGTGTCAACTGCTTCAAATTGGTTGACAATATTCAGATCGATGACATTCTTCAGGTCTCTCTCTCTCTCTCTCTCTCTCTCTCTCTCTCTCAGTTCCTAACATTTATGCTTTATATATTTCAGGGACAAAGTGGTAGACTACAAGACATCTTAGACATTATTATTCCTAGAGGTGAAATTCTGAAATGGTTTAGCCTTGAACGTAGGAGGGATAACATAAAGGTCCCTTCTTTTGGATGTAGTGATCCTATGGGAATTGTGTTGTGCCTTGTTTTTGAACGCAACAAGTTGCGTCAATACTCTAGAGATTGTCACCTTTCATGTCTTTTTGTAGTCAATGGAATTACAATGGAATATGTACACTTTGATTTTTCGACAAACTATGGTGAAGTTAAATTGCCTCACCTTTGGCTGCTCTATTTGTCCTTTCACTTTTTCGGCTCCTATTGGAAAGAAATACTTAGTGAAACTGATGCAAGCGGATGCTGGAAACTTGAGATTAAAGTAATTTTCGGGTCCTTGGTGGTGCAGAAGAAAATGGGGTTCCGTTTGGCATATGAGCAAGACAAAGAAGGTCCCAATCAAACTATGGCACAATGCAGCAACAGCAGCATACCCTATGAGGATCTGGGTGTTCTTCATGATGATTTTGACGACTCAGCCTCAGAAGGTAGTGATTCAGAATGTACTGATTTAGCCTCAGAAGGCAGTGAGTCAACCTTAGAGGGTAGCGATTCAACCCCAAAAGGTTGTAGAAATAAGCGAAGCCACAATGAGGATGATGGAGCTGGACCTAGCGGAGAAGGTTACTTTGATGAGGAACCACATACAAAGAATTGGAGGATTTATGACTTACTTTGAAGAATCTAGTAAAAAGGGAATTTCTACCACTTCTTTGCCGGTAAGTCATCATCTTTCTTTTTGCTATTATAATTTACAACCCTTGTTGTTCTCTTTTGATTTGGGAGGGGAATCCAATGGAAGTGTGGGTATTGATTGTCAGGTTTAAATTGGCATGATAACAAATTTAATTTGTCATAGGTATAAAACTATAGAATTTTTCCTTTTGGATTTCCCTTACTAGCATTTAAAGAAAAAAAATCATAGTATTGTGCTAGCTGTACCTTAGAATCACCTTTTGGCACTCAGATAGCCAATTTTTATTTTTTTAATCAGGTTGGAATAATACAAATTTTTCTTGTTGTCTTGTTGGGGAATTTTTATATAATGGAAGGAGGGAATCAAACATCCAAGAAGCTTGAAGCCTATTGCAGCGGTAAGAGGGATAGTTAGCAGAGCCACGTTGAAGAATTAGCCAAGTAAGGTACCTTCTCTCACATCCACCTGGGCTCTTGCTAAAGTGGTCAAGGTCTCAAAATGGTCAGCTATTTAAATTAACTGTCAAATGGCTTTTTTTTTTTTTCTAGGTAATTGTTATTGCGGGGGCTTGAACCCCGAGCTAGTAGTTTCATGGTAAACTAGGTACCACTTGGGCCACAAGGCCCGGTGGTATTGTCAAATGGCTCTTATTATTGATTGAATCATGTTTTTTATTTTGTCCTGCAAATGTAATTCTCTGTGGAATGTTTAGTGTACAAATACCATACACACTAACAACTCATGAGAAATTAAAATAACTATCAGCAGCACAGGTTTTAAATTGTTAGTTTCAGACTGTTATTCACATATATACCCCTTTCATTGGAACACAATGCCAGTTCTTCCTTCGTTTCATTTACCATTTTTTTCTCCCTCTCTTCCTGAAAGACATTACAGTTGCGTTTGGGATTTGAAAAAAAGTTAGCTTATTTTACTTTTTAGCTTATTTTTGCTCTTAAAGTGGGTCCCATTGCTCCAAAAGTCAGTTTTTAGCTTTTTTTTTACATACTTTCAGGAAAAAAATTTCAGTTTCAGTAAAATATGCGGTTCCCAAATTGATATATCCACATGGGACAGTTTCTTTTTTCACGCTTTCAGCCCCAGTTTGCGTTAGATATCTTTAATTAGTTAGGTCAATTGTGTTGGCTGTTGTATTTTACGGGAGAAAGCATGATTAAATGTGCCACAAAACCAAATAAGTAATATTTCTTCTAATGAGACAATTCCAAAAAAAAAAAAAAATGCCAAACGGTCCCCTCTAATTTTATGCAGCCCCTATAGAGTTTCACAAGATACAACACAAAACTTTTCCCATCTATAAAATCCAAGTTAAACTCAGGATCTCTAAACTAATCTATTAGGAGCCACCCAACATTAAAATTTAATTTCTTAGAAATTTAAAGACAATTGTTTAAATTCACAGGTGTCTTTAAGTTTCAAGAATAAAAGAATCCTACAAACTGAATAAGATGGATACTATGGAACACCAACATCAAATCAAAAACTCATCAGACATCTATTTGTTATACACTTAACTCTTAAGCTCCTAAAACTAACCATAATACGATCTGTCTTAATATTGGCTTCAAAAATCATAACTAGTACAAGAAAGCTCTATAATTCTTATGGATGCCTTATGTGGTTGTACGCTAAATTGTTGGATTTTCTTTTATTAATATAAGTTAATTCCATTTGAAAAGGAATATGAATACCAGTAAATCCCATATTTACTATGGCACAGTGCAGCAGCAACAACACGGTCTATGAGGATCTAGGTGTAATCCATCATGATATTGACAATTCAGCTGCAGTAGGTAGCAGAAATAAGCCAAGCCATTATGAGGATGATGGGGTTGGACCTAGTGGAGAAGGCTACTTTAATTAGGGGACCAGATCCAAAGACTTGGAGGATGTATGGCTGATTCTTTAGGGAAGTTTTGGACTTCTTTTCCTGTAAGTCATCATCTTTCTTCTTCCTATTACAAATGAAATGAAAGTGTGGGTTTTGGTTGTCAGGTTTATTTTGGCATGGTAAAAAAATTTAATTTTTAATAGGTATAAAATAATAGGGTTTTTCTTTTTGGATTTTTCCTTTTTCTTTTTTTCCTCAGACATATTCTAGCATTTAAGGAAAAAAAATTCGAAGTATTGTGCTAGTTGAGTAGTTGTACCTTAACATTACCTTTTGGCACTCACATCCCAATCACCACAAACTCAAAAATTAAAATCATTCTGCATCACTTTTTTTATTTATTAGTTTTTTCATCAGGTTTGAATGGTTCAAATTTTTCTTGAAGCCTATAGTGGCAGTAAGAGGAATAATTACCAGAGTGACGTTGAAGAATTAGCCAAGGAGGGTCCCTCCTCTCACACCCACCTGGGCTCTCGTTAAAGCAGTCAAGAATTAGCCTAGGAGGGTTCCTTTTTGCTGTATGTGTGTGGCTATGTTCAATTGTTTTATAGAGTTCAAGCACTGGCATCAGTGTAGAGAAATTAAAGATTCTCTTCTCCTGTGCTATTGTGCCATTTTGTAATCTCCT
Organism: Quercus ilex subsp. ballota; assembly: GCA_032727855.1. Classification (NCBI taxonomy): domain Eukaryota; kingdom Viridiplantae; phylum Streptophyta; class Magnoliopsida; order Fagales; family Fagaceae; genus Quercus; species Quercus ilex. Next base: position 8,300,454 of record CM064914.1, on the reverse strand, counting down.
ATTTTCTTAGTGAAATTTTTTGTTAGACTCTGTCCGTGGATTTAAGCCTAAGGCTGAACCATATAAATCTTTGTGTTTCATGTGTGATTGTCTTTTCTATTTCTTCTATTTCTATTTCACAAAACCTACTATTGTTTTGTTACACACAACAAATAAGTATAAAAGCTTCCACTAACTCAACAGTTTGTGATAAGAGTTGTAAGGTTGAATTTAATCAACCATCTAATTGGCTTTATTCCGTGATCAATTTGTTTGTAATTTAGCACTTAGTAACCATGTATTTAGGTAGAAAAATTGTAAGGGTAGTGTGTGAGAAGATGTGAAGAAAAGCTCAAGAGTGTGCAAGAAAAACAGAGTCTCGCGGCCAGGGCTCGCGGGTGGATCGCGACTGGCAAGCCGCGAAAGGCAGGCATGTGAGAGGCACACTGGGAAGCTGAATGGTCGCGCCAGTTGTCACGCTACAGGACAAAAGTTCCAGGCTGGCCAGGCCGTTACGTCGCGACTGGAACTCGCGACTTGGACAAGCTGCGAGGTCAAGCCGTGAGTTAACCCTGTTTGGCAAAAACTGACGTTTTGCATTCCCTTCTCACCCTACTATATATACACCCTTATACCCACTAAATTAAGAGAGCTTCCAGAGAGAATTTTGTGAGAGAAACCCTAGAGAAAAACAAGATTGCCTCATCCCTAATCTTTACCTTAGAGACTCTTCAAATTCCTCTACTCTCTTCCTCTCCATTGTCATACCCTTGAGAGGCCTTTTACCAAATCCTTATCTCACCACAACCACGTCTGTGAGAAGGTTCATTTGGTGCTTAGGGAAGCAGTTTGGGAAGGAACCAATATACATTGGTTGATACTATGGTCAAGTAGCGGAATCCGGGAAGCTAAAGAAGAAACAGGTTCGGCGTAACCTCGTTGGAGCAAGAAACTTGGAGGGCTTAGGTACTTGGGTAGATTAGGCTTGGAAGGTCTTCTGCTGTTCATGTATCCCAACTATATTCTTTAGTGGATTTTATCACCGCTTGGAGGGCGGCGGAGAGGTTTTACGCCAAAGACTTCGGTTCCCTCTTCGATAACACATCGTGTGTTGTCCGTGTGTTTGCATCTTCTTTCCCGTTATCTTTGCCTTATATTTACTGTTGTGGATGTGTTTATATTTGGCTTAGATTGTTTATCAATTCTGTTATAAGCTTGTTATCATGTTCCGCACATTAGTTGTTTGATATAAAGCTTGAATTGGTATTTTTATTATTTGGGGTCTAAACGTTCAAGGGTGTTTCATACCCTTTTTTGAACTTTCAATTGGTATCAGAGCGGGTACACTTGTTGTAGTTTTAATACCTGAGTGTGATCCTTGACCCCTTGTTGAGATGGATAGCTCAATCTCTCACTGTTCCACCATTTTTTTATGGTAATAATTATGCATTTTGGAAAGTCCGAATGAGGGCATTTTTGTGTTCTATGGATGAGACTATGTGGGATGCAGTTGAGATAGGTTGGACTAAACCGGAGGCTCCTAAGGCAAATTGGGATAAGGCTGCTCTTGCAGCGGCAAATGCAAATAGCAAGGCATTAAATGCTATTTTCTGCGGTGTCTCTCCAGAAGAATTCTACCGGATTTCTCACATCTCCATTGCTAAGGAAGCATGGGAAATTCTGGAGACAACCTATGAGGGAACTAAGAAAGTGAAGGATACAAAATTTCAAATGCTGACCACTCGCTTTGAGGAGTTAAAAATGAGTGAGGAAGAGTCGTTTGATTCATTTTACAGCAAATTGAACGAAGTGGTTGTTGGTAAATTTAACTTGGGGGAAAAGACGAAGGACTCGAAGATTGTAAGGAAGATCCTCCAGTCACTACCAGAAAGTTTCCGGCCCAAAGTTACAGTCATTGAAGAGAGCAAAGATCTTGACGAAATCAAGGTTCAAGAGCTGGTTGGTTCTCTACAGACATATGAGTTGTCCCTACCATCTCAGAAGAAGAGCAAATCACTTGCTCTTAAAACAATTGATGAGAGAGTAGCATTTCATGACCGTTCGGAAGAAGATGGAGTGGAGAAGGAAGTAGCATATCTGGCGAAAAACTTCCGAAAATTCCTGAAGATGAAGAACAGTGGGAAACCATTCAACGATAGGAAATTTTCATCTTCAAGAGGTAATAAGAAAGAGTTTACGAGGAAAGAAGGGAAGGAGTCTCAATCTCCTTCGGACATTGTGTGCTTCGAGTGCAACGGACATGGACACTTCAAAAAGGAATGTCCAAATTATTTGAAGACAAAAGGAAAGGTCTATGCCACTACTTTGAGTGACTCAGACTCATCAAAATCTGACTCTGAAGAAAGCTGTGACGGAGAGGGAAATTACTCAGCATTTATGACCATTGCACATGTGGGATCTTCAGATGATTTGAGTACTCTTGTGAATGAGCTGGGTGAATGTTCTGATGAGGAGTCCATTGGAATTGTTGAAGAATCAGAAGGTGAAGAAGAAGAAGACGCATCCAGCCTTAAAAAGAATTACGCAATACTCCTTGAGAAATCAGGAGAGTATACAAAGGTGGCAAAGGCAGCCGTGAAGAAAATGAAGAGAGCTGAGGAAGATTTCAAAAGCCTGTTGGTTAGATATAAGGAGGCAAAGTGTGAGATTGAAGCAATTAATGGTGAGCTATCAGAAGCATACACGAAGGTGAGGTTTCTCGAGCAAGAGGTAGTACAAGCTCATGCTAAGGTAGATAGGGTCTCCTCCAGGAAGCTAGATGATGTTATTTCATCTCAAAGACATGCCTCAGACAAGTCCGGGTTGGGATATACCGGAGGAAGCAGCTCATCAGCCAAAGTCACCAAGGAAGTAAAGTTTGTGAAAATCAAAGAGACAACTATTGATAAGTCTACTCCAAAGATAGTTGAGGCTGAAAAGAAAATGAATGTGGCTAATCAACGGATGTTTAACAAGTCCCGAAACCAATCTGAAGTCAGATTTGGAGCTAGAGGAAGATCTCTCCCAAGACAGCAGCAGGGTCCTAGAATAAACTATATTTGTCACTATTGCGGACTGCAAGGACACACTAGACCCAACTGTCAAAAGCTAAGAGCAGACAACAATGCGAGTGTACCTCGGTCACGAGGAAGAAGAAATGACTTGAGGTCTTGGGGTGGTGAGCAATCAAGGAGCCAAAACCGTGATCCCGGAATGACGGACGTGATAAAAATGATTGGCGCCTTCACCACTTGCTTGGAGAGCTTCAACAGGAGGTTTGAAAATCCTAACTCTTGTACCCGATCCGTCAAGGATATCACCCCAAACGCACGTGACGTGTGGGTGACAAAGGGTACTCATGCATAAGCATTATAACATGTCCATGCATCAATTCTTCCTATGCTTTATGGATATGATTGGTTATTTGCGTTGTGTTTTTGAGTATCTGTTTACTTTGTGGTTTGTTTGTGTTCAAAATACTTTCTCATTTTCTTGTTTATAATCATTCTTCTACTGCTTTCGTGTCAAAAATCCAAAAACACATAAAAAGTTGAAAATCCAAAAAGTTTGATCACTTTGTTGAGTTTTGTCTCAAAGCATGTTTTGCCCTGTACTTTTGTACCAATGGCTTTGTGCATTTAACGAGCTTAACTTGTCTCTCATGCACTCATATCATTGTGGAAGAAATTCTGAAATCTAAGTGATTGTTGTAAATAGATCTTCAACCTTGTCATGAATGATTAGTGAATGGTTTTGTTGATCTTAAGACATGCATAGACTCATGCCTATATATCTTCCCACTCTTTATTTTATGCTTTAAAAGAGCTCTTTAAATGAAAAAAGATAAGAGCTGCAAAAGCCTGTCGCACATACTAGTATTTGACTAGGAAAAAGGGAAAGCGACCAAAATAAAATGTGTGATGCTCAAAAAGCCAAAGACTAACTCATCAATTGAAATATCAAAAATTTCAGGCATCTATCTCACAATGAGATTTTCTTTGCTCAAAAGTTGCAAATAATATGTTGAATATAGAGCCAAATGAAAAGTTTCAAAGAATTGTTATCAAGTACTTGTGGGAGGTCATATATGCATGTTTCTATAATTGAGATAGGTCACATTATCTAGTGCTAGTTGTGTATGCCTTGATTGAATTGATCACTGAAACTTCACATTGGATTAAGAACTATCTCACTTTTGATATCCACACACATCACACAAGTCTATGTTCAACGAATGCCATATTCATTTGTGTGATTGTACTTGATTAAATGTATTTTCACATGCTCTATCTTGGTGGGTCAAACACAAAAAGATTTTTGAGTATTTGTTTTGTTTTTGGAAAGTACTTTGCTTTTAATTTTGAAATTTTTTTTCAAAAACAGTGTTGCCCTGTTTTGGCGACTAAGTCGCAGGTCAGCACAGTCGCAAGCTCAGTCAGAGATTTTCGCGACTTACTGGCGAGTCAGTACTCTAGTCGCGAAAAAGAATTAGAAAATTTTTGAAAAATTTGAGTTTTGCTCTTTTCGCAACTCATTTTGGCGGCTTGTTCGCAGGTGGAAGGTACAATCGCGAGGTTTACTCAGAGATTTTCGCGGCTCAACTCGCGACTCCTTCGCGGCTAAATCTTCCAGTCGCAAAAAACACTTAGAAGATTTTTCTTGAATCTTACCTTCACAGTGTTTCGCGGCTTGATCTGGCGACTTACTGGCGACTTGGACAAGTCGCGAAAAACGCGTGTTTTGAGTTTTTGAAGACAGTTTTTAAAATTGATTTTCAGTTTTCTCTCGATTTTCAGTGACTGTTCATTATCTTCTTCAATCTCTCTCTCAAACAGTTCGTTTCTAACTGAAAAAATCTCTCTTTTCTGCATAAATCTCCAAGACTAAGGTATGGGTTTTCTTTCCCTCATTTCATTCTTACTATGTTTTCCATTACCTTCTTGTGTTGAACCTTGCACATGTGCTATGCGTTTTTTTTATATATGGGTTTGCATTAAATGGTGATTATGTCTGTTTGAGGTTATTTTCCTTTGCTGCTGAGTTTATTTTATATCGTGTTTATACTTCAGCATGTTTGTCTCTAGTCTGAGCATTGTTCATTTGATAGAGTTTCTCATTCTCTTTAAACATATGGGTTTGAGATCTATGTGGTACTCTCTATATGTGGCCGTGAGTCATTTGTCTATGGTTCTGTGGTATTTATAGTCTTTGTGCTTAAGTGTGGAGTGTGTTTCATTTTAACCATCTGGTATCTTCTTGTTGATTTGATTCTTGTGTTTGTGATTAAAGTGAAATTTTTTTTCTCACATTCTTAACTGAATCTAATCAAGCTGTTGTTGATTCCCTGTGGTATTGCATTTGGTACTTTTCTGTGTGTTTGCTATCTTACAGATGTCTCGACAATCCTCGAAAGGAAAAGAGGTGATGACAGAAGAAGAAACTGTGCCTGTTGCAAAACGAACACGATCCTCCTCACAGCCATCCACTGAACTCAATAATGAATTATTCAGATCTCCTCAGCACCAAGATGCCTACTTCAACATTTTTGACCGAGGAACTCCTATAGTGGAACGGGAGGTCAGATTTGACACTTTGGACACAACTTTTGTCCCTCGGATCTTCGAGACAAAAGATTGGGCAGCTCTATTCGGAAATTTTGTTGATCCGATGATTGAACTTGTGAAGGAATGTCTCGCCAACTCAGTTGATCTTGAGACTGAACTACATTGTCTGGTAAGAGGAACGGAGTTCATCATTAATCCAGACACCATAGCTGAACTTCTCAAAATCACACGTCCTGCGGATGCTGACCTTACGCCGTATGATGATCGTACTCCAGAGATTCAGGACATTCTTCAAATTCTTGGTCCTGACCATGACATTTCAAGCACAGAGACATTAATTAGTACTTCCAAGTTTTCACCTGAGTTGACTACATTGAAGCTAATTATGTTTTCAAACCTCTATCCGCTAACCAACACGGTGTATATAAATCTTGGAAGGGCTCAATTTCTATGTGATCTCATCACTGGCACCACCATTGACATCTGTGCCCATATTTATCACATCATAAGAAAGACAGCAACCAGATCAGTAGCACGAGGGTGCCTTCCATTCTGTAGTCTTATTATGAACTTCGTTTTACGTGAAGGTGTTACTCCTCCCTTGATTGGGAACGTGATTGCTCGTCCTCGACCAATCTCCATGTTCACTCTACAGGCCAGCAAGAGTCACTCATCCAAAGCTCCAAAGAGTGCTCATCCATTTTCTACTACTTCCTCTACTTCTGAGCAACCGGGCACTACTCAACCACAGTCTGCCCCTCAGCCTGACAAGGTGCAAATGCTCTTTGATAATCTCCACAATCGTCTTAAGGAAATGGAAAAGACCCTCAGAGATGGCCAGAAAGAGCAGTCAGAGAGACTGGTTGTCATGCAGGACCAAATTGATGTGTTAGCAGCTCAAGTTGATGGCATTTTCACAAAGCTGCAACTGTGACCCTTTGGCCATTCCGGTCAAAAAGGGGGAGAACTTTTGGGGGCAGCTCTTGAGGGGGAGTGATCGTTTTGAGGGGGAGATTTCTTCATCATTCCTTTTTAGATTTTTTTTTCGTATATAAAACTTTGTTAACTCAAAATACTGTGGTAGTAGTTGTTTATTTCAGCATATATATAGTTTGATGTTTTTCAGCTTCAGCTCTTTAAGTTGTTATTCTATACCCATTGTTGCTTTTGTAAGTTTTGAGAGTTGTTTCTAGCACTTTTGCAAGTTTGTAGGCTTTTATAGTTTGTGCCATGTATTTGCAAATCTTTGCTTATGCAGCCTTTATGCTTTGTGTTTTGGTACTTGTTAATACTTTGCATTACCTTATGTACAACACTCTTGTGCCCTTGTAGGATTGTTCCTAGATGCATATATGTTTGTATGCATTGGTTGAGTATTGGACTTGCAAATGATTCTCTTCAATTGAGTTTATCAGTTTTGCATGTCCGGATGTTCATTTCATGTGTGAATGAACATAGTAATCACTTTTGCTTAGTGACTACTGGTATTGATCTTGCCATGAATTATTGCTTTTATGCCTATGTTCATTTTTGCTTGATCATGCTTATTTTGCTCCATATGCATATTAAGTTTTCTGCATACAATGATATTGCTATGTTATTGTGTTTCAAGAGTTACTTATTCATATGTTCAAGAGTTTTACAGAATCTAGAGTTAGGTGTGAGTGAGTTTTCCAACTGTTCCCAACTCATATTTAAGTCTAGAGTTTGTTGTAGGGTTTTGTCACGGAATAGCCAAAGGGGGAGATTGTAAGGTTGAATTTAATCAACCATCTAATTGGCTTTATTCCGTGACCAATTTACTTGTAATTTAGCACTTAGTAACCCTGTATTTAGGTGGAAAAATTGTAAGGGTAGTGTGTGAGAAGATGTGAAGAAAAGCTCAAGAGTGTGCAAGAAAAACAGAGTCTCGCGGCCAGGGCTCGTGGGTGGATCGCGACTAGCAAGCCGCGAAAGGCAGGCACATGAGAGGCACATTGGGAAGCTGAATGGTCGCGCCAGTTGTCACGCTACAGGACAAAAGTTCCAGGCTGGCCAGGCCGTTACGTCGCGACTGGAACTCGCGACTTGGACAAGCCGCGAGGTCAAGCCGCGAGTTAACCCTGTTTGGCAAAAACTGACGTTTTGCATTTCCTTCTCACCCTACTATATATACACCCTTATACCCACTAAATTGAGAGAGCTTCCAAAGAGAATTTTGTGAGAGAAACCCTAGAGAAAAATAAGATTGCTTCATCCCCAATCTTTACCTTAGAGACTCTTCAAATTCCTCTACTCTCTTCCTCTCCATTGTCATACCCTTGAGAGGCCTTTTACCAAATTCTTATCTCACCACAACCACGTCTATGAGAAGGTTCATTTGGTGCTTAGGGAAGCAGTTTGGGAAGGAACCAATATACATTGGTTGATACTATGGTCAAGTAGCGGAATCCAGGAAGCTAAAGAAGAAATAGGTTCGGCGTAACCTCGTTGGAGTAAGAAGCTTGGAGGGTTTAGGTACTTGGGTAGATTAGGCTTGGAGGGTCTTCTGCTGTTCATGTATCCCAACTATATTCTTTAGTGGATTTTATCACCGCTTGGAGGGCAGCGAAGAGGTTTTACGCCGAGGACTTCGGTTTCCTCTTCAATAACACATCGTGTGTTGTCCGTGTGTTTACATCTTCTTTTCCGTTATCTTTGCCTTATATTTACTATTGTGGATGTGTTAATATCTGGCTTAGATTGTTTATCAATTCTGTTATAAGCTTGTTATCATGTTCCGCACATTAGTTGTTTGATATAAAGCTTAAATTGGTATTTTTATTATTTGGGATCTAAACGTTCAATGGTGTTTCATACCCTTTTTTGAACTTTCAAGAGTAATGTCTGCTTATGAAATAGAGTTGCACTATTGTAACAATTGAGTGCCCTGTTGGGCTTGTAAGTTTTGGTTGCAAATGTAGCTGTTTGTACTTTAATAGCAGACAGGGGGGTTGTTTTAAGTGTTTTTGCTGGGCTGTTGGTTGTGTCCAGCTCTGTTTGAAGTTTTTTATACTAGTGTTTTGATCAATAAAAATTAATTATTCATTAAATAATTATCGAGTTTTGTTGTATTAATATAATTCTGTTCAGCTGTTGGTCAATTCATGCTTATCTCAGCTAGTGACAAAATACAAGACAACCTTGATAGAGCAATGAGTAACTTGAAGTTGTGACAGCAGCAAAATCCATATTCAGTGTTTATAAGTCATGGGTTACCTTAAGTGATTTCTTAAAATAGTGGGCCTAGTGTTGAACTTGGGCTTATGCATATCACACACGCACGACCGTTCTGGCCTGTTATGTGCAAGTAAAAGCCATAATTTTTGCCCTGGGCTTTAATTTTTCTTGTCTCTTTTCCAGCCCGTTGGGCATTTATTGTGTGCCCAATGACTCTTTATTTTGGCCATTGGAGTACCTAGTTACCATTGGGTTGACCCATTGGGTTCAGCTTATTTACTAAGCTAACCTTTCTCTCTTTAGCACATATCCGTCTCATCTCCTAGACCTGCTCTCTCCTTCTCTGCTCCTCTATCCTTTTTTGAGGAGTGTTACGTCCACAACATTTTCACAACAAATCACATGTGATAAATTCTTATTGGTTTTAACAACCAATAACAACATACCACTTAGGATTTGGTGTGAAAATGTTGTAGACATAGCATTTCTCTTCTTTTTCTCCCACGAATTTCTGCTTTTTTTTTTGGGTTTAAGGAAAGGCAAATATAAGGTTGCTCTTGATTCTTCATGATTGGAAGTGCATCTATCTCAATATTGTTGCTATAGTTTAATCTTAGGGGTTGTTCAGCCAAGAGGGCCATTAGCACCAAGTTTTACTGAATTAAACCTTTAAGGACAACGTCATTGCGTGATTCTACAACTTTGTGAAATCTTTCTAACTTTCTCTTTTAATTTCTATTATTGCTAATTTTTAAGGTTTACATTGTTAAATCAAACTTGTTTTTTCTTAGCTATTTTTCAACATTTTGCACCCTTCTCTGACAAGAGCAGAGTGGCACGTTTGGTTTTATTCTTTCCTCCAGATTAGACTAAAAGTTCTATAGCTTGGTGACCCAGCCCATGAGTTCCAAAGCCTTCAACCATTGTTGTCCAGGTTATTAAAACACACTCCAGCAGAAGAAATGTTTCCGCGTCTTATGTACAAATTTAAGATAGAGGTTTCCAAGTGTCTAGTTTCTTCCATAGATCTGTAAAACAAGTTTCTTATAAAGTAACCATAGATTGACTTACTCAATTGCAGAGCTCCCAGATGAGTATATACGTCAAGCATGCATGTTAAATTCTGGGTTCCAAGTTCAGTATTTGCAGCTTGCATTTGATGGAACAAATTTATGGCATCCTTAATATATCCATTTTGAATGAAACCTGACATCATAGCACCTAAAGTAACATTGTTTTTATTAGGAATTTATCTAAACAAAAAATCAACTTTGCAAAACCCAGTTATAATGACTAAACAATGTATCTATCCACACTGAAAGATCTAGTGTATAATTTGTGCAATATAATGTATTTTTATGCACGAACACTTAATTTTAATTTCATCATATCATGGAAGGAAATATAATACAGATCTGTTTCTTTTTGATTTCGCATCACCTCTTCTTATCCAATATCCAAACAAAGTTGAATAAAATTTTTACCACTTCACATCTCTCATTCTAAACATATTCTTAAAGAAAAATAAATAATAAATAGCCCAAATAATACATTCTGAGAATTCTTTAAAAAAATTATGATAAACTCATGAACATTTAAGCTTGTTGAAGTAAATTAAAAATGGAGACTTATATAGTAATAAATTGAAGGACTAAGCTTCATGGCTTTGTTGATTATGCAAATTAAAACGTATAATACAAATATTGATAAACCCATTGCCCATCAAAGAAACAATGTTAACCTGATGGATGAGATGGCTACACCTAGCAAACAAGTCTGATTGCATTCGGTTTCAGTCTCCTTACCCAACTATTTGATAAGTGCATTAACTAAGCCAAGATCACAATTTACTAGGTCGAACCTCATGGATGCAACTTTGAATTTTTTTTTAGGACCTTGATGTGCCAACAACTCAACAAGGCTACACTCTTGATAACCTTTTGGAAGAACATAATACTTCACATTCACAAGTTACCATTAAAGGACACTGATACTATAAATTTTTTGTTTTTGGATGAGTGAGATATTATTAATTATTAGAAAGCTCAATACAACTGCAAACACCAAGAAAAACAATCACAGTAGCACAGGAGCAGATATCAAAATAGTACAGCTCCAGACACATGCCAACAAAGAAACAAAACAGAGCAAAACTAATTAGCTAGGCAGAGTACAAATGACTCTTTAAGTAAGATTAGAGTATAGTTACCTCTAGTCTCCACCCTTAGTTTAACCTCTCTCTTTACAGACTTCATAGTGCATAATGCCCTCCTCGCTTATATTTGTATTCCTTTGGTGCCATATATGATACACAGCAGCACCTAGGCCAATGTACACATTACAAGTTGACAACCCTTAGAGATTTTCCCTTCCGCTGATTTTCTTTCTCACCCACAGAAAAAAAAGGGAAATAATTAAGCAGAACTTCATTAATTCTTTCCAAATTCCTCTAGTGAAAAAGCACTCAAAGTACAAGTGGGCTCTACGTTCTAAGCTTTTCCTGCAGAGTACGCACTTTAGATTACCAGTGTAACACCAATTTAGCATTCTGTCCAGAGTACTTAATCTGCTTCTTATTACATGCCAACAGAAAGAATAGATTTGTCCTGGAATAACTTGAGAGTACAGGATGATTTTCCACCATCCTACTGTTGGAAGTTTAGCTATGATGTACACCCTATTTCTGCACTTGAATGGGTAAACAAAGTGTACTTTGGATGGAACAAGTGTTTGATCTAACTTGCTTCCAACGCCAGTTTTTATCTTTCAGAACACTTGAAACCCTTGCATTTGACATGCTGTTCATATATGACTCAAGTACCATACTTCTGAATTAGGACTCCGTCTGGATGCCATCAATTATGCCATAGGACAACGCAACAACCTGATCTCAAATTAAACTTCAGTAATGACAAGACAGTGCTTCTCAGATTTAGAATTTTCCTCAAGCCCCAAGAGCTATTTTGAGGAATGTTAAACACACCAGAAACTCGTCTATCAAGAATTATATTGAAACCCACCTACCCAAACAGATCCCATATTTGTCTCATTATGGCTGCTTTGTATCATTCTTGCACCCCTTTCAAATTTAATCCACATTCCATTTGGCTTGCATAAAATATCCCAGGATATGTTTTATGTTAGCCCTTAGAGCTGAACCATCCTTTCCTTTCCATAGGTAACTACTAAATTTCTGTTCAATAGCCTTGTATATGACCAAAAACACACGTTGATCCTGACACAACATTAAGGTCGTAAATACACTCAAACATATGAATATATGTATACATATATGTATGTATGTACATAGGTAGGGGTAATAAGTAGATGAATTAGCATGACAATGAGCTTTCTACCTCGTCCTTCACTATTATGTTGAAAGATCTTTAGCAACAAGTAAGGTGAAATCTCCATAATATGAATCAGAAGTATTAGGAAACAAAAAAGGAACAAATTATAAGAATCAGATACAGGATATATAAAGCAAATTATTTAGCTTAATTCTTCATGTGGCCAAACTCCCAAAACAAGAATAATGAATGCTTATATATAGTAACACAAGTAGAATTTACTTATCAAAAAAACAAGTAGAATTCCCATTTATAATTTCTTGAAGCAGGAAAGCTGCAACATTGAAAATGATAGTATATATTACATAAATGGTTGCCAAGATGGCCAAATAGCACTAATTTAAGTTTTCAGCAAAATAGCACTGTTCACAAACTTTGTAGCATAAAACCACCCTTTTGGAACTTGATTTTGTGAAAATCGAGTTTCACATAGAACTTGATTTCACTGATGTTGAGTTCCATGAGTAAATAGCCACAGCCACGGTAGCACTTGGTGATGTGGCTTTTCTCCAAATAGCACTAATTTATGAAGTTTTCAGCAAAATAGCACTGTTTGCAAACTTTGTAGCATAAAATAGCATAAAACCACCCTTTTGGAACTTGATTTTGTGAAAATCGAGTTTCACATAGAACCTATGTTGCACGGACACGGACACGGACACGGGGATATAGCAATTTTTGAAAAATAAGGACACGACACGGCAAGAACACGGCGGTTAAATAATTAATTATATTTTATATTTAGGCATTTTTTTAATATTTTTAGACATAAAATACGTTTATGTCTAGAATTTAAATTATGTAAGAACTACAAATAAGTAAACTAACACCCAAAGTAGTACAATAATACACAATATTTAACTTTAATAAATAAATAAAACTATAACAGGACACACAAAAACAAAAATCACTAAATTCATAATAAATATTATAATTTATAAGGCAAAACAAAAGACTGATTAAAGAAGTACATTAACTGTGAGAGTGGGATTAAAAAAAAAAAAAATGCGTTATAGAGAGAGGAGGTCAGACCATTCAATCAGTCACCAAAAACGCGTAGAGCCTTATACTGAGTGCACCAAAACGCGTTATACTGAGTACACCCATTACCATTCAGTCACCAAAATTAATATCCGAAAAAAAAAAAAAAAAAAAAAAAATAGAGAGAGGAGGTCGGACCTGCTGTCCACGCTGAGAGAGAGAGAGAGATCGCCGGAAGGGACAGGGCATGGCATCACTCGACATCTATGGAGCTCGCCGATCGGCCCGATCTAGCTCCAGCGAGGGACAGAGGGCAGCGGCAGAGGTTAGAGGGATGGTGGGTTGAGAACTTGGGAGGTGGGTTTCTTAAAATGACTTCTCAGACTCAAAATCTGTGATTTTCTTTTTTTTTTTCTTCACTACTAGAGTGTCGGACGCGTCAGAGCCGTGTCGGCGCCGTGTTGGCGAGTGTCAAAAAAAAGAAAGAAAAAGAGGACACTCGTCGGACACCGGAATCCGGCGAGTCGCACCCGTTCCAATGTCCGACACCAACATGACGCCAAAAATGGTGTGTCTGTACAACCTAGCATAAAACTCAATTCTACTAATGTTGAGTTCCATGAGTAAATAGCCACTGCCACCGTAGCACTTGGTGATGTGGCTTTTCTCAATAAAAAATGCCACATGGAACTCGATATTCAAAAAATTGAGTTATATGCAAAACTTTTTTAGTTGAAACTCGATAACACTAGTAAAACGTTCTGAGTAAACTTAAAAAAAAAAAAAAGAGGTGGAAATACCAACGGGTTCTATATGATAAACTTTTTTTTAACTTGAAGAAGGAAAGCTACAACATTGAATATGATAGTATATATTACATATATGATTATAAAATCAGACATAATGGAACTTGCAGTTGAAATCAAATTTTAGTGACAAACTTGGATATCTTGTTCAGATCACTTATAAAATCATAAGAGAAATACCATTTACAGTAATAACTAACAATTCATATGAAAAATTAAAATAATTATCAATATCACATAACTTAAAATGTAAGTTTCAGACTGTTTCTCACATCGACACCCCTTTCATTGGGCCACTTTTTTTTTTTTCCAATATGTCAGTTATTCTTACTTCCTTTCATTTTCCCTTTTTCCTTACTCTCTTCCCGAGGAAGACATTACATGGGCCTATTTCTTAATTCTGGTTTTCCAGGCTCAATTTGGCTTAGATATCTTAAATTAGGTTATTTGTGTTGGCTTGGGGGGGGGGAGTGTCTCCAGGGCAAGCATGACTAAATGCGATATATTTTTCCTAATGAGAAAATTCAAAAAATTCATGTCAACGTTGACTAGGGCAAGCATGACTAAATGCGATATATTTTTCCTAATGAGAAAATTCAAAAAATTCATGTCAACGTTGACTTCAAATTTACTAGTAAGATAATTATTATCTAAGTGCTTCACAAAAAAGAAAAAAAAAAAGCAATATCAAATGGAGAAAAGGAAATGCATTTGAACAAAAGATATGAAAAGCAAGTGTACCTTTGAACATACTCAGCCACCCCATGTTTAGAATGGGTACCACCACTTGGGAACCACCAGAGCCGAATCTTCTCATGCACCCGATTTTGTCAAGTTGTGTATGATTCACATTGCTTGACCACATATAATCCCTGCTGGGTGGCCATCTTATAATATTCTGGCAGTGCGATCAAGCAAAACAAAAGTGTCTCAGGTGGAGGGCAATGCCACTCAAGTTCTCTTCTGCCAACTGCATATTAAGATTAAGCTGAACTCTCATTCAGCCCCCTACTATTTGAACATGTGGACACCAAACCAAAAACCAAGATAATGTCTTAGCATGGATATTAGAATGCACCACTCAATTGATAAAGATAGACAAATACTACCGCACAAATTCCTGTATCATCCTACTTAAGCACATCAATATCTCAAAAACCTCCTCCATTCGCAGAAACAAATCCATGGATCACCCCTTTATCCTCAACACAACTCCACCCTGGCTTCTTCAGATCCTTCTCATACATCACTTTCCTTCTTCAACTTCACCCCATTGTCCAACACTTTCCTTTAGATTACTCAACAGAGTATGATACGCACTATTATCAGGTTCCAATTTCAAAAGCCTGTGTGCCATATATTCCTTGAGTTTTGTCTTCACGAACTCTACAAGCCGCAAGAAGAGCACTCCAAATCCTACTATTAGGAAAAATCACCATTTTCACTATTATGGTATGGCACTTGCCTCTTTAAGCTTTCATTATTGACCGAAAAGATCCACCATACAAGTGTAATGATCCAAATCAGGTTGAAGACCAAATATCCATTTCATAGAATTATAAACTTAACACCCTTCTATAACAAGACCAGAGTGGCCACAAGCAGACACTAAGCTTAAGAAGGTGATACAGTTTGGTATTATTCTCTCCTCCAGCATTATACCAAAGAGTTCTAGGGCTTCAAGACCAAGCCCATGGCTTCCAAAGCCTTCAATGATTGTTGTCCAGGTTACCATATCTTTGACCAATATATTATCAAAACACATTCTAGCAGAAGAAATGTTTCCACATCTTATGCACATGTTTAAGACACAGGTTTCCATGTGTGTTGTTCCGTCCATGGATTTGTCAAACAAGTTTTCTTATAGAGTAGCAATGATTGCCTTACCCAATTGCACTGCTGCCAGATGCGTATACGCATCTGGAATGCTTGTCATAATCTCAGCCCTGGCCTCAAATTTTGCAGCTTGCATTTGATGGAACAAATTTATGGCATCCTTAATATATTCATTTGAATGAATGCTGGCGGCATAGCTCCAAATTTAACAGTGTTTCTCTGGGTTCTTTAAACAATTGAGCTGATATCTCTGTTTCTGCACATTTAGCAGAAAAATCCAAAAAAGAAGTCAACAAAACATCATTGTTAAAACCAGTTTTAATGGCTAAAGAATGTATCTATTCACTTTAAATAGATCTCTAGACTTCGCAAATGCTGATATAAGTAATGTTAAAAGTCTCAATGCTGAGTGTAGATATACCCTGAATTTCGCTAAACCTATTCACTAACTTTTCAACATTCCCCTTCATGGAATAAAAGGAAATCAGAATATTCCACGAAACATCATCCTTTCAGTCAATCTTGCTGAAAAATATTCAAACTTCTTCAACACTACCTGTCCTAGTACACACTTTCAAAACTGAATTTTGTACTGACCCATCTGTTTCTAACCCACTCTTGATTGCATAAACGTGAAGTTGCCTCCCATGAATCAAACTATCACCAGCACAACAAGCCTGCAACATTACCATCAACGTCACTGAATTGGGTTCAGACTTTACCATCATTTCCCGGAACAAATCAAAAGCATTACTAACACTTCCCTCACAAACATACCCCAAAATCATCGACATCCAAGAAACCAAATCTCTCTGTGACATCTCGTCAAACAGCTTTCGTGCAAAACATACACACCCCTCAAATTTTGCATTACAAAGATACACATCAAACCGAAAACCCATTTCCGTTGAGACACAATGGACCATCTATCCATATAAGAAAAAACTGAATAAAAAAGACCCACATTAATGATCAAATTCCATGTCAAAAAAAAAAAGTATGAGGTTTATTTTTTCTTCTCAAAAAAAAAAAGTATGAGGTTTATTTTTTTAACAAGTCTCATTAAATCTCGGTTTAAATCTCTCAGTTCATTTCCTGTTATTATAATTTATAACTACGTAATTATTATTACTTTTGTTTCTTAAAAAAATAACTACGGAATTTTTCTCATAAAAAATAACTATCAAATTCTAAATTATAAATGAATTATTAAATTACCCATGTATGTAGGTTTTCAGTCAAATTAGTATTTAAGAAATAGGGTATTTAAAGGATGCCGTTTCTTAATAGATTTAGACGGAAAGACCAAGTTGATTCATTTTTATAAAGTGAAAGACTTATTAATTGACAAAAAAGTAAAATTTTTAAGAATTTATTTGAGAATTGAAATTAAGGTCTAGGACTAAATTGAATATTAGCTTTGATTTTTTTTTAAAACTAGCTGAAGGCAAGTGTGGTACATGGTTTTTAATGATCAACGTATGTGTTCTTCACTAATATTCTTTCAATGTCTCTATGAAGTTATTCATAAACTATTGGTTGTTTATTGGGAGAGTGTCTCTATGAAGTTATTCATAAATTATTGATTGTTTATTGGGAGAGTGAGAGATGACTAGACTTCGTAAAGAATTTTTTTATTATTAATTGAAATAGCAATATTGTTTTTTAGTTAGTATTTTATATTTTAATTTTAGGTTTGATGATTTTTTAGATTAAATTTTTTTATAAATAAATTAAGTTGTTTAATTGATAACTAAAATGGCATGTTATGATTTTCATTGGACCAGCTAGCTCATGTGACAGTTTAGGTGGCACTTGATGGGCAGCTAGGTATGGTGCATGAATTGAAGTGTCCAAATTGAAACAATATATAAAGTTAGGGGAGCAAATCAAAATTTTTAAAAAAATAGGGAGTAAAATCAAATTATTCTATTTTGTAGGTGTAATTAGCATAATTTTCAATTTATTCTATTTAGATTTTAAACCATTTATTTAATTACTTAAAGTTTTTTAGCCTATTTATTTAATATGGCATAGTTGAATTCACATATCATGATTTAATTAAACCAACTTAGCTCAAGTAATTGGCTTTTGTGGCATTTAGTGGCCACCATATCAACAAAAAGACTTGAATCAAAGGGGGCAAATCAAAATTACCGCAAACATTAAGGATATAAGAAATTTTATCAAAATTTATTAATTGAGCTAAACTAAAATCCATTTTACATGGCAGATTTTTTTTTTTTTTTTTTTGGGAGTTAAACTTGTACATATCATTTCTTGATTGAAAGTCCTCAATCTAAACAACATTGTCAACTAAATTCCTAACAAATTTTGCTAAACAATGAGGGCCTGTTTGGTAAGTGATTCCAAACAACAGTTTTAAGTGTTTAAAAATACTGAATTTGTCAAACTTACCAATTTTTTCAAAAAACACATTCACATACCAAACACACAATTATATTTTTTCACATTTTTAAATATGTTATTTGAAACACGGTGCAAAACATATTATTTTATTATGAGTACTTTAAATACATGTTTTCATAACACTTTTTAAACCATAGTTTTCACATTATTTTGAACAACAATACTTGAAAGCCGCTACCAAATAAGCCCTGAGCTATTGAATTAGTAGCCCGTGCTACATGAGATAGAGAACTCCATCACAAACCTTTATATATATATATATATATAGAGAGAGAGAGAGAGAGAGAGAGAGAGAGAGAGAGAGAGAGAGAGAGAGAGAGAGAGAGAGAGAGGGGGGGGGATAAACTACACAATTTCATTAAAAAAAAAAAAAAACTGGATCAATACAGTTCAAGCTAGAGGAGACACCTCCAACCGAAATTGACAATTTAGACAACATTACAATAAAATCTGCTAGATCTAACCCAACTGCCATATTTATCTAATTCCCCAAAACAACTATCACTGTGACAAAATGAAAGAATTCCTATAAAGAACAATATCTTTTGGTATCTCTATTTTCCCAACTTTTGACGACCTAAAAAATTTTCCTCCCTTAAAAGTTATCATGGTTTTTGAGTGGAGTTGTGGTGTGCATTTGTGTTAGAACCCCTTTCCCTCTCCCCTATGTGTGTGTGTGTGTGTGTGTGTGTTTGTTTCTAAAAAAAAAAAAAACAATTTTTCCCTAATCTTCAGATATTACTCTTTGTCGGGCTAGATCTTTATTGGTAGGGAGGGTACTCCAACTCATCACTTTTATTATATTTGGGATGTTAAAAGCTTCCAAATCTTTGACCACACTGGTTGCCCATTTGAGCTCTCGGCTAAATTTGTTTCTCTTGCAACAATCCTAGCCACATAATAAGTAGATGCGACTGTGTAGCACATGGACGAAGCTAGGACTTGAAATTTGGGAGGGCGACTTTGCTACTGGCTGCGTGTAGAGCTTTGGCTTTTGGCTTTGCTACTTAACTACTAAGGGGTTTTATTTATTTATTTATTTTTGTGTGTTTTTTATGTGTGCCTTGCTTCTAGGTAAGAACAAAATTATTTTATTTAAAATTTTTTGAAGGATTGGGCTATTTGTTTTGGGTAAATTTGGTTGATTAAGCTTAACTATTTTTAGCTTTACTATTGGTAATTTTGTTGTTGTGCTAATTTTTTTGGGCTTGTATATTTTGTTTTAGATTTTAGATCAAGTTTTTTTTTATGGCCTTTAAAAGGAGGAAAATGCTAAAGGTACAAACTTTTTTTTACAAATTACTAATGTAGTAAATAGTTATTGGTAAAAAAGTGATGTAAGTGGGGGGCTTAGATGCGAACCAATAAGAATTTACTAACTCATTAGCTTGTAAAAATGTTGTAGAAAATTTTGTGGCTATAGCATTACTCGTAAAAGAATCAATGATATTGTTAAGGAGGGCAAAGTGTAATTTTATAGAACAAAATTGCTAAAATTATTACCTATATAATAGTAGTATTTAATATATATATATATATATATATATATATATATGTTTAGGGGGGGCCATTGCCCCCCTTGGTCCAATTATGCCTCCGTCCTTGGTGTAGCACTAATTCTTGAAATGTGCCCAAAACATTGCGTCATTTGTCTGATAACAAGTTAGGGGAACACATAAAATTGCCTCAACAAGTTTTTAACAAAGCTTGTAAATTGTGCTTTATTGTCTGTTAAAACATTAGTATTGGTGGATGCATTTTGTTAAAATGCTAAATTTACCATCAAAATATAGCAAAAGTGGTGTTCAATTTCTAAAATGCTAAATTTAGCACTACAAACCACAAAAACCGCGCTACATTAATTGTGCCATATCTAAAAAAAATTGACAACTTACTACAATGAATTGGTTACCATTTCACTGTAGCAAGTTGCTAATTGCTTTTAGTATTAGGTTATTCTCTCTCTCTCTCTCTCTCTCTCTCTGGTCCCTCTCTTCATTTCATTAGAACTCTCACTCTCTCATCTCAAAATTCTCACTTTCTTTTTTGTCCTTTTCTTCTCTCTCTGATTGGCTTATGATGGTTAGGATGGGTTCCGATTGGGTTGTCAGTTGTTGTGGTAGTGGTGGGTTAATGATCGAGCCGTGGGTTACTGTGGATGTGGTGGATCGTTGATAGGCCAATGGTGGTGGGTCACGCCATGGGGTTCTGTGGATGTGGTGGGCCATTTATTGGCCTGTGGTGGTTGGATCGATGGGTCACACCATAGGTGTGGTGGGTCGGTTTGTGGCGGTTGGGATGGGTTTCGATTAGGTTGTTACAATGGTTGTGGGTTGTTCCGATTGGATGGATATGCATATTTTCATGACATAAATTCTTACATTTGGTGGGTTGTGTGTGTGAAAGTGTGAACCCATTTTTGTTTCACAAGACTTTGAACTATGTAATATATATGAGTTGTGGATGAGTTTCTATCTTTGGGGATCTGGGTTTGTGTTGCTCAGAAGAGAGTGTTGTTACTATGATTGTGGTTGGTGGACCAACCAAAAGTAATAGGTTGTTTCATATGTTTTTTTTTTTTTTTTTGGGGGGGGGGGGGGGGGGGGGGGAACAAACTAGTTCTACTATAATTGGAATTTTTACTCTCTGTTTGTTTCAATGTAACTATTTTCAGGAAAATATTTTAACATTTAACAATGTTTGTTTTGCAGTAAAATATTTAGCCAAAGGTAAATATTTTCAGTTAGCCAAATCAATCTAGACAAATTTGTGCAAAATTTTTTACACTTGAAAATTCGATAAAATTTTACATTTGCTCTCTCCCTCTCAACCTGATACCTTTCACACTCTCTCTCCCTCTCATGCTCTTTCTCTCTCTCAATTTTTCTCTCCATAACCTAGCCAGGCAGCCACCATTAATCTCTCTCTCTCTCTCCCACCACTAGCAAGCTCTAATTGGCACTACCAGCAAGCTCCATGGTCAACCTTGCATCGCCGCTTAAGCCCTCTTGTCACCACCATGGCCGAGGTCGTCTGATTTGAGTTTTTGGCTCGGTGGGTTTTGGGTTTTCAATATAGGTTTGCGAGTTTTTTTGGCTTTCTTTTGGATGGTTATTAGAGTGGTTTGGTCGGATTTGTGGTTGAAGGCTCATATATTGTGGATTGCAGGTGGCTTAATGGTCAAATTTTTAGGTGGTGGCTGAGAGGTTGTGATTGTGGTGGTTATCTTTTCTCTCTCTTCTAGATCTGATTTTTAGGTGGTTGGTGGTGGTTTTGGGGTGGTTGGTGGTGGATTTTGCTCATTTTTGGGTGGCTGGTGGTGGCTTGCATTTTTCATGTGATTTGTAATTCTAAACACTTGAAAATATTTTATAGTAGAATATTTTACATTGAAACAAACGGAGCATTAATGTTGATTTTCATGGAAAAGAATGAGTTTTGATTCAAATGATGAAACCCAATTCGTGTATGGATATGCATATTTTGATTGTTAGTGAAGTTTTGATTAAGAATAGGAGAGATGAAGAATAAATAAAGAATAAAAAATAATACAAAAATATTTAAATGTAGTGCTAAAAAAAATGAACTAATGTTGGGTGTGTTATAAAATAGTATATTAAAATAGATAAAGTGAAATTTTTTAGATGCTAAAAGCTAAAAGTTTTATTTCCATCATTTTTTTTAGAGAGTTTCAACCTATGACATCCATCTTTGATGATAATTATTTATTATCAGATCAAGACACCAGTCGATTTTTCACTGAATTATAGATCTCTTATTCAATCATGACACTATACCATTGTAAATGCTCTAAAAGTAGATTTTCAATAGAATAAAAAAAATCTCTTATACGGCCATGACACTATATCATGGTAAATACTCTAAAAGTAGATTTCCAAATAGAATAAAAAAAATATATTAAAAAAAATATATTTTAAATCAAAGAACTTATTATATAGTGAATTCACAAAACAATCCATAAATATTATATATATTTTTAGTAGATAATATTTATTAAATTTTGTTGACGCGGCAATACTTACTAAAATAGGGGGAATATTTTTAGATACTTTTAAAGCATGAAAAATGGTGTCCCCACCCCCCACCCCCCCCCCCCCCCCCCCTCCCCCACAAAAAAAAATAAAAATAAAAAATGGTGTCCTTCCTTCCATGGGGGATGGACCCTACCATAAACTTAACTAGTAAACACCCACATTAACGGGAGAGAGTGATCACCTTCTCTGAAAAATCAAATCTTATATTAGTCGTACAATGTTTCTCCAAAAAAAAAAAAAAAAAAATTAGTCATACAAATGCATCTTATTAAAATGAGGGCGAAAATAGGTAACTATTTTTTTTTTTCTCTAACTATCTAGTTAGTTGGCCCGGTTTGGAAACAATATAATTTAGTAACATCTCGAGCCTCAGAGACTCGAATTTTGTGCTCATACCTCGACTGTTTGAGGCTCGGTTTTTGTAGTTTGATGTGGCGTCCCTCCACGTGGCGTCCACATGGAACTCGAGTTTCTAAGACTCGAGTTCCACGTAGACGCCACATAGACCTCGAGTCTCAGAAACTCGATTTTTGTATTTACACTATTCGTGTCTAGTCCCATCTGGTCATGTCACTGGCAGTGCAGTCTGAGCTTCACATTTTTTTTTTTACTGCAGCTGGCTGAGCTTCACGTTTTTTGGAAGTTTACTCTCTGCCTGCTGGTCACATCCCTTGACTTCTTTATGTCACTTACTTGGCTGAAGCTTTTTGTTAACAAAAATTGCTTCTCTCTCAACTCATCCTCTCTCACTCTGCATTACTCCTCTCTCAACTCTCATACTCATTCTACAGAGCAGAACAATACTCCCCTCTTAACTCTCATACAAGCCGATCATTGTAGTCTCTCTCTCTCCCTCTCACTCTCATACAATCCCAGTAGTACATTTGCACATCCTCATGTCAGGTAAGGGTCTCCTCACTCTCTAGTTGGTTGTTTAGTGTATATATAATTGCTTTAGAAAGTGTTGCTTGTATTGAATTTGTCATGACATTTCCTAATAAAAATATTTGTTCGTAGTAACCACTTAAATATATATATATATATATATATATATGTTTATATATATGTATATCACTTTATATATATATATATATATATACCACTTTATATATATAATTGTTTTTTTTTTTGGTAATGTCTAAAGAACCCCTCTACTCTATGTTATTTCATTAATTCAAAAATATTTTAACTTAACTAAAATTCAATACTTTTTATAAATAGTATAATTATTTGTTTATTTTAGTCAAACGTTATAATATTATTATATTTACCAATGAAATTATTAAAATTAATATTTTTAGTTCCATTTTTTATTATTTATATTAAGCATCAACATTTTCATGTATTAATATTTTCTATAAACTGGATTTAATGCATCAACTGGCCTATGGTTGCAAGTGTTCCATTTGGCAAAAGCTCACCACTGTAATATGGATAATGGTATTGACCCAAATATTCATTCAAAGGTGCTTATTGCCTTATTGAAACCTTTAGGCTTCAGCCATGTGCTACCAAGTAGGGTGGCTTTGAATTTTGGAACTAGGACAACAGATTCAACTCAATGTATTAAGGGACTTTAGGCGAATGTGACATTTTCTTATACTTAAATATTTAATTTTTGAAATCTTTTTCATCTAAAATTTTTGCTATGTTTTGTTTATTACTAATTTACTAAAAAAAAATTTATCCAAATATCCATTTTAATACTTTAAAGACAAAAAAAGTATCCCTCTAAGATTCAATTAATTTGTCAAGTTTTTTTTTTTGGATCTTTTCCAAATATTTTCATAGCTATATGAATACCTTTTTAGTAGATATTTATAATTAAAAAACATTTATGAATAAATTAAACATGATCTATAAAAGAATTGAGATCCTAAACATGATCTATTAAACATTATCTATATGAATATGTTTCTAGTAGATATTTGTAATTTACAAGTAAAACCAAGGTTATTAAAATTGAGATCCTAAACAGGACCTATAAGAGGTCCTCATAGAGTAAATCATAGAATCGAATCGATGATCATAAAGTTTTACTTTATGTGAAAAATAAAGTCAAAAATATTAGTAATAATGATATATTTTAAATAATTACTAAGTTGATCAAAGGAAAATGGACATAATGCAACTTTCATGTCCTATTTCTAATAAGTAAAAAAAATATTACATTTCTTTAACAACTAAATAATCATTAACTTGTTCATTTGGGCAGATTTGATGGAGGGGGCTAGAGTTGTATTTTTCTTGGGCCCAATTAAAATTAGACTCTAATATACCTAAAAATTGAAATTATATATGGAATAATGATGTTACATAATTGCATTCATTCATTTGCACATCCTCATTACTTTTGTTGTTTGGTTTGATATTTTTATTTATATTTTTGTTAGAGCTGAGTTAAAATTTTGTAATAGGGGTGAGTTTTGTCTTTAGTTTTTTCATTGTTTGAGTACGAAATGATAATGATTGCGCCAATAGAATTGTATGTGATGTGGGGTGAGTATATGCAATTGTGGCGTGAGAAGTTGTAATTTTTGTATTTTGAGTATATAGAAAAAGTTTTGTAATTGATGTTAAATGAAAGAGATAAAATATGTTACTAACATACTATACTTGACTCTTTAATAGGTTCACAATCTTTGAAGAATATTGATATAAATGTATACTTCGGTGGACCCCTTGACAATCCTGAAGAGATTGACGGAATCCCGTTTAGAGGGCCTGGTATCCAATGCTACTACATGATGATACGTCGTAAGTTGAAGACGTTGAATGATTTGAAGAGCAAAATCATGGGCGAATTGAATTTGAATCGTGCTTGGTATAATATCAAGATTATTTATCGTTACCCACAAGAAGTCCTTCACGAACGGATAAATTACGGGTATATGGCGATCAAAGAAGACAAACATGTAAAGATGATGTTTAATAGGATACAGAAAATGCCCTAAGTAAATGCTGCTGAGTTGTACGTAAGTTTGGAGGCAAGTGCAGAAGTTGATACTGAGGTGGTGCAAGAAACAACTACGTCTATACAATTTACAACCCTAGACGATGGAGGCACTACAATGGGAGGGTATACAATGGACTCTTCAATGGGAGGGTATACAATGGGAGGATATACAATGGACTCTTCAATGGGAGGTTATATGCTCCCATTTCAAGATCATGTTGCCAATACTGGTGAAACCCTCCATCCTCAAGAGACACATTTAGAGGAGGAAGACGAAGACGAAGATCATGCTGTGGGAGGTTATATGCTCCCATTTCAAGATCATGTTGCCAATACTGGTGAAACCCTCCATCCTCAAGAGACACATTTAGAGGAGGAAGATGAAGACGAAGATCATGCTGCGAATGATGGTGAAAATAGTGATGGTGTGGATGAGTACGAAGAGATGGTTGAGCGAGGCGACTTTGAGAACGATGTAGATGACCACGAAGTCGTTCCCAATTTTGAAGAGGAAAATATGGAGTACCATGATGAAGGTGCTGCAGACGATGATATTGGCATCCAACATGATACAAATACGACCACTAGCTACAGACCTCCTGCTGACTCATTCTACGCAAATACTTGGGAAAATATAGTTGATCCTTCACGTCTTCAGATACCATTTGTTTCTACTTGGGAAGATGGGATGCATTTTTGTAAAGGATTGACTTTTGCAAATAAACAGCGGTGAAGCGTGCATTGACAATATACGCAGCAAGTCATAATAGAAATTTTAGAATCCGAAGGTCGACCCCAACTAAATTGTGCGCCGCATGTGTTGACGACAATTGCAAGTGGTACGTTGGGGCATTTATGAAGGCTAAACTTAATGGTCTGTGGATGGTCACGTCTTATGTGGGTCCACACACTTGTATACCCTTTGGCCTGCATAGAGACGGTAGAATGATGGATTCTAATTTTGTTGCATCAGAAATTGTGGAAAAATTGCAAAAAAATCACACTGCTCGTATTGATGAGCTCTGGGAGATCATACATACTAAGTATAATCATGAGCTTTTTTACTATAAAGTATGGGACGCAAAACAAAAGACAATTGCTAAGATATTTAGGGATTTGGAGGAGTCTTACCAAAGGTTAATAAGAAAGTTGTTATTGGCATACTTGGATCAGGATTTGGGTACCCAGTACAGCTATCACACCATACCTAGGCCACTCGAAGGTACTGCGTTACTGCGCTATGTATATTGGGCATTCGCTCCATGCATTGCTGTATTCCAATATTGTAGGCCAGCGATCAGTATTGATGGGACTCATTTGTATGGTAAATACAAAGGGGTATTGATGATTGCAATGACAACCGATGCTAACCAAAAGGTTTTACCTCTCGCCTTTGCTGTTGTGGACAAGGAGTCAGGGGCTAGTTGGGGGTGGTTTTTAGAGTGTTTAAGGATTTCGATAGAGCATGTCATACCTGACCAGGGCATTTGCATTATTTCTAATCGACATAAAGGTATCAAATGCGCCATTCCAGAGTGGCCTAGAGGTCAGGATGGAATAGAACGGGTATTTCATCGATATTGCCTTCGACATGTTGCTAGCAATTTCAACACACACTTTGATGACCCGACTCTGAAGGCATTGGCCCTAAAAGCTAGATATGCGACTCATGCAACTAAATTTGAGTCCATAATGCAAACCATTAAGGAGGCCGAGATTAATTTACTGAGGGGTGTAGACCCTACTGATCGTCATATTGCACACTATATGCCATACACATATCTAATGAGAGAGGATGTGGAAAAATGGACCCAGTCACATGATGGTGGAAGACGTTACGGGGCAATGACAACCAATATCTCTGAGTGCTTTAACGAGGTACTTAAAGGTGCCCGCGGTTTGCCCATTGCTGCAATGGCTGAGTTCACTTGGGCCAAACTTGTTGCATATTTCCACGATCGACATAAACAAATTTCTTTTGATATCTCTAGAGGTAAGTTATGGAGTGATTATGCAATGGAGATCTATAACAAAAATGAGCAGAAAACCCAAGGACACACTCTGAGGCATTTTAATCATGAAACTGGTGTATATCAAGTGGTTACCCCGTACAACGACCATAGAGGTGGAGGGGGAAACCACAGTCATGAAGTGCAAGTATTTGCTAGGACATGTGGCTGCGGAAAGTGGCAAAACTTGAAGATCCCTTGTTCACATGCAATTACAGTTCTGAAAGCTCTGCACCGTGATGCGACAAGATATATCGACCCATGTTACAGTTTGAGCAACGCGATCCACACATATTCACATCATTTTGTGGTGCCCAAGTCGGAGTCCTTGTGGAGGGACGTTCGCGGACCACGGTGGGTGCCTGACCCACAGCTGTTGCGGGCCAAAGGTCGTCCTGTGAAGTCCAAATTAAGGAATGAAATGGATGGGGTACGGCGAGAACGGGGAAGCCGGAGGGAAGATCTGGACTTGAGGGAGATTCAACCGAGGCAGCGATGCGGAGTGTGTCATGAAGAGGGGCATAACTGCAGATGCTGTCCCATTTCCTGTGGGGCTTCGACAAGTGGTAGTGCTATAAACTAGGCAAGTGCCCTCATTGTTTTTATATAATATGCAATCAATTTCATTTGGTTTTTGTTCTTTGCATTTGGAAACTAACGACCGTATTTTAATGTTTGTCAAGCGAGCAAAGACTCGAATTTGGAATGGCATTGTATGTGGGACTTGTGGTTATCTTTTGTATGGAAAAGTGATAGACGACTATGTAGACTATGTTGTATCGCATTTGGAAACTAACGACTGTATTTTAATGTTTGTCAGGTGAGCGGAGACTCAATTTTCGGATGGCATTGTAGACTATGTTGTATTGACTTACTTAGTTGTTATTTTGTTCATTGCTGAATGTTGCTGTAATTGAACTATTTGTTATCCATTGTACTCGTTACATTAGTTGCGTTGTGCACCTTTTGCCTATAATGCCAGCAATGATATTACTTTGGCATTAGTAGCTACTACTTTGGCAAGTTCAACAACAGGAGGCTTGTTTGAAGCGATGATAGCTAGTATTTGTTATGTTTTTGTGTGCTAAGAGGGCAACTATAATGCCCATGAATTTGACTAGTATCATATGCTTGTATCATTATACCTGTTTACCGCTGGCCACTGCTAAACAGCTCACTGAGAATAAAGAAATTCAGTACATAAAGCAGATTGTTGGACTTCAGCAGCATAAAGAATACACCAATGTAACTTCTTTGAGATATGGTCATTTGATGATAATGAATGATCAGGTGCGCCTTAAAATTCTCTTATTGTTTTGTTCTTGTTTTATGCTTACAATTCTCTCTACAAGGCACATGGACAGCCTTCGACCAATATAAAATTGTAACTATAATTCTTGTACAGGATCATGATGATTCCCACATCAAAGGGCAACAGGATCAATTTTATTCTTTCTTATTGGCCATCACTGTTAAAAGTTCCAGGCTTATACTTTAATTGAGTTTACCACTCCTATTGTGAAGGTTGGTCTTTTCAGTTAACTATTTCAAATATTAGCACAACTTCACTATAAGTGGAATGTTTCTTGGGGGAAAATAATCATTTATCATCTTCGCATTTGGAAACTAACGACCGTATTTTAATGCTAATCTCAAATGCTAATCCGATAATTCTAAACAATCTCAAATACTAATCCAATACTAATCAAATAACTATGTTACAATTTGAAATTATCCACTGAAAATCTAAAATAAAATATCGAAATAACTTTTGGTTTGCTCCTGCATTAAAGAGTTTCTTCTCAGTAAAACAAAAGGTTTTGAAATGGTGAACTGCAGTTGCTCCAGGATAAGGTAGCCTCTAAAAGATTAAAAATAAGGTAGTGGAGTAGGTTTCTCTCTCTCTCTCTCTCTCTCTCTCTCTCTCTCTCTCTCTCTCTCTCTTATTTTTAATTTTTGTCAGGTCAGAGTGGAGATTGAATGAGATAGTAGCTTCTAGAAAATCAAAAAGGATAGATATAACTAGGAAAGACTTGAATATGTCATTAAGGCTCAGGTTGTTATCATGTATGGTTTGTTTGGCTTTTACATGACCTTGAAAGATACTGAGAATATATATCCATATGCTTAGTTTCACTTGCTTTGTTTTCATGTTAACAACTGTTCTGCTCTTCATAAAGTTGCTAAATAAGAAACTTCTCTTAGGAGGAAGTTATTATATTGTTAAGAATTAAGATAAATATATATATATATATATATATGTGTGTGTGTGTGTGCAGGAAAAATAATAAATAGTGCTAATTCTTCACAAAAATTCATTTCAGGTTTTGTGAACCTTTGATGGATTCATATGGTGATGAAATGGTATCTAGAGGAGAAAATCATGTTCCACTGCTGACCGAATCATCAGTCTCACATAGGGATGAAGCATGCATAGTTAGTTGGAGAATATCAAAATCGCACAGAGGGGCTCATATCTTGAGGAAATTGTTCTCTCAGTTCATCAAAGAGATTGTTGAGGGAATGATAGGATATGTTCGCCTTCCAACCATCATGTCCAAACTCCTCTCTGATAATAGCAGCCAGGAATTTGGTGATTTTAAACTTACCATACTAGGCATGCTCGGAATATATGGCTTTGAAAGGCGAATTCTGGTAGATATACTTTTTAAACTCATCATTTGCTTTAGTCATGTGGTCGGCCTTGTGTATACTTGTTGCATTAGTTTATATAATGGAAATTATTTTTGCATCTTTGTTGAGATTTAACTATGCCAACATGCATGATTAGGTCATAAACCTTCTTCTTGTGAATTTGAGTTCTTTAGTGCGATTCTAGGACCTTTGTTTAGTATCATGAATGAACTCCTCTCCCATCTTTGGGATATTAACGTCTTCTCATAGCTAATGCAAAGAATTTGAAAGTTGCTTATATAATTGTTGCAAAGAGTTGCATGGCACGTTGCATTTAGTATTTCTGCTGCACTGAAGTGAGCAGCAAACTTGCATCAAGGCATCTGGTTTTAGATACAAGCTACTCTTGTACAATGCTCAAGCACACTTAATAGTGATATTTTAGTTTGATTGTAATTTCTGATTGCATGTGCATATTAATTGTTGACATTCTAGTGGAGAAATGACTTTCTTTTTAAAGTTAGATATAAGGCTGACTCACTCGACTGTAATTATAAAATTTTGCAGAGTATAAAATTTTCTCACTAGCGACTAGTTTCAACAAAAGTTGAACCCAAGTACTCACTAACCAAGCCATGTCATAAAACATACCAAAAAAAATAAAAAACAACCATTCGTAACTAACTAATTGCAACGCAAACTAATTTCCGTCCAAGCAACTATAATCCGAACAAAACGCCATTCATAACTAAAAAAATCAATCCAATACAACTAAAACATATCACTAACTCACTAAATTGCAACACAAACTAAATCAATGCCAATACAAGTACACAATCAATCACTATTAAATCAAACCCAACAAAGCACTAATCCATTCACAAAACAAACCAATTCAATCCAATGCCACAAAACAATAAGCATTAATATGTCCAAGCAAACCATAATCTCTCACTAACAAAATATCATTATAACTAACTAAATCAATGCCAATACAAGTAAAGTACAATCAAACACTTTTGAATCAAACCCAACAAAAACCCATTGATAACTAACTAAATAACCAATTCAAATCCAATGCCAGCAATGGAAGTTAAAAGCTTAACTTTTGAATCAAACCCACAGAACACAGATTTATTGAACAATAGTTCTAAAACAAACAATAGCTACAGAAATGAAGTACTACAAAATATGTTATTAGCATTGAGGTAACTCTTGAACCCACCATTGCTTATACGTATTATTTACTAGCTTCTTTTGAGTTTTGGTAAAAAAACAAAGAGAAGAGATTATATCTCCTCTAACAAATTAATCACACATAGCCATATAATTAACTAACAATAACTCTAGATACATAATATTTTTCACAATTAATGAGGTTAATTGTGTCATGATGATGGCATGATGCTAATAAAAATTAAGCTAAGATTCAATTTATCCCTTGATTTTCACTTTAATTGTCAAATTAGTCCCTGTAATTTAATATTTGTCAATTTAGTCATTACTTTATGAAAATGAATTAGTCTATTCTTTTTGTTCAAATACATTATCAAACAATGTTTGTTTGATAACGCCATTTAAATTTTTTTTTTTTTATTTTGATAAAAAAAATTAATGAGAACTTTAATAAAAAATTAATTGAGAACATTAATGAGAATATGAGATATATCATGTAATACAAAATTTTGCATATTTATTTTTAACTTAAAAAAAAATGATTAAATGACTTCATTTGTTAGAATGTCTGAGCAAAAGGATCAAATTAGCTCATTTTGACAAAAGTGGGGAACAAAATTGATTATAGTTAAATCTTAAGGATTAATTTGATAATGGAAGTAAAATTAAGGGATTAAATTGAATTTTAACTTCAAAGTAACAACTAATCAATAAAATTAAGGGATTAATTTTATAACCTGCAAATTGAGGCCAACTGTGAAACTTTTGTATTGAAATATAACAATTAAACCTAAGCACTCTTATATTTCCATGTTCCTCACAATCTCATTTTTGTCTTTGCTCTCTCTAATCATTTTCTTCAGCATTGTCCAAGAATACCTCCGGTTATGCTTAAAGCATACCTGGATTTGATATACTTGTTGGCATTGCAATATTAAGAATACTTTTTTTTAGATAGCAAAACAAGACCAAAACTTCAATTACCAGACTCATTAACAAGAAGAACAAGAAAAATTTTCACAACAAAGGACCAAAAGGGGAAGAATGAACACAGATAATTGATGGGTACCTTTCGCCGGAATAGCGCCCATCTCTATCTCCGAATCTGAAAACGTCTAGGACGTTTGATCGTTTTTAGCTCTAACGGAAGCCGGTTGTGATGGGCTAAGTCCGGAAGGGTATGGTGGTGTCCAGTCGTATGATGTAGCCCATGACAGCCACTCTATCGTCACTTTTTTGCCATGAAAAATAATGGAAGAAAGAGAGAAATAAATGAGATTTTTTTAGAATAAATTCCAATGCAACAACATCAATGTGGAGATGCAACAGATGTAATTGATGAAAAACAAGCTTCCTAAATAAAACAAGGTTTCAAGAAAATGAGCCACTTCCTAAATAACCAATAACATGTAATTGATGTGACATGTGGCGTTTAAGTACACATTGGGGTTGTGTAACACACAGTTACACAAAGCCACTAAAATGCAATCTAAAGCAATCTGCCTAATCCAAAGCAATCTGCCTAATCCAAAACATCTGCAATTAATTTCTTCAAAATTTAAATTTTATAAATTTTTACGCATGTCTAAACCAGCTTATGAATAGTAACCGTCCACAAAGATGGCTCTTCCTCCCAAACAAAATCCATAACCTCCATGCCACCCAACTAGTAATAAAATATTGGATGAAAAACAAGCTTTCCCTCATCCTAATGCTAAAAATAGCTTCAGCTGAGTTGGGACCATACTGTGTGTGCAATCTCATAGCCTTGACTGCATAAAACAATTACTAAAGTGATCATTTTGGTAACAAAGTCCATCTGTCCCAAGTACAAAAGCCTATGGTTTCAACCATTATACAATTATACACAGCCATAAAATTAGGATATCAACAGCGATCAAGCAAATTAAAAAACAAACATGATAGGTCTTAAAGTCTTCATATATCAATACTCCAACACGAGCAAATGTAATATTTTGGAAACCTAACTTGCTGTACTTCACTCTGCCACAATATCTTGTTCCAAATGCAATATTCTATTAGGAATCTATTTGTGCTAATGATGCACATGATTAAGAAGAAAGGGGTTCCTTTCAGTTCAAGTTTTATTCTATACAATTGGAACTACCTGCAACCATTCAAAAATGAATTCTTTTAGTGGTCATGCAAAACATTTTTCTCTATCTCTACCCTTTTGGATGGCAGAATATAGACACAGTCTTTCAATCTTCATCAATGTGAGGGTATTTATTCTAATCCATGGTATCCATTCAACTCATGCCTCATTGAAACTTAAACTCTGGTTCCAAAACTAGACATCATTATTATTAAGACCATTGTCTGTGTCTAGCTAGAAACGTGAATAATATCAAATCAATTAAA
This sequence comes from Quercus ilex subsp. ballota, assembly GCA_032727855.1. Classification (NCBI taxonomy): domain Eukaryota; kingdom Viridiplantae; phylum Streptophyta; class Magnoliopsida; order Fagales; family Fagaceae; genus Quercus; species Quercus ilex. The sequence continues at coordinate 8,267,098 of CM064914.1, read as the reverse complement.
AGCGAAGCAACACATTTGCACCCACATTCAAAAAGGAGCAACATCATTGCAATCACCGGAAGCATGTCTCCTAGATTTAGACTAAGTTAGGCTAAACTTTCTCAACCTTGTCCTACAACTCTTATAAGAATTGATAGAAATCTTTATAAGAGCCAGTTCAAGAATAAAGCGGCAAATTCTAATGTTATTTTTGTGAACTGAGAATGTGAAAGGTTAGATGGCACGAGGCCCACAACACATGATAGAACTCTTTATAAGAGCCAGTTTTTCTTTTTTGCCCTAAGATTTGGTAATTGAATCTCTGTTAATAGTTGTACTTTCGTGAAAAATCATGTTAGGTTTCTCACTAGGTTTGCTTTGTTGTAATTGATTGAATTGTAATGATAGGAATATACTCCTGATCAAGCAAGCAGTGTTTCGTAAATGTAGCTCTATATACATGTTTTGAGTTTGTCTATTTATGCCAATTTTTACATTTTTGTTATTTGAAATTCCTTAATTATGTGTTCTTTGGCTTCGACCACCAAAATATTTGTTTGTTCGATGTGAAAACTATGTTTTGAGGTGATCTCGAGGCTATGTGCTGATCTTGCCTCAAGGATTTTACCTGATTTCGTGTTTGAAGGATTAAGGTTTGGTAATGCCTCAATGAAGAGGAATTGAGCTGAGACATAACAAATAACCATGGTTCGATGATAATTGACAACTAGGTTAATTGAGTTTGTGATTATGTGCATAATGCAAAATAAGGAAGATGGGGTCTAAACTAACCCATTCCCAAGCTATCTTGAAGTAAAACTACTTAGAAAAATGCAGTAAAGTACATTTGCAAGAATAAAGCGACAAATTCTAATGTTATTTTGTGAACTGAGAATGTGAAAGGTTAGATGGCACGAGGCCCACAACACATGATGTAACAAGTCTCCAGTATTGTCAATATTCTATTTTCATTAATTAAGATTTAGAAATCTAACACCCACCAAAAAAACAAGTTATTTCATTTCCAGCTTTACTAAAATACAGCTAACCAACCATGCCTAGTATACTGATGAGACATTACAAATATCTATGACAACCAAGAGGATGCCCCCAATAAAATTTAGCAATAATATATATGGCATACTGAGATTTTCAAATGGTTGTATAAATTAATATCTAGTTGCAAATAAGCTTAACATATGTGCAAGATACAAAGCGCAATAAACTTCAGAACAAAGCGCAATAAGCTTAACCAAGAGCATTGTTATCCCCAATGCAATAAACTTCAGAACACAGCGCAAAAACAAAACCAAAAAAAAAACAAAAATCATCAAACCCACAAACCAATTCAAACTCAAAAAAGAATAAAGCTTCGATCTTTTTTAACACTTCTATTAGAAATTCAATATAGAAACCAAAATAGGAAAAAATTTCGTCAACCAAAGTTTATTTGATTTTCCCCACGGTTTCTCGGCAACCAAACAGTAAACTTTGTACAAAGCGACTCACCTTTTTGTTTAGTTTTGAGAGACCGCATAGAGTGAGCGAGAGTGGAGAGGAGACGGTGAAGGAACTCAAAGCTTTGTACACGTTGCTGTGACTTTATCAAATCTTTTGGCGAAGGCGATGAATCTAAAATCGTGGAGACTTGAGTGAAAGAACAGTGAGCACGAGAACAGGGTCAGTGAGAGAAGACGGTGAGTGAGAGGAGACGGTGAGTGAGCGAGAGTGGAGAGGGTGAGTCAGTGAGAGAGGCTAAGGTTCAGGGTGCGAGTAAGAGGGTGAGCGAGTGAGCGAGAGAAGACGGTGAACCAGAGAAGACGGTGAGGGAGAGAAGGCGGTGAGTGAGTGAGAGAAGACGAGAGAGGGTGAGTGAGAGTGGAGGGTGACTGTGCGAGAGGCGTTTAATTTGAAAAACCCTATTAAAAATCGACTTTTAGAGAGTCGAGGTCCATGTGGACCGACCAGATCAGAGCCAGGTGGCGTTAATTACCACGTGGACGACCACGTCAGCGCCAGATGGCGTCTACGTGGACCTCGAGTCTCAGAAAGTCGAGTTCCATGTGGACGCCACGTGAAATCACGCCACGTCAAACTAAAAAACTGAGCCTCAAAGAGTCGAGGTATGAGCACAAAATTCGAGTCTCTGAGACTCGAGATGTTACTAAATTATATTGTTTCCAAACCGGGCCAACTAACTATATAGTTGGGTAATTATGGCTAATTACCCATTTCGTCCTAAAATGAGAGTTACATAAGCAATGACACCATGAGCTCTGGAAGTTTCTACTTAATTTCTAACAGGGAGAGGGAGCACAGCAATTTCAGCCTTCTAGTGCTCATCTGTTCAAATGTCCGTCTTCTCCTAGCTCCTCTCTCTCATCAGTTCCAAATTTCTGATTCAATTTCATATCTTTCCAATTCAACGCATTTTCAGGTTTGGGATCAAGTCATTTCTTCTCCCCTAATTTACTTTTTAATCTTTCTTCCGTTCTATATTTCTAATAGATTTTTTTTTTTTTTTTAAACAAGAAATTTGCTTGCAGATTTATTTTTGTTATGGCTTTGATGGGCATGGAAACGGGCTCATCATCTTTCCTAAGTTCTTCTTCATCTTCTACTGCTCAGTGGAAGTACGATGTCTTCCTCAATTTCAGAGGCGAGGATACCCGCAATAAGTTCATGGGTCATCTATATGAAGCTTTGATACAGAAGGGCATTGCTACCTTTAAAGACGATGAAAAACTTGAGAAGGGAAAACCCATTAGACCAGAGCTGTTGGAAGCGATAAAAGAATCCAAATTTACTATCGTCATTCTCTCAGAAAACTACGCATCTTCAACTTGGTGCTTAGATGAACTTGCAAAGATCATTCACTGCAAGAAAGAGATGGGAATGACAGTTTTACCTGTTTTTCACTATGTGGACCCATTAAATGTACGAAAACAAATGGGAACTTTTGCACAGGCATTTGTTAAACACGAAGAAAAGGAGAATAAAGCGAGGGTGGAGAAATGGAGAGATGCTTTGAGACAAGTGGGCAACCTCGCCGGATGGCATTTAAGGAATACTAGGTAATAAAACTTGACTTATTTATTTCTTTTAAGAATATTCAGTCAACCAAATTGAACATCATATAGTTTTCAAATTAATAATAATAATAAAATTGAAGATCATATATGTATCATATTTTTTGTGTGATCTCTTGGTGGTTCAAACTCAGCGCATATTGTTACCTTCATTGTAGGTCTGAGATAGAAGACATCAAAGACATCGTAGGAAAAATATCACTTAACTTGAAATATGATGCATTCCCATATATTACCAAGGACCTGGTAGGAATATACTCTCGAATGGTGGAATTGGAGTCGTGTTTAGTTGTAGGGTCAAATGATGTTCACTTTATAGGGATTTGGGGGATGGGGGGAATGGGTAAGACAACTCTTGCTAGAGTTGTGTATTATATGGTTTCTAAAAAATTTGAAGCTTGTAGTTTTATTGAGCATGTTAGGGAAAAATCCGAAAAAGATGGATTACTCTTTCTACAACAGAAACTTATTTATGATATTTTGATGGAAACAAATTTGAAAATAAAAGATGAGTATGATGGAGCTCTCAAGATCATGAATAAGGTACGTCATAAAAGGATTCTTCTTGTTCTTGATGACGTAGATATACTGAAACAATTAAAAATGTTAGCCAGGGAGCATCATTGGTTTGGTCTTGGCAGTAGAATTATCATAACAACAAGAGATAAGCACGTGTTGGAAGCATGTGGAGTAGATGAAATATATGAATGTCAAGGATTGAATTATAAAGATGCTCTTCAACTTTTTTGCTTGAAAGCTTTTAAAAAAGAGCATGTTCCAAATGATTATTTAGAGCTGTCCAAAGATTTTATAAAATATGCTGCTGGTCTTCCTTTAGCTCTTGAGGTTTTGGGTTCATTCTTGTTTGGAAAAAGTACCACTGAATGGAAAAGTTCGCTAGAGAGGCTCAAAGAATATCCTAATACAGAAATTCTCCATGTACTTCAAATAAGTTTTGATGGACTCCATTACACTGAGAAGGAAATATTCCTACATATTGCTTGCTTCTTTAATCATGATATGAAAGATCACGTAGTAGAAATTCTAGATAGTCTTGGCCTTTACCCTAATGTTGGGTTGAAGGAACTAAGTAACAAATCTCTCTTGAAAATTATGTATAATAATGTGGTGTGGATGCATGATTTACTTGAAGAAATGGGCAAGAACATAGTTCGTCAAGATTACCTTGATGATCCTGGGAAGCATAGTAGACTATGGCGTTTTAAGGACATTGACAACGTTTTGAAACAAAATAAGGTAAGAGGTTATTTATAGAATTTGAGCTCATTCTCTACCTTCTTGTTCAAAAAATTTGAAATTTGAATTGTTATACTAATAATATATTTTGCAATTCTCCAATACCTTCTTGATTCTTAGGGCATAGAAGCAGTTCAAGCCATGTATATTTCATGTATTTATCATCAAGAAAAACAGGCATGTTGGAACCCTGAGGCCCTTACAAAGATGTACAATCTTAAATTTCTTAGAATTCTTGGTTTTCACCATGTCATCGAAAATCTTCCTAATGATTTAAGAGTTCTTGATTGGGAATCGTATCATTCAAAATCTTTGCCATCAAGCTTCCAGCTAGATGAGCTTATTCAACTTCGTTTGCGCTACAGCAAAATTGAACAACTTTGGGTTGAAAGAAAGGTAATTGTGTTATTAAGTATCATCACAACTTTGGTTTTAAATTCTAGAAATGGACACTAGGAAGCTAATTATTCAAACTTTTTTTTTCTTTCAATAGAATTTTGACAAGTTGAAGTTCATCGACTTGACCAATTCACGGAACCTGATTATAACCCCAGACTTCACTGGAGTCCCAAATCTTGAGAAGTTAATTCTTAAAAATTGTAAACGTTTACGCAAGCTTCACCCATCCATTGGAATTCTTAAAAAACTTATCCTTCTTAATCTACAAAATTGCCTAAGACTAAATTGCCTTCCAAGCATTGGAAATATGGAATGCTTACAGAAAATTTTTTTGGATTACACTACTATTATGGAACTACCTTCATCAGTTGGAGGCTTGATTGGCCTAACTTCATTGACTCTAAGTAATTGCAAAAATCTTGTTTGTCTTCCTAGCGCCATTTGTAGTTTGACATCTCTTGAATCTCTAGATCTTTCTGGATGCTCAAAATTTGACAACTTGCCTAAGAACCTTTGGAATGTCAAAGGTTTGAAGAAGCTTAATTTGAGTGAAACGGCGGCTATTAAAGAGTTGCCTTCATCAATTGAACATTTGACAAACCTTACTTCATTGACTCTACTTAAATGCTATAAACTTGTGTGTCTTCCTAACACCAAATGTGGTTTCAAGTTCCGTGGTGCTCTTGATCTTTCTGGACACTCAAAATTTAAAAAATTTCCAGAGAACCTATGGATAATCGAAGGTCTAGAGAAACTTGATTTGAGTAGAACAGCTATAGAAGAGCTACCTTCATCAATTGAACGTTTGACAAGCCTTACTTTATTAACTCTCAAAGGTTGTAAAAATCTTGTGTGTCTTCCTAGCACTATTTGTAGTTTGAAATTGCTTGAATCTCTAGATCTTTCTGGATGCTCAAAATTTGACAACTTGCCAGAGAACCTAGGGAATGTTGAAGCTTTGAAAAAACTTAATTTGAGTGGAACAGCTATTAAAGAGTTGCCTTCATCAATTGAACGTTTGACATGTCTTACTTCATTGACTCTACTTTATTGCTATAAACTTACGTGTCTTCCTAACACTACTTGTGGTTTTAAGTTTCGTGGTGCTCTTGATATTTCTACATGCTCGAGATTTAAAAAATTGCCAGAGAACCCATGGATAATCGAAGGTCTAAAGATGCTTGATTTGAGTAAAACAGTTATAGAAGAGCTACCTTCATCAATTAAACATTTGACTAGCCTTACTTTATTGACTCTAAGATATTGCATGAATCTTGTGCGCCTTCCTAGCACCATTTGTAGTTTGAGGTTGCTCAATTCTCTTGATCTTTTTGGATGCTTAAAATTTGACAACTTGCCAGAGAACATAGGAAATATAAAAGGTTTGGAGGTGCTTAATTTGTGTTGGACAGCCATAAAAGAGGTTCCTTCTTCCATTGTTCTCCTTAAAAATCTCAAACAGCTAAATATCCATGGTTGGAAGTTATCTGATTTTTATTCCCAGCCAGCAAGTCTTGAGTCCATGACCCCATTACAGACTTCATCTATTTTCTTGCCAACAAGTCCTCCTAGGAAAAGATTATTGCCTTCATTTTTATATTTTTCCCTGCCAACCAGTCCTGTTCCGATGGGCTTATTATTGCCTACCTTATCGGGTCTGCAATCTTTAACATATTTGTATCTTAGAGACTGCGATCTTTCGTCAATCCCCAATGACATTGGCTGCTTGTCATCTTTAGAATGCTTAAATTTAAGTGGAAATAATTTTGTTTCCCTTCCTAAAAGCATGTCTCAACTCTCTAATCTTCAAATACTCTGTTTGGAGGGTTGCAAGAGGCTTCAATCTTTGGAAAATGTTCCGTCAACTATTGATTTTGTAATTGCAAACGATTGTATCTCATTGGAGAGATTGCCAGAACTGCAATTTTATCCTCTAAGGTCAAATCACTCCCATTTGAATTTCCAGTGTCTCAACTGCTTCAAATTGGTTGACTATATTCAAAGCGGTGGTAACATGTTTCAGGTCTCTCTCTCCCTCTCCTCTCTCTCTCTCTCTCTCTCTCTCTCTCTCTCTAAGTTCTATACGTTATGTTTGTATATTTCAGGGACTAAGTGGTAGACTACCGGACTTGTTAGAAATTATTATTCCTGGAAGAGAAATTCCAAAATGGTTTAACCATGAATGTATGGGTCCTGAATTGAACATACAAGTGCCTTCTAGTGAGTGTGATGATGTGATGGAAATTGCATTGTGTGCTGCTTTTGTACCCAAGAAGAGGCTTCCCTGCTTTTCATTATGTCAACTTTCATGTTCATTAAATGGAGTTCAAATGAAACATCGAGTGTACTCTGGTTTTAGGACAAACTATGGAATAATTGAATCACATCACCTTTGGCTGCTCTATTATTCCAATTACACTCTAAATGATGGAAGAATATCTAGTGAAATTGATGTGAATGGATTTTGTCAACTTAAGATTAAAATAGATAGCCAAAGCTTTGAGGTGAAGAAAATTGGGGTCCGTTTGGTATACCGGCAAGACATTGAAGATCCCTATCAAACTACGGCACAGTGCATCAACAACAGCAGTATGCTCCTATGAGGACCTGGGTGTTCTCCATCATGATCTTGACCATTCAGCCTCAGAAAGGATCAGAAATCAGCGAAGCAATGATGAGGATGGTGGGCCTGGACTTTCCTTAGTAGAGAACGCTACAATATTGAGGAACCACAGACAAAGAGGATCAAAGACTCGAGGGATTAATGGCTGATTTTCTAGCATCTAGTGAAAATGACGTGGAAGGCTAAATGTTTTCTGTTCATTATCTGTAACTGTAAGTCACCATTTTTCTTCCTACTATTACTAGTCCAGTTCTTTTCTTATTTTCTCCTCTAGACATACTAGCTTGTTTTTTCTTTTATTTTTCCCCTCAATATCATTCCGTATCACCCTTTTTTACCCTTTTTTTTTAATATTATCGGGTGGGCATAATATAGATTTTTCTTGTTGTCTTGTTGGTGCACTTTTATTTATTTAATTAATGGAAGGATAGGATCAAATGTCCAAGAAGCTTGAAGCTGCAGTTAGAGGGATAGTTACAAGAGTGATATTGAAGTATCAGCCAAGTAGCTATGGTCCTCTCACACCCACCTTAGGCTCCTGCGAAAGTGGTCAAGGATCCAGAATGGTCAAGCATTTAAATTGACTGTCAATTGGCTCTTTTTATTGATTAACTCTTTTTTGTTTTTGGTGTCCTGCAAATTTAATGTTCTGTTATACTTCTAATGATATACAGATTTAAATACTTCCCATCAATCTCTTTCCTTATTGCAAAGTTACCATCCAATGCCTCTATGCTTGAAGAAGTATAATTTGGAAGCTAGAAAGGTTGCTCAATTGAGCTACAATTGGAAGATAGGGATGGAAGACAGGTTAACATCTGGAGAGATAGGTGGCTGCCAACACTAAGCACATTCAGGGTGGTTTCACCTAGACATCCTCAATCTGCAGCAAACTATGTGTGGGACTTGCTGGATGATAATACAAAGACTTGTTGAAAGGATGTTCTGGACAGGTTGTTTATGCCAAAAGAAGCTGCTGCCATTTAAAGCATTCCATGAAATTCTCAACATTCTGACGACAGTATCTTGTGGGTGGTGCAAATACTGGATATTTTTCAGTTTGGAGTGCATATGATTTGTTGGACCACGAGGCAATGTCAGGTTTAGGGGAGGCTTTAAACAATCACAGCTCAACAATTATGTGGCAGGCACTGTGGAAAGCTAAGTGGATGTAGGTAAATTGCCAAATCACGTAAATGTTTTGTCAAGTGATTATTTCCCTTTGTGCAATATTTTCTCTATTTTCGTTTCTCACAGGTACTAGGAATTAGGTTAAATACTTAAATTGCTAACAGGCTCAGGTTAGGAATGCACTACAGGATATCCTACCAATAAAGACTCAGGTCTATTTTCCAAACGCACCATCTCTTCAGTAACTTGTGAGCAGTGGAATGAAGTTCCTGAAACCAGTTTACATGCTTTATGGTCTTGCCCGCACACCAAGAAGGTTTGTTAATTAGTTGAAGGCATAAACATTATCCCACACCAGCCTTACCAAAACGAGACTGATCTATTCTCCTGGATGCTGCACCACAAGAATACTATCTCACTGAAACTATTTCTCATTCTGTCATGGCAATTGTGGCTGCACATAAATGGAAAAATATTTAAGGAACCAGGAATGCAGAAAATATTTAGTCTGAGTTACTGCATATCCCAACATGGAAGCCCCCTCAATTACCTTACTCCAAGGTAAATGTTGCTGTAAAAAATGCAAGGATGGCTTTTGTTATGGAATAGGGCCAATAGGCGCAGTAATTAGAGATTTTAATGGGAATTTTGTTGCTGCTAAGGTTAAGGTTATTATGAGCCAATGCTGTCTGGATGCTCATTTTACAGGATTCTGGCATGCCCTATAATTGTGTAACCAGCAGAGACATCAGGAAGTTCAACTTGAGAGCTAATAATGCTGCTCTTGTTTTAGCAGTACTTGTGTGTAAATTTTGTCACTGAGATTTGGCTGGGTATATATCTGTCAAAAATTAGATTTGGGAGAAAATGATTTCATTGAATAATTATGATTACAAAGCTATTCCCTTTATATACAGAGAAAACACTAACCAACTGACTTACCCGCCTAACAATCAGCAGAACAGAATTAACAGAAATCTAAAACTAATCACAGACACGTGAGGCACGTGTAATCACTAAAGGCATATATACAGTTATCTAAGCTACAAGTCGTTTATCACTAACTAATCTGCAGCTACTTGTCGTTTATCTATTCTTCTTCTTCTTTGTTTGTCAGCTGCAATCTTGTGTTCTTTCCTGCTACTGCTGTTTGTGCTTCTTGTTCTTCAATACGATTCTTACTTTGATAGTATCCCCCAACTATTTCTCAACCATTGTATAGAGATTTGATTATTTTGCAAAATGCAATATATGTCCTGCCGCTTTTAATAAGAAAAAAAAAGATACATATATACATATTGATATTCATCTTTCCTATGTTAAGATTTGTTATGGTAATATAATTATTGTTCTTTTTCTCCGACAGTCCCAACATATATAGTGTTGTCTTTTTCTTTTCTTTTTCCTTCCTGGCATTTGGCTCTATGATTCATATTGAGAAATTTCAAACAGAAACCTTGCTCTGCTCAGATGTTGATTTGGACCATGATTTGTACACCTACATGCTATTGAAGTCAGAAAAAGAAAAGTAATGGAAAAGTGAATTGAAGTTTGCAAAACTTTATTCTGCTTGGTAAAAATAAAAAGAAAAGTGAATAAGTATAGAAAAAATGGATAATTTTTCAATATTCCATAACAATTAGTCGTAATAGAGTTTGTAGAACTAGAACACAAGCAGAAACAATCACAGGAGCAAGCAGAAATCAAAATAGTACAGCTCCAGAAAACACACAAAACAACAAATGGCTTATGTATAGTCTCCGCTCTTAATTTAAGCTCTCTCTCTCTCTCTCTCCCTCTGGACTGCATAATACCCGCAGTTCTTATCCCTTGGCAATGGAGAATATAGCGTTCCTATGGTGCCATATATGGTGCAATGCAGCACCTGAGGCCAACTTACATACTACAGCCCAGATTTTCCCTCCCGCTGATTTTCTCCCCACACAAATTCTTGGGAATCAATTAAGCAGCACTTCATTAATTATTTCCAAAACCAGACAGATTTTCAATTTCTCCAGATATTATGAAAAAACTCACTGCAAACTAGTTGATAAATGATAATGCTTATAGTTGCTTCAAGATTGCCATTTCCCATTCAAGAAATGCAATACAAATAAATATATTTAGGAGGCCCGGTAGCGTTCTGATGCCAATCGACATATAAATTGATAAGTGAACCATCTCAAGCCCTACTGGGGTATGGTAGCTGTTTATGGCTAAAGCAGAGATCACTTCACCAATTCCTCTCTCTAATGTAAATTGAATCTGTTTCTCATGCCCATCTTTTGGGAGCAAAGGACAATGTTTTTACTTTTTATATCAAGGGGAGGAGATAAGTAGAGAAGGTGGCAACCCCACAACTAACATCCAGAACCTGAAGTATCCCTGCAATATAATCCCTATGAACTACCCCTGCAGTAAAATGCCCTATGTTACCCAGTGTTGACAACTTCTAAAAGAATTTCAAGTACTTGGGCTCTTTCGGATCCAAATTATTTGCCTCCTCTTTATTAGATTTAGCTAGCCTGCAGAAGGCCTCATATCTAAAGCAAACTGAGAATTTCCTTCTGCTTCTGAAGTGCCAAATAATTCAATCTCAACTGTTTGATTACTTGATAATCTGACTCACAGCATCATGAGATTCAGTCTTTTCTGTTTAGATTAGGTACGTACCTTGATGCTGGTTTGAACTTGTTGAACCAGGTTAACCATAATGCTTTATCAAGATCAAACATGTCAAGAGTATAACCAACAAAATCTCAAATGAAAAATCTAATCTTAATTAGCTCATTAAATCATCCCATAATGCTTTATCAAGATTAGGAATGTAAAACCAATAAAATACAAAATGTAAATTTAATTTTAATCAGCCCATTTAATCATCCTCAAATCTATCTCATTTCTCAGAACCATTTTCTGCACACAGTACAGTGTCTCTTCTATATCTTCTCTGAAATCACATTCCTTCTTCGGACACGAGACACCACATTTCTCCAAAACGTCTATTATTGACATGCCCACTTTGTCCATAATCCACAAGATCAATAAACTCGAGATTACAACAGCCAAACAATGGAACAATGCCATTCTTTCTTGCTCACCAAAAACTTGAACCGCTAAATCCCACACAACATTACACCACATTAGTAACAGAATCTTCTTCAGCCTGTTTATGGTCATTCTGACGAAGTTTAGCTTGCTTCGTTACAAAATGATCAAACACCTTTCCGCCTGAAATATCCTTGCTTACTTTAAACCAAGAAAACCAACTGTCTACCAAGCTGGTGCTTGTAAGCTCCATAAATAATAAAACTTCTAAAGAAATATTAACAATAAAAAACGACGCCGTCTATAATTGGCAATTGCCACCATTTTTCACTTCACCGAGTCAAAGCAGAGCTTGTTGAAGTAAAAATGGAGAACGCGGAAATTTTGAAGGACTGGGTTCGAGTGAGTCTGACTCGAAGAAAATCGGAACCATCACAGCTCCTCATCTCAAGGTTCTCTTCTTTCTTCTGTCTCTTGCAATTTCAAAGTTCCCCCTTTTTTTTTTCTATATCTTTTGCCCTAACAACGACGGCGTTTGACATTTTGGAACCTGCACTTTTGAGATTGTACCTGACAAGCTGGCCAGGTCTTTGCAAATAGCATTTTTTTTTTTTTTGGGGGGTTAAATTACGTTTTTAAACCCATATTTTATTATTTTTTAGAATCTTTCTCTAGTTTTACCGTCTCTTTCAATTAACCCCCCAAATTTGAGAGAATTACCACAATATTGACCCTTTCGTCCAAATTGAGATTGTCTTGGACCAAAAAACATAGTTACAATCACATGCAAAACATGTGATTTGTGGACCCACAACACCAATTAAATTGCCCTCATTGTTGCAGTTTGTTATCTAACACGTACAAAATCAATACCATACCCAAGTTGAAATTGAAATTGAAACAATCTAATGTGATAATATTGTAGAGACTAAATTGTAAAACACACCCCTAAATTTTAAGGTTATATTTATTTTGTTTCTTAAAACTTCAACCTTTTGATCCTCTCCCCTAACATTAGGGGATTGTTTTGATTGGCAACCCCTCCATTAAAAATATAAAACAAAATCTTAGTTAGCCATAAGTATTCCTCAGCTTGTTGCATGGGTAGTTCATCCAATTAAATCATGCCATATGATATGAATTGAATGGCAAAAAAAAAATATTTTTATAAAAAATCTCTAAAATATAATAAAATAATTTAATTTAATTTAACCTTTTATTTTCTTCAATATTTCTTTTTTCTTCCACAAAATTTATGCTCTTTTAAATCTAAAAACACTAATTGTAGGGTGGTATGGTTTTGCTAAAGTTTGTTTTTGTGTGTTTGTGTATATATATATATATATATATTGTTAAATAAAAAAGAGGTTTCCGATATGGACTCATTGACCCCAAGTTACGTGATAGCAATGGCTAATACCATATGTACTATCAGGGCCTTAATGAGGCTATCATCATGGGCATAACACATTTGTTGAAGCATCACTACTCGAACTGCTCAACTCCTACCAAGCATCATACAAAATGATACGAGAACTTTTACCACCAAGCCACAACCCGTAATGGTTTGCTAATGTTTGCTTTCTTCTTTGTTCTTTGTGTTCGTACTATTGTTTCATTTTTATTATTCAATTTGGTTGACTTGAAATTTCATAGAAAAGATAATCTCAATTTCTCATGAGTCCAAATGTTGAACTAATTTAACTCTTCTACCAAAATCTACTTCCACCCAACAATAAAAAGTTACCCACTTCAAATTGGATTTGGGCTACCTCCAAATGACACAATAAGCTTCTTCTTTTTTTCTTTTTCCTTTTTTTGAGGGGGACTATTATTGGGTGTGAGTTAAATGAAATTAGAGAGGAAATTATGCTATTTATATTTAAAGAATATGATTGTTGGAAAATACGATTGTTAGAAATATATGGTGTTTTTCTTCTTCTTCTTCTCAAAAAGAAAAAAATATATGGATGTTTAAAAAATATGACCATTGGAAAGGGAAAAAAAATCAATATAGACTGAATAATAAAGATTTAAATATAATAGAGAGAGAAAAAATAAAGAATATGTTGGGTTTGAAAAGTAGGCAACTCAAATTGAAAAATATAACACCTTGGATCCTTCAAGCCCCAAAAGACCAACCTTTTGGGCTTGAGCTACACAAGGTGATAGAAATAGAATTAGAGGAATGTTCTACTCATTGGTAGGACATCTCAAGAGCCTTGTGCGGAAACACCTTCGTAGGACACAACGTGTTAGAAATGGGAAGCCCCTTTCCCATTAACCTAGCCTTTTGGGGTTAAAGGGTTCAGTATGCTACAAAAGGTGGGCTTTTAGCTAAACTTTGGGTGAGAGTTGGCCTAACTCATTTGGTATGGACACAAAGATATAAGTCTCCAATTACAAAAACTTACATTAACATAAAAAGAAGACAGCCCAACCAATTGCCTTATAGTTCAAGATTGCTATTAGTTGGACTTCAGGCCTAACAATTGATGTTTAGGAATTTATTTGGTTTAGAGATCTAGTTCCTTTTCTTTGATTTATAGTTTATTTGATTTAAAAAGATTTCATTTGAAAATTTCTTGATTTAATAAAATTTCATTTGAAATTTTCTCAATGATATTATGTAATTTCATTTAAGTCTATGCATTAATTCCTTCTTCTTTTTTTCAGCTTTCTTGCTTAATGTGCCTTCTCTGGCAAGTATAAGTGTTGACATGGGTTTTTAAAAAAAAAATTATTTTATGTGTATTATTGTTCTTCAATTTTGTTTTTTACAAGTTGGAGTTTAAGAGGACAGTTTTTATAGATTTAAATCTATGCAATTGTAGTTTTTAACGTAAGAGATAAAAGTTTAAAAAGCTTTAAAAAAAAAAAAAAATTAATCCAAAGATTGAGAATAGAAGTGAAATTTTTAATTTTCAATCTCATCATTCAAAAAAAGTCAATTATACGATTTTTCTTGTTGTAATGTTTGGTTGTTAATAAATTTATAAATAATTTTCTTTTGAGAATCCAATAATTAGTAATTACATTAAGGATAAAGGTATTTAAATCCTGAACATTTTTGTTAATAATACTAAAAAGTACGGTTAGCTTCAAAGTTCTTGACCATAAATAGACTCTTTACAACTTGTATAAAGAACTTTGTGGATTCGGTACTATATGTAATTATATCCATTCCTCTCACAATATTGTTTTACTTTTTCACTTTTTTAATTTTTAATTCACTTTTTTACTTTTTTTTTTAATAAATTTGTTATTCAATTGTTATGTTGAGATTGATTTTTTTTTTTTTTTTTTTCATTTCTCAATCTAAAGTCAATAAGGGCAACTACGCACAGTGCAATACACTAGTTAACCTTTTCTCAATCTGAACTTTGTAGCCATATAAATAGTAAAAAGGGCGGTGGTTGATTCATACATTGCCCAAGGTCCTAATAAATTTGAGAGCAAGATTAAAAACACAGTAAAATCTCATAATATTTTCACAATATCCTTATTTTGAGCTGTAGTGAATAATAATAATAATAATAATAATAATAATAGTGGATGGGGTTTGGCCCATTAAGCCATGGGCCAGGAGTCTTCGGCTAGTGTTAAAAGCTCCACCTTGACAAACCCAATATAAATCCAACCACTTTTATTGTCTCACTTGGTAACAAGCCTATGTTACTAAACTTGGCACTACTCTTCTTATTAAATATCCGTTTATCAATGTATGTATATATACAACCTCTATATATATATATTATCCAAACATTTCCTTAATTTAAAAAAAAAAAAAAAAATCCAAACATGAAAGTTGATTAGGATTTTTACCACCTCATTTCTCTCAATCTAAAGTCTATACACGTGTTAAATCAAAATAAATATCCCAAACAATACATTTTAAAAATTCACTATATATATATTTTTAGAAGAATTAATTTGTTTATAATAATTAATAAATCATTATATACAAATTCTCATTAACCCATTTCCCATCAAAGAAACATTGTTAACCTAATGGATTCAACCGCTACACCTAACAAAACGGGCTACACAACTATTTGATAAGAGCATTAGATGATTCGAAAACCCAATTTGACTGATCTAACCTCATGGATGCAATTAACTCTGGAATTGTTTTAGGACCACGATGCACCACCAAGGCTACACACTTTGGAAGAAAAATATTCAAGCCATTTTACTTTACGTTAATTCACACAAGTCACCGGAGTAGTTTTTTTTTTTTTTGGGGGGGGGGGGGGTGATGAATGAGATTTAATTAAGGCTGTGTTTGGTTCATGTAAAATACTCAAGCCATTTTACTTTACGTTAATTCACACAAGTCACCGGAGTAGTTTTTTTTTTTTTTTGGGGGGGGGGGGGGGGGGTTGATGAATGAGATTTAATTAAGGCTGTGTTTGGTTCATGTAAAATACTTTCCGGAAAATAAATATTTTCCGGAAATGCTATTTTCGGAAAAGGAAAATGTATTCAGGCTGTTTAGTTGTATTTCAAAAAATGCTTTGAAAAATATTTTTGGTGTTTGGTTGTATTCTTGAAAATACTATAGAAAACACATTTTCAACTTGTTGCTCACATTTTCTCACATTTTCTCAGCTTCCAAACAAATATATAATATCATTTCTCAGTCCACAAACACAAAAGAAACAAAACCCCAAGATAAAAGTAAAAGAAGATGGCTTTTTTGGATTTGAATCCATGCAATTTTACCTTTAATTGTGAGATATAAAAGTTTTAAAAAAGTAAAAGTTAAAAAAAAAGATTAAAAAATTTATAATCTAAGGTTAAGATTAAAAGTAAACTTTTTAATTTTCCTTTCGTTTTTAGTTATAATGTTTGAATTTTAATAAATATATATATATTTTTTATAAATTAATAGTTAATTTACATTGGAAATAAAAGAATTCAAATCTTATACATCTCTGTTAATAATATAAAGAATATCAGTTAGGCTTTTTAATTAGCAGGTAAAAAAGCAAGGTAAAAGAAGAACATTGTAGCTGGTTTATATATATATCTATATATATATATATATATATATATATAAAGCAATATAATCAGAATTTCTACTAGCCAATGAGGGCGCTAAATTTTGGGCCCTTCATGCTAGCCTAAAGCGGGCCCTCCAGCTCGGAATTAATTGTATTGAAGTTGAGCTTAATGCAAAAGCTGTTGATTTGGTTAACTCCGGTATGATACTAATAGGACTTATTCATCACTCTTAAATGATTGTAGGTCATTGCTCAATAGGTTTCAGTGTTTCACCAAGTTAGAGTTAGCCACGTTTATCACGAAGTGGATAAATATGCAGATAATTAAAAGGGGTTGTGCTCAACAAGAAGACTTTGTAATTTTAGAAGAACTTTCCTCTATTGATGTCTCTAATTTTGTAAGTTTTGATGCTTCTGGTGTGCACTCTTAGAACATTAGTATTGGTAGTGCCAAAAATTTTAGTTTTCCAGGAATGGACTTAAGAGGGCCCTTCTAGCGTGCACTCTTAGAGCATCAGCATTGGTGATACAAAAAATTTTAGCTTTTGCAGGGACGGACCTAGGTGGGGGCTCTGGTCCCCTAGGTCCAATTTTTATTTTTTAGCTTTTATATATATCATTTTTGTAATTGGGCCACCTTCTAAAATCTTAGGCCCCCATTCTCCTCAATAATCTTAGCTAGGTTCACCCAAATAGCAACATTTAAACCCATATACTTAACAAAAAAAAAAAAAAAATTCACAATGGTGATTGTATTTTAGCAAAAAAAAAAAAAAAAACTATTTTACCACCAAAGAACCAAAAAATCATGTGTTATTAAAGAAGTCAAAACTAAATTTTTTGCAATTACAGTAAACTGATATAAATATCAGTTATACCTAGGTGGGGGCTTTGGTCCCCTAGGTCCAATTTTTATTTTTTAGCTTTTATATATATCATTTTTGTAATTGGGCCACCTTCTAAAATCTTAGGCCCCCATTCTCCTCAATAATCTTAGCTAGGTTCACCCAAATAGCAACATTTAAACCCATATACTTAACAAAAAAAAAAAAAAAACATTCACAATGGTGATTGTATTTTAGCAAAAAAAAAAAAACTATTTTACCACCAAAGAACCAAAAAATCATGTGTTATTAAAGAAGTCAAAACTAAATTTTTTGCAATTACAGTAAACTGATATAAATATCAGTTAATTGTAACAAGTTGTTAAAAATAAAATACAATATTTTATTAAGATTATATCTCTTCCTTCAATTAAAAAATTCAAACTCTCTCTTCCTTTTTTATTTTAATGAGTTATTTATATTATTTTAAATGAAGTGATAAAAAATAAAACATTTGATATTGGATGTATCGTAAAGTGAAGTGGTAAAATAGATAAAGTACATTTTTAGGGTGCTAAAAGCTAAAATTTTTAGCACCACCACTGTGAATGCTCTAATTTCAACCAAAAAAAAAAATCATAGCCAACCTAGTATTAAAAAAAATTATTTTGTTTTTGTTTTTGTCTTTGTTGGTAAATTATTACATCTTAATGTGTTTAGAAACAAAGATTTTGAGTATTTACAATTTTTTAATACTATATGAATGCCTATTTGGAGTTTTTTTTTTTTTTTTTTTTTTAAACTTTATACTCCGGCCCTCGCTAACTTAAAATCATAGGTCCGTCCCTGTTTTGGCACCACAAAAAGCTATTTTATCATCTCATTTTACAAAAACCCAACATCAATGATTTTATTTTAGCATTCAACACATTAAAATAATATAAATAATACAATAAAATAATATATTCACTACAATAAACACCAATCACAGCCACAAACAAACGAAAATAATTATTATTGTAGGGTCAGTTTTTGTAGCCCAAGCCCAAGGAAGTATGGATTCGGAGCTCACTGAGCCCAAAACAATAAATTTTGTAGAGAGTGGGTGAAAGAGCTAGGCTAATAATGAAAATAACAGTATTAAACGGCAACACCAATGGGAGGATTTGGATTAATATGTTCTCGGACTGATATGAGTGCTATGTCCGAAGAGGTACTTTTCATTGATAATCTAAGATTACAATTCTTGGAGCTACAGTAATCAAATATATTCTTTTCTCTCCTCTTTTTCGTTCCCCTACTATCAGAGGCACATTTCCCTTATATAGCACTATCTCCCTACATCTTCTCCGTCCACTTGTTTATCATCCAGGCGCTCACTTGAATGCATGTCCCATCACCCCCCTCTTAGCCTTATGTGAGTGGTGGTAGCTGAGAAAGAACTGTTCAGGGGTCTTATCCACATAAATGCGGCCAGAAAGGTAGGTGCAGTGCATTAAATGTGGTGGCTGAAGTATGCCTCCTTGATATTTTTCTGTTCCCGTTATCTTTGTGTGTGCCTGAGGTTCCTTTCCCTCTTGACACTTGTCAGACAGATCGCTGGAACCTCTCATGCTCGTGTTGGATCAAACCTCTTCGGATCCGAGGATGGTGGACTACTCGGACATATGAACATCTCCTCGGACGGTACACGTGCTCATCTCAGGGCATTCCCCTTTGACATGGGCCTCTGACTGAAGGCCTCGACTCTTCGGAAGAAAAGTGTTCCTCATTCAGGGCCTTGGGCCCAATAAGTTGGGTTAGGTTCTTTTTCTCCCCTCACAATTATAATAATAAAAGGACAAATAAAATATATTTTTTTAATTATACCATATGAGCGACATTGCACAGCCAAAAATGGCTATGCATTGTAGCTCAAGAGTAGATTAGGCCTGTTTGATACATGTGTTTAAACACATGTTTTCAGTTTTTAAACAACATTACACGTATTTTCACACACTTTTTTATCCACACGTATTTTCAAAAAATATAAACAACGTTACTAGAACAACATTACTAAACGGGCCAACGTCTTTTATTCCAATGATGCAGCTCTATTTTTTTTTTTTATTGGTTGTTAAATTTGGCAATATAGGCCTTTTGGGTAAGTAATTTCAAATAACAATTTTCAATGTTTAAATACTAAAAACTGTAGGCCTAAAAAAAAAAAAATGTTTAGTAAGTTTTTCAAATAATATTACTTAATGGCATTTTTGTAAATATATTAAAAATGGTAAGCCCCACCTACTAAGAGCCTGACTTGCTGGACTCAGCTTCTCTCTTACGCCTCCACGCTCCTTTTTCTCTTTCTTTTTCCTCCTTTTGCTTTTCACGCCTGGAACCTTCCTTCATCACAACTCTCTTCAATTAGATCCCTCTCCCTCTCTCTTCTCTTCAATGGGCCACTCAACTAACTCTCATGTATCAAGAATATTTTTTAAAATTTGTTGTTTGAAATATGGTACCAAATATATTTTTTTATTATAAATACTATCAACATGTGTTTTTACGTTATTTTTTAAATCATAGTTTTTACATTATTTTAAATAAAGATGTTTGAATACGGTTATCAAACAGGCAACAACAATGCCAAAGGTTTTGTAGCTGAATTGGCACTTCTCCATGTACAAAGTGCTTGGAGGTCTAGGGGAGAAATAGTTCGAATTGCGAGGTTAGCAGCATGTTATAATTATTTCTCAAAAAATAGGCGACAACAATTTGACACCGACAATGTTAATATTGTTTATAGAACAACTATGCCATATATTTTGACCAGCTAGCTTAGTTGTGGTTGTGCATATTGCCTTTTATCCAAATAATAATAATAATAATAATAAATGAATAAATAAAGGGGAAGATACGATTTATCTTTCGCGTTGAATTGCATGAATTTGAATTTTTAGAATGAAAATAATTTTAACTTTTCACCTATTCGTGGTAAAAAATCAATGGGTCCGTTTGGATACAATTTATTTTTGCTGAAACTGAAAACTAAAAACTGAAAACATTGTAGCAAAATAATTTTTAAATGTGTGAATAGTATCGTGGGATCCGTGAATAGTGTGTAAACAGTGTCTTTTGTCCCTTGCACAGTGCTCACGTGTGCCTTTGTCCCCTGTGCAGTGCTCACATGTTATGTTATTGTTCACGCGTTGAAAAAAAAAAAAACTGAAAATTGAAAAACACTATGACCCAGTTTGGATAGCGCGTTTCCGCGCGGCGCGTTTCCGCGCGGCGCGTTTCCGCGCGGCGCGTTTCCAGTTTTGCGTTTCCTCCTTTTTTTTTTTTTTTTTTTTTGGCCGCACTTGCTGACTTTGGAGACAAAGTTTACTGTTCATATACTGTTCTGCACTGTTCACGCACTGTTCACGTAATATTTAATATTAAAAGTGGGTCCCACAACACTATTTACACATTTAAAAATTATTTTGCTACAGTGTTTTCAGCAACAATCAGTTTTCAGCAACTTTCAGCAACAATAAGTGCTATCCAAACGGACCCTATAGCAAAATAATTTTTACATGTGTGAATAGTACCGTGAGACTCATTTTTAATGAAAAAATTACTGAAAAGTGAAATTTATGAGTCACGTGACTGAAAAATTGCTGAAAAATAATTGAAAAAGTTACTGTATATATACTGTTTACATCCCTAAAGCCAACAATCACAGCATATGAAAAAAAAAAAAAAAAAAAATCTAGAAACGCAAAACGCAAAGTGGTTTGGAAAGCGCGTTTACGCACAAGTGGTATCCAAACCTGCACAATATGAAAATAACTTTTTAGCTAAAAAAAACAGAGAATTTTTGCTACTACTTTTGACGTGGGATGTAAAAGCTATGGTGTAGAGTAGACTGATATGATGACTCTCGCATTCGGTCGACAACGTGAAGTTTCTTGGAAATAGAACCACGTGCTTCTCATATGTTTCACTTAAGCTTTTAATTAATAGGGTAAGCGTTTTTAGCCTTTTCTTCAATTCTCTTTTGCAAAACGCCACCGTCTTATTAAAATGATGTCACCCTCTTCTTACTGTTCACGGTGTCGTTTTGGCTTTGCTTTGTTTTGTTTTCTTCAAATTTTCAGTCTTCACTGTTTTCTTGACAAGCAGAAATCAAATAGTATAGCTCCAGTGATTAAAGATAAAAAGATGGGCCAAAACTTAGAATCGGTTTAGCTCAAAGTTTAATAAATACAAATTAGCCAGAAATAAACTTGACAGCTTTTCCCCACACACCATTTATGACACTTATTCAATGCCCCCACCATTTTTGTAACAATCGAGTTGTCCTCATTTTGAACACGCGGGATGAATTTGCTATAGTGTACAGTAGAGCTGACTCATACGACGACTCTACCACTACCATTATGGTCCACCACTTAACTTCTTCGAAACTCTCGAAGAATTACAGTAGCTGTTAAAAATAAAATAACAAAAAAAGAAACTTCATTTGCAAATTTCAGATTGGATTTCTTCTCACTCCGATTCGACGCATTTTCAAAACTACGCAAGTCAAGTCGGGGATCAAGTTATTTCTTCTTCCCTAATTTCAGATCCACCTGTTCTAGCCCCCAATCTTAGGTGTGTCTTCTTGATTCTCTCAGTCTCATCTATTGTTAAAATTTTGTGGAGTTTGATGTGTTGTTACAGTCTTTTTTGCCACTGATTTTCTGACTAGATTATTTTACTTTTTTTGGGACATTTTCTGGGTTTATGATGTTTGTGCTACTTACTGGGTTTATGATATGAGACAAGAACTTCATATATCAACACCAAACTTTTACAACTATAATAGTAATAAAAAGAAGCAGTGGAAGTTTCTTGTAATTTTTCCTAAAAGGAGCACTGAAACTTCAGTCTGTTTCATTACTTCCAAAATTCTAGCTCCCCTCAGTCTTTTCTCTCTCTTCATTTGCAAATTTCAGATTGGATTTCTACTCACTCCGATTCGACGCATTTTCAGCACAACGCAAGTGATCAGGTTGGGATCAAGTCATTTCTTCTTCCCTAATTTCAGATCCACCTGTTCTAGCCCCAATCTCAGGTGCGTCTCCTTCATTCTCTCTGTCTCATCTATTGTTAAAATTTTGTGGAGTTTGATGTGTTGTTACAGTCTTTTTTGCCTCTGATTTTCGGACCATTATGTGTGGGTTTATGATGTTTGTGCTATTTACTGGGTTTATGATATGAGATCAGAACTTCATATATCAACACCAAACCTTTAAAACTGAGATCTTTTGGGTTTATTTTATCAGATTAAAGCTTTTATTTTTTTCACCTTTGCATTCTTCTTTTATCTTCAGGTTGGGTTTGTTTGTAGAAGAAACGTGGGTAGCCGTTCTGACATAGGCCCCACTTGCTTTTTACAAACCAAATACTGAGTTCAAGTTTGGGTTCCAAACAGGAATTTGAAAATTGAGAACTAAATTATGAAAATTGAGATATGGGTGTGTTGAGAATCAAACACTGTAAACTTTCAAATCTTTGAGACTTTGACCACACTTGCTTATGCCCCATTTGAGCTCTATATTAAATTGTCTTTTATTGCGATGATCTTAGCCACATAATAACTAGATTTGTACCGGTCGAAATGACCGGTAATTTCTGTGCCGGCACCTACTCTGGTACAGAAATGCCTGTGTTTTGTGTCGGATTAAATACCTGTCTTACCGGGTTGATCCGGTCATACCGTACCAAAATACCGGATCCGGCCGATAAATGCATACTGGACCCAAAAAAAAGGTTAACTGTCAGATCTAAAAGTCGCTCTCCCTCCTCTCAAAAATTTACTGTATTAGCGTCGATCACGTCGCCTACGCAGTAAACATGCTTCTTTGTCACCCTCACCTTGTTGATCTATCTCCCTTCTTCATCGTTGTCGTCTTTTTCTTATTCATTTGGTCTGCTCCTCTGGTTTATTTTCTTCTTTATTTTTATTTTATACGGGTCTTAATTTATGTGCTGCTTGCCATGTGAGTATGTGACTGGCGTGAGTCTGATTCTACTGACCTCTCACGTGATGGGAAATTTTTTTTTTTTTTGGAATTGAAGTGAATGGTTAAAAAGCTTTCTTCGATCCCATCCAAAAAAAAAAAAAAAAAGCTTTCTTCAAACTATAAGAAATTGTAGAAATAGGCAAATATTACTCCAATAGCTGTCGGCCACTCTTGTTTCATGGGAAATTGTTTATCATTCAATATCAATATTGTAGGGTTGTGCTCAGAAGCTTTATTGGGTAGTCAAGTAAAATATTGGGCTTGGATAGAGGTTTAAAATAGCTTGGACATGGGCTAGTAGCATAAACAAAATAAATAGGAATTTAAGTTCTAATTAAATATATTAAGTTATGTTTTAAGATTAATATGCTCTAATTATTTTTATAAATTCATATATATATATATATATATATATACTGTGGTAAATTCGAAACATAACACTGGTATTGACCGGTATTGAAATATATCGTTCCACTTATCAAACTAGTACGGCATCCTACGAAATTGACTCCCACTCAATATTCCCACAATCAAAGTTTTAAGACTTTAGACATAAGAGTTGTAATAGCCACCTTAATTTTATGTTTTCAACAATGCTTGTAAATTGTGTCATAGGCTGCGTTTGGTTCAATGTAAATCTTATGAGTATAAAATGAATGCAAGGGAAAGTGAATTCTCGTAAGGAAAATGAAATTCGAGTGTTTGGTTTTACAATGGAAAATAGTCCGGAAAACGATTTTCGGTGTTTGGTAACATTTTAAAAATGTTATTTTCTTATAAATTTTTCACATTTTCTCAACCATTTTTTTAGCATCTAAACAAATTTTATTACAAAAAATTTCAAAATATACACTTAACACAACCAAAAATCAAAATAAAAACATTGAGGGAGAGGAAGAAAGAGTGAGATCGAAGGGAGAAAGAGTGACAGAGTGAGGGATAGAGAGATAGATCGGGAAAGAGAGAGATAAGAGTGGATGGAGGACGGCGGCGGCCAAATTGGGTGGGTTTGGGGTGGATCAGTCTTGGGTGGTGATGATCTAGATGGCGTGCCGATGAGCTTTCAGTGGTGACTATGGGTGCGATCTCGCTAGTGCTGGGGTGCAATCTCGGTGGTGCTACAGGTCGCGCAATCTAGGCAGTGCTTCAAGCGGCCCGATCTCGTCGGTGCTGGGGTGCAACGAGATCGGTGCGATTTGGGGTTGGGGGCAGTGGTGCGATCTGGGGTTGCTTCTGATGCTCGGTCTTCTTGCTCTCTCTCTCTCTCTCTCTCTTCTATTTTCCTGGAGTAGAAATCATTTGAAGGTAAAATAAAACCTGAAATTCATTTCTGGCTTGCTGGGGTTATTTTACAGTCAACGCGGAAATTGATTTCCGTTTGACCCAATTTTCTGTGCTTACCAAACACATAGGCTTTGTAAAATGATTTCTTGAAATTCTTTTCAACCAAAACACAAACGCAGCCTTATTCACAATTAAAATAGATTCTCATAAAATAAAATAAAAAACTGTTAAAAATAAAGTGAGGCTAGAAAAGCACAATCTCCATTAAATTTAAGAAGATAGTTTAAACTTTAAAGTTTTAATAGTTTGCAAGAATTTATTATTTAGACTTTTAGACTGGATTCAAGTAATTAATACATAAAACTAACAATATTTATGTTTTTGTTTTTTGAGCTGACATTATTTATTATTTTAGTCATGCAAAGATGCCGTCGTATAACTAATACTAGGCATATGCACAATATATATGAGCACCTGAACCATGCAACTGCACTTTTTAAATGCAAGAGAGAAAAGTTAAAGGTTTAAAATTATTCATTTGTTCTAATTTTAAAATTGAAAATGATTTTTTTTTTTTTGAGTTTAAAAATCTCAGTTCTTAAAAGACAATTGCATGATTTTTTTTTTACTTTACTTTAATAATTAATTTTTTTTAATAAATATACAAACAAACTATTAACTTGGAAGCAACGTCAAAAGCAATATAAAACAAAGTTTTGAATTCTATCTAGGATGATTTTTTTTTTTTTTTTCTCGGATTGGCCATAGGAATTCAATCCATAAACATAACGATTTGTCTGCCTATTTTTTTATAGGTCGTCTGCCTAAATTCATATCTACATGAGCTAATATTTTAATTGTTTGGAGGGGGGAGGGGGTAAAAATATTATTGATATTGTTTGTTATAATTAGAATTCTACAATACAAACCAACACTCTTCTAATCCGTCGTTTAAAAAAATAATAATAATAAGAGAGAGGATTCTATTTTAATTTAGTATTAGTGACGGCATTTTTTTAACTGTTACAGATAATACACTTTTTGCGAGAGATTTTTAATTGTTCCTCGCAAATAATATGGAGGGAAAATTTCTCCCCAAAATATTAGCATTTGTGACGGCTATAACACATAATTGCAACAGCTTTTTTTGTTGGTCACAAATATTTCACATTTTATCAAGTATTTGCGAGGGCTTTATTTTGCCATCGCAAACAAGATTTTTTGAGAGGGCTTTTTGGGTCTGTCATAAATTCTTGGTCGCTAATAGGCATTTTTTTTGTAGTATTATATTATTGTTATAGTAGTATTGTTGGCTCAGTTTTGTGAAAGTATTTGGTTATAATTTTTTTATTACGCATCTCTGTAGATTTGAATTTTGATTTAAATTATGAAATATGTTATTAATAACTCCTCTTTTCATTTGTCTGATTGTTCTTCATGTTTTTCTGTTTTTGTTTTCCTTTTGATTTTGCAGGTTTCCTAGGAACACAACCTAGCAGGTAAGAGAATCAGTAATGTTTTTATCTAATTTTTCTTTTAGGTACAATGATGTTTTACAATATTCCTCACTTAATGTCCCATATAATCTGGTATATAGAGAGTAGATAATTACAACCATCAAAATCTAAACCTTCCATAGGTGGTGTTTTACAAATATTAGAATCTAAATCTACAGCTACAAAGAACTTGGTATGGTTTTTTTTTTTTTTTTCATATGAGTTTGTCTAATTCTATGTTTTTTAATTCTTTAGTTTGATTTCAAAAATATGTGCATGTTTATGATTCCTTTTTGTGGTAATAAGTTTCTATAGTTTAAAGGGTAGGTTTTTGTTTGCTTTTTATGTTAGAACATCTTCCTTCCTCCGTTGTAATTATTGAATTTAAAACAAAAAATCTTTTAAACTAAAATTTTTACTTATCAATTTTTATGTTAGAATATATTCATGAACTTTGAGGGTTGTAAGATTTATAGTTGGAGTTTGTGCAAGTATTTGGTCAGGAATATAATTATGTGCTCTCTACTGTGTGGGCTAACGATAAGTTTGTAAGAGAAGCTTAAAATGTAATATCAACTTTCTCTTCTTTTTTTATTTTATTTTATTTATTTATTAGGGAAGACCACAAGCAGAGAAGTTCTATTCCATTCAAAATTTACTATCAACTTTCTTCTTCTTTTCTTTCAATCTATAAACGTCTCACACAACTTTCATCCGCCAACTTCATATTAACTAAAATCATATTACAAGTTTAATGTCTATTTCAGTGCAGAGATTTATGGACATTGAGAACATGCTCTATTAGCTTGAACTCACATGTCTATAACAAAAATTACTCAAAGAAGAGATAAATTCGTGCATCGCATGAATTAGCGACTAGTTAATACATAAAACTAACAATATTTATGTTTTTGTTTTTTGAGCTGACATTATTTATTATTTTAGTCATGCAAAGATGCCGTCGTATAACTAATACTAGGCATATGCACAATATATATGAGCACCTGAACCATGCAATTGCACTTTTTAAATGCAAGAGAGAAAAGTTAAAGGTTTAAAATTATTCATTTGTTCTAATTTTAAAATTGAAAATGATTTTTTTTTTTTTTTGAGTTTAAAAATCTTAGTTCTTAAAAGACGATTGCATGATTTTTTTTTACTTTACTTTAATAATTAATTTTTTTTAATAAATATACAAACAAACTATTAACTTGGAAGTAACGTAAAAAGCAATATAAAACAAAGTTTTGAATTCTGTCTCGGATGTTTGTTTTTTTTTTTTTTTTTTTTTTGGGGATTGGCCATAGGAATAGAATATTTTGGTGCCAGAGCGTGTTAGTGTATCGTTCTGGAATTCCACATCGAATATGTATACATAAATTATTTAAATTACTTAATTTAGGAGTATAAAAATAAATTCCTTATACGGTGATATAATTATAAGATTGGTGATTAAAAAAATTTAAACTTGATATTACTTAGTAGTTAGTACAGCTGAGATGAGATTGTTTATTTAAAAATAATCAAATAAATAAGATTGTACTTGTTGTCGATGCTCTCAAAGGAAAAAAAAAAAGACTTGTCGTTATTGGGTAAAGTAAACTATGAGCGTTCCTAGAAGGCTCCTTACTCCATTTCTTTAATTTATTTTTTGTACTTCTCAATTTTTCAGGTATTACTTTTTCCCCTTCGCATCTCTTTACCTTCTTCACTCTCCTCACCTGACCAGACCTTTTTCTTCCCTCTCTCGCTTTCTTCCATCTCACTGTAACCTCTCGGCCTCTCATGATCTACTCATCGTTTAGCTCTTCTCAAAAACAAAAAAACTCATCGTTTAGTTCTTTGTTTCCTCTCAGGAGCTCTGAAATTTCTAGGAAGTGGAAGTACTCTGAAAAATATAATAAAACAGAGCAGTGGAAGTTTCTTGTAATATTTCCTAAAAGGAGCACTGAAATTTGATCACTTCCAAATTTCTAGGTCCTCTCCAAATCCTCTCCTCAGTCTGCAAATTTCAGATTGGATTCTACATATTTTCAAAACTACGCAAGTCAGGTTGGGGATCAAGTAATTTCTTCTTCCCTAATTTATTTTCTTTTTTAATCTTTCTTCGGTTCTAAATTTCTAATTGATTATTATTTGTTTTTTGGTTTTTTTAAATTTTGCATGCAGATCTATTTTTCTAATGGCTTTAGTGGACATGGAAACGGACTCGTCATCTTTCCCAAGTTCTTCTTCTTCTGCTGCTGCCCGATGGAATTATGACGTCTTTCTCAGTTTCAGAGGCGAGGACACCCGCTACAATTTTGTGGGTCATCTTTATGAAGCTTTGATACGAAAAGGCATTCACACTTTTAAAGACGATAAAAACCTTGTCAGAGGAAAACCCATCTCACCAGAGCTGTTGAAAGCAATAGAGGAGTCGAGATTTGCTATCGTCATTATCTCAAAAGACTACGCATCTTCAGCTTGGTGCTTAGATGAACTTGCGCACATCATTCACTGCAAGAAAGAGATGGGAATGACAATTCTGCCTGTTTTTCACTACGTGGATCCATCCGATATACGGAAACAAATGGGAACTTTTGAGCAGGCATTTATTAAACATGAAGAAAAGGAGAACAAAGAGAGGGTGGAGAAATGGAGAGATGCTTTGAGACAAGTGGGCAATCTCGCTGGATTTCATTTAAAGAATACTAGGTAATTAAACTTGACTAATTATTTATTTATTTTAAATATATTCAGATGACCAACTTCATATATATAACTTTATTTGGAACCTTAAGCAGATCTACATACATGTTTCATTCTACTTATTCCAATTTTTTCCTGAGTGGATCGCTTTACATATTTTTGTTTCACTCAACCGAATTGAACATCATATCTGTTATATATATTTTTTGTGTGAACTCTTGGTGGTTCAAACTCAATGCATATTGTACCTTTTTGGTTGCAGGTATGAGACAGAAGACATCAAAGACATCGTGGGATGGATATCACTTCACTTGAAATATGATGCGTTCCATTACATTACTAGGGACCTGGTAGGAATATACTCTCGAATGGTGGAATTGGAGTCGTTTTTAGCTATAGGGTCAAAGGATGTTCGCTTTATAGGGGTTTGGGGAATGGGGGGAATTGGTAAGACAACTCTTGCTAGAGTTGTTTATCATATGGTTTCTAAAGAATTCGAAGCTTGTAGTTTTATTGAGGATGTTAGGGAAAATTCTGAAAAACGTGGTTTACTTGGACTACAACGGGATCTTATTTCTGATATTTTGGAGGAAAAAGATTTGAAAATTAGAGATAAGTATGATGAAATTCTCAAGATCAGGAATAGGTTATGTCGTAGAAGGATTCTTCTTGTTCTTGATGACATAAATAAATTAAACCAGTTAGAAATGTTAGCTGGGGAGCATGATTGGTTTGGTCCGGGTAGTAGAATTATCATAACAACAAGAGATCTGCATTTGTTGAAAACGCATGGAGTAGATGAAATATATGAAGTTAAAGGATTGTATGATAAAGATGCTTTTCAACTTTTTTGCTCGAAAGCTTTTCAAAAAGATAATGTCCCAAATGAGTATTTAGTGATGTTTGAAGAATTTTTAAAATATGCTGCTGGTCTGCCTTTAGCTCTTGAGGTTTTGGGTTCCTTCTTGTTTGGGAAAAGTACTATTGAATGGAAAAGTGCGTTAGAGAGGTTCAAAGAATATCCTAATACAGAAGTTTTCAATGTACTTCTAATAAGTTTTGATGGACTCCATGACTTAGAGAAGGAAATATTCTTGCATATTGCATG
The DNA here is from genome assembly GCA_032727855.1 of Quercus ilex subsp. ballota. NCBI lineage: Eukaryota > Viridiplantae > Streptophyta > Magnoliopsida > Fagales > Fagaceae > Quercus > Quercus ilex. The sequence goes on along the minus strand of CM064914.1, from coordinate 8,237,128 downwards.
CTTCTTTAATCACAAGGAGAAGGATCATGCAGTAGAAGTATTGGATAGTCTTGGCCTTTACGCTAATATTGGATTGAAGGAACTCATTAATAAATCTCTCTTGAAAATTGAGGATTATGGTACAGATATGTGGTGGATGCCCTTGTCAAAAAAAAAAGATATATTGTGGATGCATGATTTACTTGAAGAAATGGGTAAGAACATAGTTCGTCAAGAGTGCCCTAGTGATTGTGGGAAGCGTAGTAGACTGTGGCATTATAAGGACATTGAAAACATATTGAAAAAAAATAAGGTAAGAGGTTGTTTAGAGAATTTGACCTCATTCCCTACCTTCTTGTTCAACAATTTTGATATTTAAATGTTTATGCTAATAAGTTCTTTCACAATTCACCAATTCCTTCTTGATTATTAGGGAAATGAAGTAGTTCAAGCCATGCATATATTGCATAATGATGATGATGATGATGATGATGAAGATGAAGATGAAGATGAAGATGAAGATGATGATGATGAAGATGATGAAGATGAAGATGAAGTATTGTGGAGCCCTGAGGCCATTTCGCAGATGTACAATCTTAAATTTCTTAGAATTGATGGTAGTTTCCATGTCCCTCAACATCTTCCAAATTCTTTAAGAGTTCTTTGTTGGAGGTATTATCCTTTAGACTCTTTGCCATCAACTTTCCAGCTAGATGAGCTTGTTCAACTTTGTTTGCCAAGGAGCAGAATTGAAAAACTTTGGATAGGAGTAAAGGTAATTGTGTTATTAAGTATCCTCACAACTTTGCATTTGAATTTCAATAAATTGGACACTAGAAAGCTCATCAACTTGACTTCTTTTTTAACTTTTTTTTTTCCTTAAAACAGAATTTTGAAAAGTTGAAGATCATCGACTTGTCATACTCAGACCTGACTATATGCCCAGACTTAACTGGAGTCCCAGAACTTAAGAAATTAACTCTTGCATATTGTAGAAATTTACATGAGCTTCACCCATCTGTTGGAATTCTAAAAAATCTTGTTCTTCTTAATCTAAAAGATTGCAAAAATCTTGTTTGTCTTCCTAACACCATTTGTCGTTTGAAAAAGCTTGAATGTCTTGATCTTTCTTGGAGCTCAAATTTTGAAAACTTACCAGAGAATCTAGGGAATGTCATAGGCCTAAAGAAGCTTTATTTGAGTGGAACAGCTATAAAGGAGTTGCCTTCATCAATTGAACGTTTAATGCACCTTACTTCATTGACTCTATATAATTGCCACAAACTTGTGAGTCTTCCTAACACCACTTGTGGTTTGACAAGGCTTACTCCATTAACCATCACACGTGAATATCTTGTGTGTCTTCCTAGCACCATTTGTAGTTTGAAATCACTTGAATCTCTTGATCTTTTTGGATGCTCAAATTTGTACAACTTGCCAGAAAATCTAGGGAATGTCAAAAGTTTGCAAAAGCTTGATTTGAGTGAAATAGCTATAAAAGAGTTGCCTTCATCGATTGAACATTTGACTAGCCTTACTTCATTGACTCTCAAAGGTTGTAAATATCTTGTGTGTCTTCCTAGCACCATTTGTAGTTTGAAATCACTTGAATCTCTTGATCTTTTTGGATGCTCAAATTTGTACAACTTGCCAGAAAATCTAGGGAATGTCAAAAGTTTGCAAAAGCTTGATTTGAGTGAAACAGCTATAAAAGAGTTGCCTTCATCAATTGAACATTTGACAAGGCTTACTTTATTGGCCCTCCAAGGATGCAAAAATCTTGTGTGTATTCCTAGTACCATTTGTAATTTGAAATCTCTTGAATGTCTTCAGATTTCTAGGTGCTCAAGTTTTGAAAACTTGCCAGAGAATCTAGGGAATGTCATGGGCCTAAAGAAGCTTTATTTGAGTGGAACAGCTATAAAGGAGTTGCCTTCATCAATTGAACGTTTAATGCACCTTACTTCATTGACTCTATATAATTGCCACAAACTTGAGAGTCTTCCTAGCACCACTTGTGGTTTTAAGTTTCATGGTGCTCTTGATCTTTCTACATGCTCAAGATTCAAAAACTTGCCAGAGAACCCATGGATAATCGAAGGTCTAAAGATGCTTGATTTGAGTAAAACAGTTATAGAAGAGCTGCCTTCATCAATTAAACATTTGACTAGCCTTACGTCATTGACTCTCAAAGGTTGTAAATATCTTGTGTCTCTTCCTAGCATCATTTGTAGTTTGAAATCACTTGAATCTCTTGATCTTTTTGGATGCTCAAATTTGTACAACTTGCCAGAAAATCTAGGGAATGTCAAAAGTTTGCAAAAGCTTGATTTGAGTGAAACAGCTATAAAGGAGTTGCCTTCATCAATTGAACGTTTAATGCATCTTACTTCATTGACTCTATATAATTGCCACAAACTTGTGAGTCTTCCTAACACCAGTTGTGGTTTTAAGTTCCATGGTGCTCTTGATCTTTCTACATGCTCAAGATTCAAAAACTTGCCAGAGATCCCATGGATAATCGAAGGTCTAAAGATGCTTGATTTGAGTAAAACAGTTATAGAAGAGCTGCCTTCATCAATTGAACGTTTGACAAGTCTTACTTCATTGACTCTCAAAGGTTGTAAATATCTTGTGTGTCTTCCTAGCACCATTTGTAGTTTGAAATCACTTGAATCTCTTGATCTTTTTGGATGCTCAAATTTGTACAACTTGCCAGAGAATCTAGGGAATGTCATAGGCCTAAAGAAGCTTTATTTGAGTGGAACAGCTATAAAGGAGTTGCCTTCATCAATTGAACGTTTAATGCACCTTACTTCATTGACTCTATATAATTGCCACAAACTTGTGAGTCTTCCTAACACCACTTGTGGTTTTAAGTTCCATGGTGCTCTTGATCTTTCTACATGCTCAAGATTCAAAAACTTGCCAGAGAACCCATGGATAATCGAAGGTCTAAAGATGCTTGATTTGAGTAAAACAGTTATAGAAGAGCTGCCTTCATCAATTAAACATTTGACTAGCCTTACTTCATTGACTCTCAGTGGTTGTAAATATCTTGTGTGTCTTCCTAGCACCATTTGTAGTTTGAAATCACTTGAATCTCTTGATCTTTTTGGATGCTCAAATTTGTACAACTTGCCAGAAAATCTAGGGAATGTCAAAAGTTTGCAAAAGCTTGATTTGAGTGAAACAGCTATAAAAGAGTTGCCTTCATCAATTGAACATTTGACAAGGCTTACTTTATTGGCCCTCCAAGGATGCAAAAATCTTGTGTGTATTCCTAGTACCATTTGTAATTTGAAATCTCTTGAATGTCTTCAGATTTCTAGGTGCTCAAGTTTTGAAAACTTGCCAGAGAATCTAGGGAATGTCAAAAGTTTGCAAAAGCTTAATTTGAGTGAAACAGCTATAAAGGAGTTGCCTTCATCAATTGAACATTTGACAAGGCTTACTGTATTGGCCCTCCAAGGATGCAAAAATCTTGTGTGTATTCCTAGTACCATTTGTAATTTGAAATCTCTTGAATGTCTTCAGATTTCTGGGTGCTCAAGTTTTGAAAACTTGCCAGAGAATCTAGGGAATGTCATAGGCCTAAAGAAGCTTTATTTGAGTGGAACAGCTATAAAGGAGTTGCCTTCATCAATTGAACATTTGACAAGGCTTACTTTATTGGCCCTCCAAGGATGCAAAAATCTTGTGTGTATTCCTAGTACCATTTGTAATTTGAAATCTCTTGAATGTCTTCAGATTTCTAGGTGCTCAAGTTTTGAAAACTTGCCAGAGAATCTAGAGAATGTCATAGGCCTAAAGGAGTTGCCTTCATCAATTGAACGTTTAATGCACCTTACTTCATTGACTCTATATAATTGCCACAAACTTGAGAGTCTTCCTAACACCACTTGTGGTTTTAAGTTCCATGGTGCTCTTGATCTTTTTGCATGCTCAGGATTCAAAAACTTGCTAGAGAACCTATGGAGAATTGAAGGTCTAAAGATGCTTGATTTGAGTAAAACAGTTATAGAAGAGCTGCCTTCATCAATTAAACATTTGACTAGCCTTACTTCATTGACTCTCAAAGGTTGTAAATATCTTGTGTGTCTTCCTAGCACCATTTGTAGTTTGAAATCACTTGAATCTCTTGATCTTTTTGGATGCTCAAATTTGTACAACTTGCCAGAAAATCTAGGGAATGTCAAAAGTTTGCAAAAGCTTGATTTGAGTGAAACAGCTATAAAAGAGTTGCCTTCATCAATTGAACATTTGACATGGCTTACTTTATTGGCCCTCCAAGGATGCAAAAATCTTGTGTGTATTCCTAGCACCATTTGTAATTTGAAATCTCTTGAATGTCTTGATATTTCTGGGTGCTCAAGTTTTGAAAACTTGCCAGAGAATCTAGGGAATGTTAAAGGCCTAAAGAAGCTTGATTTGAGTGGAACAGCTATAAAAGAGTTGCCTTCATCAATTGAACATTTGACTAGCCTTACTTCATTGACTCTAAGATATTGCATGAATCTTGTGCGCCTTCCTAGCACCATTTGTGGTTTGAGGTTGCTCAATTCTCTTGATCTTTTTGGATGCTTAAAATTTGGCAACTTGCCAGAGAACATAGGAAATATAGAAGGTTTGGAGGTGCTTAATTTGTGTTGGACAGCCATAAAAGAGGTTCCTTCTTCCATTGTTCTCCTTAAAAATCTCAAACAGCTAAATATCCGTGGTTGGAAGTTATCTGATTTTTATTCCCAGCCAGCAAGTCTTGAGACCATGAGCTCATTACAGACTTCATCTATTTTCTTTCCAACAAGTCCTCTGGAGCGCATAGGATTGCCGTTATTTTTATATTCTTCCCTGCCAACAAGTTCTGTTTTAGTGGCGTTGCCTTCCTTATTGAGTTTGCATTCTTTAATGTATTTGCGTATTAATGATTGCGATCTTTTGTCAATCCCTGATGACATTGGCTGCTTGTCATTTTTAGAATGCTTAAACCTAAGTGGAAATAATTTTGCTTCCCTTCCTAAAAGCATGTCCCAACTCTCTAATCTTCGAAGTCTCTATTTGGAGGGTTGCAAGAGGCTTCAATCATTGGGAAATGTTCCGTTAACTATCAATTCTGTAATTGCAAACGATTGTAGCTCACTGGAGAGATTGTCAGAACTACAATTTTATTCTTTTAGGCCCTGTCTCCAATGTTTCAACTGCTTCAAATTGGTTGACTATATTCAAAACGGCAGTAACAATGTTCAGGTCTCTCTCTCTCTCTCTCTCTCTCTCTCTCTCTCTCTCTCTCTCTCTCTCCTAACATTATGCCTTGTTTATTTCAGGGACTACCAAATATTGTTATTCCTGGAGGTGAAATTCCAAAATGGTTTAGCCATGTGTGTCGGGGCGATAGCATGCAATTGTCTTTTCGTGGGTTTGATGAGCTAATAGGAATTGCGTTGTGTGTTGTTTTTGTACCCAATGGGTCACGTCAATATCATATATATCAGAATTTTAAATGTAATTTTTGGCTCAATGGATTGTATATTGCAGGTTTGGCACAATCTTATTATTTTAGGACAAAATATGGTGGAGTTGAATCACCTCATATTTGGTTGCTATATTTGTCCACTCACCATTACGTCTCAAATTGGGGCAAAATACGTAGTTGCATTGATGCCAATGGATTCAGTCAACTCGAGATTAAAATATATGCTGAGGTGGTGGAGAAAATTGGGGTTCAGTTGGTATACAAGCAAGACATGGAAGATCCCAATCAAACCATGGCACAGTGCATCAACAACAACAGCACACTGTATGAGGATTTAGGTGTAGTACATCATGATATTGATGATTCATCCATAGAAAGTAACAGAAATAAGCAAAGCCGTGATGTGGATGATGAGGCTGGACCTAGTGGAGAAGGCTACTCTAATGAGGAACCACAGCCAAAGTGGATTCAAAGGGAATTTTTTGACTTCTTTGCCAGTAAGTGAACATCTTTTCTTCTTACTACTTTACAAGTCATCATCTTTTTTTTTAATCAGGTTAGTATAATACAAATTTTTCTTGTTGTCTTGTTTGTGAACTTTTATTTATTTTAAGGAGAGGATGAAATGTCCAAGAAGCTTGAATCCATTCATGGAGGGAAGAGCGATTGTTATCAAGACAGTGAAGATCCCAATCAAACTATAACACAGTTATGCATCAACAGCAGGATTCTCTATGAGGATATAGGTGATCGCCACCATTATCTTTACAATTCAGCCACTGAAGGTAGCAGCAATAAGCTAAGCCGTGATGAGGAAGATGGGGCTGGACCTAGTGGAGAAGGCTACTCTAATAAGGAACCAGAGCTAAAGTGGATTCATAGAGTTGGAGAATTTATGGCTGATTATGAGGATTCTAGTCAAAGGGAAATTATCGACTTCTTTGCCAGTAAGTGAACATCTTTTCTTCTTAATACTTTACAAGTCATCATCTTTTTATTTTTTGGGGACATATACTATCTTTTTTGTAGAAAAATGTAAACTTCAAAGTATTGTGCTAGTTGCACCTTAGCATTACCTGTTAACACTTGTAGCAATAAATCAGCCCAAACTCAAAAATTAAAATCATACCATATCACTTTTCTGTTTTTAGGTTTTTTATTTTTTAGGGGCAATTACACTAAACCCATCTGTGGTTTGGGCGAAAATTACTTTGCCTACCCGTGCTTTAAAAAGTATCACTTAATCCACCTGTAGTATGTTCTGTTTTTTTTTCCGTAACCCATCTATGTTAAAATCAGGGGCAAATAAGTATTTTTGCTCAAATTTTATGTCTCTCTCCTCCCAAAACAAAAAATATCACAAAAATGCTAGAGAAACAAGATCAAAAAGTGGTATTGGTCTCTCTCTCAATTGACATAAATCTTGAACATGAAGAACAAAACTCATTAAACCCAGAATTTTTTTTTTTTTTTTTTTTCACATTCCCAAGTTCTCTAAAATTTTCTTAACAACTATATAACTATAAAAGAAATCAAACTCTTCAATCTTAGTCTTAAACACCCATTTGGCTCAACTTTCAGTAAGTCTCTCATCTTTACAAGAACCTCAACAACATAAATCACAAAACCTAGAATTTCTTTCTCCTTCCCGATCGAAAACAAATCAAAAGTTTCAACATTTACACCACAATATAAAGCTCAAACTACAATACCCAATATTTTTTTCCCTTTTATTTTCTTGGAAATCAAACAAAGAGAGAAAATTGAATAATGGGTATGTGTTAAACCTCCAAAAAAAAAAAAAAAAAAAAAACCTTACCAACATACAAGGATGATTTGGAGAAGAATTTAGAGAAGCCAGGTGTTTGATATGGCTGTGGTGAGATTGAGATTGTGAACCCATAACCAAATTCTCTAAAACCCAAAACCTCTATCTATCTTTTCTTTCTATTGTGAACCCATAACCAAATCCACCAATAACCACTGGCCACCGTGATTTTTGCAAAAAAAAAAAAGCAAACCCAAATGCAAAAACCAACAAAACCCACAAATGGTGACACAAAACCACCAAATGGAGAGCCACAACCTATTATAAAAACACGTGTTTTCTCCCCCTAGCTTCGATGTTGCGAAACTTTTGTTTTCTCCCCCTCCAGACACTCCAAACCACGAAGAACACGCTGATCTCACCACGTCTCTCTCTCGAAAAGTTTCTAAGTTTTGGGTGTTTTGATTTGCGTTCTGTTGTGTTTTGGGGTTAAAGAGGTGTTTTTATAATGGCTGGGCTTGAGGTGGGTTACGGAGATTTACGGAAATATACCACAGGTGGGTTAAGTGATACTTTTTAAACCAAGGGTAGGCAAAGTGATTTTCGCCCAAACCACAGGTGGGTTATGTGTAATTACCCTATTTTTTATTTTTTATAATCAAGTTGGAGTAATACTAATTTTTCTTGTTGTCTTGTTTGTACACTTTTATATAGTGGAAGGAGAGGATCAAACGTCCAAGAAGCTTGGATCCACTCACGGAGGGAAGAGGGATAGTTACCAAGACATTGAAGATCTCAATCAAACTATAACACAATTAAGCATCAACAGTGGGGCACTCTGTAAGGATTTGGGTGATACCCATCATGATCTTAACGATTCAACCTTAGAAGATAGCAGAAATAAGAGAAGCCGTGATGAGGATGGCGGGGCTGGATCAAGTGGAGAAGACTACTCTAGTGATGAACCCCCATCCAAAGACTTGGAGGATGTATTGCTGATTCTAAAGAATTTTGTACAAGGAATGTTTCAACTTTTTTGCCTGTAAGTATCCTCTTTCTTCTTTCTATTATAGTTTAGAAGTCTTGATGTTCTCTTTTATTTTTTGGGATGGGAATCCAATGAAATGAAAGTGTGGGTTTTGATTGTTAGGTTTAAAATTGCATGATAAAAAAATTTAAATTTGTCATATGTATAAATTAGAGTTTTTCTTTTTAGATTTTTACCTGGTTTTGTACATATACTAGCTTTGATAAAGGAAAAAAAGAAAGTTCAAAGTATTGTGCTAGTTAACATTACCTTTTGGCACTCATCCCAATCACCTCAAACTCAAAAATAAAATCCATTCCATATCACTTTTTCTTAAGTTTTTTCATCAGTTTTGAATAATACAAAATTTTCTTCTTGACTTGTTGGGATACTTTTATATATTCGAAGGAGGGAATCCAAGAAACTTGAAGCCTATAGCAGTGGTAAGGGGGAAGGTTACAAGAGCGACGGTGAAGAATCAGCCACGGAAGGTCCCTCCTCTCAAACCCACCTTGGTACTCGCTAAACTGGTCAAGAATTAACTGAGGGTTCCTTTTTGCTGTATGTGTCAGTGTGTGTATATATAGGTGTGGCTTTGTTTAATTGGTTTTATAGAGTTAAGCCGTGGCATCAGTGTAGAAAAATTAAAGAATCTCTTGTCCCATGCTTTTGTGCTATTTTGTAATCTCCTATTTTCTTAGTGAACTTTTCTGTTAGACATTGTTTGTGGATGTAGGCCTAAAGCCGAACCACGTAATTTTTGTGTTTCATGTGTAACTATTTTTTCTATTTCTATTTTGCATAAAATACTATTATTTGGTTACACACAACAAATAAGCATAAAATAACGTAGTATTAGTTTGTTAGACACAACAAATAACCATAAAAGCTTCCACTAACTCAATAGTTTGTGATTAGAGCAATGTCTGCTTTATGAAACGAAGTTACATTGTTGTAACGATTGAGTGCCCTGTTGGGCTTGGAGTGTGGTTGCAAATGTAGCTGTTTGTACTTTGGTAGTAGAGAGGAGGGGTTGTTTGAGTGTTGTTTTTGCTGGGCTATTATTTTTGCCCAGCTTTGTTTAAAGTTTTTTCTTCTAGTGTTTTGATAAATAAAAATTAATTATTCATTAAAAAAATTATCCTGAGGTTTGTTGTATTAATATATTTCTCTTGGGCTGTTGGTTCGGCTAGTGACAAACAAAATTCCCAAGAACCTTTAGTGACAAGTGCCACATTTTTTATCATCTTGAAGTTGTAATAGCAACAGAAGAAATCAAGCCACTTGACAGTATCATTATCTTCAAGAGCAATGAGTAACTTGATCATCCTAGGGCGACCCATGATATTTGTAAACATAGCCATCTAAACCACCTTCCTAACAAGCTCTATTGCTGAATTTCACACAGCCTCATCAATTACTCAACTGTGCTCCTAGCAAATTCCTATTCCTCTTCCTCTTCTACTCTTCTTTCTTCTTTCTCTAATGTCTTTCTAGCTATAAACAGACTCAAATTTTGTCATCGTTTGCTTTGAACTTATTATAGGCCTCAACTAGACCCTGGGGCAATTAATCTTTAATGCGCCTTAAAGAGAGAAAATCGCCTACTGTAAGAATCTAGGTTGTATTTCTGATACTCATACACTATTTTCCTTTTGTGTTTGAATAGAGCAAAAAGTCCATGCAAAAGCAAAATTACCAATTCCATTTTATTCAAGTTATTTATTGGGATGAATCATCCCTCCACCACCTCGACCTAAATTTTAGCTTGTTTCGCTAACTTCTTGTTGATAAAGTATTTTCCGCCAATACGTGAACAAAACATTAACTTTTTTCTTTGTCATTTTTTTATTTAAAAATTTTTACTCATAAAGTATGAAATTAGTTGATAGTGAGGAACAAAATACCCAAGAACCTTCAGTGATAAGTGCTACAATTTTAGTGTTTAAAAATACTAAATCTGCCAAAATTACCAATTTTTTCTAAAAACACATTCACATACCAAACACACAGTTATATTTTCTCATTTTTAAATATGTTATTTGAAACATGGTACAAAACACATTTTTTGCATTATGAGCACTTTAAACGCATGTTTTCACAACACTTTTTAAACCACAGTTTTCACATTATTTTGAACAATACTTGAAAATCATTACCAAATAGGTCCTGAGCTATTGAGTTAGCAGCCCGTGGTATATGAGATAGAGAACTCCATCGCAAACCTTTTTTTTTTTTTTTTTTTTTTTGAGTATAAACTACACAATTTCATTAAAAAGAAAAAAGAAAAAAAGAAAAAGAAAAAAGGATCAATACAGTTCGAGCTAGAGGAGACACCTCCAACTGAAATTGACAATTGAGACAACATTACAATAAAATCTGCTATATCTAACCCAACTGCCATATTCTTTTAATTCCCCAAAACAACTGTCACAGTGACAAAATGAAAGAATTCCTATAGTGAACAACATCTTCTTTCTTTTTTTAATAGGAATTGAACAACATCATTTGGTATCTCTATTTTCCCAACTTTTGACGACCCAACAAATTTCCTAATCTTCAAATATCACCCTATGTCAGACTAGATCTTTCTTGGCAGGGAGGGTACTCCAATTGATCACTTTTATTATATTTGGGATGTTAAAAACTTCCAAATCTTTGACCACACTGGTTGCCCATTTGAGCTCTTCGCTAAATTTGTTTATCTTTGCAACAATCCTAGCCACATAATAACTAGATGCGACTGTGTAGCACAGAGACGAAGCTAGGACTTGGAATTTAGGGGGCGATTTTACTGCTGGTTGCGTGTAGAGCTTTGGCTTTTGGCTTTACTTCTTAACTGCTAAGGAGTTTTATTTATTTATTTTTGTGTGTTTTTAATGTGTGCCTTGCTTCTAGGTAAGGACAAAATTATTTCATTTAAAATTTTTTAAAGTATCGGGTTTCTTTTGGATAAAATTGGTTGATTAAGCTTAACTATTTTTAGCTTACTATTGGTAATTTTGTTGTTGGGCTAGTTTTTTTTGGATTGTATATTTTATTTTAGATTTTAGATCAATTTTTTTTATGGCCTTTAAAATGAGGAAAATGCTAGAGCTACAAACTTTTTTTACAAATTACTAATGTAGTGAGTGGTTATTGGTAAGTTAAAAAGTGATGTAAGTGGGGTGAGTCTAGATGCGAACCAATAAGAATTCACTAAGTCAGTAGCTTGTAAAAATGTTGTAGAAAATTTTGTGGTTGCATTACTCGTAAAAAAATCAATGATATTGTTAAGGGGGGCAAAGTGTAATTCTATAGAACAAAATTGCTAAAATTATTACCTATATAATACTAGTATTCTTAAAAATAAAATAAAAATTTAGGGGGGGCCATTGCCCCCCTTGGTCCAACTATGCCTCCGTCCCTAGTGCAGCACTGATTCTTGAAATGTGCCCAAAACATACTGTAATTTGTCCGATAACAAGTTAGGGGAACAAATAAAATTGCCTCAACAAGTTTTTAACAAAGCCTACAAATTGTGCTTTATTGACTGTTAAAGCATTAGTATCAGCGGAGGCATTTTGCTAAAATGCTAAATTTACCTGCAAAATATAGCAAAAGTGGTGTTAAATTGCTAAAATGCTAAATTTAGCACTACAAACCACAAAATTGTGCTACATTAATGGTGCCATATCTAAAAAAATTTGAAAACTTGCTTTTAGTATTAGGTTATTCTTTCTCTCTCTTTATCTAGTCCCTCTCTTCATTTCATCAGAGCTCTCACTCTCTCTTATCTCAAACTTCTCACTTTCTTTTTCATCCTTTTCTTCTCTCTCTGATTGGCTTATAGTGGTTGGGATGGGTTCCGATTGGGTTGCCAGTTGTTGTGGTGGTGGTGGGTTATTGATCAGGCCGTGGGTTGCTATGGATGTGGTGGATCATTGATGGGCCTGTGGTGGTGGGTCACGCCATGGGGTTCTGTGGATGTGGTGGGCCATTTATCGGCCTGTGGTGGTTGGGTCGATGGGTCACGCCATGGGCATGGTGGTCGGCTTGTAGCGGTAGGGATGGTTTTCGATTAGGTTGTTATGGTGGTTGTGGGTTGTTCTGATTGGATGGATATGCATATTTTCATGACATAAATTCTTACATTTGGTGGGTTGTGTGTGTGAAAGTGTGAACATGTTTTCGTTTCACAAGACTTTGAACTATGTAATATATAGGAGTTATGGACAAGTTTCTATCTTTGGGGATCTGGGTTTATGTTGTTTAACAATGGGAAGCTCAGAGGAGAGAGTTGTTACTATGATCATGGTTGGTGGACCCACCAAAAGTATGAGGTTGTTTCATTTTTTTTTTTTGGAACAAACTAGTTCTACTGTAATTGGAATTCTTATGCTCCGCTTGTTTCAATGTAAAATATTTTCACATTTTACATTGTTTGTTTTGCAGTAAAATATTTAGTCAAATGTAAATATTTTCAATCAACCAAGTCAATCTAGGCAAATTTGTGCAAAATTTTTTACACTTGAAATTTTGCATCTTCTCTCTCCCTCTCAACCCGATACCTTTCACGCTGTCTCTCTCCCTCTCACACTCTCTCTCTCTCAGTTTTTCTCTCCATAACCTAGCCAAGCAACCACCTCCGATCACTCTCTCCCACCACTAGCAAGCTCTAATTGGCACCATTAGCAAGCTCCATGGTTGACCTTGCATCACTGCTCAAGCCTTCTTGTCAAAAACAACCACCATGGTCAACCTTGCATCGCCGCTCAAGCCCTCATGTTACCACCATTGCAATGGTGGCTTCCTTCACCACCATCGCGATGGTGGCTTCCTTCACCACCTTGCCCGAGGTCCTCTGATTTGAGTTTTTGGCTTGGTGGGTTTTTGGGTTTTCAATATAGATTTGTGAGTTTTTTTTTTTTTTTTTTTGGCTTTATTTTGGGTGTTTATTGGAGTGGTTTGATCAGATTTGTGGTAGAAGGCTCATATGCTGGTGGTTTATGCATACATAGATTTGTGGTTTAATGGTTAGATTTTTAGGTGGTGGGTGAGAGGTTGTGATTGTGGTGGCTATCTTTTTTCTCTCTTCTAGATCTGATTTTTGGGGTGGTTGGTGGTGGTTTCGAGGTTGGAGATGGATTTTGCTCATTTTGGGGTGGCTGGTGGTGCCTTGCATTTTCCATGTGATTTGTCATTCTAAAGACTTGAAAATATTTTGCAGTATAATATTTTACTGTAAAATGTTTTACATGTAAAATATTTTACATTAAAATAAACAAAGCGTTAATGCTGATTTCCATGGAAAAGAATGAGTTTTGATTTGAATAATGAAACCCAATTCGTATATGGATATGCATATTTTGATTGTTAGTTAAGTTTTGATTAAGAATAGGAGAGATGAAGAATAACGAAAGAATAAAAAATAATACAAAAATATTTAAATGTAGTGCTAAAAAAAAAACCAATGTTGGGTGTGTTATACAGTGGTGTGTTAAAATAGATAAAATGAAATTTTTTAGATGCTAAAAGCTAAAAATTTTAGCTCCATTGGTTTTTTTTTTTTTTTTTTTTTTTTTTTATAGAAAATTTCAACATATGACGTCTACTCTTGATGATGGTTTTTTATTATTAGACTAAAGCACTAGTTGATTTTTTGTGCGGATGAAAATTAAATCATAGATCTTTTATTCAATCATGACATTTTACCATTGTAACGCTCTAAAAGAAGATTTTCAATAAAATATAATAAAATAAAAATATCGTGAGGCTAAAAAAGTACATTTTAAATCAAAGAACTTATTATATAGTGAATTTACAAAACAATCCATAAATATTATATTTATATTTTAGCAGATAATATTTATTAAATTTTGTTGATGAGACAATACTTATTAAATTAGGGAATATTCTTAGGATTTTTTTTTTTTTTTTTAGATCCATATTCTAAGCTATTTTTAGAGCATAGAAAAATAGTGTCCTTCCTTGCACATTAATGATGACCCTACAATAAATTTAACATTAAACACCCACATTGACGAAAGAGAGTGATCGCCTTCTCTGAAAAATTAAATCTTAAATTAGTCATACAAATGCGTCGTATTATAAGGCGGAGTTACATAAGCAATGACACTATGAGCTCTGGAAATTTCTGGTTAATTTCCTAACAGGACAGGAGCACCGCAATTTCAGTCTTCTAGTTCTCATCTGTCCAAATGTCCGTCTTCTCCTCACTCCTCTCTCTCTCTCTCTCTCTCATCGGTTCCAAATTTCTGATTCAATTTCATATTGTTAGAGAAATATTAGCCCATTAGCATAGGCCCAAGCCTAATTATACTTTGTGTGCAAGCCAAGTCTCCTACTTGTACTAGAAGTCTATTAGTCTAGGGTTTAGTCTACTATATATATACATGTTATGATTCATTGTAACACAGGATTTGTACTACATTATAATATATTATTGATGTAGCCCTTTAGGGTTTCCTCCGTGGATGTAAGCCGTTAGGCTGAACCACGTAACCCTTATGTGTTATTGTGTTCTATACTTTATGGTTTCGCTTCCGCATCCATACTAGCATATTCAACATGGTGTATCAATGCTAATATTTAACATGGTATCAGAGCCACCTTCTTGTGGCCATGGTTTTCTGTCCTTGCGGTATGTTTAAGTGCAATCTTTGTCTTCCTCGGTGTTTTCTTTGTTGCGTTCATCTTCTTTGGCTTCCTACTGCTGCCGTCAAAACTCTTCGGTATAGTCATGCCACCGTTAGAAGTCGCATCAACACTACAAGACCATTGCCTTCATCAAATTACCGTCACAGAGCCAAACTTCATTTAAGGGATCTTCTCAACCTTATCAAATTTCAAGATTTCATCAAACTTCCATCTTGAGTTTGAGAGGGGGTGTTAGAGAAATATTAGTCCATTAGCATAGGCCCAAGCCTAATTATACTTTGTGTGCAAGTCAAGTCTCCTACTTGTACTAGAAGTCTATTAGTCTAGGGTTTAGTCTACTATATATATACATGTTATGATTTATTGTAACACAGGATTTGTACTACACTATAATATATTATTGATGTAGCCCTTTAGGGTTTCCTCCGTGGATGTAAGCCGTTAGGCTGAACCACGTAACCTTCGTGTGTTATTGTGTTCTATACTTTATGCTTTCACTTTCACATCTATACTAGCATATTCAACATGGTGTATCAATACTAATATTTAACACATATCTCTTCAATTCAACGCATTTTCAGGTTTGGGATCAAGTCATTTATTCTCCCCTAATGCTTTTTAATCTTCCTTCGGTTCTATATTTCTAATAGATTTTTTTTAAAAAAAAAAAAACAAGAAATTTGCTTGCAGATTTATTTTTGTTATGGCTTTGACGGGCATGGAAACGGGCTCATCATCTTTCCCACGTTTTTCTTCATCTTCTACTGCTTAGTGGAAGTATGATGTCTTCCTCAGTTTCAGAGGCGAGGACACCCGCAATAAGTCCATGGGTCATCTATATGAAGCTTTGATACAGAAGGGCATTGCTACCTTTAAAGACGATGAAAAACTTGAGAAGGGAAAACCCATTAGACCAGAGCTGTTGGAAGCGATAAAAGAATCCAAATTTGCTATCATCATTCTCTCAGAAAACTACGCATCTTCAACTTAGTGCTTAGATGAGGCTTCCCCGCTTTTCAATATGTCAACTTTCATGTTCATTAAATGGAGTTCAAATGAAACATCGAGTGTACCCTGGTTTTAGGACAAACTATGGAATAATTGAATCACATTACCTTTGGCTGCTCTATTATTCCAATTACACTCTAAATGATGGAAGTATATCTAGTGAAATTGATGCGAATGGATTTTGTCAACTTAAGATTAAAATAGATAGCCAGAGCTTTGAGGTGAAGAAAATTGGGGTCCGTTTGGTATACCGGCAAGACGTTGAAGATCCCTATCAAACTATGGCACAGTGCATCAACAACAGCTGTATGCTCCTATGAGGACCTGGGTGTTCTCCATCATGATCTTGACGATTCAGCCTCAGAAAGTATCAGAAATCAGCAAAGCAATGATGAGGATGGCGGGCCTGGACTTTCCTTAGTAGAGAACGCTACAATATTGAGGAACCACAGACAAAGAGGATCAAAGACTCGAGGGATTAATGGCTGATTTTGTAGCATCTAGTGAAAATGACTTGGAAGGCTAAATGTTTTCTGTTCATTATCTGTAACTTTAAGTCACCATTTTTCTTCCTACTATTACTAGTCCAGTTCTTTTCTTATTTTCTCCTCTAGACATACTAACTTGTTTTTTCTTTTCCTTTTCCCCTTAATATCATTCCGTATCACCTTTTTTTTTCCTCTTTTTTTTTTTTTTTTTTTTTTTTTAAATATTATCAGGTGGGCATAATATAGATTTTTCTTGTTGTCTTGTTGGTCCACTTTTATTTATTTAGTTAATGGAAGGACAGGATCAAATGTCCAAGAAGCTTGAAGCTGCAGTTAGAGGGATAGTTACAAGAGTGATATTGAAGTATCAGCCAAGTAGCTATGGTCCTCTCACACCCACCTTAGGCTCCTGCGAAAGTGGTCAAGGATCCAGAATGGTCAAGCATTTAAATTGACTGTCAATTGGCTCTTTTTATTGATTAACTCTTTTTTGTTTATTGATTAACTCTTTTTAATGTTCTGTTATACTTCTAATGATATACAGATATAAATACTTCCCATCAATCTCTTTCCTTATTGCAAAGTTACCATCCAATCCCTCTATGCTTGGAGAAGTATAATTTGGAAGCTAGAAAGGTTGCTCGATTGAGCTACAATTGGAAGATAGGGATGGAAGACAGGTTAACACTAAGCACATTCAGGGTGGTTTCACCAAGACATCCTCAATCTGCAGCAAACTATACATGTTGATGCCAAAAGAAGCTGCTGTCATTTAAAGCATTCCATGAAATTCTCAACATTCTGACAACAGTATCTTTTGGGTGGTACAAAAACTGGAGATTTTTCAGTTTGGAGTGCATATGGTTTGTTGAACCACGAGGCAATGTCAGGTTTAGGAGAGGCTTTAAACAATCACAGCTCAACAATTATGTGGCAGGCACTGTGGAAAGCTAAGTGGACGTAGGTAAATTGCCGAATCACGTAAATGTTGTGTCGAGTGATTATTTCCCTTTGTGCAATATTTTCTCTATTTTCGTTTCTCACAGGTACTAGAAATTAGGTTAAATACTTAAATTGCTAACAGGCTC
Source organism: Quercus ilex subsp. ballota (assembly GCA_032727855.1). Taxonomy (NCBI): domain Eukaryota; kingdom Viridiplantae; phylum Streptophyta; class Magnoliopsida; order Fagales; family Fagaceae; genus Quercus; species Quercus ilex. Next base: position 8,219,637 of record CM064914.1, on the reverse strand, counting down.
AGGTTAGGAATGCACTACAGGATATCCTACCAACAAAGACTCAGGTCTATTTTCCAAATGCACCATCTCTTCAGTAACTTGTGAGCAGTGGAATGAAGTTCCTGAAACCAACCAGTTTACATGCTTTATGGTCTTGCCCGCACGCCAAGAAGGTATGTTAATTAGTTGAAGGCATAAACATTATCCCACACCAGCCTTACCAAAACGAGACTGATCTATTCTCCTGGATGCTGCACTACAAGAATACTATCTCACTGAAACTATTTCTCATTCTGTCATTGCAATTGTGGCTGCACATAAATGGAAAAAGATTTGAGGAACCAGGAATGCAGAAAATATTTAGTCTGAGTTACTGCATATTCCAACATGGAAGCCCCCTCAATTACCTTACTCCAAGGTAAATGTTGCTGTAAAAAATGCAATGATGGCTTTTGTTATGGAATAGGCGCAGTGATTAGAGATTTTAATGGGAATTTTGTTGCAGCTAAGGTTGAGGTGATTGTGAGCCCATGCTGTCTGGATGCTCATTTTACAGGATTCTGGCATGCCCTATAACTGTGTAACCAGCAGGGACATCAGGAGGTTCAACTTGAGAGCTACTTTAGTATTTTGCCATTGTTGCTTTTAACATATACACAACCCCCCACCCACCCCCCCCCCCCCACCCCCCCCAAAAAAAAAAAGGACCTGAAATGCTGAAACTAGCCATGCTAATTTTAGATGCTGTGAGTTTAATTTTGTGGACAAAAACTAATAATGCTGCTCTTGTTTTAGCAGTTCTTGTGTGTAAATATTGTCACTGAGATTTGGCTGGGTATCTGTCAAAAACTAGATTGGGGAGAAAATGATTTCATTGAATAATTATGATTACAAAGCTACTCCCTTTATGTACAGAGATTTGATTGTTTTGCAAAATGCAATATATGTCCTGCTGCTTTTAATAAGGAAAAAAAAAAAAAAACATATATACATATTGATATTTGTCTTTCCTATGTTACGATTTGTTATGGTAATATAATTATTGTTTTTCTTTTTCTCCAACAGTCCCAACATATATAGTGTTGTCTTTTTTTGTTTTTTTTCTTCCTGGCATTTGGCTCTTTGATTCATGTTGAGAAATTTCAAACAGAAACCTTGCTGTGCTCAGATGTTGATTTTGGACCATGATTTGCACACCTACATGCTATTGAAGTCAGAAAAAGAGAAGTAATGGAAAAGTGAATTGAAGTTTGCAAAACTTTATTCTGCTTGGTAAAAATAAAAAGAAAAGTGAATAAGTATAGAAAAAAAATGGATAATTTTTCAATATTCCGTAACAATTAGTCGTAATAGAGTTTGTAGAACACAAGCAGAAACAATCACAGGAGCAAGCAGAAATCAAAATAGTACAGCTCCAGAAAACACACACAACAACAAATGGCTTATGTGTAGTCTCCGCCCTTAATTTAAGCTCTCTCTCTCTCTCTCTCTCTATGGACTGCATAATACCCTCAGTTCTTATCCCTTGGCAATGGAGAATATAGCGTTCCTATGGTGCCATATATGGTACAATGCAGCACCTGAGGCCAACTTACATACTACAGCCCAGATTTTCCCTTCCACTGATTTTCTCCCCACACAAATTCTTGGGATTTAATTAAGCGGCACTTCATTAAATATTTCCACAACCAGACAGATTTTCAATTTCTCCAGATGTTATGAAAAAGCTCTCTGCAAACTAGTTGATAAATGATAATGCTTATAGTTGCTTCTAGATTGCCATTTCCCATTCAAGAAATGCAATAAAAATAAATATATTTAGGAGGCCAGGTAGCGTTCTCATGCCAATCGACATATAAATTGAAAAGTGAACCATCTCAAGCTCTACTGGGTATGGTAGCTGACTACCTGTTTATGGCTAAAGCAGAGATCACTCCACCAATTCCTCTCTCTAATGTAAATTGAATCTGTTTCTCAAGCCCATCTTTTGGGAGCAAAGGAAAATGTTGTAACTCCAAGGGGAGGAGGTAAGTAGAGAAGGTGGCGACCCCACAACTAATGCAACACTGGATGTTAGTTGTGGGGTTGCCCCTGCAATATAATCCCTGCAAGAGTATAATCCCTATGAACTACCCCTGCAGTAAAATGCCCTATGTTATCCAGTGTTGACAACTTCTAAAAGAATTTCAAGTACCTGGGCTTTTTCGGATCCTAATTATTTGCCTCCTCTCTATTAGATTCAGCTAGCCTGCAGAAGGCCTCATATCTAAAGCAAACAGAGGATTTCTTTCTGCTTCTAAAGTGCCAAATAATTCAATCTTGACTGTTTGATTACTTTATAATCTGATTCACACCATCATGAGATTCAGTCTTTTCTGTTTAGATTAGGTATGCACCTTGATACTGGTTTGAACTTGCTGAACCAAGTTAACCATAATGCTTTATCAAGATCAAACATCTCAAGAGTATAACCAGCAAAATCTCAAATGAAAAATCTAATCTTATTTAGCTCATTAAATCATCCCATAATGCTTTATCAAGATTAGGAATCTTAGAGTAAAATACAAAATGTAAATTTAATTTTAATCATCTCATTTAATCATCGTCAAATCCATTTCATTTCTCAGAACCATTTTCTACACACAGTACAGTGTCTCTTCTTTATCTTCTTTGAAATCACATTCCTTCTTTAGACTCGAGACACCACATTTCTCCAAAACAACTATTATTGACATGCCCACTTTTTCCATAATTCACACGACCAATAAACTCGAGATTACAACAGCCAAGCAATGGAACAATGCCATTCTTTCTTGCTCACCAAAAACTTGAACCGCTAAATCCCACAAAACATTACACCACATTAGTAACAGAATCTTCTTTAGCCTGTTTATGGTCATTCTGACAAAGTTTAGCTTGCTTCGTTACAGATTGATCAAACACCTTTCCACCAGAAATATCCTTGCTTACTTTAAACCAAGAAAGCCAACTGTCTACCAAGTTGGTGCTTGTAAGCTCCACAAATGATAAAACTTCTAAAGAAATATTAACAATAAAAAACGACGCCGTCTATAATTGGCAATTGCCACCGTTTTTCACTTCACCGAGTCAAAGCAGAGCTTGTTGAAGTAAGAATGGAGAACACAGAAATTCTGAAAGACTGGGTTCGAGTGAGTTTGACTTGAAGAAAACCGGAACCATCACAGCTCCTCATCTCAAGGTTCTCTTCTTTCTTCTGTCTCTTGCAATTTCAAAATTTTTTATTATTTTTTTTTTCTATATCTTTTTCCCTGAAAACGGCGGCGTTTGACATTTTGTAACCTCTACTTTTGAGATTGTACCTGACAAGCTGGTCCGGTCTTTGCAAATAGGCATTTTTTTTTTTTTTTTTTTTTTTTTTTTTGTAAATTATGTTTTTAAACCCATATTTTATATTGGTTTTTTAAATTACAATCCTCCTACCGATACCGAAAAATTTACCAAATATTTCACATTTGAGATGGACTGATGTTGCTCAATTGAACCACCACAAGACAAAAAACACAAAGTAGGTTGTAAGAAAATCAATGACACTTTCAAAGTTGACATTTTATATTTTAGAATCTTTCCCTAGTTTTACCATCTCTTTCAATTAACCTCCCAAATTTGAGAGAATTATCACAATATTCAACCTTTCGTCCAAATTGAGATTATCTTGGACAAAAAAGCATAGTTACAATCACATGCAAAACATGTGATTTGTGGACCCACAACACCAATTAAATTGCCCTCATTATTGCAGTTTGTTATCTAATGTTGGAAAAATAGTATTGGGTGAATAAGAAATTGACATTTAATTTGTTCACTTGAAGATGTTATTAAAAGTGATGAAAACCCTGAGTCACACGTAGAAAAGGAAAGAGATAATATATGAATTTATATGCTTATAGGCCGGACATTGGGTAGGGCTTTGACATATGTGGACTGGGCCCTCTTGTCCAAATAATAATTTTTATTATTTTATCTTTTGAGTTAGTCAGTCTGTGCACAGCAATTTTTCTTTGAACAGTGTGTCTATTCACTAACATATATAAATTCATAGTCTCTCATTCATGAAAACTAACTATTCTGGAAATAACTCTCTCAGAGAGAAAATATTTTGTGCATTTATTTTGAGTCAAAGAGAAAGAAAGAGACATAGAGTAGTTCGTAGAACACGGACCTTGTATGTTTCTTTTCCGTGCTGTAGATTATTTTATCCTGGGAGGCAGACGTCTGTGAGTCTCAAAATGCCACAGATTGTGTGAGGGGTGAAATCTACTTTAAGGAGATTGTGTCAAACACAAACTTGATTTGAATCATTTATCCTTCACACATTGGATCTGTAAGTTGTTAATTATTTGCATATTTCTTTTTATATATATGTACAATATTATTTATTGCTTTTGCTATCACCTTTTTTTGTGTTATTGCTCATATTTAGATATGTATGTTGTTCTTTTTGGTTAATCACAAAAGTAAATTGTTGATATATATCCAACATCTAACACATACAAAATCGATATCATACCCAAATTGAAATTGAAATTAAAATTGAAACAATCTAATATGATAATATTATAGAGACTAAATTGTAGAACATACCCCTAAAGTTTAAGGTTATATTTATATTGTTTCCTAAAGCTTCAACCTTTTGATCCTCTCTCCTAATATTAGGGGATCGTTTTGATTGGCAACCCCTCCATTAAAAAAAAAAAAAAATTAGTTAGCCATTAAGTATACCTTAACTTGTCACATGGGATAGTTCATCCAATTAAATCATGCCATATGATATGAATTAAATGGCAAAATTTTTTTTTAAAAATAAAAAATCTCTAAAATATAATAAAATAATTTAATTTAATTTAACCTTTTATTTTCTTCAATATTTCTTTTTCCTTCCACAAACTTTATGCTCTTTTTAATCTAAAACACTAATTGTCGGGTGGTATGGTTTTACTAAAGTTTGTTTGTGTGTGTGTGTGTGTGTGTGTATTGCTAAATAAAAATGGGGTTTCTGATATAAACTCATCGACCTCACGTTAATTATGTGACAGTAATGGGTAATACCATGTGTACTATTAGGGCCTTAATGAGGCTATCATCATGAGTATAACATATTTGTTGAAGCGTCACTATTCGAACCATTCAACTCCTACCAAGCATCGTGCAAAATGATACGAAAACTTTTACCACCAAGCCATGACCCACAATGGTTTGCTAATGTATGCTTTCTTCTTTCTTCTTTGTGTTCGTACTACTGTTTCATTTTTATTATTGAATTTGGTTGACTTGAAATTACATAGAAAAGATAATCTCAACTTCTCATGAGTTCAAATGTTGAACTAATTTAACTCTTATGCCAACATCTACTTCCACCCAATGATAAAAAATTACCCACTTCAAATTGGATTTGGGCTACCTCCAAATGGCACAATAAGCTTTTTCTTCTTCTTCTTCTTCTTCTTTTTTTTTTTTCCTTTTATTGAGGGAGACTATTATTGGGTTTGAGTTAAATGAAATTAGAGTGGAAATTATGCTATTTATATTGAAAGAATGTGATTGTTGGAAAATACGATTGTTAGAAATATATGGTTGTTTTTCTTCTTCTTCTTCTCAAAAAGAAAAAAAAAATGGATGTTTAAAAAATATGACCATTGGAAAGGGAAAAAGATTCAATAAAGACTGAATAATAAAGACTTAAATATAATAGAGAAAAAAAAAAGAATATGTTGGGTTTAAAAAGTAGGTAATTCAAATTGGAAAAATGTAACACCTTGGATCCTTCAAGCCCCAAAAGACCAACCTTTTGGGCTTGAGCAACACAAAGTATTAGAAATAGAATTAGAGGAATGTTCTACTTGTTGGTAGGACATGTCAAGAGCCTTGTGCGGAAACACCTTTGTAGGACACAACGTATTAGAAATGGGAAACCCTTTTCCCATTAACCTATCCTTTTGGGGTTAAAGGGTTTAGTATGCTACAAAAGGTGGGCTTTTAGCTAAACTTTGGGTGAGAGTTGGCCTAACTCATTCAGTATGGAGACAAAGATATAAGTCTCCAATTACAAAACTTACATTAACAAAAAAAGAAGACAGCCCAACCAATTACCTTATAGTTCAAGACTGCTATAGTTGGACCTCAGGCCTAACAATTGATGTTTAGGATTTATTTGGTTTAGATGTTCAATTCCTTTTCTTTGATTTATAGTTTATTTGATTTTATAAGATTTCATGTGATTTATAGTTTTATATATATATATATATATATTTTTTTTTTTTTTTGAGGGAAAGATTTATAGTTTATATGATTTAATAAGATTTCATTTGAAAATTTCTTGATTTAATAAGATTTCATTTGAAATTTTCTCAATGATATTATGTAATTTCATTTAAGTCTATGTATTAATTAATTCCTTCTTCTTTTTTTCAGCTTTCTTGCTTAATGCCTCCTCTGGCAAGTATAAGTGTTGACATGGTTTTTTTTTTAAAAAAAAAAATTTAAGTAAATTATTGTTCTTCAATTTTGTTTTTTACAAGTTGGAGTTTAAGAGGATGGTTTTTATAGATTTAAATCTGTGCAATTGTACCTTCTAATTAACGTAAGTGATAAAAGTTTAAAAGGCTTAAAAAAAAATTGAAATTAATCCAAAGATTAAGAATAGAAGTGAAATTTTTAATTTTCAATCTCATCATTCAAAAACAGTCAATTATATGATTTCTCTTGTTGTAATGTTTGGTTGTTAATAAATTTATAAATAATTTTCTTTTGATAATCCAATAATTAGTAATTACATTAAGAATAAAAGTATTTAAATCCTAAACATTTTTGTTAATAATACTAAAAGGTACGGTTAGTTTCAAAGTTCTTGACTATAAATAGACTCTTTACAACTTGTATAAAGAACTTTGTCGATTCGTAACTATATGCAATTATATCCATTCCTCTCACAATATTGTTTTACTTCTTCACTTTTTAATTTTTAATTTTTTTAATTCACTTTTTTGCCTTTTCTTTTATAAATTTGTTATTCAATTGTTACGTTGAGATTGATTTTTTTTTCTTTGTCATTTCTCAATCTAAGCCATTAAGAGCAACTACACACAGTGCAATACACTAGTTAACCTTATCTCAATTGAACATTGTAGGCATATAAATAGTAAAAAGGGCGGTGGTTGATTCATACATTGCCCAAGGTCCTAAATAACGCTTATTAATTAAATAAGCCAGATTGGTGAAATTGTTTAAACTCTTGAGTCCTAATAAATTTGAGAGCAAGTTTAAAAACACAGTAAAATCTCATAATATTTTCACAATATCCTTATTTTGAGTTGTAGTGAATAATAATAATAATAATAATAATAATAATAATAATAAATATTATTATTATTATTATGGCTTATGGCTTATGGCTTATGGTATTGGTCGGTTGACACCTAATTTGTAAATATATTGTGAAATTTTGTTGCGTCTATAAAAGAACTTTAAAACTTCTGGTAGAATACTATTCAAGTTTCAGTAGATAATATTATCTATTGAATAAATTTTCAATGAAAAGTGTTAAACATATCATGGAAGGAAATATAATGACGATCTGGTGTTATTATTATTATTATTTAATTTCAGCATTACTACTCTTCTTATTAAATAAAAAAAAAAAAAATACCACCTCCTTTCTCTCGATCTAAAGTCTATACACATTGTTAAATCAAAATAAATATCCCAAACAATACATTTTAAAAATTCCCCAAATTTGTTTATATATGTATTTTTTTAGAAGAATTTGTTTAGAATACTTAATAAAACATTATACACAAATTCTCATTAACCCATTTCCCATCAAAGAAACATTGTTAACCTAATGGATTCAACCGCTACACCTAACAAAACGGGCTACACAACTATTTGATAAGAGCATTATATGATTCGAAAACCCATTTGCCTGATCATCTAACCTCATGGATGCAATTACTCTGGAATTTTTTTAGGACCATGATGCACCACCAAGGCTACACACTTTGGAAGAAAAATATTCAAGCCGTTTTACTTTACGTTCACACAAGTCACCGGAGCAGGTTTTTTTTTTTTGGGGGGGATGAATGAGATTTAATTAAGTCTATACAACTGAAAGCACCAGTAGAATCAATCATAGTAGCAAAGGAGCAGATATCAAATAGTATAGCTCCAGAAATCAATCAATCACGAACTGTGGGGAACCAAGACCTTTCAACAAAGAAACCAGAGAAAGTAGACAACAATTGAGGTTTCTACATGAAATTTCCAACGCGAAAACAAACGCCATAAGTCAAGTTACGTGTGAAGACTGACGAAGACCGATCTCTGCAGTCTTCTTCTGAAAATCTGTCCCTGTCGTTCACTCTCTTTCTCTGTAACTAACGACAAAAAGATGGGCCTAAACTTGCCAGAAATAAACAACTTTTCCAGAAATAAAGTTGACAACTTTTCCCCCCACACCGTTTACCCTTATGACACGTACGTATTCAATGCCCCCACCATTTTTGTAACAATAGAGTTATCAACATCTTATGCCAGTCACCATGAATTTAGGCTCTGTCCTCATTTTGAATACGCGGGATGTGTTTGCTATGGTGTACAGTAGAGTTGACACATACGATGACTCTCACATGGGGTCGACCACTTAACTCATTCATTGAATCTTGCCGAATGAAGTTTCTTTGTAAATTTCCTCCATCACCGCTTAAACACCGAATTTCTCATAAATAAGGCCACCTCTCGGTAGTCTGCTCTTCAAAAGTTGTCCTCTCACTGTCTCTTTCATCAGTTCCAAATTTCACACCGATTCCATCTCTCTTTGAATCGACGTAATTTCAAAACCACGCAATTCAGGTTGGGGATTGTTGGGGACATTTTTTTGTGTACAACCATGAATTATCGATTGTAAGATTACTTTATTAGACCCGCATTTGTTTTGGGAAGTGACTCTGAAACTCAGTATTGAGTTAAAGAAACCATTGGCTACTAGTGCACTTTTAAGCTTTCAAAATAGATAAAATCCAAAGTTTAAGAATCAAAATAACGATTGAAATAAATATATGTTTAACATAACATCATTGATTAAGTTTTGAGTTAAAGATATTAAAAGTGTATACTGATTGATAATATTAGAAAATAATTAAAAAATTATTATGTGTCCAGCAATGAGACAGTCCAAAATGGTTCATGTCCAACTATGATATAATTCATGTTCAAACAATGATTTGTGTTCAAATAATGTATGTCCAACAAAATAAGGTATGTCCAGCAAAATAAGGTATGTCCAAATTATATATGTCCAGGAATGAATTCTACTATTTTTCTTCAATTTTGTTTTTAACATGTTGGAGTTTAAGAAGATGGCTTTTTTGGATTTGAATTCATGCAATTTTACCTTTAATGTGAGATATAAAAGTTAGAAACAAGTAAAAGTAAAAAAAAAAAAAAAAGATTAAAAAATTTCTACTCTAAGGTTAAGATTAAAAGTAAACTTTTTAATTTTCAATCTCATTAAAAAAAAAAAGGCAATTGTACAATTTCGTTTTTAGTTATAATGTTTGAATTTTAATAAATATAATTTTTTTAAAAAATTTAATAGTTAATTTACATTGAAAATAAAAGAATTCAAATCTTTTACATCTCTGTTAATAATATAAAGAGTATCAATTAGGCTCTTTAATTAGCAGGTCAAAAAGCAATGTAAAAGAAGAACATTGTAGTTGGTTTAAAAAAAAAAAAAAAAGCAATATAAACAGAACTTCTACTTAGGGGTGTCAATGTTCGACCCAACCCGCGAACACGACACAAACCCGACATGGGTTTTTTCGGGTTAGGGTTGGGCCTTAATGGGTTTGGGTCATAAACGGGTTGACCTGAAAGTGACACGATAAGAAATGGGTCATAAACAGGTCAACCCGCGTAACTAGCAATAGACACGTTTGACATGCTAATTTATTTGTGTCAACCCGAAATGACCCATTTAACACAAACCGTTTAACTCATATAACAAATAAATATTTATTTTATTTTAGATTTGTCAAATACCTTTTATATCGAACATATATTTTAAATTTAAAAAGAAAAGTAAGTAATTACAAAAATTTACAAGGGATATGATTGGAAATTGAAACTTTACAGACCTTAGAACTACTAATACTTTTTTTTTTTGTAGCATAGAACTTACACAAATGAAATTGGATGAGCTTGTGGAAGATGTTATGAATTTGGACATCAACAAAGACTCTATAGATGATAATCGTGGTCATAGTCAGGATTAGTCTACTGTTTACTCAAATTCTTTCAATATTGATACTTAGCATTTGGCGAGTTCCAAGAATATTATATTTTTGTTGAACTATGTTATTTTATTTTGTGAAACTTTGTTATTTTGAATTTGGGTTAAAGTGTATGCACTTCCTTTGGAGTGTAAAGAACTTATTTCTAAATTAATGTTATATTTTTGTTGAATTACATTATTTTGAATGTGGGTTGAAGACTTGAAGTGTATGCATTGCTTTTTGGGATGTAAAAATAATTATTTCTAAATAGATGTTATATTTAATATTATGGAGGTTGAAATAGGTTGTGTTACATTCGTGTCAACCTAACACGACTAGTTTATTAAGCGTGTCAAATGGGTTAGGTTAGTTCAACCCGCCTTATTAACAAGTCGGGTTATGATTGAAAGATCATGACTCGATTATTAAATGAGTCGGGTTAGGGTTGAGCCATTTAGTTGAATACCTCTATCTCGACACGACACGAACCCGACACGCTAACCCAAATTGACATCCCTACTTCTACTAGCCAATGATGGTGCTAAATTTTGGGCCCTTCACGCTAGCTTGAAGTGGGCCCTCCAACTAGGAATTAATTGTATTGAAGTTGAGCTTAATGCAAAAGCTGTTGTTTCAGTTAACTCCAATATGATACTAATAGGACTTATTCATCACTCTTAAATGATTGTAGGTCATTGCCCAATAGGTTTCAGTGTTTCTCCAAGTTAGAGTTAGCCATATTTATCACGAAGTGAATAAACATGCAGGTAATAAATTCTACAACAAAATGTATTTTTAGTGACGAAAATTAGTGAGGAAATATTTTTCATCACTAAAAATACAGCTTTAGTGACGAAATATGGATTTCGTCACTAATAATGAAAAAAATTATAACATTTAGTGACGAAAAATAAATTTCGTCGCTATTGTGATCTGAAAAATGGGCGCCAGTGGAGGGAAACTTTGATGCGAGTTTAATTAATCTATAGTGACGAAATATTTCGTCACTAAAAGTTGAAATTTTTAGTGACGAAATATTTTGTCACTGTAGGTATTACTGTGGATAGTATTAGTGACGAAAATCTTTTCGTCACTATAAGAAAGAATTAATGACGAAATATTTCGTCACTGTAGGTATTACTGTCGATAGTATTAGTGATGAAAATCTTTTCGTCACTATAAGGAAGAATTAGTGACGAAATCTTAAGTTCCTCTCTAAAAATGTTAACAAAATCTGGGTTCTTTAGTGTCGAAATTGAGTTTCGTCGCTAAAGGGGTTTCTAATTCCCCTAAACCCATTTCAGCAAATATATTTCATTTCCCACCTCTTTTTTGGTCACTTCCCTCCCAAACACAAACTATTTTCCCACTTCCCACTTCTTTCTTCCTTTCTCTCACAAACCCAAACATCAGCCGCCGACCCTTCGCCTTCCCGACGGTTCGCCTTCCGACGGTTGGCCTCCCGGCGACCCTTCGCCTCCCCCTCCCCTCACAAACCCATCCCAACCCTCCCTTCCCCGCACACCCCCAGCCAAAACTGACGCCAAACCCACTGCCGACACCGCCGCCGATCTCCTTTCTCCCTTCTCCCCTCGATCTCTCCATTGACCTCTCCTTCGATCGCCTCCAAACCAAGTCCCTGTTGTTAGCTATGAGGATCTTCAGCCTTATATCCAACGTATCCTCTCGTCCCATCTCTGAGTTCCTCACCAGGTGAGTTTCTTAGTTGCTGTGACTACATTTTTAGTATAATTTTTCAGTTGTAACGTGATTTTTTTTTTTTTTTTTTGGCTTTTGGGTTAATGAAATTGTGATTAATTTGCAGTTCTAGGACTTCGGCTGGTGAAAGAAAATTGATGAAGAGTGGGACCGTCGCTCGAAACTGTATAGCCTTCTCATGCCGGTGATGAACCTGTAAGCACATAAATCTTTGACTTGTTAAATATTTTTGTGTGGCACAAGTTTCATGTTTAACTCTTTTTCTTAATGGTTTTTTTTCCAACAGATACGTCCCGGGTTTAGACAAAGGGAAGGGACTTTGCTTCTTGTTCATGAAAGCGGAAACAAAGACTCTAAGTGGGCTTTTGGCACGTCCCGTGCTCATCTCATCGACACCGCCGTCGCCTTAGGTTTTTCTTTTATTTTGTTTTTGACTTTTTAGCTAAACAATTTGGGTATTGTTTTATTGGGGTTTTTGTTTTTGCTTGGATTTCTCTCTCTTTTGGGTTTAGATGGAGATTAGGGAATAACAATCGAATTTTATGGTTTCACTATTGCCTTTAGTACGAGAATAAGATTCTATGCTTAATAATGCTTTTTTTCATTGTGGGGTCTCTTTAGAGTGATTTATAAAGAAAGTTTTTGGTTTTGATTTAATGGAATTTATCAGGTATGCCTGATTTTAATCTTGGAATTTCCAATTTTGCAGTGTAGTGTGCTGAGTGTGGTAATTGATTTGATAGCTTTTGGTTTGTGCAGCTTTCTTGTGTTTGTTGAGAGAAACATTCATTGATTCTTTCTTAGTTGGATTTTTGCTAATGATTGATGTCAATATAGTTCTGTACTGCAGGAGGATAAGTTTCACACGCTAGCCAATTCCACAATACATCACTTCCTAGAGAAACTCTAGGTAATTTTTGGTCTTGAGCTGTTGTATATTATGATTTATGTTGTGCAAATCTTGCAATGTTTGACTATTTTGGATTTGTAAGTTGGTTTTCCATATACCCATTTTAGAATAGGAGCTTAGAATTATCATTCCTTGATAAATGAAATGGATTTATGTTTGACTGTCAACATCCAATTGTGCGTTGGTGTGGAGATTTTGTTATTGAGATATGCACAAGTTTTTATGATTTGTCTAATGCTAATCCAATTTCTACTGCGATTTTTTTTATGTGATTGTTTGATTTTTACACTCTGTGTTTGGGAGAGGTTAAAGAGGATCCACAACCCCACTTCTTTGAAATTAATCAGATCACATACTTTTGCTATCTCTCTGTTTCACTGATTCTCTGATCTGCTACATAATTGGTTTTCTAAGAGACAATTTAATTATTACTTTGGTTGAATTTTTATTTTTATTTTTTAAAATTTGATGTTCATATTTAGTGTTGTTTATCAACTTTCTCTTAATATGCAGGTGGCATTGGACTTAACTGAAGATGAGAAACATCAGCTTCAGAATATGGTAGTTGAGGAAGGCGGGTAATAATGATTACATTACATGTAATTTTATTCTTTGTCTACAAGTTTATTGTGCAGTGTACAGTTTATATGGTTGCTATATCCTTCTTTCATTGTGAGATACTAATAAATGATGGCAAGTCATAACTACTGTAATCGTTATCGATTCATTTCATTGAGTCAGATCTATGGCATACCCACAAGATTTTTATATGTAATATTGTGTACTACCTTCTATGCTAAACTTGCTTTCTTTTCCAGGAGCATAAGTTTTTAAACAACTTTGTAATCATATCTTGATTAGGGTTATTTTACAATTTCCAAGGTGCTTGTTTCATGGCACAGTAAATCTTATTAGAAATGCTCATTTTGAGCCTTTAATTTCTTGATGAAGGGTAGGGGGGTGGGATTGTATGCTGCATTTGTTGTATTTCTCTACAAGGTTATTGAAGAAAAGGCTTTGTCTCTTGTATAAAATTCTCTCCTTTGTTATAGCCGTTCCTTCTTTTCTTTCAATTTTTTCTTTGTTTTATCAATTGTTTTTTTTTTTTTTTTTTTAATTATTATTATTATTATTATTTTTTTTTACTTTTATAATGAGCTGGCTGTTTAACCATTTTGAGCATACGAAATTTTTTTATCTTGAACTTGCAGATTTTTAATTTGTCATTTTTTTTTTTTTTTTTTTTTTTTTTTTTTGGTGATGATCAGGCTACAATCGGTATTGATTTTCTATCGAAAACTATGTATCTTGAAGATCGAAGAGTTCCGTTGCAGTTGTGGTAAAATTTGGCACCTAATATATATTACACTTACCCATGAGTGACACCTTTATATGTTTTCTTATTTTCCCTGGACCTCCTTCCTTACTTATGTACATGAAATTAGCAAAATGTTTATTTTAAATTGGGGCAAAGAAATTTTATGTGCTGAAATCTTATGTTGCAAAGTGGATGTTTGTTCCAAACTGCTTTTAACTTGATTTCTTTCATCTTGAGCAAGAGAAGGTTAAAAGGATTGTACTAAATTTGCCCACCTCCCCCACTATCTACTTATAAAAAAAGATTGTACTACATTTGGTGGATATGGTTATAATACAACATATTAATTGCTAAATTGCTTTCATTATGAAACTGAACTCCAATATTTAATCTGTAGAGATCTCACTTTAAATGCTTGGAGCTTGCTTCTTTGCTTTTAACATATGAATTGAAGCATGATTAACAGATGCATGCAGAATGTTTCTGAGCTTCATTTTTATGAACTTTTAATTTTCATTGCATTCCTTTATTCTAGGATTAATGCGTTGAAATGCTAATTTAAAATGCTAATCTGAATGCCATTCCCACTGCCTGAAATGACAATTTAGTAGAGTAATTTAAAGTAACTATAGGCTACACACTGACATTGGCAAACAAATTAAAGACAATTATGGACTCGACTAGTGAGACACAAAATAGTATGTGTATAAAAAAAAAATCTATGAATGCAAGCCATTATTATTTTTAAGTGTAATGAGTGTGTTCCATGGTGCCACGATAAGAAATGCACCTCTATTGGGTTGCTTTTGTTATAGATTGACAATACTAGCAAGAAGAGCCAGTAAATAGGTAATCTGTTTCTCTACCCCATAGGACAATTGATTCACTGTTCTTATAGTGCATGTGGCCTAAAATTGACATCATCAAAAATAAGAATAAATAGTTTTTCTAGCCGCACTTAAAAAAGTCCAATTCTCCCAAATACAAGGAGCCATGAATCTAGAGTGGAGCTCACTGCTTGAATTTTTAATTTATAAAACCAAGCCTATTGCCCAAAATTGACAATTTGTATTATTAATTTTTAATTTATCCTCACTGTTTGCTTATTGGATCAGTAAAGCCCAAATTGCTTTTTTTTAAGTAGAGCCCAAATTGCTCAATGATACAAATTGATGAAATGAGTTCCATGCTTTCTGGTAGCTGGCATATTTAAAGCTCCCAATCTAAAATAAATAATACATACAAATTATAGTCATTCTACCTTGAGAAGGGATGGGTTCACGCATATTGATGATTGCCAACAGAATATTATTATTATTATTATTTGCTGAACCAGTACAATTACCATGCAAAATTTCTATTTTCTTGTTGGAGGGAAACTTTTGAGTTATATATAGAGGTATGCATTAAACCCCTTTGAGCCAGAGATCATTTGTGAATTTTTATTTTTATTTTTATAATTTGGAACCTGTGCCTTTGTAATTTATGAGAGGATCATTTTCAAGATTGAAGTACTTATAAATTTAACTTTTCTTTTGCAGGCTAAATACACATTGTTTGCAATAAATTTGGATTTTTTTTTAAAGTTGTAAGTTTAGTTTGAGCAAAGTAAGTAAATTTTAGTTAAAAACTTACAAAACTCTATACTTGTGATATTGGAAATTGGATTTGTGGTGGTATGTTGTGTTGGAGCAAGCGGGTGGCTTGCATGGTGTTATAAGGTAATTTAAATACATATTGGGAGTGTTTTTAAATTCTTGTAAATGTAAATGAGTATTGTTGATTAGATGTGATGAATAATATTTTATTTGATTTAGATACTTGTAAGCATTATAATTGTGATGTTGGAAATTGGTTTTGTGATGGATTGTTGTGTTGGAGCAAGCAGGTGGCTTGCATGGTGTTATAAGGTGGTTTAAATTCATATTTGGAGTGTTTTTAGTTTCTTGCAAATATGAATGGACCTTCTTGATTAGATGTGATGAATAGGGACCAAGAGGAGCAAGTTAGGGATCAAGAGACACGAGCTAAGTAAGAAGAAGTTCAAAAGAATATTCTTAACTTTTTTAAGAGCAAGGGTTATGATGACGCTCTTACCAATGAGATTGGTTCAACTTCAAGTTAAAATACTTTTTGGTTAGTATTTTATTTTAGTAATTGACACACACTAGATGGTGTGACTACTTTTTTTTGCTGCATTATTTGAAACTAATTGTATTATATTACACTTGAAAATTTATATTTGCTTTCTACAACTTATACATTAAGAGTTGTGATTTTAATTTATTGGTGTGGTTACTTTTAATGCATTGTTAAAAATGTTTCTTATAACATAATTAATGTTTTTACTTTATGATTTTAACGAAGTATTGTTTTTATATTTGTGCAGATTTCTTATTGGTAGCTTTTAGAGGATTTACTTTTGGCATTACTTGAAGACATGTGGACATCTTCTGTTAGTTCTAATGCATTGTTAGAAATGTTTCTTATAACATAATTAATGTTTTTACTTTACGATTTTAACGAAGTATTGTTTTTATATTTGTGCAGATTTCTTATTGGTAGCTTTTAGAGGATTTACTTTTGGCATTACTTGAAGACATGTGGACATCTTCTGTTAGTTCTAAAATAGGGTTTAGGTAGAGTTATTGTATGTATTACAAATAATTATTGTATGGAAGGAGTTTGAATTGGATACTTGTTTTATTTTTTACTTGTGGAATGTATGAATCTTTTTTTATAAATGTGTTGTTGAAATAAATGTGTTATTCAAATGTGAGGTTTTAATAATGTAATGACAGGTTATAGGTTAATATCAAAACCATGAAAAAAATAAAAACAGAAAATAAGTTTTAGTGACGAATTTTTTCGTCACAAATATAGCAACAAAAAATTGTTTTAGTGACGAAAATTTCGTCACTAAATATAGCAAAATTTTGTAAGAAATGGTTTTAGTGACGAAAATTTTCGTCACTATATGTGCTTGGATTTTCTTAAAAATAGTTTTAGTGACGAATTTTTTCATCACTATATGTACCCGAACATAATTTTAGTGACGAAATTATTTGTCACTAAATATGATTTAGTAAACTAAAATGTTTTTAGTGACGAAATATTTTCGTCACTGAATAGTATTTTTAGTGAGGAAAACATTTAGTGACGAATTGTTTTCGTCACTAAAAGTTAAAAAAAAAAAAATCAAATCGGACTTTTAGTGACGAAATTTTTCGTCACCAGGACTTTTAGTGACGGGGCTACAGTGACAAAATGAGTTTCATCACTAAAAGTCCAATTTCGTCACTAAAGGTCCTTAGTGACGAAAAACTGGACTTTTAGTGATGAATTTTTTCGTCACTGAAAATACATTTTGTTGTAGTAAAAGGGGTTGTGCTCAATAGGAAGACTTCGTAATTTTAGAAGAACTTCCCCCTATTGACGTCTCTAATTTTGTAAGTTTTGATGCTTCTGGTGTGCACTTTTAGAGCATCAGCTTTGGTGATACAAAAAATTTTAGCTTTTGAAGGGACGGACCTAGGTGGGGGCTCAAGTCCCTTGGGTCCAATTTTTATTTTTTAGTTATTATATATATCATTTTTGTAATTGGGCCACCTTCTAAAATCTTAGGCCCCCATTCTCCTCAATAATCTTCGCTAGCTTTACCCAAATAGCAACTATTCAATCTATATACTTAACAAAAATAATAAAAACATTCACAATGGTGATTGTATTTTAGCATTAAAAAAAAAAAAAAAAAAACTACTTTACCACCCAAGAACCAAAAAATCATGTATTATTAGAGAATGTAAAGCTAAATTTGTTACAATTACAGTAAACTAGTATAAATCTCAGTTGACTGTAGCAAATTGTTAAAAATAAAATACAATATTTTATTAAGATTATATCTCTCCATTCAATTAAAAAACTCAAACTCTCTCTTCCTTTTTTTTTTTTTTTTTTTTTTTTTTTAAATGAGTTGTTTATATTATTTTAAATGAAGTGATAAAAAATAAAACATTTGATATTGAGTGTATTGTAAAGTGAGGTGGTAGAATAGATAAAGTACATTTTTAAGGTGCTAAAAGCTAAATTTTTTAACATCACCACTGTGAATGCTCTAATTTCAACCAAAAAAAAAAAAAATCATAGCCAGCCTAGTATTAAAACAAACATTATTTTGTTTTTTGTTTTTTTTTTTTTTTGTCTTTGTTGGTAAATTATTACATTTTAATGTATTTAGAAACAATGATTTTGAGTATTTACAATTTTTTAATACTATATGGATGCCTATTTGGAGTTTTTTTTTTTTTACTTTATACTCCCGCCCTCGCTAAATTAAAATCATAGGTCTGTCCCTGTTTTGGCATCACAAAAAGATATTTTATTTATTTTACTACCTCATTTTACAAAAACCAATATCAATGGTTTTATTTTAGCATTCAACACGTTAAAATAATATAAATAGTACAATAAAATAATATATCCAATACAATAAACACCAATCACAGCCATAAACAAAAGAAAATGATTATTATAATAATAAAAGGACAAATAAAATATTTTTTTTAATTATACCATATGAGCGACAATATACAGCCAAAAATGGCTATGCATTGTAGCTCAAGAGCAAAAAATTATGTCTTTAACTCCACTGATGCAGCTCTATTTTTTTTTTTTTTTTAATATATATATTGGTTGTTATATTTGGCCATATGGGCCTCTTGGGTAAGTAATTCCAAACAACAGTTTTCAGAGCATTTCTATTAAGGATGTTGAAAGTGCCATATGCTAAATTTTAGCACCAATACACCAAAAAACCAAATCCATCAAAGATTTTAAATCTAAAAAATTTTGAGATACTGCTACAGTGAGATTGTATTAATACAACCTCACTGTAGCACAAATCTTAAACCAAAAATTATTTTTTTATTCCAACGGTAACTGTGCGTGTATTTGTTTTTTTGTTTTGTTTTTTTTTTTTTTTCCCCTTCTTTCTTCTCTCTCCTTTCTCACTTTCCTCTTCTCTCTTTCCTGTAGCTTCTCTGTTTCTCTCGGGTTCACGGTTTGAGCTCCTCCTGTAACACCCTGCCCTAATTTTATAGTTAACCTATGTGTTCAAGTGGTTAATTATTATTTTAATCACTTACTTTCTAAATTAATATAAGAGTATTTAATAAACATATTGTTTTATAAAGCCATTGAATAAGAATTGAAAAGATTTTAAATACTTGAATGGCAAATTGTATTATGTATATATATACTATGTATGTACAAAATTATATTAAGTGGTTAAGTTATGATATATATATAGTTGTGGGTGTTTTAACTATGCATGATGCATGAGATGTTATAGTGGAAATTCCACCCACATGCAACCAATGAGAATTCAACACAAGTAAAGCCAAAGTTTCATGCATCTTGACAAAGCCAAAGACCAAGACTTGGTGTCCATGCAATCACCAAGTTCCACCTCATTTTCCTTGACTTTTCAATGTAAATAGAACATGCAAGAAACTCACTTCCTCTTATTTCCCACGGGTACACACACATAAATCAGAAAAGTGTAGGTGTGAATGCAAGAAAAGTTGGAAAAAAAAAAGTGGGCTTTGATTTTTCTTTCCTAGCATCATACGTATCCCACCCCCAAAGTCAATGTTCTTATCCTTCTTTGGCTGCCCCAAAAGTCCAGCAGCTCCTTATCTTTTCTTTTGCTGAACCAGAAGTCCAGCTCTTTTCTTCTTTCTCTCTTCTTCCTTTGCTCTTACACGGCTGTAACTCTCTTTCACCCTTTCACCAAAAATCATAGACAACTCTCTCTAAGAAGAAATTAAGAGCATAACACTAAGGTTTCATCTTCAAAATGTGTGAGTAAGTAAATTAAACCTCATCTGATTTTGTGTATTTGAATAGTATAATTGTTTGTTTATTTTCATTCTTTATCCTCTGTTCTGATGTTAGAAGCTGAACTGGTAAATCTGTTTTAGTAAATTGAAAGTTTGATGATTATGGTCATTTGGATGCTTATTAAGGTATTTCAATATGTTTAGGATAGGTATAAAAATACTCAAGTGATGCGAAGACCTATTGCTATTTGTTGATGATTTTAGAAAGAACATGTGCCGAAGCTGTCACTGTAACAGATTCTGTGTTCATGCATTATAAATTATGTATTAAATTGTATATAGTGAATTTGGATGCTAGGGTTAGTTTCTATGAAAGCTAAGACATATAAAGTTGTTATGGAATTGGTCTCACAGTATTTGGATTAGTGTAAAAATAATGATTTAATTTTGAAGTTGCAAGAAATTCTGTCAGGACAGATTTGAGTATGCTGGATTGTATGATTTTTAGTAAATTATGCTTTTATGATTTGACTATGAAATTTTTATGGTATATACTGGACATACAGAGGAGTTTCTCTGTAAAATTGTATGAGGTTTGGATGTGATTTGGTAGTCCGTTTGTATTTTATAATTGAAGTATATGCTGCTGGAATAAAACAGTGATCAGTAAGGGACATGCCTAACTTTGTAGATTTAATTCTAAAGTTAGGGTGAGTGATTTGAGCTATAATTTATTATACTCATCATTTGATATGTCGGGATCATAGAGTAATTTTTGTATAACTTATCTCAAGGTTTAGTACTCAAAGAAGGGGTTCTAAACCATTCAACGATTGTATTTATGAAGCTGTTTTACTGATCATGCTGTATGTTTCCTTTACTGAACATGCTGTATGTTTCCTTAAGAGTGTTTATGGTTATATGACAACGCTTAAAAGAGTTTATGTTTATGCATACATTGTTGCCCTAAGCTCAAAGCACCTTTTGAAATGAAGTTGGCTCTTATGAGAGTAATGTGAGAATGTTGGTTTTTATGATTTAGTACATCATGTTGTATGATGAATGAATTTTGTGTTTGTGGGAACCTCGTTGAGGTGGGATTAGGATTTCCTTAATTTTAAGAGATAGGCTTTGAGATGAATGTGTAAGTTTATGATGAGGAAGTTATGGATAGTAATAAGTTTTGATTTCGGTTTAGGTATTACCAGCCGCCAAGTCTAAGCTCCTTCAACTTTAGGCTCTCGGTTCCTCTGCTATCAGGTAAGGGATAAGTTATATGAGTATTTGGTAAGTCATGAGGTTATTTTAAAGTATATTATGCATTAAAATGTTTTATTAGAGATATGACATGTATGCATTATCAGACAAAGATATGTTCGTGAACTTTCAAAAAATTTACGTATATGATTTAAGCATATTGATGCTATTACTGATTCTATGAACATGATGTTTAAAGAAAAGAATGGAAATGCTATTGTTATGAAACGTTATACAAAATAAGAAATTTCAGTATGATGTAATGTATGAAATGTTTTCGGGTTATGTCCTCTGGTGATCTGAACTCGGTCAGTAGGGGTTAATTACTGGCTTTCCATGGAAAAATGTTATCTGTTTGGCCATTTAAAGTAGAGGAAATGGGGCTGCCCGTAACTCTAGGCCATTTAAAGTAGAGGAAATGGGGTTGCCCGTAACTCTAATCTGAATAAGGCCTTCTCCCCAATGTGTACGGACGGCGGGGAGGAACAAAACCTGGAGGGGATGTGCCATCAGGCCTCCCAAAGGGGACAATATCATATACACGAGGGCACCCAAATGTGATGAGGCCTTTTCTGTACAGATTTATCAGATATGGACTAACCAATATGTTATGAACAGCTATGTTATGTTATTAATCATGAGAGAATTAATTTGTTTAAATGCATTGTGAAAAGTAAAAGCTCTCATGGTAAGAAGAAGTTTATGATGAAAAGAAAAGTTGTTCATTAAAGCTAAAAGTTTCTGAAGTTCTGTCGTGTTTTAAAGATAAAACTACTGAGAAAAGTACAAGTTTATGTTATGAAGTTATCAGATATCTGTTTTTCTTTATGAAACGTTAAGTTTTATGATTACGAAGGTTATAATATTTTACGAGAACAAGTTATGAAGGAAGTTTTATTATTCTTTAAAACGTTTCCAGTTTAAGGCAAAGTTACCGATTATATGATTTAAGTTAAAATAATTATTTTGTAATGAAAATATATATGGTGACTTTGTAAGAAATGAAAGGGATACAACCTGAAATATTTTGTAGAATTATTCTGATAAGAAAATGGAGAACAATTATTTTCCTATGAAGAGCGTATAAGTTATTAATATGAATAGTATAAAATACTATGCATGAAAGGTTGTTCTCCTATTCGAATATTCATAGAATGAAATGATTTGATTTACATGCATCCTCATTAAATTCTCATATATCTTACCTTTACTGAGCTGTGTAGCACACCCCTTCCACTCTTTCAGTTAGCAGGTTTTAAATTGGAGCAGAGGGAGCCTTAGTCGAGTTTTAGAAGGAGCTGATTTTAGTTTTATATGTATAGATCCTAAATTAGCAATATGATGTTTAGATTTGTAGCATTGTGTATTTTAGGATCTAATGAAAGTGTATACCTTAAAGCATTAAGAGATGTATTATGTGGAATTTAGATTTTGAGTAACTGGTGGATTATGTTATTCTTTGAGTACAGTGTAGATGCTCTGAATGTTATAATGAAAAGTTATACCATTTAAGTAAAGAAATAAGAATGAAAATAAAGAGGGAAGCTTTTGTAAAAGCTTTTCTGAAAGTTTTGAAAAAGTTAAGTTGGTTCTTGTTAATATCAGGTTTAAGCTTGATATTAGCATGCCGGTCATGGTCATAAATCCAAGGATCGGGTTTGGGGCGTGACACCTCCCTTCCAAGGTTCGTCAGTTAGGAACTTCAAAGCCCAAACGCCTTCGGAGTGTTGCCGCCGATATGGAGGTAGAGCTTGACGACAGGGTGATTTGATTTTATGGGTTGTAAATTTGTGATTTCGAATTGTGATCGGCGTGGGTTTGGTTGTGGGTTTGTGATTTCAGATTGTGATCGGAGTGGGCATGGGTCTTTGGGTTGTGGGTTTGTGATTTCGGATTGGGATCGGCGTGGGCGTGGGTCGTGGTGGATCGGCGTGATGGGTTTGCTTTTGTGGAGGTTTGCTGTGGTGGGTTTGTGCGTGTGTGTGTGTTTGCTCGTCGGCGTGATGGGTTTGCCTCGTTGTCTTTCTTCTTTCTTCTCGCCGATTTGGGTTTTGTGATTGTGATGGTGGTTGATTTGTGATTTGGAAGAGGAAGGTAGTGGCTAGGCTGTTTTTTTTTTTTTTTTTTTTTTTTTTTTTTTTTCGTGTGATGGATTTTGGTTGCCACATTGATGCTGGTAGTGTTGTGGCGGAGGTGGCTGTGATTGTTGCTATTGGATTTTGTGGAGGTTGTTTTTATATTATTTTAAAGTATTCTATATATTATTTTAAATGAAGTGGTAAAAAAATAGAATTTTTGATGTATGGTGTATTATAAAATGAAGTATTAAAATCAATAAAGTAGGTTTTTGAGATGCTAAATGCTAAAATTTTTAGAACTTTTTATGGGAATGCTCTCAGTATTTAGAGGGTATTTGGTACATGTGTTTTGTTGTTTGAAAATATATGTGGAAATACGTGTGAGTAAAAAAGTATATGAAAATACGTGTAATTTTATTTAAAAACTAAAAATGTTTATTTGAGTGAGTATACCAAACACCCCATTAAACACTAAAAACTGTGGGCCTAAAATAAAATACATGTTTGGTAAGCTTTTTAAATAACATAGTTTAATGACATTTTTGTAAATATATCAAAAATTGTAAGGCATTTTTGTAAATATATTAAAAATTGTAAGCCCCACCCAATAAGACAATGACTTGTTGGACTCAGCCTCTGCACACTCCTTCTTCCCTTTCTTTTTCCTCCCTTTGCTTTTCACGCCTGGAATCTTCTCCCATCACAACTCTCTTCAATTAGATCCCTCTCTCTCTCTTCTCTTCAATGGGCCACTCAACTAAAACTCTCATGTATCAAGAATTTTTTTAAAAAAATATGTTGTTGGAAATACGGTACCAAGCATATTTTTTATATTATAAATATGTATTTTTATAATACTTTTTAAACCACAGTTTTCACATTATTTTAAATAAAAATGTTTGAATTTTGTTACCAAATAGGCCAACAACAATTTGACACCGACGATGTTAATGCTGTTTATAGAACAACTATGCCATATATTTTGATTAGCTAGCTTTCGTTGTGGTTGTGCATATTCCCTTTTATCCAAAATAATAATAATAATAAATGAATAAATAAAGGGGAAGATACGACTGATCTTTCTCATTGAAATGCATGAATTTGAATTTTTACTGTAGAATGAAAAGAATTTTAGCTTTTCACCTATTCATGGTAACAAGCCTACGTTACTGGGCTTGGTAGTACTCTTCTTATTTAATATCTGTTTATCAGTGCGCAGGGACGGAACCAGGATTCAAACTTAGGGGGAGCCAAAGTTCTTTGTTCTTAGATTTTAAAAAATTGGAACATCAATACTAGAGGTTGACAAAGTTGCATTATTAGCATTAATTTATTAATTATTATTTGTATTTTTTCTTTTGAACAAAAATTTAATAATAAGATTTTATAATCAAGAGTTTTGCAAGGCAAATGACACGTCTTAATATTTTCAAAGTCTAATTGATGTGTGGATGAAGAGATCAATATGTGGCATCGGAATTGTCTCTATGGCTATGAGGGTGGAGTCATTTGAGAATGGCATAGAGCTCTCAAGTAAGAGGGAGAAATTGAGTAAAGATTATTCGGTTTTTGTGATTTTTTTTGCTAGGATTTGTAATTAATTTGTTGTTATTGTTTTTGCTTAGATCGGATTTATGATTTGTCCAAAGATTTTTCTTATTATCTGGATATGTGTTTTTTTTTTTTTTTTTTTTTTAATTAAGATTTTGCTTGTTATCTATTTGTTGGATTTCTTAGGTCAATTTGTAAATTTTTTGGGGAGGGGGGCCAAGTATATAAATGTAAGAGCCAGAATTAAAATTCTTTTTGTTAATACACATGCTAAAAAATTTTTTTCAAAGGTTTTTTTTTTTGGGGGGGGGGGGGGGGGCGCAATGGCCCCCCTCTGCCCTTGAGTAGTTTCGCCCCTGTCAGTGCGTGTATATATACAACCTATATATATATATATATATATATATATAAACAAATTTGGTGAATTTTTAAAATGTATTGTTTGGGATATTTATTTTGATTTAACTATGTGTATAGACTTATTTATTTATTTTTATTTTGAGAATGATACTTAGGTTGTATTTGGTAACAGTTTTTGTTTTTTATTTTTAAAAACTTATTTTTGGGAATATAAAAAAAAAAATTCTTGTATTTTTGAAATAAAAAACATGTTTTGGTTAGTTAAAATTAAAAAGATAATTTTTTGAAGAAAAAAAAAGAAAATACTAAAATATGTATCGGTCCTATTGGAGAAACATTGTTAACCTAATGGATTCAACCGTTACACCTAACAAAACGGGCTACACAACTATTTGATAAGAGCATTAGATGATTTGAAAACCCAATTTGCCTGATCTAACCTCATGGATGCAATTAACTCTGGAAATTTTTTAGGACCGTGATGCACCAGCCACAAAGGCTACACGCTTAGGAAGAAAAATATTCAAGCCGTTTTACTTTATGTTAACACAAGTCACCGGAGTAGGTTTTTTTTTTTTTTTTTTTGGATGAATGAGATTTAATTAAGTCTATACAACTGAAAGCACCAGTAGAATCAATCATAGTAGCAAAGGAGCAGATATCAAATAGTATAGCTCCAGAAATCAATCAATCACAAACTGTGGGGAACCAAGACCTTTCAACAAAGAAACCAGAGAAAGTAGACAACAGTTGAGGTTTCTACATGAAATTTCCAACGCGAAAACAATCGCCATACTTAGGCTGCGTTTGAATCGGGTGAAAAGCATTTTCGGAAATGCTTTTCAGTATTTACGGGTGTTTGGTTGCGCACGGAAAACACATTTTCCGAAAATTAATTTCCGTTGATCAGTGGTCAAGGCTGAAAACGAATTCACCTTCCATTTTCACTTCAAATCCAATTTTCCGGAAAAGAGAAACAGAGCACGAAGAGAGAGAGAGAGAGAGAGAGAGAGAGAGAGGAAGGAAGAAACGGAGAGCCCAGATCGAAGAGAGAGAGCCCAGCTCGCCGGCGAACCCATCTTCACGATCGCCACGACCCACCGATCTTCGAACCAGAGCCGGCGACCCACGAACCCAAAGCCCAAACCGTTCGACCCAGACCCAGGCGTTCGACCCAGACGTTCGATCCATTGCCTTCGACCTTCGACCGACAACCCAAACCTTCGACCCAGACCTTCGACCCAGACCTCGCCATCGCACCGCGCCGATCAATCAAAGGGAAATCGCAGCACCGCGCCGATCGCTCCAATGCCGCTCGACCCAGACCCATCGCCTCCTCGATCGCGCCATCGCACCTCGTCGTCGACCCAGACCCATCGCCTCCTCGAGCTCGCCGATCCACGAACCAGACCCATCGCCTTCGACTGCCGACCCATCGCCTCCACACTCTCTCTTCCTCGATCTCTCAGTTTTTTTTTTTTTTTTTTTTAAAATTTGATTGTTGTTGTTTTTTTTTTTTAATTTGATTGTTGTTGTTGTTGTTTTTTTTTTTTTATGAACTGATTGTTGTTGTTGTTGTTGTGTTGTTGTTGTTGCCGAAATTTGCTGTTGTTGTTGTGTTGTTGCCGGAATTTGCTGCCGGAAAATAGCATTTTCCCAATAAACTAAACACATGAAAATATTTTCCACAACAATTTTCATAATTCAACCAAACGCTTAAAAATATTTTCCTTTTTCAGAAAATAGTATTTTCGAAAAATATGTATTTTCCGAAAAACGTTTTACACGAAACAAACACAGCCTTAATTGCCAAAAGTCAAGTTACGCGTGAAGACTGACGAAGACCGATCTCTGCAATCTTCTTCTGAAAATCTGTCCCTGTCGTTCACTCTCTTTCTCTGTCACTAACGACAAAAAGATGGGCCTAAACTTGCCAGAAATAAACAACTTTTCCACCACACCATTTACCCTTATGACACGTACGTATTCAATGCCCCCACCATTTTTGTAACAATAGAGTTATCAACATCTTATGCTAGTCACCATGAATTTACGCTGTGTCCTCATTTTGAACACGCGGGATGTGTTTGCTACGGTGTACAATAGAGTTTTTTTTTTTTTGGTTAAGCGGTGTACAATAGAGTTGACTCATACGATGACTCTCACATGGGGTCGACCACTTAACTCATTCTTTGAATCTTGCCGAATGAAGTTTCTTTGTATATCAATCATAACATATCGCTAATAATTGAAACAAGTTAGACAATTTTTACTTGAATTCACTTAGATGATTTAAGTTTTGTTGTTGAATTAATTACATGATGGGACAATTATTCCATGTTTGTGTAAAAAAAAAATGATTGTTTTGATTCTTTAGATTTCATGTCTTGGTGCCATTAGACATGTATGGAGAAATGTTCTATTATTGATAGTTTTTTTTTTTTTTTTTTTTGGTTATATTAATGAAAAATACTAAAAAGTATCATCAATTTTACAATGAGATATCTGCCCATAGCATTTTACACAACTATCAAGATGGCAGGTTGTTAATCCTACTCATTTTATTGGTTTATTGGTGCCAAAATCAACAACATAACAAATAAATTTACGAATGATTTGTTTGTTTTGTGTTAAAAAGTTGACGCGTTAGTTTGTTATAAGGCTTATATGGTAAAATTTGTAGTAATTGAAGTATCACTTATGTTTAAAAAGAAAATTTCAGAGGGAAGTCTTATTTTTAACGAAGAAAGGACATTGGAGGATGACTTTTATATTAAAATTTGCAGTTACACCGAATGAAAAAAGGGATAGAGTAAGACTGTGAGAATTGAGGGTCCTGATTTCATTTTCTTCGAAAGAAAATGAACTTTTGGTTTGGATGGAGTTTTGTTTTTTTAAGAGAATTGTTACTTATTTCAATTTAGTGTTTTTGGTGATAGTATGTGGTGATTCTAATAGATGTGCATTTCTCGTGCACTAATCATAACATGTCACTAATAATAACATGTCAATGGTTTCTTTGCACTAGTAGTGAAAGAAACTGTTAACTAGTAGTGCACCTTTAAGCTTACAAAGTAGATAAAATCCAAAGATTAAGAATCAAAATAACAATTGAAGTAAATATATGTATTAAGTTTTGAGTTAAAGATATTAAAAATGTATACCGATTGATAATATTAGAAACTAATTAATAAATTATTATGTATCCAGCAATGAAACAGTCCAAAATGGTTCATGTCCAACTATGATATAATTCATGTTCCAACAGTGGTTTGTGTTCAAATAATGTATGTCTAGCAAAATAAGGCATATCAAAATAAGGCATTTCCAAATAATGTATGTCCAAACAATGAATTCTACTATTTTTCTTCAATTTTTTTTTTAACATGTTAGAGTTTAAGAAGATGGTGTTTTGGGATTTGAATCCATGCAATTTTACCTTTTAACGTGAGATATAAAAGTCAGAAAAATGTAAAAGTTAAAAAAAAAATTAAAAAATTTCTAATCTAAGATTAAGATTAAAAGTTGAATTTTTAATTTTTAGTCTCATTCAAAAGGCAATTGTACAATTTCTTTTTTAGTTATAATGTTTGAATTTTAATAGATATACTTTTTTAAAAATTTAATAGTTAATTTGCATTGGAAATAAAAGAATTTAAATCTTATACATCTCTGTTAATAATATAAAAATCAAAGAGGCTCTTTAATTAGCAGGTAAAAAAGCAATGTAAAAGAAGAACTTTGTAGTTGGTTCTTTTTTTTTTTTTTTTTTAAAGCAATATAAATAGAACTTCTACTAGCCAATGATAGCGCTAAATTTTGGGCCCTTCACGCTAGCCTGAAGCAGGCCCTCCAGCTAGGAATTAATTGTATTGAAGTTGAGCTTAATGCAAAAGCTATTGATTTGGTTAACTCTGATATGATAGTAACAGGACTTATTGTCCGTTTGGCATGATTAATTTTTTTAACTTATTTTATTATTCAACTTATTTTTGCCATTATTTATGTGTCTCACTATACTTTTTTATACTATTCATGGGTTTCACTGTATTATTTTATCTAACTTTTACTTTTATCTACAATGTTTTCAGCACAAAATGTTTAGTTTCAGTAAAATAAGCGGATCCCAAAGAGATCCTCATTCATCACTCTTAAATGATTGTAGGTCATTGCTCAATAGGTTTCAGTGTTTCACCAAGTTAGAGTTAGCCATATTTATCACGAAGCGAATAAATGTGCAAATAATTAAAAGGATTGTGCTCAACAGGAAGGCTTGGTAATCTTAGAAGAACTTCCCTTTATTGATGTCTCTAATTTTGTAAGTTTTGATGCTTCTAGTGTGCACTCTTAGAGCATCAGCATTGGTGGTGCCAAAAATTTTAGCTTTTGCGAGGATGAACCTAGGATGGGGCCCGAGCCCCTTCGGTCCAATTTTTATTTTTTAGTTATTATATATATCATTTTGTAATTGGACCACCTTATAAAACCTTAGGCCCAATTCTCCTCAATAATCTTAGCTAGTCTCACCCAAATAGCAACTATTTAACCCAAATACTTAATAAGAATAATAAAGACATTTACAATGGTGATTATATTTTAGCAAAAAAAAAAAAAAACTATTTTACCACCAAAGAACCAAAAAATCATGTGTTATTGGAGAAGGTAAAACTAAATTTTTTGCAATTACAATAAACTGGTATAAATATTAGTTCACTATAGCAAGTTATTAAAAATTGTAGGGACTCAAATAGTAAGGCCCCGAACAATACATTTTTAGAGAGTGGGTTTGAAGAAATTGGCCCTTGCAGGCAAATGGAACCCAACCATGAACCCATCACCATTGAGGGCCAGTGCCCTTAAATCTCTTCTCAGAATTGCTCCTCGGTATTGGTCCAAGGAGCTTCCCTTCTTTTTTCTTCCCCCCTCCCCCTTTTTTCTGGCGTTCTATTGGTCCTTCTTATATAGTCCTATCTTTCCATCTCTCCCTTCCATCTGTTGATCATCCATGCGTTTTCCCTCTAAATGTTCGTCCCATCAGCAACACTATCAGTACTCAAGTGATTCACAATAATCAAGGTCGCCCTGTCTAAGAGTCACATCTTCATTAGTGCGACCAGAGGGTTAGGTGAGCGCATTTAGTGCGGAGGTGACAACCTGTCTTGGGTCCGTTTCCCCATCTGTAGCTAGTCTCGATCCGCCGAGGAAAGAGTTATCCTCGGTGGGGGTTTTTGAAGTGTATGCTCCCACGCATCTTCCTTGGACGGGCCTTCTTCCTCGGAATGGGCCATGGGCCGGACGTAAAGTGGGCCGAGGTCACCAGGCCCTCAGGCCTCACAATAGCCCCTCAAAATCCTGCTGTCCATGTTCTCAGACGGGGACGAGGATTTTGATATTCCTGGGTACCCACAAGATTCGCCAAACCTCGGTCCACGTCAGCGTTGAGGTCTTTTAATCTGCCACAGGTAAATTTTTGGCGTTTCGAGACTCAGAGCGCATTTGCATTAAATTTTGGCGGCTCCGTGTTTCCCTCTTTCGATGGTGTGATGGTAATCCTCTGGCAGGGGCTGCTTGTTTTTATGGGCGGGAAGTTACATTTGGTTAATCTTAATTGGAGGTATAAATACTTGTTTGAACTGCTTGGTTTGTTCATTTGCGCGCGCACGAACTTCGATACATATATTCTGAAGTTGATCCAATTTTTGCATTAATAAGCACCCTCTTCCAATCGTAGAAAGCTTGCCAGAGGAGAATCTCACCGTTTCTGCAAGTCTTCTACTTTCCGAAGCACAGGATTCTCCTTGATTGATTGATCATAAAAGGTTTGGTTATTTTTCTGCAGATCTGCACGCCTTCGTGTGTCCTTTTCTTCTGGTCAACAAGGAGGTCTTGGAAACCGCCATTAGTAAGGAACTTTTTTCGAACAAGGTTGATAACCAGATTAGAGTCGCCCAAAAGATCCTCGGCTCAGGTGAATCGCTGTGGTAGAGAACGGTTTTACACTTTCCGAAGGATCTTCCATTTCGGAAGGCATACCATTGGTAGGCTCTTCACTGCCCCATAAAGCGGCGGAGGCCGAGGAAGGGAGTTTGGAGGAAAGAGAGGAAGTGATCGAACTAAGCTCATGTGAGAACGAATTCGGTGTATTTGACCGAGCTGATTAACCCGAGGGTTGGTACCCAACTAAGATGGGTCCTAGGAGACAACCCCCGATCAGCCTTCTTAACCTACTTGAGGGCAAGTCTGGGAAGGGGGTGCCAACGGAGTCACAACCTGAGCCTCCACCACCCAGCTCTCAGCCTTCTTTTGCACGGGCTAGGTTTTTACGCACCCCTCCAATCTCAGAATCTCGGCCTGAGTCCCCCGAACCAAAAAGGAAGAAGTCTTCCAAGGGCAAAGACCCAATGGATAGGGGCAGATCCCACCCCTCTCCAGAGGAGGATGAAGCCCGACGACCCTCTAAACAACTGAAGCTGGGTGGTAAGCGAAAAGGGAAAGAATTTATTCAACTGTCCGAGCCCCAGGCCTGGCTGCTCGCTGCCATGCTCCATAGAGAACCTCTGAGGGATGACGGTACTATACGGGACTTCCAAGGAGGCGAGGGGGCTCGGGTAGCCGACGCCCTAGAAAGGACCCTTCTCTTTCCCACCGACATGGCTGAGCTTGAGAACATGAAGGGGCCAGAGGTTACTGAAAACCTCAAGAGATACCTGGGCATGGTAAGACGTCTGATACTTGTTTATTTCGTTTAAATTTTATTACCCGGCATCTCCTCTCCCCTTTACAGCGTATTTACTTCGGTTGGCAGGCTATCCAGGCTGTTTTCAGGCTGGATGAGGAGGTCGACGACCAGGGTAGCGCTCTGGCAAAGGAGCGTGATAAGTTCCTGAAGGCTGCGAATACCCTTAAGAGATCCGAGGCAGATCTGAAGAAGGCTACCGAAAGTCTCTAGGAGATGACAAAGGCTAGGGACATTGCGGCCTCTAACCTAGTCGCGGCCATGAGGCAGACCGAGGTTCAGACAAAGCGCTTGCATGATATCGAAGGCCAGTTGCGGTCTGCCCAGGAGGACATTGTCGACCTGAAGAAAAAGTTAGCCGAGGCAGTATGGATAAAGGGTGTTGTCGAATACGCCAGGGACGAGGCCGTGAGGGCCAAAGATCTGGCTGAGTTTGCAAAAATAGATGCAGAGTGCTCTGTAGAGCAGGCAGAGGAAGAGGCCTTTGTTGAGAGGGTGGCCAAGACCAAAGCTACCTTCAAGGCTCAAGTCCCTGAAGTATGCAGGCGTTTTTGTTCCCAGACCTGGAATGAAGCTCTCAATCAAGCAGGAGTTGATGCCTCGTTAGACTTTAGGAGGGCAGAGAGAGTATATTACCCCCCCGCAATCTGTGAGGTTGTCCCCACTATCTCCGGGGAAGGTTTTGTATTACCAGCGGCTAGTGAAAGTCGGACCAACACTTCCGAGGACGCACCTTCAGCTGGCAGACTTCCTGAGGAGGCTGAGCCCCGTAGAGCGTCGGAGGGGTCCCTTGAAGGGACCTTTCCAAGTCAGGGTCCCTTGTAGTCAATCAAAGTCTTTCAACGGGATCCTCAAGACCAGCTCCCTAGCGAGTTAGGGGAGTAACCCATTTCGTTGGACCAAACCGTTGTGACATCACGGGGCATTCTTATTTGTTTTCTTTTTCATTTCATTTTGCTTTTCGCCTTGACGACGTTGTAACGAAACTACATGCCATCTATTTGAAAGATATATTCAATGGTTTTGCTTCTATCTCACTAGTTGATGCTTTCTTTTACTTGTTACACATTAATGTTTTGCTGAATACTTTCATTCTGTTCTGGACTTAGTCTTATGAGATAATCAGCTGTCTTTCGAGCTTGCATCTAAGGACCATACCACAACGCGGTCCCGTCTAACGCTTTTATTCTTCAGCAAATATCTAATTTTCCATAAGTTTGAGTCCGAGGACCATGCAATACCTTGGTTCTGTTTAACCCTTCTGTTCTTCTGTAAGTAGCTAGTTTCCCCATAGGTTTGAGTCCGAGGACCATGCAATACCTTGGTTCTGTCTAGTACCCAGGTATATTCACGTGGTTAGTTTCCCCAGAGATTTGAGTCCGAGGACCATGCAATACCTTGGTTCTGTCTAACACTTCTGTTCTTCTGTAAGTAGCTAGTTTCCCCATAGGTTTGAGTTCGAGGACCATGCAATACCTTGGTTCTGTCTAGTACCCAGGTATATTCACGTGGTTAGTTTCCCCAGAGGTTTGAGTCCGAGGACCATGCAATACCTTGGTTCTGTCTAACACTTCTGTTCTTCTGTAAGTAGCTAGTTTCCCTATAGGTTTGAATCCAAGGACCATGCAATACCTTGGTTCTGTCTAGTACCCAGGTATATTCACGTGGTTAGTTTCCCCAGAGGTTTGAGTCCGAGGACCATGCAATACCTTGGCTCTGTCTAACACTTCTGTTCTTCTGTAAGTAGCTAGTTTCCTCATAGGTTTGAGTCTGAGGACCATGCAATACCTTGGTTCTGTCTAGTACCCAGGTATATTCACGTGGTTAGTTTCCCTAGAGGTTTGAGTCCGAGGACCATGCAATACCTTGGTTCTGTCTAACACTTCTGTTCTTCTGTAAGTAGCTAGTTTCCCCATAGGTTTGAGTCCGAGGACCATGCAATACCTTGGTTCTGTCTAGTACCCAGGTATATTCACGTGGTTAGTTTCCCCAGAGGTTTGAGTCCGAGGACCATGCAATACCTTGGTTCTGTCTAACACTTCTGTTCTTCTGTAAGTAGCTAGTTTCCCTATAGGTTTGAGTCTGAGGACCATGCAATACCTTGGTTTTGTCTAGTACCCAAGTATATTCATGTGGTTAGTTTCCCCAGAGGTTTGAGTCCGAGGACCATGGAATACCTTGGTTCTGTCTAACACTTCTGTTCTTCTGTAAGTAGCTAGTTTCCCCATAGGTTTGAATCCGAGGACCATGCAATACCTTGGTTCTGTCTAGTACCTAGGTATATTCACGTGGTTAGTTTCCCCAGAGGTTTGAGTCCGAGGACCATGCAATACCTTGGTTCTGTTTAACACTTCTGTTCTTCTGTAAGTAGCTAGTTTCCTCATAGGTTTGAGTCTGAGGACCATGCAATACCTTGGTTCTGTCTAGTACCCAGGTATATTCACGTGGTTAGTTTCCCTAGAGGTTTGAGTCCGAGGACCATGCAATACCTTGGTTCTGTCTAACACTTCTGTTCTTCTATAAGTAGCTAGTTTCCCCATAGGTTTGAGTCCGAGGACCATGCAATACCTTGGTTCTGTCTAGTACCCAGGTATATTCACGTGGTTAGTTTCCCCAGAGGTTTGAGTCTGAGGACCATGCAATACCTTGGTTCTGTCTAACACTTCTGTTCTTCTGTAAGTAGCTAGTTTCCCCATAGGTTTGAGTCTGAGGACCATGCAATACCTTGGTTCTGTCTAGTACCCAAGTATATTCATGTGGTTAGTTTCCCCAGAGGTTTGAGTCCGAGGACCATGCAATACCTTGGTTCTGTCTAACACTTCTGTTCTTCTGTAAGTAGCTAGTTTCCCCATAGGTTTGAGTCCGAGGACCATGCAATACCTTGGTTCTGTCTAACACTTCTGTTCTTCTGTAAGTAGCTAGTTTCCCTATAGGTTTGAGTCCGAGGACCATGCAATACCTTGGTTCTGTCTAGTACCCAGGTATATTCACGTGGTTAGTTTCCCCAGAGGTTTGAGTCCGAGGACCATGCAATACCTTGGTTCTGTCTAACACTTCTGTTCTTCTGTAAGTAGCTCGTTTCCTCATAGGTTTAAGTCCGAGGACCATGCAATACCTTGGTTCTGTCTAGTACCCAGGTATTGGGCGAAGGAGATTATCCTTAGCGTTGGCCATATTCGGCGCGATGATGGCCTCGGCCCTGCCTCGTCGGAAGTGGGGCATTATGTGGACCGGACCATTGACCCGTAGTGCTCCGGACGAAGTTGATTTGGGACTTTAACCTTACAGGTGGCAGTAACGCCACCTTCCGTTCGAGTTTCTGCCCTCATCGGTTACGAGGCGCCTCCTGACTGCTCGCATTCCGCGCTTGACGTTTCAACACACGAGGCGTGCTCTCATTAACATTCCCCTGGGCTGATGCAGATCACACGGTTGATAGGTGCCTTGGAATTTGGTCAGGATTAATGTTGCAGATAATCCTCTTTTTGAATTCTGCGTACATCAATTCCTATTAATTTTCACCCCCTATTTAAGGCTACATGGGGGAAATGTCCTTCTACACTCCACGAACCCTCTAATACACCAAGAAACATGTCTTCTCAACTTTCAAAGCCCCCTCTATAACCCTGCCAAAATTGTGACAAGAGTTTGGAGAAATGGAGTGGTCCTGGATGGGAGTAAGGGTGCTCAGGCCCAAAGTCCTCCTTCCACGACCGAGAGCCGTTGTAGCCGTAGCCCTCGTCAGATCTCCGGCGCGACCAAATTTGTGCGTCATCCTCATTCTGCCATGCACAGCGGCCAAGAGGGAGATCCTTGAAGTACATAACGCTCCTCCCCGGGGCGCCCCCACGCCGATGGAAGCATGCAAGAATACATCATGTCTGGTGCTCGAGTGTTGCCGTCTCCAACGGTCAACCACCGTGGGGCTGGAAGAGAATCAAGGGAACAACACAAGGAAGGGCCGCCCGGCACCCTTGCATCTGCTCCTCTCTTCGCGCCAGCGCCACCGCACCGGCTTGGGCGTTGTTGGTAGCCTTAAAACAGGCCTGCCTCAGCCCCCTTCCCTTTAGTTAGCTTTAAAACAAGCCCGTCTGGGCCTTTGTTTGTAGAGTTGGCTTTAAAACAAGCCTGTCTGAGCCTTTATTTGTATATTGTAACTCTTCTTCATCTAATAAAATACCGATATTTGTCTTCTCCTTTGAATCTTCTACTTTTCTGTAATGGGTTTTTTTTTTTTTTTTTTTTTGCACACTTTCCGTCGATTAACCACCTAGGGACAACCGTCTGTTGCGCCTGCTAGTGCCCAAATTCTTCCCACAGAAGATGCCAATTGTAGGGACTCAAATAGTAAGGCCCCGAACAATACATTTTTAGAGAGTGGGTTTGAAGAAATTGGCCCTTGCAGGCAAACGGAACCCAACCATGAACCCATCACCATTGAGGGCCAGTGCCCTTAAATCTCTTCTCAGAATTGCTCCTCGGCATTGGTACGAGGAGCTTCCCTTCTTTTTTCTTCCCCCTCCCCTTTTTTTCTGGCGTTCTATTGGTCATTCTTATATAGTCCTATCTTTCCATCTCTCCCTTCCATCTGTTGATCATCCATGCGTTTTCCCTCTGAATGTCCGTCCCATCAGCAACATTATCCGTACTTAAGTGATTCACAATAATCAAGGTCGCCCTGTCTAAGAGTCACATCTTTATTAGTGCGACCAGAGGGTTAGGTGAGCGTATTTAGTGTGGAGGTGACAACCTGTCCTGGGCCCGTTTCCCCATCTGTAGCTAGTCTCGGTCCGCCGAGGAAAGGGTTATCCTCGGTGGGGGTTTTTGAAGTGTATGCTCCCACGCATCTTCCTCAGACGGACCTTCTTCCTCGAAATGGGCCATGGGCCGGACGTAAAGTGGGCCGAGGTCACCAGGCCCTCAGGCCCCACAAAAATAAAATACAATATTTTGTTAAGATTATATATATTCCTTCAAATAAAAAACTCAAACCCTCTCTTCCTTTATTATTTTAATGAGTTTTTTATATTATTTTAAATGAAGTGATAAAAAATAAAATATTTGATATTAGGTATATTGTAAAGTGAGGTGGTAAAATAGAAAATATACCTTTTTAAGGTACTAAAAGCTAAAAATTTTAGCACCAGCACTGTGAATGCTCTAACTTTAACCAAAAAAAAAAAAAAAAAAAAAACCTAGCCATTCTAGTATTAAAAAAAAAAAACACTATTTTTTTGTTTTTGTTTTTGTCTTTGTTGGTAAATTATTACATCTTAATGTATTTAGAAATAACGATTTTAAGTATTTACAATTTTTTAATACTATATGGATGCCTATTTTGAGTTTTTTTTTTTTTTAATATACTCTGGCCCTCACTAACTTAAAATCCTAAGTCCGTCCCTGTTTTGGCACAAAAAGCTATCTTATCTATTTTACCACCTCATTTTACAAAAATCCAACATCAATGGTTTTATTTTAGCATTCAACACATTAAAATAATATAAATAATATAATAAAAAAATATGTCCACTACAATAAACACCAATCACAACCACAACCACAACCAAAAGAAAATAATTATTATAATAATAAAAGGACAAATAAAATATATTTTTTAATTATACCATATGAGCGATAGTGTACAACCAAAAATGACTATGCACTGTAGCTCAAGAGCAAAAAATTATGTCTTTAACTCCACTAATGCAGCTCTATTTTTTTTATATATTGGTTGTTAAATTTGGCAATATGGGCCTCTTGGGTAAGTAATTCCGAAAAACGGTTTTTAGTGTTTAAACACAAAAAATTGTGGGCCTAAAAAAAGAAACATGTTTGGTAAGCTTTTCAAATAACATTGCTTAATGACATTTTTGTAAATATATTAAAAATTGTAATCCCCACCCGATAAAACCATGACTTGTTGGACTCAGCTTCTCTCTCACACCTCCACGCTCCTTTTTCTTTTCCTCTTTCTTTTTCCTCCCTTTGCTTTTCACGCCTGGAATCTTCCTTCATCACAACTCTCTTCAATTAGATCCCTCTCTCTCTCTCTCTTTTCTTCTATGGGCCACTCAACTAAAACTCTCATGTATTAGGAATTTTTTTAAAAAAATATGTTGATTGAAATATGGTACCAAACATATTTTTTTCATTATAAATACTATAAACATGTGTTTTTACAACATTTTTTAAATTACAATTTTCACATTATTTTAAACAAAAATGTTTGAATACTGTTACCGAACAAGCTGACAACAATTTGACACCGACAATGTTAATGCTGTTAATAGAACAACAATGCCATATATTTTTACTAGCTAGCTTCGTTGTGGTTGTGCATATTCCCTTTTATCCAAAAATAATAATAATAATAATAAATGAATAAATAAAGGGGAAGATATGACTTATCTTTCTCGTTGAAATGCATGAATTGGAATTTTTACTGTAGAATGAAAAGAATTTTAACCTTTCACCTATTCGCGATAAAAAACCAATATGAAAATAACTTTTTCTATATATATATATATATAAGTGCGAATGCGCTAAAGCACTGTAGCTACAGTGCTTTGGTTTAGTTAGTCACTTTTTATTTTATTTTTAAGATTTGAACGGTTGCTACAGTGCCACTTTGGTTTATTCAAGTGGCACTGTAGCTACAGTAACTAGAGTGTTTTTTTTTTTTTTTTTTTTTTTTTTTTTTTTTTTTTTTTCGTTTGTACTTTTTTTTTTTTAAATATTTATAAGAACTCGCATATATATTGTTATACTGACACAACAAATTTCATAATATTGTAGTACTGTAGCTATAGTGCTTTGGTTTAGTTATTCACCTTTTTTTTTTTTTAATTTTTAATTTTTTTAAGTTTTGAACTGTTGCTATAGTGCCACTTTGGTTCGTTCAAGTGGCACTGTAGTCACAGTAACTAGAGCATTTTCTTTTCCAGTCTTCCATTTGTACTTTTTTTTCTTCTAAATATTTATAAGAACCTGCATATATATATTATACTGGCATAACAAATTTCACAATATTTTCACAATTATTGAAGTGTTAATTTTTTATAAGTAAAAATGAAATAATAAAATAATAAATTGTGACTAACTACAACTGAAAATAAATGTTTTGTAAAAATGTTGTGACACTTGTTGGGTGAATGTGTAAAAGTTACAGTACTTTTAATTTGTTCAATATGTACGGTTCATTTTTTTTTCCAGTCATTGATTTGTGCTCTTTTTTCTATATATAAAAAGAGCGAATAGATTCATGAATAGTGTTATGAACAATATTTTTGGTTTAGTGTTTTTTTTAAAAAAAATGATCTTTATATGTTTACTTTGTACTTGTAATGTAAGTTTACATTGTATACATAGAAAAAGTAGCAAATATTATATATTGCGCGCGCCTAAAATGAGGCTATTGGGCCTAACCTCGCTTGGGCTCACAACTTATTTGTAAAGTGAGTTTAAGATTTCCTACTATGGGTCGTTCTCGGCATAGAGACTCAATGAAGCTCTACCTCTCTTTCTCTCTTGTTGAATCACTCTCTTCCCTCTATTATCTATTTCTTAAGAAATTTTCAACAACCCTCTTCTTCTTCCCACTTTTCATATTTATATCTCTAAATTAGTGGAGAGACTATAATTACTTCTATGGTTAGTGCAATGGGAGGTCCAATATCATTAATCATAAATGGGTGGTTAGGTAGGAGCGGAATGTGGTCAGAGTGGCCTTGGAACTTGGTTTCCACTCCTGCAGATATGCTCGGCAGCGACATTCCCTAAGGCACTGCTGGGTATGCAAGGGACTGAGTGTTCGAACGTCATTCTTTCCTCTTTGCTCGGGAAAGGTTTCCCCTTTCCTGAGCAAGGATCAGATGGCAAAACATAGGCTTGCAGCTTGCGTGTGCTCGGGCTGGGCTCTTAGGCAGATAGAGACCAGGTCCATGGGCTGCACCCCCATATCAGAGTCCCAGGCTCAAATGGGTTCGAAGGCATAGTGCCGTACATTAGCCCCCCTTTGATTCATGCCCAGTTCACGAGAAGAATCAAGGAACCTAAAGGGCACTCTCTATCCGAGAAGCTCAACAGGCACTGTGGGTGATTTTTACCGGATAGCGAGTTGTGTAAGTAGGTTAAACCAAATATTTGGGTTGCAATTGGATCATCACAACATAAACCACGTGTACAGTTTGTGTGGTAGTGAAAAAACCAATTATTATTTGAAAGTTAGAGATAAGAGGGTATGGCTAATCTCCTGCCTGCCTGATTCCAATAAAAATTCTGCTGGGGAGTTTGTCCAGGTGCGCGACAATTGGTTTGCCGGTGAAGTCCCACCCCCCTTTCAAAGCAAGATGTGGGTTCGTACCGTTCACTCACTATCTTCCTTGTTAATTATTATTATTATTTTTTTATTTTATTCCTTTTTTTTTTTGTTCCGTCTGTTCTGACACTGACTTGCTGTGTTTTCCTCGGTAGACGAAAAATTGTTTACCTCGGACATCAGGGTGGTGCATGTAAGGGACTTAAATTTCGTACTCAGGTCCGAAATTTTCGTTCATACAGACAAACAGCTTCGAGCTTCGCACCTTGTACTCTGCTATACTCCCGCGTACAAGACTTGGCAACCCATCGGTCCAGCATTTATAGTAGATAGCTCGTTGCTATCTTACATCGACGTTCGGCATGCAAATTTTCTTCCTCCTTCATTGACCACTGGCGAAGCCCGAGACGTTGGTCCTCGCTATATAACTGCAGATGATCTTGCCCGAATCTGGGACGAGTCAGCCGAGCGGGTTTCTCGGGCTCTGCGGGAGCGGGGACATATTCCGGTCGAAGGGGAAGAAGATCAAGCCCAAGAAGGCCAACTCCGAGTCGAACCTGCTTAGGAGGAGGATATGGTGACCAGACGGAAGATGTCCGTTAGCCGCTTCATACTCGATGCGAGTTCTTCGGCCCAGCCCCAGACGGGGGCCCAGGCTCCCCCTCCCCCCATTTCCAGCTGTCCAAAAAAGAAGCAGAAGCTCGGGGACCCCCCCTCGAAGGCCCCTACTGAGGTTCCTGCAAAATCTCCTCCCCGGGGGGGAATCACAATACGAGAACCAGAGGGCGATCCTTGCCTATTCGTGAAGGGCCGTAAGGATGCAGCATCCTCATCCCGAACCGAGACCGTTTGGCAGCCAGACTTCAAGTTGGGAGATGGTCCTTTGTTATCTTCTGAGAGCATAATTGCATGGGACAAGGGTCACGGAGGAAGGGTGGCTCAGAGCTTGGCGCACGGTCTCTTCCTGCCCGAGGATGTGCAATTCTTCGTGAAGGGTGATGAAGAGTCGTTGATGAGGCAACTATAGTGGCATACCGTTGCAATAAGTTTTCAATTCCTTCCTTGTATGCTTACTTTGGTGCTTGATTGATTCTCTAACATTTGTTGTCAACATGTTAACAGTCCACGCAGATGACGCATGTGCTCGGTGAGAGGCTGAGGGAGCTGGTTGAGGATGCTGACCGAGAGAAAGCATTGAAGGATGTCGTGGATGCTACGGCGAAGGAGAAGGGCAAGGTCGTCGAGGTTGCAGAGAAGAAGGCCTAATCCTTGGAGAAGGCTTGGCTACTAGCCGAGGAGAAGGTGGCCGAGGTGGAAGGTCGATTGGAGGGCGCTGAGCTAAAATTAGTAGAGGCAACCGGTCTCAATTTGGCCCAGGCTGATCAGATAGTGGACCTTAAAGCTGCCCTTTAAGCCTGTGAGAACAAGTGGTATGATGAGGGATTTGCAGACGCCGAGAAATTCGCAGAGCCTGTTGTCCACCAGGCGAGGTTCTATGGGTTTGGAGAGGGATGGCTGGCGGCCCTCCAGGTGATGGGAGTGGCCGAAGACTCCCCCTTAAGGGATCCAAGCCAAATCCCCTACCTGGCTCATCCACCCCCCTCCTAGAGTTAGGCTGATGCTGCGGACTAGGAGGAAACTACAAGCATGAGGGAGCTGGTCCGAGTGATTGATGCCTATGACGATCACGAGGCTTCTAGTGACTTCCATGCTGAGGGTGATGAATAAGTCCAGCAGCCGCAGACTGAAGACGTCCCTAGCAAAACAACCGAGGAAGCAGCCTAGTTTCCCCCTGCAGCATAATCTTTGTGTTTTGTTTGGTGTTTTTAGTATGTTTTCTTTCACCCTATTTTATTATTTACTATGGATTGCCCATGGTCGCCGGGCTGTGGTGACCAAAGACTATATCGTTCCTTAAATTTGGTTTTATTGTCCTATGGTTGCCGGGCTGTGGTGACCGATCAGTGGTTTTAAACTTGCTTTCGTTTCTTTTAATTGTTCCTTCTCTTTTCTTGGGGTACCAAACATCGTGGAAACTGAGCAGGGGACAGGTCCCTGGATGGTTCAAATCGGGCTTTCCCTCTACCCGGGAACAATTCCTATCATTTATCTATTACTTTTTATTATGAAAGTTTAGATAGATATAGGTTTCCGTCCTTAATGAATTTAGTTCAAGGTTTCCACCTGTCCGGTGAAGGGATTTGAACTGGGGACAGGTTTCTTGTCCTTAAGAAATTTAGTTTAAGGTTTCCACCTGTCCAGCGAAAGGATTCGAACTGGGGACATGTCTCTGTCCTTAATGAATTTAGTTGAAGGTTTCCACTTGTCTGGTGAAGGGATTCGAACCGAGGATAGGTTTCTTGTCCTTAATGAATTTAGTTTAAGGTTTCCACCTATCCAGTGAAGGGGTTCGAACCAGTGACAGGTCTCTGTCCTTAATGAATTTAGTTTAAGGTTTCCACTTGTCCGGTGAAGGGATTCGAATCGAGGACATGTTTCTTGTCCTTAATGAACTTAGTATAAGGCTTCCACCTGTTCGGTGAAGGGATTCGAATTGGGGACAGGTCTTTGTCCTTAATGAATTTAGTTTAAGGTTTCCACCTATCCGGTGAAGGGATTCCAACTGGGGATAGGTTTCTTGCCCTTAATGAATTTAGTTTAAGGTTTTCACCCGTCCGGTGAAGGGAATCGAACCGGGGACAGGTTTCTGTCCTTAATGAATTTAGTTTAAGGTTTCCACCTGTCCGGTGAAGGGAATCAAACCAGGGATAGGTTTCTGTCCATAATGAATTTAGTTTAAGGTTTCTACCCGTCCGGTGAAGGGATTCGAACCGGGGATAGGTTTTTGTCCTTAGGAAGATTATTAAGGTTTCCACCTGCTCGGTGATAGGGATCGAACTGAGGATTAGGTTTTTGTCCTTAGGAAGATTATTAAGGTTTCCACCTGCTCGGTGATAGGGATTGAACCGAGGATCAGGTTTCTGTCCTTAGGGTTTTCACCTGCTCGGTGATAGGGATCGGACCAAGGATCAATAATAGAAGGAAGTACGTCTGCGCGAGTGAATATCACTATTCTTATTAGTAAAACACATACATGATACTACACTCAACTTACAACATAGTCTACAACTGATTAGTGATAAAACTTCTTTAGATTATGGACATTCCATGGCCGAGGAAATGGTTTTTCATCCAGGTCCTCCAAGTAATACGCCCTCGTGCCAGTAATGGCAGTAACCCTGTAGGGCCCTTCCCATGTCTGTGCCAACTTACCGGCATTCGCATCTCGCATATTCCCCACAACTCTTCTTAGTACTAAATCTTCGGCGCCAAATTCCCTCGCTTTTACATCTCGGTTATAACGCTGGGCTAGTTTTGTTGATACTTTGCCAGCCGTATGGTTGCTGCTTCACAACATTCTTCTAGCCTATCCAAGCGCTCTACCATCATTTCTGCGTTCTGGGCAGGATCGAACCCTATGACTCGTGCACTGCACAAATTCACCTCGGCTAGTATCACAGCTTCCGCTCCGTACATCAAAGAGAACGGGCTCTCCCCCGTGGATCTTCTAGGGGTCGTTTGGTATGCCCATAAAACGTTTGGTAGCTCTTCGGCCCATCTACCTTTTGCACCATCCAACCTCTTCTTCAACCCATTCAAGATTGCCTTATTGGTGGCTTTAGCCTGACCATTACTCTGTAGATAAGTCGGGATGGAGTTTTTAATACCGAGACCACTACAAAAGGCGCGAAAAGCTTTGCTGTCAAATTGCAGCCCATTATCAAATATCAGTGAGTTCAACACACCAAACCTTGTGACTATGTTCCTTCACACGGACTTCTTCACATCTACATCCTGAATATTGGCTAAAGCCTCGGTTTCTGCCCACTTGGTGAAGTAGTCAACAGCTACGAGCACAAACCGGCGATTACCGGTTGCCTGGGAAAATGGGCCGAGAAAAAGGGCCATGGGCTGCTAATTGGGTTCATCTGGCCGGCTGGCTGGTGAATTAAGGGGGCATGTCTTTGGCATTGTTCACACTTCCGTGCATACTCGGCGGCGTCCTTCTGCATTTGCGGCCACCAAAACCCCTGGGTCATCACTCGGTGCGCCAGCGAGCGCCCCTCG
This sequence comes from Quercus ilex subsp. ballota, assembly GCA_032727855.1. Lineage (NCBI taxonomy): Eukaryota > Viridiplantae > Streptophyta > Magnoliopsida > Fagales > Fagaceae > Quercus > Quercus ilex. Next base: position 8,175,134 of record CM064914.1, on the reverse strand, counting down.
ACATGACTTCCATATACCCGTCATGCAGCTCGACCAAAAGTTTACTAACTTTCTCAGGGTGTAAGCATAAAAGATACGGCCCTTCGAAAGATCTCCGGTGCAGCTTGCCATCTATTGATAACCAACACGGCTAGGCTCTGCTATAAGTTCCACTCTGATTAACCAAGGAACATCTTCAATCATTGATGACGCTAGCGTAGCTAAGGAGTCAGCATGCCTGTTCTGTGTTTGGCCCACCTGGGATACTTTCGTCGTACCAAACTTGCTCATCATTTGCTTGGTCACCTGCAAGTATGCTTTCATCCGAGGATCTCTGGCCTCAAAGTTGCCTTGTACCTGGTTTACAACCAACCGAGAATCCAAATACATCTCCACATCCCGGGCTTCCATTTTCGAAACGGCTCTTAATCCGGTGATTAAGGCCTCGTACTCAGCTTTATTGTTGGAAGCCCTGAATCCCAGCCTAAAAGAATGCTCTAGTCGTATCCCTTCAAGAGTGACAATAACAATCCCAACACCGGCATCCAGCATACTTGACGCTCCGTCAACGAATGCGTTCCACGGGCGGTTCTCCACATGGCAAACCATCTCGCCGTTGTTCTTAGGCATAAACTCGGCAACAAAATCCGCAAGGACTTGGCCTTTCACCGAATTTCACAGTCTGTACCGTATGTCGAAAGAACCAAGCCGAGTTCCCCACTCGGCTATTTGGCCCGTAAAATTTGATCTCTTCAACAGTGACTGCAGGGGATACTCGGTTAGAACGTATACTGTATGGGCCTGAAAGTAGTGCGGCAACTTCCTCATAGCATGGATCAGGGCTAGTACCAACTTCTCCAGAGGTAAGTACCTCGTCTTGGCATCAACTAGAGTCTTACTGATGTAATACACGGGTTGCTGCACACCTTGGTCCCTCAGTAGCATGGCACTCATAGCATGGTCGGACACTGATAGGTACATAAATAAATCTTCACTAGGCTCTAGAGCTATCAGCATGGGTGCCTGTACCAGGTAATCCTTCAGATCCTGAAAAGCTCTGTCACATTCCTCGCTCCACTGAAACCTCCTCCACTTCTTTAGAAATTGCTAGAATGGTCGATAGCGGTCCGTGAATTCAGAGATGAAATAATTAAGGGTGGCTAGCATCTCGGTCAACACCTGTACCTCTTTCGGGTTGCTTGGTGGCTTCAATCTCTTCACGGCTTCGATTTGGTCGGGGTTTACCTCTATTCCCAGATTAGTGATCAGATACCCCAGGAATTTTCCAGCCCCCACACCAAATGCACACTTCTCAGCATTAAGGCGTAATTTATGTCACCGAAGCACTTCGAAGACCCCCTGAAGATGCTCTACATACCGCCCTTCATGTTTACTTTTCACCACCATGTTGTCAATGTATACTTCAACCGTGCGTCCTATTTGGTCTCGAAACATCCTCGTCATCATTCGTTGGTACGTGGCCCCGACGTTCTTTAACCTAAAAGGCATCACAGTGTAATGGTAATTGGCATCCAAGGAGATGAATGTTGTCTTCTCTTGATCCTCGGGTGCCAGGGTAATCTGATGGTACCCCTGGAAGGCATCCAAAAAGCTCATCCTCGGATGTCCGTAAGTGGCGTCCGCTAACTAGTCGATCTTTGGTATGGGAAATGGGTCTTTCGGACATGCTCGGTTCAAATCTGTGAAATCCACGCAAACCCTTTACTTGCCGTTCTTCTTCTTTACTACTACGGTATTTGCTAACCATTCTGGGAAGAAGATTTCCCTTATCGCCTCGGCTTCTTTCAGCTGTTGGACTTCCGCCTTTACCGCCTCAACGTGTTCCTTAACTGATCTCCTCGGCTTTTGCTTCTTAGGAGGGAATGAGGGGTTAACTCTGAGTCTATGGATAATGAATTCAGGATCCACTTCAGGTACCTCATATGGACTCTATGCAAACACATCCACGTTCTGAATTAGAAGTAACAACATTTCTATTTTATCATGATCGTTCATGCTTTTTCCTATCTGGAAGTACTTATTAACATCTGGTAATATCCTCACCCTCACAATTTCCTTGACGAGGCCACCCCCTTTTCTTCTCGAGGTCCCTGTAATTGCTATAATGGGGCGGGTTCTTTTGCTCGGCTTACTCCTCTTGCTCGGCCTTCTCCTTCCTCTAATTGACTATGGTGACTAAACATTGTTTAGCTGTCTGCTGGCTCCCTCTTACCACGGCAACACTATGCTCGGTAGGGAACTTGACCTTTACATGCATGGTGGACGGGATAGCCCCCTCTATATGGATCCATGGCCCTCCGAGTATCGCGGTGTACGGGGAGAATGAAGCAACCACTATAAACATTACTTCCACCTCCTTACCCTCCATATTCACAGGCAGAGAAATTTTCACCTCAGGGACCATGACTTTGCCATTAAATCCGACTAGGGGTGTACTAGACTTCGAAAGGTCCTCGTTCCTCAACCCGAGCCCCTAGAATAGGTCCGGGTACATCACGTAGGCGCCGTTTCCCTAGTCCACCATCACTCTCTTCACTAGGAAGCCACTTATCCGGGCCATAACTAATAATGCATCGTCATGTGGTTGCACCGTTCCCTCCAAATCGTTGTCATCAAAAGCGATAGGCTCCCGAGCAAGCTTCATCTTTTTCCCGGGTGGCTGTATGCTTGAGCTGCCTCCTGCAGGTACAACAGCCAACACTTTTTTCTTCCTTGCTACAGTAAGGCCCTCCGGTGCAACATGGATAACTTCGATCACCCCTAGAGGGGGTGGAAGGGGGTTCCCTCTTTGTGGGGTGTCTTGCCCTGCTCCTCGGTCCCTTGCATTTATCATAAATTCCTTTAAGTACCCGGCCTTAGCTAGCTACTCGATATGGTCCCTCAACACCTGGCACTGCTTAATAGTGTGGCCCTTATCCTTATGGTACGTGCAATACAAGCTTTGATTCCTTCTAGATAGGTCACCCTTCATCTTGTTCGGCCACCTAAAGTATGGTTCGTTTTTAATCTTGTCTACAATCTTATGCACTGTCTCTTTGAACATCATATTCATTTCCCCTAGTTGTGGCTTTGGCTCTTGGATCCGCAAATTCCCCTGGGCCCTAGGCGGAAAAATTCCCTACAGAGGTTGATTTATCATCAGCACCTTACCTTTGTTTTGCAGCCGGTCATCTTCCAATCGTTTGTACTCCTCAATACGCCTCATCAGTTGCCTCATGTCCTCGAGAGGCTTCTTAGTTAATGATTCCCGCAGTCCGGAGTCCTCGGGTAATCCCATTCTAAAAGTACTAGCAACAATTTTCTTGTTGCCCCCGCCGATATCGTTGTAAAGTTTCCAGTATTGGCTAGCGTAATTGCGAAGGGTTTCCCCCATTCTCATTTTCATGGATAGCAATGCGTCAATCGGTTGTGGTACCCGATTACAAGTTACAAACCGGATTCCGAACTCCTGTATCATCTTGGTGAAATTGTGGATGGAGCCCTTTTGTAACCTATTAAACCATCTCAAAGCAGTGGGGCCGAGGTTTGAGGGAAATACCTTACACATTAGCGCGTTGTTACGGGTGTGCAAAGACATCATCTGGATATAGTGGCTGACATGCTCCACCAGGTCTATTTTCCCGTCGTAGGAATTGAACGGAGGGCACATGAATCTGTCTGGCATCGGAGCTCGCTCAATGTCGTTTGAAAAAGGTGACCGGGCAGCTTTGTGCAGTGCACGGCTCATCGCATCCATGGCTACATTATGGGGCCGTTGTTCTTCTCGGGAATCTGAGCCCCGATCTGCATATTCCCGTGAATGTGAATGGTTTCGACATCGACGGGATTCCCGCGAACGTGAGCGGTCCTGTCATCGGCGGGAGTCACGTGTATATGAATGTTCTCGGCGACGACGGGATTCAGACTGATTGGACCTCGTCTCGTGATGATCTTCCCCTGTATTAGATCTTCTTTCTTGGTTGTCCATGTCCCTTCTACGGTGCCTGTCCTCCGCTTCCAATTCTAGGTGTCTCACCAACCTTCGTAACCGTTCAAACTCTTCATCCCTTTCGTCAAATTGCCTATGCCCTGAAGCATTGGATACCGTTCGTTGTGTTTGATATGACCCCTCTCCAAGACCGGACCGTTCTTCCTCTCATTCACGATCCCTGTCCTCACGCCTCTTTTTCCTCCGCTCTCGCCGGAAGTATCCTCGAAAAGATCCCACCGAACCACTCTCAGCGTCACTCCCAGAATGTCTTCCAGATATTTTCTTGTGCTTAAGTCTCGGTTGAACTACAGCTTTGTAGGAGATTCCCATAGATGGCGCCAATTGTGAGCGCCTAAAATGAGGCTATTGGGCCTAACCTCGCTTGGGCTTACAACTTATTTGTAAAATGGGTTTAGGATTTCCTGCTATGGGTCGTTCTCGGCATAGAGACTCAATGAAGCTCTACCTCTCTTTCTCTCTTGTTGAATCACTCTCTTCCCTCTATTATCTATTTCTTAAGAAATTGTCAACAACCCTCTTCTTCTTCCTCCCACTTCTCATATTTATAGCTCTAAATTAGTGGAGAGACTATAATTACTTTCATGGTTAGTGCAATGGGAGGTCCAATATCATTAATCATAAATGGGCGGTTAGGTGGGAGCAAAACGTGGTTAGAGTGGCATTGGAACTTGGTTCTCACTCCTGCAGATATGCTCGGCAGTAACGTTCCCTAAGGCACTGTCGGGTATGCAAGGGACTGAGTGTTCGAACGTCATTCTTTCCTCTTTGCTCGGGAAAGGTTTCCCCTTTCCTTCCCAAGCAAGGATCAGATGGCAAAACATGGGCCCGTAGCTTGCGTGTGCTTGGGTTGGGCTCTTAGGCAGATAGGGACCAGGTCCATGGGCTGCACCCTCATATCAGAGTCCTAGGCCCAAATGGGTTTGGGGGCATAGTGCCATACATATGTATTTAATAAGCTCATGAACAGTGTTATGAACAGTATTTTTGGTTTAGTGAGTTGCCTCTTTCCCTTTTTTTTTTCTTCTTCTTCTTCAAGTTCACCAACTTAGTTTGAGCTTTTTTTTTTTTTTTTTTTTTTTTTTTTTTCTTTTAAAGGATCTTTATATGTTTACTTTCTACTTGTAATGTAAGCTTACATTGTATACACATAAAAAGTAGCAAATATTCTATACATTTGCAAAAAAAAAAAAAAAAAAAAAAAATTGTACAAATTTTGCAAATGCGTACAACATTTGCCAATTTTTATGTGTTTACAATATAAATTTACATTGTAAGTGCAATGTATATTTCTATATATAAAAAAAGTGAATGAGAAAAGCTGCAGTAATTTTGCTACAGTAGTTTTGGTTTGTTCAACTTTCACTGTTTTGCTGGCCGCATTTTTTTTTTTTTTTTTTTTTGTGAATGCATTAAGTTATTGTATATTTGCTATATTATTTTTGGTTTGTCCAATTCACGCTGTTTCACATTATAATAAAATATTAACATCACAAATGACACAATATTTTCACAATTGTAGAGGTGTTAATTCATTATAGGACAAAATAAAATAATAAAATTGTTAGGATTAGTGCTCTTAAATCCTATTGTATGATACTATATATGACATTATGTATGACTTAATGTTGTGATTAATAAAGTTGTTTTAGTATTATTTGAAATAATGTTAACATGAATATTCGAATATTATCATATAGTCCATGAGATAAATAGTATGTGATTTATGTGATTTAGTTATAGAAGATATAAGTCACAAGTTATTTGTAAACTTAAAATTTTAGTTCATAGTCGGTGATGAAATTGGGCATTTCATCTGCGAAGACTATAACATATCAACTAAGATGATTTGTTTTGATCATGGAAGTGGAGACTTTTAATTGATGTGTTGATATGTTTTAAGAGTTAAGAAATATTGAACTGGACCGTTGTGAGATTTATTATTCTCCTAACGACTGTCAAATGAATGATAAATCTAATGACTTTTATTTACATGAACTCTTAATCCTGAGAGAATAATGGACCTGAACATGAAATGTAGGCTGCTTTGATATATCAGGAGTGAGACCTAAAGTAACGGTCAAAATCTCAGTATGTTGAGCAGTCACATTTAGTGTTGATGGAACATATATTCTCAAGATGAAATTCATGGTCTCTTAACGGAGATACAAAATATTCTCTTAAGATAAGTTTAATGAGTTTATTATTCAGAGAGTTAGGCCTAACCACTTTAGTAAGGAGTTACTAAAGTATATATTTATGAAATTGGATTTCATAAATATATGATGAATAACTTTAAAAAGATTAAACTGGATACTCAAGAATTAAGATGTAGTAATCTAAAAGTGGTAGTCTATATTTATGATTTTGTATTACTACGAATATTTTATGAAGGGGTTGCACGTATAATAAAGTCTTGAGATATAATTTATTAATAAGACCTAGAGTGCAATTATATTTATATAGTGGTATTAAATATAATTAATGGTAACTTTGAACTTGTCAAGAGTTAACAGAAAGCCCAAGGCCCATTGGAGCTAGTGTTTTATTTGTTCCCTTTTGGTCTCACTTCAAGCCACTTACTAGAGCCCAATTGGAAAGGTCTAAAAGGCTAGCCCAATTGGATAATCAGTTATAAGAAGAGGAAACATACATAATTAAGTAACTAACAAGATACATGAAATAGTTATGTATGTGAGTGTTGGACACTCTTTCAATTCTCTTTTGAACATACACATATAACTAATTGAGAGATCACACTTCTTGGGCATCAAGTGGAATTGGAGTAAAAATTAAAAGTGTTCCCAAGTACTTCTAATCTTTTTTTTTTTTTTTTTTTAATTTCACCGTATCAAAGTACACTATCTTGTTCTTATGTTTTGAAATTTACATAGCACATGTTATCAATTACGAATGAAGTAGATCCGTTAATTCTTCGCTGCGTATGTTTTGTATACGATACAAACATTTATTTTTTCAACAAAAATATTATACTAGAACTAGTTACAACTAAAAATAAAAGTATTGTGAAAAAGAAGTGCTATATCCACAATAATTTTCACAACACTTTCATAATAAATCAAATATGGTAAATTATTATTGGTTCTAATTTAAACTTAATAATGAAACTACTTATTTGCCCACCAATAACAACTTGTAGTAACCTACTACTTATAATTTGTTGTAAAAATATCATGGACATAATATTTTTTTGTGTGAAAAATGTTAAGACATCTTGATGTCGTTACAATATTTTCAAAATTGTTGAGCTGTCAATTCTTTACAATTTAAAATAAAATATAACAAAATTATAAAGGTATTATGAAAATGTTGCATCATTCTGCTATGTTTTTAGAAATTTTTTGTTAGTTTAATAAACTTTGTTGAGCCAAAATTCACTATTCCACATACAATTTTCTTGAGTTGACTTTTTGTATATTTTTTTTCTTTACACACTATTTTAAATAAAGACACATAGTTTTACACACAAAAACAAAAACAAATACTTAGGAAACAAAATTCACTATTACACATACAATTTTCTTGAGTTGACTTTTTGTATATTTTTTTCTTTACACACTATTTTAAATAAAAACACATAGTTTTACACACAAAAACAAAAACAAAAACTTAGGAAAAAAACATTTTTCATTCTTTATGTTTGGGGTAGTTTACAATTCTTCCTTAAACTTTAAAATCAAGTAATTTTTCCTTTAATATTTTGGAAAAGAGCAAATATGTCATATTTTTATTTTCTCAATTAAACCCTAATGAAAGCTTATGATTCTTAAAATATTTTATTGTGTAATGTCTAAATTACTCCCACTAAATTTTAGTATCCTAAAAATTTTCTCTACGTATTTTGAGTTTTAAATGATAGAAATTTTTAGAAAGTTAGAATGATGATATTAAGTGTTTTATTTGTTATCTAAAGAACGTTAATTTTCTAGATTTAAATTTTCAAAACTTATAATTTATCTAATGAAAAATTCGATGACACATGCCTTTTGTTATCTTTTTATATTTTATTTTAAATTTCTTAGCAAAACTCAGTGGTCTTTGTTGGAAGATGATAATATTTGTTATCATTCTTAGAAGTTTTAAAGAGTAGATATATTTTCTTTAGCAAATAGGTACTAAAAAACTATTATACTTAAATAAATATTTATATGTTAAATAGCTACCATAACTTTGTGGTTGATCAAAATTCTTATGAGAATGAGATTAACTTTTTACAATATAATTATCAAAATTCTTAAAATTAATGTCTATTTTGATTAATGTAAATCTCTACATATTTTAAAAATCAAATAATTCATAACTTTATTTTGTATTACAAATAAAATCTAAAATTAGGCTTAATTACTATTTTTTTTTCATGACAAACACGTGCCTTGCACGTAGTGCCCTAATTAGTAGTTATAAAAAAACAGAGAACTTTTGCTGCTACTTTTGACGTGGGATGTAAAAGCTATGGTGTAGAGTAGACTCATATGATGACTCTGGCATTCGGTCGACCACATGAAGGATGTTGGAAATAGAACCCCGTGCTTCTCATGTGTTTCACTTAAACTTTTAATTAATACGGTAAGCGAATTTGGCCTTTTTTTTCAATTCACTTTTGCAAAACGCCAACTGTCTTATTAAAATGATGTCACCCTCTTCTTACTGTTCACGGTGTCGTTTTGGCTTTGCTTTGTTTTGTTTTCTTCAATTTTTCAGTCTTCACTGCTTTCTTGACAAGCAGAAATCAAATAGTATATAGCTACAGTAATTAAAGACAAAAAGATGGGCCTATAAACTTAAAGGGTCATGCTAATGAGTGCCCTTAGGGTACTAGTTAAGAATCAATTTTAGGAAAATTTTAACATGACTTTTATGGGAGATGAAAAAAGCTGTCAAAACATTAATTGTTTTTTTTTTCTTTTTCCATAAAAACTTTTTTTAATTGAATTCTTAACCAGTGCCCTGAGGGCACTCGTTAGCATTTTCCAAATTTAAAATCGGTTTAGCACAAAGTTTAATAAATACAAATTAGCCAAAGATAAACTTTACAACTTTTCCCCCACACACCATTTATGACACTTATTCAATGCCCCCACCATTTTTGTAACAATCGCGTTATCAACAACTCTGGCTAGTCACCATCCATGAATTTACGCTTTGTCCTCATTTTGAACACGCGGGATGAATTTGCTTTAGTGTACAGTAGAGGTGACTCATACGATGACTCTACCATTATGGTCCACCACTTAACTTCTTCGAAACTCTCGAAGAATTACAGTAGTTGTTAAAAATAAAATAACAAAAAGAGAAACTTCATCAGATTGGATTTCTACTCACTCCGATTCGACGCATTTTCGAAACTATGCAAGTCAGGTTGGGGATCAAGTTATTTCTTCTTCCCTAATTTCAGATCCACCTGTTCTAGCCCCAATCTCAGGTCCGTCTCTTGATTCTATCAGTTTCATCTATTGTTAAAATTTTGTGAAGTTTGATGTGTTGTTAGTCTTTTTCGGCTCTGATTTTTAGACTACATTATTTTAGTTTTTTGGGTTTATGATGTTTGTGCTATTTACTAGGCTTATGATATGAGATAGGAACTTCAAATATCAACACCAAACCCTTAAAACTGAGATCTCTTGGTTTCATTTTTTGGGTTTATTTTATGAGATCAAAGCTTTTTTTTTTTTTTTTTCTTTTCTTTCTTTTTTCATCTTTGCATTCTTCTTTTCTTTTAGGCTCTGTTTGGTTGGAGGAGTGGAAAAGTGGGAGGATAGAAAATAGTGGGAGGATGGAAAAGTGGAAGGATGGAAAATATTTAATTTTCCCTTGTGTGTGTTTGGTTGGAGGGATGGAAAAGTGAGAGGGTGGAAAATTTTTTTGTTTGGTTGAAAAGAAAAGTGGGAGGATAGAAAATGTAGTTTATATAAATTGACTATTATACCCTTATTACATAATAGGTAATAAATAGATTTATTTGTACTTATTAAATAATATAAAATTTACCAACAATTTTATTTTTCAATGAGAAGTGTTACGTCCACAACATTTTTCACAATACTTTCACAACAAAATTTATGTGAAAAGTTGTTACTAGTTCTAATTTGAACCCACCACTGATATTATTTTTTTACTCACCAATATTAACTAATAACAATCTATTACTTAAAATTTATTGTAAAAATATTGTAAAAATATTATGGTAACATTTTTCCATTGAAATTCTTTTATTCTTTATATTATTTCTCTTTTCTATCCTTTCATTTCATCCATACGTTTTTTTTGTTTTGTTTTGTTTTGTTTTTTTTTTTTTTTCTCCACCATACACGTTTGTCCTTATCTCCTCTTTCTTATCTTTCTTTTTCTCTCTCATAAGTGCTCTCATTTTCCATTTTCCGTCTCCAGCTCTTGCTCTCTGGTTTTTTTTTTTTTTTTTTCTTCCTCTGTACACGTTTGTCCTTATTTTATCTTCCCCTTCTTTTCTTTCTTTTTCTTCCTCATTCAAGAAGTGCTCTCATTCTCTATTTTTTGTCCCCAGCTCTTGCCCTCTGTTTTTTTTTTTTTTTTTTCTTCCTCCATACACGTTTGTCCTTATTTTATCTCCCCCTTCTTTTCTTTCATTTTCTCCCTCATTCAAGAAGTGCTCTCATTCTTTATTTTTTGTCTCCAGCTCTTGCTCTCTGCGTTTTTTTTTTTTTTACTTGATTTCAAAGCAGCTGTTGTGTTTGTGAAGAGGATGAGAAAAGTGATAAGGATTTTGTGGGGGCAAAAGTCATCAGGGGTGTAGGCGAAGGGCATGAAGAAGGGGTTGGTGGGAGGGTATTACGGTAAAACTGCAATGAGGCAGTTTTCCCTCATTGATTTTCCTCCCGATTTGGGAGGAAAAGTTTTGTGGGCCCGGGAGAGAAAATTTTCTCCCGGGTATTCCACTCCTCCTATTTTCTTTCCACTTCCAAACAGGGGAAAACCCACTTTTCTACTCCATTTTCCTTCTTATATTTTCCATCCACCCTAAAATCTACCGAACCAAACACAGTGTTAAGTTTGGGTTCATGTGTGGAAGAAATGCGGGCAGCCGTTCTGACATAGTTCCCATTGTTTGAGTGTTATTTTGCTTTTTACAAACCAAAAACTGAGTTCAAGTTTGGGTTCCGAACAAGAATTTGAGTGAGATTAAAAAAAAAAGGGGAATTATGAATTGAGTTAAGAATTGTGAGTTCTGAGTTATGAGAATGAGAACTAAGTGATGAAAATTGAGCCATAGATGTGTTGAGAAGTGACATTATTAACCGTACTTGCAAATTATGTCTTATTCACAATTAAAAATAAATTCTTATAAAATAAAATTAAAAAAAAACTATTATAAATAAAGTGAGGCTTATAAAGTATATTCTCCATTAAATCTAAAAAAGACAGTTTAAACTTTGAAGTTTTAATAGTTTGCAATGCAAAAATGCAAAGAATTTATAATTTAGACTTTTAGAGTGAATTAACTGAATTTAAGTAAATTTTTTTTTTGAGTGAATTTAGAGTGAATTGAAGTAATTAATACATAAAACTAACAATATTTATGTTTTTGTTTTTTTGAGCTGACATTATTTATTATATTAGTCATGCAAAGACGCCGTCATATTACTAATACTAGGCACATGCACAATATATATGAGCACCTGGAACTATGCAAATGCACTTTTAATGTAAGAGAGAGAAGTTAAAAGGTTTAAAATTATTTATTTGTTCTAATGTTGATTAAATTTTTTAATCTTAAATCTCAATTCTTAAATGACAATTGCATGATTTTTCTTCCTTCACTTAAATAATTAATTTTTCAATAAATATATAAGCAAACTCTTAACTTGGGTCAAAAAGCAAATGTAAAAAAAACTTTATAGCTGGAAAAAAAAAGCAATATAAATAGGACTTCTCTGGTCAATGAGAAGTTACAGCCTGTCTTCCTTGTTGTAGTGCTTGAATTTTTTAGTATTTTTACTATAAGGAAAAAGCTATACACACCCGGTGAAAAAGCAATACAAAAAGAACTTTATTTTTAAGAAGAAAATATGAAAAGAAGTTTATAGTAGCCGTTAAAACTCCTACACTTTAAAATTCACAAACTCACATAAGCTTTGCCAGTTTCTATCTCATTTTCTATTTCTTATTCTTCTTCAGATTGAAGACATTCAGTTTAACTCTACACCCTCCTTTCTTTTTCTTCTACTATCAAGGGTGTTTGATAGTGGTTTATTACCCATGGTTGACTTTGAAATTTCAAATAGAAGAATTTGTGTTTTGTTGGTGCAAACACAATAATAATGGAAATAGCACAACGAGAAACTGAATGATACTTCTGAATATTATTAATGTAAAGAAAGAAATTACACAACACTATTTGGACTGAGGCGCGACACTCGTTCTCTTTAAGGAGATTCAAACCATTGGTTGACTAAACTTTGTAACCGGTGCAGACCTTCTCTGACTTGTCTCCCCCAGGATACAACAGCCTAACAAGTGTTGTATGACTAGAACAGCCTCTGCACAAAGTATTCAAGTCCAAAACTCCACCAGAAAGAACACTCTTCCTTGCCAAGAACCTTTCTACTTTTTTGTTTTGTTTTGTTTTTGTTTTTGTTTTTTGTTTTTTTTTTTGTGTGTGTGTATACCAGTAACTTGGATTGGGTCTGAATGAGTTTATTTATAGGCTCCATGGGCCTCACAAAATAACTATCCAAATTAATCTGATTAATTAGGTCCATTATTCTGATGTAGTGGGTGTCTTGCGCATGTATCGAGCCCAATATCTGAGACAATTCATGTTAGCCAATTAATTACCAGAATTAAAAAGAATAAAATAGTCTCTCTCATTTTCAATGTGGGATTAAACATTTTCACTAACTCCTCATCTTCCATATTCACTCCCACATCTTTACATTTATGTTGTAACATTTATTCATTTTAATTATTTAATATTAAAATGCTCCAACATGTTTGATCTGGCTGCTTGAAAAAGGATATTGGTAAAGACTCTTTCTTTTTGTTTTGGCCTAGAATTAAACACAAACTCTTTGTTGGTTTTTATTTTTTGGAATTTACGATATTTTTTTAAAGGAATTATGCTACTTGGTTTGGTTTTTTTATTTATTTATAGGAATTTATGCTTTTTATTATTATTTATTTATAGGAATTACGCTTCTGTGGTAACAAACCTATACTATTACCTTTAATAACACGCCTGCTACTTTTTTTTTAAAGAAAAAACTTCATTCAATTAACCAATAAAGTTTACATCATGATAAAAAGCTTCCCTAGCAAATGGAGGTAAATCTTCCATCCAATACATATCCTCAATAATATTTTTAGCATATTGAGCTAACACATCAGCCACTTTGTTTTCCTCCTTTCTTAGAGCATTAGCATTGGAGAATGCTAATGCTATATCTAAGGTGTTTTTAGAATTTTAACCCTTAAAAACTGCTGCATCAGGAAATGCTAAAGGCAAGAATTGCAAATTTTTTGCAATTCTTGCTACAGTGCAATTCTACATTTAGAATTGCACTGTAGCATAATTCTAAACCAAATAAATACTTTTTTATTCATCTCTCTTCAGTCCTCTCTCCCTCTCACTCCCACTCTGTCTCTCCGTCTCCCACTCCATCTCTCTGTCTCTCTTTCTCTCATCTCACATCTCTCTTTCTCATTCAAGGCTTGCACCGGAGATGGTGGGTTTGGATCGGCGTGGTGGTGGGTTGGGTGTGCTGGAGATGGCTCGTGGTGGTGGTGGGTTTGGATTGGCGTGGATCGACGGGCTGAGTGTGGGTTGATGGTGGGTTTGGATCGGCGGGTTGGGTGTGGGTTGATGGTGGGTTTGGATCGGCGTGGATCGGCGGGCTGGGTGTGGGTTGATGGTGGGTTTGGATCGACGTGGATCGGCTCCGATGGGTTTGACAAAGGTTTGAATTGGAGAGGGTGTGGGTTGTTGGAGATGGCTCCGATGGGTTTGACAGAGGTTGAATCGGAGAGGGTGGGTTACTGTGTCGTGCTTGGTCGGCGAGGTCTGGGTCGTGCTAGGTCGGCAAGGTCTGGGTTCTGCGTTTTGGTCGGCGTGGGTCATGGAGTGGGTTTTTTTTTTTTTTTTTTTTTTTTTTTTTTTTTTTTTATGTGGGTTTTTGTTCCGGTGGGATTTTGGTGGGCAATGGGCAGTGGTGGCGTGGTGGGTGTGGTGGAGGCGCGGTGGTAGTGACTGGGCAGTGGAGGAGCGGTGTAGAGGTTGAGGGAAGGTGGATTTCAAATAGGTGGATTTTTGAATGGGTTTGCTCCGGTGGGTTTCAAATCGGTGATTGTTGTTGATGGGTTTGCTTCGGTGGTTGTTGATGGGTTGAGGTGCCGTTGCTATGGTTGTTGATAGTTTGTGTGTTGCTAGAGGTTGAGGGAGAAGAAGGAGAGGAAAAAAAAAAACGGTTGGGAAGCGCAGAAAAAAAAAAAAAAACAGTTATAAAGAAATAATAAAGAAAGTTAAAAAAATAATATTTTAATAAAAATAGAGTTTTGGGATGTGAAGGTATTGTAAAATTAGATGGTATAATAGAATTGTAGGATTTTAGAATTGTAAAATAGGATAGCATTAGCATTTTCCAATGCTAATGCTCTTATAAACTCAACATTCACCCAGTGCAGCCCTCTAAGCATCTGCTGGATGTCACCTACCACATTACCCATCAACGACTCATCAGCATTTGGAGAGGATATAGCTTGCATGACTGTACTATTATCACCTTTAACAATGAATTTAGAGAAACCAGCATTCGTGGCAAATTCAATTGACTTTCTACAAGCAAGGAGTTCTGCTTCTTCACTGCAAAAGACCGAAGGTCCCTTGGCTGACATTGCAGCCATCACTTCCCCTTTATCGTTTCTCATCACTGCTTCAAACCCAGTCCTATCCAAGCCAGAAATGAGAAAACACAGTAGCATTGAAATTTAATTTCTACACCAAAGATGGAGGAGGCTTCCATAAATCCTGACATGGCTACTGCACCTGATCCGCAACAAACTGATTCTGAGTAGCCCGATAGTCCTCTAAATATTCCAACGCTCTTTTGTTTAGCCAACCTGGTTCATGAAATTTCCCACCGTGAATCACTCTATTCCGCTGGGTCTAGATTAGCCACGCCTGAACCACCATCAATTCCAAATCTTCCTGTACCAACTGCTCCATTAAATACTCCATCAACTGGAACATATCAAGTAGCCCGTGTTTTCCTTTTTGCATCAATTTCACACTACCTACCCACACATCTTGAGTAGCAGCACATGCACGGCCGTTTCTAGAAACCTAGTACATATTGGATAGACAACATCCGTGATAATCCTCCGATTAGCAAGATTCATCTTCGTTGGTAGAATATCATTGCAAGCTCTCCAGGCAAACACCTTAACTTTGTTCGGGATTTTAAGCTTCCATAAAGCAGCCCAAATCCTCTTTCCATCACAACCATCAGAACTCTCGGCCATATTCTCTCTTCGCATTAGCTCCTTAGCCACCTTATATGCAGATTTGACAATGAACAAACCCTTCTTAGTAGGCAGCCAAACTATAGAATCATCCACATACCTCCTACTTAAAGGAATTCTACAAATAGCTTAAGCATCTTCCTTATCAAACATCTTCGTAATCCAATCAGTCCTCCATAAGTGTAAATCATGATTTATTAGGTCTGAAACCAAAGCATCACTTACATCCTCCTTGGCTGAGTGAATGATAGAATTTGTAGGATAATTAGGAATCCATTTATCCCCCAAAACCTGAATTGAATGCCCACTTCCAACCCTCCAACAACAACCCGATTTTAATGTAGGCAAGGCTGCCATAATACTCTTCCACACATATGAAAAATTAGGGGACACCTTGGACTCAAGAAAATGAGATCTTGGAAAATACCTCGCTTTCAGACACTTATACACTAACAAATTAGTATCATGCAACAACGCCCACCCTTACTTAGCCAACATAGCTAAATTACAAGCCCTTAGACCCCGAAAACCCATGCCACCATCTTTCTTCGTGAGTGTCAACTTTTCCTATCTTTTCCAGTGAATTTTCCTCGCATTCCTAACCTAACTTCACCAAAACTTAGCACACATCGAATCAAGTTCATCATAAAGTTTTATAGGGAGTTGAAAGACACTCATGGTATATGTGGGAATAGACTGAGCAACCGCCTTAATAAGCACCTCTTTTCTTGCCTTAGATAACATCATACATTTCCAACCTTGTAATTTTTTCCAGATTCTATCATTCAAGTACGAGAAAGTATGGTATTTAGTACGCCTTATTAAAGTTGGTGGTCCTAGATACGAATCAAATCTACTCACCTCCTGCACCCCAAAATACTTTGTATATCTTGTTTCTGATCATCAGATGTGTTGCTACTGAAATAAACTGAGGATTTCTCCAAATTGATGCATTGCCCCGATGCATTTGCATATGTTTGAAGGATTTCAGAAATTGTCTCCATTTCATTTCTTGTAGTCCTGCAAAACACTAATGAATCATCTGCAAATAATAAATTAGAAACTTTGGGTGACCCTCTACAAATAGAGACTCCATGGATACGTGCCTCATTTTCTGCCTTTGTTAATAGAGAAGTAAAACCCTTTGCACACAACAAAAATAAATATGGTGAAATAGAATCGCTTTGACGAATTCCTCTAGAGGGAAGCACATTACCATAGGGTTTCCCATTAATTAAAATAGAGAAGGATGAAGTAGTAACACAACTCATCACTTTATCAATTCATTTTTCAGGAAAACCCAGTATGTGCATAATATTTTGTAAAAAAGGTCATTCCACCCAGTCATATGCTTTGCTTACATCAAGCTTCAAAGCCAAAGAACCTGTCTTGCCCTTCTTCTTGGAATGCATAGTATGCAGAGTCTCATAAACTACTAGAACATTATCTATAATTAGGCAATTCGGTACAAAAGCACTCTGAGTAGGGGATATAATTTCAGGAAGCACATGTTTCAGCTTGTTTGCAAGAACTTTGGAAATAATCTTGTAGAAAACATTACAAAGGCCTATTGGTCTAAAATTTGACATCTTCTCCAGATTTTTAACTTTAGGAATAAGCACAATATTGGTACGGTTTAAAGCAGGCAACATAATCTCATCAATCAAAAAATCCAAAACAACATTAACAACAGCATCACTCACAACATGCAAAATTTTTTGATAAAATAAAGCATTCATACCATCAGGTCCAGGTGCTTTCATTGGCCCTATCTAGAACACCGTTGTTTTAATCTCCTTAGTAGTAAAATCACAAGACAGAAAATTCTGCATCTCAGGTGTCACCTTGACCGAAACAGAATCTAGACTCTCCTCCATCTGATCACATGAACCTACACTAAACAGATTATCAAAGTAATCAATTGCTACCTTTGCAATATCCTCAGCCTCTTCCACCCAATGTTCCTATGAGTTCTTAATCCCCTTGATATGGTTCTGTCTACGCCTTTGTGTTGCTTTTGAACGAAAGAACTTTGTATTTTTATCCCCATGCTTAAGCCAAGCCACTCTTGATCGTTGTTTCCAATAAATCTCCTGCTTTAATAGAAGATCATCCAATTTTTTACTCACCTCCAAGTACTCGGCCTAACTAGCATCAGTACAATTAGCCTTGTTCAAGCTATCAAGCTGGTTTTGTAGCTGCTTAATTGCCTCCACTTCGGGTTCAGCCTTAGTTGCACCCTATGCTTTCAAATCCACCCCACATGCACTAATTTTTTCCTTAATTGCTGCTAGACCATACTCCCCACATCCCGCCATAGACCAAGCCCCTTAGATAACCTCCTCACAATCATCCCAGAGAAGCCAATTTTCCTCAAGCTTGAAGCACCTATCAAATCTTCTCTATTTGTGGCTAAAATTGAACCTGAACAGTAATAGGTAAGTGATCTGAAGCATAAGGGGGAAGGTGTAACACAGTGCTCATTTGGAATTTCTCCTTCTAGTCTTTTGAGGCAACCGCTCTATCAAGCCGCATCTTTGTATTTGCATCTTCAGGCCTCTTGTTTGTCCAAGTAAACGGATAACCTCTATAACCCACATCCTTTAATTGACAAAATTCAAGAGCTTCACGTAAGTTACTAATTTGACTTGACTGTGGTTGCCTTATGCTTAATTTTTTCGAAATATTCAGAATAGCATTAAAATCCCTTACACATAACCATGGTCCATCCACAAAATTCTTTAGGTGTGCTAGTGACTTCCATGATTTAAATTTTTGTTGTGCATATGGCCACCCATAAAACCCTGTTGTGTACCACACAAATCCATCTTTTTCTGTTATCTTTGCTAAAACATGATTAGCAGTATAATTAATAACTTCCATACTAATATCATTCTTCCATAAAAGAGCTAATCCACCACCCGAGTCTGGGTGTTTAACTATTTCTTTATTCTGATATGGAAAGTTACCATAAAGTTTATCAAATCCCTCTTTATCCAATCATGTCTCCATAAGAAAACACACAGTGAGAGCTTGTTCCTTCACCAATTTGCGAAGGCTACGATCTATCCAAGGGTTCCCAAGCCCTTGGTAGTTCCAACTTAGGATCCTCATTGCTCTTGGCAAGGGTGAAACTCCACCTCGGCCAATATAACATCAAAATCAATATCATGTTGCCCCCCTTTTCCACGCTTCACCACCCTTATCTCATAATTTGCCTCCATCCCCTCTTCTTCATCAGGCTTTGAAGTTCTTTTCCCAAGTGTAGACAACTTTAAGGCCTTAGAAATCTCACCAAGCCCAAAATCCATTCGATTAAGTTTGACTTGTCCTTGGTCCATAACATAAGATTGTTGACTGAAATCCATTCCACATGACTTGTCATTCAGCCCCTCATTAGGTAGGCCCAATCCGTAGTCCGTAGCACCAGATTGTTGATCGAAATCCACTCCACTTGACTTGTCATTCAGCCTTTCATTTACATCTGTTTGAAGTCCAGCAGTCCTTAACTTAAAATCTCTCCTTTGCACTGAATTAGAATTCGAAAAAATCTGCCCCGTAGGCGTGTTTCTTAAATTTTCCTCAGCCACGTCTCTAGCATAAGCACTGTCAGCATTATCCAGTTGCTGAAGTTGAGACTGAAGCTCGTGATTCTCAGATTCACCCCCCTCTATCGTATTAGGGTTTCCATCCCTCATCCCTTCTGTCGCCGTTTCGCCTTGTAAGTTTCCAACTAGACTAAACCTAGCATTTTACAAGTCCCTTGAACACTGATCCTAGTCAGTCCTTGGACCTACGTTTTTAGATGGCAAAGGCCGTAGCCGACCTCCTAAAGCACGCAGAAATCCCCATACTGATATGCAATTTCCCCATCGTTCTTAACCACCGCAAAGTGTGATGCACAATGCTTAACGTCAAGACCAAGCACACCACAGTAATGGCAGAACATGGACAATCTTTTGTATTTAAATTTAGCCCAGGTATGTATATCATCTAAACAAGCAATAAACGCTCCCCTCCGAATTGGTTTCGCTATCGGCACTACAACTTTCACTCGCATAAAAAAACTTAGATCATCCTTGAATGTTCAAATAGTGTATAAAACACCTATGAACGTTTAGACCCCTAATTTACAAACAATATGTGTGCGAAATATGAACATAAGCTAAAATAGAGTTGGTAAAACAATCTAAATTGAAATTAATCATAACCACAACAGTAATTAAAAGGCAAAGATTAAGAGAAGAGAGATGCAAACACAAAGATAACACAGTGATGTGTTATCGAAGAGGAAACTGAAGTCCTCGGCGAAAAACCTCTCCGCCGCCCTCCAAGCGGTCAATAATCCACTAAAGAATAAAGTTGGGATACATGAATAGCGGAAGACTCTCCAAGCCTAATCTACCTAGTGCACTCAAGCCCTCCAACCTTCTTGCTCTAACAGGGTTACGTCGAACCTTGTCTTCTCTAGCTTATCGGATCCCGCAATAGCCCATTGCATCAACTAAAATGAATTGGTCCCTTCTTAACTGCTTCCCAAGCACCAAAAAGCCTTCTCACAGATATGAGTATGGTGAGATAAGGATTTGACTAATGTTCCTCTCAAGGATGTATCAATGGAGAGGGTGAGAGTAGAGGAATTTGGAGAATCAAAAGATGAAGATTGTGGATGAGTCAATCTTGTTTTTCTCTAGGGTTTCTGTCTAATTCTATGACTCGCTAGGGAGTCGCGAAAACCTTTTGAGTAAGCTCGCGTCTGGGGCATGCGACTAGATTGACCTGCGAGGCAAGTCGCTAAAACAGGGTTGCATAGTTTTTGAAAATTTTTGAAATTAAAAAAAAAAAAAAACTTTCTAAAACAATTAAAACACTCAAAAATCTTTTTGTGTTTGATTAACATATAATTAAGCATGTGCAACATATTTAATCAAGTATAATCACACAAATGAATAAGGCATTCTTTAAACATAGACATGTGTGATGTGTGTGGGTACCAATGATGAGATAGTTCTTAGTCTAATGTAAAGTTTCAATGATCAATTCAACCAAGACATACACAATTAGCACGAGGAAAAGTGACCAATTTCAATTATAGAAATATACATATATGACCTCCCACAAAAATTGATTACATAATTTTGAAGCTTTTCATTTGCCTCTATACACATCATATCATTTGATTTTTTTGATACAACACATCTTTTTGAGATCGATACCTGAAATTTTTGATATTTCAATTTGATGAGCAAGCCTTTGGCTTTTTGGGCATCATACATTTTTCATAAATGTCGTTTTCACTTTTTTTTAGTCAAATACTAGTATGTGCGGCTGCTTTTGTAGCTCATTATTTCTTTTCATTTTGAGATTTAAATTTGATGAGCTCTTTAAGCAAAAAAATAAAAGAGTGGGAAAATATATAGGCACAAGTCTATGCAAGTTTCAAGATCAACAAAATCATTAACTAATCATTCATGACAAGTTTGAAGATCTATTTACAACAGTCACATAGATGTCAAGATTTTTCCCACAATAATATAAGTGCATAAAGAATAAGCTACGCTCGTAAATGCACAAAGCCATTGGTACAAAGGTACAAGGCAAAACATGCAAGTGACAATACACAATAATGTCAATCAAACTTTTTGAATTTTTACTTTTTATGTGTTTGGATTTTTGACACAAAAGCAAGTTAAGATTGATCAAAAGACATGTAAAAACAAACAAAGCAAAAAGAAAACAAATAGAATTTTCAACACATGTTGGGAATGATAACAAAAAGCACACAACCAATCAAAGTCACAAAATATAGGAAGTATTAATGCATGGACATGTTGTAATGCTTATGCATGAGTACCATTCTTCACCCACACGACACTAGTGTTTGGGGTGATATCCCTAGAGGATTGAGTACCATTGTTCTGACTTTCAAACCTTCTGATGAAGCTTGTCAAATAGGTGGTGAAAGTATCAATTATCTTCATTACATCCCTCATTTCGGGATCACCTTCTTGACCTTTTGATTGCTTAGCATTCCAATTCCCTTTGCCATGTCTTGGTTCTCTTGATCTTTGAGCACTTGAATTCTTCAATGCTTGAAGCTTATGACAATTGGGTCTGGTGTGTCCTAGAATTCCACAATGATGGCAGAAGTGTTGAGTTTTAGGACCTCTTTGTGACTTTGGGAGTGAGTTCCCTTTACCCTTAGGTTTGACCACTGATTGGTTAGGAGGCTTATTCATAAACCGTTGGTCAGTTACATTCCTTTTCTTCTCCGCCTTTACTTTCTCAACAGTAGTGGTGACTACCATTGGTTCCTTGGCTTTCACAAACTTCATTTCCTTGGATGTATTTTTAGCCAAACTGCTCTCTCTGGTGTATCCTAATTCGCTTCTGTCGGTGAATGGTTTTTTACGAGCAAGTACATCATTAAGCTTTTTGGACAAAACCCACTCTACTTTAGTATTCGCTTGAATCACCTCAAGCTCAAGGAATTTGATTTTTGAATAAGATTCGGTTAACTCTCCGTTTAGCGTCTCCATTTCACATTTGGTCTCCTTGTATCGCACTAGAAGACTTCTATAATCTTCCTCTGCCCTCTTCATCTTTTTAATGGCTACGTTAGCCACTTTTGCATATTCACCGGTCTTCTCAAGGAGGGAATCGTAGGTCTCTTGCAGTCCCACTATTACTTCATCTTGCTCATCTTCAGATTCCTCTTCTATCCCTATTGACTCCAATTCAGTGTACTCACCAAGCTCTTCCATTAGCGCACCCAAATCATCTGAAGATTCTATAGGAGCAATGATCATGAACGTAGAAAAGTTTCCCTCTCCATCACAGCTTTCATTTGAATCTGAATTAAAGGAGTTGAATCACTGAGAGTAGTGGCATACACTTTGCCCTTTGCTCTCAAATAATTAGGACACTTTTTCTTGAGATGTCCATGTCTGTTGCATTCGAAGCATGTGATTCCTTAAGAGGATTGAGAGTCCTTCCCATCTTTCCTCTTGAAATCCTTTTTCTCCTTTCCACAATTTGGGAATTTTCCATTCTCAGCAAACTATCCATTCATCTTGAACTTCAATAACTTTCGAAAATTCTTCACAAGATATGCCACATCTTTATCGACCTCATCTTCATCCGATGATTCGTGAGCTTCCACCCTGTTATTAATTTTCTTAAGAGCAAGGGATTTGCTCTTTCTTTGTGTTGGCAACGACAGTTCATATGTTTGAAGTGAGCCAATTAGTTCTTGAACTTTGATATCATCAAGATCCTTACTCTCTTCAATTGCTGTAACCTTTGCACGGAAGCTCTCTGGTAATGACCGAAGGATTTTCCTCACTATCTTTGAGTCCTCTGTTTTCTCACCCAAATTGAACTTGCCAATAACCACCTCATTCAGCTTGCTATAGAATGAGTCGAATGACTCGTCTTCACTCATTTTTAGCTCTTCAAATCGAGTGGTTAGCATTTGTAACTTAGTATCCTTCACTTTCTTGGTGCCTTCATAAGTGGTCTCCAATATTTGCCACACCTCCTTGGCAATAGTAACGTGAGATATCCTATGAAACTCATCTGGAGACACACCACAAAAAATTGCATTTAAAACTTTACTGTTAGTATTAGTTGCCGCAAGGGCTACCTTATCCCATGTGGATTTGGCAGCCTCTGGCCTAGTCCATCCAACATCTACCGCATCCCAAACAGTCTCATCGATGGAGCAAAGGAATGCCTTTATGCGGACTTTCCAAAATGAATGGTTGCGTCCATCAAAATATGGTGGAGCATTGAGAGATTGAGATCGATTCATCTCAAATGGGGTCAAGGATCGCACTTAGGTAATTAAACCACAACAAGTGCACCTGCTCTGATACCAAATGAATGTTTAAATAGTCTGTAAAACACTTATGAACGTTTAGATCCCCAATTTACAAAATACCAATACAAGCTTATAATCAAATAATATGTGTACGGAATATGAAAATAAGCTTAAATAGAGTTGGTAAAACAATCTAAACTGAAATTAATAACAACCACAACAGTAATTAAAAGGCAAAGATTAAGAGAAAAAAGATGTAAATACAAAGACAATACAACGATGTGTTATCGAAGAGGAAACTAAAGTCCTCGGGGAAAAACCTCTCCGCCGCCCTTCAAGCTGTCAATAATTCACTAGAGAATAAAGTTGGGATACATGAATAACAGAAGATCCTCCAAGCCTAATCTACTTAGTGCACCTAAGCCCTCTAAACTTCTTACTCCAACAGTGTTACGCCAAACCTTGTCTTTTCTAGCTTACCGGATCCCGCAATAGCCCATTGCATCAACCAAAATGAATTGGTCCCTTTTTAATTGCTTTCCAAGAACCAAAAAGCCTTCTCACAAATATGAGTATGGTGAGATAAGGATTTGGTTAATATACCTTTCAAGGATGTATCAATGAAGGGTGAGAGTAGAGAAATTTGGAGAATCAAAATATGAAGATTATGGATGAGTCAATCTTGTTTTTCTCTAGGGTTTTTCTCTATAAACTCTTTAAATTTTGTGGGTATAAGGGTATTTATAATAGGGTGTGTGAAAGGTCGAAAATGTGTTGAAAACACAAGAGTTGTTTAGACCCCCAAATTAAAGTTACGACTCGATAGATTTTACACTAACTTAATACTAAGTGCGGAATAGTGTAAATGCAAGCGGATAAACAAACAAGCTACTCTAATCCATAATCATGGCAACACAGTAGTAAAATGGAATCTAAAAGAGTAGGGAAGAGAGATGCAAACACAACATGCCGATGTGTTATTGAAGAGGAAACTGAAGAACTTGGCGAAAAACCTTTCTGCTGCCCTTCAAGCAGTAATCGATTCACTAGATAATTAGTTGGGATACATGGGTTAGGAAGATGCCCTCCAAGCCTAATCTACCCGATGTACCTAAGCCCTTCAACCTCCTATTCCAACAAGGCTTCTCAGAACCGTGTCTTATCTAACTCTTCGAATCCCGTAACAAGTTCCATGTTGCATCTGCCATCTTTGACTTCTTCCAATACTTCTCAGCAGCACCAAAACCTCATTTGACACTCTGAAAGGGTGTGGTAAGTGTTTGGACTATCAACCTCTTAATGGTATGGAAATGGAGAAGTAGGAGTTAAGGAAAATCCACAAGCAATTGTGTAGAGAAATGTGGGTATAACAATCTCTAACTATCAAGGTTTGTGGTTAGGGTTTTCTCTCAGAAGCACTCCTCAACATTTGTGGGTAATGTGGGTATATATAGTGTGGGTACAGAAAGTGTGTATCAGATAGTACAGTCTGGCAAAATAGAATGTTTCATGGGTGTCTCTTGGAAAGGCCTTATCCGCGAGCTACTCGCGAAACACAGCTGTCTCCATCCTGTCCTGACTCTTCGCATTCCAGCATGTGCAAGTCACATGGATCACTTTGTGGGATGCTAAGTCGCGAGCTACCCACGAAAACCTCTTCAGTCTTCAATTGCTTGAGTCTTCATGCTCTCCCTCTCCTGTTTGGATTCCTTAATTTTGATGCCTAAAATACTCTCATCATACCCACTTATTACAAGTTTTTAACTAACGGGAATAAATATATAAATTAAAACTCCTACACTACCTGCAAACTCACGTACGCTTTGCTAGATTGAAGACATTTAGTTTAGCTCTACATCCTCCTTTGTTTTTCTTCTACTTTCGGATTTGGTTTCTATTGTTAGAGGCTCCAACAACTTTTCAGGTTCTATTTTTTACAAGTACCTCTTTGTTTTATTTTGTTTATCATTGACTTTCCTTGAGTTCTTACCTACCATGGCAGCCAAGTACTTACCTGTGGGTAAATGTGATTAGGGATTTAAGGGAGTTTGATGGTGGCTTATTACCCATGGTTGACTTTGAAATTTCAAATAGAAGGATTTTTGCTTGAACTGACTGCTTGAAAAAGGATATTGGTAAGGACTCTTTCTTTTCGTTTTGGCCTAGAATTAAACACAAACTCTTTTTTGTTTTTTGTTTTTTTTGGAATTTGCGGTATTTTTTTAAGGGAATTATGCTACTTGGTTTGGTTTTTTTTAATTTATAGGAATTTACGATTTTTTATTTATTTATAGGAATTATGCTTCTGTGGTAACAAACCTATACTATTACCTTTAATAACACACCTACTACAGACTCAATAAAACACACCTACTACTTTTTTTTTTGGAGAATGTAACATGCTTGCTTCTTTACACTACTCTCCCCTGCTTGGTGCCTAAAATACCCTCATCATACTCACTTATTACAAGTTTTTAACTAACGGGGATAAATATATAAATTAAAACTCTTACTCTTTAAGACCCACAAACTCATGTATGCTTTGCCAGTTTCTATCTCACTTTCTATCTCCTATTCTTCTTTAGATTGAAAACATTTAGTTTAGCTCTATATCCTCTTTTCTTTTTCTTCTACTTTCGGATTTGGTTTCTATTGTCAGAGGCTCCAACAACTTTTGAGGTTCTATCTTTTGCAAGTTCCTCTTTGTTTTTCTTTTGTTTTCTTTTGCTTATCATTGACTTTCTTTGAGTTCATACCTACCATGGTTACCAAGTACTTATTTGTGGGTAAATGTGATTAGGGATTCAAGAGTGTTTGACGGTGGTTTATTACCCGTGGTTGATTTTGAAATTTCAAATAGAAGGATTTGTGCTTGAACTAGCTGCTTGAAAAAGGATATTGGTAAGGGCTCTTTCTTTTTGTTTTGGCCTAGAATTAAACACAAACCCTTTCTTGGTTTTTTTTTTTTTAAAGGGAATTATGCTACTTACTTGGTTTGGTTTTTTATTTATTTATAGGAATTTACGATTTTTTATTTATTTATAGGAATTATGCTTCTATGGCAACACACCTATACTATTACCTTTAATAACACACTTGCTACCTTATTTATTTATTTTGAGAATGAACACGCCTGCTACTTTTTTTTTTTTTTGAGAATGTAACAGGCTTGCTACTTGGTTTGGTCTTTTTACACTACTCTCATTTCTTATAACAGTTCTTTTTATTCCACTAAAAACTTTGACGTTTATGTTCTTGGAATCTATGTTTTATAGCAGGATGACAAACCATTACTAGCATTGACAAAGGCAGATGAAATCAGGGGTGAACTTTACAAAAATCTGAAAGAAGAAAAAAAAAAAAAGGTAATATGACGTGAGATTCTATGTTTCTTTCAGCGTTTGTTATTATTATTATTAAAAAAAATTATTATATATTTAATGTATCATGTTAATCATTACCCAATTTAATACAAACACAAACTCTCTTTCTAGGTTTTTATTTTTTTTATTTTTTAAATGTAATTTACGCTATTTTTTTAGAGGGTATTACACAAACTCTCTTTCTCATTCAAAATGTATTGGTAATTGGTTTTCCTATTTAACCCAATAACCCAATAACCCCATTTCTCATCTACTTTCCCATCATTGTCGATTAATTCAAATTTAATTTATAATACTTGGATTATTCAAAATAATGATAATCTTATATTTAACCCTAACTCTTTTATCTCTCTTAAGTTGACGTATGCACAAATTTATTGGATTGTGTTGAGGAAGCATTGGAATGGAATATTATTAGATAAGTTCAGGTGAGATCATTTATAAGAATTATTGTATAATTCAAACCTCACATAAAATGGTTGTTATCTAAGAAATTGTTGTAAAAAAATTTCTTTTATAACAGAAACTATATTTATCATATATATATATATATATAATTATATGTGAAATTCAATTTACATTTTTTTTTATAATTACTAATTTACTACTCCATAAAAAATGTTACTTACCTTTTCTCAGTTTTAAAGGTAGTTGATATATTTGAAATTTAAAATCATTTTAACTTTTGTTATGGGTGTGTAGTAAGTGGCTAATTTTTAAGATTAAAACACTGCATTTTAGGATTAAAATTGATACTTTTACGTAAAAGAAATATATTTGGAATTTAAATTCTTTTTAACTTTTGTTATGGATGTGTAGCAAGTGGCTAACTTTTAGGATTAAAACATTGTATTTTAGGATTAAAATTGAGCCTTTTACCGTAAAAGAAAAAAAATGGTAGTTAATTTTAAATATAAGCTGTTCTAACTTTTTGTCATGGATGTGTAGTACATGACTAAATTCTAGGATTAAAACACTATTGTAGGGGCATTAGGCCCCGGAGCCCATTATTTATGTATATAATAGACCTAAGGCCCAAGCTAAGGACTAAAGGTGTCCAAGGGGGGTAAATGTTGTCAAAAGAGCCCATGTTGGCAAACGAAGAAGTCAGTTTAGATCATTACGGCCCAAGGGGTTGTGCCGAGGATAAGAGCCTCCTCGGCTAACCAAGGCCGAGGTCCGTAGAAGTGGTCTGCCGTCCAGGGGAACGTCACAGAAACACTCAGTTGATACAGATAAGCACTATGAGAGCTCAGGACAGGGAAGTGTCCTAAAATATCTTAGGAGAAAGCTGCTGTCTCTACATTAAATACACTGCAGTTAACTCTCTAGTTGCATTAATGTGGAGGTGATGCATGAACAGTGGATTTCAGCTTTACAGCTACTACCTGAAGACTTATAGGAGGTGCTGATGGGACAAGTATTAAGACCAACCATTTGTCATGCACGTGGAAGGTGGAGATGAAAGAGGAAGATAGTATAAAAGAAGGAGGTAGTAAGGCTGGAGGATCCGAAAAAATCAAGAAAAAAACACTCTAGCAATTTAGAACCAGATTTGTCACCATACTTAAGAACATTATATGAGAAGCAGTCTCCTCGGACTTTGCCGAGAATATTTTTCTTCAATTTAAACTTTTTTTATTTTTCACTCTTTTATCATCAAGCCTACCTAACTTATTGTTTGATAAATTAAAACCCAGTTTTCTAATACATTCTCTATAAATTCATTGTTTTGGGCTTTTTGGGCTTAAGTCCATTCGTACCTTGGGTGAGGCATCCAAATCTGGTCCTTACAATTGGCGTCGTTTGTGGGGATTACTGGTGTTATAGTAAATCTGACTTTCAACGATGGTAGGTTCAGGTCCACACCAGACAGAGTCTATGGGGTTTCAGCATCAAGATCACTTCTGTGATCTTGAACGAAAAAGAGATCGGGAGGGAAGTGTACATACTACCCATACCAATAAGAGCCAGTCTCGGGGTAAAAGCCATCTCTTCCAAGAGAAAAATACCAAAGCCATGCAGAGGGAGATTGATCACCTAAAGAGAAGCTTACACCATGAATGGCGAAAGCAAACTCCATCCAATTCGGAATTTTCTTCTGATGGTGAAGAGGATGGCAGCTATAGGCGTAGATTAAGGACTCCTCCTAGTAAGTCTTTCTCATACGATGAGGACAATCATCATGAGCGCAGAAACAGAAATTCATCCTCGAGAGGCCTGGGAAATGATGCTATAAGTAAAGCACTCAACCAAATTTCTAGGTCACCTTTCATGCGTTGGATTGAGGGAGGGAGACCTCGGTGGTTCACTTAGCCCACATTCACCATGTACAATGGTAGGACAGACCCTGTGGAGCATGTTAGCCACTTCAATCAAAGGATGACTGTACACTCCAAGAACGAGGCCTTGATGTGCAAGGTATTCCCATCCAGCTTGGGGCCTGTGGTGATGAGGTGGTTCGATGGTCTGAGGGCAGGTTCCATTGACTCCTTTAAAGAACTCACTCAAGCGTTCGGATCTCGCTTTATTAAGTGTAGCAGGGTTCCTCGACCTTTAGCTTCTTTGTTGTCTTTGTCTATGAGAGAAGGAGAAACCTTGAAAACATATTCGAACAGGTATTGGGAGATGTTCAACGTGATAGATGGTGATTTCGACGATGTAGCCATCAGCACTTTCAAGCTCGACCTACTTACCGAGCATGGCTTAAGGAAGTCTTTAACTGGGAAACCTGTTACCAGAATACGCTAGCTCATAGATCGGATTGATAAGTATAAGAGGGTTGAGGAGGATTAGCAGCAAGGCAAAGGAAAGGGCAAGATTATCCCTCAGGAAAAGAGGGATTTCAGGTCGGACTGCTACAACAATAATCGACCTCGTAAGATTTCACTGGAGAGTCTGAGTCTACAACTCCTCAAGTGGTCAACACTGTGTTCCGAAAACCAGTGCATCAAGTTTTGGAGAAGATCAAGAATGAACCATACTTTAAATGGCCAAACAAGATGAGTGGAGACCCTTTGAGGCGTAACCAAAGCCTTCATTGCCAGTACCACCAAGAACGGGGACATACCATTGAGTATTGCAGAACGTTGTGGAACCATTTGGAGCAGTTGGTCAAAGAGGGAAGGTTGCAATAGTTTCTGTACTGGCCCAACGGACAAGGGGACCAATCAAGGTCAGGGGCTTAGGGGAATGCTCCTTCAAGTCTTGGGAGAATTGATTCTCACCCTTCGAAGGTGATATCAGTAGTTAGGCTACCAGCTAAAGACCCTAACTTCGAACCGAAGAGAGCTAGAATGGAGGTTCGACCGTCGTTGAGTTTCTCGGACGAAGACAAAATTAGAACCATCCAACCGCATGATGATGCTTTGGTGGTCACCCTCAGAATAGAGGGATATGATGTGAAGAGAGTAATTGTAGACTAGGGTAGTTGTGCAGAGATCATGTACCTTGACTTGTATAGAGGGCTGAACTTAAAGTAGGAAGATCTGACAACCCATGATTCACCTTTAGTAAGTTTTGACAGGAAAGTTGTTATCCCAAAAGGCCAGATTAGGTTGCCTGTGCAGGCAGGCTCAAAGATGATGGAAGTGGACTTCATTGTGGTGGATGCATATTCCCCCTACACAGCCATTGTGGCCAGGCCCAAGCTTCACACTTTAGGGGTTGTTTTTTCAATTCTGCACCAGAAGGTGAAATATCTGTTAGGAGATCGAATTGAGGAGCTGGTGGGGAATCAATCCATGGCTAGGCAGTGCCTTGTGTCCATAATTTTGCATTAGCTAGCACCTGAGTCATCGGCCTCTGTTGAGGGAGGCCTATAGCAATCGAAGTCCTTGGATTTATTTGTGAGTGGGCCAACCGAGGAGGCCAAATGTGAAGATTTAGAGAAATTTACTGTAGGTGATGATTCGGAGAATTTTTTTCAGGTTGGAGCCCAGCTACTACCTCAAGAGGAGGAGGAGTTGGTGGAATTTCTCAAGAGAAATGTTGATGTATTTGCTTGGAATGCTTACGAAGCTCCGAGGGTGGATTTGAGCTTCATCTGCCATCACCTGAACGTCAACCCATCTGTCATCCCTAGAAAGCAACCACCTCGGCTATCATCTAAGGATCATTCTAACGCAGTTAAAGATGAGGTGATGAAG
Source organism: Quercus ilex subsp. ballota (assembly GCA_032727855.1). Taxonomy (NCBI): domain Eukaryota; kingdom Viridiplantae; phylum Streptophyta; class Magnoliopsida; order Fagales; family Fagaceae; genus Quercus; species Quercus ilex. The sequence continues at coordinate 8,144,282 of CM064914.1, read as the reverse complement.
CTTAAGCAGGTTGGGGCTATCAAGGAGGTGTTCTACCCTGAATGATTGGCCAACACTGTAGTTGTGAAGAAGAAAAATGGAAAGTGGCGGGTGTACGTAGACTTCATGGATTTGAACAAAGCATGCCTGAAAGACCCTTTCCCCATGCCTCGGATTGACCGGCTAGTAGATGCCACTGTAGGTCATCCTCGGATGAGCTTTTTGGATGCTTTTCAAGGCTATCACCAAATACCTTTGGCCTTGGACGATTAAGAGATGACAGCTTTTGTCACCCTCATAGGGAATTACCATTACAAAGTGATGCCTTTTGGTTTGAAGAATGCATGTGCTACCTACCAGAGGATGATAACCAGAATGTTTGAGCCACAGTTAGGGAAAAACATCAAGATTTATATCGATGATATGGTGGTAAAGAGTAAGGTAGAGTCCGAGTATATTGATGACCTTGGAAATATTTTTGATATCTTGAGGAGACATAAGTTGTGACTTAATGCTTCCAAGTGTTCTTTTGGTGTTGGATCAGGGAAGTTCTTGGGCTACATGGTCACACATCATGGAATTGAAGTCAACTCTGACCAAATTAAGGCAATTAACAATCTGTAACCACCTTGAAATCCTAAAGAGGTCTAGAGGCTTACGGGGATGACCACTGCTTTAAACTGATTCATCTCTCGGTCAGCGAACAGATGCAGGCATTTCTTTTAGTTATTGAACAAGTGGAATGGATTTGAATGGACTGAGGAGTGTGCCTTGGCCTTCCAGTAGTAGAAAGAATATCTGTCTCAGCCACCTAGCTTGTCCAGACCTGAAGTGGATGAGGTTTTGTTTGCCTACATTGCAGTGGCCTCTCATGCGGTGAGCTTGGTGCTAATACGGATTGATAGTGGTGTATAAGGGCCGGTTTATTATGTGCGCAAGTCACTACATGAGGCCGAGGTCCGTTACTTACCACTAGAGAAGGCCATTCTGGTAGTAGTACATGCTACACGTAAACTCCCCCACTATTTCCAGTCACACATAGTTGTTGTCCTGACCCAACTCCCACTCAGATCTCTACTTCAGAGTGCTGATTACATAGGGAAAATTGCAAAGTGGGGCACGATTCTAGGGGCTTTTGATATCAAATACATGCCCCGCACCTCTGTCAAAGGTCAGGTCCTTGCCGACCTGGTAACCGAGTCTACTAAAACCCCGGTAGAAAAGAGGGTAGAAGAGCAGAACATGGATGGAAAATCGGTTGGAGTAATCTCTGTACAAGAGCCTTTGTCCTGGAAGGTCTACGTTGATGGTGCAGAAAACAATGAAGTTGAATATGAAGCTCTGCTGGTAGGGATGATCATGGTTCAAAAATTTGGTGAAAAGCAATGGAGGTATTCTCTGATTCAAAGCTAATGGTGGGCCAAGTCCAAGGAGAGTTGGAAGCCAGAGATCCCAGAATGTAGGAATACTAGCCAGGTTAGACATTTACAGTCTGGGTTTGAGTCTTTTAATTTATCACAAGTTCCTAGAAATAGAAATACCCATGCGGACTCTCTTGCCACACTGGCAACATCCTTGGCACAAAGCTTATCTCGGGTGATCCTTGTTGAGGATTTATGTAATCCTACTGAGGAAAAAAGAAATGTGATTCATGTTCATCAAATAAGGGTGTGTCCTAGCTAGATAGACCCTATTGTACTATTTCTCAAGGAGGATGTTCTGCCTAAGGATAAGTCTGAAGCTGATAAGGTACGGAGGAAAGCTCCTCGGTTTTGGTTGTTCAAGGACCAAAAATTGTACAAGAGATTCTTTTCCGACCCATACTTGCTATGCATACGCCCTAAAGTAGTAGAGTTAATTTTGGAAGAATTACAAAAAGGAATTTGTGGAAGCCACATGGGGGGCAAATTCTTGTTTCACAGGGCCCTCACATAAGGCTATTGGTGCCAAATATGCAGAAGGAAGCACAAGAGTATGCAAAGAAGTGCGATCAATGCCAAAAATTTGCATCAAATATTCATCAACTTGGAGGAGTCCTCAATCCACTGTCCAGCCCTTGGCTCTTTGCTCAGTAGGGATTGGACATTGTGGGCCCCTTCCCCAAAGCAGCAGAGAATAAGAGGTATTTGTTAGTTGGCATGGATTACTTCACCAAATGGGTTGAAGCTGAGCCATTGGCAAATATCAGGGATGTGGATGCCAAAAAGTTCATTTGGAAAAATATTGTCATTAGGTTTGGAGTCCCTCGTGCCTTCATCTTGGACAACGGTTTGCAATTTGATAGCAAGGCCTTCAAGAGGTATCACTAAGACCTGGGCATAACAAATAGATATTCCACCCAAGCATATCCATAGGGGAATGGACAGGCCGAATCTGTCAATAAGGTCATAGTAAGTGGACTTAAAAAGAGATTGGATGATGCAAAGGAGAAATGGGTGGAAGAGCTGTCACACGTCCTATGGACTTACCAGACTACACCTAGTAGGTCCACAGGAGAGACACCCTTTTCAATGACTTATGGGGCCGAGGTTGTTATTCCTCTGGAAACTAGATTCCCCACACTAAGAACAAGTTCTTTCACTCTGAACAGCAATAATGGGCTATTAGAGAAGAGCTTAGACTTAATTGAAGAGCGGAGAGAAAATGCTATGGTCCAATTGGCCTATTACCAACACAAGCTCAAGCAAGGATATGATGCCAACGTAAGACTAAGACCACTGACAGTTGGAGACTTGGTCTTAAGAAAGGTTTTAGGAACTGCCAAGAACCCAGCATGGAAAAAATTGGGACCCAATTGGGAAGGGCCATATAGTATCACATCGGTGGCCGGAATAGGTGCATATCATCTTGAAGATCTAGAGGAAAATGCTATACCTCGCCCCTGGAATGTACATAACCTTAGAAGATATTATTATTAATGAAGGTTTTATTCACCCTATTTGGGTTTGTTATATTGCGTGACATATGTCCCTGACATCTATCTAAGTATCATACAAAACCTTGGTCATGCCTGGCTCCTCAGACTACATACCTTGGGAAAATTGATAACTTTGAATCATTGTATCAAGTATTAAATAGAACCTTAACTATGCCTGGCTCTTCGGACCACATGCTTTGGGAAAATTAATACTTCCTAACATCTACCTAAGTATCATACTGAACCTTGGTCATGCCTGGCTCCTCAGACCACATACCTTGGGAAAATTAATAACTTTTAATCATTGTATTAAGTATTGAACAGAACCTTAGCTATGCTTGACTCCTTGGACCACATGCTTTGGGAAAGTTAATACTCCCTGACATCTATCTAAGTATCAAACAGAATGTTGGTCATGCCTGGCTCCTCGGACCACATACCTTAGGTAAATTGATATCTTTTAATCATTAATACTTCATATCATTTTTGACAAACGTCCAGGCGAAGCCTTAGTTAATCTCAGATTTTTTGGACCACATACTTAAGGTAAAACAAGTATTTCTTATGGATTACTTAAATGTCAAGTGTGATTAGCTACTCTAAACAACAAAGATCTTCGTAGTGGTAACAAACTCAAGTGGATGTTCATGAGCATCACTTAAAGCATTTACAAGCTAACTTGTATTTGTTCAAGAGTTGATTATCCCTTTGCTCCTTTAAGCTTACCAATAAGCAAGGAGCAGAGTAAATTTAAACTTGTATGCAAGTTATATTATTGTGTGTGTTCTTGAAGTTGAAATTACACCTTGCCGAGATGGTGGACTTAGTAAATTTCACCCGTTTTTGCTGCTGATCATATGAATATTAGTAAGAGAAGTTTTACCTCATTACTACTTTCATTAAGTGTTAGATAAAATAGAAATCATATCAACTTCAATATGTGAATCATAGGAAGAAAGAAAATGCCCATAACTTTCACTAATAAAAGCCTTAAAATAAGGCAGATCAAATGCAAAGAGGCAAGTTGAGTACAAATTGTGGAAACCAAAAAAAAAAAAAAAAAAAAAAAAGAGAAAAGGAGAAAAAAAGAAGGCAACCTATTGCTTCATTTTTATTACAAGTTTTTCGTTCGGATCCTTGGAAGGTTGGGTATTTGCTGCCGTGGTGGACACTTTGGCCTTGTCTTTGGGATCCTCTTTTGGGGGTATGGCGAGAGTTGCCAACACTAGCTCCATGCTTTGAGAAGTTTCTTTTTCCTTAGAGAGATCCTTTGGGGCAATTGGAGATAGGTCAGAACCTTGGACTACTTCTTTATTGATATCCCTTATCTTTGTAGTATCCTCGGCCTACTCTACCCCCTCTGAAGAAGTATTGGCTACAGAAGGAGCTTTAGGTGGGTTGCCTTGGATTTCACCTGCCTCCGAGGACACTAGGTTGGCCTTAGAGTCCGAATAGCTTAAAGGGCGTATGGTTGGGGGGTAGTAGACACTTTCTGCTTTCCTAAGCACGGAAGAAGCCTCAACCTCGGCTTGGTTGAGGGCTTTATCCCATACCAGGGCACAGTAAGTCCTACATACAGCAGGGACCTCGGCCCTAAGGGTGTCCTCAGTCTCGGCCACCCTATCATTGTATCCATGCTACTCTGCTTCCTTCTTGGCCTTCTCTGCCTCCTCTTTGGCCTTCTCAGCTAGAGCCTTGGCCTTCTCAACCTCCTCTAATTTCTTTTTCAGTGCAGCAATTTGAGTTTTGGAGGCGGCTAATTAATCCTCAGCATTGTGCAGCAGCAGCCTTTGGCTCTCAGCTTGTTTCTCAGTATTCTCAAGAGTAGCTGCTGCATATTTTCTCTCTTTTTCCTCCTCCTGCAGTTTCTCGTTGAGCTCTTGAATGCTCCTCTCGGCCACGTTAAAGACCTCCACGGCGGTGTTACGCCTTCCTTCCTCCTTCATCTGCCGATGGCAATAGTTGGTCATCTCCTTTGCCCGGAAGGAGGCTTGAACAGCCTACCAAGGAAAGAAACAAGGATTAGAAAAAGAAATTAATGAAAACAAATTAGGAAAAAAAGGAAGAAGACATACCATGGCAAGGTATCTTTTAAGACTAAGGAAAACCTTATGTCTCCTCATGTCTCGTAGCTTGGCCATATCCTCGAGAAACAGCAAAGCCTGCCCCACCGCGTCGACCATATAGCCGGCTACTCTTCTCTGGAAATTCCAGATGGAGGCGTTAGCTAGTAGAGGTTTCCTATTCAGCATTGGGGCAGGAAGCTAGGTTGGAGGCCTGACCTGAGGATTGCTTCTCTTCTCAGTGCCCCTCTGCCCCACTTTGGTTTGTTTAGCTACCCTCTGAGCCTTGTCCTCGTGAGGGGAGAGGGTTTGTCCAGTTCCCACTACCTCCTTCCCTTTTGGCTCTCATTTCCTCTTTAGGTCGGCCGGTTGGAAGGGCAAGGTAGGTGGTGGAGTGGGAAGCTTGGTTTGGGCTGCCTTCCCAGGTGCGTCCCTCCTCAGTTGGGACTCTATCAAATCCATCAGACTGGATTTCTGTTTGCGTTGAATCCCCATCTCATCAAGTATTGGTGAGAATGGTGGGCCGAGATCAGGAATTGAAATTTTCGGGGACAAGGCTTGGTTGAAAACTTCAAACTCATCCTCGGAATTAGGTACTTCAACCACTTCTTCTTCTTCTTCTTCTGTGTTGGTAGGGCGAGACGAAATGGCTGCTCTGGTTGTCTGTTGTAATGGCGAGGCTACCTTTGGCATGCCTTCAAATATGGGCTCTGTGGTGAGTGTGCCTTTTGGAATGGGGCTGGAAAGAAGAAAGCCTGGAGCCGCTACGCTAATGCGGTGTAGCCGAGGATCGTTCGCCTTAATAATGCACTTATGCGCTAGGAAACTCTTGGAGATTGAGGTGTAACCCAATATCAAATGGGCTACCCTAAGTTGACTGTCCGAGTGGACAAAGACCTTGGCCTTCAAGATCTTGTCTAAACTCTCCTAGTTTACGAGACTAAAGTTGGGCATGGTAGAGTGTGGGTCTACAAGACCATCAAGAAAGTCAGGAAGATAACATTAGCGAAATGCAAGTCAAAGGAAACTTTAGATATAGACAAAAATCAAAGAAAAAGAAAAACATAATAACTTTGAAATTGTGAATCTAAGCCTAGAGCCCCACTTGGTTTGCCCTCCCTCGTCAGACAAGGGAGGCCATTGTGCCATTCCCCTGATATAATCAGGAAGTCTTTGTTTAAGCCTTTATTGGAGTCAGGGAGGCATTGAATAAGCCTGACCTCAGGGTATCTAGACTTAAGGTAATACCCCTACCCAGTGAGGTGGTGGAGATTGTAGATCCAGTTGACATCGTGGTGAGTCAACCCTAAGCCCATTTTTTCATCGAGGGTATCTACACACCCTAGTATTTTGAACATATTGGGGGCACATTGGGTAGGAGCTAACCTATGGGCTCTAAGGTAGTCTCTGGTGACAATACCCATAGGGATTCTCATCCCTTTTTCTATAAAGGCAATCATTGGGATTACTATTTCTTTCTCTGGCCTATCCGTGTGTCATTGTCCCTCTTTATAGTACCTAGTGCCCGCCCCTAGAGGGATCCTATACTTAGCCCTAAAGTTTGCCATTCCCTCATCGGAGTCTACTAAGCTCTTGAATCTACTCATTTCTTGGAAGGGTTGGAAGAACTAAAGAGATTGAGAAGGGAAAGTGGAGTCGAGGAGAAAAAGAAAGAATGCGAAGAGAAGAAGAAGGTATAGAAAAATAAAGAGTAAAAGTTCAAGAAGACTTACAGAAAGAGTAAAGGTGTCCTTGGACAGGCCTTTGGTATTTGTAAGGGCTCAGGTGAGTTGAAAAGGTGTGCAGGTTCAAGATATGTGCGCTAGAACGAAATGAATGCTAAAGTGAGAGGAGAAGTTGATTTGAAAGGTATTTATATCAAGGAGGAAGCTAGAAGCGGGAAAATTCCCACTCGGTACCTAACAAAAACATCAGCCGTTGGATTTGCGTCACACCGTAGAACCTGGGGAACAAGAAGATGTAAGAATTTAATGAGGGCGCGTCTTGAATGCCGAAGCGCTAGAAATGTACCTTAGGCAGTTAAAAAGGCATCTTCACTAGCAGAGGTGGGATGTAGAGAGCACAGGGCAACTACAGTGGCGTCGAAATCCTCCTTTCTTCCTGAGGATCTAGAAAGAAGAATCTCGAGGGGCTATTGTAGGGGCATTGGGCCCCGGAGCCCATTATTTATGTATATAATGGACTTAAGGATCAAGCCGAGGACTGAAGGCGTCCGAGGGGGGTAAACATTGTCAAAAGAGCCCATGTTGGTAAACGGAGAAGTCAGTTTAGATCATAACGGCCTAGGGGGTTGTGCCGAGGCTTAGAGCCTCCTCAGCTAACCAAGGCCGAGGTCCGTAGATACGGATAAGCACTATGAGAGCTCAGGACAGGGAAGTGTCCTAAAATATCTTAGGAGAAAGCTGCTGCCTCCGCATTAAATACACTGCAACTAACTCTCTGACCGTATTAATGTAGAGGTGATGCCTGAATAGTGGATTTCAGCCTTACAGCTACTACCTGAAGACTTATAGGAGGTGCTGATGGGACAAGTATCAAGACCAACCATCTGTCATGCATGTGGAAGGTGGAGATGAAAGGGGAAGATAATATAAAAGAAGAAGGAGGCAGTAAGGCTGGAGGATTGAAAAAAATAAAGAAAGAAACACTGTAGCAATCTAGAACCAGATTTGTAACCATACTTAAGAACATTATAGAAGAAGCAGTTTCCTCGGACTTTGTTGAGGATATTTTTCTTCAGTTTAAACTTGTTTATTTTTCACTCTTTTATCATCAAGCCTACTTAACTTATTGTTTGATAAACTAAAGCCCAGTTTTCTAACCCATTCTCTATAAATTCATTGTTTTGGGCTTTTTGGGCCTAAGTCCATTCATACCTTAGGCGAGGAATCCAAATCTGGTCTTTACAACTATATTTTAGGATTAAATGAGAAGTTTTTAATGTGGGGAGTGTTATTTCAACCCACATGTATAAATCATACATTAAGCAAACATGGGAGACTAGTAGTTTTATCTGAAATTTTTAACCGTATAGTTATCCGCAAATGCGTATTGTTTTTAAACTTTGAATTTGAAAAAAAAAGGGTGGCCGGGTACAGTTTTTTTTTATAGAACATGGGATTTTTTTTATAAAAAAATTAATCTAAAATATTTAAACATGTATTTTTTTTTGATAAACTTTTAAACGTGTAGTTATCCATAAATTTGTACTGTTTTTAAACTTTGAATTTGAAAAAAAAAAAAAAAAAAGTGGTCGGGCCACTTTTTTTTTTTTTGGGATAGAACATGGGATAATTGTAGCTCAAATGATTATGATTGGCAGGGATAATTCTATTTGGTGATTGATTAGCTTCTCGAATCTTTTGTTAAACTAGATGCATTTATATTTTATGGTGATGACCTTTGCACTAATAAATCCAGAATCAATACATTTGAACTAGTATATAAGAAGCAGGTCAATTCTGATCAGAACTAACACGTGGCAGACATTGTTGGAAATATTAATAACATGCCCTTTTATTTTCACCCGAAAAATAACTTAAAATAACAAGATGCTCTTTTTTTTTGATAGTTGGTATAAGATAAAATTCTACTCTAGCGGTCTATTTGGGATCCGCTTATTTTGCTAAAACTGAGAACTTTTTACTGAAAGTACTGTAAATAAAGGTAAAAATTCGTTGAAATAGTATAGTGGGATCCATGAATTGTACCAAAAAGTGCAGGGAACCCATAAATAGTAGCAAAAATAAACTGAATAGTAAAATAAGTTGGCAAAAATAATTTTTACTAAACGGACACTAGGTGTGTGTGACTATGAATCTACATGTCAAATAGAATTTATAGCATAGAACAGTTATAGAAGTGATGGAATTGTATTACTAGTTCCGGTTCCAAAGGAAGACCATGTCATGATATGAATAATGAATATTAGCCTCCCATGTAATATGAAATTACTACATTTTCGAATCACAAAAAAACTTAAGGGTGTGATGAGTATTATATGTTTGCAGGTGAAACATTTTTTCTTCACACTACTAGGTTTTTTTTTTTTTTTTTTTTTTTTTTTTTTTTTTTTTTGTGATTAGAAAATGTGATAATCCAAAATTATAATAGATAAAAATTATTAATTTTTTCCCAAAAAAATAGAAGAGCCTTTGAGCCCACGCCTAGACGTTTTTCCTAAAAGGAGCATTGAAACTTCAATCTGTTTCATTACTTCCAAAATTCTAGCTCTCCTCACTCCTCAGTCATTTCTCTCTCTACATTTGCAAATTTCATATTGGATTTCTACTCACTCCAATTCGACGCATTACTAGGTTTTCAAAACTACGCAAGTGATTAGGTTGGGATCAAGTCATTTCTTCTTCCCTAATTTTAGATCCACCTGTTGTAGCCCCAATCTCAGGTGCGTCTCCTTTATTCTCTCAGTCTCATCTAATGTTAAAATTTTGTGGAGTTTGATGGGTTGTAACAGTATTTTTTGGCTTTGATTTTTGGACTAGATTATTTTAGTTTTTTGGGTATTTTCTAGGTTTATGATGTTTGTGTTATTTCTAGGTTTATGATATGGGATCAAAACTTGAAATATCAACACCAAACCCTTAAAATTGAGATCTTTTGGCTTCATTTTCTGGGTTTATTTTATGAGATCAAAGCTTTATTTATTTATTTATTTTTATTATTACATTAGCATTCTACTTTTTATCTTCAGGTTGGGTTCAGTGTGTGGAAGAAATGTGGGTAGTTGTTCTGATATAGGCCCCACTGTCTGAGTGTTATTTTGTTTTTTACAAACCAAAAACTGAGTTCAAGTTTTGGTTCCAAATAGGAATTTGACTGAGATTAAAAAAAAAAAAAAAAGGAAATTATGAATTATGAGAATGAGTTAAGAATTGTGACTTTTGAGAACTAAGTTATGAAAATTGAGATATGGCTACGTTGAGATTTGAGAACCGAACACAGTAAACTTCCAAATCTTTGACCTCACTTGCTTATGCCCCATTTGAGCTCTAAATTAAATTTTCTTTTATTCCGATGTTCTTAGCCACATAATAACTAGATTTGATTGTGTAGAACTCATTGTTGGAATGTGACCAAAACATAGCATCATTTGTCTGATAACAAGTTAGGGGAACACGTAGAATTGCCTCAACATCCCCACTATCAAAGTTTTAAGACTTTTGACCTAAGAGTTGTAATAGCCATCTTAATTTTATGTTTTCAACAATGCTTGCAAATTGTGTCTTCTTCACAATTAAAAATAGATTCTCATAAAATAAAATAAAAAACTGTTAAAAATAAAGTGAGGCTAAAAAAGCACAATCTCCATTAAATTTAAGAAAATAGTTTAAACTTTAAAGTTTTAATAGTTTGCAATGCAAAGTGCAAAGAATTTATAATTTATACTTTTAGAGGGGATTTAAGTAATTAATACATAAAACTAACAATATTTATGTTTTTGTTTTTTTGAGCTGACATGATTTATTATTTTAGTCATGCAAAGACGTCATCATATAACTAATACTAGGCATATGCACAATATATACTAGCCCCATCCCACGTCCGCACGTGCGATGAGACTCTTCTTTATTTTATTTTATTAATTTTTTTTGAGCTTATTGTAATCTTGTACCAGAAGGAATTTTTAAGAAACTAAAATTTAGGATTTTAAAATGTGTGACGAGATTTTTTTTATTTATTTTGAGTCTAACGTAATTTTATAGAGAAATGATATGTCCACAACATTTTCACAATATTTTTACAACAAATCCTAAGTGGCAGGTTATTATTGGTTGTTATTATTGGGGCAAAAAAGTAATTTTAGTGTTTGGTTCATATTTAAACCAATAACAACTAACCGCCTATGATTTGTTGTGAAAATGTTGTGGACGTAGCATCTCTTAATTTTATATAGCAAATAATTTTTAAGAAACTAAAATTTAGGATTTGAAATGGAGTAAACTGCTGGGTTTAGTGTGCGCTAGTTTTTTTTAAAAATGAATTAAACTTTCATGAGATATATTTATATGAAAAATGATATGTCTACAACATTTTTAAAACAAGTCATAAGTGACAAGTTGTTACTGGTTGTTATTGTTGGGGCAAAAAAGTAATCTTAGTATTAGGTTCAAATTTGAACTAATAACAACTAATCATCTATGATTTGTTGTGAAAATGTTGTGAATATAGTACCTGTAGAAAGTGTGCTAATTTTTAGGAAAAAAGTTTCCCTAGTAGGTTTTTTTTTTTTTTTTTTTTTTAATTTTGTTGGATTACAATTTTAACCCAATCTTTTATTTTTTAAGAATAAGAATTATTTAATTAGATTAGGAGAATTTTTGACATTTTTTGAAACCATAACTAACTTTTTGAATCCTCTTAATATATACTAGCCTCTAAGCACGTGCTCACGCTCGTGCTCAAAGGCTCTTCTATTTTTTGGTAAAGGTTAATAATTTGCATCCATTATAAATTGAGATTACTACATTTTTCAATCACAAAAATACCTAGGAGTGTGATGAGTGTTATGTATAGAGAAAGGTTAATAATTTTAATATTTGGTACAAACGGTCATCACACCCCTAAGTATTTTTGTGGTTGAAAAATGTAGTAATCCTAATTTATAATAAATGCAAATTATTAACCTTTAGCAAAAAATAGAAGAGCCTCTTACGCGTGTGCTCAGAGGCTAGTTAATATTTATGTATTTTAAACTACTAATATGACCAAAGTGTCATGAGAGTCACTCCAAAAAATGAACACCGATATAGCATTGAAAACATATGTTTGTATGTAGATTTATGGAAAAAATTCTTACTAAGAAAAACTAAAATTTATGGAATAAATGTTTCACCCTACTACCAAAAAAAAAAAAAAAAAAAAAAGTGCTACATCTACAACATTTTCACAAAATCATAAGTGGCACTTAGAATTTATTGTAAAAATATTATGGACATAGCATTTCTAGAAAAAGTATGTATAACATGACTCATAACTCTTCAGTCATAACTTCTTTGCGCTTGAGATTTCCGTTCCAATAGACATAGACATAGAACAATTGAAAGACTTAACACCTGCCAATATAAACAATCAATTGGTAGAAACAAACATATGACATAATCATGAATATGTAGTCTACTATAATTCCAATGACACTTTTATTAAAAAAAAAAAATCATTTGAAGATAACTTTTTATTCACCTTTACATGAGACTGTAACTTTATGTGCCATTTTTTATTGGCATGTACCCAAGGCTAGAAACTAAATTTGTTAGAGGAATATCTTAGCATGAATGAATTTCTCTTTTGTTGAAATAGTATCATAATTTCTGAGATTTTTCATTAAGAGTAGGTCATTTCTATTCAATTGGAAAAGGCTACATGGAAAAGAAACAGCAACACATCAACATAAAAAAAAAAAAAAAAACGTAATAGCTAAATCAATTTCTGCATTACGAACCTTTTGTATGCATTTCTCCGTTTCCTGTTGCATGTTTCCAAATTTTTAGTTTTCATTTATAAATGTAGTTGAATTGATGAAAGTAACTAAGGAAAAATCCAAACAATGGGAAATTTGCGATTCTGGGGATCTTAGGAATTGCAAACCATCATCGTGGGCTTTGGTTGAAAAGGCAAGAGTTGGAGAAGAAAATTCTTTAAAATTGTTTAATGGAAGGATAGATTGGTGAGTCACCAGCCCTATAATTCATTCTAATTTTTCTCTAGAGTAATGGAATAACATGTGCAAGGTGAAAACTGAATCTAAAATAGGAGTAGAATGAGATTATTTGGAATTGAAAAATGAGTAGAAGAGCAGGTAAAAGTGGGGGAGATAGAGATATAAAACTAGTAACTGATCCCAGGAGATTTTGATTTAGTGGGAAGTTAGTGGGATGATTGTGTATGTTGTTTGAAGAGTGGGAGTCAGTTATTCAAGAAGCAAATAGTTTGTAAAATGCTTTTTTAAATTTTGCTAAAATTTAGGAGTTTTTAAATTAGCAAATTTACATATATAACCCAACTATTTAAGCTTTACAAACTGGTAAATTTGAGGGTATTTTGAGTATTGAAATTGAGGAATCCAAATAGGAGAAGCCTCTTAAATAATAGTATAGATAAATAAGCACCTAAACTATGCAATTGCACTTTTTTAGTGTAAGAGAGAGAAGTTAAAAGGTTTAAAATTATTCATTTGTTCTAATGTTAAAATTAAAAATGAATTTTTTTTTTAAGTTTAAAAATCTCAGTTCTTAAAAGACAATTGTGTGATTTTTTTTTTTTTTACTTTACTTTAATAATTAATTTTTTAATAAATATATAAACAAACTATTAACTTGGAAGCAACGTAAAAAAGCAAAAAGGCAATTTAAACCAAAGTTTTGAATACTATCTAAGAGGTCTTTTCGGATTGGCCGTGAGAATGGAATATTCTAGTATCGGTGTGTGTTAGTGTATTGTTTTGAAATTACGCACTGGATATATATATATATATATATATACACACACATAAATAATTTAAATTACTTATTTTAGGAGTATAAAATAAATTCTTTATACAATGATATAATTATGAGATTGATTGTTAAAAAAATTCAAACTTGATATTACTTAAAATCCGTTTGGAAAGAGTTTATTTAGTTGAAATTGAAAATTTTTTGTTGAAAGTATTGTAGATAAAACTAAAAGGTAGCTGAAATAATACAATAAGATCTATAAATAATACTAAAAAGTATTATAGGACTTCTAATAGTAGCAAAAATATGGTAAATAGTATTAAAAAAAAAAAACTGATTTTTAAGCCAATGCCATATTATAGCTGAGATGAGATTGTTTAGTTAAAAATAATCAAATAAAGAAGATTGTACTTGTAGGTATTGGGTAAAGTAAACTACGAAATCCTACTCCATTTCTTATTTCATTTTCTGTACTTTCACATTTCGCGTGACCTTCCACGGTTTTTGATGTCTTTAGTACTTTTCAACTTTTCAGATATTATTGCTTCTCCTTCTCATCTCTTTACCTTCTTCCCTGACCTGACCAGACCTTTTTCTTCCCTCTCTCACTTTCTTCCATTCTCGAGTCACTGTACCCTCATGAGCTCTCAAGATCTACTCATCATTTAGCTCTTCTAAAAAAAAAAAAAAACTCATGCTTTTAGTTCTTTGTTTTTTCTCAGGAGCACTAAAATTTCTAGGAAGTGGAAGTACTCAGAAAAATATAATAAAAAAGAGCAATGGAAGTTTCTTGTAATATTTCCTAAAAGGAGCACCAAAATTTCATCACTTCCAAATTTCTAGTTCCTCTCCTTAGTCTTCTCTCTCTTTTCATTTGCAAATTTTAGATTGGATTCGACGCATTTTCAAAACTACGCAAGTTTGGTTGGGGATCAAGTAATTTCTTCTTCCCTAATTCATTTTCTTTTCAATCTTTCTTCGGTTATAAATTTCTAATTGATTGTTATTTGTTTTTTGGTTTTTTTATTTTTTATTTTATATATATATATATATAATTTTGCAGGCAGATCTATTTTTCTAATGGCTTTAGTGGACATGGAAACGGATTCGTCATCTTTCCCAAGTTCTTCTGCTGCTTCCTAATATAATTATGACGTCTTTCTTAGTTTCAGAGGTGTGGACACCCGCTATAATTTTGTGGGTCATCTTTATGAAGCTTTGATACGAAAAGGCATTCACACTTTTAAAGACGATAAAAACCTTGACAAAGGAAAACCCATCTCACCAGAGCTGTTGAAAGCAATAGATGAGTCGAGATTTGCTATTGTCATTATCTCAAAAGACTACGCATCTTCGGTGGTGCTTAGATGAACTTGCACACATCATTGTTTGCAAGGAAGACAAGGGAATGACAGTTTTGCCTGTTTTTCATTATGTTGATCCATCTGATGTATGAAAACAAATGGGAACGTTTAAGGACGCCTTTGTTAAACATGAAGAAAAGGAGAACAAGGAGATGGTGGAGAAATGGAGAGATGCTTTAAGACAAGTGGGCAACCTCGCCGGATGGCATATAAATAATATTAGGTAATTAAACTTGACTTATTTATTTCTTTTAAATATATTCTGACAGGTTATTAGACCCCTTAAACAACCAGATTGCGTAGCCTAGATTAATTAGCCAAGTTGTTACTTAGTCAAATTAAGCAATTCTAGGTTAAAACAATCAAACAATCATATCAAGAATAATAATGCAGCGGAAAATAAATAACACAAGATATGATCACCCAGGAAACCACACGGTAAAAACCTGGGGAGGATTTGACCCACCGATCCTCAAGGGAAAACAGAATTCACTATGAAAGAATTGAAGTTATTACAAAAGGACTACAAGCTCCCCGCTCGACTTCCTAATGCTACCCACCAGTAGAACTTCCTGACACGACCACGTGCAAGCTCCGAATCCACGGACTACTTCTTTCTTGAATTCCTCAATCAGCTACAAGCTCCCCGCTTGCTTTTCTTTTAAGTTCCAATGGTTGCAACGGTAATGATCTTCAAGATGTTGAAATCATCTCTACCTTGAAAACCCTAAGTTTTGTGTAAAGGAAAGCTCCTCAAAGATCTCACACGAGATTCACACAAAACAGCAATCTATGAGCAACAATACAATATGGACAACCTTAAAAAACGTGGCTAGGGTTTAGTTTATATACCTAGGGTAAAAACATAAAACCCTAAACGTTTAATGAAGTAGGGCTGAGTTGGAAATTCTGCAGAAAATTCAACCTGTGCGATTTTCGATCGATCGAGTCTATTCTTCGATCGATCGAGTCAGGCCAAAAGTCCCAAGTACTTCTGCAGCCTCTCGATTCCAACTTTACAATATTAAACCAACTTTGAGCAAGTCTAAATAAGACTAAATACAATGTTTTGATCATGATTTTCCAACATTACAAATTAGAGTTCTAAATACATAAAATCCTAAGACCGTAGAACCTAACAAACTCCCCCTTTGGCAATCCGTGACAAAACCCTAATTAACAGCTCAAAGTTTTACAAATAAAAAGCCCTTTACAAAGATAATGCTCATAAAATTCAATTCAGCCTAACTACTATCCATAGTTGCAAGTGTAGACAGCAGCTTAGTTGAATCAACCTGTATAATCCTGAAATACTCAACAAACGCATAAACGCATGTGTGACAGTAAAGAGTAAAATAACAGGTATGACATTCTTGTAAGATTCACACAATTCAAAATAAAGACATATATGAATGATCAACTCATAAATATAAATCAATACGCAGTGAATCACAAAGCAACAAGAATCAATACAAAATATCATGTATATCAATCAATGTTACTCCCCCTAACATGAATATCCCCAAAAATGATATACAAAGTGAAGCACCTAGATACAATCTAAAAACTCCACAAGCTCCTCTAAAACAAAAAATCTCCCCCTAACTACAAAAACTCCACTACAAGTCAAAAACTCCACTCCCCCTTTTTGTGACGGAATGCCAAAGGGCAATCACAAGTCGCCATCAAAAGGAGGTGGTGAGGGTGAATGAAGACGTGCAAAATCAGCTTGGAGAGCACGAATCTCGTCCAGCAAGTCCACCAAAATCTGACCATGAGCCGCCTGAACGGTCATGACAGTCTCCAAAGTACGACGAACATCGAAGTCGGCCGAAGGAGGTGGAGGAACATCAGCAGCAGCAGCATCATCACCAACTGGATCAGGAATATCCTCACCAGCAAGACCTGCAGAAGAAGAAGGAGGAGGTGCGCTACTAGAGGGCTCAGATCTAGGGTGTTTAGAACCAGCTCGAAGATGAGCGGCCCTCAGTCTAAGAAAAGACGCACCTATAAGAGCTATCACATGGACGGGCTCAGAGGAAGGAAAGCCACTAAGATCAAGATAGAGAAGAATCCTATGAATGAAAATAGGATGTACAAGAGCATGAGCAGTAGATGAACTCCTATAAACTTCGTTCAAAGAACGAAGAAAAAGATAGGGAAAACTAATAGGAGCATCAGTAACTAGAGCATACAGAAATACACACCTCTCAAGAGGAATGGTGTGAACATGGAAAATAGGCCAGATCGAATGACAAGCTATCCTAAAGAACAGATAGTGTAACCCGGAGAGCTCAGCAGAAGTGATCCGAGGATCAGAACCCCACTGGACAGCAGTACCAGTGATGTAAGACAAAACATCGCTAATCTCGGGAGACTCATCATAAGGATAGACAGGATGCTGGACCAACGGTACCCCTAGAGCATCAGCCACTACCCGAGGAGTAATGGAGTACTCTACGCCTCGTATCCAACTCTTGACTAGAGTGTTGGAATCATAGATGCGGATAGAGATGTTCGAATAGAACTCTCTAATCAAGGCAGAAGGTGGAGGAGGATCAGAAACATCCACCAAAGGTAACCAACCCCGACGCTCAAAATTTGCCCTAATGGCAGGATCAAGTTCATCTAACAACACAGAACGCTCAGCCCAAATCTTTCTCCTAATGTTAAGCTTCTCAAAAATCTCTTGGTTTTTCTCACTCGGAAACCTCTCACTATCAAAGGATGGAGGGGGTGAAGGAGAAGGTGAGGGAACATTCCTACGGGCTCTAGTTTTCCTAGGCATAGTGCTAAGGAAAGGACAGAGACACAAAGAGAAAACCACAAAGAACAAGAGAAAATAAAACCAAGGGCAGACTGCAAATTAGCACATTAAAGAATATAGAACAAAAAATCTATATGATGCATGAACAATAAAATGTTGTGATGCATGATCTAATGCAGTAAACAAATAAGTTTAATTGAGAGTAATTTTGACAAAATTGGCTTTGAACAAGGAATTTCTATAAAAAATCCCAAAAATTGAAAGCCACTTGTTGAAATTTTTTAACCAAATTGATGAATTGAGCATTACAAAACACAGCACATAGATTATAATGCTTAATTACATCCAAACAATAAGCCAATTTCATCAAATTCAACTCAATTTCACAAAAGCCCCAATTCAGATCAAGAACAAACCCTAAAATTTTCAATTTTTCACCAAACTCAAAATTGATCAAATTAACCACCAAGGATCATTAGTATGATGTGTCCCCACAAAAACCCAATGATCAATTGCATAAAATATGGCTTGAATCAACAGAAAATCCCAAAAATGTAAAGTCCGAAAATCTCCCTTAAATGCATGGATTTATGCATGAAATAATGAAAATTAAATCAAAAGGAAGGGCAAAAGGGTCTTACCGGCTTGAGGAAAGAGATTCTTTGCAAAAACTTCGGAGGAAAACGACAAAAATTGGAACTATTGAGCTTGCCTCGTCGGAGAGAGAAAGAAAAAGTTTGAAAAAGATTTGAAAAGTGTTTGAAAAAGTCAGATCTGATCTTTTAAAAAAGCTTTTCCACGATATTCGATCGATCGAAAATTACATTCGATCGATCGAAAAGCACAGTCATTTTAAGACAAATGAGAGCACTTTTTCGATTGATCGAAAAACAGGCTGGATCGATCGAAATGAGCAGAGGCTTACTAAATTTTGGAAAAAACACAGTTTTTTTTTGAAAAACACAAGCCTAATTTTGAAAATAACTCCTCAAAGCATTAAATTGAAGAAACAAAATGCATGAGTATGAGATGGAATGCTTTTTCAAAAACCCAAAATTTTGAACCCAATTTTCTCAAAACAAATTTCAATCAAACTCCCATTGAATTTTCTCAAGCAACAAATATGTTGTGCATAAATCTCAAGATATTTTCAAACTTGGTTGGTCAGACCAAAAACACACACTAGCATGTACAGTGTTTAACAAAGAGTAACTTGTGTAGTGTGTGATGCTAGCAAAAACTTGAGATACATGTGAGGTGATATGTGAATAGCAATCAATCACAAAGTCTACAAAATTCATCACATAGAATTCAAAAGAGACTATCACCTAAAGAGTTACATCCTATAACTCCCACATCTCCTAGAACAAAAGCTTGCAATCATGTAAGTTTCTTGTATTTTTGCCCCATTATTTAGGTGAAATTTGGCATCAAGCCTAATAGTACACACCGGTTTGAATTAAATGAATTGGCATCAAGCCTAATAGTACACACCAGTTTTAATTATTAAGCATTTAACAGAGGCTACATCTTATGTTCTTTTTGTGCATGTGCTACACTTTCTCGAGCACAAAATCTCATGATATGCACTAAGGTGTTCATGATTGACTAGTGAACAGTGGTGAGATGGTTATTTATGCCTTTCTCAAAAGGATCAAGTCTGACAGTCAAATAACATGTGACTTCAAGATTAAGACAAAATGATTAATAACCACAAACATCTTTCCCACACAACATGCACTACAAAGTTTTAACTAGTCAAGTGCAATAAATAAGCTCATTAAAGCTAAACAAGGTACATAAAACATGTTATGTGTAAATAAATTGACCAACCTTGTTTTTAAAAATCAAGAAACATCATGTTCAACATAATTTTTGCTTCCTCCTTTTTTTTTTTTTTTTTTTTTTTTTATTTATTTATTATTTATTAAAAGAGAAAACAAATAAATCCTAGAATGAAATGCATGAATGTAATGCAATGCAAGTCCTAGAACAAAAACACAAAAAACCAAAGAACAATGGTCACGAAAGAATAGAGCAATGAAGCGCAAGGACCATGAACGTCAAAAACAACTTAGGGACTTCGAAGAACACCAATCACTTGACGAAGTGTCTCAAACTTACTTCCATCAAGAGGTTTGGTAAAGATGTCAGCATTTTGACGATCAGTAGGAATATACTCAAGAACAACAATTTTCTTTTCAACCAAATCTCTAATGAAGTGATATCTAAGTTCAATGTGTTTGGTCTTAGAGTGTTGAACAGGATTCTTAGAAATATCTATAGCACTAGAATTATCACAATAGACAATCATGGTGTCTTGAGGAATCCCATAATCACTCAAAAGCTTTTTCATCCAAAGGAGTTGGGAACAGCAACTCCCAGCAGCAATATATTCTGCTTCAGCAGTGGATAAAGAAACAGAATTTTGTTTCTTACTCATCCAAGCCACAAGATTGGCTCCAACATAAAAACACCCCCCAGTGGTGCTTTTTCTATCATCAGCATTCCCAGCCCAATCAGAATTAGAAAAACCAGCAAGAGACAAATTTGACTCTTTGCTATAAAACAATCCATAATCACAGGTTCCACTCACATATTTGATAATTCTCTTAACAGCATTTAAATGAGAAACCTTAGGATTAGACTGAAATCTAGAACAAACACCAACATTATAAGAGATATCAGGCCGACTAGCAGTTAAATACAAAAGACATCCAATCATGCTTCTATACAAAGTAATATCAACAGACTCACCTGATGGATCTAGTGTCAATTTTGCATTTGCAGCCATTGGTGTTCTAGCATGAGCAGCTTTGTCCAGTCCAAATCTTTTGACTAAATTCCTTGCATATTTAGCTTGATTGATGTAGATGCCGGACTCTGTTTGCTTTACCTGCAATCCCAAAAAGTAAGTTAGTTCACCAACCATGCTCATTTCAAACATTGCCTTCATTTCATCTGCAAAAGAATGAGCAAGAGAATCATTAGTAGCACCAAAAACAATGTCATCAACATAAATTTGAGCTACAACAAAACCAGTCTTATCCTTTCTTATGAAGAGAGTTGTATCTGCAGATCCCCGTTTGAATCCATGCTCAGTGAGATATGCAGTCAATCTATCATACCAAGCCCTAGGAGCTTGTTTCAAACCATAGAGGGCTCTCTTCAACTTGTATACATCATCCGGTCTGTGAGGATCCACAAATCCCTTAGGTTGCTCAACATACACCTCTTCTTGCAACATCCCATTTAAGAAGGCACTTTTGACATCCATTTGATACAACTTGAAGTTTAGGTGACTTGCAATGGCCAACAGTATCCGAATGGATTCCAATCTTGCAACTGGTGCAAAGGTCTCATCAAAATCAATTCCTTCCACTTGTGTGTATCCTTGTGCAACAAGTCTTGATTTGTTTCTAATCACGGTGCCATGTTCATCTGACTTGTTCTTAAAGATCCATTTAGTTCCAATCACATTTACATTTTCAGGCCTAGGAACTAATTCCCACACATCATTCCGAACAAATTGATGAAGTTCTTCATGCATGGAATTTACCCAATCAGCATCTTGAAGTGCTTCATCTACCTTTTTCGGTTCAAATTGGGACAAATAACATGAGTGAGTGATCACATTCAAGGCTTTTGATCTCAATCTCATGTTATCATTCAGACTACCCAATATATTTGTAGAAGGATGATTCAATCTCACTCTAAAGGATGGACGTTTAACAAGAGATGTTGTAGTACCTTTCTGTTCAAATAGAGGACTGAAACCACTTTGTACCTGTTGAGTGTCATGAACCGGAGTGGATGGTTCTGAACTTGATGGTACTGAGACTGTATCATTCAACACCAGCAGCTCTTCCTCACTATGTTTTCCAACATACTCAGTAAGAGGAGAATCATTAACCTCTAAAGACTTATCTTGAGCAGGAACAGTGCTTTCTGAAGAAGCTTCTGAACATACTTCATCATTTATCACAACATTTGAAGATTCCATGACTGTTTTGGTTCTCAGATTGTACACTCTATATGCTCTGCTGGTGGAAGAGTATCCTAGAAAGTATCCTTTGTCACTCTTTGCATCAAACTTTTCTAGGTTCTCTCTATCACATAGAATGTAACAGTCACTGCCAAATATCCTGAAATACTTGACAACAGGTTTCTTCCCTCTCCAGAGTTCATAGGGAGTTTTCTTGGAGTCAGGTCTAAAATACACCCGATTGAGTGTATGACAAGCAGTGTTGACAGCCTCTCCCCAAAAAGACTTTGACAACTTTTTGTTGTGTAACATGACTCGTGCCATTTCCTGAACAACTCTGTTTTTCCTTTCCACAATCCCATTCTGTTGAGTTGTCTTGGGTGATGAGAACTCTTGGTGAGTGCCTTGATTATTGCAGAAAGTAGCCAGCTTGGTATTCTCAAATTCTTTTCCATGATCACTTCTGATTCTGGCTATCACAGCATCTTTCTCAACCTGCAATTTCTTGCATAAATGAATCATCTTCTCAGGAGCCTCAGCTTTATCTTTCAAAAGCACAACCCAAGTATATCTAGTAAAGTTGTCCACAACAACTAGAATATACTTCTTTCCACTCAAACTTTGAACTCTGGCAGGACCCATGAGATCAATGTGTAATAACTCTAAAGGTCTTGAAGTTTGAACACTAGTCACAGACGGATGCTTCGATTTTACTTGTTTACCTATCTGACATGGTCCACAAATGCACTTATCAATCTTCTCAAATTTAGGTAAACCGATAACTACCTCACACTTGGAAATCTTCTCTAATTGCTTATGACTGGCATGCCCCAACCGTTGATGCCATAAATCAACTTGATCAATCTTTGCACTAAAGCATTTGTTGTTCACACTTGGTGTTATTCCATAACAGTTGTCAGCTGTCCTTACACCAACACACATACAGTCACCTCCTCCATCAAGTATCTCACATTCATACTTGGTGAAAAGAACATTTAATCCATTGTCGCAAATCTGACTTATGCTGAGTAAATTTGCCTTTAATCCATCAACATACCAAACATCTTCAAACACTGGCAATCCTGGAATGTCCACAGTACCAATGCCTCTGATCACAGATTTACTTTCATCTCCAAAAGTGACTGTCCCAATCTTTCCTTCAAAGAGAGTTTTGAATAAACCTTTGTTTCCTGTCATGTGCCTGGAACAACCACTATCCAAATACCAAAGACAAGAATCACGTGCCTTTAAGGCTGTTAAAGCAGTATAACATACATAATTCTTATCACATGTGATTATGCCAATATACTTAAAGAAAGATTTAACAAAAACAACAATAGGCAAAGATGACAAATAGATAAGTTGACAAATAAGCAGAAAAATTTTCCAAGAATCCATGACAACAGGGGTCAAGGATCAGCTCAGAGATTAAAAATCTCAAACAAAAAGAGCTACCCGCTCTGATACCACTTGACAGGTTATTAGACCCCTTAAACAACCAGATTGCGTAGCCTAGATTAATTAGCCAAGTTGTTACTTAGTCAAATTAAGCAATTTTAGGTTAAAACAATCAAACAATCAAACAATCATATCAAGAATAATAATGCAGCAGAAAATAAATAACACAAGATATGATCACCCAGGAAACCACACGGTAAAAACCTGGGGAGGATTTGATCCACCGATCCTCAAGGCAAAACAGAATTCACTATGAAAGAATTGAAGTTCTTACAAAAGGACTACAAGCTCCCCGCTCGACTTCCTAATGCTACCCACCAGTAGAACTTCCTGACACGACCACGCGCAGGCTCCGAATCCACGGACTACTTCTTTCTTGAATTCCTCAATCAGCTACAAGCTCCCCGCTTGCTTTTCTTTTAAGTTCCAATGGTTGCAACGGTAATGATCTTCAAGATGTTGAAATCATCTCTACCTTGAAAGCCCTAAGTTTTGTGTAAAGGAAAGCTCCTCAAAGATCTCACACGAGATTCACACAAAACAGCAATCTATGAGCAACAATACAATATGGACAACCTTAAAAAACGTGGCTAGGGTTTAGTTTATATACCTAGGGTAAAAACATAAAACCCTAAACGTTTAATGAAGTAGGGCTGAGTTGGAAATTCTGCAGAAAATTCAACCTGTGCGATTTTCGATCGATCGAGTCTATTCTTCGATCGATCGAGCCAAGCCAAAAGTCCCAAGTACTTCTGCAGCCTCTCGATTCCAACTTTACAATATTAAACCAACTTTGAGCAAGTCTAAATAAGACTAAATACAATGTTTTGATCATGGTTTGCCAACATTACAAATTAGAGTTCTAAATACATAAAATCCTAAGACCTTAGAACCTAACATATTCAGATGACCCACTTCATATATATAGCTCTATTTGGAACCTTAAGCAGATCTACATACATGTTTCATTCTATTTCTTTCAATTTTATCCTGAGTGAATCAATTTACATATTTTTGTTTCGATCAATTGAATTGAACATCAAATATGTATCATATTTTTTGTGTGACCAATTGGTGGCTCAAACTCCATGCATATTGTACTTTATTCATTGCAGGTCTGAGATAGAAGACATCAAAGACATTGTGGGAAAAATATCACTTAGCTTGAAATATGACGCATTACCATACATTGCCAAGGACCTAGTAGGAATGTACTCTCGAACAATGGAATTGGAGTTGTGTTTAGCTATAGGGTCAAACGATGTCCGCTTTATAGGGATTCGAGCAATGGGGGGAATGGGTAAGACAACTCTTGCTACAGTTGTTTATCATATGGTTTCTAAAAAATTTGAAGCTTATACTTTTATTGAGGATGTTAGGGAAAATTATGAAAAACATGGTTTAGTTGGACTACAACAGAAACTTATTTCTAATATTTTGGAGGAACCAGATTTGAAAATTGGAGATAAGTATGATGGAGTTCTCAAGATCAGGAATGGGTTATGTCATAAAAGGATTCTTCTTGTTCTTGATGACGTAAATAAATTAGACCTAGTTGAAATTCTTAGTTGGGGAGCATGATTGGTTTGGTTTGGGTAGTAGAATTATCATAACAACAAGAGATGTGCATGTGTTGAAAACGCATCCAGTAGATGAAATATATGAAGTTCAAGAATTGAATGATAAAGATGCTTTTCAACTTTTTTGCTTGAAAGCTTTCAGAGAGGAGTATGTCCCAAATGATTATTTAGTGATGTCTAAAAAAGTTTTAAAATATGCTGCTGGTTTGCCTTTAGCTCTTGAGATTTTGGGTTCCTTCTTGTCTGGGAAAAGTACCATTGAATGGAAAAGTGCATTAGAGAGGTTCAAAGATTATCCTAATACAGATGTTTTCAATGTACTTCAAATAAGTTTTGAAGGACTCCATGTCTTAGAGAAGGAAATATTCCTGCATATTGCATGCTTCTTTAATCACGGGAAGGGGGATCATGCAGTAGAAGTATTGGATAGTCTTGGCCTTCACGCTGTTATTGGATTGAAGGAACTCGTTAATAAATCTCTCTTGAAAATTGAAGATAAAGGTAGTCTGTGGATGCATGATTTACTAGAAGAAATGGGTAGGAACATAGTTCGTCACGAGTGCCTTAATGATCCTGGGAAGCGTAGTAGACTGTGGGATTTTAAGGACTTTGAAAAAGTTCTAAGAAAAAATGAGGTAAGAGGTTATTTATAGAATTTAATTCCCTGCCTTCTTGTTCAACAATTTTGAAATTTAAATTGTTATGCTAATAATATATTTTGCAATTCACCAATTCCTTCTTGATTATTAGGGAATGGAAGCAGTTCAAGCCATGCAAATTATGAATATTTTTCAATTACGATACATGCTATCTGTGGGTACTCTTGACGCCTTTTCAAAGATGTACAATCTTAAATTTCTTCAAATTGATGCTATGTTCCACGACGTTCAACATCTTCCAAATTCTTTAAGATTTCTTGATTGGAAGCATTATCCTTCAAAATCTTTGCCTTCAACTTTCCAGCCAGATGAGCTTGTTTGGCTTTGTTTACAAGATAGCAGAATTGAAAAACTGTGGATAGGAAGAAAGGTAATTTTGTTATTAAGTATCCTCACAACTTTGCATTTAAATTTCAATAAATCAGACACTAGGAAGCTCATTGACTTGACTTCTTTTTTAACCTTTTTTTTTTCTTATAACAGAATTTTGATAAGTTGAAGTTCATCAACTTGACATACTCCTCAAACCTGATTATATCCCCAGACTTCACTGGAGTCCCAAATCTTGAGAAATTAATTTTTGCAGAATGTGAAAATTTACAAGAGCTTCACAAATCCGTTGGAATTCTTAAAAAGCTTGTTCTTCTTGATCTAAAATACTGCTCAAAACTAAGTTGTCTTCCAAGCAAGTTTGAAATGGATTCCCTCATGACCCTTGATCTTATGTGGTGCTCAATACTAGAGAAACTTCCAGAATTTACGGAAAACATGGAATACTTACAGAGGCTTACTTTAAATGCCACGGCTATTTTCAAACTACCTTCATCAGTTGGAGGCTTGATTGGCCTGACATCATTAAATATGAAGGGTTGCAAAAATCTTGTATGCCTTCCTAACACCATTTGTAGTTTAAAATCACTTGAAAGTCTTGATCTTTATGGGTGTTCAAATTTGGACAGCTTGCCAAAGAACCTAGGGAATCTCAAAGGTCTCAAGAAACTTCATTTGAGTGGAACAGCTATAAAAGAGCTACCTTCATCAATTGATGGTTTGACAACCCTTACATCATTGACTCTCACAAATTGTAAGAATCTTGTGTGTATTCCTAGCACCATTTGTAGTTTGAATTCGCTTGAATGCCTTGATCTCTATGGGTGCTCAAATTTTGACAGCTTGCCGGAGAACCTAGGGAATCTCAAAGGTCTCAATGAGCTTGATTTGAGTGAAACAGCAATAAAAGAGCTGCCTTCATCAATTGATGGTTTGACAACCCTTACTTCATTGACTCTCAAAGATTGTAAGAATCTTGTGTGTATTCCTAGCACCATTTGTAGTTTGAATTCACTTGAATTTCTTGATCTCTGTGGGTGCTCAAATTTTGACAACTTGCCGGAGAACCTAGGGAATCTCAAAGGTCTCAATGAGCTTGATTTGAGTGGAACAGCAATAAAAGAGTTGCCTTCATCAATTGATGGTTTGAATTTGTTTAAACGCCTTGCTTTTTGTGGGTGCTCAAATTTTGACAACTTGCCGAAGAACCTAGGGAATCTCAAAGGTCTCTATGAGCTTGATTTCAGTGGAACAGCTATAAAAGAGCTGCCTTCATCAATTGATGGTTTGACAACCCTTACTTAATTGATTCTCTGTGGGTGCTCCAATTTTGACAACTTGCCGGAGAACCTAGGGAATCTCAAAGGTCTCAATGAGCTTGATTTGAGTCGAACAGCAATAAAAGAGCTGCCTTCATCAATTGATGGTTTGACAACCCTTACTTCATTGACTCTCAAAGATTGTAAGAATCTTGTGTGTATTCCTAGCACCATTTGTAATTTGAATTCGCTTGGACGCCTTAATCTTTGTGGGTGTTCAAATTTTGACAACTTACCGGAGAACTTGGGGAATCTCAAAGGTCTCTATAAGCTTGATTTCAGTGGAACAGCAATAAAAGAGCTGCCTTCATCAATTGATGATTTGACAACCCTTACTTCATTGACTCTCAAAGATTGTAAGAATCTTGTGTGTCTTCCTAGCACCATTTGTTGTTTGAATTCGCTTAAATGCCTTGATCTCTGTGGGTGCTTCAATTTTGACAAATTGCTGGAGAACCTAGGGAATCTCAAAGCTCTCTATGAGCTTGATTTCAGTGGAACAGCTATAAAAGAGCTGCCTTCGTCAATTGATGGTTTGACAACCCTTACTTTATTGACTCTCAAAGATTGCAAGAATCTTGTGTGTCTTCCTAGCACCATTTGTTGTTTGAATTCACTTAAATGCCTTGATCTCTGTGGGTGCTCCAATTTTGACAACTTGCCGGAGAACCTAGGGAATCTCAAAGGTCTCAGTGAGCATGATTTCAGTGGAACAGCAATAAAAGAGCTACCTTCATCAATTGATGGTTTGACAACCCTTACTTCATTGACTCTCAAAGATTGCAAGAATCTTATGTGTCTTCCTAGCACCATTTGTTGTTTGAATTCGCTTGAATGCCTTGATCTGTGTGGGTGCTTCAATTTTGACAACTTGCCGGAGAACCTAGGGAATCTCAAAGGTCTCAATGAGCTTGATTTCAGTGGAACAGCAATAAAAGAGCTGCCTTCATCAATTGATGGTTTGACAACCCTTACTTCATTGACTCTCAAAGATTGTAAGAATCTTGTGTGTATTCCTAGCACTATTTGTAGTTTGAATTCGCTTGAATTCCGTCGTCTCTGTGGGTGCTCAAATTTTGACAACTTGCCGGAGAACCTAGGGAATCTCAAAGGTCTCAATGAGCTTGATTTGAGTGGAACAGCAATAAAAGAGCTGCCTTCATCAATTGATGGTTTGACAACCCTTACTTTATTGCCTCTCAAAGATTGTAAGAATCTTGTGTGTCTTCCTAGCACCATTTGTTGTTTGAATTCGCTTGAATGCCTTGATCTTTGTGGGTGCTCCAATTTTGACCACTTGCCGGAGAACCTAGGGAATCTCAAAGGTCTCAATGAGCTTGATTTCAGTGGAACAGCAATAAAAGAGCTGCCTTCATCAATTGATGGTTTGACAACCCTTACTTCATTGACTCTCACAAATTGTAAGAATCTTGTGTGTCTTCCTAGCACCATTTGTAATTTGAATTCGCTTGGACGCCTTAATCTTTGTGGGTGTTCAAATTTTGACAACTTACCGGAGAACTTGGGGAATCTCAAAGGTCTTAGGAGGTTTGATTTGAGTGGAACAACTATAAAAGAGCTGCCTTCATCAATTGATGGTTTGACAACCCTTACTTCATTGACTCTCACAGATTGTAAGAATCTTGTGTGTATTCCTAGCACCATTTGTAGTTTGAATTCGCTTGAATGCCTTAATCTTTGTGGGTGCTCCAATTTTGACAACTTGCCGGAGAACCTAGGGAATCTCAAAGGTCTCTATGAGCTTAATTTCAGTGGAACAGCTATAAAAGAGCTGCCTTCATCAATTGATGGTTTGACAACCCTTACTTCATTGACTCTCAAAGATTGTAAGAATCTTGTGTGTCTTCCTAGCACCATTTGTTGTTTGAATTCGCTTGAATGCCTTGATCTCTGTGGGTGCTCCAATTTTGACAACTTGCCGGAGAACCTAGGGAATCTCAAAGGTCTCTATGAGCTTGATTTCAGTGGAACAGCTATAAAAGAGCTGCCTTCATCAATTGATGGTTTGAAAATCCTTACTTCATTGACTCTCAAAGATTGTAAGAATCTTGTGTGTCTTCCTAGCACCATTTGTTGTTTGGATTCACTTGAATGCCTTGATCTTTGTGGTGCTCCAATTTTGACAACTTGCCAGAGAACCTAGGGAATCTCAAAGGTCTCAAGAAGCTTCGCTTGAGTGAAACAGCTATAAAAGAGCTGCCTTCATCACTTAATGGTTTGGGAAACCTTACTTTATTGACTCTCTAAGATTGTAAGAATCTTGTGTCTCTTCCTAGCACCATTTGTAGTTTAAATTCGGTTGAATGCCTTGCTCTTTTTGGGTGCTCAAATTTGGCCAACTTGCTGGAGAACCTAGGGAACCTCAAAGGTCTTAAGGAGCTTGATTTTAGTGGAACAGCTATTGAAGAGCTACCTTCATCAATTTATGGTTTAACAACCCTTACTTCATTGACTCTCACAGATTGTAAGAATCTTGTGTGCCTTCCTACCACCATTTGTAGCTTGAGTTCGCTTGAATTCCTTGATCTTTGTGGGTGCTCAAATTTTGACAACTTGCCGAAGAACCTAGGGAATCTCAAAGGTCTCAAGAAGCTTCGCTTGAGTGAAACAGCTATAAAAGAGCTGCCTTCATCACTTAATGGTTTGGGAAACCTTACTTTATTGATTCTCGAAGATTGTAAGAATCTTGTGTCTCTTCCTAGCACCATTTGTTGTTTGAATTCGCTTGAATGCCTTGATCTTTGTGGGTGCTCCAATTTGGACAACTTGCCGGAGAACCTAGGGAATCTCAAAGGTCTCTATGAGCTTGATTTCAGTGGAACAGCTATAAAAGAGCTGCCTTCATCAATTGATGGTTTGACAATCCTTACTTTATTGATTCTCAAAGATTGTGAGAATCTTGTGTCTCTTCCTAGCACCATTTGTTGTTTGAATTCGCTTGAATGCCTTGATCTTTGTGGGTGCTCCAATTTTGACAACTTGCCGGAGAACCTAGGTAATCTCAAAGGTCTCAAGGAGCTTTATTTGAGTGGAACAGCTATAAAAGATCTGCCTTCATCAATTGTTGGTTTGACAATCCTTACTTTATTGATTCTCAAAGATTGTAAGAATCTTGTGTCTCTTCCTAGCACCATTTGTTGTTTGAATTCGCTTGAATGCCTTGATCTTTGTGGGTGCTCCAATTTTTCCAACTTGCCGGAGAACCTAGGGAATCTCAAAGGTCTCAAGGGGCTTTATTTGAGTGGAACAGCTATAAAAGAGTTTCCTTCATCAATTGATGGTTTAACAACCCTTACTTCATTGAATCTTAAAGATTGTAAGAGTCTTGTGTGTCTTCCTAGCACCATTTGCAGTTTGAATTCACTTGAAGGGCTTAATCTTTGTGGGTGCTCAAATTTTGACAACTTGCCGGAGAACCTAGGGAATCTTAAAGGTCTCAAGGGGCTTGATTTGAGTGGAACTGCTATAAAAGAGCTGCCTTCATCAATTGATGGTTTAACAACTCTTACTTTATTGATTCTCAAAGATTGTAAGAATCTTGTGTGTCTTCCTAGCACCATTTGCAGTTTGAATTCACTTGAAGGGCTTAATCTTTGTGGGTGTTCAAATTTTGACAACTTACCGGAGAACTCGGGGAATCTCAAAGGTCTCAGGGGGCTTGATTTGAGTGGAACAACTATAAAAGAGCTGCCTTCATCAATTGATGGTTTGACAACCCTTCCTTTATTGATTCTTAAAGATTGTAAGAATCTTGTGTGTCTTCCTAGCACCATTTGCAGTTTGAATTCACTTGAAGGGCTTAATCTTTGTGGGTGCTCAAATTTTGACAACTTACCGGAGAACTTGGGGAATCTCAAAGGTCTCAAGGGGCTTGATTTGAGTGGAACTGCTATAAAAGAGCTGCCTTCATCAATTGATGGTTTAACAACTCTTTACTTTATTGATTCTCAAAGATTGTAAGAATCTTGTGTGTCTTCCTAGCACCATTTGTAGGATGAATTCAATTAAATGGCTAGATCTTTGTGGGTGCTCAAATGTTGACTACTTGCCGTAGAACCTAGGGAATCTCAAAGGTCTTAAGAACCTTCCCTTGAGTTGAATAGCTATAAAGGAGCTTCCTTCATCAATTGATGGTTTGATAACCCTTACTTCATTGACACTTAACGATTGCAAGAATCTTGTGTGCCTTCCTAGCACCATTTGTAGTTTGAATTCACTTGTATGCCTTGATCTTTGTGGATGCTCAAATTTTGACAACTTGCCGAGGAACCTAGGAAATCTCAAAGGTCTCAAGATGTTTGATTTGAGTGGAACAGCTATAAAAGAGCTACTTTCAACAATTGATGGTTTGACAACCCTTACTTTATTGAGTCTTAAAGGCTGCAAGAATCTTGTGTGTCTTCCTAGCACCGTTTGCAGTTTGAATTCACTTGAAAGGCTTGATCTTTGTGGGTGCTCAAATTTTGACTACTTTCCGGAGAACCTTGGGAATCTTAAAGGTCTCAAGAAGCTTCACTTGAGTGGAACTGCTATAAAAGAGCTGCCTTCATCAATTGATGGTTAGACAACCCTTACTTTATTGATTCTTAAAGATTGTAAGAATCTTGTGTGTCTTCCTAGCACCATTTGTCGTTTGAATTCACTTGGATGCCTTGATCTTTATGGTTGCTCAAATTTTGACAACTTACCGGAGAACCTAGGGAATCTCAAAGGTCTCAAGGAGCTTGTTTTGTGTGGAACAGCTATAAAAGAGCTGCCTTCATCAATTGATAGTTTGACAACTCTTACTTTATTGATTCTCAATGATTGTAAGAATCTTGTGTGTCTTCCTAGCACCATTTGTAGCTTGAATTCACTTGAATGGCTTGATCTTTCTGGGTGCTCAAATTTTGACAACTTGCCGGAGAACTTAGGGAATCTCAAAGGTCTCATGAAGCTTCACTTGAGTGGAACTGCTATAAAAGAGCTGCCTTCATCAATTGATGGTTTGACAACCCTTACTTTGTTGATTCTCAAAGATTGTAAGAATCTTGTGTGTCTTCCTAGCACCATTTGAAGTTTGAATTCGCTTGGATGCCTTAATTTTTTTGGGTGCTCAAATTTTGATTACTTGCCGGAGAATCTAGGGAATGTCAAAGGTTTGAAGAATCTTGATTTGTGTGGAACATCTATAAAGGAGTTGCCTTCATCAATTAAAGGCTTGACTAGCCTTACTTCATTGACTCTACTCTATAGCAATAAACTCGTGTGTCTTCCTAACACGACTTATGGTTTGAAGTTGTGTGGTGCTCTAAATCTTTCAAAATGCTCCCAATTTAAGAACTTGCCAGAGAACCTATGGATGATTGAAGGTCTAAGGAGCTTGATTTGAGCATAACTGCTATAGGAGAGTTGCCTTCATCAATTGAATGTTTGACTAACCTTACTTTATTGACTCTAAGATATTGCATAAATCTTGTGTGCCTACCCAGCACCATTTTTAGTTTGAAGTTGCTTAATTCTCTTGATCTTTTTGGATGCTTAAAATTTGACAACTTGCCAGAGAACATAGGAAATATGGAAGGTTTGGAGCTACTTAATTTGTGTTGGACAGCCATAAAAGAGGTTCCTTCTTCCATTGTTCTCCTTAAAAATCTTAAACAGCTTCATATCCGTGGATGGAAGTTATCTGAATTTTATTCCCAGCCAACAAGTCCTGAGTCAATGGAACCATTATGGATTTCATTATCTTACTTGCCAACAAGTCCTACTGCACAGAGAATATTTTTGCCTTCATTTATATATTCTTCCCTGCAAACAAGTCTGGTTCCGGTGGGCTTATCAATTCCTTCCTTGTCAGGTCTACAATCTTTAACAGATTTGAATCTTAGTCATTGTGATCTTTGGTCAATCCCCAGTGACATTGGCTGCTTGTCCTCTTTAGAATACTTAGATCTAAGTGGAAATAATTTTGTTTCCCTTCCTAAAAGCATGTCTCTACTCTCTAATCTTCGAAGACTCTGTTTGGAGGGTTGTGAGAGTCTTCAATCATTGGAAAATGTTCCGCCAACTATTGATTCTATAATTGCAGACGATTGTACCTCATTGGAGAGATTGCCAGAACTGCAATTTTATCTTTCTAGGTCAGATCGCACCTATTTGCAATTCCTGTTTTTCAACTGCTTCAAATTGTTTGACAATAACATGCTTTAGGGCGTTAATAACATGCTTCAGGTCTGTCTCTCTCTCTCTTTCTCTCTTTCCCTCTCTCTCTCTCTTCAAGTTCTAAACGTTATGCTTTGCATATTTCAGGGACAAAGTGTTACACTATCAAAGAAGTTAAAAATTATTATTCCAGGAAGTGAAATTCCGAAATATTTTAACCATGAATGTACGGGTCATGAATTGAAAGTACAAGTGCCTTCTAATTTGTCTAATGCGCCGATTGGAATTTCATTTTGTGTTGTTTTTGTACCCAACAAGTGGCGTGAATGCCCTCGTGATTGGGAGCTTTCATTTATAATCGATGGGTTTCCAATGAATGAGGGAGAAATTTCTGGTTCTAGGAAAGAATATGGTACAATTGAATCACATCACCTTTGGCTGACCTATTATTCCTATCGGAATGGATTTCATCCTTTTACGATTAGAGCATCTTCCCGGAACTTAGAGGTGGAGAAAATTGGGGTCCAATTCATATATGGGCAAGACATTGAAAATCCCAGTAAAACTATGGCACAGTGCATCAACAACAGAAGCATTGTAATCCATCATGATATTGATGATTCAATTGCAGAAAGTAGCGAAAATAAGCAAAGCTGTGATGAGGATGATGTGGCAGGACTTAGTGGAGAATGCTGCACTATTGTGGAACCCCCGTCAAAGAGGATTCAAAGGCTTGGAGGATTTATAGCTGTTTCTAAGGATTCTAGTCAAAGGGAATTTTTTGACTTCTTTGCGAGTAAGTCTTCTATCTTTCTTCTTACTTTCAAGTTTTAACTTTTACCAGTCATCATTTACAACTACTTGTTGGTGCACTTTTATTTAGTGGATGGAGAGGATCAAATGTCCAAGAACCTTGAACCCATTCACGAAGGTAGTAGTTACCAAGACATCGATGATCTCAATCTAACTATGGCACAAAGCAGCAACAACAGCCGCACTCTATGAGGATCTAGCGAAATCTATTGTGATATTGAACGATTCAGTCACAAAAGGTAGCAAAAATAAGCAAAACCATCATGAGGATGATGGGGCTGGACCTAGTGGAGAAGGTTACTCTAATGAGGAACCACGGCCAAATTGGATTTATAAAGTTGGAGAATTTATGGCTGATTTTGAGGAGTCTAGTTAAAGGGAAATTTTCGACTTCTTTGCCAGTAAGTGATAATCTTTCGACTTACTACTTTAAAAGTCATCATCATTTTTTTTTTTTTTTTGGGGGTATATACTATCTTTTTTTTTTTTTTTTTTTTTTTTAAATTGTTAAATTCAAAGTGTTGTGCTAGTTGTACCTTATCATTACCTGTTATTGTTAACACTCACAGCAAAATCAGCCCAAACTCAAAAATTAAAATCATACCATATCAATTTTATTTTTTTTAATTAGGTTGGAGTAAAAGAAATTTTTCTTGTTTGTCTTGTTGGTGAACTTTGTTTTAGTGGAAGGAGAGTATCAAATGTCAAAGATGCTTGAATCCATTCACGGAGGGAAGAGGGATAGTTACCAAGACATTGAAGATCCCAATCAAACTATGACTCAGTTAACCATCAACAGCAGGACACTTTGAGGATCTGGGTGATCTACGCCATGATCTTTAAGATTCAACCACAGAAGGTATTAGAAATATGCAAAGCCGTGATGAGGATGATGGGGTTGGACCAAGTGGAGAAGGCTATTCTATTGACGAACCCCATCCAAAGACTACTTGGATTCATGGCTGATTCTAAAGAATTTGGTATAAGGAATGTTTCGACTTCTTTTCTTGTAAGTCATCATCATTCTTCTTGCTATTACAGTTCACGAGTCTTGATTTCTATTTTATTTTGGGGAGGGGAATCCAATGAAATGAAAGTGAGGGTTTTGTTTCTCAGGTTTAAATTGGCATGATAAAAAAATTAATTTGTAACTGGTTTAAATTGGAGTTTTTCTTTTCAATTTTTATACTAGCATTGTGAGAGGGAAAAAAGAAAGTTCAAAGTTTTGTGCTTGTTAACATCACCTTTTGGCACTCACATCCCAATCACCACAAACTCAAAAATTAAAATTATTCCATATATCTATTTTTTTAAAAGTTTTTTCATCAGGTTTGAATAATACAAATTTCTCTTCTTGGCTTGTTGGGGCACTTTTATATAATGGAAGGAGGGGACCCAAGAAACTCAAAGCCTATCGCGGAGGTAAAAGGGATAGTTATGAGAGAGATGTTGAAGAATTACGTGGTGATAAGAGGGATAGTTATGAGAGAAATGTTGAAGAATTACCCAAGGAGGGTCACTCCTCTCACACCCACCTTGGCACTCGCTCAAGTGGGCAAGAATTAATCAAGGAGGGTTACTTTTTTCTGTATGTGTGTGTAAATATATGTGTGTGGCTTTGTTGAATTGGTTTTATAGAATTTAAGCCGTGGCATCAGTTTAGAGAAATTAAAAATTCTCTTGTCCCATGCTTTTGTGCTATTTTGTAATCTCCCATTTTCTTAGTGAAATATTATGTTAGACACTATCTGTGGATGTAGGCTTAAAGCCGAACCACGTAAATCTTTGTGTTCCATGTGTGATTGTCTTTTCTATTTCTATTTCGCATAACATATTACTATTTTGTTACACACAACAAATAAGCATAAAATAACCTACTATTAGTTTGTTACACACAACAAATAAGCATAAAATAACCTACTATTAGTTTGTTACACACAACTAATAAGCATAAAAGCTTCCACTAACTCAACAATTTGTGATTAGAGCAATGTATGCTTATGAAATGAAGTTGCATTGTTGTAACAATTAAGTGGCCTGCTGGGCTTGTGAAGTGCGGTTGCAAATGTAGCTGTTTGCACTTTGGTAGCACAGAGGGGTTGTTTGAGTGTTGTATTTGCTGGGCTGTTATTTTGTGTCCAGCTTTGTTTGAAGTTTTTTTCTTCTAGTGTTTTGATAAATAAAAATGAATTATTCATTAAAAAAAAAAAAAAAAATCTCCTGAGGTTTGTTGTATTACTTTAATTCTCGTGGGCTGTTGGTCGATTCATCATGCTTCTCTGCTAGAGACAAACAAAATACCCAAGAACCTTTAGTTATAAGTTACTAAATTTTTTATCATCTTGAAGTTTTGACAGCAACAGAAGAAATCAAACCATTTGATAGTATCAGTATCTTCAAGAGCAATGAGTAACTTGATCATCCTAGGGTGATCCATGATATTTGTAAACGTAGCCAACAACCTTCCTAACAAGCTCTATTGCTGCATTTCACACAGCCTCATCAATTACTCAACTGTGCCCTTGGCATATTCCTTTTCCTCTTTCTCTTCTACTCTCCTTTCTTCTTTCTCTAATGTCCTTCTAGCTAGAAACGGACTCAACTTTTGTCATCATTTGCTTGGAACTTATTAT
The DNA here is from genome assembly GCA_032727855.1 of Quercus ilex subsp. ballota. NCBI lineage: Eukaryota > Viridiplantae > Streptophyta > Magnoliopsida > Fagales > Fagaceae > Quercus > Quercus ilex. The sequence continues at coordinate 8,107,776 of CM064914.1, read as the reverse complement.
AGGCATCAACCAGACCTTGGGGCAATTGATCTTTATGAGCCTTAAAGAGAGAAAATTGCCTGCGGTAAGAATCTATTGCCATTCCCAATAATTCATTTAAAATTTTTTAAGGACTTATTAGTTTTGAATTAGTCGAATTAGTCAAACTAGGTTGTATTTTTGATACTTCTACACTATTTTCCTTCTTTTTGTGTCTAAATTGAGCAAAAGTCCATGCAGAAGCAAAATTATCAATTCCATTTTGTTCAAGTTGTTTATCAGGATGAATCATCCCTCCATCCACCTTGACCTAAATTTCAGTACGTTTCACTAACTTCTGATCTGGTTGATATAGTATTTTCTGCTAATATGTGAACAAAACATTAACTTTTTTGTTTGTCATTTTTTATTTAAAAAGTTTTACTCATAAAATATGAATTTAGAATTTGATTGTTTGATTTGATGTCATGAGAAATTTGAACCCAATGATTAGGAAGTGGTCAAAATCATGTCATACTAAGCTGGTTGAGCAATTTAAGTTATTGACTTGATTCATCATAAATTGTTTTTCTTGATTTGATAATTAAATTTTGGTCCTTTTAGGCTAAACTCTTATTCATCCTAAATAAATTGGGTTTTTGTTATGTAATGAGATATTATAAACCTCTTTGTTGAGTAATAATCATGTTAAGAACGTGTATTATTTGATAATAAATAATGCTTGAATCTTTGAATGAGCATTGCTTAGGACCTTAGTCAATGTATGAAGTTTTCACAAAATGATATGTTTTCTTTCAATTACCCCATTTTGTTAGGGTGTGTGTGGAAAAGAACAATAATGGATTATGCCTTGTGAAGTACAAAATTTATCAAATTCAGATGAAGTACATTCGCCTAGAGGTCAAGCCATGGATTATTAGTCCACAATAAGCTACCATTAAAATGCCCTATGTTACCTAGTGTTGACAACTTCTAGAAGAATTTCAAGTGCCTATGCTCTTCCTAATCCAAAATTATTTGCCTCTTTATTAGATTTAAATGGACTAAAAAAAAGCAAAAGAATTCATATCTAAAGCAAACTGAAAATTTCTACCTCTAAAGTGCAAAAAAATTCAGTCTCAACTGTTTGATTACTTGATAATCCAATTCACATCATCATGAAAAACATTCTTTTTTCTGTTCAAATTAGGTGCCCACCTTGATAGTGTTTTGAACTTGTTGGGCTAGGTTTGGCACGTGACATAAAGCTGAGGGTCCAAGGTTCAATTCACCACACTATTAGTTCATGGGGTTTGGTGGTGTTTTCTTAGACAAGAAGTAGTATAGTTTGGTCAAAAGCTGAGACACCACTTCTTTATATCGAGAGAGAGAGAGAGAGAGAGAGAGAGAGATTATGTGTGTCAGTAAAACCAGCCAAATTCAGAATAAAAAATCTAATCTTAATTGTCCATCTCATTTCTCAAAACCATTTTTTGTACACAATTCAGTGTATCATCTATATCTTATAAAACCTACCTTCCATCTTCAAAAACCACATTTCTCCACACACATACACCCATTAAACTTGATATTGCAACCGCCAAATAATGAAACAATGACATTCCTTCTGGCTCACCAAAACTTAAACCTCAAAAGCCCACAAAACATTACACTTCATTAGTAACAAAACCTTCTTTAGCCAGTATAGTTAGTCTGCCAAAAGCTCAGCTTGCTTCGTCACAAAAATAGTCAACACTTTCCCTTCTGAAGTATTCTTTTTTAAGCCTTGAAATCCAGTACCTCTGATTCCAAGATAGTTCACACAACCCCACAGCAGCCATTCCTACAAAAAACAACCAAAAAGACCAATTAAATGGAAACAAATGTTCAATACTAACAGTAAAAATTTTATAAGCAATATGCAAAAAAAGTATATTGCATTTTTCAAAAGTGCCAAACATTGACTAAACTCTGAAAGCAAAAGAAGTAATTACAATACAAGTCAATCATCAAAGAAAAATGAAGATTAATTTTCAAGTCAATGCAAGCATATACGCATACATCACCCATTATGATTCTTTTTGCAAAAAATGGCTGTGTAAGATTTGAACTTGCACACCTTTGGCTAGCCAATCATATAATTAGGAGTTAAAAGAAATTGAGTTAAGCCCAACTTCCTAGTACTCAGGGTCTGTTTGGGATCCAGTTATTTTGCTGAAACTGAAAACTTTTTGCTGAAAGTACTGTAGATAAAGGTAAAAATTAGCTGAAATAGTATAGTGGGACCTATGAATAGTACCAAAAAGTGCAGTATGACCTATAAATAGCAGCAAAAATAAGCTGAATAGTAAAATAAGTTGGCAAAATTAATCATGTCAAATAGACACTCAGACTCAACTCTTGCGTAAGATTTATAAAACTCAATATTGGCTTAAGCTTCATTCCAGTTTCAATATTCAGGTTCTCAACTCTCTTCCAAGCTAATTGCAAGCTCCAAAAAACTTCTAAATGCTAGTTGTTTTGAGTATTTAAACTTCAAAAGTTGATGAGCTCTATATCAAGGGTAAGGTTATTGCACAACTTAGGAAGTAACACCTGTGATGGCTTTTTATTACAAGATTGGCTACTCTTTTCATCTCTTGTTTGCAAATGGAGAAACTAAGAGAGCAATATCCATCTTATACATGAAAAGCTCATGGCATTTTCAATGTGGTGCTACAATCCCACAGAGAGATAACAAAAAATGAAAACAATAAAATAATAAATAAAAACAGGTAAGTTGAGAAGAATGTGCTGTACTGCTGTCTATGCTTGATTCCTAAAATGAAAGCGTCAGATCAGTTTGAAAAGAAGAATATTCCCTCTGATCTATGATGGAGAACATCTATCAAGCCAGTGCACGAGAAGAGCATAATGATGCTTAAGCTCAAACGTCAGTACATAGTTCAAGCACAGGTCATCTAGCTTAACAAACAAGCCAAGCAAACTTTGATCAAGTTGCCTGCAAGCAGCTTTGCTCTTTTTTTAGTACTACAGTATCTTGAGAAAAGCTCTTCACATGTACCTACCACAAGCAAGAAAAGAGTAGGAAGAACAAGTTTTCAAGCATTAGTAAAAATAAAATCAGAAAGATCAAAGGTAAGAGACACTAAACACTTCAGAAAACTGAACCCCAACCAAAAACTAAAAAAAATCCCTACATCAAATATGGAAAAAATCCTTAAAAGAGAAACAACTTGAAGGAGCTAAAGATTGAAACTGCAAAGTTGTATCTTCACCGGCATTTAGTGAAGTTTCAACGAAAAAACAGAAAAACCAAAGAAACATCAGCACTAAATTGCATGCATTTAGTGCTGTTCACTCAAAATGTCACAAAATTTAATTATCAAAGATTTTTTAAAAATAACATGGACATAAATCTTTAGAAACACTTTCTAATTGGTCAACCAAAAATTGGAAACGCACAGGAAAGAAGCTTCAATGAGACAGGTTTTACCAGTCCCACTTCCCATTAAAACAAAAGAAGCCCAGGGAAAAAAACAAATGGTCCCTTAGTTACAGTGGCCTGTTTTCACCAGACACACCAAAGGAAATGTTTAGTCCGTGAGTGACTTACAAATAAAAAATAAAAAGAGTGAAATGACTAATGTATTTTATCCATTGCAAAGACCTAAGGGTTTGCATGAAAAAAACAACCAATTAAGTATCAAATAGCTGGTGTGGTGAGCATGACAGTCACAATGCTGTAGAATAAATTGAGCATGTCAACATGAGATACTTACATAGAAGAAGGTAAGAAGGCACACAAAAACAGTTTAAGGAAAGACATGATTATCATATTGAAAGGATAATTAAGCAAGGCACAAGGACAGAATTTTCATGGACAAAATGGTTTTGTAATCCTATTCCGTCATAATATACCAAGCAATGAAATAAATCAAGTGCTTAGGGTTGGGAAAACAAAGGATGCCTTTCACCAAAACTTGGAGAACCATCCAAAATCCTGAAGAAGTATTAGATAATGACTACTTGAATATGTTTCTCTATAATGTTTTATAATAAACTTCAAACGAGGATTCGTCACCAGAAATGACAATGACATTAAATCAATAAAAACACAAACAATTTACACATCACCTACCTGGCTTCATTTCAGAAAAGAAATACAGAGGAATTTCTTGAACAAGTTTCAGATCATTAACAGCCACCAGTACCAATGCCAATTACGTAGAAAACTGCAGTAGAACAAGCAACATTCATTCCACATCCACAAACGAAGTGCAGTCAATGTCTTGCAGGGTGATATTCCCCATATATAAATCGTTTATGTGATGAGAACAGAGCGGGAGGCATTTCCGATTGAGACTTTCATGAATTGCACCCATCCCTGGGACCCACCTGTCCTCAACAGATGGGTTCACATTCAAATGGTTCTGCAGTAACCGTACCCAATAATAAACAGTATCCATTTTGTCACAGAAATGACCAATACAGGAACATGAAGGCTCATCAGAAGCCAACCTGATCAAAGCCAAAGATAAAGCCCCATCAACAGGCCTTGGATCCGAAAGATTTTGATCTCCCATCATTTTAACCTCTCTTTCAGTGGGGAAGCACACTTCTTCATTTCCATTAAAATCAGAGACCTTCAAATCTTTAGTGTAATGCTTAATGGCTTCACGTTTGGTTGACTCATGCTTCTCTGCTAGTGTCAAAATGCAAGAGAACTTCAAGTGAGAAGTTACTACAGTTTTAACCATCTTGAAGTTGTGACAGCAGCAAAAGAAACCAAGCCACCTTCTCCCTACTCCTGCATACCACTTGATAATATCAGTATCTTCAAGAGCAATGAGTAACTTGATCGGCCTAGGGCGACCCATGTTATTTGTAAAACCAGCCATCTTAACTGCCTTCCTAACAAGTTCTATTGGTGCATCAACTTTCATACACAGCCTCGTCAAATCCTCAACTGTGCTCTTAACATATTTTTGTTCCTCTTCCTCCTCCACTCTCTTTTCTTCTTTCTCTAATGCCATTCTAGCTTGGACCGGACCCAAATACTTGTCAACTTGCTCTTGGAACTTATCATAAGCATCAACCAGCTCTTGGGGCAATTGATCTCTAATGTGCCTTAAAGAGAGAAAATCACTTGCTGTAAGCATCCGATGCCATTCCCAACGCTCTTCCAAGGAACCCAAGAAATCATGAACCACTTCATCAGTCCAAGTTTTGAAGATTTCTCAAACCTCATTTTCAATTTGAAAGTCAAATTTAAACCCATCACTTTGCTTCAACTTCTTAAAAACATGCTGCAATATCTTCATCCCCAGTATCTTTCTATTCCTCTCTCTAGCAATTTTTAATTCTAAAGCTCTAACTTCCTTCTGCCTAAGGTACTTCTTCCGTGCCCTAATTGCTTTCTCCATCATGGGAGGATGCAAAACTGAAGGTGGAACAGCCTGTAGTTCCATACCTAGAAAACTAAAATTCTCAGATACTGCACTATGAATTGCCGTCTTCATTTTATCCGCCCTCAAATCCAACCTACCTTCTAAATATTTCGAAACCCAATTCTTGAGGTCCATGGTCAATATCTTCGACCATGACGTTATCACTAATATTTCATCCAAATACCTGACTACATACATCTTCACTGGCTTATAAAACAAGCCAGACATCCAAACAAGCTGCTTTGATTTAAACTTTGGATTCTCCTGATTTTTCTGAAGACGCGTATCTTGAATTTCTTTATCAAACCCATTAAAGTAAATATTAATAAAAATCGAACACAACCTGCTTTCTTGAGGAAACCCCCTTCCTAAGTAACAACCACCCAATTCAATTCCCACCACCTCACACTCAAACAACCTCTTTATTAAACCAATCAAAGAACCATCTTTTATTTTCTCTTCAATTAAACAAACACAACTTATTTACATGCCTATCATCAAACCTTTCTCTATCAAACGTGACACTAAACCACCAACTAGGATTCTCTACCGAGTTCTTAACAGGGGCGGAGCTATAGCATGGCCAAAATTTGAAAAAATTAATTTATATTATATAAAAGTATTGAAACTTAAAATATTTAGCTACAAAAATAGAAGTTCCCCCCCCCCCCCCCCAAAAATGTTTGAGTTAGTCCAATAATGCTCTTAAAAACTAATAAAATATGTCAATTGGTCTAGTAGTTATAGAGACAAGGTAGTTTTTGTTTTCTCTAATTCATTTTTTGTACATGTTTAATATTAAACTAGACAGCTTTTGTATACTCGTTTGAGTTTAAAAGATGATAAGTTCCCCTAAAATATTATCTTGCGAATATACATATTTGAAAGTTGTTAATTTTATATATAATATATTTATAAATTATGACCTACTCTAGTATCAAAAATTAAAATATTAATGTTTATATTTGTGTATGTCCGTTTACGCATGTGTACAATGGTTTATCTTGACTCAAAACTAATATATTAATACCAAAATTTGGCCCCCCCAAACAAAAAATCTTAGCTCCGCCCCTGGTTCTTAAGGTACCTAATGGCGGTGTGGCGTCCCATACCGACACGCCCACCATAAGAAAAAGTTACAAACCGTTCATCATACGCAATTTCCAATACCATCCTAATATAGCTTCAATCAAAACCTTTAATTTCAAGTTGGGCAAGACCAAGGACTCACCTTTCATTCTTGAAGGCATCATTGTGACACAACAAGCTTCAATATTAAACCGATTCTCACGGAGCTGGCTTCCCATTTCTTCAATATCAAACCACCTCGAGACCGAGTTGAGAAGAGACTGTGAGTCAAGGGAGTTGAGGGCATTGTTGGGTTGTGAGGTGGTGAGGTTTTGGCAGGCAGTGAGGAGGACATTGGGCAAAGCAAGGACATTTGAGACAAGATTGGAGAACGTGCCATGTGAGTATTGAGTGAGAACAAAGGCTTTGAGTTGGGGTTTTGTGAGGGTTTTTATGGGGTTTTGAGCAGTGGCGGCTCTAGGAATTTTGTTTAGGGGGTTCATTAAAAAAAATTTAATTAAAAAAAAAACTTGAATATATCGAGTTACCGACAAAAAATAAAAAATAAAAAAAAATAATACATGAAGTTTTACAATTTCCTTCTACATGTATTCAAATTTTGAATTGTTATATGATAGTTCATTATAAGTATCTATTGTCAATGTGGGTAGCTATGAGCCTATAATCATTTTATTTTGTTAAGTTTATCTAACATTTTTATTTTTATGCAGTTTTTATTATCTATTTGTTATTGTTTTCTAAACTAAACTCATTGGCTTTGTATTAATTATTGACGCACACAACCACACTCATTCATACATAAAATTATACACTAGTGTCTACTTAACCAATCAAATACTTGGACAATCACTAACTTTACATTTTTTTTTCTTGAATTTTACTAATTTTATAACAAAAAGTTATTGTAACATGATAACAATATACACACATATAACAAACCATATCTATTTCCTAATTATTAAATTATATATATTTATATTATAATGTACACACAAACATCCACACACATCATAATTCATACAAATAATATTATAATAAAAAGTAATGGACACAATCAATATTAGACACACTCACACACATAATATAAATTTATAAAAAATAGTGACACTTACAATTCACAAACACTTACGTTTTATTCTTAGAGTTGGAAATACTTGTAATAAGGGTGTGTAAAATTTTAGTCAAAGTGTGCAAATATATTTTTAAGAAAAAAATTATAGTATTAAACTAAAAAAAATATTTCTTATATATAATTTTTTTTTTTTTTTTGGGAAGTCAGGGGGTTCATTTGAACCCCCTGAGAATAGTGTAGAGCCGCCGATGGTTTTGAGTTTGGGTTTTGGGGGGTGGAGACGGGTTTTGTAAGAGAGTTGAGAATAGTCTGAGAGAAGAACGATTTGGAGACCTGAATTCAAGTGGGTTTATTCTTCTGAGGTGTATAATCATTGAGACAACGAGAAGAAAAGTGGAAGTTTGGACTTTGGAACCTCCACTTTTGATTTTGTTTTGGGGGTTTAAGCCTTTAAGGTTTCTACCTGAGTTCAAACTTGAGAGTTGAGAGAGTAGTTTTGCAAACAGCGAACTTTTTGTGTGTGTGTGTGTGATGAATTTCGTTTTTTGAACCTGTACTTTAGGTTGGTTTTAATTAAATGAATTTAATTTTTTTTTTTTAGTTGAAAATAGCTTATTTGTATTTTAATTAGTGCGATCCTTCTCATTTCTATCTCCTTTTGTGAAAGTGATTTTTTTTTTTTTGCTAATAAATGTGAAAGTGAATTTTGATGCACCTTATAGTGAGGAGAGAATTCTAATTTCTATCATTCCACTTTTTCACCCTTCCAACCAAACAAACTATTAAAGCAGAAGCTAATATAGCTAGACTAGAAGCAACAAAGGCAGCAATATTGGGGTATAAAAGGCACGTAATTTGTGAAGAAGATGCTATAAACGTCAATTTGCCACTACCTAATTCCTGATCATCTCCTCACTTGTCTATTGCTAATGTGATTGATGAAACCAAACTAATTTTGAACTCTTTCTCTAAGTGGTTTATGAGTCATATTTTTAGGAAGGCCAGTGTTTTTGCCTATAAAATGGAGCCAAATGAGAGATTTAACCCCATCTCTTCCTCACTAAATTTTTGTTTTAAATCACAAGATAGAGAAGGGATTAATTCCCTCCCCCTGTGATTTGTTTCTAAGTCTTTTCTTTCTATGAATATTACATGTTTATTTAGGAAATTAATGTTAAACATTGATGTCCATAAGAGATCTTATGACCTAAATATTTTTAAAGTGTAATCCTCTTAGTTAGCATCAAGTCATTAACTAGCTTTTAGCAATTAATAATAAATAATAATAAAAAAGGTCATCAACTAGTTGAAATTGCTGGGAATGCAACATAGAAACATAAAAATCATCTTCCAAACTACTTTTTATGCTAAAGCAGCATCGATTGAACTAATACATATTTGGAATTTTGCTAATTCAGTACTTTTGCAATTCAATTGGTAATGCCATGACATAAACTGATATTTATTGGAATAAGTATTGATAAAAAAAAAAAATTATCAAGATTGAAAAACAATTTTTTAGTTGAAAATGTGGTCTCACAAACAAGATACTCCGATAATTGATATTTAGCTTACTTTCAATGCAAGTCCATCACATACATAAATATTAGAGGCAAGGAAGTACATTCAACCCACCAATCGGCCCAATATTTCAGGTTATTTTTTGTGGGTTGAATTAGGTGATAGATTGGGTTGTGTTTGTTTTTGTTTTTCTTGGGTTTTTTTTTTTTTTTTTTTAAAGCTTGGGTCAAGTTAGGTGCGAGTTGGCAAAATTTTCTACTGGAGTAACTTGATCTCACCGATATTAAGACTAATTATGTAAATAATACTAGTTTATTGAATAATATACTTAAATAATTAAATGAAGCCGCAATTTTTCTATTTGGTTTGACAAAATGGCCCTAACATGATTACCCAATCCAAACCTTACATTGCGATGTTTTTAGAGCTACCAAGGGTTGGAGATTTATCAATCCTAAGAGGTCGGTTGGGTTGAAAGAAAATACCCCAAACCCAACCCATCCCATACACAACTCCATAGTTCATTTGTTTTTTTTTAATCATATTTTAAAGAAATTCATTTGTTTATAGTATTTACTATTTATTCAGTTATGTGCTAGCAAAATGAAATGTATCTGTCCAAGGAGAGTAATTAGCCATGAAAGTGTGCAAAAACTGCCTTCATACCTGCAAAATGAAATGAAATGTATATTTGTGTTTTTCAGAATAGAGAGAGAGAAATTTGTATTATGTGTATTTCAGCCCATGGGCTTGGACCTTGTGTAGAGAATGGACCTTTTCACCTCTTCACAATTAGGCCCTGTGGCCTCTCATAGTCCAATCCCAATTATTGTAAATTGAATTTTCTTTTCATTTAGTTGCACCAATTAAATTTTTTTTTTTTTTTTTCAATTTCAAATGGGGAATATGTAAACTAGAACATGTGTAGTCTACCTTCCACCCAACAAAAATCCTTTATCTCCTATCGATTGAAATCAAAATCTCCTTTTATTGAAGGAGAAAAATATATCATTTTAATAACAAAAACTAATGATTTGCTTTGGGAGAGAGAGCCTAGTCTAGAAATTGATTTAACGATAAAAACTTCAAAATGTCACTTTTCTTTATTTCTTGGGTAAATTGCAAATTATATCTCTAATGTTTCGGGTGTTTAGATTTTACACCTGAAATTTCAAAATTTGAACTTTACCCCCTGAAATTTGAGGGTGTTTGGATTTTACACCCTAACATTTCAAAATTTGAAAATTTTAAGAGTGTTTGGATTTTATTCTATAAAGTTTGGAAGTGTTTGAATTTTACTCCCTAAGGTTTCAGAATTTAAAGGATGAAAAATCCAAACACTTCCAAATTTTAGAGGGTAAAATCCGAGTTTTAAAGCGTCAGGGTGAAAATCTAAACACCCCAAACTTAAGGGTGTAAAATTCAAACACCCTCAAACTTTAGTGGTGTAATTTGCAATTTACCTTTATTTCTTTCTTACTGAAAGTATTATAAAAAATGAGGTTGGGGATTGGATCACAGAGGAAAGGGAGGTTATGAACCACTTCAGAGAGGGGTTTATTAAGTTATATTCCACCTCCCAAGTGCAGGCTAAGTGGAACAATGATAAATGGACTCGTTGGCAGATTAGGCTCACGAAGGAAGAGAAAAGTAGTCTTGACAGCCCGGTAACTGATGAAGAGATTACCATTGCCTTATGGTCTTTAAAGGCCTTCAAGGCCCCAGGACCCGATGGGTTACACGCCGGCTTCTTCCAGAGATTCTGGCTCACGGGGGGGAATTCAGTCAAGGAAGAGGTTAAGCAAGTTTTTTTACAAAGGAAAGTACTTGAATACTTAAACAGCACAAGTATTGTCCTCATTCCAAAGATCCAAAGTCCGGAATCCATTGGTAGTTACCGACCAATAAGTCTATGTAAATCGGTCTACAAAGTTATCACCAAAATCATAGTTGGAAGGTTGCGGCCGTATTTAGACAAGCTTATAGCCCCATGTCAAGCGGCATTCGTTCATGGAAGAAGAGGAGTAGACAATGCGATAATTGTCCAAGAGATAATTCACTTTATGGAGAAGACCAAAGGGAGAGGAGGCTACATGGCTTTGAAGATTGATTTGGAAAAAGCTTATGATAAGCTAGAGAGGAGTTTTATTAGAGATACATTGCTCCGATTCAATCTGCCAAAGAATTTAGTGGATCTAATCATGAGCTGCGTCTCGTCTGTTTCGACCTCTATTCTCTCCAATGGAGGGGCTTTAGACAAGTTCATACCCACTAGAGGTATAAGGCAAGGAGATCCGTTATCCCCTTACATATTCATTATGTGCATGGATTACTTGGGGCAATTAATTCAGGAAAAATGTGCTGCAAACTCTTGGAATCCTATGAAGGCCTCTAGAAGTGGACTGGCTTTTTCGCACCTCTTCTTCGCAGACGATCTGGTTCTGTTTGTGAAAGTAAACCCTGAAAATTGTGTAACAATTAGAGGAGTATTGGATGATTTTTGTAACCAATTGGGGCAGACCATCAATGAGGCCAAATCTAGGGTCTTTTTCTCTGCCAATTTGGATAAAGATCACAGGGATGCCTTAGGTAACATTCTCGGATTTCAGTCAACACCCAACTTGGGTAGGTACCTTGGTTTTCCCATGAAACATCGTGGAGCTTCCAACCTAGACTTTAATTTTGTACTTGAAAAGGTCAAGAAGAAACTTGCTGGGTGGAAAGCAAACCTTCTATCTATGGCTAGACGATCTGTTTTAATACAAGCTTCTACTTCGGCTATACCAGCGTATGTGATGCAAAATAACTTGCTGCCAAGGAGGATATTGGATGGCATTGATAGGGTGAATAGAAAATTCCTTTGGAATTCCACTAGTACCAAGCAGAGTATGCATTGGGTACGGTGGAGAAATGTCACTACCCCTAAGGATGTAGGGGGCTTGGGCTTACAAATGCCAAGGGAAGGAACACGACTCTTCTTGCTAAGCTGAATTGGAGATTCCATACAGAGGGTGAGTCCCAATGGGCTAAAGTACTAAGATTGAAGTATTGCACACATCAAAGGCTAAATTCCAGAAATGAAGCCAATCTCCCTTGTTCTCGTACTTGGAAGAGCATGAAGAAAGGAGAAGAAATTTTCAAGAAAGGAATTAAATGGATTCCTGGGTATGAAAGCAGCCTTAGTTTTTGGAATGATAACTGGTCAAACATGGGTATTCTTATAAACATCATCCAAGTCCCTCTTACTATTGAATCCTCCAACCTTAGAATTAAGGATGTTGCAAATTTGGGAGGTTGGAACTGGGATCGGCTTCATAAGGATCTCCCTAAGGAAGTCAAAAAGGAACTACAAGCCACACCCATATCGTTTGTTAGGAGGAATGAAGACAGATTGGCTTGGAAGCCTTCACCGAGAGGCTCCTTCGAGCTCAAAAATGCCTACTTGCTTGCCATTGATCCTTTGCCAGACTCAGGTTTCCAAGGTAGGTGGATATGGAAGCTAGACACCTTGCCCAGGATCCAAATGTTGTTATGGAAATGCATGCATCAAAGCATAGGTCTCAAGGAGTGTTTACAAGCGAGGGGGATGTTAGTAGACACGGCATGCCCCCACTGTATTAACAGACCTGAATCCATATTGCATGCACTTCGGGACTGCCATGTGGTTAGGAAAATCTGGCCTTAATTGGGTGTGCACCATTCGGATGATACGTTTTTCTCTTCTGACCTTCAGGAATGGTTATCTGGTAATTGCTCCTCCAAAATCAAACGTGTGGCAGGTCAAGCCTCGTGGAACCAAGTCTTTATGTTTGCAGTATGGTTGATTTGGAAAGGTAGGAATCAATTAGTTTTTGAGAACAAAAGGCTAAATTCGAAAATTGATGGTAATATTGCCTATAAAGCAGTGGAGTACACTCACTGTGCTGCCAAGCTGTTGATGTCCAAGCATAGGATCACGAAGCAAATTAGGTGGGAAAAACCGAGTATTGGCCGGAGGAAATTGAATGTAGATGGAGCATCCATGGGGAACCAGGTCAGGCTGGAGGTGGCGGTCTCTTAAGAGATGATAATGGGAATTGGATTGGGGGATTTGCTAGAAGAATAGGCATAGCCAATAGTTTCACTGCTGAATTATGGGCTCTCTGAGATGGGCTTCTGTTGTGTCAGCAGCTGAATGTCCAGGCAGTCATTATAGAGCTAGATGCAAAAACTATTGTTGATGCCCTTAATCTCCAAGGTAAATCAAATACTGTTGTGTCTTCTATTATGGAGGATTGCAGACACTTGGTTACTTTGATTCCCCAAACAACCATAAGACATGTCTTCAGGGAAGCCAACAGGAGTGCAGACCGTCTAGCCAACTTAGGACTTAATTTAGATGCTGATTTTACTCTATTTTCTAGCCCGCTTGTGGACTTATTTTTTTGTTTGGAGGCTGATAGCCATGGTTTGTATCGCAACAGGTCCTGTTTTGAAACTGGGGCTGCTTTCTAGTTTTCAATGAAATTTCCTTTTTTACCAAAACAAAAAAAACTTACTTGACAAAATATATAGTTAGCAGCTATATGTCTTAATCAATATTCACACATAGCATTAGTGCATTATAGAGTGCTTGTCCTTCCTTTAAAAAAAAAAAAAAAAGAGTGCTTGTCCTTGTTCCCACTGTCATGTTAAATGAAAGGTGGGACGCTAGCGTCTGAAAATGGTTTAGCTCTTGTTCATTGCTACTGTCACACTGAAAATTGCCATATAAAATGCAAGGTTGTTTTATTATTATTATTATTATTAAACCAATCAAAAGTCTAAAATCCACTGCCTTGTCAATTTGTCATGGTTCACAGACAGTAACGTACAGCCAAGATGTTTGTCCTAGAAAAATGATAGGAAAAGAGGGTGAGGAAGTTTCCGGGAAAGTTGAAAACATGGAAAAAGTCAGAACTCATAGGCTGGACTCCAAACATTGGAAAAAACACCCTGTAGATGTTTGTTTGGATAGTTTATTTTTTGTCAGTTTATTTTATTATTTAATTTTTTTATTATTATTTATGAGCTCTATTATATTATTTTATATTATTTATAGGTCTCACTGTACTATTTTAACTAATTTTTACCTTTATTTATAATACTTTCAGTAAAAAAATTTCAATTTTAGTAAAATAAACAAATCTCAAACAGCCTAATATAATATAAGTCCTTTTTTTCTCCTGTCCAAACGAGACTATTTTATTTCCCAATAAGTAGATTAATTTACATAATAAATAATTTATGGAATACCTGTCAACAATGTCATTTTTCATGATACAAATCAATATTCCCAATGGATGATAGTGACTCTTGTTTTATAGTGATCTGCAAACTTTCTTTATCATTCATCCCCACAATCAACACAAGAAAAACCATATGCTTTTTCCTTCCTGCACATCCGCACACTCCAAGTCAAACCGCCCATTTTCCATGACTTTTTTTTTTCCAAATCCAATGAACCCAATTTGTAAAGTATAATATTTTTTTTTTTTGAGAAGTTGTAAAGTATCATATATAGTATCAAATAATAGTATCTTATTTTGCTTTTTATTGAAAATTTTTATCAAAAGTGTGCTAAAATATATTTGTATTTTGCAAAAAATAAGAAATTGCGGAAAAAATGAAATTTTAAAAAGTTTTTGTAGGGACTCAGTTTAGGAAAGTTCCCTAACAATACATTTCTAGAGAGTGGGACGAAGGGTTAGGCCCTAACAGACTAGCAACGGAACACAAGCCACTTTTCACCATTGAAGGGGAGTGAACCCAATTTACAACTAAGGGTAGCTCCTCGGCACTTGTCCGAGGAGGTTCCTTCCCCCCCCCCCCCCCCCCCTCTCTCGAACTGCTTTGCTCACCTTTCTTATATAGTTCTCCTCCTCCTATCCAATTCTTCCTTCTGTTGATCATCCATTTGCCTTCCCTCTGACCGTCCGTCCCATCAGAGGCCTTATCAGTACTCGAGTGGTTCACAATGATCAATGTTACCCTGTCAAGGGGTTACATCCCCATTAATGCGGCCAGGGGGGTTAGATGAGTGCATTTAGTGTGGAGGTGACAACCTGTTCTGGGCCTGTCCCCCACCTGAAATTAGCCTCGGTACGCCGAGAACAGGGATGTCCTCGGCGGGGTCCAAAAAAGCATAGGTCTTCATACACCAGCCTCGGACGATCATCCCTCCTCGGCATGGGCCTTGGGCCAAATGTAAGTTGGGCCCAGGCTACCAGGCCTACGAGCCCCACAATTTTATATAATGGCAAAAATATAATATTTAGTCTTATTGAATTTTTTTTTTTATGAATAGTTTTGTTGATTACGCCATTCCATCGTTAAATCAATAAGATTTTATTATTATTATTATTATTATTATTATTAAGAAATAGGACATGAATCTCAAAAAATAATAATAATAATCATAATAATAGGACATTGGTTTGAAAGTGGAATTCCAGAAAGTGTGTCATACACGTGTACTTTCACATTAGATAATGTATAATAAATAAAACTAGAAAACTGCATTCTGCCAAAAATTTTAATTAAATATAATTACATTATTAGGTATAATTACTTTTTAGAAAAAAATTATAACCAAACTACTTTTTTAGAGAATTCTTTTTTTTTTTTTTTTTTTTTAATTTTTACTAGAGAAAAAGAAGAGTTATCAAATATATATATATATATATATATATATATATATATATATATATATGCGTAAAACAGTGTAAATAAATGCAACTAAAAACATAATAAAAAAAATCACCAAAAGATCAGGGCAAGATTCCAAGAATTGCTCCAAAAAAAACTCATTATTCCTCCTCAACAAGTTAATGTTTCCTGGTGCCAAAGCAGATTTGTTCCTAAGCGCTCTTTAGGAGGGGAAGAGTAGGAGGGGTCCAAAGAGGCTAGCTGGGCTTGGTAGCGCCGCCCCCCCCCCCCCCCCCCAAAGTGCTGCCATGGCCTTGGCATCCCACCCACGGGGAATGCCGCGGCCTCACCCGTGTGCCCATGCCGTGCTACCATTGCCCTTCAGGCGGCGTGCATGCAGGGGCCTTGGTAGCATTGGCAGTATGCTATGGCCTTGGCTACTGCATGCCCAAGCCTTAGTAGCATGTCCATGGGGTGCTACCTTGGCCCTGGTTGTTGCATGTTTTGGCCTTGACTGCCTGCCTATGGGGGCTGCATCGCCCTGCATTGTCCCATACTCCAACAAAATTGGCTCGTGTCTTTTTCCATTTTTGTGTCCCTAAATTCATTCCATGATTTTAGAGGAGTTTTCCAGCAAGCAGTTCGGCATTTCGAGTGTTCCTTAATTTTTTTTTTTTTTTTTATGATTTTTCTTATTTTTCAGTTTCCGAAAATCATAAAAAATAAAATATGTTGAATCTGCCCTCCAAATTTTGATAGGTTGAAGGTTGGATTTTTCTTAGCATGTGTGCAAAAAATCAGGGCAAGACTCCAAGAATTGCTCCAAAAAATACCCATTATTCCTCCTCAACAAATCAATGTTTCCTTGTGCCAGAGCAGATTTTTTCCTAAGGGCTCTTTAGGGGGGAGGAGGTATTCAGCGATGCATATGGGCAACCCCTCTTAAGCTTGGCCACGGATAGGCATACTTATTACGAGCCCTTAGGCACCTAACCTTGCGTGCTCCATGGCATGAGGGGGGCCCTAAATGCGTCGCTGGGGTGGTCCCAGGTTAGCATTTCTCATGTGGGTGGTATAGTTGCGGCGCGCTCTTGCAAGGCGGACGGTGTTAGTTTCACCCATTGACTTCTATTAGATGTAACTTTTATCAATATTACACATCTCAATAATTTTCTCATGATGCATTTTCTAACAAGCTTACCACTTGATTATTTTGTCTTTTTGTCCATTTCATACTTAAAAAAATTATAAAGATGATCAGTTATCAATAACAATCACCTCTAGAAAAAATGTTTAAAATTCAAGATTTTTAACTTAAATCATACACAAAACATAATTTAATAGATTGGATAGTAAACATCATTTCGATATTAATTTAAAGATCGGTGGTTACGCTAGCAATGAAGAGAACATGTAATTTAACGACAAAATTTTAAAATTATTAATCCAATACAATGTTATAAGTAGGGTAATATTAACAAAAATTTATTATAATTACAATAACATGATCCTCACTCATTTTTTAAAGGACCCAGTTAATGAATGCCTCAAGTCATTAGTTAATGTTGAGTTTTTTATTGTAACATATTTTTGAAAGTCACATATAATATAGTTAAAGAAGTATTTGTTTGTTTATTTGTTTTTGTTGTTTCCAATGTCATAAGACTTATTAAATTCTTTGTAGTAATTAACAAAATATTTTTATTACTATTATATTAGAGAAGTTACAGGATATTTTAAGGGCATTTGTTAATGAATTATTTTAGAATTTAAAAAAAAAATAATGTTTTGATTTTTTTTAAAATTTTTTTTATAAAAGTAGTATAAAAACATTCATAAAATGATTTATTAACAATAAAATGACCCTTATTATTATTATTACTAGCTTGTAATCCTATGCATATGCATGGATATAATTAAAAGATACGCACTAAGATGCATAGTATAATAATCTTACATATATAATTTAAATATTATTGATAGTCATTCTTATATTTTTTATAACTCTTTAAAAATTCTTGTAAGAATGTTATTAGGTAGAAAATGTAAAATTTTCATTTTTAAAATATATTTATGTTCATTAATTCTAGACTCTTTGGTTTTTGTATTTGAATGGATCATTTATGATATGGTCCCAAATTTGATTACAAAATTAAGAAATAAAACTCTCTCTAAAAATAAATAATTTAGGACACATGACACAAAATTGGACTTTAATTGTGGAATTTAATTGGATTTACTCTAAGCTTTATCTATTAATATATATATATATATATATATATATATATATATAATACATATATTATATATATATATATATATATAATTTTTGTGCCAAATGAATTGTTTTTACTTATAAAAAAAGGCTCATAAATATAAAATCATTCAAACTCTCTCTTCCTCTAATTTTATATATAGTGTTAGATATGTAATTATGTTTTTTTATGATTTATTTATATTGAATTCATTGTTTTCTACTCTAAATTAACTCATATGGCACAAAAATTAAAAAAATTTCGATTAGATGGAACACGTACTGTAAAATTAAATTCTAATTGAAATCCAATTTTTACACTAAACTAACTAACTAACTTGGTTTAAAAATTTAAAAATTTTGATTAGATGAGACACGTGGTACAAAATTAGACTTTAATTGAATTCCAATTTAAAAGCTAATTAGATTTTCTTTCAGTTTTACATACATACATACATACATATATATATAGATGACTTATAAACTTGAATTGTTTTTAGTTCTACAAAAAAAAAGAAAAAAAAGGCTCATAAATATAAAATCATTCAAAAATTAAGTTTTTTATGGTTTACTTATATTGGACTCCTCTTTTTTTACACTAAATTAACTCATTTGGTACAAAAATTAAAAAAAAAATTAAAAAAAAAAAACTTAGATTAGATGGGACATATGTCGCATAATTAAAATCTAATTAAAATCCAATTTTTATATTGAATTAACTCACTAGACACAAAAATTTTAAAACTTAGATTAGATGGGACACATGGTACAAAATTAAACTCTAATTGAATTTCAATTTAAAATGTAATTGAATTTTCTCTCAGCTTTACCTATTATTATATATATAGATTATTATTGTATAAACTATAAACCAATCAAAAGTCTAAATCCACTGCCTTATCAATTTGTCATGGGTCACAGACAGTAACGTACAGCCAAGATGTTTCTGTTCTAGAAAATTGATTGGGAAAGAAGGTGAGGAAGTTTCCGAGAAAGTTAGAAAGCATGGAAAAAGTCACAACTCACAAGCAGGACAGCAAACATTGGAAAAGAAACACCCTCTAATCTAAATGTAAGTCCATTTTAGTTGTTCGCTTTGAAAAATGTTTAATAAATAATAAATACTTACAAATTGGTCGACAATCAACATAATAACTATTGAGCTGCCGGATCAGGTTCTGAGTTTAATAAAGGCTATTCCTTTTGCACTGAACCATGATTTCGAAGACTCACTCACTTGGGCATTTTCAAAGGATGGTTATTTTTCTCTCCAATCTGCTTATTTGTTGGCAAGGGGTTCAAACCCTTTGAACCTGGGTAATTCCTCCATGGCGTGGACTTGGAAGGCTAAGACACATCCACGGATTCACTTCTTTATGTGGCTGTGCGCGCATAACAGTCTGCCTACTGGAGAAATTCTGGGTTCAAGAGGTTTAAACCTCAACCCATTATGTACAATGTGCCACCAGAAAAATGAATCGGTGGACCACCTGCTAAGAAGGTGTATCGTGGCGCAGGACGTATGGCAAAAGCTCAAGGTGCCTCGTGAACTACTATACTCTTTTGATCAACCTTTAGAGAAGTGGCTGGAGACGAACTGTTCTACTGGGGCTGCCTCTGAGCATATGGGCATTCCGTGGAGAATTGTGTTTCCCATGGGGATTTGGCAGTTATGGATAGCCCGTAACAATTTTCTTTTCAAAACAGGTGTTGTTGATAAGCTGATTCATACGAAGTGCATTAAAGAAAGTGCGGAATTTTACTCCATTGGGACCAAGGATCGATGTAATAAAATGAAAAAGGTGATTCGAGTGGCTTGGGAAAAGCCTCCTCGGGGTTGGATGAAGCTCAATTCTGACGGGTCTGCATTGGGGAACCCGGGCAAGGCAGGGGGAGGGGGTTTAATTCGTGATCATCAGGGAAATTGGGTCAGAGGTTATGCTAGGGCTCACGGCAACACCAATAGCTCCATAGCTGAGTTCTGGGCTCTCCGTGATGGCCTTGAAATCGCAATAGAGCTTGGTCTAAACAACCTCATTGTTGAGATGGACGCCTTAAGCATTGTTTTGCTCATGAATAATAATAAGGCAAATCTTTTAATGGAATCTTTGCTATCTGATTGCAGGAAGTTGCTAGATGCCATTCCCAACAAGAGGGTTGTGCACACATACCGTGAGGCTAATCAGTGTGTAGACATGTTGGCAAGATTTGGGGGGAGCTCCATTTCTAATTTTGTTATTTTTTTGTATCCACCGCCTGTGGTGGCCGACCTCCTCCTTGCTGATAAGGAGGCTTCTTGTTGTAATAGACTTGTTCCTGTTTAGTTTTATGTTAAGATCTAGTTTACCAAAAAAAAAAAAAAAACTATTATTTCAACACATAATAAATAAATCTTGTAATTTCTATTTTATGATTATTGATATATTAATGTGTAAGATTTTATTTTTTATTTTTATTTTTTTTTATAAGGAATGTGTAAGATTTCTATTAGCTATATAAAAAGTGCCAATGCCCCTACAGTACACATTTGGTTTATTGAGTCTTTTTTTTTTTTTAATATATTTTTAAAGTTTTGAACAGTTGCTACAATGCCACTCAAACCAAAGTGGCACTATAGGTACAGTAGCTACAGCGATTTTTTTTTTTTCAATTTTTTTATTTTTTTTCACTCTTCTGTTTGTACTTTTTTTTTCTTTTAAATATTTATAAGAACTCGCATATATATTGTTATACTGACACAACAAATTTCACAATATTTTCATAATTATTGAGGTGCTAATTTCTTATAAGTCAAAATAAAATAATAAAATATGAAACTGTGACCAATATCCACAACTAAAAATAAATGTTTTATGAAAATGTTGTGACACTTGTTGGGTGAATGTGTAAAAAGTACAATACTTTTAGTTTGTTTAATATATATTGTTCATCGTTTTTTTTTTTTTTTTTTTTTTTTTCAGTCATCGATTTGTGCCTTTTTTTTTTCTATATATAAAAAGAGTGAATAGGTTCATAAATAGTGTTATGAACAGTATTTTTGGTTTAGTGACTTGCCTTTTTCTCCCTTTTTTTTTTCTTCAAGATCACCAACTTGGTTTGAGTTTTTTTTTTTTTTTTTAAAGGATCATTATATGTTTACTTGGTACTTATAATGTAAGTTTAAATTATATACACACAAAAAGTGGCAAATATTATATACTGATAGGCAAAAAACGTATTGACCTCTTGTAATTAATTAATTGATTAAGTCAAGTTTAATTAATTAATCAAATTAACATGTAAATGCGTGGTAGCACAAACAAATCACCAATTAAACTAAATATGCAACGGAAAATAAATTGACACAGTGATTTGTTTATGAATGGAGAAAACCTACACGGCGAAAACCCCACCGGGTGATTTTAAGGTCACCACTCCCGAGAATCCACTATTATCACAACAAGCGGTTACAAGTAAAGGAATCCCAATACCTTATACCAACCTACAGTTGAACCCTTACCCCAATATCCAATTGAACTTGTTCTGTAGTGACAATCTCTCTTTGTAATGCACGGCTCCTAGTACATGACTAACCAATTGCGCGGATCTCAGTACGCGACTTCAATCACCAATTAGAGAAGGTTGTTGGCTGCAAAATTCTTCAGTTCATCCAGACGATGAAGATCAAGAAGATGCTTGGTCACAAAACCCTACGGTGCACAAACACAGCAACTTCTACACAAGAACGATGAACTAGGGCAAATTTTGTCTCTGGTCACAATTTGCTTGAACAAACTTTGCTCAACACTTGTGCAACTTGTGTCTACTTTGACGCCCTTAAAATAATCCTTTTATATGTCTAAGGTTGTGAGAAAAGAAAATCCAAACATACAATCACGAATTATAGTCAAAACAAAACTGAAATTTTGTTTTTCATAAACCTCGATAGATAGCCATCTGTCGAGCAGCTGTTGAGCCACAGGGTTGGAACAGCTCTTCAAGCTCGATAGATACTAGCTATCAAGCTAGCTGTCGAGTTTTAATGAACTTGTACTTTTTAGCTTAAATATTGGACAGACTTGCATGGTTTCAACACTTGATCTAGAAACAAAATTTCTTGAAGTATTAAACACATCCTAGATCTACCCAAATACAAGTAAAGTGCGTTTTGTCAAAAGATTAGCCAATTACATAAAATAGTGAAATATGTTCCTAACAAGTGAATCACATATGTTCTAACATATACATTTAATAAGCTCATGAATAGTGTTATGAACAGTATTTTTGGTTTAATGAGTTGCCTCTTTCCCTTTTTTAATTTTTTATTTCTTCAAGTTCACCAATTTGGTTTCATTTTTTTTTTTAAAGGATCTTTATATGTTTACTTTCTACTTGTAATGTAAGCTTACATTGTATACACACAAAAAGTAGCAAATATTATATACATTTGCAAAAAAAAAAAAAAAATGTACAAATTTTGCAAATATGTACAACATTTGTCAATTTTTATGTGTTTACAATATAAATTTACATGGTAAGTGCAATGTATATTTCTATATATAAAAAGAGTGAATGAGAAAAACTACAGTAATTTTGCTACAGTAGTTTTGATTTGTTCAACTTTCACTATTTTGCTGGCTTTTTTTTTTTTTTTTTTTTTTTTTTTTTTTTTTTTGTGAATGCATAAAGTTGTAGTATATTTTTTATATTATTTTTGGTTTGTCCAATTCATGCTATTTCACATTATAATAAAATATTAACATCTCAAATTGACACAATATTTTCACAATTGTTGAGATGCTAATTCATTATAGGTCAAAATAAAATAATAAAATATTATACTAGAACCAGTTACAACTAAAAATAATATTGTGAAAAAGAAGTGCTATATCCACAATAATCTTCACAATACTTTCATAACAAATCAAATATGGTAAATTGTTATTGGTTCTAATTTAAACTTACCAATGAAACTACTTTTTTACCCATCAATAACAACTTCTAGTAACCTACTACTTATGATTTGTTGTGAAAATGTCATGGACATAATATTTTTTTATGTGAAAAATGTTAAGACATCTTGATGTTGTCGCAATATTTTCAAAACTGTTGAGCTGTCAATTCTTTACAAGTTAAAATAAAATATATCAAAATTATAAAGGTATTATGAAAATGTTGCGTCATTCTATTGTGTTTTCATAAATTTTTTGTTGGTTTAATCAACTTTGTTGAGTCAAAATTCACTATTCCACATACAATTTTCTTGGGTTGACTTTTTGTATATTTTTTTCTTTACACACTATTTTAAGTAAAAATATATATTTTTACACACAAAAACAAAAACAAAAATTTAGGAAAAAAACATTTTTCATCCTCTATGTTTGGGGTAGTTTACAATTCTTCCTTAAACTTTAAAATCAATAAAATTTTCCCTTAATATTTTGGAAAAGAGCAAATATGTCATATTGTTATTCTCTCAGATAAACCCTAATGAAAGCTTATGATTCTTAAAATATTTTATTGTGTAATGTCTAAATTACTTCCATTAAAATTTAACATCCTAAAAATTTTCTTTATGTATTTTGAGTTTTAAATGATAAAAATTCTTAGAAAGTTAGAATGATGATATTAGGTGTTTTATTTGTTATCTAAAATTGACCTTAATTACTACTTTTTTTTTTTCACGGCAAGCACGTGCCTTGCACGTGCTGCCCTAAGGCCCCTAACTAGTATATATTAGAAAAGTCAAAACAACATTAATAATAAGATCCTTAAATAACTATGACACAATTTTTTTTTTTTTTGAAAAACCTCACTTTCTTTTATTACCGCACACTCTTGGTGCGATGGTCTTTCCGCCTCCACAAGTATAAGTGCTTGTTGAGTATAGAGGGCAAGGGCCGGGGTTTAAGGTTATGTTTGGTAACAATTTTTATTTTCTATTTTCAAAAACTTGTTTTTGGGAATATAATGAAAAAATAATTTTCTTGTATTTTTGAAATCAAAAACATGTTTGGTTAGTTGAAATTAAAAATATATTTTTTTGAAAAAAAAATTGAAAATATTAAAATATGTTGTTACTAGAATTTAAACTATAATGTTAACTTATTAAATGAGACAGATTTATTAAATTAAATGCATTGACTTTTGAAAATTAGAAATTGAAAACTGCATTTTGTATGTTTTTAGTTTCCCTCATAAATTGAGTTTTGAAAACAGTTTTTGTTTTTTGTTCATTTTGGGTTGCCAAATAAGTTTTTTAGTCTAAAAAATAAAAAATAATTTTTGAAAATAGAAATAAGAAGAAAAGCAGTCACTAAACATACCCTTGGGAGTTGAATTTCTATCTTGTATTAAAAAAAAAAAAAAAAACCATTATACGGCATTCAACCCATGCATTTAAAAAAAAAAAAAGTAGAATTTTTATTTTGAATAAAAAAAACCATTATATGAAATTCAACCCATGCATTCAAAAAAAAAAAAAAAAAACACTTTTCCCTTCACATTCCAGTTTACCAAATTTTATTAAATTAATATTAAAAGAGAACTTTTGCATCTTCCCGGGAAGGAGCACTGAAATTTTAGTCCTCTTTCATCACTTCCAAATTTCCAGGTCCTCTCCAAATTCTCTTCTCAGTCTTCTCTCTCTTCATTTGAAAATTTCAGATTGGATTTCTACTCACTCCAATTCGACCCAATTTCAAAACTACGCAAGTCAGGTTGGGGATCAAGTTATTTCTTCTTCCCTAATTTCAGATCCACCTGTTCTAGCCCCAAATCTCAGGTGCGTCTCTTTGATTCTCTCAGTCTCATCTATTGTTAAAATTTTGTGGAGTTTGATGTGTTGTTACAGTCTTTTTTTGCTATGATTTTCGGACTAAGGCTGTGTTTGTTTCGCGTAAAAGGTTCTCCAGAAAATACATATTTTCTGGAAATGCTATTTTCTGGAAAAGGAAAATATTTTTAAGTGTTTGGTTGAATTATGAAAATTGTTGTGGAAAATATTTTCATGTGTTTGGATGTATTCTAAAATGCTATTTTTCGGAAAAATTTTCACATTATTACAAAAAATTTCAACATCACATCCAATTCAACAACAAATTCCGGCAGCAAATTCCGGCAACAACAACAACAACAATAATCAGTTCATCCAAAAAAAAAAACAACAACAACAATCAAACTAAAAAAAAAAAAAAACAGAGAGATCGAGGAAGAGAGAGTGTGGAGGCGACGGGTCTGGGTCGGCGACGAGATCGAGGTTCGTGGGTTGCTCTGGGTCGAAGGCGATGGGTTGCTCTGGGTTCGTCAGTTCGTGGGTTGCTGGGTTCGTCGGTTCGTGGGTCGAAGGTCGCTGGCGGTTACTCGTGCGATTGCTCCGGGCTTGGTCTCTCTCGCCGGTGGTTCGTGGGGCTTGGTCGCTGGTTTGGGTCTCTCTCTCTCTCTCTCTCTTTCTTCGTGCTCTCTCTCTCTGTTTTCCGGAAAATAGCATTTGAAGTGAAAATAGAAGGTGAAATGAATTTCACTCGTGGGAGCTCTATTTTACGGTCAAAGCTGAAATGATTTTCAGTTGACCGAATTTTTCAAATCAGCAAAACACTCAAGTTTTACGGAAATGGTTTTCCGGAAGTACTTTGAAGTCAAAACAAACACACCCTAAATTATTTTAGTTTTTTGAGTATTTTTTTGGTTTATGATGTTTGTGCTATTTATTGGGTTTATGATATGAGATCAGAACATATGTCAACACCAAACCCTTAAAACTGAGATCTTTTGTCTTTATTTTCTGGGTTTATTTTATGAGGTCATTGCTTTTAGTTTTTCAACTTTGCATTCTTCTTTTATCTTCAGGTTGGGTTCGTCTGTAGAAGAAACGTCGGTAGCCATTCTGACATAGGCCCCACTTGCTTTTTACAAACCAAAACCGAGTTCAAGTTTGGGTTCCAAACAGGAATTTGAAAATTGAGAACTAAATTATAAAAATTGAGATATGGGTGCGTTGAGAATCAAACACTGTACACTTTCAAATCTTTGACCACACTTGCTTATGCCCCCATTTGAGCTCTAAATTTAATTTTCTTTTATTGCAATGATCTTAGCCACATAATAACTATATCTGACTGTGTAGATCCCATTCTTGGAATGAGACCAAAACATAGCATCATTTGTCCGATGACAAGTTAGGGGAACACGTAGAATTGCCTCAACATCCCCACTATCAAAGTTTTAAGACCGTAGACCAAAGAGTCGTAATAGCCATCTTAATTTTATGTTTTCAACAATGCTTGCAAATTGTGTCTTATTCGCAATTAAAAATAGATTCTCATTAAAAAAAAAAAAAAACTGTTAAAAATAAAGTGAGGCTAAAAAAAGCACAATCTCCATTAAATTTAAGAAGATAGTTTAAACTTTAAAGTTTTAATAGTTTGCAATGCA